>CM055122.1:155441791-156724291 GCA_029206835.1 Rana muscosa | reverse complement strand
CCTGTAAGGACGTTATTCAACTGCATAGCTTAGTGTCATCTGCAAATTCAGAAATGTTACTTTTGATCCCAGACCCAATATCATTTATAAAGATATTAAAAAGTAAGGGTCCCAGCACTGAACCTTGGGGTACACCACTGATAACCTTAGACCATTCAGAGTAAGAATCATTAACCACTACTCTCTGAATTCTGTCTTTTAGCCAGTTTTCTATCCATTTACAGACTGATATTTCCAAGCCTGTAGACTTTACCTTACACATGAGCCGTGTGTGGGGAACTGTATCGAACGTTTTTGCAAAATCCAAGTATACCACATCCACTGCCACCCCTCGGTCCAAGGTTTTACTTACCTCTTCATAAAAAGAAATCAGGTTTGTCTGACAACTTCTGTCTTTCATGAATCCATGCTGTCTGTTGCGTAAAATGTTTTTTTTCCAGCAAGAACTCGTCTATGTGGTCTTTTATTAAACCCTCCAGTATCTTTCCAACTATAGAAGTTAAACTAACAGATCTATAGGTACTTGGTAAAGACTTAGTTCCCCTTTTAAATATAGGCACCACAATGGCCCTGCACCAATCCAGTGGTACTATTCCTGTCATTAATGAGTCCCTAAAAAATAGATACAATGGCTTTGAAATTACAGAAGTGAAAATAAAAAGAAAGGGGGCGCTAGTTGCTGTGAGAAGTTTACAACTACTGTAATATATTTATAAGCTAATAAACCACAATAAGATAATGAATATGTGCATATACTATACAGCAATAGAAACACATGTGCAATAATATTGAACGGCTGGTAGCAACACAATCCTGTGCAGTAGAATACCAATAAAGTGTTAAATGTGACATAAAACAATTATTTGACCACATAAAGGTAAACATCAAATTGAGTGAAGCTTGCTAGTCCAGTGATAAGTCCATAGAAAATTATCCAATATGGTCTTGAAGTGACACCTTCACCAAATAGATAAGACACCCGAAGTGCTATGGATGAATGGCCGCTTACCCCAAGATGTTGACCCCCTTAACTAAAAGGAGGTCAAATGCGCTTATTGCAAGATACCACTTGCCAAAACAGAAGATGTGATCCCGAATCAGTCTGACTCCCCAAGATGAGCTCGGATTGTATGAGCTCGGATAATATGCAAGTTATTGTCCTAAAAAGTGTTTAGGGACCCGGGTCTTGCCCCAGGGGACATGTATCAATGCAAAAAAAAGTTTAAAAACTGCAGTTTTTTCAGGAGCAGTGATTTTAATAATGTTTAAAGTGAAACAATAAAAGTGAAATATTCCTTTAAATTTCGTACCTAGGGTGTGTGTATAGTATGCATGTAAAGTCGCGCTTGTTTCCCGTGCTTAGAACTGTCCCTGCACAAAGTGTCATTTCTGAAGGAAAAAAAGCCAGTTAAAACTCACTCGCGGCTATAATGAATTGTCGGCTCCTGGCAATACATAGAAAAGTCATTGATAAAAAAAAATTAAAAAAAACGTGGGGGTCCCCCCAAATTCAATTACCAGTTCCTTCAGGTCTGGTATGGATATTAAGGGAAACCCTGCCGCAAATTTTAAAAAAAATGCGTGGAGTTCCCCCCAATATCCATACCAAGCCCTTCAGGTCTGGTATGGATTTTAAGGGGAACTCCACCCCAAATGTAAAAAATAAATGGCGTGGAGTTCCCCCAAAAATCCATACCAGACCCTTTATCCGAGCACGCAACCTGGCAGGCCCCAGGAAAAGAGGGGGGACAAGAGAGCGCCCCCCCTCCTGAACCGTACCAGGCCACATGCCCTCAACATGGGGAGGATGTCCCCATGTTGATGGGGACAAGGGCCTCATCCCTACAACCCTTGCCCGGTGGTTGTGGGGGTCTGTGGGCGGGGGGCTTATCGGAATCTGGAAGACGCCTTTAACAAAGGGAACCCCCAGATCCCTTCCCCCCCCTATGTGAATTGATAAGGGATACTTTGTACCCCTACCATTTCACGTAGAAAGTGTAAAAATAATGTAAAAAAACACACAGACACCTTGGAAAAGTCCTTTATTAAAAAGAAAAATAAAAAAATAAAAAAACATTCCAGCGATGAAATCCAGTGTTCCGCGGCGATCCGATGTCCAGCGCTGTCCACACGAAACATCATTGGCTGAGCCTGAGCGGAGCTGATGGGGAACTTCCTCGGCCGTGTATTAAATGAATAGACCCGCCCCTTCTAAAGTTCCCCATTAGGTCCGCTCAGCCAATGACGTAGGTGTAAGGCTGAGGACCTGATGCGGAACGTGAGAAGGGGCGGGTCTTTTTCATGTATTACACTGTGGAGAAAGTTCCCCATCAGGTCCGCCCCCTTGTATGTCAGACCCCGCCTACGTCATTGGATGAGCGGACCTGTTGGGGAACTTCCTCCGCAGTATAATAAATGAATAGACCCTTCCCTTCTCACGTTCCGCATCAGGTCCTCAGCCTTACACCTACGTCATTGGCTGAGCGGACCTGATAGGGAACTTTAGATGGGGCGGGTCTATTCATTTAATACACTGCCGAGGAAGTTCCCCATCAGGTCCGCTCAGGCTCAGCCAATGATGTTTAGTGTAGACAGTGCTGGACATCGGATCGCCGCGGGACACTGGATTTCATCGCTGGAATGTTTTTTTTTCTTTTTTTCTTTATAATAAAGGACTTTTCCAAGGTGTCTGTGTGTTTTTTTTTTCAATTTTTTTTACACTTTCTCCGTGAAATGGTAGGGGTACAATGTACCCCTTACCAATTCACATAAGGGGGGGGGGCGGGATCTGGGAGTCCCCTTTGTTAAAGGGGTCTTCCAGATTCCGATGAGCCCCCCGCCCGCAGACCCCCACAACCACCGGGCAAGGGCTGTGGGGATGAGGCCCTTGACATCCTCCCCATGTTGAGGGCATGTGGCCTGGTACGGTTCAGGAGGGGGGGCTCTCTCTCGTCCCCCCTCTTTTCCTGCGGCCTGCCAGGTTGAGTTCTTGGATAAAGGGTCTGGTATGGATATTTGGGGGAACTCCACGCCATTTTTTTTTTAAATTTGGGGTGGAGTTCCCCTTAAAATCCATACCAGACCTGAAGGGCCTGGTATGGATATTTGGGGGAACTCCACGCATTTTTTTTTCATTTGCGGCAGGGTTCCCCTTAATATCCATACCAGACCTGAAGGGCCTGGTAATTGAATTTGGGGGGACCCCCACGCTTTTTTTTGTTTTTATCAATGACTTTTCTATGTATTGCCGGGAGCTGACAATTCATTATAGCCGCGAGTGAGTTTTAAATGACTTTTTTCCTTCAGAAATGACACTTTGTGCAGGGACAGTTCTAAGCACAGGAAACAAGCGCGACTTTACATGCATACTATACACACACCCTAGGTACGAATTTTAAAGGAATATTTCACTTTTATTGTTTCACTTTAAGCATTATTAAAATCACTGCTCCCGAAAAAACTGCAGTTTTTAAACCTTTTTTTTGCATTGATACATGTCCCCTGGGGCAGGACCCGGGTCCCCGAACACTTTTTATGACAATAACTTGCATATAAGCCTTTAAAATTAGCACTTTAGATTTCTCCCATAGACTTTTCGAATTTGCCGCGAACACCTCAAATTGTTCGCTGTTCGGCGAACGGGCGAACAGGCAATGTTCGAGTCGAACATGAGTTTGACTCGAACTTGAAGCTCATCCCTACTGGTGAGACGGCTGTCTCACTATTCCCTAGATTTCTCTTCATTGAGTCTTACTAATGATTTGTAATTATATTGCTCTTTCTGGAGTCCATACCTCTCCAAATACAAGAAAGGACTTTGTTCGCTTTGGAAACCCCTGCTTAGCATTGCATGCTATTATTAAGCTTATGATCTACCAGAACATCCAGTGGTACTATGCCAGTCATGAAATAGCCCCTACAATGGCTTTGAAATGACAGAGCTCAATTCTTTTTGGATCCGTGGGTGTATTCCATCTGGTCCAGATACTTTACTCACCTTTATTCTGTCTAAATAGATATGGACCATTTCAATTTTGAATCATAGTGGATTATTTGGGGCTCCCCCATTCACCTTTATATGCACAGAACTGAAGATTGTATTTAATAAAATTGCCTTCTCTTTGTCCTCAGTCATCCACTCCAGATTATTTTGTAAAGGGGCTACATACTCAGACCTGACCTTTTTACTATTAATATTTTTAAAGAAGAATGTACAATTCAAATTGTATGTTTAGTGCCCCATTGTTAAATTATGAATGATTTTTGTACCTCTGTACTACACCTTAACATTTATATGTTATCAAGACATGTAGAGAATTAAATTTAAAGTGTGCAGTGTTCAGACAGATTTCTAGCTGTCCTTCTCTATAACAGCAGCTATAAGCATGTTGTGATACCCTATAGAACGTTTAGATAAATGGACTAAATGTTGTGGGTTGTATACACCTCATGAAATGCATTTTTTTTTTTTGCACACCTGTCACACAATCTCCATGTGGAACAATGAGTTACACTACAAAAAGCAGATTCAGTGACTCATGTTTTACGGCAATATAATACAGTAATAGTAGCCCTTCTGGTGCTGATCTCTAATCAGTTCAACAAAGTTCATCTAGAGCAAGAAATGAAAAGAATTCACACTCACCGCTACAGTTATCTGTTTCCTTTATTGATGTAATTTACTACAAAGCAGGTAAAAAGTTTAGAACACCAATGCACTGGTGTTCTAAACTTTTTACCTGCTATGGAGGGAATTACATCAATAAAGGAAATTGAACCTGGCCATCATGAGATAATTTATTTTTATTTTCTTGCTGTTGATGAACTTTTATTACATTCAGCAAAAAAAAAAAAGAAAAGAAAAGAAAAGGGGATTGATTATTTCCAAATGAATCCCTGGAATAAATACATGTAGGTCAAATTATAGGGTAGGGTTGTCATATCACTTCTTATTTTATCTTATCTTATTTTATCTTACAGTGAGTGTTAGGTGTGAAAGAGTAAACACGTAGTCTATAGGAGCTCTGGCCGAAACAGAAAAAAATAAGGGTGGGGAGAAGGGAAGACTTATTTATCTCTAGGCCTTGAACTACACAAGGCCATGTCAGAATGGCTCAGTGGCCCCATCATCAAACCTCAGAGAATTTTATGACCAGCACAGCAGTTATCACATGCTGCTCTTCTTTCTATCTGACTAGAACTGTTGCAGCAGTTACAGGAGAAGTAAGACGTGTGTGAACCATTGTGATGGTCACCCCTATATGTCACCCAGTTTCTCCCCTCATCTCAATTATTTTACCTGTACTGTACCTTTTCTCCACCTCCAATGTCCCTTCCTAATGCTCCACACCTCCACCTACAGCATCCCCTCCTTATTACCATTATCCCAATGTTCAATTCTTCCCCTTCAATGTGTTTCTTCTTTTCCTCCAGTGTACTATTAGCGGGTAAGTGACACGACAACCACAAACCATTGATACTGGGGAATTTTCTTGGCAGCTCTTTGCATAGTCTTAAGCTCATAGGGTTTAAAACACCCCAAGTATATTAATATGTATCAGTATGTACCAGCCATGCCAGCAAAGGTGAAATAAAATTCTGTGTCATTGACTAATAATCATCTCTTAGTCCTTATCTGTCATTATTTTCTCAATTTTCCTCAGTCCAACAGTTGGGCCCCTCATACAACATTTTGCAAAATGGGAAAATGGCCCTCTCAGCCCCTATTCTGTCCCTGAATAATAGCATGCATGCCTAGTAAATGAAAGGTATTTCCATATGTTGATTGAACCTTCTTTAAAGCAAACCTGAAATAAAGATAAACCTGGTACTTCTGAGTATAGAAGCACACAGTGTTCAGTGCCTGAGCAGCCATTTACAAGGCCTGAGCACTGTAAAATCAGGTAAGATGGATGGAAAGCTCTGTGAATAGGCTGACTTTGGTGTTTGATGTTTGTAGTTCTCCAGCTGTCAATCTGGGCATCAAAAAAGTGAAACTAAGCAAAAATCTATATGGTGCCTGTTATACAATTTTGGCCTTACTTTAAATGTTTTTCCTTAATAAAAATACACTTAAATACACGATAATGTATACATTGATAATGGATAATTTCACTGCTGACAAACAAAGCATATCAAATAGTAGTAATCCAATTTTTATGATTATTATTATTTCTACTTTCTATTGTCTGGTTGAGCATAAAGGGAATGTGCTACTCATTTACTGTAAAAGAACAGCAGACATTTGTATATACTTTTATTTTGTAATGGTCTGTCTGCAAGTTACTGTTGCTTAGACACCATTTCTTAAGAAACATCATTATGTTTAAACGTTTGTGTTACCAAACCAGCCTTGAAAGAAATCCAAGAATTTATTTTCTAAAGGCTTCATGGCCTCCTTTTACTGTCAGTCCGAGCAGCCACAATAGGCTATCCTAGGTAGTTCTAGAAACCGTTGACATATGCCAGAGAAAATATGCAAATACTGTACGTTCTGAAACTGTACATGATGGTCTGTTTGATGAAAAGTGGATACACCCACCACAAAATTTGCAGCTGCTCCATGGTTAAATAAACAGACTTGTCAGTTATCATCCAGCTTCAAGTTGTTCAAATATGTTTTAGTAAAACAATAGCTAATGACAAATGTACATCACAGCAGGCAATAAAACTGCTGTTATAAAACACTATCTTAGGTGGAAAAAATTTGAACAAAGGCAATACATGAACAAACCAGAGAAATGTAATTTAAACAAATGAATAACAACCAATGTGTACATTAAGAGACCACCTAACTAAACTGGCTTATGCTGATACCATGCATCTTTTGTATATAACAGGCTTCTTTTATAAAGTGTTTTAGTAAGAATGCTCTATGTTTTAAAAACATGTCAGAATGAAATCCACACAGGACAAATGTGCAGAACAAAAACTTAAATCTGATTAGTGGTTAAAAAATAATACAGATAGTTATTCGGATACACCCTTTAATAAAAGAAAACTGTTGTGCTGATGTTGATTTTGGATTGAAGTGATCCCACACAGAGAGTCTGTCTGCTTACAGCTTGTTGGTATGTGTGACTGGAGCCAACAGTACCACTGGATACATGCAATAAAAACTTAAGTGTTGAGGCAAAACACATTCTAATCTAAATGCATTTTGCTTTTAATGGTTTTATATGGATAAAAGGATTTTACACTATGCATCACCTGTTTGTTCTCTGTGCATGGTCGCAAGGAAAGAGAAGGAGGATTTGAGGAGGAAAGTGGACTGAGTTAATCCATTATTGGCTGTATTAGGAAGATTGTAACATGTGATACTAAACCAAAGTTTGCTGCTGACTAGCTTTTGGGACACAAGCACTTTTTCTGGATGGCCTTTGTTTGCACATGTAAAGAGATAAAAAACAAAGGCAGGCGCCGCTGAAGTAAACCGGTGTGATTTTAATATAGCAGTAACATTAAAACACTCACATTAAGGTGTCTTTAGATCGGCATGTGGGGGTCCTGTGGGATGTGCACCTCTGCTCGTGCCAGCAATGTTCAAGCCCAGTGCAGTGGAGCCGGTGTTCAATCCTGTGGAGAGTTTTCGGGGTCTCGTGCGGCGGCCGAATGGAGGCCTGGAGTGCAAGCTGCTCGTCTGTGCTGAGTGCTGAGGTGCAGCGTGGGGTGGGACGGCATCACAGGACCAAGATGCTAGTGCTAGGGTGAAACAAAATCTCCTATGTCACAATGCTACCAGAGTCCAGTAGTTCAGTGACTGGCTTTCTATTAACTGAGATCACGCACATTTGTTCTGCCATCTGTCCCTGACATGATGCAGCACACACCACTTACACAAGAAGAGGCATGCATTTTTTTAAACAAGCATTATTGCATTGCATTGGTCCATCAGTCGGGGAACAGTTTTTAGCAATACTACCTAACTCATGACAACGATAACACTTTTTGGATGCTGCACCCAATCCTTTGCCTGGCCTCATGGACATTCCTGACCTATCTGGCCTACAGTCCTGACATCTGTAGTAACAGTCTTGGATTTCTTATCAATGCCCCTAAGCCCCAGAACAGTCTTACCAGGTCCACCAGGGGGTTTTTCTTCTCGCTAGACATTGTGGTTGGGTGCAGAGGTCTTTAGGGGGTCCTCAGCTGTAGTGTATTTCTTCAAAGCACCAACAAAGGCCAACACCTGTGAGCATGGTGGCTTGTTGACACTATACATCCACTGATGCACCCATTGAGCTCAGGTAACAATGGTGATGCCCAGATGTGCAAGAATTTCAGGCTTCAATTTACTCATAATCCTGGGCAGCGTCTGGCTCTAGGTTATAATAGGCTTTTTGGGGTTTACCTGTCAGAAAAGGTGCTAGTAGTCCTGGCCATTGCTCTTTTTGCCATTCTTCCCATGCAGCAATCCTCTCTGTGCAATAATAATGCTGTCTAATCAGCATCTGGATACGCCACACCTGTGAGGTGGTTGGATATTCTCGGCAAAGGAGAAGTGCTCACTAACACAGATTTAGGCAGATTTGTATACAATATTTGAGAGAAATATGCCTTGTGTGTACAAGTTGTAGATCTTAAATTTCAGCTCATGATAAATAGGGGCAAACACAAAAGTGTTGCGTTTATAATTTTGCTCAGTGTATATACCTCCCACCCTATTCATTTAGACTACCCTATCCCAGACAAGATAGATGTATCAGGATGACAAAATAAGGGACAATGTTATATTAAATAAAACCTCTTACATACACTATGCCATACATCATAGGTGAAAAAGAATATAAATAAATGCATTGGCACATTGAAGAGATCAGGAGTTTTTTACAACATTACAGATTTCACTTTACGCTGAATACATTAATCACTTTAACATTGTGCAGTACACAATTTTAAAACTACCTTAAGATACAAATTAACCCAGCACCATGACAGGAGACACCAAAGAAACATTCTAGCTAGAAGCATTCTAGCTACAGTGACCACAGTTTTTCATGTTTTTGAGGGCATTTCTCAGTGTGTATCCTGATTTATGTAGAGGAAATAGAAAGTTAATGAGAGAGTTTCATTAAAGGGAGACTTGGACCTATCAGCATTTTTTCACTTTAGAATTACAGATTTTCTGATGCAGTTAAAAAGGCGTGTAGGTATTCTGTTCCCCTGTGGTGGAGATATGAGTTCCCACTAGGCTCAATGAAAAGTTTTGGTAAAGGGATCTGAATTATATTTATATCTGTAGTTTAAGATTCTGTGCTTTTCCATATTTCTGCAGTTTTAAATTCAGATATGAACACCTCCAACACAAAAGAGGAATGAATTTAAAAAGTGTTGAGTACTAAAACTCATCTTTGAACATAATTTGTCAAATATTGGGTCATTTATTAAAATCAATTACCTTGTTTCCAAACTTCAAAAGATGCAATGGCTTTAGTGCCAATGTTGCTATATTTGAATTGTACAAGGGTGAAGGAATAATAAAGAAAATACTAGTAGAAGTTCAAAGAATCATGTAATTAATCTACTACAGCGTTCATAATATTGGTGGTGGAGGTGGCCTGTGACTAGAAGGATATTGAGTATAACAGTTATAAGTGCCATTAACATACTTTGCCCACTAAATTCTATTTTAGTAGGTAACAATATTTTAGCAGTGGTGGTACAAGTATGCTATAGCAATCAGAAACTTTTCATAAGTACCCTCTAATCTAAAGCACCACCCTAACTTTACCACATACATTTATTGTATAAAGTCCAAATGTTTTTAATTAAAATAATAAACATGTTTATACTTACCTTCTGTGTGCAACGGTATTGCACAGAGCCACCCCTTGCGGCAGCTTGCTATGGGGGCAGATGTGTTGACTCACTCCTGAGCCGGGCTGTGTGTCTATGGACACACACAGTGTGGCTTGGCTCTCTGCACACTGTATTTGACTGACAGCAGTAGAGGTGAATGCCTCCTGCTGTTCTCAGCAAAACCTGTGAGGCCAGGAAGAGAGGGAGAGAAGACCTGCAGCTGGGCACAGCGTTGATACCTTTTAATTTTTTTGGACACTTTTATTAAAATATTACCTGGTGTTTCTTAAGACCCTTTTTAGGACGTCCTGCTATAGAGTGACACATTTCTGTCCCATCTCTCAGTTGTGCATAAAATGGAAGATCTAGCCCTACTAAACAGTTATGAGAGGATGCATACTATGTTGGAAGCATAAGGATAATTTTCATGTTAATAATTTCTTTGAAGAATTTAAAGGTGAATTAATTTTATTAGATTAATAAAACTTTGTATACTTTAAACACTCAATCAAGATAGGAGTAAATTATATGAATACATACAAACATGACTTCCCTGGACCTAATTGGTTGTTAAAATGGGAGATACAGTAATGGCACTGGTGTGGCAGATGAGTTTGTTAACATCATTTCACATGATATATATTTCACTGATGATTAAAAGAGAATGTCATGTTCCATAAATGAATATATGTTTAGGTATGCTGTGTGCCTTGATTTAGTATTCTGATTAAATACATTCACTCATGCCTTAAAGCCCAACTCATGGAACAAAAAGAAGTCTAGGGGATAAGGTGTAATACTTACCTTGTTCCTCTCTCCGGTAGGCTCACTCCATCTAACCTCCACATAACCAGTCTCCTGCAGTCTCAAATCTGAGACTCTCCTGCAGTAGCATGCTTGCCTCTTCACTCACAATGTGGGACTAATAGCCCTGCATTGCACACGATGTTGCCTGAGCGCCTACAGTACGTCAGGGATAAAAGAGTGCTGGACCCTTCTGGAGTGAAGAATGTGGTAAGCAATTCAGGCTCTTTCTCCACCCCCTAGAGTTAATGAACATTTAAATCTTGCAGTGGAAGCACACTGAAAGGGTTTTTTTTTCCCATCTGGGAACTTTGGCTTTAAGAATGTTTTACCGTTTGTGGCATTGTGTGAAAATCTAACATAAAGCCACAAAAGTTGCTATTTTCTAAAACAGCCCTACTATACATGTCAAATAATGTACTGTGGCCTGTTCACAGTTATTAGAGACATTTTTCTTTTTTGACTGCTGCGGTACAGGACTGATTAAAACTGTCAGATGCAATTAGAGTATTTTTGTCAGGTAATTATAATTACACAGCTAGTTTGATGTTTTATAACAATCATCCCAATGCTTATACTTATTAAAACAAAGTGGTCATAATTTATTTGTATTGATCTAAAAATACATTTCAGCAGGATAAGCAAGGGGGTTGCAACCTAGAATTATGGTTTTAAATTAGTCTTCTAACTTAAGATCTGCCTAGTTACTGAGTTTTATGTAGAATAAAAATAAGTCAGTAAGACTCGCCTAGCACCTATCTAACATTGCTTACCTTCCCTCCCCCCCTTACTCCTCCCCCTACCCCCCACCTTCCTGTTCTGCAACCCTTCTTTCTGCCCTGACATTGCCCCTAACCAGGGGTAATGTTGTGGTAGGCTATTCACTTAAAACTCTGTATACAGTCATACCCGTTTCATTAGAATATTTACAAGTCACTTAAGATACTGTATATTTGTTTTTATGTACAGTCGGGAAGCTCTCCCCTTCAGTTTGGACTATTGTACTGTATGCTTTGTCTCAATAAAAATCTTTTGAAAATAAATAAATAAGTCTGTAAGGACAAAAAGAAAAAGGAAAAAAATAAGACTTCTGTATGTAGAGATATACACCTTTAGGCTGGGTTCACACATGTGCGCTGGGAATTGCATCTCCCCTGCGAAGATAAAAATGATTCATTCAGCGGTTCCTCTCCATTGTAGCTGTGGATCAGCTGACCAGGGAGAGGGGGAGGTCTAGTGAAGAGGGGGAGAGAATTTGTGTTTAGAACGGAACACATCTGTGAATCAGATGCGTTCACATTGAATATTATGTGCCTGCCATTCACACTGCACTGCCTAGAAAACGCACACGTTTTTTGTGCAATGCGGACTGCAGATGCAAAGCACATATGTGAACCAGACCCATTGAAAATAATATATTTTCAAATGTTCTGCAAATTGGATGCGGTGTAAGCCGCATCCAATTCACATATGTGTGAACCCAGCCTTAAAGAAAAACTGTAGTCTTTTTTTCTATGTGAGTATATTTTGGGTTATTGTTGTTACTGACTTATTTTACATACTTTATATTTTTATTATACAGTAGAATAAAGATAGAGATTTGTAAATTAGCTATATTCATTTCGACTGCCTGCGTTACAACTTTTGAAATTAGATATCAGGCACAAAGAACGATGTAGACTAATATAATTACATTGTATAAAATATTTAAAAAAAACAGAATCCTTGTGCAGCACTGCAAAGCAGGGTGTATGTAATGAGAAACTGTAATTGCTCCAATATATATATATATATATATATATATATATATATACAAAATATTTATGGTTTTTAAAACTTAAAATGCATAATAACTTGAATATTTACAACAAGCTGATTTTTAAAAAAAATTATATAAAATAGAATGATTGTCAGTTGCTAATAAAGTAGTAGATTCGTTCTTGCAGTGAAAATTACAGGCAGGATCATATTTAGGTGTCAGGTTGCCCCAGGCACAATTGAATAATGAAGCCCTTTTGTACAAGTTCTACCTTGTTTCATGTCATTATTTTAGTAAAAGCTACTGATAGAATGCTTTTTTTTGCAGGCAGCATAATGTCTGCTTTGTATGCAGAGCTATGTTTTAACTGTACAAAACATTAAACAAGAGAAACAATGTTTGCTGACTTATAACAAGTCTTCTGACTTCTCTCAACATCCCCTAACACTCACTTCCCCCTACAGTTCTCCTGCTGATCTAAGCCACCATGCCCAGCCACGGAAGGACTAGGGATAAAGCTATAAATATAAGTATGTTTTGAGGCTTGTGCCCCCCCCCCATCCCAAAATCGTGTTGCCAAACACTAACCCACACGTGCCATATGGCAAAAACAGTCCTGACTACATGTACCAGAGATTATATTAATTTTGAGTTCTTATGACCCCTTGGGAAAATCCATACATGTATTACAAGGCTTTTGGAGGAGTTATTTGCATATCTATGTACTGTAACTAGAAGGTCAAAAACAGCTTTCTACTAAATAGGAACCCATCCCACAAAGTGTATGGGGTGAGGTAGCCTACTTGGATATCCCTAAAAGAGACATACATGGGCACCAGGGAAGATAGGTCATAAATGGGTATGTGTCAGCAAGAACAAAAGATGGTCACCTAAATGGACTAATATGCTGGCCAACGATTGGGCTGCCAATTATTACCTATGACAAGGTGTGTTCAGTTACACCAGTCAGTCTGTGCTACTGAAGAAGGACTGTGTTGTCTCACCGCGACATTACTGCATAATTGTTCCCCACTATGACAGTAAAACGGCATAGGAAACAGCTGCCTCAAGTAATAGGGAAGCAATTTTTTTGGGTATTTTGGGTACACTTTAATTAGCATTTTTATTAAAAGACTGGGTGTACAAAACAATTGTACAGTACATTGTTATGCCACAAGCTCCACTTGAAAATATCATATAAGATTCCTATTTTCCTATCCGTTTCTTTCTGTTCCACACCCTGCATTAAGCAGTACAGCTTTGACTAGTATAGACTTTTGGGCACCCTTCCTTGGACAAAGACCTGAATCTGAAGTACCGGTATGTAAATAAGCATGTGTTATGCTAGACAGCTATGTAATCTATGTGACAGTAGCCTGTATTAGAGACATACAGCATACAATCCTGGTATGTTACAAAATGTCAAATAATTATTACAAAACCATATCTGCTTGTACAGCGATGGCTTCATTATTTTTTCTATTTTTAGCAAGATTTGTTCACTTTTCCAAATTTAAGGCTTCTTAAGGTTATTTATTTTAGATTGCAACATCTGTCTCTTGAATGCTCTTTAAAAATACGTACCACCATTCAATAACAAAGTAATTGAAAATTATTAGTAATATATTCATTTTCAGATGTCAATGAGGGCAGATTTTGCAGCATTTGGAAATATTTAGAAAACAGAAATAATATCAACATTATAAATAGCACAAATACAAACAGTACAATTAATCTTATCTATGAAAAAGGATCAGTAAACTTTATGTTGTACAGTCGGTGGTTAGCATTAAAATTGTTAGAGCTAAGCAACATCTGGTCATGAAAGCTAGGATGGATTTGCCTTTGAATTATAGCCAGCAGAAGCACTGCATGGAGGCTTAGGAAAACAACTTCCTTTTAAACATGACAATCATCTCTTTTGAGAGAAGCTGAAGTTATGATATTATATGCATTGAAACATGATGGCCATATCAAATTGAAAACATTTTGTTTTTTGGGAAAGACCAATTGCCAGTATGAAAAAATAAAAATTGGGGAAACAGATCTTCCTATATCACAGAAGTGTTTGTACTGCCCTTATAACCAAATACATTCTCGCTATAATTTTCTAACTTCCCTTTAACTTGTGGAGACGTGATTCTTGACTGTGGAAAACACATACCATATATACTTGAGTATAAGCCGACCCGAATATAAGCCGAGGCACCTAATTTTACCACAAAAAACTGGGAAAACGTATTGACTCAAGTATAAGCCTATGGTGTCCATCTGCATGCCTCACTGTGCCTCACTTTGCCTCACTGTGTCCATGTGCATGCCTCACTGTGCCTCACTGTGCCCATGCCTCACTGTGTCCTTGACTAGACTGACGTTTAACATGGGAGTCTATGGAAGGGGTGCCCGGATTTGAAAAATCGGTGATCCCCGGCCGTAGGTCCCCCAGACAAAAGACTTTATAGAGAAGAAATGTTGCTACATGTGTACCAGGTTTCGGGTCCAGGGGACCTACGACCGGCCAGTACCGGGTCCCCAAAGTCACCAGATAAATTACCGTTTAACATGGGAGTCAATGGAAGGGGTGCCCGGGTTTGAAAAATTGTTGCTCCCCGGCCGTAGGTTCCACGGACAACAAACTTTGCACACTTGTAGAGGAAGAGTTGGGCTACATGTGTGCCAAGTTTGGGGTCCAGGGGTCCATGGCAATAGTGTAATTCCATTTAATTTCTAAAAGCATGAACATGAACACAACAGCCAAATGCCCCCTTACTCGAAAGGTGCCACAGACCCGGCACTGAGGCTGGATAACGTAAATTGGAGCGGAGAGAATGTCCCGAGTGGAGATAATCAGGCATGCGTTCCACCTGCACCAGGCGGGAAGCCAGCGGGACCGGAAGTGTCGTCAGAGCATGCTTTTATAAATTAAATGGAATTACACTATTGCCGTTTCATTTCCTTTGTTCCGCATATTCCTATCTCTATGGGGCAGGGATCTTATCCAGTATTGACATCCGCATCCATGTCAGCAAGTGGAACTTGCAATAAGCGCAATTGACCTCTTTTTTAATTAAAAGGGTCAATCATCTCTGGTAAGCTGCCACCCTTATCTTGAGCACTATCGGGTGTTATTAGGTCTAAGTTGGTGAAGGCATACACCGCAGGTCACTACATCTGGATTCAGTTTTACAAGACTTTTTTTGGAACTTATCACATCACCTTTGTTTGAATGATACGCATGGAGTATTGGGACTCTATTATCCATTATCAATTTGGACATTGTTTATGATTTATTGATTTTGTCACTATTATCACCATTATTCACAAAGGGTCTTTGTGGAGTTGTTATTTACTGTATACTTTCTTATGCATGGTGCACCCGGTTGGATGCACCAGCTACCTTTACTAGGTTGCATAGGCAGGCTGGTGTTATTTGTCATATTAATAGTATATTCAAATTTTTATTAATTATTTAGGTGTTATTTAATTTATCACTTTCTTTAGTGCCCCCATCATATATGCACTGTGTGTATATATAATTTATCCTATTGCTTTACTGCGCCAGTCCATATCAGTCCCTTTTGTCTAATATCTGGTAATCCTAAAACACACTTGTTAGTAAAGCAGTGCCAGTACTAAGAAGTTTCCCACAGACACCAGTAATGCCTTGTACACACGATTGGAATTTCCGATGGAAAAAGTCAGACATAATTTTTTCATCGGATATTCCGACCATGTGTATGCCCCATCGGACTTTTTCCATTGGAAATTTCGAGGAATTCCATCGGAGTTTAGATAGAGAACATGTTCTCTTTTACTCCGATGGAATTTCTTCCGAATTCCGATGTGATTTTGGCCGGTCAAAAGTCCGACCGTGTGTACGGGGCATTAGACTAAACCCTGCTTAAATGCGATTGGTGATTCAAAAAGCAGAGAGGGGAAAATAAACAGCAAACACTTTAGGAAATATAATCCTTTTCCTCTTGTGCTGAGTCTCTGAGGTGGTCTGCATATGCCGTGGATGTGGTGTTTTACAGAGAGCTTAGCATACAGTAACATTTGTGAACATTCTTAATTTAGGTCAGCCACAGTGTACTGGAATGCATTAGTAACCCACTGACTTATTTTACTTGTTGCATAAAATTGCTTTCTTAAAAAAAAATTCCACTGAAGAATCTTTAGAAACTGACACTTGCGTTCAGTGATTCTATCTACTAGGGATGAGCTTCGTGTTCAAGTCGAACACACGTTTGACTTGAACATCGGCTGTTCGATCGTTCGACGAAGATCGAACATTATAGTCCGTTTGCGCCAAATTCGAGTGGCGCGTCACGGCCCATAATTCACTGCGGCATCGCAGTGCATTGCTGGCTGATGATTGGCCAAGCATGCACTATGACTCACATGCTTGGCCAATCACAGCGCCGTCTGTACAGAGAGCCGTAATTGGCCAAAGCCAGGGTGGCTTTGGCCAATCATGGCTCAGAGGAGTAGGTAAACGCCCCACTATATAAGGCCACCTGGAAGTCAGCCTTGTGTAGTGTGTTAGCGTTTGTGAAAGAGAGAGTTACAGAGAGAGAGACAGTGTAATTTATATTGCGTTAGATAGAGCAGGCAGGTGAGTCAGTTAGCTGCTGTTACAGTGTGTAGAGGATATATATGCATCCAAGGTGTTGTATATATATTTATACACTGTATTGAGTTTAGCTAGATCCGTTCCTGTTAGGCTCTATACTGTGACAGGCAGGCAGGTGATTGTGCTAGCTGCAGACAGTCAGTGTTTCACTTAGTGTACTACTGTGTGCTTCGCATAGTGATCACCTAAAGCTCACCTGAATACAGTTATTCTCTATACTGTGACAGGCAGGCCGGTGATTGTGCTAGCTGCAGACAGTCAGTGTTTCACTTAGTGCACTACTGTGTGCTTTGCATAGCGATCACCTAAAGCTCACCTTAATACAGTTATTTTCTGTACTGTGACAGGCAGGACAGTGATTGTGCTACGTGCAGACAATCAGTGTTTCACTTAGTGTACTACTGTGTGCTTTGCATAGCGATCACCTAAAGCTCACCTGAATACTGTTATTCTCTATACTGTGACAGGCAGGACAGTGATTGTGCTAGCTGCAGACAGTCAGTGTTTCACTTAGTGTACTAATGTGTGATTTGCATAGCATTCACCTAAAGCTCACCTGAATACAGTTAGTGACTATTATAGTGGTGTTCTCATAATAAAACCACAAGCAGAGAGCTGCAAGTATTTTCAGTGTACTGTGTCCTCTACACAGTTTTCACCTAAAACTAACTGAAAACAATTGCTGCTTTTCCCATACTAACACCACAGCTGGCCATCAGTATGTCTGGAAGGCAAACAATGAGAGGCAGACAGTCACAAGGCAATAAAAGAGGGCAAGCAGGCTCTGTGTCTAGAGGCAACAGTGCTGCTGGTCATGGACATGGTGCATCCTCATCAGCACGTGGCCGTGGGAAACGCTTGTCCTTCTTTTCGGCAGCTGGTCATGTTGAGCCACAACATGCCCAAGACTTGGTAGAGTGGATGAACAAGCCGTCCTCCTCCTCCTCATCCTCTCTCACCCAGGCTCAGGGTACTTTGTCTGGCAAAGCAGCTGCCAAAGCGGCCTCTTCCCTCGGCTCAATGGCATCAGTCACTCCTTCCCTAGCCCCATCATGTCCTCCTGAGGAGTCCCCTGAACTGTTTGACCACAGTATTGGGTACATGCTCCAGGAGGATGCCCAGCGTTTTGAAGGCTCCGATGATGGAACCCAGCTGGAGGAAGGCAGTAACGTGAGCTCAGAGAAAGGGGGTAGTAACGTGAGCCCAGAGAGAGGGGGTGCCCAACAAGGTCAGCTATCTGGCAGTCATGTTCCCCCAGCTGCAGCATACTGCCAGATTGGCTCCAGTGATGAGGAGGGAGGGGAGGATGAGGTCACTGACTCCACGTGGGTGCCTGATAGGAGAGAGGAGGAGGGGGAGGAGGAGGAGGCACATCTCCAACGAGGCAGGATGCCCTCCAGGGGCCAGCTTAAGGGCAGCACACCGACTGCATCACACCGCAGAGCTCCGCATGTGCAGGGCGCTGCTGTCTCTGCGCGTTATTCCAAAAGTTCTTTGGTGTGGGCCTTTTTTCAGACGTGTGCAGCAGATCGCACTGTTGCCATTTGCAACATATGTCTAAAGTGTATCTCACGTGGCCAAAACATCAGCCACTTGGGCACCACCAAAGAACAAGGTGGACCTCTCCTTGCTCCTCATCAGCTGGGATCTACAACCCCACTATACCTTCAGTCCTCTCTGAAACCTGCACTGAGAGGAATGAAGGTGTAGAATTAGGTGTGTTACAGCCAAGTACTTGCGGGCAATCTGCTATCGGTACACCGACGTCCGATTGTACCAGGCAAATTTCCCTGCCCCAGCTGCTGCAACAAGAAGTTCGCTCCCAGCCATCCACATGCCCAGCGGTTGAATGCTAGCTTGGCTAAATTGCTAGCACTTCAACTGCTGCCTTTTTAGTTGGTAGACTGCCCCCTTCCGTGAGTTTGTTGAATGTGCGGTTCCTCAGTGGCAGGTTCCCAAACGCCACTTTTTCTCACGGAAGGCGATTCCGGCCCTCTACCGGCATGTGGAAGGCAATGTCTTGGCCTCGCTGGACAGGGCGGTCATCGGTAAGGTGCATATTACCTCTGACTCATGGTCCAGCAGGCATGGACAGGGACGTTACCTATCTTTCACGGCGCATTGGGTGACTCTGCTGGCAGCTGGGAAGGATGCAGGACAAGGTGCAGTAGTGTTGGAGGTTGTTCCGCCACCACGCCTCCAAAATGTTACTACTGGTGATTCTGACACACCTCTCTCCTCCACCCCCTCCTCTTCTTCTTCCTCCATGGCCCCTTCCTGTGCTGATTTGTCCTCGGAACCAGCGGTGCTCCGTAGGCATTCAAGGGGCTACGCCAATACGCAGGCAAAAAGATGCCATGTGGTGCTTGAGCTGGTGTGCTTGGGGGACAGGAGCCACACTGGGGCAGAGATTCTGTCAGCTCTGCAGGGGCAGGCTCAGAGGTGGTTGACGCCACGCCAGCTTAAGCCAGGAAAGGTGGTTTCTGACAATGGCACCGACCTCCTCTCCGTCCTCCAACAGGGACAACTGACCAATGTGCCCTGTTTGGCTCATGTCCTTAACTTGGTGGTGCAGCGGTTCTTGGGCAGGTACCCGGGCTTACAGGAGGTCCTAAAGCAGGCCAGGAAACTCTGTGGGCATTTCCGCCGGTCATATAATGCCAGTGCTTGGCTGGCTGAGCTGCAAAAGGATTACAACCTGCCTAAGAACCACCTAATCTGTGACATGCCCACCAGGTGGAACTCTACGTCGGCCATGCTGCAGCAGCTGCACACGCAGCAGAGGGCCATCAATAAGTATCTGTTGCAATATGGCACCAGGACAGGATCAGGGGAGCTTGGATTTTTTTCCCCACTCCAGTGGGCCATGATCAGGGATGCATGCACTGTCCTGGCACCATTTGAGGAGGCCAAGAGGATGGTGAGCAGTGACAGTGCATGCATCAGTGACACTGTCCCTCATGTCCAGCTGTTGGAGCACATGCTGCATGGAATAATGGCCATGCCATTTTTCTCAATGATTTTCATCCATATTGCCGGGACCAGACCTTACATTAAAGCCGCAAGCAGTTTTAAATGGCTTTTTTTCCTTTAGAAATGTAATTTTGTGCAGGGACAGTTCTAAACGCGGGAAACACGTGCCACTTCACAGGCATGCTTTAGACACCCCCCATGTACGATATTTAAAGGAATATTTCACTTTTTTTTTTCACTTTATGCATCATTAAAATCACTGCTCCCGAAAAAATGACCGTTTATAAAAAAAAAATTGCATTGATACATGTCCCCTCGGGCAGGACCCAGGTCCCCAAACCCTTTTTAGGAGAATAAATTACATATTAGCCATTATAATTAGCACTTTAGATTTCGAACGTTCGCGTCCATTGTATTTAATAGGGTTCTAATGTTTGCACAAACTTTCGGTCCGTTCGAAGGTTCTGGTGCGAACCGAACGGGGGGGTGTTCAGCTCATCCCTACTATCCACCAAAGGACACAGCGTAGGAGCAAGCTAGTTGTCTTCATCAGGTGATTTCTCCTTTCTGTTGCAGCAATTAGTGAGACAGGGGCAGGAGTGGTTAGGATCCGCCTTCTTCTTTAAAGGAAGCCCTTTATTTTAGATTTAAGTTCTAGTGACAGAGTAGCACAAGTGCTCAATCTGTTTGAACGCAAATGTCAGAAAGGTGTAATTATACAATACAGTGAATAGAAACACACAAAACATAGGTCATATCTTAAAGTGGAGGTTCCGCAGCGTTTTAGACCGATTGCGTCCGCTCCGTTGCATCTGTTGTATTGCCTCGTGTGTAATGGCACCTAATGGCAATATTTACCTGCATGCCAGTTTATAAAATGACGCCATTAGAGACGCCCTCGTCACGTGACCGACGTCACGTGTCACGGAGCTCAACATTTACTTTTGGGTAGCACGACACTGTACTCCCAGAAAACCTTGCAATTCAGTCCCACAAGCCATTGCGGCACCGGGGAAAGGATCAGCTACGCCTACTCCCGCGGGAGGGGAAACCAGGAAGTCACATTAAATGGCAATATTACGGTATGTAAATTTTTTTTTTTTAAATGTTTGGCCAATTCATTATGTATGTTGGGAAACAATTGTTTTAGACTAATGTTGTAACTTAGGGTGAACCTCCGCTTTAAGGTTACAGAAATAAATAGCTTATGCAAAATTATACATAATAACTTGATTATAAACAAATACAGGGGAAATTCATATAATGAAAGGTAAGAAGAAATAAAAAACTATAGGAAGGCATGTGTAATTGTAGACAGTTACTAACTCTACATGCAAAAATGGTATAACTGAGAATATTATGATACAGGCGCTTATAAATAATGTTTTGTGAAACCATGCAACACTAAGTGCCCAATTAGCTGTATCATGTATGTACACATTATGATAACTGATAACTTATTGATTACCAGCCGTGAAATGCTCCTACCAAAAGTGTAAACACTGTATATTGACAACATAGCCATATAAGAAACAAACTGAACATAACGTTGTAGAGAGCAATGCTTCACTTTACAGCTTGGTCTATTAGCTCTCCCCTGACACTATTCCCTTGTGGTGCAGCAGTTAGAGAAAAGCAAAAGTTGCAAAAATATATATTAAGCATTTACACAAGGGCAGCGGAAAAAAAAATAAACTTGTTTGTTTTACCTAAAGAGAAAATACAAACCTTTTCTATATACGGTAGTTACAAAATGAAGTTCAAGTAAAACAATTTGTTATTTTGCTGATTACTGATTGATCTGGTAATAATAATACATTTTTACTTATTTGCATTTTATTGGACTCTTGAGACACAAAGTTGAATGTATCAATGTATTTTTAAGAAGAACTACATTTAATTCAACTTAGTCACCAATGGCTTGGTGGTGGCTAAACACAAATAGTGCTGATTCTTAATAAGAACATGTTGATAGATGAGGCCAAGCTTGTTTGTAGAGAGACTCACGAATGCCTACTGTAAAATCATATTTAGACTTGTTTAATTAGGGAGTGACAAAAAACAATGATAGTTAGCAGCATACAGTAAAGCAATAGATTTAGTCAGATTTCAATAGGATTTTTGTCCTATTAAAGCTGGACTCAGAGCTCAAAAACTTTAATTTAAATATACTTCTCAACAACAAAGGATATACTTTGTAAACCCAATTATAATCTTGTAAAAGTAGTGGTGAAATCTTCTCTCGCTGCACATAGCCTGCACTAAAAGCAGACCCGCCCGCTACAGGCTGTCTGCAAAAAACGTCAGGGAGGCAGATGTAAGACCAGTTACCCTGTACAAGGATAGAGAGCATCAGTAACTGGTCTTTATTACCAGATGCCCCTTCACAAAGACCATGCTTCACATTGGATTACTGCACAAATCTGGAAGAAATGCACAAAGCACACCAAAGTTTACATAAGAATACACACGCCTCTTGTATATAGACAACATTTTCTTATTCCAAAGTTCAACTTTATAAACCCAGTGATCTTCATCAACATCAGCAACCCACTCTAAATAGGGTAGGAGAACAGCAAAGCTTTCTTGAATTTACACTGAATGGGAATTTGAAACATTAATAAATAAGAAACAGTACAACACGATCTTCTAAGGTGGGGGATGTTCTTGTTCTAATGTCAATGCTCAGAAAAATAAGATGCAAATTCAGCAGTATTATCATATTGTTGATGGCCCTTCATAGGAAATGAGCATTTCACATTAGCACTGGCAGGATCAACAGCTAAATAATCGCACACAAGGTAAACTTTAAAAAGACATTGAATACTGAAAGCAGGACAGACATATGATGCTTTTTAATTTGTAGGTAGGTTACACTTTAAGCAGGGTAATCTCATACATTTTTGAGACAGAGCATTAAGAATACACTCCTGATTAATTGCAAGACAGCCTTGCTTGTTCTCTGTGTGTGGAGCTTTTCATATGAATGCCAGTAGTTGCAGTTGCGGATCAGAAAAGATTAACCTGGCAAAAAGACAATGTTGCCAGCATCTCTATGGCTTCATTACATCTACAGTATCTGGAAATTAAGGTAAAATTAAAATAAGAAGATGGAAATTTAAATAGCTTCCTCCACTGCTTTTCTTGCCAATTTCACTGATAGAAGTTACAGGTTGGGTGAGAAAAAATAGCTTTTCAATGTATGTGTATTATCCATGTTTTTAAATTTGGATAGCGTAGAGGAAGGGTACAAATCACTTTCAGTCCTGAAGATGCCACAGGATGTGGGAGGAAATATCTCTAATTTAAGGAGAATTACTCTCTTTTGAATAGTTGTCCCCATTAGAAGATTTTGCCTTTATTACTTTTCCGATGAAAACTGTGAACTTTTTGCTTTCTCATTACATCACCAGGACAAATGGAGAAGGTGAATCTCCTGAATGAAGACATAGACAGCAATATAAATGTAACCTTATTGGTTAAAGTAGTGGTTCCCAAACTGTAGCCCGTGGGCTGGATGCGGCCCATTGTTTGCCTTTAAACAGCCTTTGGGGCACTATTCCTTCAACTGACCCCAACAATAGGACACATTTTTCTCCCGCTGACCCCTACAATTGTTTACCTCCCAATGACCCCTAAGATGGAGCTCTGTTACTCCCAATGACCCCTACTAGGGATGTGCTTTGTGTTTGAATTGACCCTGAAAATGACCTTTTTTCAAACCTGCCTGAACCTCTGGCATCTGCAGCCAAAAGTCATTCATATAGTGGTGGTATTAAATGACAGCTCCTGGCTGCCCACCAGTCACCCATAGATGATGTCACTGGCCAACCATATTTGTTCAATGACATTTGCTGGAATTCCCAACTGGTTTGTTGACATTTAGCAGACAACTGGGGAGCTTTCATTTGAGATGAGAAACAATTGTTGTGACTTGGGTAGTTGCGCTGTTGGATCTTCTTTTATTGTGATTGATAATGTCGTTAAGTCTGCTGCCTCAGTTTGTATAATGGCAATTTGCATATACTTCAGAATGTTATGAAGAGTGTTTAGATGACTTTCAATCAATTGAAAAGTCCCTCTTTGCCATGAAAATTAACTTAATCCCTCAAAAAAACAATTTTCTCTGCATTTCAGCCCTGCCACAAAGGACCAGCTGACATTATGTCAGTGATTCTCTTTTTAACACAGGTGTCAGTCCTGATGAGGACAAGGCCGGAAATCACTCTGTAATGCTGATTGAGTTAGAATAACAGACTGGAAGCTTTAAAAGGAGGATGGTGCTTAAAACAATTGTTCTTCCTCTGTTAGCCATAGTTACCTGCAAGGAAACGTGCAGTCATCATTGGTTTGCACAAAAAGGGATTCACAGGCAAGGATATTGCTGCTACTAAGATTGTACCTAAATCAAACATTTATTGAATAATCAGGAACTTCAAGGAGAGAGGTTCAATTGCTGTGAAGAAGGCTTCAGGGCACCCAAGAAAAAACAGCAAAACACCAGGACCGTCTCCTACAGCTGATTCTGCTGCGAGATCGAGGCACTACCAGTGTAGAGTTTGCTCAGGAATGGCAGCAGGCAATTGTGAGTGCATCTGCATGCACAGTGAGGAGAAGACTTTTGGAGGATGACCTGGTGTTAAGAAGGGCAACAAAGAAGCCACTTCTCTCCAGAAAAAACATCAGCTGGCCATGTGCTTTGGGTCCCCTGTCATGCATTTATTTTTTTCTTTATTTGCTATTTTGTTTCCCCACGAAAGTGGAGTTACCCTTTAAGTGGATTCAAACATGCTTGGGACAAATATAAATCTACTTTTTTTTTTTTGCTCCCTCTTCTATGTTTCCATGTTTCACAGATTTCAGGCTGGGTTTGTAGATCCTCCCACAAAGCACTCATCACTAACCCCTACAAAAGGGGATAGTTTTTCCAACTAACACAATTGATAGACATTATTTCTCCCACAAAAACCACCCTCTATGGATTTCAAATATGGAGCACTGCTTCATCTACAGACAATAAGGATGAGGCATTATTCCTCCTCCCACTAGTTACAGGCCTTAAGCCAATTTTTACTAACCCTAGCAACTCTAAGGCCGCTTTCACACTGAGGCGTCGGCGGTAAAAGGCCTCTATTTTTGCGGAGGTATTCGGCCGCTAGCGGGACGCTTTTGACCACCGCTAGTGGCTGAAAAAGGGTTAGAACCGCCGGCAAAGCGATGCGGTTTGGCCGCGCTGCCCATTCATTTCAATGGGCAGGAGCAGTGGAGGAGTGGTGTACACACCGCTCTTTCACCGCTCCAAAGATGCCGCTTGCAGCAGTTTTTTAACTTCCTGCCAGCGCATCGCCTCAGTATGAAAGCCCTCTGGCTTTCACACTGAGACTGCAGGGGAGCCGTTTTTCAAGCGCTTTACAGGCGCTATTTTTAGCCCAAAACCGCCTGAAAAATGCCCCAGTGGAATTTCCGTCAACAAATGTTCAATGTGAGCTTTTTGTCAGAAATTTTGACCGTGTGTAGGCTCCATCGGACATTTCCTGTCGGAATTTCCGACCACAAAAATTTGTGAGCTGGCTCTCAAATTTTCCGACAAGAAAAGTTCTTGTCGGAAATTCCGATTGTCTGTATGCAATGCCGACGCACAAAAAAACACGCATGCTCAGAATCAAGCAGAAGAGCCAAACTGTCTATTAAACTTCATTGATCTCGGCTCGTCGTACGTCTTGTACGTCACCGCATTCTTGACGTTTGGAATTTCCGACAAGATTTGTGTGACCGTGTGTATGCAACACAAGTTTGAGCAAACATTCCGTTGGAAAAAAATCCACGGTTTTGTGGTCGGAATTTCCGATCGTGTGTACGCGGCATTAGGGATTTTTTTCTCCTACTCATTGCTGAGGCAAATGCTAACTACAACTGATGCTGAGACATTTAAAACTTCCACTCATGACAGTGTGCCCCAGTAAGGTCAGAAAAATTGAAACTGGTCCATTGTTTAGAAATCTGACTGATCTTGGGTTACAGTATTCTAATTTATGCACAGTCATAGTTTTAATATGATTTTTATATCTTTGCAAAAAATCTGTCAAAATGTTTACAGTCGGTATATTTTACATTCCTTAAGTGCAGTAACGACCTATCCTGGGTCTTCTATTGAGTTCTCTGGGTCAACAGGATATAGCTTATCTACTTTTTTGTTATGTCTTTATTGAAATATCAGTATTTTGATTTTACTTTCAATTAATTATAGTAAATAAAGTATATTTATTTTAGAAGGTATTTTGAAGCAATAGCAATGTGCCTAATAGATTTGTTATATTAATATGCTCTCTATATCCATATCACCTTAGGCAAGCAAACCTCCAAACGTCGAAACTTGAGAAAGTTGAAAAAGAGGACACTCATGGACAGAAAAGGGTGTCACTAAATTGTTCATAATATTGTGCATGGCTTATAGAAATCACTCTGTGATTCCTCTTGCCAACTTCCAAGTCATTACAGGGCACAGTTCAGGATCCAGAAGTGAGATAGGGGTCTGCAGGATACAGTTTAGGATCCAGAGTGATGCAGGGCTAAAAAGAATAAAGTCTTAAAAAAAAAAAAAACAAGGAACCTCAACTAGATGTTTTTTCTCTTCTAATAAATATCCATTTAAAAGACTACAGATAGTTTAACAAAGATATATGTTCATTTGTAAGTATTTACACAATGATATGACTGAGAAGCACAGGAAGGTATGTACCACACACACTCCCATATTTCCCCATTTTGCCTTTTTTGACTCTTACCTTGCTCCAAAATCTATGTCCTATGCTGCTGCTCTCTGCCTCCTCCTCCTGCTGCCAGAACTATGCTATACAGACTCTGTTGAGTAGGAGATTACTATTCCATAAGTTCTGGAAACCCCGCTCCAGGACACAACTGTAGATTGTGTTAAAATCCCGGGACAGTCCTGCAGAATCTGGGACGGTAGGGGGTTTTAGCAAGTGTGTGGCTAAATCACTTTAGCTGGAAGAAAGGGGACATACTGTGCAAGGTAGAGGTGACAATAAGATAATAGGGAAGTTAGGTGTGAATACTGAAGTATTACTGAAGTACAGGAGATAATGTGGTGGGTATGTTAGCTGCAGGGGCAGGGTTGGCAATGTAAAAAAAAGGTAGAAAAGAAAGAAGATGAGTATAGGATGGTCCTGAGCTTTAAACCTTTCCCGCCGAGCGTCCACATATATGCGGCCTCGGCTTTCAGGGGTTATACCAGGATGATGCCCGCAGCTGCAGGCATCATCTCAGTACCGTTGTTTAGAGCTGGCGATTGGCTATCCAGGCATAAAAGCCGCTCGGTTGTTATACCGGAGGAGCGGGAGGGGACATCCCCCCCTCCCGCCGCTCTGACCGGGCCTCCCGTCCAACTGGGAGACACGATCCTCGATCCGTCACTTCCGGCGCCTAGAGAGAGACTGACACCAAGCCATAAACGGCTAGGTGCCAGTCTCCTGAATGTAAACACGGAAGCGACGGCACAACGTCACTTCCGGTTTACTCGGCTGCCAATGGCGCCGGATTTTAAAAAATATACTGCAGGGGCGCACGCTCGACCACATGGTAGGCAGTTAAAGGGGACGTACAGGTACATGATTGTGCCTGTACGAGCCATTCTGCCAATGTATATATACCGTGAGCGGTCCTTAAGTGGTTAATATAACCCCAGATAAGCTGATTTGGATGAGCAAACCACTTGAGAAGGGGGTTTTCAATATTCATAGGTCATATTTAAATTATATATATTTCTAGTACTAATTTAAATATAAACCTAAATATAAGCCACAGTAGCACATATTTGGATACATATCCAGGGCCCGATGGAACAGAACTAATTATATACTTGTACTTCTTACCTTGTGTATACTGTCTCTAAGTCAGAGTTGTTTTTTCAGTTGCCAGCAATAAATAAAAGGAAGAAAGGTATGCCTGGATTATTACGAGGGTAGCTGGTGAACTTATGTCCTGTGAGATATGCTGCAGTGGCTATTTTTGCTTTGGTTGTACATCAGTGTTCACGTGTCCAAAATGAGACAGCCTGGGATAATTCCCAAAAAGAAAGCTATTGTCTGTTAGGTGACTGAAAAATTAATTGTTTCAGTAAGAAAATGCCTGTTGAGGATGCATTGTCAGGAAAGGTAAATCACGTCAGTACGAAATAACTTTTTTTTTCTGTCATTTTCACAATTTATTTGTTTTTATTGCTTTTTAGGCTTTAACTTGCTTCAGTCAGCTGGATTTTTTGCTTAACTACGGTACATATTAAAGAATGAATAGTTTAGTCCATCTGCGCAATGAGTTTGCCATTTTTTCTTTTTTGCGCAATACGGGTCTATGAAGGATTGAGAAGTAATGAAGGTTTGAGAGCAATCCATTACAGCATTGGAGACCAAAAACCTGATCATCTGGGTATCGTTATCCTCCTGATTTCTATTTCACCTAGCAGTGGTGTCTGACTTGGTTTTATATTATCAGAACTCTGGAAAACATTTTATTTATACCAGTTTGGAAGCAGTTTATTTATTATTATCTCGGCAGCACATATTGGATCACTGTGCAATAATTATTAAGGTTGATGATAGCGCTGTACTAATCCCTAATTAATTTATTTTTTGTGACATCAGTACACTACACAATATTAGCAGCAACCATCATTTGATTATCTTAATTTTTTTAAGTTTTTTTTTGGTTCATATAAATTCTTTTGTTCAACTTTATTCACATCAGCGCTTTAGTAATCTTTACACACATATTAAAGAATACTTGCATTATATATACAAAAAAGTGCATCTATCCCTTTTATTTTTTTACCCTCATATAACCTAATCCACCCTCTCCCTTCCACAGACGCAATACATTAGGTGTGGCTCCCAGTATTTGTTTATCTCCAGTTTCACTGTTTAGACCGCACATATGCATTCCAAGAGACTTCTATGGGGCTGTGTCTCAAGGCTGGAGATTAGGGAGGTGGCCCCATAGACGTTTATGCGGGGGTAATGTACAGGAGAGGCCAGGATGTAAACAAACCTTGAGATAAGAATGTATCTGTGGAGGGTAGAAGTGGGTTAGCTATAGCTAAGGTCAAGTTAAAAGGACAAAAGAGATAAGCAGATTTTACCCACTGCCACCTACTGCCTACTCATTTAGAGAGGAGAGTGCTGGAGCCAGAGAGAGGAGGACATTCTATAATTTACGAGCTTGATTGCATTTGCTGTTCTACCCCCTGCTGTGGAGAAGTGAAGTGGAGGGAAGGGACTGAGAAGCAGAAAGGGGGATCAGTGATTGACAATCCCTAGCAGATTAACTGAGGCTGAAGACCAGATGCTTAATGGCCCCTTGTCATGTTAAGGCATCATGCACATGGATATCAAAAGACTTTAGCACACTAGCACAAAATCTCTGGTGCCTTCCTGCACCCAAGAAGATACATGTCCAACCTACACCCACTCATACAGATGAATGGCTGTAAATGAATGGTTGTAAACACTAATGGCTTCTGGTGCACAATTGATTGGCACCCCCTTGTGCTACTTTTCTATCCCCACTTTGACTTCTACAATGCAGGGGATTAAGGAGGTTTATGCCAAATCACGTGTGAATAGTACTCCTGCGCTATGAAACAAACAATGAAAGTGATTAAGACTGCCGCAAACAAGGAAAAGCAAAATCTGTGGCTCTAAGTGTATGAATAAAAATTGATGTTGTGCTGTCCACAGTAACATAAGAAATTTAGGCAATAAATAACATAATAGATGCAAACGTGAATAAAAATTAATAATTAGTACTTCTGAATGTCCATACAATATCAAATGATAATAAAGTGGCTATTACAGTGAATAAAACTGATAAATGAGTAGTCCCAGTGAAGACAATTAGATTTCATAAAAGGTGCAATGCAGGTGAAGGTGCTCTACTTATTTTGCATTCAAAGGGTGAAGTAAAAAGTAATTGGTGTCTCTTCTCATAGTGTATATGACACTTCCATGCTCACAAGCCTCTCACCTTACTGCTGTAAGGTTACAGCATTTGATAAATATCTTTCATGGGGGATCCTTGTGCCTCCTCTTAGCTTAAGGGATCTCTCTGTAATAAAATGCTGTCCTAGGGGCTGCATGTGTGGCGATACCTCCTTAGGTGAAAATCTGGGACATCCACCCGGTCCACTCAATGGGGTAATATAAAAGCGAAGGGGCTCCAATAGTGTATTATAGTTTTATATAGTGTTTTATTAAAAAACTTATATGTACTCACATTTCAAACAGTAAAGCAAGGCATATAATACACGAGCAGCGAGCTCGTACTCTTACGTCACTTCCAGTTAGTCTGCTGCCCAGTCCCAACGCGTATCGTCACGTGCCAAATCACAATAAAGTACTTACACTGCTGAAATTTAAAACATATGTTTAGGGATGTCTATATAAAACAGAGCTGCAATAATGTGTCTTTTTTTATCTGCCTGTAACTCATCTTTAAATCAGAGCTAAACCCATTAATTTACTTTCTAGTGCAGTTACATTCAGGGCATGCCTCTAGTGATAAATGTCACAGTAACTATCAAGCCCTCAAAGGCCCTCAAAATGTTGGTCTCATATTTAATCACATGTGCAGCACCACTGCAGCAGCACCACCTTCAGATCTAAACAGGCTAGGATGGCAACTTTCTTGGCTAGAAAAAATAATGAGGCTTTAGTTCACCTATAAAGCGTTGATGTACCTGGTGGTCTGACAATTAAGTCTCATGTACATCATGTTGAATATGACTGCTCTGTTCTGGAAATATATTTCTTCTCTTCTCTTTTTAATGATTTTTATTAAATAGTAATATTGAATATCAACAATAATACAGTGTTCAATAGATAACAAAGCTCACATATCACCCTTGAGGTATCAATACATATACAGAGTGAAAGCACACTGAGGCACATTATAACTATCAACATTCAAAATGTATAGAACCAAAGACTCGCAGAGCTTTGGGGCAACCGCACCAAAGAACTAAACGATTGAAATGTCAGCAGTAAACTATATGACTGGGCAGGGGTATCTGAGTTGTAAAAACAAACCAACCATCACCCTGCCACCACATAGATCATTAATTAAACATTAATTTGGTATAAGTGTCAGCACTATTGGGGTTGTGAGACATCCTATGTTTGCTAAATAAGAAAAAGGAATAGGAAGAAAAGGAAAAGAAGAAGAAAGAATCAAAATTAGAAACCCGACCAGAACTCCCACTGGAATTTAAGAAGATGGAGATTGTAGGTAATGCAAACAAGGGTCCCTAACCCTCTCAAATGTGACTTCTTTGTCTTGCAATATGCAAACTCATTTTCCATGTAACATAACCCAGGTAAGTTTATGCTTCATAACATAGATGTCTACAACTGGTGATTTTCATGCAGTAGTTACAGACATTTGTGCTGCCAGAAATCATAAAACAGATCAGTGTTTGCATATGTTTGGGAATGGTATCAATAGGCTTATTTAAGAGACCTGTCTGGGGCCTCTTTGGGAAATTTACACCCTCGTCCAATATCACGCTTGGCCTTGGGACAAGTATGATACATTGAACCTTCCTGGCCACAGCCTTTAAAGCTTTGCGACAAAGCATCGGGATACATTTTGGAAAGCCTGTCTGGGATCAGATACATCGTAATAAAACCTTAAGTTTAGCCTCTATTAGCTGGATATCCAATGTACCTTTAAAAAGTCTAGAGCTCCAAGCATTCAATTCCTCCTCTGGGATCTCTGTCTTAAGATCTTTTTCCCATGGCAGTCTACAGTGCAGCTTATGCGGCAAAGTAACAAATGTTTTGCACAGAAGTGATTCACCACCTTTTTGGGACCCACCCTGGAGGAATCTATTCTCGTAGATAGTCCAAGTCATTATATCATCTGTTTTGTGTTGTAAAGCTTTAACAAAATTATATTCCTCTGATAGCAGAGGAATAAAACACAAGACAGAAATGACACTTAGTGCTCTTAATTGAGACACACTATAGAGGAATATGCTTTGTTTATATTTCATGTCTGAAGTTTACAACCAGTTTAAGACTCTTGAAGGTCCGATTGTCCAGATTCACATTAAAAACCTCAAATTGTCCAAATAAATTTTATGACCCAAGATTGCTTTGAAATGACCCAGCAGATCCATTAAGTTTGGAAAAGTGGTGTACTCTTATATTATATATGTATACCTCCCATGGTAATGCATAAAGGAGATATAGTGCTATATATATATATACACAAACAAAATAGAAAAAAGCAAAAGAACCATCCATTTGCACTTCTGATGCCGCGTACACACGACCACTGTACAGTTCCGAGCATCCCTGCTCTTCCTCAGGCTTACAGGCTTAATGTAAAAATACAATTAAAAAAAGACTCATTATATCCCAACACCTGAAGGCGTCAACTTTAGAACCAAAAAGTTATTGGAATAAAATTTCCCACATTAACCACGAAATGTCATACCAATTATCGACATCCATGGCCTGCATAGCATGAAATCACAAAACAAAACGATACGATCATTCTAACATATCGAAAAAGAGGAACGAAATTTTATTCCAATAACTTTTTGGTTCTAAAGACCCCTATAGGGTTAATGGAACTTTGACTTATCCTGTCGGATTGTTTTCTTGATCCAGCAGGATGGGATACACCTGTTGGGTGACGCCTTCAGGTGTTGGGATATAATGAGTCTTTTTTGAATTGTATTTTCACATTAAGCCTGTAAGCCTGAGGAAGAGCAGGGATGCTCGGAACTGTACAGTGGCTATGCTGTTATACCATGTCATGCTATGCTCTTTTGAAGTAAAGGAAATGGTTTGAATGCTATTGGAGTCATTGTCCCTTCGTTTTGAATATTGAATATAATAGTGGGATTTGGGAGCCCACCTTGACGGTTCTCCACTCCATTCCAAGGACTAGAGGGAAGTAACCCACCTGAAGTTTGTTATATATATATATATATATGTATAATTGACTAAATATTGAATGTGAACATATGCATAATACGTGAAGCTGTAAAAAAAAAATCCAAGTATTAGATAATGAAAAACTATGAAAGAAAATAGAGCTGTCGGAGGCTCAGGGATACACAGGGTAGGGGGAGGAGATCTGAGGGACGGGAGCTGAGGAGAGCTCACCTATTATATTTGGGAAAACATACTTACCTTATTGACCTCATTATATGTGTAACAACGTGCTAACTTATTGGTACCCATTCTCCTATTTACTTTCTAAATTCAGTTTCCTGTTAAAAATAACTATATTAGATCAATTTAGGGAACAAAATACGTAGAATACATAGTATATTTTAATACCTAGATGAAGGTAAAATGGCCTACTTTTTGGTTCGCTAATGACACCTGGTAATATGCTATTCTTTTTGAATAACCTTAGATAAACGCTGCTGCCCATGCTTCCGTCCGCTGGACGTCGTCAGCGTTGAATGCTTGGACAGCAGTGGCAGCGAATGCCTTAGGATAGTGAATTATCTTCTATCGGTGCCTGCTGAGGTATTATTAAAACGATCTATATTGGCGGGCCATAGTTAGGCACTATATCAATACTAGGTACTTGTTAAAAATTAATGGAGGGAGAGAGGGGAGGGAAGGAAGAAGATTAATCTCTATACAGAACACCAATAGAAGCACGTTTTCTCCGGGGGTGATTAAAAATACCCCTCCCATTTAAAGGGAGAGGGAGAGGGAAGGGGAAGGAGGAGGAGAGGTATGTAGATAGGTTGAGAAGGGGAGAGGAAGAGAGGAGATAAAGTAGGGGACAAAATTAAAAGTACTTATGAGAGATATGTAGGAGGGAGAGGAATTGGATGAGTAAAAAAGGATAGATTAAGAAAAGTGTAAAGTAAGGGGGATATGGAATCATCCTCCTTGATATAAAGTTTATGAAATTAAAACATGAAGATGTCCTAAGGATGGAAACGGATGAAAGGACAATACGGATATATTTGATTCTGTATGTTAATGTAAATTGTAATTTTCTGCCGTGGGGGGTGGGGGGGGTTCTAAGCCGGAGTTTCTCAGTCCTCTAGGACCAAGCCCCCAATTAGGTTTACACCAACTGGAGCCATAATAAATGGCTCAGTTAAGGGTGTGTCCCTGTTGGGGCTTAGAGGGTGTAGTGGGTAGGGAGAGGGAGGTGGGAGGGTGGTAATAAACGGTACAGTATCTTTTTAAAACACATCTTAAAATTGAGAGAATATATGACTGTTTTGCAATGTATTTTATGCCTAGTTATTATGCAATGAGCCAATAAAGTGCATGTATAGCCAAAATCCGCCATCCCACCTGGATACACTAGGGAGTTAATTCTTTGCTGTCTGTGTCCCATTGGAGAAAATTGCCTTTACTTCCTGTCCCTGAGATATAACAGGAAGTGGGAGGAAATCTTCACAAAATGAGGAGGAATTGACTATTACACAGTTGCCACCAGAACAGGTGTCCCCATAAGGATATTTCTCTTTGACTTGTATTGGTGACATCTGTTTAATGTTGGATTTTCCATCACTTTCTTTCCCAGTGACAATGGTTTCCAGAACAAATAGAGAGGGTAAATCCTCCATGCAGGAAAAAGATAGTAATACAAATCTAAGGTTCTAAAACTACATAATAAATACAGTTTTGCTATACCAAAAGTAAACTTTAAAGTAGACCAAGCAGTATAAAACATGTTTGAGGCTACACAATGTATCCACTTCCATAATTATATTCATCTACACAAATTAGAGAGATCTGGAGCCCATATTTTCATTAATCATTAAAAATCACCTATAGCAGACCTTTATCTAAAAACAGGTTAATGCCACCTCAAGATAAAAGATCTGAAGCCTCGTACACACGACCGAGTTTCTCGTCCAAAACAGTCAAGAAAAGTGCCGCGAGAGTTTTTTTGTCTAGAAAAACGTTTGTGTGTATGGTTTTACGACGAGAAAATTGCCAAGAATCTCGACGAGAAAATAGAGAACCTGCTCTCTATTTTCTCGTCAGGATTCCAGATTTCCTCGTCGTGTTTCTCGTCGGCCTGTTTTGTGACGAGAAAATGGTTCGTGTGTATGCTTTTACGACTCTTCCAAAAGCGCGCATGCTCACAAGCAACTATGAGACGGGAGCGCATCTTCTGGTAAAACAAGCCTTCGTAATGGAGAGAGCATATTCGTCACGTTTAAAAATATTTCATCGTTTAAATGTTCTGCATTGAAATCTTCGTTAGAATGTTACATTAATCAAAACGAGTGACCTTCTTTTGCTGCTGATATTCACACAGAGTTATGCCTTATTTTTAACCTTTTTCATGCTGCTCTTTATAAGATTTATGTGTATTATATCGTGCAAGTTTTTAGGAATAATTTAAATGGTTAGATTTTTCAAAATGATGTTAATTATAATTTCACAATGTTTTGATAGTGATCTCCCATTTAATTTTGGAATCTATATTATTTAAATTTCCCACCATGTTTTTGTGATAATCAGATTTAGTTATTCTTTTGGGGGGGTGATATCTGTCCCTTTTATTGTCAGTCAAATGTATCTGCTTACTCCAAAGCTTGATTTTGTTTATTTAAAAATACACATAGTCAAGTATGAACTTAAACAAAAATCACATTTATTCATATTTATAAATTAAATAAAGAGAAGGCAGCGCTGGAGAAGCTGCTGCCATTTGTGCATCCCAGGGACCCCAGAGCACACAGCAACCCTGTGTGGACACTAAAATTGGGAGCTTGAGAAGGCCAACATTTCTGAACACAATCTGATGCTGGCCTCCCAGAGGTCAGGAACAGCAGCAGGTGATATATATGTCCCAAGTGTGTGGTACTACAACAGGCTGCCTTCTGTCCGACCACAATGAAGCAAGGCCATCACTTCCTCTTCTTCCTGGCAACCTTCCCTGCAGCCTTTCCTGAAGCCTTCCCTGCAGCCTTTCCTGAAGCCTTCCCTGCAGCCTTCCTTCCTCGTTTGGCTGGAGGCTGGCCCACTGGAGGGGTACTCCTGTCAGGAGGAGGAGGTGGAGGTGTAGCAGAAGGGGGTGGGGCAGAAGAAGAAGGTGGAGGTGTAGGAGAAGGGGGTGGGGCAGAAGAAGAAGGTGGAGGTGTAGCAGAAGGGGGTGGGGCAGAAGGTGGAGGTGTAGCAGAAGGGGGTGGGGCAGAAGGTGGAGGTGTAGCAGAAGGGGGTGGGGCAGAAGAAGAAGGTGGAGGTGTAGCAGAAGGGGGTGGGGCAGAAGGTGGAGGTGTAGCAGAAGGGGGTGGGGCAGAAGAAGAAGGTGGAGGTGTAGCAGAAGGGGGTGGGGCAGAAGAAGAAGGTGGAGGTGTAGCAGAAGGGGGTGGGGCAGAAGAAGAAGGTGGAGGTGTAGCAGAAGGGGGTGAGGCAGAAGAAGAAGGTGGAGGTGGAGGTTGAGGTTGGGTCAGTTGGGCCACCTCACATATGGCGGTATTGGGTGTAATTTTCTCCATCACCCCCTTGTTGAGCAAGGTGATGAGCAGGGGCTCGCATAGGAGGCGTTGCTCCATGCTCATCACCTTGAACTTAGCCTCCACTAGGCCGGCAATGGCCTCTTCAGGGGATGTGGGCTCCTTGAGGGTGGCATGGGCCTCTTTAATAAGGGCCATTGCTGCCTCACTGGTGGTCCTGTCCCTCCTGCCTCTTTTGTGAAGCCGGATGGGAGGCACCTGGGATCTGGTGCTTCTCCTTTGCCCTGCCACCTCCTGTCTGCCACTGGGCCCTGCCACCTCCTGTCTGCCACTGGGCCCTGCCACCTCCTGGCTGGCACTGGGCCCTGCCACCTCCTGGCTGGCACTGGGCCCTGCCACCTCCTGGCTGGCACTGGGCCCTGCCACCTCCTGGCTGCCACTAGGCCCTTCCTCCTCCTGCCTGACAGTTTCCAGACCCTCCTCCTGGCTGATTTCATCCTGTGTTTGAAAAAGGAACATAGTTTAATATGTTGATTTAATCTTTGCATCAAACTTTGTAATCCTGATTGAAGCAATTAGAATGTAAATGCATAAATCCTTGCTTTAAATTTACCACTACATCAGATTGACTATTTAGCACCCAATTAAGTGCAGAATAATGTCTACAGATCTTGATTTCACTTGTGGAATCCAAAATAATGTATGTTTCTCATCTTGACATATTTGTCAAACATTAATTTTATCCCAATACATTTTCAGTTAATACTATACCTGGCTCCAGATGGCCAAATCAGGATCATCCAGGATGGCTGCCTCCTCTTGCTCCAGAGAAGGCTCAGGTTGGCTGCAGGGAAGTCTGGGGGGAAGAGTGGAGAGTGATGGCCTTGTCTCAATGTGGTCATCCAGGAAGGACATCCTGTTGTAGTACCACAAAATCGGGACATAAACATCATCTGCTGCTGCTCCTGACCTCTGAGAAGCCAGCACCTTAGAGCGTTCAGTCCTGTAGGTACCTCTCAAGTGTCCACTTGTTTTGCTGTGGCTGTGGGCACCTTGGTATGCACAAATGGGAGCAGCTTCTCCAGCGCTGCTTTTCTCACCCCTCTTTTTTTATGGATGGGGTTTTTCGTCTCCCACAGAGCCAGCAGCTCCCTTACACGGTCAATAAATTCCGCCAGGAACTCTTTGTCGCTAATAAAGACATTCATATTGTATCTGCAAGTTAAATAAATTATATTTAACTAATGTGAGGCAAACAGTCTAACCTCCTTAACATCCTAGTCACCATATATATCCTCCAACAATCTCAAGACAGTATAGGCCAACAATTTTTACAAGTCACAAAATCACATACCTTCGTTCGCACGTCCGTCACTTGAACTCCTCTCTCCGCACACCGAACGTACTATAGTCACATGTGTGTTACACATGCTATATACACACCACGCATGCGTCAAAATTCGAACACGTCGCTCCGCACACGTCGCCCGCCCATGACGTTCTAACTAACATCTTTTCCCCGCCCCTTCTCTTTCGGCGCGCAGACAGATATGGCGGAGTCTGATAATTCCGCAACTAACGAGGAGACAAGCCCGGAGACCGAGGACACGTCACGATCAAGGAGGAGATTCAAGGCATCGAATATGTCTTTGGCGGAGATGGCGGAGATGGTGGACATCTTGCTCAAGGCTGATTATGATGCCAAGCATGGGCCGTATAGCAAACCAAATAGAAGGAAGGCCAAAATCCTCACTAAAGTTGTGAAGAGTCTGAAGGCGAAGTTCGGGGTGAAACGCTCAAATGAGCAGCTCAGAAAGAGGTGGTCAGACCTCAAACTGAGGGAGCCAGACCAGTTGAGGAGCATAAAGAGAATGCTCGCTAAAAGTAAGTAAAATGTAGACTTTTCTGCTATTAATCTTTTTATAAACTGACATGTTTTTTTTTTTTCTGATATTGGACTCCCTTCCAAAATTTAATATTTTGAACTTGGTTGGGCACAGTAATCGTTCGTTACGTTACCGACACTTCGTTCGGCCACTATCCGCGGTTTTGGCTTATTTTAGAGCCACAAAAGTAATTAGACATCTGCCATTTTTGTTCAAATATTGTTGATAATTTTTTAGTCTAGATGATGTGTTTGTAAAGAGAATGAAATGAAAACTTTTATCAGTGTAAAGGAGAGGACACTCAGCAGCTGCTTCCACATCTGTACTTTGGAGCACTATAGTGTGGGCCACCAGACCCGCCTTTTTTGGGTGTCCCACACAGGTGCATCAGAGAATTTTTGTGGTGCCTCCATGTCAAAAAAATTACATCCAAATGTGAATACTAAACATATTTTGGGTCATAAATAATGCATTCTTCTTTAAATTCCGCACAAACACACACTTGTACCCCACTTCCAAGCAATTTAGCCTGTTTTTATTTTAACAATGAGATTTACAGTGTGATAAATAGACCTTTTGTTTCATTCTCATAGGGGAGAGAAGACTGGGAGGAGGACACTCCAGGGAGCACATGCACCCCACAACTTCCAAGCAACCCCAAACTCCCAAAGACCCACAACCGAAAGATGTGCAGGAAGTTGAGGTGGAGGAAGGAGAAGTGCAGGAAGGAGAGGTGGATGACGTTGTGGATCTGGTCACCACAACAGGTCAGTATCTGTCACCACAGCTTCAGGTAAGAGAGGTAGGCCTGCAGAGTTATAATAAAAAAAATTGGGGTTTTTAGGGGATGTAAATGTTGTGAAGGATAGTACACGGTTCTCTGCTGACAGTGCCCTCCGCCTCATCCAGCAAGTGATGGAATGTAGCACGGAACTGGACCTAATTAAACAAAGAATCCATGTGATGGAACAAACATTTAAAGACATTCTCGATGTTTTGGGGAGAATTCAATAAGCCATCCAAACACATTTGTTTTTACATGTTTGTTTTTGTAATTTTTTGAATTTTTTTGACTATCAAACCAGCCAAAAATTGAATATGCACACAGTGTGTCAACATGTGCTATCTGCCATCAGGGGATATCCATGTACGTCTTTTGTGGGTGCAACTCCTTCCTCGTATCTAAAGTCGGTGAACTGAGGAAGGGGATGCACCCCCAAAACACGTCCATTGATCACCCCTGATGGCAGATAGCACATGTTGACAATAGGGATCAGGATTGTAAACTTCCTAGATGAAAAAAATCCCAAATGTGTGCATATTAAATTTTTGGCTGGGCAAGGGGTGGCAGGACCCCATATTAGGACGGGCACATAGAGACAGTTTGTGTAAGTGAATGTCTCCGATTGCTCAGAGGTATCCAATGTTGTAATTTTTGAAATGCAACTGTTATTTTTGTATTTTCATAAGCAAAAAATTGCCGGGTTGGGGCCAGGCCAACCCAAAATTAAAAAAAAAAAAAAAAAATGAAGAGAATGTGCACAGAGTAAAATATTTGACCACAAACAACGTGTAGCTTCTTTTTATAATACCCTCTAAGCTTATTTGGGTCTTTTGTAAGGTTACATAGTGAAATGGTTGTTATTTACTAAAGTAAAATACACTTGCCACTACAAATGCACAAAGACAAACTAGGAGACAGGAAAGAACAGATAATTAAAGGTTTAAACAAGCTTTTTATTGGGATACTTAGACATAGGCTGGCATAGGAATTGCCCCCCTACCCATGAAATACTCCATGTATTTGTCCCGAACCTCACGGGCATTTTGGGGGGGCAAGCCAAGACGGCAGATTCCAGGCCCGGCAGGGGATTTGCAGGGGAAAGTCCAGCCTCTGGCAAAACTGAGGCCATATATGAATTAGATTTGCGGCAAAGAAAATTGTGTAGCACACAGCAGCATAACACTACATAGTTTATTTTGTAGTCCGCCAAGTGGATGGAAGTCATAAAAAGGCGGAACCGGCTGGCCATTATGCCGAAGGCATTTTCAACGACTCTTCGGCCCCTGGCCAGCCGGTAATTGAACACCCTCTTCTCTGGGGTCAGGGTCCTCTGTGGAAATGGCCTCATAAGATGCCGTCCGAGTCCGAAGGCTTCATCAGCCAAAAAAACAAAGGGGAGTCCTTCAATATTCCCTGCATCCGGTGGCAATGCAAGGTCGTCACTCTGGAGACGGAGGGAAAACTCCGTCTGGATGAAGGATCCCCCATCGGACATCCGGCCATTTTTCCCTACAACAACATAGAGGAATTCATACCGTGCTTACACCACCGCCATCAGCACAATGCTATGAAACCCCTTGTAGTTGTAGTAGTAGGACCCAGAACGGGGTGGCGGCACGATGCGGACGTGCTTCCCGTCTATGGCACCACCGCAGTTGGGGAAGTCCCACCGCGTGGCAAACTCCGATGCCACAGTCTGCCATTCCTGTGGCGTGGAAGGAAGCTGTGGAGTGAAACAAGATGAAATAATATTAGAAAAACAAAGTCATACATTACAAGGAAATTCTATCCCAAAAAATTAGAGGCCAACATCAATCAAATTATACGTTTATTAAGGTGTTTAAAAAAAGTATAATGGAAGGCTCATTTATCATATTCATCACCCCCTCTGATGGGCCATTACTAAATTATTTTGGGGGGGGGAGATGTGTTTGGCCACAGGATAGCATTGCAGTGGCGGTGCGTCCAGAGTGGGCGCTGGAGCACTGCCCCCTCTCTCCTGTGCCCATCACTCAGAACAATACATAGGTTCATGCGTTGCATGAACCTATGTATTGTCTATGCCGCACACTATTCAGGTGGATGGCCTCTTGTAAAGCGACCGACATATGAATCATTGCGGCATTTAGGGGGTTAAAATTGCATAGCAGAAACAGGTAGTAAAATAGTCTTGCACATTGCAACCTGAGGGATGTAATTGGCTTCCTAAAAGTAAAATCGGGGACGCAGGGGGGGGGCATTCCTTGGGTAAACACTGACAGGCTGCTCTGCCAATCATGTTCACCAAGTCTGTTTAATGATAACATGATTGGCTGATGCAACATGAAGGGAAGGAGAAGACATCAAGGACAGAAGAAGGATGGCGCTGACCACAAGAAGGTAAGTGCAGGGCTGGGGGGAAACTGGCTGCATTAGAGGGGACTTAATGGCTGCATTTGAGGGAACAAAATGGCTGCATTGGAGGGGACAACTGGGGGCGTTTAATAGGCACCAGAGAAAAAAAGGAGGAAGCTTATTTCCTAAATTGGGGTTTGAACCCCCAAACATTTGGAGCAACATGCGCCCCTGCTGGAAAAGTTAGTGAAGGGAAATATTTATGGAGGAGAAAAAAGGGGCAATCTAAAGCTTCCAACATGCATGGGGACAAAGGGGACATTCTCAGCATATTACAATCATGGTAATTAGGGAAGGATGAAAGAAATACAATACATTAGCATACATGTAATACATAAAATGTGATGTTAAGGGAGCAAACTTACCCTAATATAGTCCTCCTGCAGGACTTGGATGATGGCAGAACAGGTGTCTGGGATTATGAGGCCCAGAGCCTGGGGGGAGATGCCTGTGGTGAACTTCAAGTCCTGAAGACTTCTCCCTGTCGCCAGGTAACGCAACGTGGCGATGAGCCTCTGCTCAGCACTGATGGCTTCCCGCATAACGGTGTCCTTCCTGGTAATATAGGGGGACACCAAAGCCAACAGTTCCTGAAAAACGGGGACAGACATCCGCAGAAAATTCCTGTAGTCCTCAGAATTATTCTCGACGATCTCCCGCAGCAGAGGCATGTGGCAGAATTGGTCCCGCTGGAGCAACCAATTCTTGGTCCATGAACTCCTCCTCACACCATTCATGGACTGGTCTTTGTCCAAAACAAGCAGACCAACACCAAGCGCACGCACAGCACGAACTCGACGACGAGAACGTCCAGGCGACATGGCTAGGAAACGGTCGTCTAATCAGAACGTACAGAACAGAACGCACTTTAGAACAGCAAGGCCTATGAATAACGAACTGAAAATCAGAAACGAACAGGCAAGAACGCACTGTAAAACAGATACGACCTGCCTAGACGCCCTGAAAGTCAAGATACGAACCCACAAGCACAAACTGAACCGCAGAAAAAGATCTGAAAAGTACGAAGACTGAAAAGCGCGAATCGTCTCTTCCCAAACTTTTACTTCACACGCGGTAACACGAGATCAGCAAAAGCAGCCCAAGGGGTGGCGCCAAGAAAAAAGATCTTCCCCTTTATAGTGTCGTCGTACGTGCTGGACGTGAGCGCGGAGAACAACGAGGAAATTGGGAAATGACAGTGTGTACGCATAGAAAGCTTGACGAGAAAATCGACAAGCTTAACAAGAATCTCGTCGAAAAAAACGACGTGTTTTTTACGACGAGAAACTCGGTCGTGTGTACGAGGCCTCAATGTTAAAACTTTGTAGCAGTGGAAATGTGCTTGTATGTGACTAAGTATGCCCCTGGGGCGCGCACACGGGAAACTCCGTGATTACGAACCGCTGATAGCGGCCGTTTACCACGTGATCGCTCCGTCCAATGACGGAGCGATCACTTGTAAACAGGCCGGCGTCATGTGATGACGCCGGTTCCTCTCTCCCCTCTCTGTACCGATCGGTACAGTGTGAGAGGAGAGGGGGAGGGAGCAGATCAAGGCAGCAGCGCTGTGGGCTGGATCTGTGACAATTGCAGTCACAGATCCAGCCATCCATCCATCCCTGCTCAGCCATCCCTGGTGAAATACCCTGCCAATACTCTGCAAAATACCCTGCGCAATACTCTGCAAAATACCCTGCGCAATACTCTGCAAAATACTCTGCAATACCCTGGTGCAACACTCTGCAATACCCTGGTGCAATACTCTGCAATACCTGGTGCAATACTCTGCAATACCCTGCACAATACTCTGCAATACCCTGCACAATACTCTGCAATACCCTGCAAAATACTCTGCAATACCCTGAAAAATACTCTGCAATACCCTGCGCAATACTCTGCAATACCCTGCGCAATACTCTGCAATACCCTGCGCAATACTCTGCAAAATACTCTGCAATACCCTGCACAATACTCTGCAATACCCTGCACAATACTCTGCAATACCCTGCGCAATACTCTGCAATACCCTGTGCAATACTCTGCAATACCCTGCGCAATACTCTGCAAAATACTCTGCAATACCCTGCACAATACTCTGCAATACCCTGCACAATACTCTGCAATACCCTGCAATACCCTGCACAATACTCTGCAATACCCTGCACAATACTCTGCAATACCCTGCACAATACTCTGCAATACCCTGTGCAATACCCCCTGTGCAATACCCCCTGTGCAATACCCCCTGTGCAATACCCCGTGCAATACCCTGCCATACTCCGCAATACCCTGCCATAGTCCGCAATACTCCGCAATGCCCTGCAATACTCTGCAATGCCCGGCAATACTCCGCAATGCCCGGCAATACTCTGCAATAACCACTTCCCGCCCGCCGGCCGTCATATGACGTCCTTGACTTTGTGCAGGGATATCTGAATGATGGGTGCAGCTACAGGCATCATTCAGATATTAGCTTTTTCAGCTGGCGATTCCCTACACCATAAGAACAATCATAGCGGCTGTTCCGCCGCTTGATCATTCTTACGGGAGGCAAGAGGGGATGTCCCCCCAGCCGCCCTCCGGTGCTTCTACCGACTCACCGCTACGATCAAAGCCAGGATTGTTGTTTTTTTTTTGTTTTTTTTTCAGGCTTCCCAGCCTAGAGGTGAGATGTGGGGTCTTATTGACCCCATATCTCACTGTAAAGAGGACCTGTCATGCCATATTCCTATTACAAGGGATGTTTACGTTCCTTGTAATAGGTATAAAAGTGATCAAAAAAATTTTGGGGCGGAAAAACATGTCAAAGTAAAATGAACAATAATTTTTTTTTTTTTAAAGCGCCCCTATTCCCGTGAGCTCGCATACAGAAGCGAACGCATACGTAAGTCCCGCCCACATATGAAAACGGTTTTCAAACCACACATGTGAGGTATCTCTGCGAACGTTAGAGTGAGAGCAATAATTTTGTCCCTAGACCTCCTCTGTAACTCAAAACATGTAACCAGTAAAAATATTTAAAGCGTCGCCTATGGGGATTTTTTAAGTAGCGAAATTTGGCGCCATTCCACGAGTGTGTGCAATTTTTAAGGGTGACATGTTAGGTATCTATTTACTCTGCGTAACATCATCTTTCACATTATGCAAAAACATTGGGCTAACTTTACTGTTTTTTTTTTTTTAAGCACAAAACATTTTTTTTCCGTAAAAAACGCGTTAAAAAAATTGCTGCGCAAATATCGTGCGAGATAAAAAGTTGCAACAACCACCATTATATTCTCTAAGGTCTTTGCTAAAAAAACATATATAATGTTTTGGGGTTCTATGTAATTTTCTAGCAAACAAATGATGATTTTTACATGTAGGAGAGAAATGTCAGAATTGGCCTGGGTGCTCCAGAACGCCTGAAGGTGCTCCCTGCATGTTGGGCCTCTGTATGTGGCCACGCTGTGTAAAAGTCTCACACATGTGGTATCGCTATACTCGGGAGTAATAGCAGAATGTGTTTTGGGGTGTAATTTGTGGAATGCATATGCTGTGTGTGAGAAATAACCTGCTAATATGACAATTTTGTGAAAAAAAAAAAGAGAAAAAAAAAATCTTGATTTTGCAAAGAATTGTGGGAAAAAATGACAACTTCAAAAAACTCACAATGCCTCTTTCTGAATACCTTGGAATGTCTTCTTTCCAAAAAGGGGTAATTTGGGGGGTATTTGTACTTTTCTGGCATGTTAGGGTCTCAAGAAATGAGATCGGCCATCAGTACTTCAGGTGTGATCAATTTTCAGATATTGGCACCATAGCTTGTGGACTCTATAACTTTCACAAAGACAAAATAATATCCACCAATTTGTACTTATTTTTACCAAAGATATGTAGCAATATAAATTTTGGCCAAAATTTATGAAGAAAAAATAGTAATTTGCAAAATTTTATAACAGAAACGAAAAAAAAATCATTTTTTTACAAAATTTTCTGTCTTTTTTCTCTTATAGCGCAAAAAATAAAAAACCCAACAGTGATTAAATACCACCAAAAGAAAGCTCTATTTGTGTGAAAAAAAGGACAAAAAAATCATATGGGTACAGTGTTGTATGACTGAGTAATTGTCATTCAAAATGTGAGAGCACCCAAAGCTGAAAATTGGTCTGGTTATTAAGGGGGTTTAAGTGCCCAGTGGTCAAGTGGTTAAGTAAAAAAACAAACAAAACACAAACAATAAAAGTAAACTACTCCACAGATGCAGGTCACCGGCATTTTCCAATGCCTTCAGGTTTAGTACATCACAAGGGCTTTGGAAATGAGAATAGTTCAACAAACCAGCTGAAATGTCACCAGCTGGTAACTCATCACAACAAAGTATACTTGGTTTCATTTATTAAAAGAAGATGTAAAACCATTAACTAAGATTCTTAACATGTTACTGTTATTTTAGGATCTTTTAAAAAAAAATAAACTGCATTTTTTATTAAAATTATAACTATTCTGTCATAAGGGTCCTTGGTTCTGACTAGTGATGAGCCGAACACCCCCGGGTTCGGTTCGCACCAGAACCCGCGAACGGACCGAAAGTTCGTACGAACATTAGAACCCTATTAAATACAATGGATGCGAACGTTCGAATTCTAAAGTGCTAATTATAACAACTATTATGCATGTTATTGTCCTAAAAAGGGTTTGGGAACCCGGGTTCTGCACCAGGGGACATGTATCAATGCAAAAAGAAGTTTTAAAAACGGTTGTTTTTCGGGAGCAGTCATTTTAATGATGCATAAAGTGAAAAAAAAAAAGTCAAATATTCCTTTAAATATCGTACCTGGGGGGTGTCTAAAGTATGCCTGTGAAGTGCCACATGTTTCCCGTGTTTAGAACTGTCCCTGCACAAAATGACACTTCTAAAGGAAAAAAAAGCCATTTAAAACTGCTTGCGGCTTTAATGTAATGTCTGGTCCCGGTAATATGGATGAAAATCTTTAAGAAAAATGGCATAGCTACCCCATGACCCCCCCCCCTACCCCAGCCCATTACCAGCCCCTTTGGGTCTTGTATGGATATTAAGGGGAACCCCGCACATAAAATAAAAAAGGCCCTATATACTCTGAACAGCCGTATACAGGCGGTGCATACAAGACAGGGACTGTAGGTTTGTTCTTATGTAGAATCTGTTTGTAATTTTGAACAGGTACATTGTTGAAGTGTAGCTCCAGCCCAAAAATCTATTTTTAAACTTTTTGGAAAACATAGGTAAGGGTTATCACCCCTGTAACATTTGTTTTGCTGTCTGTGCCCCTGTTCAGAACATTTCACCTCACTTTCCGTCCCAATGTCAACTGTTTTTGAAATGTGGTGTTTTTCTTGAAACAAGGATTGCTGATAAAGCATCAGTACAGAGGAGACACCTTTCTCCCATATTTATTCTTACAGGAGAGAATTTTCCTTCCTAGGGGTAGATTTCCTCTCACTTCCTGTTGTCTTCTTGCGTTTGCAAGTAGGAGTCGTTTGTAAGTTGGATGTTTGAAAGTAGGGACCTGCCGTATATACTCTGCAGAAATAGGCCCCTTAGTTGTTGGTGTTGGCACAACACTGTAAGCACTCACAGTTACTCTTGGTTGGTGCTGGAACGCCCTGCTGTCAACTATTATATCAGGAATTTTAATTACATATAATTGTTGAACAGTGGTAGTAAAAATTGGGGCTTTGATGGTGGTGCTGGTGCCACAACACTGTAAGCCCTGACAGTTACTCTTGGTGGGTGCAGCAATGGGCCCTGCTGTGAATTATTAGATCAAGAATTGTAATTGCATGCCCCTGTTGAACAGGGGCTGAAAAATTGGGCCTTTCGTGGTGGTGGTGGTGGTGGTGGTGTTGCCACAACACTGTAAGCCCTCAGAGTTACTCTTGGTGGGTGCAGGAATGGGCCCTGCTGTGAATTATTAGATCAAGAATTGTAATTACATGCCCCTTTTGAACAGGGGCTGAAAAATTGGGCCTTTCGTGGTGGTGGTGGTGGTGGCGTTGCCACAACACTGTAAGCCCTCAGAGTTACTCTTGGTGGGTGCAGCAATGGGCCCTGCTGTGAATTATTACATCAAGAATTGTAATTGCATGCCCCTGTTGAACAGGGGCTGAAAAATTGGGCCTTTCATGGTGGTGGTGGTGGTGGCGTTGCCACAACACTGTAAGCCCTCAGAGTTACTCTTGGTGGGTGCAGCAATGGGCCCTGCTGTGAATTATTACATCAAGAATTGTAATTGCATGCCCCTGTTGAACAGGGGCTGAAAAATTGGGCCTTAGGCACTGGTGGCACAACACTACAACCCCTCACAGATACTGTACTTGGAGCACAGCAATGAGCCCTGTTGCAAAGTATTGCTTCAAAAATTGTAATGACACGCCCCTGTTAAACAGGGGCTGAAAAATTGGGCCTTAGGCACTGGTGGCACAACACTACAACCCCTCACAGATACTGTACTTGGAGCACAGCAATGAGCCCTGTTGCAAAGTATTGCTTCAAAAATTGTAATGACACGCCCCTGTTAAACAGGGGCTGAAAAATTGGGCCTTAGGCACTGGTGGCACAACACTACAACCCCTCACAGATACTGTACTTGGAGCACAGCAATGAGCCCTGTTGCAAAGTATTGCTTCAAAAATTGTAATGACACGCCCCTGTTAAACAGGGGCTGAAAAATTGGGCCTTAGGCACTGGTGCCACAACACTCCAACCCCTCACAGATACTGTACTTGGAGCACAGCAATGAGCCCTATGGCAAATTATTGCTAAAAAAATTGTAATTACACGCCCCTGTAAAACAGGGGCTGAAAAATTGGGCCTTAGCCACTGGTGGCGGCACCCATAAACAAAAATGATCTTCCAAGCTATCATCATCAATCGTATCATTGAGGACTCGGAGGAGGAGGATAGCCAGTCAACATAACAGCACAGGCACTCAGCATCAGCATCAGTCTTGAAGGGATGTGACATGTTAAAATCAATTAGTCTGTTATATCAGCATCAGGTGTGTGGTAGCTGGTGGTGATCCAAGACTGGTTCATCTTGATGAAAGTCAGTCGATCAACCGAGTCGGTGGACAGGCGCACCCTGTGATCCGTGACAAATCCTCCAGCAGCACTGAATGTGCGTTCCGAAAGAACGCTGGATGCAGGACAGGCCAGTAGCTCAATTGCATACTGTGCAAGCTCTGGCCAGTGATCCATCCTCAAGACCCAGTAAGCCAGAGGATTTTCGGTGGGGAAGGTGTCCAAGTCTGACCTTGCCCCTAGATATTCCTGCACCATGTTTATCAGACGCTGGCGATGGTTGCTGGAACCGATCATACTTTGGGGCTGCGGACTAAAGAATTGTCTGAACGCATCGGTCAGACGGCCACCTTCCCCACCGCTCCTTCTTTGACTGGCCGAAGCCTCAGCAACTCGTTGTCCAGGACCAGGAGTTTGTAACCTCCCAGTCTCTGGGAACGCGTTGCACAGACCTTTCTGCAAGGCCTCCCGGAGTTGTCTCATCCTCTGCTCCCTCTGCGAAGGTAACATAAGGTCCGCAACCTTACCCTTGTACCGTGGATCAAGGAGAGTGGCCAGCCAGTAATGGTCCCTCTCCTTGATCCGAAGAATACGAGGATCCTTCCGCAGACTTTGCAGGATCAGGGAGGCCATGCAGCGTAGGTTTGCTGAGGCATTCGCTCCGGAGTCCTCTGGGTCACTAAGGATGACATGATCCGCAGCCACCTCCTCCCAGCCACGTACAAGTCCACTGGTTTCTTGGGACTGTAAATCATCCCTAAAAGACTGCTGCTGATGATGCTGAGTGCCAGCCTCCACCTCCATGCTGACACAATCCTCCTCCTCCTCCTCCTCCTCCTCCTCTTCCTCTTCCTGTGCGATGGGTGGGACAGAAGGAACACTGTCTGGGTAAAGGGGGCCTTGAGAGGCAAGGAAGTCCTCCTCTTCCTGCCTCTGTTCTGCCTCAAGTGCCCTGTCCATTATTCCACGCAGCGTGTGCTCCAACAGGTGGACAAGAGGTACAGTGTCACTGATGCATGCACTGTCACTGCTCACCATCCTCGTGGCCTCCTCAAATGGTGCCAGGACAGTGCATGCATCCCTGATCATGCCCCACTGGCGTGGAGAAAAAAAACCAAGCTCCCCTGACCCTGTCCTGGTGCCGTAGTCGCACAGGTACTCATTGATGGCCCTCTGCTGCGTGTGCAGCCGCTGCAGCATGGCCAACGTTGAGTTCCACCTGGTGGGCATGTCACATATAAGGCGGTTCTTGGGCAGGTTCAACTCCTTTTGCAGCTCAGCCAGGCGAGCACTGGCATTATAAGATCTGCGGAAATGCACACAGACTTTCCTGGCCTGCCTCAGGACATCCTGTAAGCCCGGGTACCTGCCCAAGAACCGCTGCACCACCAGGTTAAGGACGTGAGCCACACAGGGCACATGGGTCAGTTGTCCCTGTTGGAGGGCGGAGAGGAGGTTGGTGCCATTGTCGCAAACCACCATTCCTGGCTTAAGCTGGCGTGGCGTCAACCACCTCTCGGCCTGGCCCTGCAGAGCAGACAGGACCTCTGCCCCAGTGTGGCTTCTGTCCCCCAAACACACCAGCGCAAGCACGGCATGGCATCTTTTTGCCTGCGTACTTGCGTAGCCCCGTGAATGGCTACGGAGCACCGCTGGTTCATAGGACAAACCACAGGAAGAGGCCATGGAGGAAGAAGAAGAGGAGGGGGTGGAGGAGAGAGGTGTGTCACAACCAGTAGTAGCATTTTGGAGGCGTGGCGGTGGAACAACCTCCAACACTACTGCACTTTGTCCTGCATCCTTCCCAGCTGCCAAAAGAGTGACCCAATGGGCCGTGAAAGAAAGGTAACGTCCCTGTCCATGACTGCTGGACCATGAGTCAGCGGTAATATGCACCTTACCGCTGACCGCCCTGTCCAGCGAGGCCAAGACATTGCCTTCCACATGCCGGTAGAGAGCCGGAATAGCCTTCCGTGAGAAAAAGTGGCGTTTGGGAACCTGCCACTGAGGAACCGCACATTGCACACACTCACGGAAGGGGGCCGAGTCTACCAACTGAAAAGGCAGCAGTTGAAGCGCTAGCAATTTAGCCAAGCTAGCATTCAACCGCTGGGCATGTGGATGGCTGGGAGTGAACTTCTTTCGACGGTCCAGCAGCTGGGGCAGGGAAATTTGCCTGCTAGAATCGGACGTCGGTGTACTGCTAGCAGAGTGGCCGCAAGTACTTGGCTGTGACACACCTAATTCTACACCTTCATTCCTCTCAGTGCATGTTTCAGAGAGGACTGAAGTTATAGTGGGGTTGGAGATCCCAGCTGATGCGGTGCAAGGAGAGGTCCGCTTTGTTCTTTGGTGTGGGTCTTTGAGGTAGGCTTGCCAACGAGCTGCATGGCAGGTCAACATATGTCTGGTCAGGCATGTGGTACCCAAGCGGCTGATGTTTTGGCCACGCGATATACGCTTGAGACATATGTTGCAAACAGCAGCTGTGCGATCTGATGCACTAGCCTCAAAAAAGGCCCACACCAAGGAACTTTTTGAATGACGGGCAGAGGCAGCGCCCTGCACAGGCGGAGCTCTGCGGTGTGATTCCGTCGGTGTACTGCCCTTACGCTGGCCACCAAAGGGCATCCTGCCTCGTTGGAGATGTGCCTCCTCCTCATCCTCCTCCTCCTCCTCTCTCCTATTAGGCACCCACGTGGAGTCAGTGACCTCATCATCCCCTCCCTCCTCATCACTGGAGACAATCTGGCAGTATGCTGCAGCTGCTGGAACATGACTGCCAGATTGGTGTCCTTCTTGAGCATCCCCTCTGTCTGCTCTCACGCTACTGCCTTCCTGTAGCTGGGTTTCATCATCAGACCCTTCGAAACGCTGGGCATCCTCCTGGAGCATGTACCCAACACTGTGCTCAAACAGTTCGGGGGACTCCTCAGGAGGAGGACATGGTGGGTCTAGGGAAGGAGTGACTGATGATGAGTCTGACATTGATACCAGGGAAGAGGACGCTTTGGCAGCTGCTTTGCCAGTACCCTGAGCCTGGGTGAGAGAGGATGAGGAGGAGGAGGAGGGCTTGGTCATCCACTCTACCAAGTCTTCGGCATGATGTGGCTCAACATGTCCAGCTGCCGAAAAGAAGGACAAGCGTGTCCCATGGCCATGTGCTGATGACAATGCACCACGTCCACGACCAGCACTGTTGCCCCCAGACACAGAGCCTGCTTGCCCTCTTTTATTGCCTCCTGACTGTCTGCCTCTCCTTGTTTGCCTTCCAGACATTCTAATAGATGGCCTGCAGGGAGATGGGAAAAAAGCAATAAGGGCTACCTTCAGGTGTCCTTCTCTGTCCCTTTACTTAAGGATTTCTAAATATGGTTGAGGATTATTGCTTTTGCACAGAATAGCACAACGACAATTTCCCTGACTGTCCAAAAAACAAGGATTTCAAAGATGGTTGATGAGGAATGCTTTGGCACACTATAGCACAGGGAGAAATCCCCTCACTTTCCTTCTTTGTCCCTAGAAACAAGGACTGGCACAGTGAAAGAAACTGACACTCTCCCTACCTACAGTTTTCTGTCCCTAGAAAAAATGTTTTTTTAAAGCACACTATAGCACAAGGAGAAATCCCCTCACTTTCCTTCTTTGTCCCTAGAAACAAGGACTGGCACAGTGAAAGAAACTGACACTCTCCCTACCTACAGTTTTCTGTCCCTAGAAAAAAAGTTTTTTTAAAGCACACTATAGCACAAGGAGAAATCCCCTCACTTTCCTTCTTTGTCCCTAGAAACAAGGACTGGCACAGTGAAAGAAACTGACACTCTCCCTACCTACAGTTTTCTGTCCCTAGAAAAAATGTTTTTTTAAAGCACACTATAGCACAAGGAGAAATCCCCTCACTTTCCTTCTTTGTCCCTAGAAACAAGGACTGGCACAGTGAAAGAAACTGACACTCTCCCTACCTACAGTTTTCTGTCCCTAGAAAAAATGTTTTTTTAAAGCACGCTATAGCACAAGGAGAAATCCCCTCACTTTCCTTCTTTGTCCCTAGAAACAAGGACTGGCACAGTGAAAGAAACTGACACTCTCCCTACCTACATTTTTCTGTCCCTAGAAAAAATGTTTTTTTAAAGCACGCTATAGCACAAGGAGAAATCCCCTCACTTTCCTTCTTTGTCCCTAGAAACAAGGACTGGCACAGTGAAAGAAACTGACACTCTCCCTACCTACAGTTTTCTGTCCCTAGAAAAAATGTTTTTTTAAAGCACGCTATAGCACAAGGAGAAATCCCCTCACTTTCCTTCTTTGTCCCTAGAAACAAGGACTGGCACAGTGAAAGAAACTGACACTCTCCCTACCTACAGTTTTCTGTCCCTAGAAAAAATGTTTTTTTAAAGCACGCTATAGCACAAGGAGAAATCCCCTCACTTTCCTTCTTTGTCCCTAGAAACAAGGACTGGCACAGTGAAAGAAACTGACACTCTCCCTACCTACAGTTTTCTGTCCCTAGAAAAAATGTTTTTTTAAAGCACACTATAGCACAAGGAGAAATCCCCTCACTTTCCTTCTTTGTCCCTAGAAACAAGGACTGGCACAGTGAAAGAAACAAGGACTGGCACAGTGAAAGAAACTGACACTCTCCCTACCTACAGTTTTCTGTCCCTAGAAAAAATGTTTTTTTAAAGCACACTATAGCACAAGGAGAAATCCCCTCACTTTCCTTCTTTGTCCCTAGAAACAAGGACTGGCACAGTGAAAGAAACTGACACTCTCCCTACCTACATTTTTCTGTCCCTAGAAAAAATGTTTTTTAAAGCACACTATAGCACAAGGAGAAATCCCCTCACTTTCCTTCTTTGTCCCTAGAAACAAGGACTGGCACAGTGAAAGAAACTGACACTCTCCCTACCTACAGTTTTCTGTCCCTAGAAAAAATGTTTTTTTAAAGCACGCTATAGCACAAGGAGAAATCCCCTCACTTTCCTTCTTTGTCCCTAGAAACAAGGACTGGCACAGTGAAAGAAACTGACACTCTCCCTACCTACAGTTTTCTGTCCCTAGAAAAAATGTTTTTTTAAAGCACGCTATAGCACAAGGAGAAATCCCCTCACTTCCTTCTTTGTCCTAGAAACAAGGACTGGCACAGTGAAAGAAACTGACACTCTCCCTACCTACAGTTTTGTCCCTAGAAAAATGTTTTTTTAAAGCACACTATAGCACAAGGAGAAATCCCCTCACTTTCCTTCTTTGTCCCTAGAAACAAGGACTGGCACAGTGAAAGAAACTGACACTCTCCCTACCTACAGTTTTCTGTCCCTAGAAAAAATGTTTTTTTAAAGCACACTATAGCACAAGGAGAAATCCCCTCACTTTCCTTCTTTGTCCCTAGAAACAAGGACTGGCACAGTGAAAGAAACTGACACTCTCCCTACCTACAGTTTTCTGTCCCTAGAAAAAATGTTTTTTTAAAGCACACTATAGCACAAGGAGAAATCCCCTCACTTTCCTTCTTTGTCCCTAGAAACAAGGACTGGCACAGTGAAAGAAACTGACACTCTCCCTACCTACAGTTTTCTGTCCCTAGAAAAAATGTTTTTTTAAAGCACACTATAGCACAAGGAGAAATCCCCTCACTTTCCTTCTTTGTCCCTAGAAACAAGGACTGGCACAGTGAAAGAAACTGACACTCTCCCTACCTACAGTTTTCTGTCCCTAGAAAAAATGTTTTTTTAAAGCACACTATAGCACAAGGAGAAATCCCCTCACTGTCCTTCTTTGTCCCTAGAAACAAGGACTGGCACAGTGAAAGAAACTGACACTCTCCCTACCTACAGTTTTCTGTCCCTAGAAAAAATGTTTTTTTTAAAGCACACTATAGCACAAGGAGAAATCCCCTCACTGTCCTTCTTTGTCCCTAGAAACAAGGACTGGCACAGTGAAAGAAACTGACACTCTCCCTACCTACAGTTTTCTGTCCCTAGAAAAAATGTTTTTTTAAAGCACACTATAGCACAAGGAGAAATCCCTCACTTCCTTCTTTGTCCCTAGAAACAAGGACTGGCACAGTGAAAGAAACTGACACTCTCCCTACCTACAGTTTTCTGTCCCTAGAAAAAATGTTTTTTTAAAGCACACTATAGCACAAGGAGAAATCCCTCACTTTCCTTCTTTGTCCCTAGAAACAAGGACTGGCACAGTGAAAGAAACTGACACTCTCCCTACCTACAGTTTTCTGTCCCTAGAAAAAATGTTTTTTTAAAGCACACTATAGCACAAGGAGAAATCCCCTCACTTTCCTTCTTTGTCCCTAGAAACAAGGACTGGCACAGTGAAAGAAACTGACACTCTCCCTACCTACAGTTTTCTGTCCCTAGAAAAAATGTTTTTTTAAAGCACACTATAGCACAAGGAGAAATCCCCTCACTTTCCTTCTTTGTCCCTAGAAACAAGGACTGGCACAGTGAAAGAAACTGACACTCTCCCTACCTACAGTTTTCTGTCCCTAGAAAAAATGTTTTTTTAAAGCACACTATAGCACAAGGAGAAATCCCCTCACTTTCCTTCTTTGTCCCTAGAAACAAGGACTGGCACAGTGAAAGAAACTGACACTCTCCCTACCTACAGTTTTCTGTCCCTAGAAAAAATGTTTTTTTAAAGCACACTATAGCACAAGGAGAAATCCCCTCACTTTCCTTCTTTGTCCCTAGAAACAAGGACTGGCACAGTGAAAGAAACTGACACTCTCCCTACCTACAGTTTTCTGTCCCTAGAAAAAATGTTTTTTTAAAGCACACTATAGCACAAGGAGAAATCCCCTCACTTTCCTTCTTTGTCCCTAGAAACAAGGACTGGCACAGTGAAAGAAACTGACACTCTCCCTACCTACAGTTTTCTGTCCCTAGAAAAAATGTTTTTTTTAAAGCACACTATAGCACAAGGAGAAATCCCCTCACTTTCCTTCTTTGTCCCTAGAAACAAGGACTGGCACAGTGAAAGAAACTGACACTCTCCCTACCTACAGTTTTCTGTCCCTAGAAAAAATGTTTTTTTAAAGCACACTATAGCACAAGGAGAAATCCCTCACTTTCCTTCTTTGTCCCTAGAAACAAGGACTGGCACAGTGAAAGAAACTGACACTCTCCCTACCTACAGTTTTCTGTCCCTAGAAAAAATGTTTTTTTAAAGCACACTATAGCACAAGGAGAAATCCCCTCACTTTCCTTCTTTGTCCCTAGAAACAAGGACTGGCACAGTGAAAGAAACTGACACTCTCCCTACCTACAGTTTTCTGTCCCTAGAAAAAATGTTTTTTTAAAGCACACTATAGCACAAGGAGAAATCCCCTCACTTTCCTTCTTTGTCCCTAGAAACAAGGACTGGCACAGTGAAAGAAACTGACACTCTCCCTACCTACAGTTTTCTGTCCCTAGAAAAAATGTTTTTTTAAAGCACACTATAGCACAAGGAGAAATCCCCTCACTTTCCTTCTTTGTCCCTAGAAACAAGGACTGGCACAGTGAAAGAAACTGACACTCTCCCTACCTACAGTTTTCTGTCCCTAGAAAAAATGTTTTTTTTAAAGCACACTATAGCACAAGGAGAAATCCCCTCACTTTCCTTCTTTGTCCCTAGAAACAAGGACTGGCACAGTGAAAGAAACTGACACTCTCCCTACCTACAGTTTTCTGTCCCTAGAAAAAATGTTTTTTTAAAGCACACTATAGCACAAGGAGAAATCCCCTCACTGTCCTTCTTTGTCCCTAGAAACAAGGACTGGCACAGTGAAAGAAACTGACACTCTCCCTACCTACAGTTTTCTGTCCCTAGAAAAAATGTTTTTTTAAAGCACACTATAGCACAAGGAGAAATCCCCTCACTTTCCTTCTTTGTCCCTAGAAACAAGGACTGGCACAGTGAAAGAAACTGACACTCTCCCTACCTACAGTTTTCTGTCCCTAGAAAAAATGTTTTTTTAAAGCACACTATAGCACAAGGAGAAATCCCCTCACTTTCCTTCTTTGTCCCTAGAAACAAGGACTGGCACAGTGAAAGAAACTGACACTCTCCCTACCTACAGTTTTCTGTCCCTAGAAAAAATGTTTTTTTAAAGCACACTATAGCACAAGGAGAAATCCCCTCACTTTCCTTCTTTGTCCCTAGAAACAAGGACTGGCACAGTGAAAGAAACTGACACTCTCCCTACCTACAGTTTTCTGTCCCTAGAAAAAATGTTTTTTTAAAGCACACTATAGCACAAGGAGAAATCCCCTCACTTTCCTTCTTTGTCCCTAGAAACAAGGACTGGCACAGTGAAAGAAACTGACACTCTCCCTACCTACAGTTTTCTGTCCCTAGAAAAAATGTTTTTTTAAAGCACACTATAGCACAAGGAGAAATCCCCTCACTTTCCTTCTTTGTCCCTAGAAACAAGGACTGGCACAGTGAAAGAAACTGACACTCTCCCTACCTACAGTTTTCTGTCCCTAGAAAAAATGTTTTTTTAAAGCACACTATAGCACAAGGAGAAATCCCCTCACTTTCCTTCTTTGTCCCTAGAAACAAGGACTGGCACAGTGAAAGAAACTGACACTCTCCCTACCTACAGTTTTCTGTCCCTAGAAAAAATGTTTTTTTAAAGCACACTATAGCACAAGGAGAAATCCCCTCACTTTCCTTCTTTGTCCCTAGAAACAAGGACTGGCACAGTGAAAGAAACTGACACTCTCCCTACCTACAGTTTTCTGTCCCTAGAAAAATGTTTTTTTAAAGCACACTATAGCACAAGGAGAAATCCCCTCACTTTCCTTCTTTGTCCCTAGAAACAAGGACTGGCACAGTGAAAGAAACTGACACTCTCCCTACCTACAGTTTTCTGTCCCTAGAAAAAATGTTTTTTTAAAGCACACTATAGCACAAGGAGAAATCCCCTCACTTTCCTTCTTTGTCCCTAGAAACAAGGACTGGCACAGTGAAAGAAACTGACACTCTCCCTACCTACAGTTTTCTGTCCCTAGAAAAAATGTTTTTTTAAAGCACACTATAGCACAAGGAGAAATCCCCTCACTTTCCTTCTTTGTCCCTAGAAACAAGGACTGGCACAGTGAAAGAAACTGACACTCTCCCTACCTACAGTTTTCTGTCCCTAGAAAAAATGTTTTTTAAAGCACACTATAGCACAAGGAGAAATCCCCTCACTTTCCTTCTTTGTCCCTAGAAACAAGGACTGGCACAGTGAAAGAAACTGACACTCTCCCTACCTACAGTTTTCTGTCCCTAGAAAAAATGTTTTTTTAAAGCACACTATAGCACAAGGAGAAATCCCCTCACTTTCCTTCTTTGTCCCTAGAAACAAGGACTGGCACAGTGAAAGAAACTGACACTCTCCCTACCTACAGTTTTCTGTCCCTAGAAAAAATGTTTTTTTAAAGCACACTATAGCACAAGGAGAAATCCCCTCACTTTCCTTCTTTGTCCCTAGAAACAAGGACTGGCACAGTGAAAGAAACTGACACTCTCCCTACCTACAGTTTTCTGTCCCTAGAAAAATGTTTTTTTAAAGCACACTATAGCACAAGGAGAAATCCCCTCACTTTCCTTCTTTGTCCCTAGAAACAAGGACTGGCACAGTGAAAGAAACTGACACTCTCCCTACCTACAGTTTTCTGTCCCTAGAAAAAATGTTTTTTTTAAAGCACACTATAGCACAAGGAGAAATCCCCTCACTTTCCTTCTTTGTCCCTAGAAACAAGGACTGGCACAGTGAAAGAAACTGACACTCTCCCTACCTACAGTTTTCTGTCCCTAGAAAAAATGTTTTTTTAAAGCACACTATAGCACAAGGAGAAATCCCCTCACTTTCCTTCTTTGTCCCTAGAAACAAGGACTGGCACAGTGAAAGAAACTGACACTCTCCCTACCTACAGTTTTCTGTCCCTAGAAAAAATGTTTTTTTAAAGCACACTATAGCACAAGGAGAAATCCCCTCACTTTCCTTCTTTGTCCCTAGAAACAAGGACTGGCACAGTGAAAGAAACTGACACTCTCCCTACCTACAGTTTTCTGTCCCTAGAAAAAATGTTTTTTTAAAGCACACTATAGCACAAGGAGAAATCCCCTCACTTTCCTTCTTTGTCCCTAGAAACAAGGACTGGCACAGTGAAAGAAACTGACACTCTCCCTACCTACAGTTTTCTGTCCCTAGAAAAAATGTTTTTTTAAAGCACACTATAGCACAAGGAGAAATCCCCTCACTTTCCTTCTTTGTCCCTAGAAACAAGGACTGGCACAGTGAAAGAAACTGACACTCTCCCTACCTACAGTTTTCTGTCCCTAGAAAAAATGTTTTTTTAAAGCACACTATAGCACAAGGAGAAATCCCCTCACTTTCCTTCTTTGTCCCTAGAAACAAGGACTGGCACAGTGAAAGAAACTGACACTCTCCCTACCTACAGTTTTTCTGTCCCTAGAAAAAAATGTTTTTTTAAAGCACACTATAGCACAAGGAGAAATCCCCTCACTTTCCTTCTTTGTCCCTAGAAACAAGGACTGGCACAGTGAAAGAAACTGACACTCTCCCTACCTACAGTTTTCTGTCCCTAGAAAAAATGTTTTTTTAAAGCACACTATAGCACAAGGAGAAATCCCCTCACTTTCCTTCTTTGTCCCTAGAAACAAGGACTGGCACAGTGAAAGAAACTGACACTCTCCCTACCTACAGTTTTCTGTCCCTAGAAAAAATGTTTTTTTAAAGCACACTATAGCACAAGGAGAAATCCCCTCACTTTCCTTCTTTGTCCCTAGAAACAAGGACTGGCACAGTGAAAGAAACTGACACTCTCCCTACCTACAGTTTTCTGTCCCTAGAAAAAATGTTTTTTTAAAGCACACTATAGCACAAGGAGAAATCCCCTCACTTTCCTTCTTTGTCCCTAGAAACAAGGACTGGCACAGTGAAAGAAACTGACACTCTCCCTACCTACAGTTTTCTGTCCCTAGAAAAAATGTTTTTTTAAAGCACACTATAGCACAAGGAGAAATCCCCTCACTTTCCTTCTTTGTCCCTAGAAACAAGGACTGGCACAGTGAAAGAAACTGACACTCTCCCTACCTACAGTTTTCTGTCCCTAGAAAAAATGTTTTTTTAAAGCACACTATAGCACAAGGAGAAATCCCCTCACTTTCCTTCTTTGTCCCTAGAAACAAGGACTGGCACAGTGAAAGAAACTGACACTCTCCCTACCTACAGTTTTCTGTCCCTAGAAAAAATGTTTTTTTAAAGCACACTATAGCACAAGGAGAAATCCCCTCACTTTCTTCTTTGTCCCTAGAAACAAGGACTGGCACAGTGAAAGAAACTGACACTCTCCCTACCTACAGTTTTCTGTCCCTAGAAAAAATGTTTTTTTTAAAGCACACTATAGCACAAGGAGAAATCCCCTCACTTTCCTTCTTTGTCCCTAGAAACAAGGACTGGCACAGTGAAAGAAACTGACACTCTCCCTACCTACAGTTTTCTGTCCCTAGAAAAAATGTTTTTTTAAAGCACACTATAGCACAAGGAGAAATCCCCTCACTTTCCTTCTTTGTCCCTAGAAACAAGGACTGGCACAGTGAAAGAAACTGACACTCTCCCTACCTACAGTTTTCTGTCCCTAGAAAAAATGTTTTTTTAAAGCACACTATAGCACAAGGAGAAATCCCCTCACTTTCCTTCTTTGTCCCTAGAAACAAGGACTGGCACAGTGAAAGAAACTGACACTCTCCCTACCTACAGTTTTCTGTCCCTAGAAAAAATGTTTTTTTAAAGCACACTATAGCACAAGGAGAAATCCCCTCACTTTCCTTCTTTGTCCCTAGAAACAAGGACTGGCACAGTGAAAGAAACTGACACTCTCCCTACCTACAGTTTTCTGTCCCTAGAAAAAATGTTTTTTTAAAGCACACTATAGCACAAGGAGAAATCCCCTCACTTTCCTTCTTTGTCCCTAGAAACAAGGACTGGCACAGTGAAAGAAACTGACACTCTCCCTACCTACAGTTTTCTGTCCCTAGAAAAAATGTTTTTTTAAAGCACACTATAGCACAAGGAGAAATCCCCTCACTTTCCTTCTTTGTCCCTAGAAACAAGGACTGGCACAGTGAAAGAAACTGACACTCTCCCTACCTACAGTTTTCTGTCCCTAGAAAAAATGTTTTTTTAAAGCACACTATAGCACAAGGAGAAATCCCCTCACTTTCCTTCTTTGTCCCTAGAAACAAGGACTGGCACAGTGAAAGAAACTGACACTCTCCCTACCTACAGTTTTCTGTCCCTAGAAAAAATGTTTTTTAAAGCACACTATAGCACAAGGAGAAATCCCCTCACTTTCCTTCTTTGTCCCTAGAAACAAGGACTGGCACAGTGAAAGAAACTGACACTCTCCCTACCTACAGTTTTCTGTCCCTAGAAAAAATGTTTTTTTAAAGCACACTATAGCACAAGGAGAAATCCCCTCACTTTCCTTCTTTGTCCCTAGAAACAAGGACTGGCACAGTGAAAGAAACTGACACTCTCCCTACCTACAGTTTTCTGTCCCTAGAAAAAATGTTTTTTTAAAGCACACTATAGCACAAGGAGAAATCCCCTCACTTTCCTTCTTTGTCCCTAGAAACAAGGACTGGCACAGTGAAAGAAACTGACACTCTCCCTACCTACAGTTTTCTGTCCCTAGAAAAAATGTTTTTTTAAAGCACACTATAGCACAAGGAGAAATCCCTCACTTTCCTTCTTTGTCCCTAGAAACAAGGACTGGCACAGTGAAAGAAACTGACACTCTCCCTACCTACAGTTTCTGTCCCTAGAAAAAATGTTTTTTTAAAGCACACTATAGCACAAGGAGAAATCCCCTCACTTTCCTTCTTTGTCCCTAGAAACAAGGACTGGCACAGTGAAAGAAACTGACACTCTCCCTACCTACAGTTTTCTGTCCTAGAAAAAATGTTTTTTAAAGCACACTATAGCACAAGGAGAAATCCCCTCACTTTCCTTCTTTGTCCCTAGAAACAAGGACTGGCACAGTGAAAGAAACTGACACTCTCCCTACCTACAGTTTTCTGTCCCTAGAAAAAATGTTTTTTTAAAGCACACTATAGCACAAGGAGAAATCCCCTCACTTTCCTTCTTTGTCCCTAGAAACAAGGACTGGCACAGTGAAAGAAACTGACACTCTCCCTACCTACAGTTTTCTGTCCCTAGAAAAAATGTTTTTTTAAAGCACACTATAGCACAAGGAGAAATCCCCTCACTTTCCTTCTTTGTCCCTAGAAACAAGGACTGGCACAGTGAAAGAAACTGACACTCTCCCTACCTACAGTTTTCTGTCCCTAGAAAAAATGTTTTTTAAAGCACACTATAGCACAAGGAGAAATCCCCTCACTTTCCTTCTTTGTCCCTAGAAACAAGGACTGGCACAGTGAAAGAAACTGACACTCTCCCTACCTACAGTTTTCTGTCCCTAGAAAAATGTTTTTTTAAAGCACACTATAGCACAAGGAGAAATCCCCTCACTTTCCTTCTTTGTCCCTAGAAACAAGGACTGGCACAGTGAAAGAAACTGACACTCTCCCTACCTACAGTTTTCTGTCCCTAGAAAAAATGTTTTTTTAAAGCACACTATAGCACAAGGAGAAATCCCCTCACTTTCTTCTTTGTCCCTAGAAACAAGGACTGGCACAGTGAAAGAAACTGACACTCTCCCTACCTACAGTTTTCTGTCCCTAGAAAAAATGTTTTTTTAAAGCACACTATAGCACAAGGAGAAATCCCCTCACTTTCCTTCTTTGTCCCTAGAAACAAGGACTGGCACAGTGAAAGAAACTGACACTCTCCCTACCTACAGTTTCTGTCCCTAGAAAAAATGTTTTTTTAAAGCACACTATAGCACAAGGAGAAATCCCCTCACTTTCCTTCTTTGTCCCTAGAAACAAGGACTGGCACAGTGAAAGAAACTGACACTCTCCCTACCTACAGTTTTCTGTCCCTAGAAAAAATGTTTTTTTAAAGCACACTATAGCACAAGGAGAAATCCCCTCACTTTCCTTCTTTGTCCCTAGAAACAAGGACTGGCACAGTGAAAGAAACTGACACTCTCCCTACCTACAGTTTTCTGTCCCTAGAAAAAATGTTTTTTTAAAGCCACTATAGCACAAGGAGAAATCCCCTCACTTTCCTTCTTTGGTCCCTAGAAACAAGGACTGGCACAGTGAAAGAAACTGACACTCTCCCTACCTACAGTTTTCTGTCCCTAGAAAAAATGTTTTTTTAAAGCACACTATAGCACAAGGAGAAATCCCCTCACTTTCCTTCTTTGTCCCTAGAAACAAGGACTGGCACAGTGAAAGAAACTGACACTCTCCCTACCTACAGTTTTCTGTCCCTAGAAAAAATGTTTTTTTAAAGCACACTATAGCACAAGGAGAAATCCCCTCACTTTCCTTCTTTGTCCCTAGAAACAAGGACTGGCACAGTGAAAGAACTGACACTCTCCCTACCTACAGTTTTCTGTCCCTAGAAAAAATGTTTTTTTAAAGCACACTATAGCACAAGGAGAAATCCCCTCACTTTCCTTCTTTGTCCCTAGAACAAGGACTGGCACAGTGAAAGAAACTGACACTCTCCCTACCTACAGTTTTCTGTCCCTAGAAAAAAGTTTTTTTAAAGCACACTATAGCACAAGGAGAAATCCCCTCACTTTCCTTCTTTGTCCCTAGAAACAAGGACTGGCACAGTGAAAGAAACTGACACTCTCCCTACCTACAGTTTTCTGTCCCTAGAAAAAATGTTTTTTTAAAGCACACTATAGCACAAGGAGAAATCCCCTCACTTTCCTTCTTTGTCCCTAGAAACAAGGACTGGCACAGTGAAAGAAACTGACACTCTCCCTACCTACAGTTTTCTGTCCCTAGAAAAAATGTTTTTTTTAAAGCACACTATAGCACAAGGAGAAATCCCCTCACTTTCCTTCTTTGTCCCTAGAAACAAGGACTGGCACAGTGAAAGAAACTGACACTCTCCCTACCTACAGTTTTCTGTCCCTAGAAAAAATGTTTTTTTAAAGCACACTATAGCACAAGGAGAAATCCCCTCACTTTCCTTCTTTGTCCCTAGAAACAAGGACTGGCACAGTGAAAGAAACTGACACTCTCCCTACCTACAGTTTTCTGTCCCTAGAAAAAATGTTTTTTTAAAGCACACTATAGCACAAGGAGAAATCCCCTCACTTTCCTTCTTTGTCCCTAGAAACAAGGACTGGCACAGTGAAAGAAACTGACACTCTCCCTACCTACAGTTTTCTGTCCCTAGAAAAAATGTTTTTTTAAAGCACACTATAGCACAAGGAGAAATCCCCTCACTTTCCTTCTTTGTCCCTAGAAACAAGGACTGGCACAGTGAAAGAAACTGACACTCTCCCTACCTACAGTTTTCTGTCCCTAGAAAAAATGTTTTTTTAAAGCACACTATAGCACAAGGAGAAATCCCCTCACTTTCCTTCTTTGTCCCTAGAAACAAGGACTGGCACAGTGAAAGAAACTGACACTCTCCCTACCTACAGTTTTCTGTCCCTAGAAAAAATGTTTTTTTAAAGCACACTATAGCACAAGGAGAAATCCCCTCACTTTCCTTCTTTGTCCCTAGAAACAAGGACTGGCACAGTGAAAGAAACTGACACTCTCCCTACCTACAGTTTTCTGTCCCTAGAAAAAATGTTTTTTTAAAGCACACTATAGCACAAGGAGAAATCCCCTCACTTTCCTTCTTTGTCCCTAGAAACAAGGACTGGCACAGTGAAAGAAACTGACACTCTCCCTACCTACAGTTTTCTGTCCCTAGAAAAAATGTTTTTTTAAAGCACACTATAGCACAAGGAGAAATCCCCTCACTTTCCTTCTTTGTCCCTAGAAACAAGGACTGGCACAGTGAAAGAAACTGACACTCTCCCTACCTACAGTTTTCTGTCCCTAGAAAAAATGTTTTTTTAAAGCACACTATAGCACAAGGAGAAATCCCCTCACTTTCCTTCTTTGTCCCTAGAAACAAGGACTGGCACAGTGAAAGAAACTGACACTCTCCCTACCTACAGTTTTCTGTCCCTAGAAAAAATGTTTTTTTAAAGCACACTATAGCACAAGGAGAAATCCCCTCACTTTCCTTCTTTGTCCCTAGAAACAAGGACTGGCACAGTGAAAGAAACTGACACTCTCCTACCTACAGTTTTCTGTCCCTAGAAAAAATGTTTTTTTAAAGCACACTATAGCACAAGGAGAAATCCCCTCACTTTCCTTCTTTGTCCCTAGAAACAAGGACTGGCACAGTGAAAGAAACTGACACTCTCCCTACCTACAGTTTTCTGTCCCTAGAAAAAATGTTTTTTAAAGCACACTATAGCACAAGGAGAAATCCCCTCACTTTCCTTCTTTGTCCCTAGAAACAAGGACTGGCACAGTGAAAGAAACTGACACTCTCCCTACCTACAGTTTTCTGTCCCTAGAAAAAAGTTTTTTTAAAGCACACTATAGCACAAGGAGAAATCCCCTCACTTTCCTTCTTTGTCCCTAGAAACAAGGACTGGCACAGTGAAAGAAACTGACACTCTCCCTACCTACAGTTTTCTGTCCCTAGAAAAAATGTTTTTTTAAAGCACACTATAGCACAAGGAGAAATCCCCTCACTTTCCTTCTTTGTCCTAGAAACAAGGACTGGCACAGTGAAAGAAACTGACACTCTCCCTACCTACAGTTTTCTGTCCCTAGAAAAAATGTTTTTTTAAAGCACACTATAGCACAAGGAGAAATCCCCTCACTTTCCTTCTTTGTCCCTAGAAACAAGGACTGGCACAGTGAAAGAAACTGACACTCTCCCTACCTACAGTTTTCTGTCCCTAGAAAAAATGTTTTTTTAAAGCACACTATAGCACAAGGAGAAATCCCCTCACTTTCCTTCTTTGTCCCTAGAAACAAGGACTGGCACAGTGAAAGAAACTGACACTCTCCCTACCTACAGTTTTCTGTCCCTAGAAAAAATGTTTTTTAAAGCACACTATAGCACAAGGAGAAATCCCCTCACTTTCCTTCTTTGTCCCTAGAAACAAGGACTGGCACAGTGAAAGAAACTGACACTCTCCCTACCTACAGTTTTCTGTCCCTAGAAAAAATGTTTTTTTAAAGCACACTATAGCACAAGGAGAAATCCCCTCACTTTCCTTCTTTGTCCCTAGAAACAAGGACTGGCACAGTGAAAGAAACTGACACTCTCCCTACCTACAGTTTTCTGTCCCTAGAAAAAATGTTTTTTTAAAGCACACTATAGCACAAGGAGAAATCCCCTCACTTTCCTTCTTTGTCCCTAGAAACAAGGACTGGCACAGTGAAAGAAACTGACACTCTCCCTACCTACAGTTTTCTGTCCCTAGAAAAAATGTTTTTTTAAAGCACACTATAGCACAAGGAGAAATCCCCTCACTTTCCTTCTTTGTCCCTAGAAACAAGGACTGGCACAGTGAAAGAAACTGACACTCTCCCTACCTACAGTTTTCTGTCCCTAGAAAAAATGTTTTTTTAAAGCACACTATAGCACAAGGAGAAATCCCCTCACTTTCCTTCTTTGTCCCTAGAAACAAGGACTGGCACAGTGAAAGAAACTGACACTCTCCCTACCTACAGTTTTCTGTCCCTAGAAAAAATGTTTTTTTAAAGCACACTATAGCACAAGGAGAAATCCCCTCACTTTCCTTCTTTGTCCCTAGAAACAAGGACTGGCACAGTGAAAGAAACTGACACTCTCCCTACCTACAGTTTTCTGTCCCTAGAAAAAATGTTTTTTTAAAGCACACTATAGCACAAGGAGAAATCCCCTCACTTTCCTTCTTTGTCCCTAGAAACAAGGACTGGCACAGTGAAAGAAACTGACACTCTCCCTACCTACAGTTTTCTGTCCCTAGAAAAAATGTTTTTTTAAAGCACACTATAGCACAAGGAGAAATCCCCTCACTTTCCTTCTTTGTCCCTAGAAACAAGGACTGGCACAGTGAAAGAAACTGACACTCTCCCTACCTACAGTTTTCTGTCCCTAGAAAAAATGTTTTTTTAAAGCACACTATAGCACAAGGAGAAATCCCCTCACTTTCCTTCTTTGTCCCTAGAAACAAGGACTGGCACAGTGAAAGAAACTGACACTCTCCCTACCTACAGTTTTCTGTCCCTAGAAAAAATGTTTTTTTAAAGCACACTATAGCACAAGGAGAAATCCCCTCACTTTCCTTCTTTGTCCCTAGAAACAAGGACTGGCACAGTGAAAGAAACTGACACTCTCCCTACCTACAGTTTTCTGTCCCTAGAAAAAATGTTTTTTTTAAAGCACACTATAGCACAAGGAGAAATCCCCTCACTTTCCTTCTTTGTCCCTAGAAACAAGGACTGGCACAGTGAAAGAAACTGACACTCTCCCTACCTACAGTTTTCTGTCCCTAGAAAAAATGTTTTTTTAAAGCACACTATAGCACAAGGAGAAATCCCCTCACTGTCCTTCTTTGTCCCTAGAAACAAGGACTGGCACAGTGAAAGAAACTGACACTCTCCCTACCTACAGTTTTCTGTCCCTAGAAAAAATGTTTTTTTAAAGCACACTATAGCACAAGGAGAAATCCCCTCACTTTCCTTCTTTGTCCCTAGAAACAAGGACTGGCACAGTGAAAGAAACTGACACTCTCCCTACCTACAGTTTTCTGTCCCTAGAAAAAATGTTTTTTTAAAGCACACTATAGCACAAGGAGAAATCCCCTCACTTTCCTTCTTTGTCCCTAGAAACAAGGACTGGCACAGTGAAAGAAACTGACACTCTCCCTACATACAGTTTTCTGTCCCTAGAAAAAATGTTTTTTTAAAGCACACTATAGCACAAGGAGAAATCCCCTCACTTTCCTTCTTTGTCCCTAGAAACAAGGACTGGCACAGTGAAAGAAACTGACACTCTCCCTACCTACAGTTTTCTGTCCCTAGAAAAAAAGTTTTTTTAAAGCACACTATAGCACAAGGAGAAATCCCCTCACTTTCCTTCTTTGTCCCTAGAAACAAGGACTCGCACAGTAAAACACACTGACACTCTCCCTACCTATCCTTCTCTTTCCCTAAACTAAAGGAATCCAGGTTAAGCAAGAAAGAAATAAATGTCACTGTCCCTGCCTATGCTTGTCTTTCCCTGCTCCGGAACACACTACACTAGGCCGCCGTGCTGGCGGCCTTTTATAGTGTGGGGCGTGTACTAAACCCCCTCAGCAATAATTGGCCACAGGCATCCTGCCTGTGGCCAATCATTGCTCTCCTCGCTGCCGGCGCTGTGATTGGCCAAGCATGCGGGGTCACAGTGCATGCTTGGCCAATCACAGCGCCTGGATGACACTGCGATGGCGTAGTGCATTGTGGGCCGTTCGCGTCACTCGAATTTGGCGCGAACGGCCCAAATCGTTCGATCTTCGTCGAACGATCGAACAGCCGATGTTCGAGTCGAACGTATGTTCGACTCGAACACGAAGCTCATCCCTAGTTCTGACACTTCTTTGTATAGGTTGGCAATGCCCTGTCTTTCATTTGTGCTTTTACATTGTCACCCTGTCACATGGAATTGCAATTAAGACTACAAGAGGCTGCTTCAATATACAATAACCACCTCCCACCCATGCTATAACCGAAAGACGGCTACAGCGTGGGCCTTAATTGCCAGGAGGGCGTCTATATATGTCCTCCCATGCATGAGCTGCCTGTGGCCCCCTGCTGGGAGTGTGCGGCACGCTCTGTGATCACAGAGTCAATGAGACTCAGCTAATCACAGATCAGAGTAAGGGGCCGATCAGGCCCCTTATCGCGTAATCAGTCAATGACAGCTGATCATGTGATGTAAACAGAAGATCGGTAATCGTTTTTTTTCCCCTTACGCTAACAGTGTAAGGAGAAAAAAAATCCGATCACCGGTTTATGTCAGAGGGACATCGATCCTGCACACGGAGAGCCGCCGCCGCCTCATCTGTGCTCACCAGTGCCACCTGCCAGTGCCCACTAGTGTCCCCTACCAATGCATATCAGAGCTGCCTATCAGTGTCCATCAGTGCCACCTGTCAATGCCCACCACCACCTATCAGTGCTGCCAATTAGTGCCCATCAGTGCTTCATCATCAGTGCCATCTATCAGTGCTGCCTTTCAGTGTCACCTAAAAGTGCGTACCAGTGCCACCCATTAGTGCCTCCTAGCAGTGCCCTTCAGTGCCACATATCAGTGCCTCCCATCAGTGCCACCCATTTGTACCACCTCTCAATGCCACCTATCAGTGCCCATCAGTGCCACCTATCAGTGTCCATCAGTGCTGCCTTATCAGTCCCTATCAGTGTAGCCTATCAGTGCCCATCAGTGCAGCCCATCAGTGCAGCCTCATCAGCGCACATCAATAAAGGAGAAAAATTACCTGTTTGCAAAATTTTATAACAAACTACTGTTTATTATTTTTATTTATTTTTCGTATTTTAATTTTTTTAGAAAAAGAATTTAAAAAAACAGCAGTTATTAAATACCACCAAAAGAAAGCCTAATTTGTGTGAAAAAAATGATAAAAATGTAATTTGGGTACAGTGTTGCAGGACCACGCAATTGTCATTGAAAGACTGATAGCGCTGAAAGTTGGCCTGGGCAGGAAGCGGGTTTAAGTGCCCAGTGGGCAACTGGTTAAGCAGGCTGGATCCACTGTTTGTCACCATCAGGAAACCCTCTCTGATAAATGCCATAGAGTCATTGCTGTATGCATAAAAGCAGGAAGCTAATGCAAAGATGCCGCAGAAAATCAGCAGCACTAAGATGCAACATTGCTCTGGGTGATGAATATACATTGCAGGTATTAAAAAAAACGTTTGCTACAGATCCCTACTTGTTCCTCCTGTGAAGGAATAGCTGGTTGTTCTTCATTATCTTTTGGGTACTGATTCTCTTTAGTAGTGACTTTTCAGCTGATGCACTTACAGGGTTCTAATGAGGAAAGTTGCATTGCCTGCATAACTTTAGATGTAATTTACCCTTTAGGAGCATCTCATCAAAAATGACACTTTTGTTGCAAAGGATGCCTAAATATGACTTGTATCTTAAAGTGTCACTAAACCCACATCATAAAAACTATCAATAAATGCTGATAAACATGCTGTTCATACTCAGTCATTCACTATGGGATTTGTTTTCTGTATTCTGCAAAAACCTAATTGATCCTGCTCCTCTCTATGTCCACTCCCTCCTCCCTCCCCCACTAACCAGCTAAACACAATAAGAGTGGGATATTCCATCTTGATGGATGGAGGCTTTACCTTCCTGTTATTCTAAGAGACAGGCTGGAGGGGTGGGACACAGCCTGTGACTAGCAGAAATCCACCTACACCATGCTATTGCCAAAAATAATAACGATTTTATTTAAAATAAATATTTGTATGATGATTTAAAACAGTCTATTGATATACATTTTTTACTTACTCTATATCCCAAAGGCTGTTTTTTATTTTATTTTGAGCATGTGAAGCTCCCCTTGCTTATGTTTCCCTGCAGACAGGCTGGGAAAGAGCCGGGTCATGTGACAGCTGTATATTGATTAGGAAAAAGAGTACTTTGGATTTTTTTTTTATTATTAAAATAATTTACCCTGCCTGTGTTAGTTGGCCTTCCCCAGATAGACAGTGCAGGAGGGAAGGACAATATTTTTCTAGCATCTTATTAGCATGCCTAGCTTTGACTAGTGTTGTCAGAAGAAGGCCAAAAGTTACTTATTAATGCCTTAATTAATCTTTTTTTAAATATCTTTTCTAATGGCCTAGGATTCCTTCTGTCACAATTCTACTTAACAGATATTGGGTAAATCTTAAAAATGTTATAGCTAATAGGAAAACTATAAAGCCAAGGACAACATTTCAAGCAATTATGATGCTTTGGCTAGGGAGCAGCAAAGTCTAGATTTAGTCAAATCAGCAATATTTTAAAATCTGTTCAAATTTATAGTTGCTTCTTCAGGCTTTTGCTGTTGTGCTTCAAGGACAAGCATAACTTGTGAATCATTTCATATAGTCATTAGAATATAAAACTATTAAAGAATATTAAAAATTTCATCAAAATGTATGCACGTTGTTATCTATAATTATGTACACGTTAAGCATTAACTATCAGTGCACTCTTTGGCCATTAAACAAAACCTATACAGGCAGTCCCCGAGTTACGAATGCATTAGGGACTGTAGGTTTGTTCGTAAGTGGAATGTGTTCGCAAGTCGGAACACTGCTTGTAAGTGTAACTTCCTCCTGTGCAGGGATGTGGGATGTTCCGGCGTCCGCCTGTGGAGGGATGTGGGATGTTCCGGTCGCTTCTGGGGCTCCTCTGGCCATGCAGTACATGAAGTACTGCAGTGCGGAATGTGTGGAATGTGTGGAATGTGGCAAGATAGCTGTTCTAAGGTATCCAGGACCAGCGTAGAGCACAAGACAGCTGGCATTGAGGCCGTTCATAAGTAGGAGTCATTCGTAAGTCGGGCGTTCGTAAGTCGGGGACTGCCTGTACCCTACTTTTATAAGGAAAAAAAAGACCAGTTATATACTTGTTGCGATAGTACAAAGTGCAGTGTTTAGATGTGCACTATGTTCAGAGTGAAGAGTTAAGTAGTGTACTACATACAGAGTTCAGAGTTCAAGAGTGTTTTTATGTAAAATGTGCAGGGTTCAGGAGTACACTATGAACAGAATTCAAGAGTGCACTATGTACAGAGTGCAGTGTTCAAGAGTAAGCCACATACATAGTTCAGGGTTCAGGTTACATATCTCACCAGCCAGTATACAACCAAAAATGGTTTAGCCCCCAAATTCCCCCCAAACCCCCACTTTCAGTTTCTGTGTTTACGAATGACAGTAATTAGTAGTGAGCAAGGTTCCAGCACCAGAGGTGCAGAACTCCTTTCTGCCATGTTTCAGCTGAAGATAGCGCTGTTTTTTTTGAACTATCTAAAGCTCTGTGCACTATGCTTTCAATATATATGGGAAATAGATACAGTAGATTACAGAATGCCTTATATAAATTCAAAACAGATAAAGAGGAACTCATGATTCTTGCGGCAGAGATAAATCCAAGCAACTTTATTCACGTATATAAATACCAGTAATCACAGGAGTAGCACCAGAGGTAGTGTGTGGGAGTTCTCCTATGTTTACTCTCATCTCGATTTTGTCATATAAAGCAAAAGCCCATGGGAAGCCTGGGAGGACTTCCCTTTACACTGCATCAGGTGCTGCTCTCACTAGAGGTGTGATGCAATACAGCAGTCATTGCAGCTATTCTGACATCACAGAAATACTGATCTTTGGCTCTGCAGGGCTCTGTGGCTCTGCATAATGATAATTCTGGATGTCACTGGATAACTCAAGGAGAAGTTCAAGACAGCTACCCCAGGTTCTTGGGTCTAGCAATAGTCATGGATCCTATGCTTCAACTTTTTACTCTACTGTCCTGCATACTTGGAGAGTAACATGTCATCTTAAGAGACCATGCAGACACTTTAAAGATAATCCATTACCTTCTGTAGAAAAAGAAACAACAGTGAAGAATTCCAGAGGATGGGATACTTACAAACCAGGGGTACACCTATATCATAGGTCTGTATTATATAAAATGGATGTGATGAGGAGGGGAAGAAAGGGAGAGACCTTGGGCTCTCTTGCTGAAAATAACTTTTTCTTTAGAGTGCCTTTGCTTTTTAAATATGAAATTCTCTACCACAATCCAAACCCACCTGAAACCTAAAAAAACTCAAGTTAGATCTTATGTACAGTACTTTAGCCCATTTGACCCTCTGTTTGGTGGGAGTCAAAAATCATATATAGAAGTTTCATTTAAAGTCCCACTCTCCTTGGTTGCATCTTTGCTGCTCTATGCAACTTTGCCCCGTTTTGACTCTACCCAATCATGGCTTCATTTAAAGTCCCAATTTGCCAACCCCCCTTACAACCATATATTGAAGTGGTATTTCTATCACTTCTGTATATGACAGCTTCCCCTGTCATTGGTTTCCAAGGAGCGTCCCTAGGAACACAGACGTCATGAGGAATCCTTGCTTCTTTAAAGCAAAGGGGCATGGATAGCAATGACATTGCTGCCAAAATATGGCTACTGGCCATATTTGGGCAATGGCCACAATTGTTTAATGATGTAACCCCTTCTCTTATATAGCGGATGACAGCTAGGAGAGCTAGTGTTACTGTCAGGATCGGACGCATGCGGCAGTTTTTTTTTCTGATGAGTAGGTGGGTGGTGAGCATCCTGATTAATGATGGATTTACAATGAGAGAATTTTTTTTTATTTTTATACTAAAGAACTCGTCAAACTTTTGAGTGCTTTAGAGTGCTGGAGAGGCGAATCCTGCTGACAGCAGATGAGTCATAGTTGTTAAAGATGCCAGTGGGTACCACCATTAAAATACAAGTATTCACTACTAAAATACTGCATCACTTCAAGAAATAGCACATGCTGTATTTTAGTAGCGTTCTATAGTGAATTGTAAAAAACATTTGAAAAAGCTATGAGCTATTTTACCACTGTTGTTAGAGTGGTAGTTAATGATTCCTGAATTGAGCCCAGTGTTGCTAAATGAAAATATATGTATGTTACCTTCCCTGATGTGCAGAGTGGCAGAAATGTGTATATCATAAGACTAGCTGTAAAGAATTAGAAATCCTTTGACAAGTAAAGCACTATACTTTAATGTGTCAGCACATTGCCAGCCCATGAAAAACATGTAGAATTAGTAAGCAGTACTTAATAAGCAGTCCATGGGCTTGTATTACTTATCTGTATAGCAGTTAATTGGTAAGAGTTTGCTAGATGATTATTATGCTGATGATTGCTATGCTGTATTAGAAACAACATAAACTATGCAGGAAAATAAACAAGTGAAATTATTTCTTTTGGGCATAGTCTGTTTGCGGATGCTTAATGAGTTGAAAATTGGTACTAGACATAAACAGTCACTTGGGTAATCTTCCGAAAGAATGAAAGTCATGTATTTATTAGATTTGTGAAACATTGATCATACGAAACACTCTTTCATCTAAAGAATTTAAAAGTTTTAATACATTTCAAGCCCAGAAATTCTAAAAATGCATTTAGTTATAAAAACCCAGAATGCAAATGATCTTTGTATTAAAGCGGAGTTCCAGCCTGTTACAGACTTTTTTTTTTTTTTTTAATCACCCCTGTTATAGTCATCAATTATGTTTTAAAAATTGGCATATGCTACATCTGAAAATGGTTTCTGTGTTATTAAAATTATTGTTACTCTCTGTACCCTCCTGACTAAGCAAGTGCCTATCCTGAGCGTTATTGCTGGCTACCTTAAAAAGCACCTCCTGATCTCGCGCATGTGCAGTGGGACTTTACCACGGCCATAGAAATGAAGTCTAGCATTGCGTCATTTCAGGTTGAGAAATAACGTGATGCCAGGCGCGGAGTATGCCTATCGACTCCCGGAATTACACTGGTATCCTAGGAGCCAATGCAAATAAGGATATGACGTACCTCGCCACGGTGAGATTTGGACCAAAGTGGAGCTTTTTTTAGCAAAAAAAGGTACTCTATATTTAAAAAAAATTACACTATCCAAAAAGGAATGTGATCAGCAACACATGCGAACGTGCATGCAATTAGGGTGGAATTCTGCTTTAAGTTTATACATAGAATGCACTTTATGTTGTGTAAAGCTGTTTAGCACACTTTTGAATGTAATTAATGTAATGCATATGTATTCAATGATCTAATTTCTTATTGTTTGTGTAAACCTTTCTTAAATTACTTATATCTAAGAATGCATTCTTGTTTCCATAAAATGGACTAAATATTCTGGCATTTTTAAAGTTGTGCCACTATCTCCAAAACTGAAAGGGTCATAAGACTATTAACATATAGGAGGTAAAGACACTAGTTCAACAAAACTACGTCTTTGAACGATTTATAGCTGTCAACTCCCTGTCATGTTCATCCTTTGATAGAGACTGGCCAATTTGGACTGAATACAATGTAGGGCTTCAACCCTAAAGATTTTTTCTTACTACACTGATCATATGTACTAACCTATGTATAATGCATGCATTCACAACTGTGTTCCATTTCCCTGTTTTCCTGTTTTCTTGTTGTATCATTCTCTCAAAAGAATAGAAATCTACAGTTTCAAAAAGTTGTGCTACTTTTACAACATTAAACATATTAAAGGGTAAAAACAATTAAAATTAAATACAATATGATAACATTAAATATTACCTGTCTTACTGTTAGTGCTGACAAACTTGACTCTCTTGAAGAGCTATGGCAGCTGAAGAATCTTCAACATCTGACACCCTTTCTTGAAACGGATGCCTGTTCCCCTGCTGCATGCTGTAATTCCATTCCCTAGACCAGGGGTGCCCAACCAGTGTCCCGTGGAGCCCTCTGATGTGGCCCACGATCTCCTGCTCAGGGATGGAGGGTTGGCAAGCCCAGATTGCAGGTTGCCTACCCACCATGCCAGAGCATCAGTGTTGTGAATGAAGCCAGCAGTAGAGAAAGCAAGAAGCTGTGGAGCAGAGCCACATAAGCCAATGCTTCCTGCATAGCACTGGGTCCTGTCATAGGTGAACTGATACCAAATGCACTCTGCCTGGGACAGCAAGTTTATTACTAAAATCACAGTGTATATATGGACATATCTGTTCTGCAGTGGTACTGGGCTGCTTTCAAACTGATCTACAGGTGTAGTGCAGTGTACCTGCACTAAGCCATAGACTTCTGGTTTTACCTGTGGGTTTGGTGCACTTTCAGAAAGTGCACCACACCTACAAGATATGATAGAATTCTATGGCAAAGTACAGCCAACCTGATGGAAAGCCACTGGTGCACTTCACTGCAACCACGGTGTGGGTAGACCGCAGACCATCAGTGTAAAAGTAGCCTTAGGACCCTTTAACATGATCTGTCTGACCCAATCGGACCCCCCCATTAACCTCTATGGAGTGGCAGATGTAAACAGACTTGTGTTTGTTTACACCTGCCTACTTCCCATCCAATATGCTAAGAAAACAGAAGTGGATCCATCCCCTTCAATTTGATAAGATGAGAGGGCCCATAGTGTAGAGCGCGCTGTGTCTGTGTCCGCTTTGCATACGCAGAGTGGACACGGACCTGTCATCTGCTCATTGTGGCCCGCGACTGGTTACTAAGTCGCTTAAGTGGCCCTCGCTCTTCAAAAGGTTGGGCACCCCTGCCCTAGACCTTATTTTCTCTACTGTGTGGCACGTGGGTGGAAAAAATGCAAGCTGGCAAATGGTCTGCATCCTTGAAGCTCTACACTAGAGTCTAAAATTCCACACAGGCAAGTGATCTCTGCTGAACCCCACAAAACTAGCATGGTGATGCTTTAATACCTTAAAAAGTGAAATGACAATGTAAAGTAATAAAAACAGGGAAATTTTATTTAAAACTCAGCCTCATCCATCGTGTATCCATGTTAGAAAAAGCTAAAAAAATCCATTGATTAATTTAGTGGCAGTATCGCTACCGCCACTAGAGGAATGACTTCCCAGCATGCCCATTGATTTGTTTCCTATCAAACAGGTTAGTAGATATTCCAACGTGTCTGGTATAGATTTTAAGAAAGAACTCCACACCATTTCCTTTTTTTTTCTTTTTTGAGTGGGGTCCCCCTGAACATCCATACAAGGCCCTCATCAAAAACATAAATCCCCTATCCCTTTTTGTTTGTGTTTTTGCTTCACTGTAAATCTTTACCGTATTATCATGGATAAGGGTCTGATATATAGTAAATGTTGAGGGGATTCCACAGCTGCTTTGCTTACAAACAGAATGAAGCCAGCCAGGAAATGTGACAATAGTTTTTTTTTTGGCATCCCCAATCATGTTATTTAACCACTTGGAGACCACCCGCCCATAATGTACTGGGGGAGAGCGACTGTTGAGGGCAAAGTGACATATTGGTACATTGCTGCCTACTTCCGGGGTATAGGGCGTACGCAGCACCCATTATGATTGTACACAGTGAACAGGTCCCGGCCAATGATTCACAGCCCAGACCTGCTAATCTGCTGTGTGCATTCACAGCCCAGAGTTCTGTGTTGGTAAACAACACAGAGCTCTGTACAGAGGGAGAGATCTGTCAGTTTCTCATCCTTGCAAAGCAAGGATCTTTAGTAAAAGCAGCACACTGTACACACATTACACATAATTAGGCATACATTTAACCCCTTGATCGCCCTAAATGTTAACCCCTCCCCACCCAGTGTCCTTAGTACAATGACAGTGTATAGTATCATCACTGGTCACTGTATTCATGTCACTGGTGATGTCAGTGGCAGTTAGTCAGTTCACCCCAGCATCAGCTAGTGTCAGATTGCCTGCTGTACTATTACAGTCCCATTATATGTCACTGATCGCCACCATTAGTAGTATAAAAACAATAAAATATAAAAATTCCAGTATATATACCATAGTTTGTAAGCTCTATAACTTTCACACAAACCAATCAATATACATGTATTGGGATAAATAAAAAAAAAACATGTAGCAGAATACATTTTGGGCAAAATTTGTGAAGAATTTTTTTGGTGATATGTTTTATATCAAAAAGTAAAATGTATTTTTTTATTTTCCAAAAATGTTTTCATTTATATCGCAAAAAAAATAAAAAATATTTTTGTGTGAAAAAAATCATAAAAATCTTTGTTTGGGTACAAAATTGCATGACCGCGCAATTACCAGTTAAATTAGCACAGTGCTGAATAGCAAAAAATGGCCTGGTCATGAAGGGGGTAAAATGGTCCGGAGCTCAAGTGGTTAAATGAATTGTGTATGTCTAATGATACACTTTAAGCTATTTAAAAACATCCACTCCCCTCATGTCTTCCAGTTACCCATGTCCTTTTTACCAAAATGTAAATTGGTCTTGAAAAATGACAGAAAAAAGTACAAGCTTTGACCCCCCACAGTCCTGAATGGGGTTCAGAGCTCTGTTTTCAGTTTTTTTTTTCTTTTTTGTTTTTATTGTTTGGCAAAACAGTGACCTGAACTTTGCTTAGTTCACTCATCGCTATTAGTCATAGAGGATTTGCATCATGCTGAGACATGATTGCATCTTACACTGTACTTAGTGTTCCCTATACTGCCCTGTTATTGGTATAGATATTTAAATTAATCAGAGGCAGTATTATAGGAACAAAGTTGTTGATTTAGCAGCTGGTCTACTTGCAGAGATGTTTGCAGAGCCAGTCCGCCACTATATAAAAATACTCAATCTGTGTAATTTCTAAGGCCTAGATCACTATGCACTTTCTAGTGGGTGATATCTATCATTGATAAAACAAGCAATGCAGATGGCATTTATGCTCTTTCTATTGGCAATAATGCATTAGAGGGAGCACAGGTGTTTGTGGAGTAGAACATTGTTTATGGCTGAGCCCAATTTAAATAACAACTCCCCCAGAGCACTATCCAACATGTTTAGGCTAACCATCCAAACTGAAGAAGCTTATCACTCACTTTGGCAAATAGAGTCCTAATTTATCTGTGCTGATTTTCTTTTGGAGCAAGTGTGCCAGATTTAGCTTCAGCTAAGTGAATTCTTAAATTCTTGCAAATAAAAAAGGACACTTTTTCTACAGTGCTTTATAAAGAACATTGGAGAATCCACATATCTTTATGTTGCACAGCAGAGTTTACAACCGTATTTCTTTATCACAGGTACATTATTTAAGCCTTTTTTGGGGTAGAGAAAATTATGCTCCAAATATGTCTGTGGATCGTAGGAAGAAACACTTTCTTTTGTGGGAATCAAGCCTGGGACCCTAAAGCTATCAGGCAACAGAACTAAGCCATCATGCTGCCTTATGAGTCACATGGATAACAGGAATTTTAAGTGGCTCCATTCAAGGCTAAATTACTTACTTCATGCAAAAAATGAGGGAGATTTGGGACTTTGAGTGAGGCAAGGCCCGGGATTGGTCTCATGCCTCCATCCCTGTATACTATACAAAGGAGGGGAATGCGGGACTTTGAGTGAAGCACGCAGTCGTCAGTGAGGGGTAAAACACAGTCGATTTATTAACCATACAAGTTCATACAAACAATAAATAATCTCACTGTAAAATTTCATATATGTACAAAAGGAACATGATAATTACATGACAGTGGAAGGGGTTTGCCTACACAACCTGAGAACTTCCTAATGTATCAAAATTAAAACTCGTGATCATATAAAATGATGCATGTAGAACATGTTAGTTACTTGATCGGTGTGAAACATTGCATATACGAGGCTCTACGTGTTTCTTAAAGTATTTATATCCACTCATCAGGAGCAGCAATGTCAATATCTGAAATGAAATATATAGGTTTGGGGTCACTGCCTAGGAGATGGAACAAGCACCAAAAAGAATATAAATTGAACCCTTATAGGGAATACTTACAACCAACATGTGGAAGTGCAGCATTGAGAGCTGGAAACTCCCCCAAGGGGGCATCCTTTCCGGGAGCTATGGCAGCATAAGGCGCAGAGGGGCCCCCCACATCACCACACAAGGACAGAACAGATAAGCCATAAAAATGATCTCTACGGTGTAGTTGTACATAGTAGCCAACAGTGTCTTGTAGGACTTCTTTAGAAATGTAAGTATAAATGATAAACATTACCATTTAAGCCCAGTAATCTGTATGGTATGTAAACAGAACACTAGGACTAAGTTGAGAAAGTAATAAATGTATTACCTGGTGCATGGGCATATAAGACCATGGTGCAGATACAGATGATTTGGCCATGATGTGGAGGGGGCCGTAACAGCAAATGAGCTGACCCCAGTGAGACCTATAAGGGTCCATGCGCCAATTGCACTGCCAAATGTCACGCTCGCGTCCCCAGTGTGGGGGAGGCGCCAACAACAGGACAGAGAACCGCCTGGCGTTTGGTGCCAAACATGAACTCCCACGAGCCGCAGGTAGATTACACTGACGGCGCAGCGGCATGCAGATGATGCCGTACGCACGCCGTGTGTGACGTGACGTCGATGCACAGCATGGAAGAAACCACCGCCCCAAAAGGGAAGAGGTGAGTTCCCGTGGTGTGCCTCGAACTCCCGGAAGTAAATGTGGGCAAAGCCCATGATTCCAGATCAAGATGCACTATCATCACAGAGTGTGATAATTGTAAGTGTAGGTAAAAATATAAAAAACGGTAAAAAAAACAACATGGTGGGTATCTGAATCCTAAGATGACATATGAGTATAAACAAAACCAACGATTGGTGAAAAGGGGTGACAACTGAACCTAATACAATTTAGGTATGTCAATAGATAATATCAACCCAACTCTGTGGAGACTGCGCACTTCCATCCCTAAATTGTGCAAAAAATGGCAGAGATTTGGGACTTTGAGTGAGGCAAGGGCCGGGATTGGTCTCATGCCTCCATCCCTGTATACTATACAAAGGAGGGGAAGGCGGGACTTTGAGTGAAGCACACAATCATCAGTGAGGGGTAAAACACAGTCGATTTATTAACCATACAAGTTTATACAAAAAATAAATAATCTCACGGTAAAATTTCATATATGTACAAAAGGAACATGATAATTACATGACAGCGGAAGGGGTTTGCCTACACAACCTGAGAACTTCCTAATGTATCAAAATTAAAACTTGTGATCATATAAAATTATGCATGTAGAACATGTTAGTGACTTGATCGGTGTGAAACATTGCATATACGAGGCTTTACGCGTTTCGTGAAGTATTTATAACCACTCATCAGGATCAGCAATGTCAATATCTGAAATGAAATATATAAACCTTTGGCAGAAAATTGAGTGGCACAGTCAGTCTCCTATTTGGACATACAAGGAAGCAAGAGATACATTTTAATTTCAATATTATTTTTTCAATTGAGTTTTTCATAAAGAAATAGGAAACAGTGATACACTCTGTTGTACATTATAACATATAATTAATGATCATATATAAGTACAGTGACAAAGCATGAGTCACAATTGCCTTTAAACATCAGATGCAATATCAATGCTGGTGTTATGGCAGTGGTACCGCCCACCACCTCCAGACACCCCATATGGGAGCAAACTGTGTCATAGGGTGGAAGGCGACGTGGTCAACCTTTAATTAACTTTCATTGCGCTTCTAGTGAGCATCTCAAGAGAAAGTACAACATGAAAACACGCCCAAGGGGGCAAGTAGGTCAACTTATTGTGCAAGGCACTTAGAAGTTCTAGTGTGTCCTACAAACAAGGAGTACATAAGAACAATAACGCAAAGAAACATAAGAAAGAAACATAAGAAGTCACAGTTACTGGTAGTCTAAGTATTGGTGGCATATTTTGTCATTCAACAATTAAATTTCACATTTATCGTCTATTTAGTGGTTTTTCAAACCAGTTTGTCCAAGGCTCTATGAAAGTTCACATGCCATATTCATTCATATGTGGCATGTGTTTGGACAGTTAAGCGGGCTGCTATCAATATATGTGTAAGTATAGTTCTCTTCTGGAAAGGAACTGAGTTTATTCCCAGAAAGCATAAGGCCATACTTGGTGATTTTTGAATGTAGAGCCACAGCACTTTAGGATGTGTGGATCAGGGAGCCTTCTCGTCCACAACCTCATCAACATTCTAGGGAGGTGCTCGTCGAGAATTTGGATAGACATTGCAGGGTTAGGTACCTGCGGAGAAGGAGTTTCTGAGTTAACTCCCATAAGTTAGTGCTTTTAGTTACTGAGTATGTGGTTTATAGCACTTTTTGACAATTAGTGGAGGTGTAGGGCTCCCCAATATCACGTTCCCAATGTAGGAAAAGGTGTAGACTTGGTAAAGATATCTTTCTGGTTAAGGGTGATATATAATAATATAGTAATACTTTTGGAGTTTGTAGACATAAACTTATAGAATTGGGCTATACGCCCAGGTAGGGATATTGTGGTATTAGCGTTGTTCTTTAAAAAGTGTGAAACCTGCATGAATTTATAATAATCATGAGCATGAATACCATACTCTATTTGTGCTGCTCTAAAGGTTTTTGATAGCTGGTCCTATTCGGAGGTTGTCCACTGTAGATATGCCTAGGGGTACCCAGTGTGGGAGAGGCTGGGGATAGGGAGTGGCAAGTGAATGAGTTGTGATGTACCAAAAGAGGTATTTATTAGTTGTTGCCATGCCAACAATGTTGCTTCTATAGTGGGCGAGATGGAAACTGGTTTAAATGTGTTAAAATGTCTGGATACCAAGTAGTTATATAGATTATCTCCTGGGATTTGGGAACATTCTAGTTCTGACCATAAGGTCTGAGAAGCACCTGGAAAGCAGACTTTCAGTTGGCTAAGGATCGCTGCTAGATAGTAGTCTTTAATTTGTACTGTACATGTCTTTGTTAGCTGCCAGCAGACACTTTAAGCAGCTGGTGGCTTTCAATCAGGCTTTCACTGACAGCTCAGGTTCAGAGTGGTTCCCAATCATGTGATCACTATGAAAGTTATGACATAATAATCACATGCAGACTGAAGGCCTAAAAAAAAAAAGAATTGCTTGTTTTTAGATGAACACTGTCACCTTCAGGTTGCAGCAGCATCTGCAGTGTCATATGTTGTTTTCTGTAATAGCCACATACAACTACAGCATTAAAAAATAATATAATACAAAAGGAACTTTGTTTGTGATTAGAACAATGTACTAAAAAGACACTTATATGTAATACACTTATATGTTATTATATATATAAAAAAAAAAATCTTAGGTCTACAAATGATTTATTGTTATTGTCAAGTTAATCGACACATGCTGATGTTGGCCTGGGCATAAAGACATCAATGATCTACGAACAATAAAGAGTTAAATCAGACAACAAAAGATAAAAAGTCACCTGAGCTTTAACTGATACATTGTTCTCAACTGTTTGACTCATGCTAATAACACACTGCCTGGTGGTTCATAACTGTATGTAACTGTGCCAGATTGCTGTTTGATGCTATTATATAACAGAAGTAACCTTTAACAAAACCAATCACAATTGACTTATTAAAAATTAATTTGGCCTTAAATTATTATAAATCAGCAGGCTTTCCTAAAGAATATCTATTTGTTCCTCTATTTACAGTAACTATCTGTTTATAATTTTTTACTAGCTTCAAAATCCTAAGTGACCATAACAGTAATAAACACATAGCTTTATAGTTGTTTATTTTTATTTTTATTTCTTCTGCTTTTGATACTGCTATGCACACTTAGGTGATGGCATGTGTTATAAGCATGAGATCAGGTAATTGACAGAGAAGCTATGAGTAGTCTACTCAGAAGACCAAAAAAACTGAGCTAGTTGAAACATTGTTCATGAGATAAAATATAAAGTCAGGACAAATAGAAGCTTCCATTAGTTCCATCCAACATTTTGGCTTCTTGCTTTGTCTTGCACTGGGACTGTGCTGAGCAAGGCTGCAAAGTGCAGTCCCAGTGCAAATGGTGTGAGTAAGCACTAAGGCCCCTTTCACACTGGGGCAGGAGGTGCGTCGGCAGAAAAAGTGCCGCTATTTTTAGCGGAGCTCTACCACCAATTTTGCGGCGCTATTTGGCCAAAAAAAGGGTTAAAAACCACCGCAAAGCACCTCTGCAGAGGCGCTTTGCCGGCAGTATAGCCGCGGTGCCCTACTGATTTCAATGGGCAGGATGGGTGGAGGAGCGGTATACACACCACTCCTACACCGCTCCAAAGATGCTGCTAGCAGGACCGCTCCAGTGTGAAAGCCCTCAGGGCTTTCATGCTGGAGGCACAGCAGCAGCTGTTTCAGGTCGGTTTGCAGGCGCTATTTTTAGCGCAATGGCGCCTGCAAAACGACACATTGTGAAAGGGGTCTTAGGATTTGAATAAGGAGGACAGTGTTTTCAGTATGTAGTTAAGATCAAGAATACAGGGACATTACCTCAAGCTAGGAAAGGAGGAAATGACATCGTAGCCAAGCTGTGGAAGTTTGCAAAAAATCATTAGTTATTCCTGATCTTTGTAAGTGAAATATTCTATTTAATAAAGGGGATGTTTTTAACAGTATTGCACTATGACACTTCTCCCTTTTTATATTTGATACATACTTTTATTGGAGCTTGTTTAATGGAGTGCTGACTGAGGTTTTAATTTTTCATGCTGGGGACTCTGCTGTTGATTCTAGTCGATGGGGTCACAGAGCTGTGTGGAGACCCGAGGGTGAGATCGTCAGCTCCTCTATGTGATATAGAGAAAGCACAATTGATCTCTCTAATTTGAGATCATAGCGGTCCTATAAGAGGCCTCATTGTCTTACAAGCACTGGAGTACTTTCTTCATTGTAGCACAGAGCACGTTTAAATGCACATGGATGGACTTTGTATGATCAATTATTGATTTTTGAGCAAAAGGTAACTTATGATTTTTTTTATTATTATATAATCATTTACGTTTATACATTAATTTGACTCACTATTTTGCACATTTCTGGTGGGTTGCATTCATAACCAGCAATTTTAAATAGTTTTTTTATTTATTTATTGACTTGTACTAATTTAATGTGCTATTTTGCACATTTTGATGAGTTTTTAATTTGGTATGAAATGGTTTATTTTTGATTGTCATTTAAAGAGACAGCATACTTTTTTACTTTTTGCTAAATCTTGCATTGAGAACCAGCTTGCATAAGGACAATAGTTATTTGAGCAGTTATAGCTGCTTGAATAGTCAACTACTGCTTAGACCCCTTTTTAGACGCATATTTCAGGCGCTAAAGGGCTAAAAATAGAGCCTGTAAAGTGCCTTAAAATCGCCTCCCCTGCTACCCCAATGTGAAAGCCCGAGTGCTTTCACACTGGGGCGCTGTGCTGGCAGGACGTTAAAAAAAGTCCTGCAAGCAGCATCTTTGGGGCAGTGGAGGAGCGGTGTATACACCGCTCCTCCACCGCCCCCGCCCATTGAAATTCATTGGCACCTCTGCCGAAGCGCCTGCAAAGTGCTTCAGCGGCGATGCTACACAGGTGCATTTAACCCTTTCTTCGGCCACTAGCGGGGGTTAAAAACACCCTGCTATGGCCGGATAGCGCTGCTAAAACAGCGGTAAAGTGCCACTAAAACTAGCGGCACTTTATCGCTAACGCTGCCTGCGGCTCAGTGTGACAGGGCTCTTAGGGCTTGTTTACACTTGCGGTGACCTTTGTTTTTCTACACTTGATAAATGCAGGTCACTACTACAGTGTTTTTCTGCACTGGATAAATGCAGGTCACCACTAGGGTGCACAGAAAGCAATTGTTTTATTTATTTTTTATATTTTATTTTGAGGTATGCGACAGGACAAAATAGTATGACATGTCATCACATTATGAATACATCCAATAGCAGAAACCTGCAAAATGCATACAGACTTGCATGCAAAGTACACTAGTAATGAAATGCACCATTAAACACCACATTTACATGATATAACTAAAGTCTAAGTGCTGAAACACCCATAGAAAAACTACACTGCATTGTGGCAGAAAACTTATAGGAGGACAGTACTAACATGTTCATACTGAGAAGATCATACAACCTATAGGTACATTAAGACTATAAGGCAGATGGAGGGGCAATGACCGCCCTATAGTAAGGGACACCATTCCCTGGCCCCAGAGCAGTTGTACCTGCATACCAGGTAGTATTTTCCAGTAATTTTAGAGTAGAAAAGTAGACACCTAGAGCAGGGGTCTCAAACTGGTGGCCCTCCAATTGTTGTGAAACTCCCATGAGGCATTGCAAGGCTGACAGTTACAAGCATGAATCCCTCAGGCAGAGGCATTATGGGACTAGTTTGAGACCCCTTACCTAGGGTGTACAAAAGGGGAAAAAGAGAGAGAGAGAGAAAAGTATTTCCAAATAAAGCCAGTGTGTATTATGTTCCTCCATCTCGTCCCTAGATGCATGCCTTAGCGGCTTTCAGAATAAAGCAATTGTTTTCGATGCGCCCTATTCACACCACAATGCTCGTGTGATGTGCAGTGTGCTACAATGCAGAACAGTGCCTGCGCTGGATGCCACTGCTTTCTACCGCACAGCAGCACAATGTACCAAACTGCTGTGTAGTTATATGAATAAAGAGTCACTACGTGGCAATTCAAATAAAGTTGAAAAAAACAAGCATTGTGATATGCTGAAATACACAATATGCAACTCCCTACCAGAGCTGATGCTGCAATAGCATGGAGTAAAATGCTGCATTTTCCTGCAGGCTGGCGTTTTCCTGCAGGCTAGTGTGAACCTAAGCTAAATCTGTGCTATGAACCCACATGTCATAGAGGCGGGGGTTGAGCATATACACATATAGTTGTTTATGATTTGCGAGTATGGCTGCTTTCCCATTGCAAAAAAGCAGGTAAAAGTGTTAGAAACATGCTTTTTCATTAGACTGGTGTTATACCATATTAAGATTAAAATAAGATACAATGTAGAAGCAGAGCTGGTTTAATTGTCAGATTCACCAAAAAATATGTTTGTATTTCACGTAGCTGCTGGCAAGTTGAATCACATGTCTCCTTTCTTTAGACTGTGAAGTAAATGAAAGACAGGCTTCAGCACAAATGCTCGCCAATCAATCACATCCCTCTGACATGTTTCACCCACTTTGGGCTTAATCATGCCTGTCCTGTGGTAAAAGGATTATATGCACACACACATCACAAGCCAGATGAAACGTAATGGTTGAAGGCAATGCACATGAATGAATAGTTATTTTTTGGTGACATGTAACTGCTGTCAAGGGGTGAGATCTGTATAATGCTGACATGTAACCAGTCGATGAGCTGGCTTTAAATAGTTAATGCATTATTTTGCTTATTAGAATGGATAGTAAGGCAGAATGTGTGCATCAAGGTTGTTAAAAGAGATTATCATATAGTATGCTTTGTGCTATTTTAAAAAGCATAACAAAACATAAAGCAACTGGCATACTGTACATGTAATATTATTCTTAGGCTCCATTCACATCTAGGCGTTTTTGGGCGTTTTTCTGCTCTAAGCCTCAGCTCTAAAAATGCCCAACAAGACAAATCCCATTAATTTCAATGGCGCATGTTCACATCTAAGCATTCTGTCCCCTCAAGCAAAACGCCCGTTGCTCAAAAAAGTACATGAGCTTTTTTGTCAGATTACAGGCATTTTACTGCTTTTACATTGGTGACCTTTTGAACTTCAAACTGTTCAAAAACGCTGCAAAAATTCTGCAAAAATGGCCAAAAAAAGCCTGAAAAAATGTCTGAAAAAACACCTGAAAAAGTCTGTAAAATAGCAACGCCTAGATGTGAACGGAGCCTTAGCATCTACTGGCATAATCTTACTGATGAAAACACGTTTGAATATTGTTATATATCTCTGAAAAGGAGCTGATAAATAAAGGTTAAGAGTTGTACCAGAATGCAGTAGGGAAACACAATACAGTACAAGGAAGGCAATTTGTTATGTATGGATCAAGGCCATAGAAAATGTAATTTACAATTTCCAAATACTGTTTGCAAGTACATGTAACTACATATCAAACACATTTCATCAAATGTTTTCTTAAGAATCATAAAGTCTGCAACTTATTAGCTAATGCCTTGTACACACGATCAGAATTTCCGATGAAAAAAGTCAGACGGAATTTTTTCATTGGATATTCCGACCGTGTGTGGGATCCATTTGACTTTTTTCCGTCGGAGTTTACAAATAGAACATGTTTTATTTTTTTCCGATGGAAATTCCGATTGTCTGTGTGGAACTCCGACGTAGAAAAAAAACACACATGCTCCGAATCAAGTCGACGCATGTTCAGGAGCATTGAACTTTTGGTCGGAATTTGGTCTGACAGTGTGTATGCAAGACAGCTTGAACGGAATTCCGACGGAAAATTCCATCGGATTTTATCCCATCAGAAATTCCGATCGTGTGTACAGGGCATAAGTGTTTTTTTTTTTCAAGAGCTTCTTAAATATATAACCGTTATGGCTAAATAAACTACATTCATATTTAATACTCAATTCCAGATAAAAATGTTCAGGTTGTTTACAGTTTGTGGAGATTTCCCCTTTTCAATCTTTCAAATAAATAAAAACCTGTCAAAAATGTCACTCTTTCCTACACTATTGAAAACAAAACAAAAAAAAACAAAAAAAAAGCATTTAGTCTTTAAAGTAGCCATGCTCATAATCTAATATCTGTTATTTTGGGCAGTATGAAAAAAAATCAGGCTATCTATTGGGGCACCTCAAGTCCCCAGCAATAGCTTCGGAAGACCTCTTGCATTTGAAAAGTCAACCAGAAAAAGTTGGAAAACATCATCTATTGGACTATTGTTCATGCAAAATTGGCAGCTCCCTGAGTCTCCAAATAGTCTTCAGTATGACTTTACCCTATGGATATTCATGTATGAATGCTGGTCAAAAACACCAAAGCCCTGTACACACGATCGGATTTCCTATGGATTCAAATCCGATGTATTTTTCCATCGGAATTCCAATGAAGCTGACTTCCATCAGTCTTGCCTACACACCAGCAGTCAAAAATCCGACCGTCCCAAACGCCGTGACGTAAAACACCCCGAAAAGCCGAGAAAAATGAAGCTTCTGAGCATGCGTCGACTTGATTCTGAGCATGCGTGGGTTTTTTCTCCGATGGAGTTCCACACAGACGATAGAAATTTGCTATCGTTTTTTTTCCATTGGATACATTTAAATCATGTTCTATTTTTTCTCACCGATGGAAAAAAGACCGATGGGGCCCATACATGATCAGTTTGTCTGATGAAAAAAGTCCATCGGACTGTTTTCAACGGTAAAACTGATCGTGTGTACAGGGCTTAAGAGGTTTCTTTACTGGCCTTGAGGAACTTTTTCCTGTTTTCCTGTTTTGCTAAATAACAGTGTAACTTCTAGGAATGGATGAATATATCTGGGTTCTGTTCATTCTTCAAACCCATCATAATAAATATTGCAAAATGTAATCTAAAAAATCAATACTAGCCATTCTCAAGTCTTAAAGCTGTATGCGGTGTTACAAAACAGTACAGTTCTCACAGGCAGCTTCAGTGAAACCCTGTTCTATCCTCACATATTCTCCATGTATAATACTTTTTTACTTTTACATCATTTTTGGCCTAAAGGTGGCAGCAGTGTCACCCAATTTTGATTCATTACAACTTGAAAAATATATTTCTTTACGTAGTTTTGGATGCGAACCTTGACCCAGTGGTAATAGACTTGAATTCAACGTCTGGATATTGAATAGATATAAAAGCTATAGGAAAGTTTACTTCTAAAAAATTAAGCTAAAACACAGGTATTGATATCAGGACAGTGGAGGTGGCAGGATCTGGTAATGGTGGTAGGTCGGCAAAGGTTGCAGGTAATGGTAGCAGGCCAGAAAGGGTAGCAAGAGCTGGTAATGGTGGCAGGCCAGGACAGTCAGCAGAAACTAGCAATTGTGATGGGCCAAAAGAGGTGGCAGAAGCTAATAATGGTGGAAGCAAGGGTCCAGCAAAGGTGGAAGGAGTTGGTAATGATGGCTTTCCAGAAAAAGCAGCAGGTGCTGATATTGGGGACAGGAGCTGGTAATGGTGACAGTTCAGCAGAGGTGGCAGGAGAAGGTAATGTTATCAGGACAACAGATATGGAAGGAGCAGGAGCTGGTGGCAGTGACAGTACAGTGGAGATGGAAGGAGCTGCTAATGACAGGAGCTGCTAATGACAGGAGCCGGTATTTGCTGATAGAAATTGGTAATGGTAATAGTCCAGCAGAGGTGGCAGGAGCAGGTAATGGTGTCTGGACAGAAATGTTGGCAGAAGCTTGTTATAGTTGCAGACCAGTAGAGGTGGCAGGAGCTAGTAATGGTGGCAGGTCTGAAAAGGTGTCACGAGCTGGTAATTGTGGCAGACCAGATAAGTTGGTACTGGTAGAAGGCCAGGGAAGTCAGCAGGAGCTGGCTATGGTGGCAGTCCAGTAAAGGTGGCCAGAGCTGGTAATGGAGGCCGACTAAGAGAGTTAGTTGAAGCAGACATTAGTGGTAGGCTAGGAAAGGCGGCAGGAGCTGGTAATGGCAGCAGGCCAGCAGAGGTACAAAAGCTGGTAATGGTAGCAGGCCAGCAGCAGTGGCAGGAGTTGGTAACAGTGGAAGGCCAGAAGATGTGGCATTTTTTGAAAACAAGTAGTCAGTAGTATAGTTGCAGGGTTTTGTATTCATTGCTGATCTAGAGATAGTTTCTTTTTGAGAAAGTGGGCTGGTCAACAGTGTCTAAATAACAAAACTGTCTGCTGCACTAAAGGCTCTGTCAGAAAGCGTACTAACCACAGCGGGTTCGGGTGTTGCTTTAGCCGGGTGTTGAGGCGTCCCAAGCTCAATTAGAGCACCTCAATCGAGCAAAAATCTCATCACTGGAGCGGAACTGTGAGTCTAAGTGTCCATGCTTCAGTGCGGCAGCCACGCCCTCCCCACAGTTCCTAAATTCTTCATGGCAGAATTCCTCAGGAGCTAAAAATGTATTTAAAGGGAATGTCTTTAAAGGGAATCTATCAAGATGTAAGTATGATATAGGCTGTTGTTTACTTGTTTATGAAGGACCATGCTGCAAGGCTGTCATCCTTATCCTTGCTTAGAGAGTATCTAATCCTGAATGAGCAAGTACATATCAGGTATAATGTCATATGCACATGCTGGTTTCAGGTCAATGCCTCTAAAAGTAGTGAAGCTCAGATTAGCAAAACAGCCCTGGAACTTGCACCTTCACAAACATTAAACATTGCCGTCGCCATATTTCTGCATAACATGTTTGCTTCTATTACTTCATCTACAACCCAATCAATCAAGGTTTTACATGTGTTCAGTTTGTGGAAATGAAGAAGAAGACGGTTTTGTTGATCCTACAATAGCATGCAAAATCTTAACACAAAATAAAAAAAGCTTGTATGAGTTTGTCACTTGAATTTAAAAAACTGGACAGAAAAAACACTCAGGACACCCTGAGAAATCCAGACCTGTTACTTTGCATATTCTTTTTCTTGTCAAGTCAGTGTAAGCCAACACTGTATCAGTAAATTCTATAGCATTTATGTTTTATTAAATATTTTAATTAATATTGCTTAATGTTAAACTCTTATACTGATTTCTTAATTTAATGTATACTGCATTGAAAAATAACTGTATTGTTGAACAAAAGTTTGGTTAGTTTTGCTTCTTTTAATACATTTCCATAAAAACTGTCCTTGTAGTTTTGTTAAAAAAATGTTTTGTCTCTAGATCCTCAGAAACTTTTTGGGAAATGCTTCTGGGACTACAGGGAACATTAAAAAAAAAACTTCTTTGTAAAATAACTCACGCTGATATATGTAATTTATCAGCACTTTCATAACATGACCCACTTCTTTAGAATTTAATTGCAGTGACTGAATAAAGTAGCATTGGTACGCAACAGCATTACATGGATCATAAGGTATAATCCATCTCAAATGACAAAATGAGAAATTAGAATATATATATAAAGTGATCCAACATTGTAAATGCATTCAATCTGCCATTCATATTATTTATAAATGAAAATAAAATTGACTTTCTATTAATTTACATATTTCAGACCTGGTAAACATTTGTTTTACATTTTTTTAGCGCAGTACATTTTTTAAATGTATTGTTTTTATATGTATTGCATATATACATAAAACAAGGCAGCTTAATCCTCATTGGAATGAAATAAAGAATACCATGATATATTTTATCATTAGAGATCAGCGCATTGATCCACACTTTAATGATTTGATCCAAATCGAATCAATTCATAGCCTGCAGATATTCATGAATAGCATTACATCCAACTTTGACCTAGCAGCATTTATTCTTCCAGCTTCTTTATGAACATTAAAGAAAGCCAATGGGGCTTACACATTAAAGGTATGCTAATAAGAGAATATCGTTGCCCTTAGTAACCAACTTCCAACAGTTATTTTTCCAGTGTAGAGAGAAGAGGAAACAAAGTTTCCTATTCGTTTACAAAAACAGAAAATACATTTTAAAAAATATAACCCTCCCTTCTCCATTCAACTAGTCAACCTCTGACTTTCTATAGTTAAAAAAAGAATTGTAGTGGACATAACCAGATTGCAGATGAGTATTGCAGTTTGAGCATTTTTTTGTTTTTGCTTGGGGACAGCTTGGAGTCTATTTAAAAAAAATTAAATAAAATTCAGTTAGACTTTACAAACTAAACAAGCTAATTAACTATAATAGATTGTTTTTAGACCAATTTTGTGTTATAATCACTCCCTGTGGATGTTCAGTACAGAAATGTATGCACATCAATACCCTATATTTAACTCGATACAGGGTTTCTAAATGAAGAGAGGAAACAAAGTGCAGGGTAAAATAAGACAGAGAACTGATTGGATTCCATTTTAGTACATTTTTTGTAAATTGTTTAACATAGAACATTGTGATTGAGTAAGTCCAAAAGATGCTAAAAGCATAATAATTGGTACACGTGCACCCAGCCCTTCCTTATTATAAATTATGCCCTTTTGTCCGGGGGATTGGTATGATATTTTAAGCAGAAAAGCATGCATTGTTTTTTATTTATTTTCCATAAAATAACACACAAAAAAAAAAAAACACTTGGGTCACACCACTGGAGCAGATCAGGTAAATTGCTGAAGGAGTGGAATTGTTTGTTATTTGTTTATCTCTAGCTCTAATATTTCACATCACATGGCTACATTTGTTGAGTCTGTGAGCTTACAGTCTGTGGGGTATAAGCTGCAAATCCCAAGTCTTTCAATGAAAATCCCCTCTGATGGCAATAAGGATTTTCACAGAAAACCACTAGATTTAGAAAAATAATGTAACCCTTGAAGCTCTGTACTTAAATGAATGGCATACCAAAATACATACTACAAACAATGTATTTCACTAAATAACAATAATAATAGTGCTGGCAGTGTGGTAGAAATAATGTTGTTTAGAATTGTTCACCTTTAAGCAAAAAGATATTTCACAGCATATATAACACCATTAGTCCCTGGCCATATTTTTGGTGGGTTTTTTACAATATCAACGAGTTTCAATTCACTGGGAATCCCAAATTTTATCTCAATCCCCGGGATTCCATTTATTGTTAAACTGAATTCACCAATTGGATCAAAAACTCTATAAATTTTTTTGGAGCATTGCAAGTAGCATTGCTAATCAATAACCCTTCATGCTGCTATTATTATTATTATTATTATTATTATTACTTTAAACCTCATGATCATCATCTTGATTTTTCATATATTTGTAAAAAATACTGTATCTGGTTTGAACCCTTTTAAAATGATGCCAGACAAAAATTGCACCAACTCTAATTAGGTCTCTTTACTGTTCAAGATAGAATACTGTTGTAAAAACTAAAAAATGCATTCACAGGACTTTTTCTCAACTTTTCAGAATCCTATGATTGCGGGAACAGCCACAGCATATACTTGTGGAATCCATGGGAGGTCAACGCGTTTTGGTTATTAGTGTCCTAATGATGGCCACGCTAATGGCCAAAACGTATTGACCTTACATGAGACAAACAACATGAACGACGGTCAGGATTGTTTGGCCTTTTCAGTTCTTTTTTTTTACTGTAAACTAAACATTTTGTAAGCTGTAAACAATTAAAATAAATAAAACATGAAAACAATAATTAAAGCCTAACTCAAGCCAAAACTTTTTTTGTTTGTGTGCCTATCTTGAAGATTTTCCCTTAGGGCCCATTCACACCACATGCAGTGCAGTGCTTTTTTTCTGCATTTTTTTTTTTAAGTTAGGTTATATGGGTTCCAGTGACATAGTTCTCACCAGTGTAGTGTGTTTCAGTGCTTTTCAGTTGCTTTTTTCCTGCACAGGACTGTACTGCAAATGCAGTAAAAAGCATAAAAAATGCATCAAAAACACACTGGACCCCAGTACAGTGAAAAAAAAAAAACAGGAATACAGAAGAAAAAAAGCACCTAGAATGCATCCAGAAACTCAGCAAAAACACATTGAAAACGTGCTTGCAGGAACGCATTCGGAACATTTTTGTGGTGTGAATGGGACCTAAAAGTACCTTATTTTAAAAATCCTATATTATTCTAATATAAATTATGTAAGTATGCTCTTCTTTGATTAAGTGTTTTTTTTTTATACTTATAATTAGATTTTTAGATTTCAGCTGAATCTAGATGCTTCCGAGTCCAGGTGCTCACCTGTGTGTGATGAAGAGATGTTTCTCATGTGGAAATTGAGTGTTTCATTTGTCAATAAAGTTGTTCAAAAAAATTATGAAGGCGCAAATCCTGTAGACAGCAGAGTGCTTGTCATGTTGCCCAAGTGGGAGTGAGCTCCTAAGTTGAAAATGTTGCTCCTGCATAAAAAACATGGTATTGGAGTGTTGTCACGCTAGGGCAGGACATGCGTTACTGGCAGGATCAAACATTATAGCAAGCACAAGAGAAAGCCTGTATTACAAAAGCTGGTCCTTCAGCATAAGCTGCTACTAGCGGAGTTTTATTTTTGGGTTCACATACACTTTAATTCCTCTTAATTTGACATGTATCAGAGAATCGAGAAAGCAAGGAAAAAAATCTCTCCAATGGGGACACGGACAACAATAAAAACATATGTTTTTTAGTGAATAAGTAAGTAAGGGCAAGAACCCTTGTTTATTTATCGATCTCTGTTTTACACAGTAAAAACTCTATTTAATTGGATTACAGACACCGCCTAATTCCAATTATTGGATGTCACATTGCTTCTAGATCCTTGGGAATACAGAGCAGCTAGAATCTTGCAAGAAGATGCCCTCACAATGGTTTCTGCTCACAAGATCTGGCCTGCTCTAAATTTCCCAGGAATCTGAGAAGTATGGTGACTTTTTTTTTTTTTTAACAGAGAAGTTTATTCATTTGAGAAAAACAAAACAACCAAAAAACAGTGGTACATTCTCGAAAGTTCCCAAATACAATGCAGGTAAGCAAAAAGTGACTTGGTAGTGCGTTACACAGTAAATATCCTTGCTCGAAGGCCCAAACAGTCTAAAGCCTAAATCAATAAAACCATTAATTGGAGACCCCTAAGGGTCACCATGGCTCTGGATCTACAGTACATCAAGCAAAAAATAATGGAGAGGGGTAAGGGAGGGGAGAAAGGCCCCCCTTCAAGTTAAATTGAGCAACCTGACCATGATCTTTAGCACCTGACTCCAAATCCTACTCCAGCCTCAACCATCTCTTCTTAACCCAAGCTGCCCATATTCTCTCAATTTTTTTGGGGGAGTTGCGTCCCGCATAGGTTAACTTATACAAAGGCAGGGCTGCGTTCACCAGGGTCCGCCAGTGCTGCACCAAAGGGGGCGAGGGATCTTTCCAGTTCAGGAGGATCGCCTTTCTGGCATAAAGGGCTGTGTAAAACACAAACAGTTTTTTAGATTGAGTAGTCTCAAGTGTGTCAACGATACCCAGGAGCAACATGATTGGGTCACGCGGAACACACAGCTTGCCAATCGAGTTGATATCCGTGTGCACTCCCTCCCAGAAAGACTGAACAAACCGACAGGACCTTGTTACGTGTGGGAAAGAGCCCACCTCTGTATTACATTTGGGGCAGAGCGGGCTCCTAGTGGGATAAATCTTAGACAGGCGTTCCGGGGTATAATAGGTGCAGTGTAAAAATTTAAGTTGGGTAAACCTGTCTCTTGCGGAGATCACGAGGGGAAGGTATTGCTGGACACCCTCCTCCCAGTCATCATCAGCCAGTATATCCGCCTGCCAAGTATGGTGACTTTACAGCCAGCAATGTGGAAGGCAGGAGTAAGAGGAGTATAAAGCTAGCCTTTTTCTTTATATGTGCATTTAGGAACCCCTAAAGTGTTACTAAAGTCAAAGATTTTTTTAAATTAAAATAACAAACATGTTATACTTACCTGCTCTGTGCAGTGGTATTGCACAGAGTGGCCCCAATCCTCCTCTTCAGGGGGCCCCGGTGGCATCCTTGCTCCTTCTCTTCATTTTGGGACTACCCTAGCCAGCTGCTGGCTATGGGGAGAGCATAGTCTGCGTGCTCTCGACCTGTGTGTCTATGGAGCCACACTCCATAGACTTACACGGCGGAACTTAGGCCCGCCCCCACTTCCTTTTGACTGCATTTGATTGACAGCAGCAAGAGCCAATGGCTTCTGCTGCTTCTTGAATGATGTGTAAAGAGGAAAAGAGGGGATAATAGATGTAGCCGTGCACATTGCTGATCTCTTCTCCCCTCTCTTCCCCTTCACACAGAGAAGGGGGGGCACAGAGAAACTGATTTTTTTTTTACCTTAAAGCAAACAATGCGTTAAGGTAAAAAATGTTTAGGTGTAGTAACACTTAAACATAGTTTATTTTAAGGGATTGGAGCCTTACAATGTAATGTAAGACAGGCTTCAAATACGTCTCTCCCTCAGTGAAAATGCTGCGTTCTGCATTCACAGTCCAGTGCTCTGTGTCAGAATAGTCGAGTTATAATCATACTTTTCTCCGCCTAAGTGTTCTTATATAGACTCGTATTGAAGCAAAGAGAGGGGTATGTCAGACCATTTTTTTTTGTGCTGATTATTGAGTGCAGTACTTCTAACTCTGGTGCCTGTTGGACTGCACAGTCATATTTAGACATTCTCCACAACTACTGGAAATAAAACTAGAAAAAGGAAATTTAGGTTGTTCGTATAATGTCCTCCTTCTTGTACATCTATTTCTGTGATTTGAGCCTTTAAAATCCAACAGAGGTTGGAACCTATCAACACTCTATTCATAACATCAAAACATCTTTTAAGTAGGGCTTACAAAATGTGATTTTATATATATATATATATATATATATATATATATATATATATATATATATATATACTTTTTTTTCTTAATTTGGTTGCTTTTTGCTTTAAACAAGAAAGTGGAAATGGGATTACTTGCCCCTGAGGAAGACAGAGAGTTTCCCTCCCTCCCCCACAACATTTTAGACAGCTGTTTGTAAAGTATAAAATGCAGCTCCTAGGCCATCATAGTGCAACCAAGCAGCTTGTCCAGATCACTGGGAAGGCAGGTGGAAGGGTTTTTCCTTTTCTTGTTTAAAAAATGTATAAATATTGTATATATGTAACAGATGGAGTATGTTTTATGTGCAATGTTTTCTATACTGTAGTTTTGCTGCATGCCAAAATACAGTAGCTTAAAGATTATCTGCTCTTAGCATAAAATGATGTAATCATCTGCCACTAACTGTCGAGTAACCTCTATCTATTAGATCAAAAGCTCTATAAGGATCTGAAATTCACAGGGCCTGTTATATTTCTTTTGGCACTGCTCTGTATTCATGTTTATTGAGAAGTTTTGCATTGCAAGAGTTTTATTTTTTTAAATTTCAGATGGATGGTTTTTAATGTCAGATTTAAAAGTTATTAATGAATTTAAAATGATAAATATTGATATGCTATTATATATTAGAATATGAAATGACCTCTTACTAGTGCAAGATCATCTTGGCAACTACAGTTTTGTTCCATATTTATTGTCATCTTGACATATTCATCATTACATGCAGACAAATCAGGGATTATGTATTATTTTATTTTATAAGACTATTCACTATGGGTACTGCCAGAGCAAGGGACCTGGGATATGCACCAAAGGTCCACCTTAGTTTGTTGGGTAAGCAATACCCTCACTTGACTGATATGCAAGAGTCCATGTAAAGTCAAGGATCATTGTCACTTAGGGCTATGCAGGAGCACCATAAAAGTTAAGTGCCTTCCCTGTACAGAGCCTAGAATCATTGTTGTGCAGAACTGGGAGACCCCTCCCTAGTGATTCCTTTGCTCTGATGTGTTGCATGACACATAGCCAAAGATAAGCCTCTGGGTACTTCTTTTTGCTAGGAGCCAAGTGCCACTCTGCTTCTGAGGTCTGATTAGAATTTTGTTATTTTATTAATAGAGTTATTATTTTTTGGGAAGGCATAAGGTTGCTTGGGCAAGGGAGAATATTTGCTTAGGAAGCAATATTAAGGGGAAGCAGAATTTACATGTTTTTCTTATGAAGTTGCTGAAGGGAAGGTACTCTTAAATTATGTATGCATGATTGTACATTACATGCATCTTTATGCTGTGTGTTAAAGCTGAGCTCCACCCTAAAGTGGAACTTCCACTCATCGGAACCCTCCCCCCCTCCAGTGTCACATTTGGCACCTTTCAGGGGGGGGGGGGGGTGCAGATACCTGTCTAAGACGGGTATCTGCACCCACCTCCGGGAGTCCCCTCTGCGGATATGCTACGGATAGTACATCACTTCCCGCAGAATACTCGTTGTGTTCTGGGAAACACTCAGCTCCCAGAACACAACGGGGACCAGTAAGAACGGTGCAGCACGACTCGCGCATGCGTCATAAGGAACCGGGCAGTGAAGCTGCAATGCTTCACTTCCTGATTCCCTCACCAAGGATGGAGGTGGGGCAGCAGTTTAACGAGCGATTGCTCGTCTTCTGCTGCCGACGTCGCTGGACTCCAGGACAGGTAAGTGTCCTAATATTAAAAGTCAGCAGCTGCAGTATTTGTAGCTGCTGGCTTTTAATATTTATTTTTTGGCGGAGCTCCGCTTTAAGTACTCTTGACCACTTCACTCTGTATGCTCAAAGTCCAGTGACCAAGAGTTATACAATGTACAGTGGTAAGAACCATGCAATGTGTAGAACAGCATGACGAGTGTAACAGTTAGGAATATAGTGCATTTTTATGCAGTAAAATTCATGTGTTTTACTACAGGAAAACAGACAATTATAAATAGGTCATTAAACTGGCCATCTGTGGTTCCGTTTTTTTTTATTCAGCCAGACAGCTAAACAAAAAAAAAAAACCTGAACTGATTTCCCTATCCACCCACTCAAGGTGGATGCTGGACTTCTCCCTGCTGTGTGTGTGTGTGGGACTACCCCACCATCAGAATACATTGATTCACACTGCAGCTGATTGGCTGAATGTGCTGATTAGCCACTTGACGATGTAGCTACATAAACTGTAAAAATGGTGCGAGTAATACCAAACGGTAGCAAAAGCAGTCATAAAAACATGTAGCTAAGTATGATACTGGTATAAAAATTTGTACAACGATACCACTGCTGAATCCAGATGAGGAGGTGTTAACATCAGTCCGTCGGCATGTAGATGTCCTATGAAGGGAACTATCACAACTCCCAGTGGATGGCTGTAGAATCCCAGGTTGATAGAAGGAAGTGATAGCGGGAAGTGTAACAGCCCTTGCGTGTGGCAGATAGTAAGGTCCCGCCCGCATTCAGATATGAAGGCACAGCAAAGGAGGCCTTCAGATGGACACGGCAAGCCCCGCCGGTGTCCGTGGCATCCCCGGATCTCCGACAGAACTCCCTGAAGACCCGGAAGCTGGTGGAGAGGTGAGTACTGTTCAAAAGAATTTTGATCGATCAAAAAGATTAATCGATTAATCGAGGAATTAATAGTTAATTTCCACAGCCCTGATATATAGATGAATATCTAACAACACTGTTATGTTTTTTTTGTGAAAACTAAAAGTTCAGGGAAGCAGCACTGAGAGAGCAGGAGCAAGCAGCATTGAAAGTTGTAAACTGCAAGTGCTTGGGTAAGAATTTTAACAAACAGTTTACTGGGGAATATTTATCTTATTGAGATCCATGTGTTAAGCTAAAAATGTTGAGAGATTCCTACAATGTTAAGTTGAAAGTAACCAAAAGTGGTATTTAAGTAGATGTAAGGAGGGTTACATGAATAAGTGAAATTAAATATTACACTTGTTATTTGAGTTGTATTTCCTGCAGGAAATTATTTAGAAGGGGGAAGTTCTGCAGATTATTTTAAATCTATATAAGTATTACATTTAGAGAAGACTAAAGACAAGAAAGTGAAGAAAAGATGATCCGCACTCCGGTCGTTGCTCTAAAAAATTTGATGTATTTATTGACAAGCCACAGTAGACAAACGCAAATAGGAAAGGTTGACGCGTTTCAGCCTAAAAGGCCTTAGTCATAACCACCTAAAGACAAGAAAGACAGCAGAGAGGAAACAGTTGAGGTATAACCCATAATTTATATTTAAAACCAAATGAGTTAACCAGCTGAGAATTGAATGTCTGGAGTACCAAATAGTGGTCAGCAATGTTGGAGGTTAACTACTTGCCGCCCGCCATATAGCAAAATGACGGCGGCAAAGTGGTTGTATTATCCTGACTGGACGTCATATGAAGTGATCAGGATAACAGAGCCGTTGCGCCCCGCAGGGGGGGGGGGGGCGCGTCGATCGGAGGTGCTGTTTGTCAGTCTGACACACCGCAACTCCGATCGTGGTATGAAGCCTCTGACAGAGGCTTCTTACCATGTGATTAGCTGTAACCAATCACAGCTGATCATCGCGTGAACCAGGAAGTGCCGGTAAACAGCTTTCCTCAGTTCACGCTGACAGGGAGAGCCGATCGGCAGCTCTCCATGTGAGAGGGGGGGGTCTGTGCTGATAAGCACATTGATTATCAGCACAGCCCCCTTCAAAAGGTGCCCATCAGCTGCCAATAAGTGCCCATCACCTGTCAGCCTGTCCCCCTCTATAAACGCCTGTCAGTGCCCATAAAAGTGCCGATCAGTGCCCACAACAGTGCCAATCAGTGCCCAAAAAAGTGCCAATCAGTAATGCCTGTCATTGCCCCATCAAAGTGCCAACCAGTGCCACTCAGTAATGCCTGTCAGTAGCTCATCAGTGCTGCCTATCCAGTGCCACCCATCAGTGCCGCATATCAGTTTTTGTGGGAAGAAAATTATAAAAAATTTGTTTGGGTACAATGTTGCATGACCACGCAATTGCCATTCAAAATGCGACAGCACTGAAAGCTAAAAACTGTCCTGGGCAGGAAGGGGGAGAGTGCCTGGTACTGAAGTGGTTAAAGATAGATAAAAGGAGTAGTGAGACTACCATTACATTTTGTCCTCAGCAAATCATTAACAATTTTAATGTGGATATATTCAGTGGAATAAATAGGACAGTAGCCTAACTTTAAGATAAACAAGGTTGAAGCTAGCAGAGGGATTTTAGATAAGAGAAAGGGAGAAATATAAATATAAAATATGAGCATGTAAACCTTATTCCACTTAAAAATTACAGTTATAAATCCAGGTTAGTTGTCAAAACTGTCAAAAGGTTTTTAGAAAACTATCTCATCATTTCACTAAAAAAAGTAAAGAATAAATACACTTTTTAGATTGTTTTTGCAACAGTGAAGTAGTCCTTCATGTTTTAGATATAACTAGTTGGATCTGAGATCTGCAGGTTTAAAATCTTTTTTATACAAATGATACACCCACTTTTCAAGGTTACATTGTGACCCTGAGTTGTTTTATGAAACTTTAACAGATTATGTTATATGTTATTTCTGTGTCTGGACAAGCACTATGGTCATTGTATCACATCTCTATATTCACAAGTAACAAACACAGGTATGGACTAGGATTGGGACTTTTCAGGTGTCCAAGTGATCTACATTTTTTATGCAACTTTATAGTTAGAATAGCTCTTAATTTGTATAAATCTATTTAAAAACACAAGACTCCAACATAGCAAAAGTACAGTCTGGAATATTGCAGTTTTAAAGAAAAATCATAATGGAAAGGTCTAATTTTGCTTAAACCCCTCAAATCCCCACCATTACCAATTAAAGATACATCAAAGTGGGTAAGTATATTAGAATCAGTGATGGGGTAAGCTGTCTCTAAGCATTTCTTAGACCATTTTTATCCGCTTCTTCAGGAATTGCAGGAAGCATGTGTATTTCTACAAAAAATATAAAATTAGCCCAATAATCCAAATATGTATGTACAGTATGCATGCAATCAACTATACACTTACAAAATATGCCGTACATGTAAATAAGGGTTAAGGCAGTGCCTACTCAATATTCGCAAACGTAGTTTATACATGTTTGGTTGATTGCATGTATACATAGGTTTCTCCATTGTTGGTTTGATTAATATTAAAACATATTATTGTATGAATGTAAAGAAAGTTTTTATATTTATATAATAAAATGAGACAAGCTCAACTCATGATAAAGTGGATCAAAATGGTCGGAGAAATTTTTAGAGTCAGCCCTTCACCCATAGGTGTGCGCAGCCTATTGCATTAGTGTGTGCACCTCAAAGCTCCAACACACGCGTGTGTAACATATTTACTGGCCTTCTCCCCGCTCTCCATCCTGAAACAATGGGGGTGGGGGGAGCAAGGGAGCACACAGGGTGGCCCCGGGCAGCAGAAAGAAGAGGAACAGGGACACGAGGGGTGGCATATATTGGTACCGAACCCCTGTATTTTCCTCCTGTGGCAGCTGAATGTCAGCAAGAGGGAGAGGAGGAGAAGCCTAGCTGCTGCAGGAGGAAAATACAGATTGGTTCTACTAAATTCCACCCCAGCCGCCTCTTCTGTTCAGGTTCTGGGGGTTGGCAAGGAAGGATCATGATTTACCTGTCACCTGCCCTCGTTCGGAGAGTAGATTGCGATTGACAGGTAGCCAACCCCAGGATTAGGGTGTGCCTAGGCACACCTGCCACACCCCTTGCGCATGCCTATGCCCTTACCAAATCATTTTAATGCATCTTATCCACTTTGAGGTATTTGTAAAAGTTAATGATGGGATTTTAAGGGAATTTTCAGCAGTATTTGCCTTTTCCTTGACTGTTTTCTCTTCAAAACTGTGACAGTCCAGTTTGTGCTTTTACTATGCTGAAGTCTTGTGTTTTTTTATAAATGGGGGAGATTTACTAAAACTGGTGCACACAGAATCTGGTGCAGCTGCGCATGGTAGCCAATCAGCTTTAAAGTTTTATTGTCAAAGCCTACTCGAACAATCCAAAGTTAGAAATTGCTCCAGTTTTAATAAATATCCCCCATTGTGTAAAAATAAAGATCTACTTTATTTACAAAGTTCTGTCTGAATATTACCAAATGTATGGCAAAGTCCCAGTTGTGGATAGTCCATATTTGTAACTAATGAGGTAAAAAGTATCAGATTCTTCAAGGACTTTCTTTAGTTATTTCTATAGCAGCTCTGCTTATGGAAACAGCTGACTTCATTAGATTTAGCTAAGAGCATATTTGTTTCTGAAAGGTCTACTCTTCATATTAGCTTTCACTTATATGGTACCACTTATTTATTTTTTTAACTTAGTGAATGCATTTTAAAAATAGATAAAGAATAAAAAAGATACACTATCTTTTTATTTCTCTCAGAATGCACAGTGCACCAACATCTGCTTTGAAGAAGATCGCCACTAAATCTGATGTTGATAAAACACTGTAATGCCGCCTACACACAATCAGAATTTACGACAACAAAACCGTGAATTTTTTTCCTGACGAATGTTGGCTCAAACTTGTGTTGCATACACACGGTCACACAAATGTTGCTCGGAAATTCTGAACGTCAAGAACGCGGGACGTACAACACTACGACGAGCCGAGAAAAATTAAGTACAATGATTCTGAGCATGCGTCGAATTGATTCCGAGCATGCGTAGGATTTTTGTGTGTCGGAATTGGATACGCACGATTGGAATTTCCGACCAAAACCTTTTCTGGTCGGAAAAATTGAGAACCAGCTCTCAATCATTTGTTGTCAGAAATTCCGACAGCAAATGTCCGATGGAGCCTACACACCAAAAGCTCACATCGAACATTTGTTGTCGGAAATTCAGATCGTGTGTACGCGGCATAATAGTATAGCGCAAAAGAAAAAGAAACAGAATAGTTTAACACTTACTTAGGTTAACCCATGTTTACAGTATTTCTAAAATAATTACATGATACTATTTTTTTTATTTCCATCAAGTGTAAAAGCTTTGAGTATTCTGACAATAATTATAGTACAGACATTATACAACCATACCATTTTTTTTTTTTATATTACATATTTTCCCCATTTCTGCTTTTATCCAGTATGCCTTATTCTGCCTGCAAAACTATGAAGTTGACTATGCACTTTGCAAGAGAATTACAGTATCTTTTAGAGTAGTGAATGTGGAGAAAATTCATTTAAAAAAAATACCTGATCATGTGCAAAGAAGATAAAAAAAATGTTTTTTGCTTGCACATGATTGGATGAATGCACAATTTATCTTGCATAATAAACAGCCTATTTGCGTTTAATATTTGCAATAATCAACCCCAATGTGTACTAACAACTGAGAGTCTCCATTATGTTTCTGCTATACCCATAGCCAGATCCTCTTACCTACACTTTCTCTGCGATGTCTGCAAACCAGGTGATGTTTTTCTTCCACGTGTTTCCTTTTCTATTATTGCACTGATTTTCTCAAACTGTCACTGAGCACATGCACTCCTAACAGTTTTTTTATATATATAGTACTTAAAATATATGTAAATCGAGAACAAAAATAGAATATAAAAAATAAAAATAGAATATATATTGCAACTTGCAAAGCTTTTGTTTCTTTTTTTTTTACCTGGTGATCTTTCCAGTAACACACATCCCATTCTACAGTTACAACACTAAGTCAGTGTACTTTGTTTATGAAGGAACTGCATTGTCATCCAAGGCTTCTCCCTTTATTAGGACTACAAACACCTCTTCCTCTCAGTAACATGGGCTAGCACAAAGGTATTTCGAATAAAAGAGACAACACAACAATATAATCCAACACATATTTATTTTACTTGGAATTTATATGGCCAAGGTGTTATCCATAGGGGGTTAACATAAATCCTTTAAATAAAATTAAATAAGCCATCATGGCCAAATTATATTATCAAAATTTAACTGGTGTCCATCCAGCCAAAGCTGGACGACTACTCCCCACCGGCCGGAGCCAGTAACAAAGGTACTGGCTGAGGCCCCCCCCAACACCGTGGCTGATTCAATCAAATTTTGCAGACCCATATTAAAAATGTCCAGGCCTATGGAAGATAAATTGACCATATCTTTCCTAAACAAACCTCGAACAAAACCTTCCAATTCCGAATGGCGGAAGGAAAGACCGCCAGATAAAATAAAAAAACGATGAAGTGTCCTATTAAGTCTCCTCCGTATCCTATCCAAATAGAATAGGCCACCTTGAGGAGACCACAAAAGCCTGGGGATCATTTCAGAAAATGTCAAGATCGTGGATGGGAACATAAGTTTTATGAAATGCAGATCCCTCTTTATTTTGCATAACAAATCCCATGTACCCATCTTGCCAATATCATTCCCTCCCGCATGAATCACCAAAATTTGGGGGGGAGGCCATATGCTGGCCAAGTAGGATAATTGTTCCTTAAGATTCATCCAACGCAAACCTCTGACACCCGACCAAAAAACCCTAAAAGACTTAGAGTCCAGACCTAATTTGGAGGAGTAAGTTCTGGATTCGGAATGTTTGGCCTCCCAAAACACGTAGGAGTGGCTCACTATCCAAACAATTATCTTGAGGTGATCTGAAACGAAAAAATTCACAAAATTAGAAGCTCAGGTCGAACATATAAAACTTATATCTGGCACTACGCCAACGGCCTATACTTTTTAATTTTTCTTCTGAAAAACCCAATGAATCAGCTGTAGTGGCCACCCCGAAAAGAATGAGAAGAAAAGCGAAAACCAGACAGGTTCAGGCGTTTTAAACAGGCAGACAAAACAGCTGAGGATTGGTACCTACTCAAAAACGATAAGTCCTTGTGAACAAAAAAAAAATCAAAAGAATCAGGTCTAACTGACATATACATTGAAACCTGACGGACAGGACATATAGCCTCATTCAATGAGCTCGCTAAAGAGAACCATTGACCTTTCCCGACCGGAGAAGACTTGGATCTACAAATGAAAAGATGAAGGAAACCTCCTTCTATCTCAACATGAGAAAACCTAAGAAAAGATAAACATTGTTTATTTGCAGCCGTAAATTCCCCAATCCTAAGGGCTCCAAAGAAAGCGACTGAGAAAGCCGCTCTGAAAAGGAGGGTCTCAAAATCAGATGAACAAACCTCTAGCAGAATTCTAAGCCAACAAGGCAACTGAAATCGGACGCCTATTGTCCTGAGAAGGCCTGGAGTTCCTGAACCCCTTGAGAACTTGGGTAACCTGAAAGAAAGAGGTCAGAGCCGGTAGGCCAGCAAATTTCAGAAAAAATTAGACCCCGGCTAAAATTTTGTTAATGGAAGCCGGGCTAAGGTGTGACTGGATAAGAAAAGATAAGAAAGATAAAGCTACATAAGAGGTGACGCTTAATGGATCCAAACTCAAATCTTGACAGAAATAACACCACCTAGACCATGAAAATGTATAATCCAACCACATCTTTCTTGACACTAAGTTCCTGAGATTACAGAGTATCAGTCCCAGATTAAGCCCCAGAGGAAATCTGGGCAAGGGGTCCCCTGGTGATCCGCCGCTGGAGCCAAGTCCCGAAACTTCTTGAACTGTGAACGAGACAAAGCATCAGCAATGTTATTATGTATACCCGGTATGTGCTCCGCTTTCAACCAAATGTTAAAACGCATACAATGTAAAACGCAATAATTTAATCACAGGTTCCGACTTATAAGATAAGGTATTGACAGCAAAAAGAACACCCTTGTTGTCAGTGTGAAGTAGGATCCTACGATTCATAAAGGCCTCCTTCCAAATTACCACTGAGACTATGACAGGGAATAATTCCAAAAGGACCAAATTTTGTAGAACGTCCTTCTGAAGCCATTCCTTATGCCATTCACCAGCACACCAGTGACCGCTTAAAAAGGCCCCGAAGCCTACGGACCCAGACGCATCAGTAAAGATTTCCAACTGGGAGCTATCGGCAAATTCTTGTTGTTTATATCATGGAACCATTAAAGTTACTCAAAAAGGAATCCCAAATTTTTAGGTCTTCCCTAATCCCTTTAGAGATACGAATGTGAGTGTAAGGGTTCTTTATACCCACGATAGCCAGCGAAAATCTGCGTGAAAAAACCCTAGCCATAGGAATAATTCTTGCTGCAAATGCGAAAAGCCCCAAAAGAGATTAAGCTTCTTTTAGAAGAACCTTCTTCCTGGATAGGAAAACTGAGATCAAAGATCTTATCTTCTGGAGTTTTTGCTCCGGCAACCTGAATTCCATGCGCTCAGAATCAATCGTGATTCCCAAAAATTCGAGGGAGGTAGAAGGAAAAAACTTTTTCCCGGATGCCAGCGGCACACCGAAGTGTTTGCAAATATCAACAAATGCCTGCAAGGTTTCCAGGCATTCAGTTGAGTCTTCTGGTCCAATAAATAATGGGGTGACAATTTGGACAAAACCCAATGTAAAAAAGTGGAGAATGCTTCAAAATAAAAACAAGACAATGAAAACCCCATGGGCATACATTTGTCAAAATAGAATTGACCCATAAACTGAAAACCCAAGGAGTTGAAACCTTGGGGGTGGACTGGGAGTAAGCGAAAAGCTGATTTAATGTCAGCTTTAGCTAACAAGGAACCTTGGCCCGACCGCCTTAACAGGACTAACGTCTCATCAAAAGATGAGTAGCACACCGGGGCTAAAACATCAGAGACTTCATCATTCAGTGAAGATTTCGAGGGGAAAGAAAGATAGTGTATCATTCTGTAACAGCCCGTCCGTCTCCTTTTTAGGAACTATTCCCAACGGGGAAAGGTGAAAATCCCGAAATGGCGGAACCGAAAAGGGGCCGGCAATCCTACCGTCTAATGCCCCATACACACGATCATTTTTAATGTTATTTTTAAAACTGACGTTTTTCTCGTCATTTTTTTTCTTGTTTCCTCTCAAGCCTGTCTTGCGTACACACCATCATTTTAAAAAATGTTCAAGAAAAGCGCAGTGACGTACACCACGTACGACGGCACTATAAAGGGGAAGTTCCGTTCGAATGGCGCCACCCTTCATGTTAGTAAAGTTTGTTGAGAGACGATTCGCTCTTTTCAGTCTAGTGCTTTTCAGTCTGTTACAGCATGACGAATGTGCTATCTCCATTACGAACGCTAGTTTTACCAGAACGAGCGCTCCCGTCTCATACTTGATTCTGAGCATGCGCATTTTTTTTCACGTCGTTAAAGCATACACACTATCGTTTTTCACGTCGTTAAAAAAAACGACATGAAAAACGACGTGAAAAAAGAGAGCATGTTCGAAATTTTAATGCCCGTTTTTCACGTCGTTAAAAATGCTCTGGAGCATACACACGATCATTTTTAATGGCCATTTTTTTAATGGCATTTTTAACGGCATGAAAAATTATCGTGTTTATGGGGCATAACAATTCTTTAGATACTTTATCCTGGACAACCTCCGCGTGTGTATAAGCAGATACCAAATTCTATACCCGGATACAACCCAGACCTTGAAAAGAAGGGACCAAAAACCCTTCCTGGAACCCTTCAATTAACAGAGCCGCCATCCTGCGATCTGGATAGCGCTCTAGCCAAGGGCGCATTCTTGACAGACTCACCGGAGTCTGAGCTTTTCCCATGAGTGTCCCTGGGAAATGACTGAAAAGAGGTTGCATTCGATTTACGAAAACACCTACTTGCCGCATGTGCTCCATTACAGTGGGAGCATTTATGCTTATATATACAATTCGTCAGGAATTTGCACTGTCCTTCATTGAAGGCAAAACAAAAGCCTTTGCGAAATGCATTTTGAGTGTTGGGTTGCATTCTAGGAGTGAACTGCGGCTTCGTTAGTAACATTAGATTCAGCCACAAACCCACGTCCTTCGAACCCCAGTGTAATGAGGGATGGACTGCTAATTACTGACCAAAATTCTCGTCGTAAGTAAACCAAGCAGAACCTCCAAAGTGGCGAAATGCTTCAGCAATTATGTCCAAGTGTTGGAACAAGCCTGGGCATTTACCAGGGAAGCGTTCACCCATAACTGCTGCATAGATGCAAAAGGCTTGCAACCAGTTCTGGAAGGTTCTAGGGATAGCCTTTCTCTTATCTTCCTCAGCCCTATCACCAGCCTGCCTATCAGACTTAGATCAGAATTCCTTGGAGGCTGGTAACAATGATAGTATATCGAGGAACTCGCCCCTCCAAATCTTGTCTTTATAAATTGTATTTTTATTAAAGAAATTTTCACAAAATACAAAAGCAAACATAACTGACAAAGCATAGGGAATGTCTGAGGTACATCATACTAGGCAAATGGAATGACTTTGGGGAGGCTGACAATGGAAATAATAATAATAACCAAACAAAATATTGAGAAAAAACAGAAATAAGAACAACCAACAAAAAGAAAAACAAATAAAGAGAGCCAGTGATCATCATACAATACATAATGTTGGACATAGGGTATGAGTTTACAGATTCAGGGACATGACCAAGTGTGGACCGGAGGGGCACCTAGGGCACAGAGATAGAGGATAAGAAGTTGAGAGGGTATCGAATGGTTTCTAGGCCAAGGGCGGCAGCCCGTACGTCGAAACATCCCAGGCCGCCCAGATCTCGTCAAATCTATCAACTCCATCCTCCACCATAGCTGTCATATATTCCATCTGTCGTATGCCCCTGACGCTTTGTATCAACTGAGTTTAGGTAGGCACTAGGGTGGATAACCAGTTAGAGGGAATGGCTCTTCTGGCTGCAAGCAGAATAAAAGTGGCTAGTCTGTTTGCTGCCTTTCCTATCCCCGGGAAGGGAAGACCTAGGAGACAATGAATCGGGTCTAGGGGGATAGAGGCGGGGAGAACCTGTTGAAGCACTTGTGCCACCATGGACCAAAAGGGTACTATCCGATCGCATTGCCAAAAGATATGGAAATGTGATCCTTTTTCTTTCCCGCATCTCCAACACAGAGGAGAGAGAGAGGAGTCATACCGGTGAATAACCTCAGGGGTCTTGTACCAAAATAGTAGAACTTTGTATGCTGTCTCTTTCTGTGCCACACATCTTGAAATTTTAGAGGTCGAGGACCAAATTCTTGACCACTCCGAGACTGAAATTTGTCGCTGGGTGAGCTGCGACCATTTGTACATGTAGGAGTGGGTGTTTTCAGAAATTGTTGTCTGTTCCTGGAGGATGTGGTATATACTTGAAATGAGCTGTGCTTGATAGGGACCTTGGGAGCAGAGAAGTTCAAAGGATGTTGGCTTGGTGAGGATGAGAGATGGGGAAAGTGTCGAGAAATAATGGACTATCTGGAGGTACGAATACCTCAAATATTCTGGGATTTGGCTCTCAGTCTGGAGGGTCGGGAAGGGTTTAACCTTACGTGTGACCGGATGTACGAAGTGTCGAAGTTGGAACAGTCCCTCTTTTGCCCAGGGAAACACACGTGTATGTGAGAGGCTATCAGGGATCAAGGGATTGAAGAGCACATTAGATAAGGGGGGGCAGATGGAAGATAATGCAAACTTGGAAAGGCATGAGCGCCACAATCTGAGCACAAATACCATGGGACTCAGGCAGAGATCGTGAAGTTTGGGGTCCCCCAATGTCCCAGGGGACCATACCAGGGAACAAGGGTGAGTTGGATAGAGGGAGCCCATTTCTATCTCCGACCAACGGTTAGGGGGCCTGAGGCTAGACCATGACACCAAGGTTCGCAAATGGGAGGCCAGGTAATATTTGTATATGTCCGGGGCTCCCATGCCCCCCTGATCTCTGGGGGAGAAAATAACCGAGCTTGCCACTCTATGGGCCCTGCCACTCCAAATTAACTTAAGAAACCACTGCTTAAGGATCTTAATCTGTGTCATCGGGATGGGGACTGGAAGGGTTTCAAAAAAGTACAATAATTTCGGCATTATTGACATTTTTAGCACATTTATCCTGCCTATCCAGGACAGGGGGAGGGAGGTCCAACGGGATAACATAGTTTTGATTGATTGAAATAGCGGGAGATAGTTGATGGAATAGAGGGACGAATAGGATGGCGTGATCTGGACCCCAAGGTATCTAAGGGACGAAGTGCACCAGCGATAAGAGAATGTACCTTTCAAGTTCAAGAGCTCATCCGAGGGTATGTGGAGGGGGAGGGCTTCTGTTTTCGCAGTATTGACCTTATAACCCGACAAGGAGCTAAATTGAGAAAGAAGGGCATGCAGGGAAGGGAGTGAGGTATGAGGTTTGGTTAGGGTAAGAAGGACATCATCGGCAAATAAGGATATTTTATATTCCCTCTGCCGCATGGGGACCCCCGTGATGCCAGGATGGGATCTGATAGCCTCCGCCAGGGGTTCTAAGCATAATATGAAAAGGAGTGGGGAGAGAGGGCATCCCTGCCTAGTGCCATTTGTCATAGGAAAAGATTGGGAAGTGAAAGATGCTAGACGTACCTGGGAGGAGGGAGTGGAGTATAGGGAGGTCAGGGCGGAAAGGAAGGGTCCGTGTATGCCAAATTTCATAAGGGTTGCAAACATATAGGGCCAACTCAATCTGTCAAACGCCTTTTGGGCGTCTAAGCTAAGAATTAGGGCAGGGCGTTTGACTCTGTTCAACATGTCGATAAGGTCTATAGTCCGTCGAGTATTATCTCCAGCATGTCTGGTGGGAACAAAACCCACCTGGTCTCGGTCTATTAGTTTCGTCAGGAATTGGGAAAGACGATTGGCGAGGATTTTCGTGAATAGTTTGTAATCGGAGTTTAAAAGTGCTATGGGTCTGTAATTGTCCGGTAGGGACGGGTCCTTGTCCTGTTTTGGAATTACTGTGATGTAGGAATGGAGAAATTGTTGGTGAGGGATGTTGCCCTGCAAGAGCGAATTGTAGAGGGACACCAGATGGGGAGAGAGAATTGGGAGGAAATTCTTGTAGTAAAAATAAGAAAGTCCGTCTGGACCGGGGGCCTTATGAGAAGGTAGGGACTTGACAGTGTGGGTTATTTCCTCTCCCGTAATGGGCGCATTGAGCATTTGCACTTCCGAGTCTGAGAGCTTGGGGAGTTTCAAATCTGACATGAACTCCTCGAAGGTCTCCGAGTCAAATGAAGGGTGATGAGTGGGGGCGAGACAGTTATAAAGTTTTTTATAGAATTCACCAAACACCTGAGTCATGGTCTGTGGGCAAAAGGTAGGGGACCCGTCGGGAAGTTTAAGATGTTCTGGGAAAGCGTGAAAGGGTCTTGGATTGAGTCTAGAGACCAGCATCTTGTGGGGCTTGTTTGAAAACTCGTAAAACTTCTGTTTAGCCCACAGGATCGTTTTGTCTATGGAAGACATATCTAATGCTTTTATGCGATTTCTTAGCCCCGTGACCGTGCGCAGACGACCCACTGTGGGAGAGCGAAGCAAGGCTCTTTCTGCATCCAGTAGGTCTGATATTAGAGAGGACTTCAGAAAAGCTGCATCCTTCTTTTTTTGTGAGCTGAGGGCAATACATTGTCCCCTAAAAAAGGCCTTGTGGGCCTCCCAGAGGGTGGACACGCTGGGCACTGAGCCCTCGTTTAGGAGGAAATATTCCATCAGGGCTGCCTCTAATTTAGTGTTGGTCTCGGGGTGTTTAAGGAGAGATTCATTAAGTCTCCAATGACACTTTCTGGGGAATGCGGCTGAGAAGCTTAAGTCTAGTGTCAAAGGAGCGTGGTCCGACCAGGTGATTGCACCCAGTTCAGAGGCCACTGTGTGGGAAATCAAGGGGGCAGTGACAAAGAAGTAATCCAATCTGGAGAACATCTTGTGGGGAGGGGAGTAGAACGAAAATTGCCTACCTGAAGGATGTTTTATCCGCCAAGTATCAAAGAGATGATGCGTTCGGATCAGTTTTCGGAAGGAGGTAGCCAGGGAGTGTGAGGCCGGTGGGGGAGAGGTGGCGAACAAGGATTTCCTGTCACGTGTGGGAGAGAGCACAGCATTAAAGTCACCCCCTAGAACTGTAAAAGGAGAAGAGCACTTCTGTAGGCGCTCCAAAGCGTCTGTAATAAACTTAACCTGACCTGAGTTAGGAGCATAGATATTCATGACCGTTATAGGGTTGGACAAATATGTTCCCTGCAAAATTATATATCTACCCTGTGGGTCTAGGTGGGTCTTCTCAATTTGAATAGAACACGAGCGTCTTATCAAGATAGCTACTCCTGCTTTACCAGAGGGGTCAGATGATACGTAGGACAGTGGGAAATGTCTAGAAGCAAACCTAAAGGAACCTCCGGCCCGGAAGTGCGTCTCCTGGACGAGAACCACACCCGCACCGCACCCGGAACTCCCGAAGAGCAAGCCATCTCTTCTTTATAGAGTTCAATCCCTTAACATTATAGGAAACCAGTTTTAAAGCCATGTCACGTCCGAACAGTCAGGCCAATGGATATGCAGTTCAAATGGCAGAGGTTCGGACACGACCCGGCCCAGGATGGGGCCCAAAGAGAGACCTAGACCCCGAAAACATACTAGCTATATGACAGTCAACAAAAGAGATGAGATTTAGCGTAATGTGAAATATACCATCTAGCAACAATACAGACATAAAATATATATGAGAGCACCAGACTGTGAATTAGGAAAAAAAAAACCCAGAGGAGTTGAAAAATAAAAATAAAAATAAAAGTAAAAATAGAACAAAAAAAGATGGAAAGGAAAATAGGGGAGATTTCAGCCCCCCAAAAAAACAGGGGTGTATGATGGACCAAAAAAGGGACCATTAGGTACCACGTAGCAGCACAACCACAAGGCCTACCAGGCCTAAAAGAAAAAACAATATGTAATAAAAAAAAAAACAACATGAAAAAACCTGAGGGTATCATACCACTCAGGGGTCCTTGGCCACAGCTCAAGGACTTGGTGGGGAGCATAGCAGTCACCAACATAGGGAGTGGTCTGTGACAACCCGCCACGACGATCCGGAAAGTCGATAGTGTTGTTGAAAAAGCTCCTCAGGACCCTCCCATCAAGTATAAATGGTGTGTGAGGGGACCATGTTCGTTGAGGGTGTTATATCTGAAACGTGAACTTTAACTGAGAGCACAAAAAAAGAACATAGCTGCCAAACGTGGCCCAAAGCTAATTGAAAGACCAGCTCCATAAAAACAGGGGGGCTGGTGTAAAGATCACAATCTCCTGCGAGGGAGAGCAAGGGAGAAACACACGCCCGAGGGGGAATCCCTCAGGAAATCAAGTGGGTAGCCTGGCACGTTGAGAGCGTTGGGGTGTAGAGTAGGCCCTGGATCCTCTTCCTCTCACTGGGGTCCAGATTCTGGAGGGGGCTGATCCATGTCTCGGAGTGGCTGGTGGGCCTTGGTCCAACTCAGCAGGGAGCGGGGGCAGGCCCAACCGTTGTAGAAAAGCTTCACCTTCCTGGGGGTCCCGCAAAGTATGTTGGACCCCCTCCATGGTAACACTCAGGCGGAAGGGAAATCCCCAGTAGTAAGGAACCTTGTGTTCTTGAAGGTGGCATGTAACTGGTCTCAGAGAGCGACGTTTGGCCAGCGTAATAGGAGATAGGTCACTGAAGAGCTGTATTTTATCCCCCTTGTACTCAATGGCAGACCTGTTGCGTGTAGCCTTAGTCAGAGCCTCCTTACTTTCATAGTAGTGGAAACGTACCACTATGTCACGGGGCCTGGCCCCCGAAGGGGGTTTGGGAGCCAGGGATCTGTGTGCTCTGTCAAGGCACCAATCAATGTCCACTATTTCAGGTGCCAGGGTGTTGAAGAGGCCAAGAAGATAGGGCCTGATGTTATTGTCAGCTATTTGTTCAGAGACACCGCGCACTCTGAGGTTCTGGCGCCGTTCCCTATTTTCAAGGTCTTCCTGCTGTAGCTGTAGTTGTGATACAGAGGATTTTAGGGTAGCGTTTTCCTCTTCAAGAGCCTGCACATATTGTATAGTGCCGTCAAATTTCGTCTCCAGGGTCGCTGTACGTTCCCCCAGAGCGTCTATCTCGCCCCTAAACTCCCTGGAGATCTTTCCCATCTCCTGGGCTATGTCTCTGGTGACTTGCTGGGCTAGGGCCTGGAGTTTAAGATCCATCAGCTCTGATGTGAGGATCTGCTGAGAGGGGAGAAGGACGGGAGGGTGGGGAGGCCGCTGTGAGGAATCCTCCGCCATCTGAGCACTAATATTATCTTCCGGCTCCCCCTGTGTAATCGAGGCCGGGGATGCGGGCCTAGTGAGGAAGCGATCCATCGTGGAGGAAGGCCGCGGAGGTTGTGGGGCACGATATATTGCTCGCTGGTCCCCAATTTTTCCCATGTAGTGCCTGGGAGGTGTGAGGAGGCTTTGAGGCTTACCCCTGTGGTGATGTAAGCCCGCGTTAGCTCGTTAGGGGACTCGGATCGCGGGACGGGACCGGAGCTCACGGATCACACATCCGCCATCTTGGAAAGCCGCGCATGCGCCTCCCTTGTCTTTAACCGACTTGGGTAAATGAAGACCCAGTGGTGATAGCTCACATGGAAGGGGCTCTTTAAAGGAAGGTTCACCCACTGTGCTAGCTGAGGGTCTAAGAGGCAATGAGGGGTTAATAGACATTTGAGGGCTAACAACCCTAGAGCAGGTAAACATTTGTTCTTGGTCCTGTAACATAGGAACATTGGAATCCTGCGAAATGGCACCAACATCATTCATAAAATGCCTTTTATCTATAGCAATGCCTTTATTAGCTTCATTAGAAGCATCATAAATCATATGTTCGGCACCAGACCTCTGTGTCCTCTGACATTCACCCATTGCATTACTCCTCCGCTGAATGCCTTGTTCTGTACCAATAACTTGTGCCCCTAAAATTTCACTGGATTGTACAGTGTGTTTTGCACCAGCTACATGTGCTCCTTGCAAATTTGCAGCATTATCAGCATCATTAACATGTGCCCCTTTAAACTGTTGTAACACATTTGATAAAGAATTAATTAGCACTGAAAATTTTGAAATAGGAGAAATGACACACGTCTCACCATCAGGGACCTCTTTGTGCTCACTCGCCTCTTCAGGTATAGGGTGAGTAGCGCTGCACTCCCGTGGACGAGAAGCACTTTGTGACAGGACACTGACTGCCCTCTCCTGACCTGCCAGCTGAGGAGAAGCCGCTGTCTTCTGACGCTTCTTCTTCCTTCCAGGCTGTTGTCTTGTTCCGCCCCCCCCCGCAGACGAACCTTCTTCTGTCCCAGGGGAAATACGGTCGGGTGGAGCTGAACCGCTCTCCTCCTCCAGGCACCGCATTAGCCATTCTTCACCGCCTCTACTCTCCGCCTTCTGCAACAGCTGACACAGGAGGGACTCGCGGCTGTTGGGAGAACGGCGCTTCATGGTGCAGGAGCTCCGCGTCGCTGCCTGGTCAGGAACAGTCTGAGGTAAAATGCTCCCGCTCCTCTGCTAGCTTCACCCGCGCGGGCTAGTCGGCGCTAAAACTAGCCAATTAGCTGCTTGCCTGCGTCCACCAATCCCATGGCTGTTGCTGCCCAGGGATTATGCCACAATCTCCAACAACCTGTGGGGATAAAATAAAGCAGGAGAACTGCAAGTTTCTTCCCCTTTGAGTTAACCCATGGTGGTCCAGCTTAATTCTGTGACCTTTCATAAGCTGTAGGGGTTCTGCAGTTCACAGAACAGAACTGGCAAGAACTAAAAACATTGTCTGAGATTTTACCTCAGAACAGAGGAATGTAAAAAGTGGTCCGTTGGTGATGAAAGCACCATTGATTTCTGACAGGAATGGCAGGTATTTTTTGGTACTTGGAGAAAATGTACTTAATGTTTTAGGAGAAAATGTACTTAATGTTTTAAAAGAAAACAAATGCATCTACCACATCCCACGACTGGTAAGCTGAAATGTATTACATTTTTGTCTTTGGGTTTAGATAAAGTTTAAATCATCTTTTTATTGATGTATTTATTTGCTAGGGGATGTTTCTTTTCCATTTTCCATTTGATAGCTGTTGGATTGAAGGAATATCTCCCCACTACCTGTGTGCTTGATATGTTTCAGACAGAACAGAAAGAGAACATCCCTTCAGTTGATACACAGACAATAATAAAACACATTTTCTATCAGAATGAAGCTATGCCAGTATTTTATTCAAGCAAATATGCCCATAAATGAGTTTTCTCCTCATTTCCTGTTTAGCTTAAAAATTGGCAGAATAAGGCAGAACATACAGACAACAATTACCGTAATTGACACAAACAAATTCTCAATAAAAAATGCAAATAGTATTTAAATGCAGACAGAGTTTAAACCCTCCCCACAAGATATTTTGAATAAAAAAACTGATTATAGCTGGGGTTGAGCATTGAATTCAGATTGGGGCAGGCAATTAGGGAAGCAGTTCACAGAAAGGAGATCTCTACAAATGACCCACATCTTATAGCAACCTATTTTTAGATTCCAACAGTTTTATAGGAAACACAATTCATTCTAGAGCTCTGATTTAAAATATTGTGAGATTTAATGTACATTTGTATCTGTAAGTCAGGGAACTGATGGCTGATAATCACAAATCTCTAGTAATTTTTCCACAGTATAAGGAACATCTTGTTGCCAACTGAGTGCTTTATGAATTATGTATAATTAAATTAAATTCCAGATATAACACTACAACAATTCACTACTTAGCTTATTTTATATTTATATATTCGTATAAATATTTACCTCAAATTTATTATTCAATCTTGCCAAAAGTATTTTAAATCACTGATGCCTCTCATCAATAACTTAGCTGTAGGATGGTTGTGGCTCTTAATCTCACTACACTTTAAGTATTTCTGAGCAGTTATTTTTGGGGACAAAATTAACCAATGCTGCTAGGGATACCTTTATGTACAACATGTCAAATCTATTGCCATTGTAAATTTGTAACAAGTAAATAACTATATTTCTAAAAGTGTGTTTTGAATTTTACAGGCTGGTGGATAAATCCATAAAAGTATGTTTGAGGGAAATAAAAACAATATTGCAATGAAAATTAAACAAAAAGGATTAACCACTTAAACCCCGGACCATTTGTCAGCCTAAGGACCAGAGGTCTTTTTACAATTTCGCACTGCGCTGTTTTAACTGGTAATTGCACGGTCATGCAATGTTGTACCCAAACTAAATTTGCATCCTTTTTTTCCCACAAATAGAGCTTTCTTTTGATGGTATTTGATTGCCTTTGCGATTTTTATTTTTTGCGATATAAACGGAAAAATACCAAATATTTTGAAAAAAACCTATATTTTCTAATTTTTGATATAAGAAAAATCGAATAAACTCAATTTTAGTCATACATTTAGGCCAAAATGTATTCAGCCACATGTCTTTAGTAAAGAAAATATCAATAAGCGTATATTTATTGGTTTGCGCAAAAGTTATAGCGTCTACAAACTAGGGTACATTTTCTGGAATTTACACAGCTTTTAATTTATGACTGCCTATCTCATTTCTTGAGGTGCTAAAATGGTAGGGCAGTACAAAACCCCCCCAAATGACCCCATTTTGGAAAGTAGACACCCCAAGGAAATTGCTGAGAGGCATGTTGAGCCCATTGAATATATTTTTTTTTTTGTCCCAAGTGATTGAATAATGACAAAAAAAAATTATATATTGCTCACACATTCCATGGTTATATGTGGAATTGCACCCCAAAATACATTTTGCTGCTTCTCCTGATTACGGGGATACCACATGTGTGGGACTTTTTGGGAGCCTAGCCGCGTACGGGGCCCCGAAAACCAATCACCGCCTTCAGGATTTCTAAGAGCGCAAATTTTTGATTTCACTCCTCACTACCTATCACAGTTTCGAAGGCCATAAAATGCCAAGATAGCACAACCCCCCCCCCCTAAATGACCCCATTTTGGAAAGTAGACACCCCAAGCTATTTGCTGAGAGGCATGGTAAGTATTTTACAGCTCTCATTTGTTTTTGAAAATGAAGAAAGAAAATAATTATTTTTTTCTTTTTTCAATTTTCAAAACTTTGTGACAAAAAGCGAGATCTGCAAAATACTCACCATACCTCTCAGCGAATAGCTCTGGGTGTCTACTTTCCAAAAAAGGTCATTTGGGGGGGGGGGGGTTGTGCCATCTGGGCATTCCATGGCCTCCAAAACTGTGATTGGCAGTGAGGAGTGAAATCAAAAATCTACACCCTTAGAAAGCCTGAAGGTGGTGCTTGGTTGTTGGGGTCCCGTACGCGGCTAGGCTCCCAAAAAGTCTCACACATGTGGTATCCCCGTACTCAGGAGAAGCAACAGAATGTATTTTTGGGTGTAATTCCACATATGCCCATGGCATATTTGAGCAATATATCATTTAGTGACAACTTTGTGCAGAAAAAAAAATTGTCCTTTTCCCGCAACTTGTGTCAAAATATAAAATATTCCATGGACTCGACATGCCTCTCAGTAAATAGCTTGGGGTGTCTACTTTCCAAAATAGGGTCATTTGGGGGGTTTTATGCGCAACATATAGAAGCTTATGTCACACATCACCCACTCTTCTAACCACTTGAAGACAAAGCCCTTTCTGACACTTTTTGTTTACGTGAAAAAAAAAATTTTTTGCAAGAAAATTACGTTGAACCCCCAAACATTATATATATTTTTTTAAAGCAAAGGCCCTACAGATTAAAATGGTGGGTGTTGCATTTTTTTTCCACACAGTATTTGCGCAACGATTTTTCAAACGAATTTTTTGGGAAAAAATACACTTTTTTTAATTTTAATGCACTAAAACACACTACATTGTCCACATTTTTGATGAAATAAAAAAGATGATCTTAGGACGAGTACATGGATACCAAACACAACATGCTTTAAAATTGCGCACAAACGCGCAGTGGCGACAAACTACATACATTTTCAAAAGCCTTTAAAAGCCTTTAAAGGTTACCACATTAGATTTACAGAGGAGGTCTACTGCTAAAATTACTGCCCTCGATCTGACCTTCGTGGTGATACCTCACATGCATGGTGCAATTGCTGTTTACATATGATGCCAGACCAACGCTTGCGTTCGCCTTTGCGCAAGAGCAGGGGGGGGACAGGGGTGCTTTTTTTTTTTAATTATTAATTTTGCTTTTTTATTTTATTTTTAAACTACTCCTTCCATTTTTTTTATCATTTTTATTGTTATCTCAGGGAATGTAAATATCCCCATAATAGCAATAGGTAGTGACAGGTACTCTTTTTTTTGAAAAAATTGGGGTCTATTAGACCCTATATCTTTCCTCTGCCCTCAAAGCATCTGACCACACCAAGATCGGTGTGATAAAATGCTTTCCCAATTTCCCAATGGCGCTGTTTATATCTGGGGGGGACATTCCCTCCCACTGCTTGTAAAAGCAGTCTAGAGGCTAATTAGCTGCTAGGATTGCTTTTACATGAAAGCCGACTGCTGGCTGAAAAGAATGATACCAAGATGATACCTAAACCCGCAGGCATCATTCTGGTATAACCATTCAAAGTCCAGCAACATACCAGTACGTTGCTGGTCCTTGTTGGACATATATTGTAATCTTTTTTCTTCATGCCGCATGTTGGCTGAACGAAAAAAAGAGATTGATCGGTGGGTATGCCCACTATTATAATACCTCCCTTCATCCACCCACTTCTAATGATGGGCATACATGCACCATTTATATATGCCGAAGCATGGGGGCATCCTCCCGCAAAATTATGCCGTGTACACACGGTCTGACTTTTCCACGGGCAAGCCTCTGTCGGAATTTCGACCGTATGTACGTGGCATTAGGAGCAAAATCGCTCCCATGCCCCTGCTGCCCCCATGTTTCGGCATATATGCTTTTTTTTAAACTGTGGTGGTGAAATCACCTCCTACAGCACTGGAGTCACGGCTTTATGTATCGTGGGAGCAAACGCTGTTGCTGTCAAGATAAATAAATCCGCGCTGCAGCTGAATGGCGCACCTGAAAACAAAAAAATGGTTAACAATAAAACCCAGTAAACAGTAAAGTATAAAAAAAGACATACCTGAAAAGCAAGCATGATAAAACATAATAACAATAAAACATTGCAGAATCGAATACAGTAAAAAAGAGCAGAACGATAGAGAGAAAATAGAGAGAGAGAGAGAACAATAAAACGACAACTATTTAAAAAAAAAAATTACACTTTTTTTGTAACTGTAACAACTGTAACAGTTTGGTTCCAGGTTTGGGTCTCTCAAAATGCGATGACATCTTGGGAGACCCTGTGTAAGTGTGTCCTAGTCTGTGAAATGCTGTACCCTACGCTAAAACTTCACTAGTGTGTGATAACGTTCAAAATATTTACCAATGCAAAGACCAGGATTGTCAGGACAGCATGGACAATAATAACAGGTGTCACGCCTATATCCGCGCTTGCTACAGACACGACATCTTCTTTGGGGGGCTCGTTGGGTAGGGGTACTCTCGAGGACATACGGAAAATGCCTCTCATGCAGCCGGCTTACTGCATTTGGTTGGGAATGGTGAGGTGCAGAACCGCCTGGATACAGGAAGTCTGTGACAATCTCTTCCTGGAAGTCAAGGAAGGATAAAGTCCCGCCTTAAGCTCTGTATAGCACATGAGCGTTCAGCAAAGCCAATTGAAATAAGTAAACAGACACTTTTTTGTACCAGCGTCTGGCCTTATGGGCAACTAGATACGGCACCAACAACTGGTCATTGAGGTCCACCCCTCCCATATTTTGGTTATATTCAGGGACACAGAGGGGTTTCTCCACAACACCAGCCGCCGTACGAATTTGGACTGTCGTGTCTGCATGAAGGGAGGTAAGAACGAAAACATTCTTATTATCCCTCCACTTAACAGCAAGAAAGTTATTACACTTCAAGCAGGCTCTCTCCCCCAGCCTAAGACGGGAATCTACAAGCCGCTGGGGAAAGCCCCGGTGATTAGATCGCACGGTGCCACATGCGCCAATCTGATGATCAAAGAAGCGACTAAAAAGTAGCACGCTCGTGTAATAATTGTACCCCTTTCCGAATAAGCGTGACACCAAGTTCCACACTATCTTGCCAGCGCTCCCTATGTAATCTGGGCAGTTCTCCGGCTCTACTTGACTATCTTTTCCCTCATAAACCGTAAAGCTCCATACATAGCCTGTTGCCCTGTTACAGAACTTATAGAGCTTGACCCTGTATCTGGCACGCTTGCTGGGAAGGTACTGTTTGAAAGACAAGCGGCCAGAAAATTTAATCAGGGACTCATCAACGCAGACGACTTGATCGGGAGTAAACAAGGCTGCAAAATGTTTGTGAAGTGGTTTATGAGGGGTCAAATTTTGTAGAACAGATTGTATTCAGGGTCTCCACGAGGATGACAAAGTTCATTGTCGTTAAAGTGCATGAACCGCAAGATCTGCTTGTATCGTTTCCTGGACATGGAGGCAGAAAACACGGGCATATGGTCAATTGGGCATGTGGACCAATACGACCGCAACTTCGTGAATTTATGTATGCCCATGTTGAGGGAAAGGCCCAAAAAGGTCTTAAATTCAGAAACCGTAATTGGTTTCCAATCTCTGGCAAGGGAAGGCAACTGGGGATTAGCGGCGATGAATTGACCAGCATATAAATTAGTTTGGTCCACAATAGATCTATAGAGATCTTCCGTGAAAAACAGCGAATAAAAATCAAGTAGCGTAAAATCAGCTGTTTCCACCTGAATACTGGGTTGGCCAGTGAATGGGGGAAGTACGGGTTCTGCAGAAGTGGTGGGGACCCAATCAGGATTGGCGAATTCTGCAGGAAGGACACTATGGGCACGACGGGCCTGCCTTTGTCTTCTTCTTGGTGGCAGCAGGACACTACTTGTGCTTGCCACCTCGCCATCTTGAACTGCACTTATGGGACTCGCCACGTCACCAAGTGTTACTGCAGTGCTGGATGTACTTCCAAGGTGTACTAGGCCGCTGGTGCTTGCCAGCTCACCAGAAGGAATAGCGGCGCTAGTACCGGCTCTCTGCTCCATACAAGGGACCTGCGATTCTTGCACCTCAACAACAGCAGAAGATCAGGATCGGGTACACCTGACCTTAGGAGGGATCTCACCTTCGTCGCCAGAGCTATCTGTCATGGAGCCGCTGTCGTCTACAGGATCGTATTCTGATCCTGAATCTGACAGATGAGTGACCTCCTCTTCACTATCTGTCATGCTCAGAAACGTGTAGGCCTCTTTACTAGTGTACCTTCCATTTGCTATTTTGGGCTCTAAATTTACTGGTACAAACTAGTGAGATTCACAGGTAAAAAAGCACCTGTCAGCGACTGTATAAAACGCTACCAAAAAAGACTGTTAGCGATCGCAGGGATCAGGCCTGACTATGCGAACGCTGCAGTTATGTGTGTTGTGTTTTGGAAGTGACAGTGATCGATCGATACTGCACTTGGGTGGACTGGGCTGGGCGGATAGGCAAGTGCTAGCAGGTATCTGGGCTGATCCCGCTAACAATGCGTTTTTTGGAACCCTAAACTGCTGGGGACGCTAGTATAGATCTGATCAGATCAGATATTGATCCAGGGAATATTAAAATAGTCATTATTAAAATAAATATGCCTGTAGTTCGCCATTAAAAAAAGACATAGATTACACAGAGAAAATCTAAGTTCAGAGCTTTCTTTTTTTGTGCAAACTATTAGAAATGGTACATTGTATACATCTTTAAATGTTTTAGTAATTTGGCTTCATTTTATGGTGTGGGCTTTTCTGTGGCATTGAGTTCACTTCATAAGCTTTTATATCCCACGGACATTTAGCGATCCCTGAGTCCCTTCCACTCGTACAGTATTAAAACACCTTATGGTACGTTTTAGGATGTGCCACTCTTTCTCTTTGTTCTCTTTTCTTTCCCTTTTAGCTCTCTCTATGCTAATTTCTTGTTTTTTCCCCTATCCCTCTCTCTAGCTGCCTTTCTTGTTCTTTATATTCTTTATTTCCCTTCTTCTTTGTCCCCACCCTCTTCTTTCACTTCCATGTATTCTCTATTTTTATTCCTTCTCTTACTCTTTGGTGGTGGTGAGGGGGGGGGGATTGGATTAGTTACAGTGCAGGGGGGTGTTCTGATCAGCCAACTTAGGTGCTCTTGATCAAGGTCATCTGCTGATCTGAGAACTGTAGTGATGACTTTTAATGGCAACTATAATCACAGGTAGTGTTACTCACTGTGTCTCAGGCTTTACTGTGTCTCCGACTTTGTGGTGTCTTTAAGCAGTGACACCTATGCCAAAATCAGGAGATAGGAGTCTCCTCCAGCCCCTCCCACTTCACATTCTTAAACAGTCAGCCGACCTCTAGTCTCTGCCCCCCAGCCATGCCGTGCACTGAATGGGCGGCTGCAAAGAGGCTGGGTGGGCAGCCACGGGCTCCAGGAACAGCCAAGCTGGGCTGCCATGTGCTCCAGGAACAGCCCTGCTGGGCAGCCATGGACTCCAGGGACAGTCCTGCTGAGTGGCCGCAAAAAGGCTGGAAGAGCAGCATGGGCTTCAGGAACAGCCCAGGATTCAGTGACCCCTGGCAAATCGTGATTCGACCACCGAGGGGGTCCCGACCCCCAGGTTGAGAACCACTGGGCTATAGGAATAATGTGACTCATTTCTTTCCATCACATGACAGCACTGGTGCCTTATGATTGGACACCCAGCACTGTCAATATGGGGCAGGGAAAAAGCCAAATTCCAAGTCTTACACATAACTTCAAATATTTAGGAACTAGCTTATCCAGAGAAAGGTGAAAAAATAAATAACAATAAATCTTTTGTAATTGTCAGCATTTGTTAAGATACAATATTCACTGCCAATAGCGTAAGGCCTGAAGGAGCTTATGTGCTTTCTGTATGACAAAGTACCTCCAGGCCCTTCTAGACTAGATGATCGAACCTGAACAAAGTGGACAATGTCAACCAAACCTTAAATTACATTGAAACAGGCTGAGGTCAAACCAGAAAATGTAAAATAGTGCTTGTTTGTCAAACAGAGAGAAGACAGGACATAGAGTCGAGCAGGACACTAAATCAGGTGTATGGTGCCAAGAAAAGACCAGTAAAATAGTTACCACAAGTCAAATGTCAGAGCAGGCCAAATCATCAACATCAGGTCACACAAAACAACTCCTTTAAAGCTATCTATAGTATCTTCCAGAATATGTGAAAGAATATTTTGCATTTTCACAGCAAAAAATATTTTTCACCAGTAAAGATTAAAGCTCATTTCCTCCAGCTGCAAAGGATGCCCTTTGGCCTTCTACAGTAACCTTGAAGTGATTATCTTTCTACTGAACATTCAATTCTATTTTTCACTGCCTAATGATTGAAAACAAAGTACTAACATCTGTTCTACAGCCATAAGGGTTAAGTGCAGTACAAAAATAGCAGCATTGATGAGCATAGGTGTGCACAGCCTTTTGCATTAGGGTGTGCACTCCAAAGCTCAAGCACACATGCTTGTTTACTGTGTATATATATATATATATATATATATATATATATATATATATATATAAAAGGGTTAGGGTTAGGCCAACTGGATATTGAACCCTACGGACTAAGACTGGGATGACATTAAAGTTAATGTGCGTGTAAAGGCAGATGTCCCAATACTTTTGACAATATAGTGTATACTATATTGAGTTGGCCCACCGTAGAACAGCTTCAACTCTTCTGGGAAGGCTGTCCACAAGGTTTAGGAGTGTGTCTATGAAAATGCGTGACCATTCTTCCAGAAGCGCATTTATGAGGTCAGGCACTGATGTTGGACGATAAGGCCTGGCTTGCAGTCTCTGCTCTAATTCATCCCAAAGGTGTTCTATCCGGTTGAGGTCAGGATTCTGTGCTGGCCAGTCAAGTTCCTCCACCCCAAACTCATGCATCCATATCTTTATGGACCTTGCTTTGTGCACTGGTCCAAATCATTTGGTGAAGGGGGGTTATGGTGTGGGGTCGTTTTTCAGGGGTTGGGCTTGGCCCCTTAGTTACAGTGAAAGCATCAGCATACCAAGACATTTTGGACACTTTCATGCTCCCAACTTTGTGGGAACAGTTTGGGGATTGCCCCTTCCTGTGCCAACATGACTGCACACCACTGCACAAAGCAAGGTCCATAAAGACATGAACTTAGCAAGGGTGGTGCAAAATGAATTTCAAGTGCAAAAATTTACATTATAATAGTTACTAAAACATATAAAATGAAATGTAACAATCTAAAAAATAAAAATTCCAAAGTGCTATAATGGTGTAAACCTCCCAACCAAAAAGTTTTTGCATTTGAAGTTAATTTGTATTGCAATTATCTATAGAGGGGTTTCCACCATCCCCCCAAAATGTTTTTGTCTTATTAATATTTTGATGTGTATTACATATGAAATGACATACCACTGAAATTTTTGCTCTTGAATTTAATCTGTATGGCAAATATCTATGGGAGGGGTTTCCATCGTCCCTGCTAAGTTTCATTTTATACAGTATGTCTTATTTTTTAGTTTTATGTGTATTATATGTTACATATCACAGAGACTGGTACTGTGGTAATATTGACGTTTATTGAGATTTCGATACATTGCAGGGTTCCACCATTATTGTTAATTTATTGATCAGTAAGTTAGCACTGCACTTTTTTTTTTTTCATGGTGTAGGAACAGTGCTTAACGGCAGGCCTTTTACTGACCCTTTTTTATTTTACCTCCAGTAGTTTATTGTAAATAGTAGTGTGGTGATTACCTATTATGCTAAAGATTGGCATGTAGCATTAATAAACATCAACAGATTTCAGTTGTGCCCCACCAGGCCGGCCCCCCCAAGGACAATTTGTCTGGCTGCTGAGTTCCTCTCCCCATCCCTGCACTCAGGGATGTCATAGATGTGCGCCCATAGGGACACTTTCTCTTCCCTATAATCCTAAAAAAAACATACTGTACATACCTACCTACTGCAGCATCAGTCTGATCCCCCAATCCTGTCCTCTCATTTGCTCTGATCTCTGTGCTCTGTCCTTTCAGAATTCACTGGAGCACAGGGCTGGGGAAGGGATGGGAGCAGCTGTCAGTCTCTCAGTAGTGTGCTGAAAGGCTTAACCAGCTGCCAGTCAGGAATCCAGGTGGAACCCCACATTATTGTCGGGATCTCCCCAAAGTCTGGAGTGGCTCAGTGTTGCTAAAGCCCCCTGTCAGCTGATTTTGGGTTGTAGGAGAACAGAACTAAGTGCACTTCTGTGACCCACATGAGAAGTATGACCAAAAGAGCCTTGGCCATACTTCTCTTTAAAAAGTAACTCTCTTCTGCTAAAAAAACTTCTTCTACATAAAACATTTACTTGTTTTCCATGCCCTAACCTGTCCTAAAATATATCGTATTTAAATAACCTGATATAAAAATAAAAATGTGACTGATATGTGTGGTCAAAATGTATGCATGGCTATTGTGCCCTTTGGTAAATGTAGTCCTGTTTACAGTCAATAAATGGTCCAAGACTCTTGCACATGGAAACAATCATATGTGCCTAGATTTTAGCTGGAAGAAGTGTAAAAAGGTGGTTATGGAAGCTATATAATTCTAATACAAAGTTATTAGTTTACCTATAATTAACATTGTTTAGAAACTAGAGAGGCCAGCTTCCCCACTGGGGTGTTTGGATGATAATGACAGGTAGGGATGAGTGAATGTGCCTAGGTTTTGTTTGTAGGCCAGTCATCAAATTGCTCTTAAAGTCCCAATAATGCTTAGGGCAGAGAGAAGCTTGACAACAAATTATTGCAGTTTTCAAGGTTAGTAGGCAGGGGTTTGTCAAACACATGGCATGGGGAGTTGGGCACTGCTGAAAGGGACGTATACCAATGCAATAAAATGTTTTTTATATACCATACAAGGGAGAGGGGCCTCCTTTTTATATGACTTCAAGGGTGACATAAGAAAAGTTATCACCAGCATACAATCAATAGTAAGTGAATCTTTTATTCGCATCCATAAATTTCATACTTTGCTTTTATGGTAGCAAATAAAATATTAATTTGATATTAATGGTGTGCCAGTGATCCTTTGCTTATGGACTTTGTTTGCTGATAGCGCTATCTGTCAGTTCACTGCAGCACCCATCCGTGGTCCTTGGTTGTGAGGAGTGCACATTCATTTTCAAAGGTGAACATGTGAAAAGCACCATTTATTTATATTACCTACTTGAGGATACCTTTAATTTGTAGGTGGTGATATGAAACATTATGATTTTTACGGTATTCCATCATCACATATTTAGCATGTGTGATTGATTTTGTAAGATTTTACAATTAGCTTGGCTTACATACAGCAGCTGCTCCTTAATCTAATTGATTTAGACTTGAAGGAATGGTGTTTTTTTTAAGGTAGTTTTGGTTGCAACACATTATTTATTTATCCAGCGGTAGAGGCCTAAACTGAACAATGAAAGGAGTCGTCACAACAGATAAAAACTAAATCCCCGTACACATAGGCCAAAGGTTGGGAGACATTGGCTGGTTAGAGAAAACTGACATTCAGCCTGTGTGTACAGCACCCTGTCCAGATGGAAATCCAGCAGCCGACTGACTCCCGATCAGTGCTCACAGCCAATGGTGGAAAGCGCTGTATAGAGTGTTCTGATGGGAGGGGGGCATCCCCCTGTCAGAAGACAACAGCCCAGTGGGGGAGATGTTTGTAATAACTTTGCATAGTGTGTACGAGGCTTAAAGCTAAAGTCTTCAACCTCATAACAATTTGGCTGGGGAAAAGTAGTGTAATAGTATATATTTTGAACTTCTTTTTCCACAGTACTGCACTGTATTGTATCACAAACTACATTGTTTTAGTCTGCAACCTCTGCATGAGTTGGCAGGAAAAGGCACACAATCCTCTTCCTCAAGGGTGCATAGAAGCCACTTTATTTTAGAGTTCTGCTATTGTGCCCTTTTCCCTAAACTTATTCTCAGGAGGGCATTGCAGCTATTTTGTTGGGTCTACTAATGTTTCCTTTACCTCCCCCTCTTTCTACTCAAGAGCACATAACATTAATTACATTGTTTTTGGCCAGGTTCTTTGTGCTGCTATTGCATCCTTTTCACCATACTCATCCTCAGGAGCACATGGCAAATATTTTTGCCCATAGCATCCATATTTTTTTTTATTTGGCCAAGTCTTTTGTACTGCAACCCCTCCTAAATAATGTAATAGAAAATTCTTGGCTAATTTTTTTCTGCTCCTCTTCAAGGGCGCAAGGAAGAAGAATTTTTGCCCTAATGCCTTCTTTTTCTTCTCCTCAAGGGTGCATATTAGCTATTTTCTATGGACTTATAATGCAGCCTTTTCATTCTCAAAAATGCATAACAGACATATTTTTGGGCTTGCTAATCTACACTCCCCCCCCCCTAAAATCTGCATATAGGTCATTTTAAATAGACTCTTAATGGTGGCTGTTGCATCTCCTCTAAGGTGCAAAACAGCATTTATTTTACCTGCTAATTCACTCTTTTGTAGTAGCTAGGAGTATGTTTATACTTCTTCAGCCAACTGTCAGCTTTCTTGTGGATTGACTTCCATGGGTACAGAAAATCCCCTACGTAGCCCCCCCATTATGTCTGCCAGGCTCCTCTGCCCTTCCTGGGCACTCAGGATAGGCATCGCATATACAGGTAGGTCCATTTACTGATAATTTCTGCACGGAATCTAGACAGAAGCAACAAGTTTCTCATCACTTCCATTTCCCTGAACAGGTGAATAGGTGATATTGGGGGGGTCTAATGTCTCCTTAAAGAAGATCTGTCATGTACATTTTACTGTCACATACTGTAGAGGTTTGTCAGTCCCCTATGCAATGGCAATAATGTTAGGTAAAAAAAAAAGGTTAAGAAAGTGCAAGTATACACACTAAATAAAAAATATTTATTAAAGCCTCCTGCCCGCATGTACATACACACATTCAAAGGTAATTGCATGCATCGGTTTGGCCCTTTTATGAGAATGATGATTGCGCTACACACTATTCATCAATGTGAATGGCAGAGTCAAAGCAATAATTCTAGGATTCTGTAACCAATAAGGTCTAAACATTTTAAAAACATTGTCTATGGATATTTTTCAATAACATAGTTTGTTGCCATTTCACGAGTGCATGAAATTTTAAGACTTGATATGTTTGGTATCTATTTACTCAACACAGCCTTATATATTATATATAAAACATTGGGTAATATTATTGTGTTTGTGTGTAATAAAATAATTTTTGGTGTATTTTTTACTGAAAATATGGGTTTGATAACCATTGTGGTAATTTCAGGTGACATAATAAAATTGCAATTACCATCTCTTAATGTTCTTAAATGTCTATGCTTTCATAAAATATATATTGTTTGTGGGTTTTAACTTATTATCAGGCCTAAAATATGCATTTTAACATGTGTGCACTAATCCTAAATTGACTTCGGCAGCAAAAGTGTTAAGAAAAAAAAAAAACAGACAGGTTCAGAATTAAGAAATTGAAATTAAAATGTATATTTTCAAAACAGCAAAATTAGAGAGTGTATTATTTAACTGAAAAAAATGAAAAAATGCTCGGTCCATGCACACTATGGACACTATGCACACTATTATTTTACTAAAAGCAAATAGACTGTGCACTTTCCATAATTTAATCATGTACAAGCAAAAAAAAATGTTTCCTTGTATCTGATTGGGTATTCTTTATAAAATTAAGCCCTTTGGTGATCTAATATAGTAGACCGCAGATTCACAGGGATACAACAGGCAGGTTTATAATCAAGAAAATATTTCTGAGAAAAGCCAGAATTATTGTACTGATTCAATGCACAATTGGTGAGCAGGCAGGTTTTGATCAAGATATCAAGGAAAAGCTTATTATTTTAACCACTTAACGACCGCTCACTGTATATATACGTTGGCAGAATGGCACCGACAGGCACAATCACGTAGAGTGTACGTGATTGCCTTTGTATAGTTGGGGGTCCAATCGGACCCCCCTCCTATACAGTGAGCGGTGGCTAAGTGTCCGGGAGCGTTCCGGGATGAGGGGGCAGCCATTCGTTTCTGGCCACCCCCTCGCGATCGCTCCCGGCGAATGGAAATGCCCCCTCTGTCTGTGTCAGACAGAGGGAGCAGGAGGAAGTGATGTCATCTCTGGTGCGGCGCTCACATATACCGAGCGCCGTACAAGAGAAGACATCAGGTCAGTGCACACAACACTACACTGACACCAGGACACATAGGGACATAAATCGCCCCCCCAGACACCCCATATCACCCCCCAGATCACCCCCCAGCCCCCAGTCACAGTGTCACTGATTGCAGTGACCATTTATTTAGTGATCACTGCAATCAGTGACATTTGTGACTGTAAAAGTGTCACCAAAGTTTAGTCTTAGGTCCAGTGTAGCCCCCTAACCCCCCCCTAATAAAGGTTTAACCCCCTGATCACCCCCAGATAACCCTTTCACCCCCTATCACCACTGTCGCTAAGCGATCATTTTTCTGATCGCTGTCTTAGCGTCAGTGATGCAGATCGGTAGCCGGTAATTTTTTTTAGGTTCGCCGCAGGTTTTTATAGCGTCAGGTACCCCAATATATTATCTAATAAAGGTTTAACCCCCTTGATCGCCCCCCAGGTAACCCTTTCACCCCCTATCACCACTGTCGCTAAGCAATTGTTTTTCTAAACGCTGTCTTAGTGTCGGTGATGCAGATCGGTAGCCAGTAATTTTTTTTAGGTTCGCCGCATGTTTTTATAGCGTCAGGTACCCCAATATATTATCTAATAAAGGTTTAACCCCCTTGATCGCCCCCCAGGTAACCCTTTCACCCCCATCACCACTGTCGCTAAGCGATCGTTTTTCTAAACGCTGTCTTAGTGTCGGTGATGCAGATCGGTAGCTGGTAATTTTTTTTAGGTTCGCCGCAGGTTTTTATAGCGTCAGGTACCCCAATATATTATCTAATAAAGGTTTAACCCCCTTGATCGCCCCCCAGGTAACCCTTTCACCCCCTATCACCACTGTCGCTAAGCGATCGTTTTTCTAAACGCTGTCTTAGTGTCGGTGATGCAGATCGGTAGCCAGTAATTTTTTTTAGGTTCGCCGCATGTTTTTATAGCGTCAGGTACCCCAATATATTATCTAATAAAGGTTTAACCCCCTTGATCGCCCCCAGGTAACCCTTTCACCCCCATCACCACTGTCGCTAAGTGATCGTTTTTCTAAACGCTGTCTTAGTGTCGGTGATGCAGATCGGTAGCTGGTAATTTTTTTTAGGTTCGCCGCAGGTTTTTATAGCGTCAGGTACCCCCATATATTATCTAATAAAGGTTTTAACCCCCTGATTGCCCCTAGTTAACCCTTTCACCAGTGATCACCATATAAGTGTTACGGGTGACGCTGGTTAGTTAGTTTGCTTTTTATAGTGTCAGGGCACCCGCCGTGTATATAACCCAATAAAGGTTTAACCCCCTGATCGCCCGGCGGGTGATATCAATTAGGTTTTAGCGTCAAAGAGGGTCTGAGTCACACCCCAGGCAGCGTCAGGTTAGTGCCAGTAACGCTAACACCCACGCGTGAAGCATACACCCCCCTTAGTGGTATAGTATCTGAACAGATCAATATCTGATCTGATCAGATCTATACTAGCGTCCCCAGCAGTTTAGGGTTCCCAAAAACGCAGTGTTAGCGGGATCAGCCCAGATACCTGCTGGCACCTGCGTTTTGCCCCTCCGTCCAGCCCAGGCCACCCAAGTGCAGTATCGATCGATCACTGTCACTTACAAAACAAAAACACACATAACTGCAGCGTTCGCAGAGACAGGCCTGATCCCTGCGACTCCAGTGCTGTAGGAGGTGATTTCACCACCACAGTTAAAAAAAAAGCAAATATGCCGAAGCTTTGGGGCAGCAGGGGCGGAGGAGCGATTTTGCTCCTAATGCCGCGTACATACGGTCGAAATTCCGACGGAGGCTTGCCCGTGGAAAAGTCCGACCATGTGTGTGCGGCATAACTTTTTTGCGGGAGGATGCCCCCATGCTTCGGCATATATAAATGGTGCGTGTATGCCCATCATTGGAAGTGGGTGGATGAAGGGCGGTATTCTAATGGTGGGCATACCCACCGATCAATCTCTTTTTTCGTTCAGCCAACTGGCTGCATGAAAAAAAAAGATTACAATACATGTCCAACAAGGACCAGCAACGTACTGGTATGTTGCTGGACTTTGAATGTTTATACCAGAATGATGCCTGCGGGTTTAGGTATCATCTTGGTATCATTCTTTTCAGCCTGCCGCCGGCTTTCATGTAAAAGCAATTCTAGCGGCTAATTAGCCTCTGGACTGCTTTTACAAGCAGTGGGAGGGAATGCCCCCCCCGGATATAAAAAGCGCCATTGGGAAATTGGGAAAGCATTTTATCACACCGATCTTGGTGTGGTCAGATGCTTTGAGGGCAGAGGAAAAATCTAGGGTCTAGAAGACCCCAGTTTTTAAAAAAAAAAAGAGTACCTGTCACTACCTATTGCTATCATAGGGGATATTTACATTCCCTGAGATAACAATAAAAATGATTAAAAAAAAAAATACTTGGAAGGAACAATTTAAAAATAAAATAAAAAAGCAAAATTAATAATAAAAAAAAAAAGAAAAAAAAAAAAAGCACCCCTGTCCTGCCCTGCTCTTGCCCAATGGTGAACGCAAGCGTCGGTCTGGCGTCATATGTAAACAGCAATTGCACCATGCATGTGAGGTATCACCGCAAAGGTCAGATCGAGGGCAATCATTTTAGCAGTAGACCTCCTCTGTAAATCTACTGGGGTAACCTGTAAAGGCTTTTAAAGGCTTTTAAAAATGTATGTAGTTTGTCGCCAATGTGCGTTTGTGCGAAATTTTAAAGCATGTTGTGTTTGGTATCTATGTACTCGGCCTAAGATCATCTTTTTTATTTCATCAAACATTTGGGCAATATAGTGTGTTTTAGTGCATTAAAATTAAAAAAAGTGTATTTTTTAACCCAAAAAATGCGTTTGAAAAATCGCTGCGCAAATACTGTGTAGAAAAAAAATGCAACACCCACCATTTTAATCTGTAGGGCCTTTGCTTTAAAAATATTTATAATGTTTGGGGGTTCAACATAATTTTCTTGCAAAAAAAAAAAATTTTTTCATGTAAACAAAAAGTGTCAAAAAGGGCTTTGTCTTCAAGTGGTTAGAAGAGTGGATGTAAGCTTCCTAATGTTGTGTATAAAATGCCAGAACAGTTCAAAACCCCCCCAAATGACCCCATTTTGGAAAGTAGACACCCCAAGCTATATACTGAGAGGCATGTCGAGTCCATGGAATATTTTATATGTTGACACAAGTTGCGGAAAAATTACAATTTTTTGTTTTTTTTTGCACAAAGTTGTCACTAAATGATATATTGCTCAAACATGCCATGGGCATATGTGGAATTACACCCCAAAATACATTCTGTTGCTTCTCCTGAGTACGGGGATACCACATGTGTGAGACTTTTTGGGAGCCTAGCCACGTACGGGACCCCAAAATCCAAGCACCGCCTTCAGGCTTTCTAAGGGTGTAAATTTTTGATTTCACTTCTCACTGCCTATCACAGTTTCAGAGGCCATGGAATGCCCAGATAGCACAAAACCCCCCAAATGACCCCAAGCTATTTGCTGAGAGGTATTGTGAGTATTTTGCAGATCTCGCTTTTTGTCACAAAGTTTTGAAAATTGAAAAAAAAAAATATATATATATATATTTTCTTTCTTCATTTTCAAAAACAAATGAGAGCTGTAAAATACTCGCCATTCCTCTCAGCAAATAGCTTGGGGTGTCTATATTCCAAAATGGGGTCATTTGGGGGGTTTTGTGCGATTTTGGTATTTTATGGCCTTTGAAACTGTGATAGGTAGTGAGGAGTGAAATCAAAAATTTGTGCCTAGAAATCCTGAAGGCGGTGCTTGGTTTTCGGGGTCCCGTACGCGGCTAGGCTCCTAAAAAGTCCCACACATGTGGTATCCCCGTACTCAGGAGAAGCAGAAAAATTTATTTTGGGGTGTAATTCCACATATAACCATGGCATGTGTGAGCAATATATTATTTAGTGACAACTTTTTGTAATTTTTTTTTTGTCATTATTCAATCACTTGGGACAAAAAATATATATTCAATGGGCTCAACAGGCCTCTCAGCAATTTCCTTGGGGTGTCTACTTTCTAAAATGGGGTCATTTGGGGGGGGTTTTGTGCTATTTTGGCATTTTATGGCCTTCGAAACTGTGATAGGTAGTGAGGAGTGAAATCAAAAATTTGCGCCCTTAGAAATCCTGAAGGCGGTGCTTGGTTTCCGGGGTCCCGTACGCGGCTAGGCTCCCAAAAAGTCCCACACATGTGGTATCCCCGTACTCAGGAGAAGCAGCAAAATGTATTTGGGGTGAAATTCCACATATAACCATGGCATGTGTGAGCAATATATCATTTAGTGACAACTTTTTGTAATTTTTTTTTTTTTTTAGTCATTATTCAATCACTTGGGACAAAAATAAAAAATTCAATGGGCTCAACATGCCTCTCAGCAATTTCCTTGGGGTGTCTACTTTCCAAAATGGGGTCATTTGGGGGGGTTTTGTACTGCCCTGTCATTTTAGCACCTCAAGAAATGAGATAGGCAGTCATAAATTTAAAGCTGTGTAAATTTCAGAAAATGTACCCTAGTTTGTAAACTCTATAACTTTTGCGCAAACCAATAAATATACGCTTATTGACATTTTTTTTACTAAAAACATGTGGCTGAATACATTTTGGCCTAAATGTATGACTACAATTGAGTTTATTCGATTTTTCTTATAACAAAAAGTAGAAAATATCATTTTTATCCAAAATTTTTGGTCTTTTTCCGTTTATATCGCAAAAAATAAAAATCGCAGAGGCAATAAAATACCATTAAAAGAAAGCTCTATTTGTGGGAAGAAAAGGACGCAAATTTCGTTTGGGTACAACATTGCATGTCCGCACAATTTACAGTTAAAGCAGCGCAGTGCAAAATTCTGAATTCACCTCTGGTCCTTTAGCTACCAAATGGTCCGGGGCTTAAGTGGTTAAAGAAAGCCAAACAAATTGCACAGACTTGATGCCCAATATGTAAGGAGTTTTATTAGACCACACATTGAGAGGTAGACACCATGCAGGTTTTAATAATAAAAAAAAGGATCAACATTAAATTGTATTATTTCACAGCAACATAATGGACTGAGATATTATTCATACTCAGTTTAGACAATGTAAATAGCTTTACTAGGTCAGGATTTGAGAGTGAGAAGCCCTGAAGTTTTAATTAATAAAATATAAATATACTTTATTTATTTCACTCAAAAGGCTACCAGAGTATTGGTGTGACTCGATTCAAGCACTTTCATCAAGGCTGAATTTTGAATAGGACCCAAACCAACTAGGTTTAATAATAAAAAAATTAAAGTGTATTTCGTTCACTGAAAAAAGCTCAAATATATTGTAGTTAATACAGACACAGTATTTAAGCATTTGCACTAAGTCACATCTTGAACAGGAAATAAACCAGCGAGCTTTTAATAATAATAAAAAAAAAACATTAGAGTGTATTTTGAAGGATAAAAAATATATATATATATATTGTAGTGACTATATGCACAGTATAAAAGCACATGTACTATAGTGAAATTTTAACAGGATACACACCAGCCAGCTATAAATAATACAAAAATAGATTTCAATGAAAAAAAAATAAAAAAATTTGTAGTGACTTCATTATAAGAATAATAATTATTAATATTATACAGGATTTATATAGCACCAACAGTTTGCGCAATGCTTTTAAAACATGGGGGCAGATAGTAAAGTTTATAATACAATTTAATACTGGAGGAATTAAAGGGCCCTGCTTCTTAGAGCTTATAATTTAAAAGGGAAGGTCAAGTGAAACAAAAGGTAATAACTGTGAGGGATGAGCTGGAGAAAGTGGAAATACGGTTGCTAGGTGGAGATAAGGAAAGGTTTTTCAGGGGTCACCTAAAAGTGGACAGAGTAGGAGATAGGCAGATTGGGGTAGGGAGTTCTATAGGATGGGATAAGCTTGGGAGAAGTCCTGGAGGTGCGCATGGGGGGGAGGGGACAGGGGAGCTGGAGAGAAAGAGGTCTTGAGAGGAAGAGAACGGTTTGGTTGGTATTTTGGGACTAGGTTAGAGATGTAGCTAGGGGCAGTTGTGGATTGCTTTGTAAGTTATTGTTAGTATTTTGAATTTCATTTGTTGGGTGAGCAGAAGCCAATGGGGGAATTGACAGAGAGGGGTGGTAGACACTGAACAGTTGGCAGGGTGGATAAGCCTGGCAGCAGCATTCATGATGGACTGAAAGGGGGATAGCCTATGTAAAGGCAATCCAATAAGGAGGGAGGAGTCAAGGTGAGAGATAACCGGGGAGTGAATTAGAAGATTTGTGGTAATATTGGTTAGGAATGTGCGTATTTTGGAAATGTTGCATACTATAGGTTGAGGCGGCAAGCTTTGGACAATGATTGGATGTGGGGCCAAAAGGAGAGTTCAGAGTCCGGAATTATACCTAGCACCCTGGCCTACCGGGCTGGGATGGATGTACATCATTTAATCAAATTTTTAGGCTGCATTTGAAACAGGAGAGATTTTTAACTAGGTTATGTGTATATGTGAATACACTCCAGTCACTATAATGCCGGGTACATGTCGTAATTTCCGACAACAAATGTTCGATGGGAGTTTGATGTCGGAAATTCCAAACGTGTGTAGGCTCCATCGGACATTTGCTGTCGCTCAATTCTGCAAGTGATTCTAATTTATTATCGCTGTTTTTTAGCTGGTCTAAAACCACTTTTGACGTAAAGGGACACTTTGTGGTTGCTATGGACAATCTCCAGTTTCCAGGCAGAAAGAACAGTTTTTATAATATAAAACTGCATGCAGGACACTGGACAAACCACTAGGGACAAAGGGGGTGTGTAATTATTTGATACAGTACTGTAATCTGTAATATTACAGTATACTGTATCTATACTGTGTTTCACTTTTTGAATTTGGCGCCGAACTCCGTCCCCGTGCGTCGCAACGTCGCAGGGAACGGAGCTCGGCACTCGGCAGTGTGAATCGAGCGAGGAGACAGCTCGCACACACAGCAGGGAAACATTGCAGGATCCAGGGGACAAGGTAAGTAACTTTCCCTGTATCCTGCGATGCGATCCTGAGTCTGGCTCGGGGTTACCGCTTTTTGGTATGAAAAATTCACCCCGAGCCAAACTCGGGAATACCGCCAGGGAGGTTAAACAACGTACAGGAAAGAATAATAAAGAAAAATTCAATGAGGATTATGCACAAATTATGCATATTTTAAACCATATAATACATATGCAGATGAAGGAGAATTACTGTATATCTGTAAACAAAGTGCATGCATGAACACACATTACAAAAATATCCAATTGATCCATTTCTGTATGGACCATACATAGTTAGATCCCAATCAATAAATCGATCAAACCAGACAGCCATCTATTTAATCAAAAAATTATTTATAGCCGGTATCCTCATTCAAGCCTGGAGATGAGGTAGCATTTAAACGTATGATCTATCTCATCTCCATTTGTAGCAAACTTTTGTGTCAGTCACCCCCCCCCCCCCCCAAGGCTCCTGATGTGTTATTTTTAATGCTAGGAAATAGGCACGGGGTACTACATATTTGTGCTCAAAAGCTACATGTCACCCTATGGTTGATTTTAGACTACCCATTCGCATAGCGTAGACCTGTTCACGTATATGCATCCAAAATTGTCCCTACATAAAACAAGCCACAATCACATCTGATTAAGTATATAATATCCATTGTTTTGCAAGTGACAAAATGTCTTCGTCAGACTGTTTTTAATTTAAAAAAAAAACAGCAATCACAATCAGCAGCTAGCTTTACCTGCACATAATTTGTTTTATATACCCATATGTTTTAGGATTGTCCAACACATACTTTGTGTGTCTGTGAATAGCGTGTAAATAAAGCAGTTTTCAGCAATCACTAGCAAGCACTCTGTGACCTGTTTTTAACTACTCCATGCCTACACCAACACACACTGACAAAAGGCTGATGGGAACCTTGACTTTAATAGGGAGGGGACTAGCACATAAGACAACCACCATGATTGGCCCTTGGAAGATACCTGACCACAGTTCTGAGGCCAGGAAGTGCATTGTTGGTAACCATTTGTTATAGACTCAAAGGCTACATTAGTTTACTATTTTCTCGAACCATTAGAGGGATGTGGCATGGGGCATGTCCTATGCCTACACATGTTTGCTAGTAGGTGTCCCTCATTCCCATCTCAAAATGTTGGGAGGTATGCTATTGGTTAATGTGAGTTGCATCTTTTTTGCACAGCATAGGGCAATCCTCTGAGACACCCAAAACCCACCTCTAGCATTTCTTTACTTGTAACATATTATATATATATATATATATATATATATATATATATATATATATATATATATATATATAGTACATATACATATACTATTTTTATTTTTATTTTACTTTCCCACTTTTATTTCACATTAGGGGATATTTACTAAAACTGCTGCACACACAATCTGGTGCAGCTGTGCATAGTAACCAACCGGCTCATAACATCAAGACCTATGTTTGGGGTCATTTTCAGTTTAGGGGGTTTTGTCCTTTTTTTGTGTACAAGTATATTATTTTTTTTCTTACACAGTAGGAAAACAAAGGATCCAAAAATGTACTTGAAAAATGTAAAGAAGATGTACAATTATTTACTTTATTTTGTCTAATATATTAAGGATGATCTGCCGGACGTTTTTAGGATTTTCTTGTGTTTAGGTGGTTTGGGAAATGGTCTGTAGGTGGGAGGTTTTTTGGAATCTGTAATCCCCAATTAAAATTAAGGGGGCCCCAGGTACCAGCCCTCCCTACATAAATGAGCCAAGGGTACATAGCACTCAACCCCCCTCCCCCCCACCCAAAAAAAAATGCTAGTTTTAAATAAACACACCACACATTTTGACAAGTCTTTTAATAAAATATGAAAAAAATGTTCCTTGATGTGCTTTCATTTTTAATCATGTCATTCAACGATACAGGTCTGCATCAATAACGCAGATTTGATCCACTCCCAAATACTAAATAAAGATGTGGGGTATCCTGGGTGATAATATTGACCAGATATGGACATGACCATATTTGTTCAATTATGTAATGCAGAATCCCCAGGGCAGTGGCCAACCCCCATACCATTTGTTTAACAATATCTTGCCTATTAGTCATAAAAAGGCATTACTGTTTTTTTAACATTTGGCTCCCATTGGCAGTGAGGTTCAAATTCAGCACCAGAACTTCTCTTAAGTTTGCCAACGTATCCTGATTCCGAGCTCTAGGCTTCAGCTCATTATTAGTTAGAAAACATCAAATAAGTATTTTCAGTGTGCTAATTTTACAGCCTTCTTACACTCAATTCTTTAAAACACCCAAAAACAAACAAAATAACACCCAGATCATAAAAGGAAAGGACACCCATGAGCCATTCCGAGCCCTTTAAAATCATTTTGGGCCTATGTACACCACTTGTGGTGAAGTAATATGTAGTAAATGTACAAGCTACTACACTACTACATGCATTCGTACATTGCTGTGCCATTCATTCTGAATGACACACCAATGCAACTTCAAAAACCACATACAATGTAAAGTCTTGCAGGAAGTGAAGTTTTTTTTTGTAATAGCATCCATTGTAAAGTGATGTCTAAGGAATAAGGGAGCGCTATTCTTTTTATGCAGAACGTTTGAAGTTTAAGTGATACCCTTTATTGGCTAGCTTAGATTATTAGAGATGAAAACCTTTGGAATTACGTAGATTGACTCTAAGCATTTATACAATTAAGAAATGGTCATGGTCGGGTTTAATTCTGTTGCAGTTAGGGATGCACCAATACCCGTTTTTTAAGACCAAGCACAAGTACGATACTTTTTTTCAAGTACTCGCCGATACCAATTACCGATACTCATTACCTAGGGTCATGTGACAATTTGAGCCTAGGTTTGCACTGATACAGTGCTGGGAACCACATGTGATTTGGACAGGAATCGCACAGCATTATTATGGCTCAGCCCCGCCCATTCTCTCTCCCCATTGGCTTACATTTTATATGTGCTCAAATTGCACTGCACGAAAAAGGTGCATGCAGTTATTGGTTTTAGCATTGGAGCATTGGAGCATGAGACACTATTACATCTGTTTCACTTCTTCCCAACTAATTCCAGCTCACAGGCTAGTCCCTCCTCAGCACTAGAGTGGGGGGGTGCAGTAAGGAGTCAATGTATGGCAAAAGGTGAAGGAGAGGTGTGAAGTAAGGGGTCAATGTATGTCGATGGGGGAGGGGGTGATATAGAGGTCACTGATGTATATGGAGATGGGGAGGTGCAGTAAGGGGTTTAGATTGCATATGGAGATGGGGAAGTGCACTAAGATTTTACTGTTTAGAGATGGGGTGGTGCAATAGGGGTTAATGTATAGAGATGAGGTGATGGGCAGTAAGGGGTTAATGTATGGAGATGGAGTGGGTGTAGTAAGGGGTTAATGTATGGAGATGGGTGGGTGCAGTAAGGGGTTAATAATGATGCAGAGAGGTCGGGCTAGGCTCCACTCACCTCAGAGGGAAGGAAACCATGTTCCATTGGAAGTGCCAAGAGTCAGCAGAGCCACATGGAGGCAGAATAGCTGATGCCCGGAGTGTACATGCAGTTGACCCACCGAGTGCAATAGTCAGTCTGCCCCTCTCCTTCCCGACATGAACGTTAGGTCCATCATTTACCAGCCCGAGGACCCCCACACATAATCCGTGGCACCCAGCTCACACCCCCCGCCATGACCTCTCCAACCCACCCATGGAAGTTCCCCAGCACTCTCACCCTGGAGAGCCCAGCAGCAGTCAGTTGAATGTGAAGGAAGTGTGGACACACACTCCTGCCATCTATGCTTCTAGGTTTAGACTAAAGCCGTGGGGGAAATCGCATGCGATTCGGACAGGAATCACACAGCATTCCTGTTCAAATCACATGTGATTCTTTGCAGTGCAATTTGAGCCCATTCATTTTGTATGGGCTCAAATCGCACCCCAAAGGTATCGGATCCGGGTAGAGCAACAACAACATAGTAAGTAATCAGCTGACTTTATCAAAAAGATATAACAAAATGATTTCAATACTATATTCAACAGATCAAAAGGGTGCAAATAAGAGAAGCTCATTGTTATGGTTTAAATACCCTTTAAAGATGCAGCTACAAGTGGAAAAATGCTTTTTGGTCAGGGCTTCTGCACATGACCTTGCTACCCATGTTGAGGGTTAACCCATTTGTGACCAGAGATTATTAAAGCTCAGATGCCGAGACCAAGTTTAGCAGCATTGTTATGGGTCACTAAACTCTACAATAAAATTTCTGATTTACAGCGGGCCTGAGAACTAGGAATATATAGTTGCATACTCCTATTTCTCCTTGTCAAAGTATTTTATTGAAAGAAATGTAAAAGATGTGTACAGATCATGCGTTTATAATGGTTCTATTATAAAGAATAAATAGTAAATTTATGGTCTACAATGTACATATTGATGGATAGTTTCTAAGGGCTAAGCTGAAATTAACGGTGGATACATCTATGCACTAGATGTTTGTTACTGTAGATGGTAAAATATCAAACAAATAAATATTATTTGGTTTAGTACAAATGAGATCTAATTACATAGTGCAATATTATATTGCCGCTTAGATATTGCTTTTCAAGTAAATATTAAAGATTTAAGTGAACTTTAAATGGACGTAAAAAATAGCGTAAAAATTACATAAAAATAGAAATGGATAGGTAGGTAACATAAAAATAGGTAGAATAGGATAGTAGGAAAATAGAGGGGGGGGGGCCATACTCCTATTTCTCACGACATGAATCATTTTACTTGGACTTATAAAGTTGTAATGTGATCAAAAAGGGGTTAACATTTAATAACATCACAGCTTCCTTCTTTGGTAGTGTGTTACATAGGGCCATGCAACAGGTCAACCAGTTGCATTGGACAGCAGGCACATGTGCAATTACTTGGTCTTAAAGTGGTAATAAACCCAAAACCAAAAATGTTTCAGCTTACTAATCTTTCGATGTGGTGGCTGCATTCATTTTATTTTCTAAGCTTGGATTAGAGTACTCCCACTTTGGATGAATGAGCACAGGGGCACCATTGGACAGCAGCATTGTCAGTCTTTGAGGAGGGTAGTGTTAGATGGACTAGCATATTTTGATACACTAACAAATTGAAGTGAACTCCAGCTCACACTGCAGTTATACAAGCAGTTACAGCATCAGTTTTTTTTTCTTCTTTTGGGATAAAGGTTTTACATGAATAAATAAACACTGATCACTGTAAGCACCCCTGTCATTGGTTAATGGTTTGTTGGTAAGAAAAAATATCAGTGTGATCCATAAAAGTTTGCAGGGTTTGTTTGTCAAATTTGTACCCTCAAAAGCCAGATCCTTTTCTATTTGTTTTACAGTAGATGTCACTATCTCATAGCCATTGTTTCCATATTATGTTAAAAATCCTACACTTAACAGATTGTAATTTGTGAAAAACATTATGGTAGTCCAGGAATCTCCAAACTTCCTAAACAAGGGGCCTGTTTACTGTCCTTCGGACTTTAGGGGGCCGGACTGTGGTCATTGGGTGTAGAAAAGATTGTGACATCAGTGGGAAAAAACAATGCCCCATAATTGGTGTCAGTGGGAGAAATTGTGCCCGCCCGTTAGTGGTATTGGGAGGAATTGTGCCCCCTCATTGTGGTCATTGGGCCCAATTGTTGGTGTCATTGAGAGAAAGTGTGCCCTATTGTTGGTGTAATTGGGCACAATCGTTAGTATCAGTAGGAGGAATTGTACCCCATCATTTGTGTCATTGGGCAGAATTGTGCCCCATTATTGGTGTAATTGGGCCCAATTGTGTCATTGGGCAGAATTTTGCCCCATCCCTGGTGTCATTGGGCAGAATTGTGCCCCATCGTTGGTGTCAGTGGGAAGAATTGCTCCCCTTCATTGGGGTCAGTTGATGAAATAGTGCCCCAAGGGTAGGATAAAGGCAAGCGAAGTGCCGCATCTGGCCCCCACAGTTTGTATGAAACTTGCTTAAAGTGATATTAAAGGCTTTTTTTTATTTTTAAAATAACAAACATGTCATACTTACCTGCTCTGTGCAGTGGTTTGCACAGAGCAGCCTCAATCCTCCTCTTGTCAGGTCCCTCGCTGGTGCTCCTGGTCCCTGCCTCCTGCCAAGTACCCCAAGAGCAAGCAGCTTGCAATTGAGGCACCTGAGCCGAGGCTTTGCGTGTCCATTTTTATATATAAATAATACTGCGCTTCTGGTTACTATGTAAAAAATTAAATGCTGAAATTATATAAATATACAATCAAAAAGTAAATTTGCATGTCCATTCACATAGTGGCTCAGCCCCACCCATTCTCTCTCCCCATTGGCCTACTGGCTGTGATTGACAGCCAATGGCTCCCGCTGTTGTCTCAGCCAATGATGAGGGAGAGTTCACGGAGAGTCGAGTCTCTAGTGCACATCGATGGATCGCAATGGGGCTCAGGTAAGTATTAGGGGGGCTGGGGGGCCACTGCACACAGTTTTTTTTTTACCTTAACGCATAGAATGCATGAAGGTTAAAAACCTTGAGCCTTTAGAACCACTTTAAATATTCCTGTGGATAAATTAGTGGATTGTGTTCTACTTTGCTTTTTTTCTAGTTCATTAGTAGAGTTCAGTTTTGCAGCAGAACTCCCGAACAGGGGAAAAGTTCTAACTCGAACGCCGAAACAGATAAAAGTCTATGGTAGCCAAACAGGAAAAATGTGAAGGTTTATATATAAGTAATTGGCCATAAAAGGGGTATGGGGGTCCAGGTACTGCCCTGGGAGACATGTATCAATGTATTTTTTTTTAAAAAACAATAGTTCTTTCAGGAGCACTGATTTTAATGACGCTTAAAGTGCAACAATAAAAATGAAAAATTCCTTTAAATATAGTTGCTGGGGGGTCCCCTTAGTCTTCCTCTAAGGTGGTGCATCTGTAGCATATATATCTAACATGCTGCTGCAAAAATGACATTTCTAAAGAAAAAAAAAAAACGAGTCAAATCACATTTAAATTGTCTCGTGTAAGAAAAAGATTAGCATGCACTGGTCCGTGATGTTACAAGAGGGGCGGGGCCACCAGGTGACTTTAAAAATATATAAATGTGGCGCTGTGTGAAACTCGAAAGTGAATTCTAATGTGTAATGGGACTCTATAGAGAACCATATGGCCTATTGAAGACCAAATAGCAAAAATATTTTAACATTGTAAAAACCGCATGTGACATGCATACATGAAAATGTATAATAAGTCAGTCAAACAATATTTAAAGTGATGTATCACCAGAGTCTGGGAGAACCCCTGACACCCATAAATATTGCAATAAACTCAAAATGTAAAAATAACTCTCCTGAGTGAAGACTTATAACATATATGAATCTTAAAAGATCTCCAACACCTATAAATAGTGCAATAAATCATATAAAATGACCGTGAATCTCCTGTAAGGAGAAAACTGTATAACATATATATAAATATCCACAGAGTTTATTCTTTTTACACTTTGTCAGGTTGTTATGTTGGCTGCTAATATTTGAAGTCTCTTGGGAGGTTGGCGCAGTATTTTTCCCTTTTCACCAGGTGACTTTGCCAGGTGGCCCTGCCCTTACCTTGGTGAATGGGTAGGGGTATTATGTCCCTCCCATAGTATTGTGGAGCTAACATCCAGTGAATCAGTGACTGCTAAATAAACAGCCAATTCAGGGGAAACCTCTTGAATAGTGGCCATGTCCTACACAAGGGCTTCATTGAGCCTCCTGGACAACATATTGTGAGACATAATAGCCAGGTCCAGGATCAAATGTACTAGAGCATGTCCAGAAAGTACCATATGGTAGATTTTGGAAGATTCAATTCATGTCAGATCTTTGTGCTTATAAAAAAATAATCCAGAGGAGAATCGGTACCATGTATGTAGGAGTAAAACGTATAGTCCCTAGCTGTCGGATGCACCAATGCCATGAGAACACTAGGCAAAGCAAATGTAGTCCTGAATGACATTTTTTAAGATAATAATAAGCCATATGTAAGGCCCCCCTGGAGACTTCAGAGGGCTGTACGCAAAGTTAAAGTCTTCTCATAGAATCAGAAAACCCTTGCTGAATTCCATCAACACCAATACCAGATGTTTAAGAAATTGTAGATGGTCTACATTTGGAAAGTAAACAGTAAGTAGTGTCACAAGAGTGTTTCCAATGGAGCGAGTGACCAAGATATACCTGCCATTCCCATCCATGTGGTATGAGGACAATTTCCAAGGCACTGTATGATCAATAAGAATACTGACCCCTTTAGCCTTCAACATAAGTGAAGGACAGTGATAAACAACTGGAAAGTGTTTATTCATTAGTTTATGTACTTTATCTTTTTTAACCACTTGCTGACCTGCTGCTGTACATTTACTGTGATAGGGTGACTCGTAGGTCATGGCTATCTTCCAGGTCCACTTGTGCCTGCGCTCATGCACCCGGCACAAATTGATCAGAGGGTTCCAGCCAAAAAATTATGGCTGACACCTACTGATTGACTGAGTGAATGACAGAAGACAGCCCTGTGTTGGTAAACAACACAGGGCTCCCTACAGACAGCAGCAATGTGCTGTTTATTTCTCCCTACACATTGCTTAGTAAAAACAACACAAAATAGACACATTAACACCTGTTAGGCCCACAGTTAACCCTCTGCTTGCCCTAGATGTTAACCCCTTCCCAACCAGCATCATTAGTATAGTGACAAGGTATATTAGCAGTGATGACTGTATTAGTGTCACTGGAGATGTCAGTGGCAGTTAGTCAGTTCCCATGAAATGGGAACTATAATAGTTTGTAGAAGCTATAACTTTCACTCAAACCAATATACACACAAACCAATATACAAACTACCATAGTTTGTAGACGCTATAACTTTCACACAAACCAATATACACTATATACTGTATTTATTGGCGTATAACACTCACTTTTTTACCCTGAAAATAGAGGGTAAACTGTGCCTGCGTGTTTTACGCAGGGGGCTGTGGAAAGTTTTTTTCCTGAAACTTCCCTCTTAAAGTTAGGGTGCGTGTTATACGCCTGTGCGTGTTATATGCCGATAAATACAATATATATATATATATATATATATATATACTGTATATACATATATAATACACACATATATATATATATATATATATATATATATATATATATATATATAATGTAGCAGATATATTTTTTAGAATGCATTAAGATAAGAAACCTTCTGCCTTTACAATCACTTTAATATAGTCCTGAAGCTTTTTGCTAAGTTAGTGGCAAGTAGACTTCATCCTTTTATTCCCCAATTGTTTTGTAATGACCAAGTAGGATTTGTGGCGCATCAGGAATCACATGCTTAGAGTAATTGACCTTGTACATTCCGCCCGATCAAGGGAAATGTTGCTCTGCTCTCTAAAGATGCAGAAAAGCCATTGGATTGGAAGAACTGGCAATTTAATCACAGGGTCTTGCAGCATACACTGTAGGTCTGGGTCACCATATGAGATCATGAGATTGCTTCTTTAGAAATGTATCTAAAAATAGTAAGTCAATTCTATCAATAAATCAACAAACTCAGGAGTTTGCCATGCTGATTTATTGTGCAGTCTTTTTAGACATATTTTCACAATATGTACACATTTAAAAAAAAAAAAACATGCTTGCCTCAAAAAGGGATATTTTATTTGCTTATCACTGTTGTATCCTTTTTACTCCTTCAATATTTTTGTTGAAGGCACAGGCTTGTTTAAACTGTTATCATACTTTCTACATAGATTATTAATGCTCAGGAACATGAAGCATGGTAGGCTAACATAACCTCTCTCTCTCTGATGTTTTGGTGAATCTAACTCTGTAATCATGTTTTTTTTTTTTTTTGTATAGCTGCATATTTTTGCTTTCTAAATGTGTGTAGTTTCTATTTTCTGCCCTACAATATGCTCAGCTTGATGTCTGCACACATTAAAATAAACTCTCTCTCTATTTATGCTTATTTGCACCTGAAGTGCACAGATTCCTGAATGCATTTCTGCTTGAATTCTCAAGCCACACATTAGTAAATCCATCCGATAATGTTTATGTATAAGGTGTATAAGAGCTTTTGCTTATTGAAATGCTTGCAAACATAGATTTGTGCTTGCAAATATGAAAGGGAAATATACTCAGTCCATACAAGCTACTACATAATTTTTCTATAAATAGCTAGTACAATATATTGTGTAAGATATTCTGCACTGAGTATCATCATAAACCTATTTGCATTTTTTTTTAGATTTTGCATCATATTCGGAACTGGAATACAACATTATCGTCCAGTCACCGTGGAAATATTTTAAAAACAGCATTAACCAAACATCTAACTTTTAACTTACCGTATATACTCGAGTATAAGCTGACCCGAGTATAAGCCGAGGTACCTAATGTTACCACAAAAACATGGGAAAACGTACTGACTCGAGTATAAGCCGAGGGTCAACAATGCCCACCCATTGCAACTTCACTAAGCCCATTGCCACCTTACTGTTCCCATCCTCACTGTTCCCATCCTCACTGTTCCCATCCTCACAAGTTCCTATCCTCACCTGTGCCCATCCTCACCTGTGCCCACCATCACTGTTTCCTTAGAATTATAATTGAACATTGTAAAATTGTACCTGAAGGCTGCGGCGTCCATCGTTTAAAACTTGCGCTCTCTTCCTGGTCTCTTCCGTGATAGGCGGAACTGCCTGCTGAGAATCGCCTATCACGAACGTTCTCTCATCTTCACCCATCCCAGCAGACACTGTGTTCAGTTTCCACCAATCACGGACGTCTGCTGGGAAACGGAGGATGAGAGAACGTTCGTGATAGGCGATTCTCAGCAGACACAGTTCCGCCTATCACGGAAGGGACCAGGAAGAGCCCGTGAGTTTTAAACGATGGACGCCACAGCCTTCAGTTACATTTTACAATATTCAATTTCACTGTCTCGAGTATAAGCCGAGGGGGGGACTTTCAGCCCAAACAAAAGGGCTGAAAATCTCGGCTTATACTCGTGTATATACAGTAGTTGTAAAGAAAACATGTCCTTTCCTGACTGTATTAGCCCAAAAAATCCATCAAAGTGGATATGAACTTTTAAAGTGAAGTTATGCTATCGTATAGAGATGATCTAGAAATATTAATTGTAACTAAGCTGAACCCTGAAAATTTTAATTTTTTCCAGTTATTTCTGAAAAGATCTAGGGCACTGTGCCCTTGACTGCTAGTCCTGTGATGTTTGAAATAAGAATTGGTGCAGTCACTATTGCTCACTTTTCTCTTTGTAGGAGAGGAAGCTGTACCTGATAACCTGCAGCCAAAGGCTTTATTTTCACAGGCGGCTGAGGGGAAGGAAAAATGGTCAGTTGAGCCATGGTTTTACCCAGGGATTTTTTTCTTATAGATGCAGGAACTCTCCCCTTTTGAGTAACCCATTTGTCTCCACCTCCTACTTACCTCTGAGTACCATCCCTTGCTTCCACCCCTTACCCACCTTCCAGTACCACCCCTTTTAGAGAATACTAGGTATTATTTTGTGGTGTTAGGTAATTTATATGCAATTTATTATTGATAACAAAAAAGCAGTAAAATAGATCCCCTGCAGCCAGCAACAATAGACCCCGCCCCAGCAACAATAGACCCCATTCCAGGCACACTAGATCTCCCCAGCAATAACAGGTCCACCCAGCAACAATAGACCCCACCCCAGCAAAAATAGATCCTGCAGCATGAATATATTCACCTAGCAACAAAATACCCCATCTCATAAACAATAGATCCCTCCAGCAATAATAGATCCCCACCACAAAAGATCTCTCACACAACATTATACCCCCCCAGCAACAATTGGCACCATGTTACAAATTACCACCTCAACAACAATAGACCCGCATCAGCAGATCTTCCAGCATCAAGCAACAATAGACCTCTCCCCCAACAGTAGATACCTCCCAGCTACAATTGACCCCTTGGCAACAAAATATCCCCCCTAGCAACAATAAACCCCCATACAAATTTTGCATACAGTCAGCATCATAGACTATCTGGCACCCCTAGCCTTGCATACATTCATGTTGGAGGGGCCAGAAGTGCATTCTCCCACGTTCCCATTTAAAAAAAGCCCTGGTCTTACCACCCCCAACCATCCACCTCAAAGTAGCTATGGCAGAAAAATACCACAAGCCGTCTTTGGGAGGCAGTACCGCTGATAAACAAGTGTGTTGCGCCGTGGTGCTGTGGCTTTTCAAGGGCTAAAACAAGAGGTGAGTAGGGAACCTATAACCACTGAACCACCTATCAAATGCCTCTGAAAATGCCTCTAAAAATGATCTTTTACAGATCACTTTTCAGAGTGGGCAATGACAGTTACAAGAGAAATCAAGCCTTAAGGATTACTTTGCTTCTTCTTTATCTATTTTGTTGATCCGTGCTTTCCCAACCTCTACTGCTGCTTCTTGATCATTACCCCACCAGTCTTCAGATCACAATTCAATGGTGGGGGGGGAAGCCAGCTTTGACATGGGAAATCAGAGTCCTGCTCCTTGTTGCTTTACCAAGATTGCCACCTCCACACAGAAAAAGATGAAAAAGAAAAAAGGCATAGAAAGTCATTAATGGGGAAAACATCAGCTACATTAAGCCTAAATGCAATTCTGGTGACTAGTTCTTTGCCTTCTGCTTGCCTTATGTGCCTACAAGTCCTCTTTAAAAACATTGAAGAGGCAGGCCACCCTAGAAAATATTTTTAGGTGCTTGTCAGCAGCTGGTTGTAGCAGCCCTGTTAGTAATAAAACTAACACTAAAACAAATACTATCCAAAAAAACAAACATTTATTACATCCTCACACCGTTCTCTCCTTTACAAGCCCTAATGAAGGGGTGTTGCTCAGCCCCCAGATTGAATTGCCTTTTTTTACATTGGTATAAACGTGTATATTAACTGTATATCACAGTGTGGTACTTCAATTCTAGATATATACATTCCTGTAAAATGTTTGTTATTTCCTGTTTATGTAAAATCAGAAGGAAGTAAGAAGTTACAACAACAAGCAGTGGAATCCATATGTAATTACCATTATGAATGCATATAAAAGTTTGTTTTATAATAGTTAATACCTGTAAATATCAAATCTATCTGTATTCCAGTAGAATGTTTTTGCAAAAGTTACCAAGAGGAACATTTTTTTTAAATAACAAAAACAGTGATAGTGCAGCACTATTCCACATAAATTAGCAACAAAAATACAATGGCATGCAATAAATCATAAATGCGCTCGATCAATATAAAATAGTATAGTGCACCTCCATCATCAATATGTGTGTTATATACTGTAAATAAATCAAACACCTACATCCTGTGTCCTAATCAAAAACAATATTATGCACACATTTTTATTTCAAATAGGGAGGATATTCTCCCCATTGTACTACACCCCCCCTTTCCTGAGCCAATCATATCACAAGAGATTTATTTATTTACATAAAACACAAATATTGATTGCGGGGGTGCACTATAGTGTTTTATATTTATTTATTGCACACTATCGTATTCTTTTCACCTATTTATTTATTACACGATATAGCACTGCACTATCACTATTTTTGTTATCTTGGATACTCGGGGGGATATCAATTGTTCAGCAACCTAAAGAGTGCACAAAGCATAGGATATACTACTTTTATCCACATTTTTAAAATGCCCAATTTTTGTCTTTACAAAGTATTGTAGACTTGCCTCAGACTTTTTTTTTAACAATTGCGTTTATAGAATATGTACAGCGGTACATACAAACAGAGGTACAAATAAGCTTAGTCAATCATCAGTATACATCAAATCATGCAACAAATATGAGGGACCTGAAGAGTCATACAGGCATTTAAGAAAGGGTTGTGCTTTACATAAGGTACACTTAAGTAATCATGGCAAACAAGTGCTTAGCACAGGTGTGTGGTCAGTGCCTAATTTAAAGAGACAATAACGAAACTGAGAAAAATAGAGGGGGTGGGATAAGCAGGGTAGCATGAGAGAAGATGTGGCAGCTTGAAAAAATATAGTACTTAGGTATCACTTAAATCCACAAATATAAAACTGGAGGTATTACTGCCTGCAACAGTGAGACCCTGTGCCTCCACCCAGCCAGCCCAAATCTTTTCAAATTTGCTGGACAGTTTTGGCTTATATTTGTAAGCTTATATAGGAGAAGAGCGCCATTAACTGCTGCTTTCCAGACCGAAACCATAGGTGGGGTTGGCAGTTTCCAACATAACAGTATTTCCCTTCTAGCATAATAGGTTGAGAAGAAATAAACAACTTGGTATGTTTAGATGCCTCCACAAGTTCAGTGAGTCCTAGCAACAGTATCAATGGGTCCAAAGGAACAGACAGGTTACTAACTGTGTTGATAGTCTCCAATACCCCAATCCAAAAGGGATGTAACTTTTAACAAGACCAAAACATATGGGCAAACCGTGCCCTTTGGCCATATTGTAATATGGTCAGGCCGCTATCCTGTCAGGATAAATTGCAGCCAGTCACTGAGGAGTATAGTACACTCTATGAATGAATTTCAATTATATGAATTGATTACTAGCAGATATCATGGTGGGGTCATATTGCAGAAGGCAGTGCTTACTGTCATCTCCTGTCAGGGAGGGGATGTCCGCCTGCCATTTAGTATAGAGGGACTCCATTCTAGGAGTGGTCAGAGAGGATAGTAAGGAGTAGATGGACGACAAAAGTTTAGGCAAGTCTTCCTCTATTAACAAGCGTTCCAGGGGATCAGTTGTTGTAACAGGGGAGGATGGTTTCAAATTCTTTTTTTTAACAAACTTTGACAAATTCGGTAATTCCGAAATTTCCGAATTTTTACATTTCCGAATTTTCGGATTTCTGAAATATAGAATTTCCGAATTTCCGAAATTTCGAATTTCCAAATTCTCGAATTTCCGAATTTCCGAAATCCGAAAATTTGGAAATTTAAAAATTTGGAAATTTCGGAATTACCGAATTTGTCAAAGTTTGTTAAAAAAAATGAATTTGAAACTAAACTATTTCCATCCTCCCCTGTAATTCGAGATTCTAAAATTCGAAAATGCAAAATTCGAAAATATAAAATTTGAAAATGGGAAATTTGGAAAGTTGAATTTCCGAATTTCTGAATTTTCGAATTTCCGAATTCCGAATTTTTAGAATTTCCGAATTTCCAAAATTCTGAAATTCTGAAGTTCGAAATCGGGAAATTCGGAAATTCAAAAAAATTGGAAATTCGGGATTCGGAAATTCAGAAATTCGGAAATTCGAAAATTCGGAATTCCGAATTTTCTAATTTCCAGAATTTCCGAAAAACAGAATAAAACGAAAAAAAAAAAAAGAATTTTTCGAATTTCCGAAAAAAGCAAAAAAACTAATGAAATGAAAACGAAAATATTTTTTTTTTCGGCAGTGCACATGTCTAGAAATTGAGCCGCAATTGAAAAAAAATGGAAGAACATTTGATTAGGCAGGTTGTACATGAGAGAAAAGCACCCCAGGGCATTATATGTCCCAATATCCTTATGCCGTACCGAGCCCAGATGGCAGAATCTGGCACAGTGAACAGGTGAGAGAGTGTAGGATTAACTCAGAGCAGAGTATAAGTAGAGTAAGTTGCATTTGTGCCATATTGAACCCTGGCCTGCTTCCAAACCTTCAGCATCATTCTCATAAGGGTAGTGATAGTCAGGTAAGACACTGGCCCCCCTCAGACTTTATAAAACAGATTACATTATACAGCATGTTTTATTTTATTTTTGTATTATTTAAAGGAAAGTTCCGTGTACTTTATGTACTTAAATGCAAATTCATCCTGATACGTTTATATGTGTGTGTACAGTATATATATATATATATATATATATATTATATGATATATTTATATTTTATTTTTATTATACTGTATACATTTTTATAGTGCACATTCTGCATATGTTTGATTTATTATTGCATTCATATGTATGAACGATTCATTTATGGGGGACAAGCTCCTCAAAGATGTTGCTTAGAATATATTATTGCCAGTACAGTATGTAGAGCACAGATATATTGAGAATCTCAATTAACCTACAACTATGTAAAAACTGGTATTTTAGTGAAGACAGCATCAGTCATTCTAGAAGTGTAGTTTAAATTGCAAAGTTTTAATTGTAATAGCACTCATCTGGAAAAGGCATGACCTACAAATTTATATCCAATATTAACTGATTCCCTGCTAATGCAAAATTTCTACTCAGGCAGTACTATACCAGACTAGGGCTAGCAGTCATTCTCTGATTAGCAGTGCCAGTATCTCAGCAAGGTAATGCTGTTATAAGGTAAGAAGTGCAACAATTCATAAGGTATAAGAAAGCCCATTATCTCAGTATTTACTAAGGTCACAGCTAATAATTATAAGATTTGAAATATTGTTAGTGTTTTCAGTCAGCTAAATTTGAACTGTTGTATAGTAATAATTTGCACTCTCATTGTGAGACACCAGGTGGAGCTTTAGGCTCCTTTTCCAATTTTTTAGGCTCTCGCTTTCTTTCTTTGATATGAAAAGCCTGTTGTTTATTTAGTTTTAATTTCAGTCAGAATACTAGTGTGTCATCTCGGTTTCAAACTAGAACTTGGGAAATATTTTCCCCATTTTCTATCTCACTCTCTCTTTATCAGGGCAGACAGGAGGAATTTTTCTAACAGAGCCACAGATAGCAGTACCCCTGCTAACTCTATTCAAAACCACAAACAAAAATTTGGATGGACATGCACTTCAAAAATAGCTAAAATATACATGCAATTGATCCAAATTTATTACAGTTTCCATTAAAATAAAATAGATGTTGTGTCTATTACTTCACCACAAGTTTAATTTAATGTGTAGAAGAGCATATTTTTACAAGATTTGGGATTCAATTTGAAGATTGACATTTTTGGTAGAAGATACTTCGTTATTCTTTGACTAGCAAATTATTTTAAAGCATATTTAAACTCAAAAAACATAAAAATAAAAACCATTGGCATCTGTCAGATGACAAAGAGGAAAGCCTAATGGTGGGATGGTGCAATCTCATCCAGAATTTATGTAATTTGAAGGAGGAAGACTCCACCAGGAGAAGTTTCCATGAACATTGCACTAGTGGGAAAGCATGAAAAATTGAACAAATTAATGAAAATAAAAATAATAAAAAATAAAATTCATAGGTCATGCACACAAGGATCACATCACTTTTTAAGATGTCACTTTATTTCACAGAGATGAAGTTGCTATAGGAAACCCAGCTGGAGTAATTATTTTTTACAGACTAGATAAGCACATGTCAGAGAAATTCCTGTTGGACAGTTTATTTGGCTACATCAGAATTTTAGTTTTTTTTAGGTTTTTTGAAAAGTCTGCAGATGAATTAAGATAACAATTTAAAGAAAAAGGCTATATGGATTATATTTAAATTTTAAATAGATATTTCCACATCACTATTAGTAAGAATAGGCAGGAATTGATAATAGAGAAAAACCAAATGAGCTTAGAGGAACAATGACTAGATAACTTGTGTTACTGATTTTAGTCTTGAATTTGAGAAAATGAAAGGTATTTGCCTGTATGGGAATCCTGTGTATGCTGAAACTTTTAAAATGGTGCAAAAGTGGTAGCAAAAAAAAAAAATCTCCCATTATAGAGGTAATTATTTATCTCCAACTAGAAAAAAAAGACACGGCACTTGATTTAAGAGTTAAGGGCACGTTTAAATGTGGTAGTGGTCATTGTCCTTGTTGTGCACATGTAAAAGTAAGTAAAGGAAAAAGTAAAAGTAAAGAATTTATATCTGCATCACTGAATAGGCAATTCCTCATAAAGTTTTTTATTAACTGTAACACACATTATATTGTATTTCTGATAATTTGTGAGAAATTTAATATTGAGTATGTAGGTCACACTATCAGGAGATTAAGAGATAGGTTGAATGACCATTTAGGTAACATAATTAATGGTAGAAGAACAAATGTTCCTAAACATTTGTTGACATACACAATATCGGATATAACATATTTAAAGATACATATATCTTTTAAGCATAGGGGAGATTGCAGAGGCAGAAAGAGACAGATATATATTTTTTTAAGCTTTGCAGGAGGGAGTTTTTGGGGAATTTTAGTTTAAACACCAGGATCCCAGCTGGTATGAATTTTGAATGGTATGTTACTCATTACTATGAATGAGATTACTCCCTCATGTTCAGCTAGGAATTGAATATGTATTGAAAAAATATATATTTTTATGCTATATTCAAATAGTGCCCAGACCCTATTTGGATTCTCAAAGAGCATATCTCTATGTACTTATTTCAACTGATTTATATTCATATTCATTTCAACAGATAGAAAGAAGCGTTTTGTTCAACAATAGATATTGTATTGAAGTTCTGCCACTAGGTGGCTTGAGTAAATTGTATTTGTTATGTGTATCCTTTTTTTATTGCTACATTTTATTTCTACATTTATTTGATTATTTGTTATGTAGCATAATGCACATACCAATGCAAATGTGGTAATAACTATTTCTGTTGTACAAATGTTTTTTTTATTTTTTATATATATATTTTTGTGCTGAATAATGGAGTTAAATATGTTTAAATAATCCAGGGGTTAAAAGGAGCTCTATAGTCACTGCATAACAGCAACATTTTAATAACAATACCAACAATAGTTATTTTTGACAGCCCAAACGTACTTAACCACTTCAGCCCCGGAAGGATTTACCCCCTTAATGACCAGGCCATTTTTTGCGATACGGCACTGCGTTACTTTAACTGACAATTGCGTGATTGTCCTTTTTTTCCCACAAATAGAGCTTTTTTTTTTAGTGGTAATTGATCACCATATTTTTTTCCATTTTGCTATAATACATATACAAAAAAAAATATTCATCAGTTTAGGCCCATATGAATTCTTCTACATATATTTGTTAAAAAACAAAACAAAAAAACAATAAGCGTATATTGATCGTTTTGCTTAAAAGTTATAGCGTAAGGGATAGATTTATGGCATTTGTATATTATTATTTTTTTACTAGTAATGGCAGCAATCAGCGATTTTTGGGCAGGACTGCGACATTGCGGCAGACAGATCAGACACCTAACTGACATTTTTTACACTTTTTTGGGAACCAGTGACATTAATACAGTGATCAGTGCAAAAAATATGCACTGACATCGTACTAATGACACTAGCAGGGAAGGGGTTAACATCAGGGGCAATCAAGAGATTGTTCCCTGTTTGTGATTACTAACTGTATAGGGGACTGTGTGACTGGGAAAACACACAAATCCATCTTCCTGCTGAGCAGGATGACAGATCTCAGTGTCACCCGCTGACAGAATGGAGATCTGCCTTTTTTACTTTGACAAATCCCAATTCTGTCACTGCTGGGATCGATCGCGGGCAGGTGGCAGACATTGAGTCCACCAAACCCACTGATTGGCTCCCCCATGCGCCCAGGAATGCTAGTGCACGAATCGCCGTACTGGTACAGCCATTTGCGCAGCCGAGCCATCTGCAGCGAGTGGTCAGCAAGTAGTTAAATAAATAAATCTTCTTTCATATTGTGAGTGCTGTCTGTCTGCTGACCATCACTTTCTACAACTTCCTGGATTCCCTGCATGCTTTGCTCCATTTCATACTTTCTAATTCTAAGGACTGCATATCCCATAGTACCTTGCTGCCTGCAAGCAGTGTTTCCTGTACTGACTCCCCTTCCTAAAACCCTTCTAAATTGCTGTTTCAGAAGGCAGTCTCTGTGAATTCTGTGATACAGAGGTGCTTATCAACATGGCATAGTAAATATGTGTCACAGAATTCTTGTTAAATATATTTATTTAATTTTTATATGGAAAGACAAAAGAATATAAGCATGAATATATAGGATACAATCAAGGTAAATTGTATTACAACCATAAATATAGATCTACAGTATCTCATCATAGTATCTGATTCGTACACACAGTAGATTACAGAGAAAATAAAAAATTTGATAAAGATCCAAAGATCAGAAGTAAAATTATGTTGTAGTTGTAAGTTGTGTAACATTAAATAAAAAATAAATAAGTATCCCCATATTGTGAATCACATAGTAAAGAAATAAAGAAAGAAAATGAGATTAAGAAAAGATTAGGGATAAGAACTCTTCGAGCTATATTATATCAATAGTGAAAATATAACACGGTACATCTTAGTATGTTCACTTAAAGAAAAAACTAAAGACAAGTAAGAATTAACAGATAAAGGAAGAAGGAGAAAGTAAGGAGAGTCTCCCGAAGGTGGTGGCCCGGCTCCCGACATACAAAAGCATTTAACTAGTAAGTAATCAAAATAAATAACCTAGTAAGGTAACAACAAAGACTGGTCAAAATCAGTGGGAAGGTAATGTTTAACCCACGGTTGCCAAATCTTGCGAAATTTGTTGATATTGTTATCCTCAATAGCTGTCATCTTAGCATATAGGAGGGCTCTGTTAATTCTCTGCTTAGCTTCAGCTAAGATTAGAGTTTGTGATTTCCATGTTTTGGCGATAGTTTGTTTGGCTGCGGTATTAATATGAATAAATAGTTGAAATTGAGTACGGGTAAGTGTAGAAGGCTTAAGATTTAGAAGTGTCATGGCAGGATCTGGAAGAATTGACGTTTCCAAAGCTTTAGAAGCCAGTGCAAATATATTCTTCCAGAATTCTTGGGCTACTGGGCATTGCCAACATATGTGGAAATGGATGCCAGGTGTGTCACAGCCTCTAAAACAGTTTATTGGATATGTGGGGGTGAATTTTGCTATTCTAGCTGATACTAGATACCAACGTGCTAAAACTTTATAATTCGTTTTTAAAGCAAAGCAATTTGGAGATGAGTTTTTGGTGGCTAACCAGATACTAGACCAGTCTTTGATGTCAAACACTCGATTCATGTCTTGTGCCCATTTAGTTGCATACGAGGGTAATACTTCACTAGGAATCGTATTGAGTTGTTGATATAAGATTGAAATTAGTCCTCTGATGTGTGGATCGCTTATATAAATCCGCTCAAATTGAGACATTTGATTAAGTGATGAGCCTTTATTAAGGAATGGTTCGTAGAAGTTTTTAATTTGTAAATAGCGGAAAAGTTCAGTTCTAGGAAGCCCAAAGGTTTCACATAGTACAGGAAAGGTGTGGATAGCGTTAGCCGAGGTTAGTTTGTACGAACCAGATTAGTTGAGAACCATGCAGAAAATGTTCTCGGGAATTTCCAGGCAGGATAAAAGGCTGGATTACTAAGGAAAGAGAGAATGGGGATTGGAAGTTATGAAAGCTCTTAAATTTGTCCCAAATAGTTAAAGTGTGTTTCGTTATGGAATTAGAGAGATGTAATATGTCTGCAGGCTGGAGCCAACGCATGTTGGCCACCGAAATGGGGTCACTAGCTACCGATTCGATAGCAACCCATAAGGGTGTTTACACCGTGGCATGATACTTGGGGAGAAGTGCAATTTGTGCGGCGTTGTAATAATAAGAAAATTTGGGTAATCCTAATCCACCACTCATTTTATTAAGGTAAAGTGTAGTTTTTGGTATGCGAGGTTTAGTAGTGCCCCAAATGAAGGACATAACTCTGCGTTGTGTAATTCTTAAAAAATATGATGGTAATGGAATAGGAAGTACCCTAAATAAGTATAAAAATGTTGGCAGCATCGACATCTTTATGGCATTGATCCTTCCCAGCCATGATAATGGGAGAGAGGTCATAAAGCCTAAAGTTTGTTTCAGTAGAGGCAGATAATTAGCTGCAAAAAGATCTTTAAGGGAGGTTGTGAGTTGTACTCCTAGGTATGGAATTTGTTTTGGAACCCAATTAAAAGGTAGGGAAGTTTGGGCCTGTTGGAGTTCCGATTGTGATGAAGAAATATTTAACGTATTTGATTTTGTGGGGTTAACATGAAGTCCTGAGGTATGGGCAAAATTATCTAGAATTCTGAGTAAGTTTGGGGCAGATATATGAGGATGTGACAAAAAAATAAGGATATCATCAGCAAAGAGACCTAATTTATGCTGGTGTCCACCTAATTCAATTTCTTTAAAATCCATATTAGATCTAATTAGTTGTGCTAGGGGTTCAATTAGTAGGGCAAAAAGGAACAGGGAAAGGGGGCAACCTTGCCTAGTACCTCTTCTAATATCAAACATTGTTGATTTGTAGCCAGCATATTTTATGTATGCCCTTGGATTATTATACAGAGATGAGACCCAGGTCAATTAATGGTTTCTAAAACCCCATTTTTGAAGGATATATGGCCGAGAGTCAAATGCTTTCTTTATATCTAAGGATAGGAGGCAAGTAGGGATGTGTCTGGTTTTAGCTGATTGAATGAGTAGGAGTGCTCATCTAATATTATCACCTGCCTGACGCTTTGGCATGAAACCTGTTTGGTCTCTGTGAATTAGACGGCCTATAATATTGTTCAATCTGTTAGCCAGGATCTTAGCTATTAATTTAATGCCTAGGTTAAGGAGAGATATAGGACAATAATTGGTCCAGGAAGTGGTGTCAGAATGGGGTTTGGGGATCATGGCTATGATGGAGGTCAGTGTCTCAGTCCTAAATGAGTGTCCAGTAAGGATAGAGTTAAAAGCTCTAGTCAAGACTGGCGTTAAAATGTGTACAAACTGTTTATAATATGATGACGAAAACCCATCCGGACCTGGTCTCTTATGTAGTTTTAATTATTTTATAGCATTTAAAAATTCAGTATCTATACTAGGGAATTCAAAAAGATCTCGCTGTTCCTGATCTAGAGTAGGGAGCGTGATATTAGAAAACAGGGTATCTGCTTTCGAACTATCAAAGTCCTGAGCAGAGGAATATAATTTAGACAAGTTGGAGCGAAACACCTCTAGTATCTTAACAGGATTGCTAGTATATGCTTTGCGGGATATTTTCGATCTAATAGGTGTCTGTGTATGTTGTAGAGTCTTTAAACTCCTCGCAGTGGGAGTGTCAGGTTTATTAGCTTTAACGTATTGAATATGTTGGCGTTTGCGTATAATTTTTTCTGCAGAGTCGGTCAAAAAAAGATCGAGATCAAGACAAGCCTTTTCCAATTTAGAGTTGTTAGTGGCATTCGAGGAAGATTGAAAAGCCAAATGGCACAAATTAAAAGCAGTCTCGAGTTTTGCAAACAAAAGTTTGCGTTCTCTTTTAAGCGTAGTTGCTTGTTGTATCAATCTACCCCTAATAACAGTTTTATGGGCCTCCCATAGTGTGAGGGCAGAGATATCATCTGTATCGATTTCAATGCGATGGGATGGATGTGCTAATATAGAGTCGTTAATACACCACGTGGTATCATGTGATCTGGGAACTGTGGAGACTATAGTAGTGAATACTGAGCAGTGATCAGTCCATGGAAAGGGAATGATTTTAGAGGAAATAATTTCTGGTAGTATGCTAGATGGGACAAGGATATGATCTATATGTGAGAAAGAGTTATGTGGATAAGAATAAAGAGTAAAACGTCTACTAGTACGATTAATTTTTCGCCAAGTATCCACCAAACCATGTGTTGTGAGCAAATGTTGGAGACTAAATTTCATTGTGCCATTAGTGGGACCTGATGGAGATTTATCTAAAAAAGGGAAAACAGTGGCATTGGAATCCCCACATAGGACAACAGTACCAAATTTATGAGCATCTACATTTTGGAAAAGATGAGATAAAAAGGCCTCTGGGTGTTTATTGGGGGCATAGTAAGATACAATTGTAATAGGATTGTCAGAAATAAAGCCTGTAAGAAGTATGTATCTACCCTCCGGATCCTTCAATTGTGATACAAGATTAAATGGCGTGGAACAATGAAAACCAATAAGGGTTCCACGCTGTTTAACTGTGGTGGAGGCAGTGTAGAATTGTGGGTAGGAAGTCGAGAGACATTTAGGGTAAACTTTATCATTGAAGTGGGTTTTTTGTAAACAGATAATGTGAGCTTTTTTAGATGTGAAAGAGCGCATTGCCTTAGTGCGTTTATGTGGGATATTAAAGCCTTGTAGGTTCAAGGATAGGATATTTATAGGAGCCATAAACCAGTTAGGATGATTATTATATCATAAAAAACACGGTAAACAATGAGAGCCATGACCACCATGCGGGGAAACAGAAAAGAGAAGGAAAAGACAGAAAAATAGATAAAATAAAACAGTCGAACTACCCTATTATAAAGGCAAAATGTTAATATAATTAAACATAACCATAGGATGTGGGAACGTTTCAAAGGAGTAATCAAAACTCCCTGAGAGGATCCGGACCCACCAGCAGAGTTCCACATGACAATAGTAGAAGTCTACAGGTGGTATGAAGGGCAGCAAGAAGTTCCTAAGGGAGGAACTACAGGAACTATTTAAGTGATGTCATTAAAAAAATATAATTAAAAAACAAAAAAACAAAAAGTAAAAGTAAAAAAAAAATATTTGACCTTAATAGAATCATTTTTGCTAAAATTCAAAACAGTCAAGGATATGGCTACTTGTGTACTTAAAAGGGAGACAAAAATCATTCCCTTCGTGGGGAAAAAAAAAATGAAAGGCCCAGAACTATGGATCTGAGACTATAAAATAGTCATTCGAAGGTAGCCTCAGCCAGCATGAGGTGCTGGGAACCTGTAATGAGAGAAGGAATCTAATCAGATTATATAGGTCAGTCCATAGAATCCTCATTGTTGGGTGATGAATTGTCAAAGCGTCCACGCTTATGCAGGTTCTGATGTGAGGTGGAGGAAGAACTGGAGCCAATTGCTGTATTTTGCTGTGGAGACCACGATGCTGAGCGTCTGCGAGACTGATCTTTAGGTAAGGCTGGGTCCGCAATTCCCATTTCAATTAGGGCCAATTGTAAGTCTTCTGAAGACCGACAGACATATCTGGTTTCCAGATGAGTGAATGGGAGAAAAAAAGGAGACCCCCAGTGGTAAGTAATTTGATTACATTGAAGCACCTGTAAGTGAGGTTTAAGCGCACGTCTCTTAGCCACAGTAAGTGGGAAAAGATCCGTAAATAGCTTATATACATGGCCCTGGAAGTTGAGGGAATCTTTTCCTCTGGCAGCTGCTAGTAACTGCTCTTTGGTTCGATAATAGTGAAGTTTAGCAATTATGTCCCTGGGAGGACCATTTGGTTTGCGTGGAGCTAAACCTCTATGCACTCTATCCATTTTTAGTCTGTCAACAGGAATACCAGGTTGTAATTCCTGGAAGATTGCTGTCACAGTAGCTTGTAGATCAAGGACAGACTCAGGAATTCCCCTCATCCGCAGATTCGATCGGCGGTCCCTGTTCTCTTGGTCTTCTAAACGTGACTGTAAAATAAGATTTAAGATTCATAAATTCAGAAATCTAATGCTGTGTATGATTGTCTATTTCATCAACTCTTAGTTCCAACTCTGCTGTTCTTTGTCCCAGCTCCCTTATCTCCTTAGTTAATTTATCAGTTATGTGGTCTGATGTCTGTTTGAGAGCTTTCTGCAGCATACGTTCAATTTTTTTAAATATGTCAGGTTGGATTGCTAACTGTGAGTCACCAGTATCAGAAAAAGACTCACCTTTAATGACCTGCAGTTTATGGCTGTGAGGCAGAGATTTCATAGCGTGCGGTGTGTTGAGCTGTAAGGAGGGGGAAGACTCCGCCATCTTGGAAGACAGCCTGTATTGCGCTTCCTTTGTTGTGCCTGCCTTATACTTGGTTTTCGGGCCTCTCAGGACCATAATTAAAGTGGAAGTAAACCCTCCTATCATTTTCAGCCAAGGAAGCTGCCATCTTGGCCTCGGTCTAATCTTTAACTGTTATGCTGCTGCACATGTGATCAGTTCTGTCACTAGCTATTGGATGGTTTGACAGTTTGGTTGAGAGCACAGCCAATGTGATAGTTAGCATTTCTGGCATGCCGGGAATGTAACTGATTTTTTAAACTATTAAATCGATGGGTTTACTTCCACTTTAAGGTATTGAATGGCCCTGGGACGTAATAGCTGCAAAATTGTGCCATTTGTGGCGCCGCTGTGACCTGTAGTCCTCCTGTGCGAACTCCCGTGGAGCGGAGCTCTAAGGCTGCATTACCGTTCCCTCAGGCTGCCGCGCATGCGCCATGTGTCACAGAATTCAAGAGAGAGTTTGTGTGGGACTCTTCACAGAGTAAGTTTACAAATTTCAAGATCATTCAGCTTAATAAGAATAGGCTAGAAGGTATTAAAATACCAAGATGAATATATGATTTTACATTTTGATCATACTGTAGATATGCTTTAAAGATCATATATGATTAGTTAATGTTTCTCTATAATGGTGTATGGGTAAGGGCTTTGTGATTCTTTGAGAAAGTGTTGTGCCTTGTGTGAAATATGTCAGGAAAGAACTTGTTCCTGCTGGCTGTTTTAATATAAAGGAAGAACATTATTATGCATTTTGAGGTGCAGAATTCTTGTTGTTAGTACACATGATTGCTTTGATGGGGACAAGACGAGCCACCAATTGTGAAAGTTTGCAATGATGTGCGAGTGAACTTCTACACAATATTATAGGTAGGAATGAGCCGAACACCCTCCGGTCCGCACCAGAACCTGCAAACAGACCTAAAAGTTCACACAAACTTTAGAACCCTATTAAATACAATGGACTCGAACGTTCAAAATCAAAAGTGCTAATTATAAAGGCTGATATTCAAGTTATTGTCCTAAAAAGGGTTTGGGGACCCGGGTCCTGCCCCAGGGGACATGTATCAATGCAAAAAAAAGTTTTAAAAACTGCATTTTTTTCGGGAGCAGTGATTTTAATAATGCTTAAAGTGAAACAATAAAAGTGAAATATTCCTTTAAATTTCGTACCTGGGGGGGGGGGGGTGTGGGTATAGTATGCCTGTAAAGCAGTGCTTGTTTCCCGTGCTTAGAACTGTCCCTGCACAAAATGTCATTTCTGAAGGAAAAAAAGTCATTTAAAAGCACTCGCGGCTATAACGAATTGTCGGCTCCTGGCAATACAGAGAAAAGTCATTGATAAAAAATAAAAAAAAGGCGTGGGGGTCCCCCCAAATTCAATTACCAGGCCCTTCAGGTTTGGTATGGATATTAAGGGGAACCCTGTGTCAAATTAAAAAAAAATTACGTGGGGTTCCCCCCAAATATCCATACCAGACCCTTAAGGTCTGGTATGGATTTTAAGAGGAACTCCACACCAAATAAAAAAAAAAAGGCGTGGAGTTCCCCCCAAAAATCATACAAGACCCTTTATCCAAGCATGCAACCTGGCAGGCCGCAGGAAAAGAGGAGGGGACGAGAGAGCGCCCCCCCGAACCGTACCAGGCCACATGCCCTAAACATGGGGAGGATGCTTTGGGGGTCTGTGACCCCTCAAAGCACCATGTCCCATGTTGATGGGGACAAGGGCCTCATCCCCACAACCCTTGCCCGGTGGTTGTGGGGGTCTGCGGGCGGGGGGCTTATCAGAATCTGGAAGACCCCTTTAACAAAGGGGACCCCCAGATCCTGACCCCCTATGTGAATTGGTAAGGGGTACATTGTACCCTTACCATTTCACAAAAAAAGTGTAAAAAAAAAAAAAAGACACACAGACACAGTTGGGAAAGTCCTTTATTAAATATAAAAAAAATTAAAAAACAATTCCAGCGACGTAATCCAGTCTGTCCAGCGTTGTTCTCTATGTCCCACGGTGATCCGATGTCCAGCGCTGCAGTCTCCTTCAGTCTCCACTCCACACGAAACCCTCATGACGTACGAGGGGGCGGGTCACCTGTCACATCATAGGGTAAGCCCCAGCTTTCCCCGCGTGCCGGGGAATAGCCAATGACGTAGGCGGGATACTGCCTATGTCTTTGGCTATTCCCCACAAGCGGGGAAAGCCGGGGCTTACCCCTATGATCTGATGGGTGACCCCGCCCCCTCGTACGTCAGACCCCGCCTACGTCATTGGCTGAGCGGATCTGATGGGGGACGTGATTTTGTTCCTCTGCAATGTAATAAATTAATAGACCCCACCCCTTCTCACGTTCCCCATCAGGTCCGCTTAGCCAATCACATAGGGGGCAGGGTCACCTTCACTGGGTGTAAGGCTGAGCGGATCTGATGGGGAACGTGAGAAGGGGCGGGGTCTATTAATTTATTACACTGCAGAGGAATCAAATCACGTTCCCCATCAGGTCCGCTCAGCCAATGAAGTAGGCGGGGTCTGACGTACGAGGGGGCAGGGTCACCCGTCAGATCATAGGGGTAAGCCCCGGCTTTCCCCGATTGCGGGGAATAGCCAATGACTCCCCGCCCCCTCGTACGTCATGGGGGTTTCATGTGGAGTGGAGACTGGAGGAGACTGCAGTGCTGTACATCGGATCACCACGGGACATAGAGAACAACGCTGGACAAACTGGATTACATCGCTGGAATGGGTTGTTTATTTTTTATTTTTACATTTTTAATAAAGGACTTTCCCAACTGTGTCTGTGTGTGTTACACTTTTTTACACTTTCTTTGTGAAATGGTAGGGGTACAATGTACCCCGTTACCAATTCACATAGGGGGGCCAGAATCTGGGGGTCCCCTTTGTTAAAGGGGGCTTCCGATAAGCCCCCTGCCCGCAGACCCCCACAACCACCAGGCAAGGGTTTGGGGATGAGGCCCTTGTCCCCAACAACATGGGGACATGGTGCTTTGGGGTCCAGACCCCAAAGCATCCTCCCCATGTTGAGGGCATGTGGCCTGGTACGGTTCAGAAGGGGGGGCGCTCTCTCGTCCCCCCCCTATTTTCCTGAGGCCTGTCAGGTTGCGTGCTCGGATAAAGGGTCTGGTATGGATTTTTGGGGGGGGACTCCACGCCATTTTTTTTAAAAAATTGACGCAGGGTTCCCCTTAATATCCATACCAGACCTGAAGGGCCTGGTAATTGAATTTGGGGGGACCCCCACGCATTTTTTTTTATCAATGACTTTCAATGACTGTTCTCTGTATTGCCGGGAGCAGACAATTCATTATAGCCGCGAGTGCTTTTAAATTACTTTTAGGTAGGACCTTTATAATTTAAAGTTTTCAGTGGTTGAATGGTTTGTTTTAAAAACAAAACATAACTTTGCCTCCTAAATAAAAGTGCATTTTTAACCACTTGCCTACTGGCCACTTAAACCCCCTTCCTGCCCAGATCAATTTTTAGCTTTCAGCGCTGTCGCACTTTGAATGACAAATGCACAGTCATGTAACGCAATGCAATGCAATGAAATTTTTATCATTTTTTTTCACACAAATAGAGCTTTCTTTTGGTGGTATTTAATCACTACTGGGGTTTTCATTTTTTGCTAAACAAACAAAAAAAGACCAACAATTTTGAAACAAAAAAAAAACAGTTTTCATAGTTTGTTCTAAAATTTTGCAAACAGGTAAATATTCTCCTTCATTGATGTGCGCTGATGAGGCTACAGTGATACGCACTGATGAGCACTGATAGGCTGCACTGATTGTCACTGATAGGCTGTACTGATGGGCACTGATAGACTGCGCTGATGGGCACTGATAGGTGGTACTGATGGGCACTGATGGGTGGCACTGATGGGCACTTATAGGCACTGGTAGGTGACACTGATAGGCAGCACTGATGATGAGGCACTGATGGGCACTGTTTGGTAGCACTGATCGGTGGCACTGGTGGGAATTTATAGGTGGCACTGGTGGGCACTGATTTGCACTGGCGGGTGGCTATGGTGGGCACTGGCACAGATGAGGCATGGTGGCATCTCTCTGTGTTCAGGACCGATGTCCCTCTGAAAGAAGCCTGTGATCAGGGTACAGCTTGAGCAAAAAAATTGCCGATTACTGGCTCTGTTTATATCACGTCAGCTGTCATTGGCTGATCACGTAGTAAGGGGTCGGCCCATTACTCCAATATGTGATCAGCCGAGTCTCATTGACTCGCTGATCACAGAGTGCACCGTTCTGCGCCCTGCAGCTCATGCACGGGAGGATGTACTTTGACACCCTCCTGGCAATTTAGATCCGCACTGTAGCAGTCTTTCGACTATAGCATGGGGCGTGAAGGGGTTAAAAAAAATCTTTACTCACTTCCAGCTCAGAGAATGTTCTCAATCTCAATCTTTGTTTAACTGAATGCTTCTTAGGACAGCAGAGAGGTCAGGGGTCTAAAAGACCCCCAGATCTCTCAGTAAAGAGTACCTGTCACTACATGTGATAGCAATATAGTTGAATTAAAAAAAATAAAGAAACAATGTAAAAAATACATTTAAATAAAATAATTAAATATGTTTTTTTTTTTTTAAAGTACCCCTGTTACGTACCTGGTCAGTGAGCCTGATGTGCAGAGAAAGGCCTCTCGTACAGCTCCGGCTCAAGGGCCACTGAGACAGTGACCGCAAGAGCATGGCAAGGTATGAGCACCTATGATCAGTCCAGCAGTCTGTGCTGGAAATAGCTGATACTTCACTGGTAGGGTGCCAGGAAAGGGAGCAGCTGACAGCAGGAAGATGAGACAGCCTGACAGGCTGGAGGCAGTCAGGCTGGCACAGAGATTGGCTGGCAACAATCTGTGGATGTGCAGCAGGAAGAAGAAGCCCAAAAATAATGAGCTGGACTGAAGGAGCTGAAGTAAGCTGGAAGAGCTGAATGCAGGGTCAATCGAGCCGGGTCGGTAACGGTGGGCAGATCAGGCCTAGATGGAAGACAGCAGGATAGTCAAGTCAAAATCAATGTCAGCAATGGAGAATAGATCAAACATGGGCAGAAGGCAGAGGCAGAATCCAGGGACAAGCTAAGGTTTGGGCAGGTAGCAGACGGGAATAGTCAGGAACAAGCCGGGTCAAGATCAGAGGTCAAACACAGAAATCAGGAACACACTCACATAACGCTGTAGAGGAAACAGCAATTAGCCAGTGCAGTAGCTCTGTTTAAATTGGCTGTTTGGCACCAGTATTGGTGACAGGCACATGACTGCGAATGCGCATGTACATGTGCACACACATCTGCATATGTCTGTGCACATCTGCTTGGCCCAGTCCCGGCCGGTGCATACATATAAGTGTGTGCCTTGGAACTCCATCTGCACTATGGCAGAGCCTTTCCTGACAGCCCCCTTCCCCCTTGTGCTCATTCACACACATATGTAAACAGTGACCACACCACTTATGTGAGGTATCTTGGCGAACGTCAGAGTGAGAGCAATAATTCTAGTGCCAGAACTCACCTTTAAACTGGTAACATGTAAAGGCTCTTAAAGTGTCACTTATGGATAATGTAACCCTTTTGCTGCCAGGCTGTGCACTCCACTTTCAAACTCAGGTGCCCAAACCATTTTTTTAAATTTTCTATTGCTTTTTATTTTTCCTTCACAGCTTTCAGAGTTTTTAAAAGACCCCCTAAACCATACATTTTCCGAAAGCACATGACCAGTAGAATAAAAATAAGGTGCTACTGATTTTTAAGGTCCCGTGATATTCGTGCGAATGTTTATCAAATCAATATTTTCACCCAAAAAAATTTTATTAGCGGATACAAACACAGCAAATTTTACAAAATTCCTCCTAAATTCCTACTAAATATAAAAACTTAACCTGTATTGAGGTAATAAATAACAAATATTTGTACATTCCAATTTTTGGTGAAATGGGGAAAATTCAACGTGCGCAAAAATGTCTCCAATTTTTTTTCACCCCCCAAACCATATATTTTCGAAAAGCACATGACCATTAGAAAAAAAAGAAGGTGCTTTCCTATTTTTTAAGGTCCCACTATATTTACGCACATGTTTATTAAAACAATATTTTCGCTAAATATATGCTAAAATCATTATTGGCAGATACAAACACAGCAAATTTTACAAAATTCCTTCTAAATTTCTAAAAAATATAAAATCTTAACCTGTATTGAGTTACACTTAAGTTTTAAAAAAACACTAAAATCCTTATTTGCATACAAAACTACAACATAACTTACAAAATTCCTGCTTAATTCCTACCAAGACCTTGTTCAATGGGGTGTGATAAAGTGTGCATCCCTGTGCAGGCAGTCCTAGTTAAGTCAGTTAGGACTCAGCAGCTGCAAGGACAGGTCTGACATCCGTGTGGGTGTAGGTGCATGGCCCCAGATGTAGACAGTGTGAGTTCAGAGACATGCACCCACATGGATGTCAAATTGGGAGAAGTAGCTGTGTGCCTGCAGCCACTGCGTCCCAATTGATATGGATGGGACTACCTGCACAGGAATGCACTGAACACCTGTGCATTCCTGTGCAGCCAATTGACATCAGTGGGACTGCCTGCATGTGCCTGCCTGTGCATCCCTGTGCAGTTAAACATGGCCTCCCTGTAGTATGCCCCGAGTGAACGAGGCCTTAGGCCTTGTTTAGACTTGTGGTTGGGGGAGGCAAAATGTGCGGTTGAGCTGCATTTCTGCCACCCGCCAAATGCCCCCCCCTTAAGCTGCCCCCCCCCCCTTAAGCTGCAGTGGACAGGTTGCTGTGGCCGTGATCCTTTGTACCCCTTGCAAAGTTGACCCAACTTGTAGTACTACTTCCTGTCAAACGCTACAAAATCAATGGGGAAGCACTGCAAACATCCTGCAACCTCTTGCATTGCACGCAGTTGTGGCGCATTTGTCAGCAAAATGGGTTAAAACAGGTGATGAGGAGGTATTGCATCACTTCCTCACCATCTGTCAGTATCCAATGGAGCACAATCTGATCGCGAATTGGGCTTCAGGGGCGATGGAGATTTAGACGCATGTCTGAATTTTTTATTTTTTTTTACAGGTACAATTTCATTTGTAATAATTTATTTAAAAAATGTATGGTGGGGATGGGGGGGGCACTCTGGAGAGACTTCAGAGGTCTAAACAGACCTCCAATGTCTCTTTTTTGAGACAGAGAAAGGAACTAAAGACAGTCCCTTTCTCTGCAGAATGAGCTGCACTGCGGATAACTGAATTACACAACCACAAAAAAGCTTACCAATGGCCATATCCTGCTACCCTGAAGATCACACGTAATGGCTCATGTCATTACTACTCTAAACGGTGGATTAAAGCTCCTACACTCATGGGGCATACTCCTTGATCCACCCCAAAATACAAAAACACCTTCTACTCAATCCATGCTGATGCTAACATGGCAATAAGCCTCCAGCAATAAAAAAAACACGACCTGGCTGACCTCCCACTTGTTAAACTTCTTTCTGGAAGAGCAAATTCTCCTTTCTCCTTTTTGCAAAATAAATTCACCTTTCAGTGGGCTGACTATCCCACAAAGCTACCTTAAATCCCTCCAGACCTTACTTAGCCAATACATCTGGTGGGGGAAAAACCTTGCTATGCACACATCAAGCTTATTTGACCTAGATCTGTGGGGGCTTTCAGCCATACTGAACACCAAGATTATTACTATGCCACTATTTTAATGCAAAGGAAAGATTGGTTTCTCCCATCCCCTGCAACTTTATAATTCACTCTAACTCATTGTTCTAATCTTTACACTTGGTTGTGTGGCATATGGTTAGGAACTTTTACGTCGTCACTTCCTCCCCCCTTCTCATTATTGCTACCATACAGGCCTGGAGAAAACTTACTGGTGCAGCTTCTATTCATACAATTTCACTCACTATACCTATTTCATTGCTGAAGTACCTTATATCTGACCTTCCCCTTACCTCATGGATAGGGGCTGGAATACATATTATTAATCACATTTTACCAACTCCAACATGATTATCATTTGGCCTCCTCTGTTTTATATAGTTACCGGTATCTTTGCATATCTTATTGTCTTACTCACTTTCCTAACGCTCCATACATCCTGCCTCAACATGTTTGGTTATATTATTCCTCCACCTCAGAAAGGTATCACACTCTTATAATTTATTTAATCAGAAACATCTGTCAAATTGAAACCTCTGGTTTAAGGGGAAGTAGATTTTGGAGCCTCTTACAGCAAATTACAATGGACAAGAGCGTTTAAATTGCTATATAAGGTGACTTGCTGCTCCTCTCTATGGGAACTTACTCAAAATATTTACTTTTGTTGGTACTTGATCCCTGATAGGATCTCTAAATATGGTTGAAATAGTTCCCCTCTATGCTGGAGAGAGTGCAGAGAAAAGGATGATATTTTCTATATATTCTGGAACTGCATACTCATATACCAATTTTGGCATATCTTCCAACTTTTATCCGATATTGCTGATAGTGTTATCCCCCCATCATCGGGGCTAGTGTTACTGAACTTAGAAACTGATGCCATTCCTTCCCCTATTAGACATGCAGTCACACATGAAAAAATGGGAAGGACACGTATACTGGGAGTGAAAGGCGCTGCGTACCCCGAAAATTTACAGAAGAATAGGAAGTTTTCCCCAAGGGGCTTTTGACAGCAACATTCCAAAAGTAATTTACAATAATGCATATTAAAAATTTATTGTGTATAAACATTAAGTACAGTCCCAACATATATATACTCCAGTAAAAACATGTATAAATAACCACACAGAATTAAGACACAACATTGCCATACAGTTTTAACATTTCACATGCATCTGTATAAATATCCTGACGCGTTTCGATCCCAATGGATCTCTTCAGAGGATGGGTGGTTTGCTGTGGGAAATATATGTATTAAATTTCAATTCTCTACATGGGTATATGCCCAATAGTAAAAAATGTAGAGTATATGATTACCAGTCAACTGTGTGTTAGAACCATGGTTTCTAACCGGAGTTCCATCACTAGCATCCCAAGGGAAATCAGCAGCCTCCCGGACATCTGACACCCAAAGGTAGGGCGCCACCAAGGCGTGTGCGACCTGCAAGGAGTCATATGGAGAGGGAGAGACCCGAGAGGGGGCACGCACGGACGGGCAGCCGGCACCTGTAATAGAACACCATGGGCATAAATGTAGGATGCATCCGTGATGCATCCATATACACTATGTGGTTGCTGAGTATAGAGTTCTAAGTGGACAGACTAGAGGACAGCAGTGGTGTGTTCTTGAACATATATTTGTATATTATCAATGTGCTTCTGTAGTAGTATTTGGCTAATAAAATATATTTGCCATATTCTAAGCATAATGAATGGAATATAATCAATGTGCTTCTATGGTGGTATTTAACTAATAGGGTATGTTGGTCATATTCTAAGTAAAATAAATAGAATATAAAGGTTGTGAAAAAATTATGATGAAGGTGATGTGCACTATGAATGGGATAGTGGAGGACAAAAACGAATGTCACAAAAATAAAAATAAATATAGAAGTGAAAAAAGGTAAAATGAAACGTCAGCAATGTAAAAATTGATAATGGTGGTGTGGTGTGTTATGTGTATGAAAAAGTGATGTAATGTTATGCGTGTAAAAAGTGAAAATGGATTGAAATGATTGTGTGTGGAATGAATGTGTGTGTTAATGGGATGACAATGGTGAAAGTGGTGATGGGATTAAACAAAGATGTGATGAAGGTCATTCAAATCAGATGTACTGGATATGTACTGTGGCATAGCATGTGCTGGCCACAGTGTTGTATAAAGAAATATGTGGGTTCCATTGGTCTTGGAGAGTCCCAGGCTCATTTTATGAGCCAAGGAGACTAACCAACACCACAGATAAAGCTGTAATTAGTTGTAAATTAATAAAAGTAATGCTAGTCAGGCCTGGTGCATGGTGCTTGAATGGGTCTGAAAGAAATTTGTCAGCCAGCCTGTGTAGGGCTGGTGTACTTACATTTTCCAGGCTGTGTCTAGTCATCCACATAGAGGAGCTGGGGATCAGAGTGTGAGCCACACAGCTCTCAGGTTATATTAGTACTGCCCTTAATTAGGGAGGCCCTGATGTAATCAGCAGGCGCCCCGCCTTTGTCCATGCATCATCCTCCAGGGATATCCCCACCGCAGTGAGCGGTCCTCCCTGGGTGGCTCCCTCGGCGTTCCGGAAGGACTCAAGGTCTCCGACAGCTGCCGTCTCCTCCGCCGCAAGAGCGCGACGTCCTAGCATCCCACGCATGCGCGGATGGCAAGGACGTCCAGAGGGGATCAGGGACGCCGCCGACAAGGAAGGAACGCCCAAAATGGGCAGGCGGAACAACCAGGTCTGCCGCCCAATGAGCATGGTGGGAGCACAATGCTCCCCCTCCCCCCTTGTCGGGAGGATGCACACGCATGCGCCGCCCACACTAAGGATGACGCAGCTCAAGGAGGAAGCAATGAAGCCCTGAGATGCATAGATGGAGTGGCCCATGATGGGAAATTATATTAAGTTGACACTTGGTGCATGCAAATGCAAATTGCATAACACCACAGTGTGAACAAAAAATTACATGCGTTTATAATCAGTATTAAGTAAATGGTATATTGGTAATATCTGATATATATATATAAATTAGAGCTGAATTCGTTTTGGGTGGCTAAACACCCCTTCCCCCCTTTGGACACATGCGAGTGAAGACTTGAGCTATATAGTATTGTTAGTTCCTTTGCTATGCCAATATAGGTATCACATTATGGTCCAAATTCCTTTAGTAACTTCAAGGTGACCATTTTGATGAGACAGTTTTATTTATTTGTTTCAGGGGGACAGGATCCTAACTCAATCCACTCCCCGTTGGAAACACTGTCTCAGTGCAGAAAACTGCTGAGAGACATCTATATGTCCCCCAACACAACACTGACTGTTTTCACAGCCAATGGCTAAGCGCTGGACCACAATTACCAATATTCAGCTCTAGTTTATATATATATCAGATATTACCAATATACCATTTACTTAATACTGATTATAAACACATGTAATTTTTTGTTCACACTGTGGTGTTATGCAATTTGCATTTGCATGCACCAAGTGTCAACTTAATATAATTTCCCATCATGGGCCATTCCATCTGTGCATCTCAGGGCTTCATTGCTTCCTCCTTGACCTGCGTCATCCTTAGTGTGGGCGGCGCATGCGTGTGCATCCTCCCAACAAGGGGGGAGGGGGAGCATTGTGCTCCCACCATGCTCATTGGGCGGCGGACCTGGTTGTTCCGCCTGCCCATTTTGGGCGTTCCTTCCTTGTCGGCGGCGTCCCTGATCCCCTCTGGATGTCCTTGCCATCCGCGCGTGCGTGGGATGCTAGGACGTTGCGCTCTTGCGGCGGAGGAGACGGCAGCTGTCGGAGACCTTGAGTCCTTCCGGAACGCCGAGGGAGCCACTCAGGGAGGACCGCTCACTGCGGTGGGGATATCCCTGGAGGATGATGCATGGACAAAGGCGGGGCGCCTGCTGATTACGTCAGGGCCTCCCTAATTAAGGGCAGTACTAATATAACCTGAGAGCTGTGTGGCTCACACTCTGATCCCCAGCTCCTCTATGTGGATGACTAGACACAGCCTGGAAAATGTAAGTACACCAGCCCTACGCAGGCTGGCTGACAAATTTCTTTCAGACCCATTCAAGCACCATGCACCAGGCCTGACTAGCATTACTTTTATTAATTTACAACTAATTACAGCTTTATCTGTGGTGTTGGTTAGTCTCCTTGGCTCATAAAATAAGCCTGGGACTCTCCAAGACCAATGGAACCCACATATTTCTTTATACAACACTGTGGCCAGCACATGCTATGCCACAGTACATATCCAGTACATCTGATTTGAATGACCTTCATCACATCTTTGTTTAATCCCATCACCACTTTCACCATTGTCATCCCATTAACACACACATTCATTCCACACACAATCATTTCAATCCATTTTCACTTTTTACACGCATCACATTACATCACTTTTTCATACACATAACACACCATCATTATCAATTTTCACATTGCTGACGTTTCATTTTACCTTTTTTCACTTCTATATTTATTTTTATTTTTGTGACATTCGTTTTTGTCCTCCACTATCCCATTCATAGTGCACATCACCTTCATCATAGTTTTTGCACAACCTTTATATTCCATTTATTTTACTTAGAATATGACCAACATACCCTATTAGTTACCGTATTTATCGGCGTATAACACGCACCGGCGTATAACACGCACCCCAAGTTTAGGAGGGAATTTTAAGGAAAAAAACTTTTAGGAGGGAAATTCAAGGAAAAAAAACTTACATTTAAATGCAGCATGCAGCCTTGCCCAGTGTCCATCTGCAGCCTTGCCCAGTGTCCATCTGTCCATCTGCAGCCTTGCCCAGTGTCCATCTGTCCATCTGCAGCCTTGCCCAGTGTCCATCTGTCCATCTGCCGCCTTGCCCAGTGTCCATCTGCAGCCTTGCCCAGTGTCCATCTGTCCATCTGCAGCCTTGCCCAGTGTCCATCTGTCCATCTGCAGCCTTGCCCAGTGCCTTTGCGATCGTGTCAGTCTCTGCGTTTTTTTAAATTTGGCGCCGATTTCTGTGGAGAGGAGCAAGCGGGGCCGAGTGTACTTCGGCTAGACTCGGCTCCTCTCGCAGTCCCGCCCATCTCCACTGACTGCGCCGCTGACGGAGAAAGCCGAGTGTACTTCGGCTAGACTCGGCTCTGCTCACAGTCACAGGCAGGACTGCGAGAGGAGCCGAGACTAGCCGAAGTACACTCGGCTTTCTCTATGTCAGCGGCGCAGTCAGAGATGGGCGGGACTGCGAGAGGAGCCGAGTATGACTGGGTGCGGCCGCATCTTCTGGCTCCGGACTCTAACCCCGTGATCAGGGCGTCCGCCCCTTTTATGACCTCTCCCTTCGCGCCACAGCGGGTTCCCCGCCCCGCTGTACCAGCTCCAGGGGAGGACAAAAAGGTACAGTCTTGCGGTGCGAGCCCAACCCCGGTCCAAGGCAACAACGCCACCTATAGGCCGGCGGGAACTTCACACCACCAGAGTCCTCCAAGATTCACAAAGGGAACCTTGAATTTCCTAACAATCAAGGCATCTGGGTTACACTACCACCCAGATGCTTCCCCTAAATTCAAGTACCCGCTACACCATCTACACATTATAGGTGGATGGGGGGATGTTCCCAGTGTGGACCAGTGCTGGAACAACCAGAGTTGCTGTCCTGTCCCGGCTATTCACAGCGCTGGTCTCTGTCTCCATGGTAGCGGCGGCAGCACATTGGAACCCAGTGCTGGTTACTTTATGGGGCTAATGTACAGGAGGGCCAGCACAATTTGTTGTTAAAGATGGGCTGGGCATGTTCAAAATTCCACATGCCAGAGCCTGCCAGGAAGCCCACACTGCACAGCGCTAATCACAGGCAATGAGACATTTCCCGGTCCGCAGCTCCACAGATCAGGAAATGTCTCTCTGGCTGTGATTAGCACTGTGGAGTGTCGGCTTCCTGGCGGGATCGGGCATGTGGGATTTAAAACACACCCGAGCCCATCTCTATTGGTTGTAGACAGTTGAGCTCCCTGCAGGTTGCTTAGCAGCAGTGGAGCCTTCTCTGACATGCTGATCATGATGCAATCCAGATGATGCTCCTAGTCAAATCCTAATGTTAAATATCAGTGATTTTATTGATCAAAGCCCACACTTTACAGGTATAGAGCTCACATGGCTGCTGAACATACGGTTGATTATATATTTGTGGTTGTACTCTTGATGCTAATAAATACTGTGTTTATTAGATCTGACTGGGAGCATCACTAGGATCACATCCCGATCAGCATGTCAACAGAGAAGGTTATACAGCATTACTGCTGCTAGGTGACCAGCTGGGGGCTCGGCTCTCTATAACCAATAGTGCCAGCCTTCCCCTACATGCACGCATAATGTCACCAGCACAAAGTCCTAATAGACTGCCGCCGGTGCCAAGGAGACAGATGCCAGACCAGCGCTGTCAATAACAGGGACAGGACAGCTGGGGAACCCCACAGTGGCAGAACACCAGGGCCCGGTGGCAAGACAACCTTTGCAACCCTGATAGTTCTCCCACTGCTTTGGACCCTTATATTTTCTTGGTGTGCTGGTGACATATATCTCTTGTTTTCTGCCACCCTGGTGGGGCCCCAGTATAGTAGGAAGGGAGCTCACTGCAGAATATGTGAAAGGGCCCATTGTGGGATCGTAGTAAAGGGCCCCAGGATATATATATATATATATATATATATATATATATATATATATATAATTGCATTTTATAGTTGGCCCCCCTAACTTTGTCCCTGTCCCCCCATGTGCCCTCCTAAATATGAAAGCTGGAGACGCCACTGCCGCCAACCCCCGGCAATGTACTCGACCCCCTACTGGCACAGTTAGTATTGGCAGCAATATATATATTCTTATACTGTATAAATAAACCCAGACACCAAGACAATAATGAAAAGGGTATCAAATTTACTTTAAGCTTTTGGTAAGAAAAGTTAACAGTGGTAACGGTTCACAGATAATAAATTGCAGAGCCCTGCAGCAATAACACACTATGCATTTAAAATGAACAGTAAAGGTGCGCCAAGTGGGCGACCGTTAACTAGGCGTCCTGTGACGCAGTAACCAAATGAACTAACTAGCTGGCCAGGCCTGGCTCAGATATCTACAACTCAGTCTATAGGGGATGATGGTTTCTTCACCGGCAATTCTTTAAAGGTGGTGCACATTAACAGAATACCATTTGTAATCCAATGGGAAGGTTGTGATGAACTAAACACGTTACTTCATGAACTCTAAGTTCCGCTCTGATATGAATCTCCAGTGAGAGTATCAGAAATAAACTTGTGGGCCTCGGCAGTCTATAGGCACATTAGCAACAACAGTATATGGTCTGGGCATACGCCCTCTCACCCCTCCGGACGCGATCCCAGTCCGGGAACTTCCACCGACTGTGTCCTCACACACACAGTGTCTCCAGCGATCGGGTCCCCGATCCAACCAAGGTTGTAGACAAGCAAAGTCAGATGCCACCCATGCTCGCAGTGGGGTGGAAGGCTCTTTGGTGCTGCGCAAGGCCTCCGGCTTCAGGCCTTGCACTCCGGCACATCCGCACAGGAGGATCAGTCACTGAAGTCTTGTGTCCCAAAAAGAGACCGAGCCCAGCCTCGCCTCCTCCTTTTATAACCCCTCCCATGAGTCTCTGGGGTGGAAACATGCCGAAAGGGATTCTGGGCAAGGTAGTCCCGAGAGTCTTAAAGGGGACCCCGCTACACACTCCCCCCACTTAAATTCTTTGGTCCCCAAAGAAACATTAGCATACACTGCGTACAACCCCAGACAACATTGCATAAGAGGTTGGCATAGGGAATTTCCACCAAAACCGAGGGATTGGATTCCCCTTGCCACAGGTCATACTATCCTGAGTGACCTGCCTAACTATGCCAGAGAGTGAGTGGGGGTTGCCCTCTACCAAATGTACAGTGGAGGGGTCCGGATTCTCTACACTCCTCCTAGCAGTGATCACAGAATCTTCTGAGCTCTTCCCCATTTGTGGGTAGGTCAACTTTCTGGGAGGCCTTATGACTCTGCGGGCCCTTTGTTCCCTTGGGGTTTCCGGCTCTGGCGCCACATGCTCTTCTTCTGTAACAGGCTCAGGCAACACATCAGGCTCTGTAACATCTGCTTCAGGAGCCGAGGGATACATAGAGTCTCTAGGGTCCTGTTCAGGGTAAACATCACGGGCATCTTCCCAGTAATCAAATGAAGGGCTATAGGGGATGAATTCAACGGCTTCTGCATTCAGTTGTGTATCTATAGTGTCTTCAGTAGTTGGAAGATCTATAGCAGAAGTCCCCTGAGTTGGGGAAGGCCACAGCCAGTCAAACTCTCCCTCCTCATCTCCACTGAGTTCAGAAGCATTTATATCTTCAGTCCGAGAGGTCTGGGACCGAGTGTTTGGCCTGGGGTTATCCAGAATAGAGACTGGTTCAGGGGAGTCTCTCACTGGAGGTATCCTGACTGCTTCAGCAAGTGGGAGCAGGTGGTTTCGATGCCATGTCTTCAGTGGGCCTACCTTTCCTTCTGGCTTCAACTTGTAGACTAGTAGGCCCGGCAATTTCCTACAGATGACATAGGGTTCAGATCTCCATCTGTCTGCAAGTTTGTGTTTTCCAGGGACCCCCAGATTGCGTAGCAGTACTCGGTCCCTGGGCTGTAGGTCTTGTACCCGGACCTTCAAGTTGAAGTTTATTTTGTTTCGAGCTCCCCTTTGATCTGAGGCCGCCTGAGCTTGTTCGTAGGCTACTTTCAGGCTGTGTCTGAGCCTGTCCACATATCCTTTGTGGGATTTGGCTCAGGAATGGTCTAAAGAGGTGCCAAAGGCCAAGTCTACAGGTAGTCTCGCTTCTCTCCCAGACATGAGTCGATATGGGGAGTAGCCTGCAGCATCACTGGTGGTGCAGTTGTAAGCATGTACTATAGCTGCTATGTGTTTGCTCCAATGTTGTTTCTTCTCACTTTCCAGAGTCCCCAACATGTTGAGCAAGGTTCGGTTAAACCTCTCCGGCTGAGCATCCCCCTGTGGGTGGTAAGGTGTAGTTCGAGTCTTCTTGATTCCCAACGAATCCAGGAGTTTCCGGATCAGTCGACTCTCAAAGTCCCTTCCTTGATCTGAATGAAGTCGCTGGGGCAGCCCATAATGGACAAAATACTTCTCCATAAGTACCTTGGCTACTGTGGAAGCCTTCTGGTCTTTGGTTGGGAAAGCTTGGGCATACCGGGTGAAATGATCGGTTATCACCAGAACATTTCCTAGTCCACTCAGATCGGGTTAGAGGCAGAGGAAATCAATGCATACCAGATCCATTGGGCCTTGACTTTGTAGATGGCCCAGTGGGGCAGCTTGATGGGGTAAAGTCTTCCTCTGGTTGCAGCGTGCACACGAATGGCAGTACTCCTCTACTTCCGCCCTCATGCAGGGCCAATAGAACCAACTTCTGACAAGTTAAAAAGTCCTTTCCGCCCCTAAGTGGTAATGATTGTCATGTAGGGCAATCAGAACAGTCTCTCTGTGCTTTTCCGGAAGAAACAATTGCCATTTTTCTTCCAGGTCATCAGAGGGGCCCCTTCGGTAGACCACTCCCTGATGCACCTGTAACCTGTCCCACTCTTTCCTCAACAGGCGATCTTCCTTTGAGGAGTGACTCAGAAGTCTGTTTGGATCCTGATTCTCCAGAGCTTCCAGAACTAATTTCCCCATGGGGTCTTTTAATTGGTCACATCTTAGCTCCTTTTTGGACGGTTTTGGCAGATGGTCTTCCTCCAGTTGAGTTACTCCACAGTATTGTTTGGGGACTCCTACCATGGTAACTCCTATCTCTTCCGCCCTTGAGCCCCCTCTAGCTTGCAATTCAGCCCCCTGACATAGGGCCCACACCCCGTCTGGTGCCACTTGAGTCCAGTCTTCCATGTCATGGGTGGAATCATGAGATCTTCTGGACAAAGCGTCTGCATCTCGATTCCCAATCCCTGGCCTGTACTTTAGACTGAAATTGAATCCAGACAATGCGGCCAGCCACCTGTGTCCAGTGGCGTCCAGCTTTGCTGTAGTGAATAAGTAGGTATGGGGGTTGTTGTCGGTCCTCACAGTGAACTCCGCCCCATACAGGTAGTCTTTGAGCTTGTCTACTACTGCCCACTTAAGGGCCAGGAACTCCAGCTTGTGAGTGGGGTACTTTTTCTCAGAGGGGGTCAGGCTCCTGCTCACGTAGGCAACAGGCCGTAGTTGCCCTTCGTGTTCTTGATAAAGTACTCCTCCCAGACCGTCATGACTAGCATCTACGTGTAGTTCATAGGGTTTGGTTGGGTCTGCGTAGGCCAAGACTGGAGCAGTGGTTAGGCTCTTCTTCAATGCCTGGAAGGCCTCTTCACATTTCTGGTTCCTCTGATCTTTGACTGACTCTCCCGGCTTCCTGGGCCCTGAGTCGTCCTCTTCTCCCTCAGTCTTGAGCAGTTCATTCAATGGTCTAGCAATTCGGGCAAATCCTTCCACAAACCTCCTGTAATAGGAGCAGAACCCTAAGAAGGACCTGAGTTCTGTTACTGTGGTGGGTCGTGGCCAGGAGGTAACTGCCTCCAATTTCTCAGGGTCTGTGGCCACCCCTTCTTCAGACACTATGTGCCCCAGATAGTTCACAGAAGACTGGTAGAACCGACACTTCTCAGGCGAAAGCTTGAGTCCCTCCTCACTGAGTCTCCTCAAGACTTTTTCCAGCCTCTCCTCGTGTTCCTCCAGGGTTCTTCCAAAGACAATGACATCGTCCAGGTATACAAGGACTTCAATAAGGTTCATGTCTCCTACAGTCTTCTCCATGAGACGTTGGAAAGTAGCTGGGGCTCCAGACAGACCTTGAGGCATCCGGTCGAATTCAAAGAATCCCACTGGGGTTATGAAAGCTGTCTTCTCCTTGTCTTCTGGGTGCATAGGGATCTGATAGTACCCACTCTTGAGATCCATAACGCTGAACCACTTGGCTCCAGACAAGCTCTGTAGAGCATCCTCTATCCTCGGAGTGGTGTACTGGTCGGGTATGGTTCTCCTGTTAAGAGTCCTGTAGTCGATACAGAGCCTCAATGATCCATTCTTCTTCCTGACCACCACTATCGGGGAGGCATAGGGGCTTCTGGACTCCTGTATCACACCAGTCCTTTTTAGTTCTGCAAGTTGTTCCCTTAGATCCTCCAGATCCGCTAGTGGGACCCGCCTGACCCTCTCTCTGAAGGGCTTATCTTCTTGGAGGCGAATCCGATGGGTGGCACTCCTTGCACACCCCACATCGAACTCATCTTTGGAGAAGATCTTCTCCCATCTGGTCAACTGGGCCTTGACTCTCTCCTTCCAAGCCCTGGGCAGGTTCGGGTTTTCCATGGATAGCTTCTCCCAAGCATCTCCTCCTTCGCCCGCCCCCTTTACTTCTGACAAGTTGACCGGGGCAGCAGGGCTCATCCTGGCCCAGCAGCATCCTGGCTGGTATTTCCATGGGGCCATCTGTATTGTTCCTAACACTCACTGGAACTCTACAATGGGCCTTCTTCAGGGCCTTCAGCGAAATCACTTCTGGTATCACTTCCAGACCGGGGGACTCTTCCCTTGGGTCAGACTCCAACATGACAAAGGGTCCAGGCTGCTCCCAAGTAAGCTTCACAGTGGCTCTGAGACAGGTTACTTCACCAGGCTGCAACACTATCCCTTCTCTTCCAAGTCTCCACACCTTCCCTATCCCCTCTCCAGGGGTCTTCTGCTCTAGGACCAGCCGTTGATAAGCCGTCTTCAGCATGGGGTGGATCTTGGTGGCCGCTGACCCCTTCTCTTTCACTAGAGGGGTCAGAAGTCTTCGGACCAGGTCCGTGTTCGTTCCTATTATAAGGGAACTCTTGTTGGCTCCTGGCGGCCGAGGGCACACAACCGCCAGAGTGTCAAACACTTTGGCTTTTCCAGCCACGGATGGGTCAAAGATCATCTTGACAGGCAAATAGCCATCGTAGGTGGCATCCCACATATCTCTAGTCCCTCTATCTTCTGAATGGGCAGGTGACTCAAGTGCTTATCGTAGAAATCTCGGTATAACAGGGTCACTTGTGCCCCAGTATCCAAGATGGCTCTGGTGTAGACTCCCTCCACTTGAATGGGCACGCCTTCTAGATTCTCCGGATACGGCCTGGCAGGGGTCGCCTTCTTCTGGCCCTTTCCCTTCGGACTCTCTCTCATCCAATTCCCTTTGGACTTTAATCTTTCTTGAGCCTGGTATGCATTGATTTCCCTCCTTTCAATGGGTGTAGTGACCCGCTGAGGGATACTATTATTCTTCTTAGGTGTGCACCCCCTTTGGGGAGTGCTGTGTCCCTTCTGAGGGGTCTTGCCCCCTTTTTCTGGGATGTATCTCTGTTGAGGAACGTTGCGTTTCCTCTGAGGTGTTTTATCTCCTCTTTTCTTCTGCTTCGCATTCAGCTTGGAGCTCACCGAAAGTGATGGGCACCCGGTTGACTCCTTCACCAGGGCCCTCTGGAGTTTCCCGCCGGCTTGCGGTTGTCCAGCTTCTTCTTCTTGGGACTGGAACATGTAGCTGCAATATGGCCAATTCCTCCACATTTAAAGCAGACTATATCTCCCCATTCTTGAAAAGATGCGGGTGCTGAGGCTATTGGGAATAATTCCTTCCTTGGTACTTCTCTCTTGGGGCCCTCTGTGTCTTTCGCCATCAGAGAGGTCAACATCTCTAGCACCTTGGACATTTTGAGCTTTTAGAGTGTCTACCTCTGAGTCTCTTTCAGGGGTCAGCACTGGATTAACTAGCACCTGTGCGGGTACAACATTTGCCTTGATCATTTGCTGGTCCTGTTGTAGTGCCTCCTCATCTCTGATGATTTTTATCAAGTCAGCATAGGTCAGTAGCGTTCCTCCTCCCGAGGTCTTCAGGTGCAGCCAGACTGGTTCCGAGCGTAATGCTCCCTTTAAAACTTGTTTCATTCTTGCCGCATCTGTATCTTGGGGCTTCATTCCCTTTTTTAACACAATCTTGCACAGCAACCTGTTCAGTCTTCTAACATATTCTGAAAGTTTCTCCTTCGGTTGTTGGAAAGTATGTTCAAATTGATAGACCATTTCTGTCACCTTTTCCAATTGACCAAACTCTTCCTGTAGCATGGCTAGACAGTCTTGAGCCGTGCAATCTGCATTTCCAAACCGAAAACTTTTTACTGCTTCTGCTGCTGCGCCTTTAAGGCTTTCTATCACTCGTTGCCTCTTCTGCGCTTCAGGCACCTCCCATGCCTCTACTGCCTGTAAGGCCTGCTCCACCCAGGTGTCAAAATCTTCTTCCCCTGCAGGGACAGGGAGCTTCCCCGAGAATGTCTTTAGTCTCCGGTAGCTAGTCTCTACATGCACCGTGCTCGTCTTCTGACACTTGGTCAGCAGATCCCCTATTGCATTTATCAGTTCTGGTGATATAGCAGTGACAGGTGCAGGCGCCACCGGAGGCGTCGCCCGGTCTCCTCTTTCAGGTGGGGTACGGGCCGCAGCCTGCGGTGATCCCGTCGGTGATGGCTCCTTCTTAATTGCGTGCGCCAACCTATAGGATCTATTATCTGGCATCTGTACACAGTTGCGCCTACAAGCCTCTGGCATCCCGTCCAAGTATTCCACTAGTGCATACTGGTATGAGATGTCTGGGTCTGACTTTATTCCCATCACCCACGGTGTGTGATCTGGGACCACTGACTTCATTAACTCCTCTATCGTTTCAATTGACCATTCCTCCCCTGGTAGATTGATGACCACTGACTGGTTTGGGTCTGTCTTAGCCACTTCGCACCACGCTCTTATTCCTTGCGGGTCCATGACGGCACCTCTTGCGTTTAATTGCTGTATCAGGATCCCGGACGAGAATCCCCACGTGTAGCGATACCTTCATTTAAGAAGGCCGCAAGTTTAGTTTGGGCCCTGAAAACAGGTCCGCCAACCCCCGGCAATGTACTCGACCCCCTACTGGCACAGTTAGTATTGGCAGCAATATATATATTCTTATACTGTATGAATAAACCCAGACACCAAGACGATAATGAAAAGGGTATCAAATTTACTTTAAGCTTTTGGTAAGAAAAGTTAACAGTGGTAACGGTTCACAGATAATAAATTGCAGAGCCCTGCAGCAATAACACACTATGCATTTAAAATGAACAGTAAAGGTGCGCCGCGTGGGCGACCGTTAACTAGGCATCCTGTGACGCAGTAACCAAATGAACTAACTAGCTGGCCAGGCCTGGCTCAGATATCTACAACTCAGTCTATAGAGGATGATGGTTTCTTCACCGGCAATTCTTTAAAGGTGGTGCACATTAACAGAATACCATTTGTAATCCAATGGGAAGGTTGTGATGAACTAAACACGTTACTTCATGAACTCTAAGTTCCGCTCTGATATGAATCTCCAGTGAGAGTATCAGAAATAAACTTGTGGGCCTCGGCAGTCTATAGGCACATTAGCAACAACAGTATATGGTCTGGGCATACGCCCTCTTACCCCTCCGGATGCGATCCCAGTCCGGGAACTTCCACCGACTGTGTCCTCACACACACAGTGTCTCCAGCGATCGGGTCCCCGATCCAACCAAGGTTGTAGACAAGCAAAGTCAGATGCCACCCAGGCTCGCAGTGGGGTGGAAGGCTCTTTGGTGCTGCGCAAGGCCTCCGGCTTCAGGCCTTGCACTCCGGCACATCCGCACAGGAGGATCAGTCACTGAAGTCTCGTGTCCCAAAAAGAGACCGAGCCCAGCCTTGCCTCCTCCTTTTATAACCCCTCCCATGAGTCTCTGGGGTGGAAACATGCCGAAAGGGATTCTGGGCAAGGTAGTCCCGAGAGTCTTAAAGGGGACCCCGCTACACATGTGTTTGGAGTGGTTTGCAAGCATTCTGGAAAGCTCCACTGCAAATGAAAGCACTGATATTATGTAAACTGGGCTTTGATGAAAAACAGAACTTCCTCCCCTTCTCCAAATGGGACTTTTCCACTGTACCAATGTTGCCGGCCGGGTACTGGGGACAAGGTCGTCCAACCTCCAAACAAATGAAAAAATTGCCAGCACATACCAATGACATGACAATAATTCAAGTTTATTTTACAGATAGCCACAGCAGCGGTTCCTACCTAAGGACTAAGGGGACTGCTACTGTGGCTATCTGTGCAATAAAACTGGATTCAAATGATGTCATTGGTGTGCAGTGGCTCTTCTTTTGCTTCAGAGTATAAACTAGACTCATTGAAATACCGGTACATGAATTTTTCTTGCACATGCATTTTACTGCGTTTAAAAACGCATTCAACTGCATCTGGTGTAAACAAGCTCTTTCACTGCATATGGTATAAATGAGCCCTAATGCTGTACATTCTTCTACTAGAGATTCAGATGGGCAGCTGGTGTATTGAGCTACCATAGTGCAAAAAAATCTCTTATTCATCTCAGATTCAAATAGCATGTATACATGATCACTGCTCTAATTAAAACTGAAAGCTATAGCAGTATGTGTCATTTGCTTTTATTACTGAAAGACATACCCTATGCTGTAAAATGTGCAAATGAATTTGCAGAAAAACATACATACGTAATTATCATACTAATTACATTGCCACTCTTTTGATTAAATTGAGAGGCAGCCAAAGAAAGCTTGTATTCTAGGATGATGTTTAAAGACCGGATAATCCACTTGGGAAAATAAAAGAATAAACTTGGAATATACTGTAATGGGAGAGAAGGGTGCATTTACTAAAATCATTTGCTCGAAGGTGACTAACTCCTAATGCTGTCATTCTTGGTTGTGGGAGTTTTGTGAAATAACATAGGTACAATTAAAAGTATTTTTATTTTTTATTTTTTACTGTATATAGAGAATTTGTAAAGAACTGTAGGGAAGACAATTCAGGAGATGGAAGAATTAGTTGATATATTATAACAATTCCATTATTCCATTCAAACAATCAATTTTTATTTATTTTTTATATTGGAATTACACTAAACAGATTCAAATATTGAGCCCAAATAAAAATTTCCTATTGAGAGAATTGAATGAATGAATGAGGACTATTGTAAAGATAATAGACTTAATGGGGTTGACTTACTAAAAGGGATTGTAAACCCTTGTGTTTTTTCACCTTTCACCTTATGTATTAAGGTGAAAAAAAAACACCTTGCAGTGACTGGCCCCCTAGCCCCCCCGTTTTACTTACCTGAGCCCCGAATTTCCCTTGGTGGGGATGCACCATCCCTCTCTCCACGTTGTCCCAGCTCTTGATTGGATAGATTGATAGCAGCGCAGCCATTGGCTCCTGCTGCTGTCAATCAAATCCAATGACCCTGGCACTGGGGGCGGGGCCGAGTCATACATCAGGCGGCTATGGACGCAGAATTAATGACTTGGTTGCACGCCCGCAAGGTAACCCGCTAGGAGAGCGCTTCTCCTAGGGGGTTATCTGATGCAGGGAGGAGCCGCAAGAGCTGCCGAGGGACCCCAGATAACGGTTTTCAGGGCCACTCTGCAAAACGAGCTGCACAGTGGAGGTAAGTATGATATGTTTGTTATTTAAAAAAAAAAGGATCCTTTACAATCACTTAAAGGCTAATAGGCTGTTCATTTTGTAAGGGAATTTTCTCTTACCTTAGTGAATGAGGTGCAGCTCTGCTGATTTCCACACAATCCACACACAATCAAAAATACTTTTTTTTTTTTTTTTTTTCTTGCACTTGATTGGGTATTTAACAAATTTAATTTTCCCAATTCACCAAGCTAAGGCTAAATTCTCTGATAAAGTGATAATTTTCTTGCAAAATAAAGTAGTAAATCAACCCCTGTGTATTAATTATCTGGAAGTTGAGAGTTAGGTTGGAGAGTGCCCTAAGGGCCCAAGCCAAGTTTGTCTAAAAGTTTAAAAGAGTTTGTTATTTTTAGGAGACAATGGGGTTTCATTTCCTGAAAACTGTGCACTCTGCATGTGCAGTTGCTCCAGAGCTTAGTAAATGAGGGAAAGCTTTGCTGACTTCCAACATCCAATTATGTGCAAGCCAAAATGCTGTTTTTTGTCTTTCTTGCATGTGATTGGGCAGTCTTTGCTTTACTAAGCTCTGGAGCAACTGCACTTGCAGAGTGCACAGTCTTTGTTTCTTTACTAAATAAACCCCCATATGTAATAGATTTTACTTTGATTTAACCTCGAAAGATGGAACCATACACATGTGTCAAAGAATAATTTTATATATGATGTATTGCATTGTTCATATAGTCAATGATATCATTCAATGTAGATTGAATAAGGTTCTGTCTTAGATTCTCAAGTTAAACTTGTGAGTGGGCCAATCCCTTATGTAGGTTGGGTTTATACTGAGGAATGGTGTGGCTCATAGCAGGAGTCCGGTGCGTCTCCATTCACTGTTTCAGATCCGATTTCAGACAAAATTATGGGCTGAATTCAGACCTGAAATAGACCAAAAGATGCACAGGTCTCCTGTGCAATTCACATCGGAGCCGCTGCCAAGATGTGTGAACTGGCTCCATAGAGAGCCGGTCACAATCCCCTACTATGCCAACTGGATGCCGGGAAACCCGCATCCAAATGCGCAATAGTGTGAACCCAGCCTTAAATATATGAGAGTTAGGGGGCTACATGGCTGTGAGGCAAGGAACACACACATAGCTGCGAGGTCTAGGCAAGGAACACACGCTTATAAATACAATACTCACATATACAAATATACTTTCTCTTTGTTTTTTACTTTTATATCTTGAAATGTTACTTGTATTTATTCTTCATATTTTGTACTTTTGATGAGTTTTGATGAGTTTTTGTGATCCAATAAAGCCACAATTTCCTCTTCCTGACCATTTTATTGAAATTGCACACAATCGCCTAAAGCAGGGGTTTTCAACCTCTTTTTAGTCAAGGCACCGTTAAAAAGGAATCCTGGGACACACCAGTCTGAAGACTCGTTCACATAAGGAAGTGCTGTTTTGCTTGTTCCCACGTGTTGCATTGTTTAATAGGCCTCTGTATGCTCATGAAACATGCAAAAAATGTGCTGGCATGATTTTAAAATAAGCTCCTACAAAGTGCACAGTACTGTGGTACCAATGCGTTTTATTTGGCAAAAAAGGAACATGCAATTGGTGGATGCATGGGGCCACCATTAAGAATTAATGGCATCCTTGCATATCTGCAAAAGGCAGATGATTTTTCTGTGGTGTGGGAAAACGCATTATTTCACACACTGTGACCGCACTGTACCTGATGTAAAAAAGCCCTAAAATGTAGTTTGTAAGACAGAGTTAAGTGATCTGTAGGTTGTAAACCCCCCCCCAAAAAAATAATACTCTCTGCTAGTACAAATCCCCCCTCCCAAATCCCCCTCCTAGCACAAATCCCTGCAAATCCTCCCCTGCAAATTCCCCCTACTAGCACGAATCCCCCCACCTATCAGAAAACTCCCCCTCTTAATTCCCCTTTTCTAGCACAAATCCCCCCAGCACAAAACTTCTCATCCCACCACATCCCTCTTATCACCACAGGAAAATTAACAGCAGCAGAGAGGAGGAGAGAGCCTGGAGGAAGTGCAGACTGTGCTCCACTCCCCCCCCCCCACAAATACCCCAGCTCCTCTCCCTCCTGTCTGTATACAGAAGATAACACAGCAGATAACTTTCAGATCAGGACTGTGCAGGATTTGATTAATGCCCCTATTCATAAATATACCTTTAAATGACGGTTAGCTTTTCAGTACTACAAATCCTTAAAGGCAGACATGCTTTTCCTTTAGGAAAATGCACTTTCGCCAGCTTATAACCCAAAACGTTTACATCAATACTTCCCTCAATTCTATTTAGCGAATGGTCATGGAAAAACAGGCGGAATGGTGATTTGTGTTTCAAATGGGTGTCCCTCTCATTGGAGAAACTCATTAGTGATCCAGATACCCACTACCTATTGCTGGTGCATGGGAGAAAAAGAAACCCTGGACTGCCGCACTCTGTATAGACAGTTATTTATTCCAAAATTTCAGGTAAAAAATCCAAATTCAAAATAAATCCATAGATCCAAAACAACAAATGCAGATAGTGTGCATGCAGGGAAGGGTGGCTAACGCGTTTCACGTCACGAATTGACGCTTACTCAATTCGTGACGTGAAACGCATTAGCCACCCTTCCCTGCATGCACACTATCTGCATTTGTTGTTTTGGATCTACGTTGTACCCCTACCATTTAACGAAGAAAGCATAAAAAAATGTTTAAAAAAACACACAAACACCTTGAAAAAGTCCTTTATTAAAAAAAAAACATTCCAGCGGTGAAATCCAGTGTCCCGCGGCGATCCCGATGTCCAGCGCTGTCCTTCATTGGTTGTGCCTGAGCGGACCTGATGGGGAACTCCCTCTCAGTATTTTAAATGTATAGACCCGCCCCTTCTAAAGTTCCCCATCAGGTCCGCTCCCTCGGTATGTCGGACCCGCCTACGTCATTGGCTTGAGCGGGGAACTTCCTTCACTGTGTAATTTAAATTTACATAGTGAAGGAAGTTCCCCTTAATATCCATTCCAGACCTGAAGGGCCTGGTAATTGAATTCTGGGGAACACCCACACTTTTTTTTTTTTTTTTTTATCAATGACTTTTGTATGTATGAGCCGACAATTCATTAATAGCCGCGAGTCAGTTTTAAATGCATTTTTTTCTTTCAAAAATGACATTTTTTGCAGGGACAGTTCTAAGCACGGGAAACATGCGCCACTTCACATGCATATCATACACACCCCCCAGGTACGAAATTTAAAGGAATATTTCACTTTTATTTTTTCATTTTAAGCATTATTAAAATCACTGCTCCCAAAAAAACGGCCGTTTTTAAAACTTCTTTTTGCATTGATACATGTCCCCTGGGGCAGGACCCGGGTCCCCAAACACTTTTTAGGACAATAACTTGCATATTAGCCTTTATAATTAACACTTTAGATTTCGAACGTTCGAGTCCATTGTATTTAATAGGGTTCTAAAGTTTACACGAACATTTTGTCTGTTCGCAGGTTCTGGTGCGAACCGCACAGGGGGGTGTTCGGCTCATCCCTGAGCACCAGGTTCCTTACCATCTGGGAAACCGCTATTAATTAACCACTTCTCCACCGGGCCTATTCTGGCACTTCTCTCATGTAAAAATCATATTTTTTTTTCTAGAAAATTGATCAGAACCCCCAAACATTAGATATATTTTTTAGCAGACACCCTAGGGAATAAAATGGCGGTCATTGCAACTTTTTATCTTGCACGGTATTTGCGCAATAATTTTTCAAACGCCTTTTTTGGGGAAAATAAACGGTTTCACAAATTAAAAAATAACAAAACAGTAAAGTTAGCCCAATTTTTTTATATAATGTGAAAGATGCTGTTACGCCGAGTAAATAGATACCTAACATGTCACGCTTTAAAATTGCGCACATTCATGGAATGGCGCCAAACTTCGGTACTTAAAAATCTCCATAGGCAACGCTTAAATTTTTTTTACAGGTAACTATTTTCGAGTTACAGAGGAGGTCTAGTGCTAGAATTTTTGTTCGCACTCTACCGCATGTGGCGATACCTCATATGTGGTGTTTGAACGGCATTTACATATGTGGGCGGGACTTACATGCGTGTTCGCTTCTGAGTGCGAGCTACCGGGGACAGGGGCATTTTACAGATTTTTTTAATTTTGACACTTTTAAAAAAAAAAAATTTTGATCACTTTTATTCCTATTACAAGGAATGTAAACATCCCTTGTAAAAGGAATCATTGTGACAGGTCCTCTTTATGGAGAGATGCGGGGTTAATAAGACCCCACATGGAAGGGCAGAGCACAGGGAGGTCATCGGAGACAGATCCCGGGCGGACATCGGGGACAGATCCCGGGCGGACATCGGGGACAGATCCTATGCTCTGCTGCCCAGCCCGTGGCCGGCTCCATACACCGGGGACCCGCCGCCATCTTGAGGCCTATGAGACCTCTGTAGCCTCTGCGCTCGAGTGCCGCGAGGGACGAACGGCGGCCCCATCTGTGAACATCAGCGACAGCTTCACCGGACTGGGAGGGCAGCAGTCATAACATCCGAAGTCCGGAGACCGGGTGTACCAGTACTACACACCCGCGGCCCGACGCCATCTTGAGGCCTAAGAAGTCAGTCAGCCGCATCATCACCTCTAAGGTACACTCCTTCCCCTGTGTCAGCACTCCTAATAGCGGTGGACTGTCTGAATATCAGCTAGGGACAGTTCTGAGAGCTCTGCCCTAGACGGAGCGACGCTCCTCCGGACGGTGGCTGTTTTAGGAAAGGCTGCGGCTTCGGCCTACCCCTGGAGGTCAGCGGCCATATTGCTGCACCCAGACTCCCGGCCAGTTCTTGATCCCGGTCTCCCTGGCGCATTATTTTCCCTACTTGGTTGCTAAGGCACTAGCTAGACATCCAGAGCCATATAGCAGCACACTCACTAGGCCTCAGCTTGTTACATCCTTGGCCTAGTAGCAGCAAAGGCCCAGTCATCCCTGTCCTCTCCAGCTCAACCCCTATTCAGCAGATGAAGCTCAGCATGAGCCTGAATAACCATATGTTCCATACTACGCTGTACACATGTTGTTAAGCGAATGAGACTGAGGGGCGCTCCACTTAGCATTCAGTTCTGAAGCTCCAACTATGCCAGCAAAGATACACAAAATCCGCTCTACAACTCCCAAGACACATAGTAAAGGAACGGCGACTAACCAAACCACCTCTAGTTCCATACAGCGATTCCTGGTTGCTAGTGGAACCGGCCCCGGCGCATGTAGCAGTCAAGCTAGACGCACGAGACGCAACGCATCTCTCGCTTCACTAGCAACCTCTGTAAGAGAAAGTTCGCCTGTATCATCTTACTGCTCAGATCTCATGGAAGAACCTGAGTCTCCTACAGGCTCAGATTTGGCGACTCTGCTGAGCGGCATTAGAAAAGAGTTAGCCGGGATGTTCCATGGACTCGAAAAATCAATAAAAAAGGAAATCACAGGGGTAAGAACAGATATGGCGCATATTCTCGATAGGGTGGAGGGCACAGAGCAGAGACAAGATACTCATGAAACAGCTATAAGAGAACTACAAAAGTCTGTCACACAGCTAGCCCTTGCTCAACGTGCCTCACTATATAAGTTAGAGGACCTCGAGAATAGAAATCGCAGAAACAACCTACGAATTAGAGGTCTGCCCGAAGTGACTGGAGATAAAGATTTGGAGTCGCAGATTAGAGGTATATTTAATTCAGTGTTGGGAAATGAACCCACTGATTCGTTGCGTTTTGATCGGGTCCATCGGGCTCTTAGGGCTCGTACCGTTGCTCCTGAGCAACCCAGAGACGTAATATGCCGTCTACATTATTTCACAGATAAGAACGCCATTATGGCCAAGTTGAGGAGCATTCCCAACATTGACCTTGATGGAGCAACTCTCAATATTTTCTCGGATTTATCTAAAGAAACCTTAGACCGCCGCAGAGCCCTTAAACCACTTTTGGAACAGTTACGTTCTAAGGAGATTACCTATAGATGGGGTTTCCCGGCGTGCCTTATTGCTACCAAAAATGGTCGCTCCCACACCCTCCGGTTCCCAGAGGAATTGTTACAATTTTTAAAGGACCTTAATCTGCCCTTAGTGGACCTTCCGGGCTGGCATGATCCGGTCCCTAAGTTTTTACATATCCAGGACTCCCATTGGCAAAAATCTCCTACTACTAAAAAAGGGCGCTCTTCAGCGTCAGGTCCTGTATAATAACATAGATGAGTAAAGGGTGATTATGCCTATGTACTTTCCTTTTTTTCTTTGTTTGAGTATGCCTGTAAGTTATTATATCTAATGAGATGTGACTTGGCTGCTAAAGTATATTTGTTATAAAAAGGTTTATGGTTTACTGTTGGAGCAAAAAGTATTCTTCTGCACATTATTTGGCGCAAGCTGAATGCGGGTGGAGCACAATGCTCCTATGTGTCTCTTATACGACACGTTCCCCTCCCCTTCTTCCCTTTTGGGGTTGTGGAGAGTGGGTAGCCTTCGAGTTTTCTTATCCGTTCTCCTACGGGAGTTCTGGACGGCTGCCCGTGCTCTCTCCCCCCATAGGGACCACCGCAGAAATCTGCGTGATAAATTAAGGTTTCCCACATGCGTCCAGATGGACGTTTTTGTTGTTTATGTAAATTTGTCTTTTTGTTTTTCTCAATACTTACCCGTTTCTTTTTTGTTTTATTTTCCCTATCAAGGCTGGCATGCATGGCTAAGTAGGTTTAAGGGTTATGCTCTACTGTGATAAATGGCCACACTTAAAGTTATTTCTTATAATGTTAGGGGTTTAAATGCCGCGGCAAAACGGCATCAGGTTATCCGTGAATTACGGAAACTTGCCTCTTCTATTGTGTTTCTTCAGGAAACACATTTAACTCATACTACGCAGGTCAAATTGACCTCGCTTTATTTTCCTCAGTGGTATTATAGCCTTTCAGATACGAATAAAGCTAAGGGGGTGGCTATTGGTTTTAGTAGTAGCGTACCCTTCCGTTTTTTAGAGATGCAAGCGGATGACCATGGTCGTTTTCTTTTTTTAAAGGGCTTTTTAGGTACTACCCAAAGTACTCTAGCAAACATATACTGCCCGAACCAAAATCAACCTACCTTTTTTTTCTCAAATTCTTACTGATTTATCACAATTTGCTGAGGGTTTAATCATACTGGCAGGAGACATAAATATGTCTCTAGATCCTGTTTTGGATACATCCCACGGTCGCTCTAACATCTCTTTTAAGCGCCTGTCCTTTGTTAAAAAGAGACTAATAGACCGACAATTGATAGACGTATGGCGTATTTTACATCCAAAAGAAAAAGATTTTTCCCATTTTTCGAAGACTCATCAGTCTTATTCCCAAATAGATAATATCTTTTTAGACCATTACCACCTCCCATTAGTACAATCGGCGTATATAGGCACTGCGACACTGTCAGATCATGCACCTGTGTCGATGAGTATGACTATGCCCACTTTGACTCAGCGTTCCAATAATTGGAGACTCAATGATTCTCTTCTTTCAAACCCAACAGAAGTTTCTGTGTTGGCCTCTCATATATTGCAATATTTTAAAGACAATAAACCTTCCGAGACATCCCCTGCTATTGTATGGGAAGCTCACAAGGCAACTATGAGAGGCCGACTCATAGAACTTGGGGCAAGGAAAAAAAGAGAGCGTGGTCAACAACTTGAACAGGTACTGCACCAAATAACAGAACTTGATAAACAACATAAATTCACTTTGCATACATCCCAGCTAGAAGCTCTCACATTGAAACGAGAGGAATTAAAAAATCTTCTTAACCTTGATACAGCTCGGAAATTCCAACGATATTCGCAAAAATTCTATGAGTGGGGGGACAAACCTAGCAGACAATTAGCAAGATCCCTCAAAGAAAAACAGACTAGATTGTTTATTCCTAAAATAAAGCTATCAAACGGAAATTTAGTCCATGCGACTCCTCACATTTCTAAAGCTTTCAGGGACTATTATGCAGATTTGTACAAAGTACAGTGTGACTCTCCGTCTCTGACTGTGAAGGAGAGACGTAACCTTATGCTTACATATTTAAAAGAAGCAAATTTGCCCAAACATTCAAATTTGACTCTCAGGGAACTTGAATCTGAACTTTCGGTTGAGGAATTTCAGGCGGCTCTGAAATCTTCACCGACAGGTAAAGCCCCGGGACCGGATGGTTATACTATCCGGTACTATAAAACATTCAGTGATATCCTTCTGCCCCGCCTTACGTCTTATGCCAACTCAATCTCACAGACCTCGGGACTACGCCCGGAATCTCTTACAGCCCATATTTCAGTTATCCTTAAAGCAGATAAGGACCCCACTCAATGCAGTAGCTATAGGCCAATTTCCCTATTAAATGTTGATATCAAATTATATTCTAAGGTAATGGCCAACAGACTACTCCCTCTTATACCTAGTTGGGTTTCTACGGATCAGACGGGCTTTATGCCACACAGAGAAGCCAAGGATAATTCTCTCCGGGTGATATCTCTTATACAATACGCCCAAAGGTCTTCCCAGTCCACCCTATTCGTATCTACAGATGCTGAAAAAGCATTCGATAGGGTGGACTGGGATTACTTAAAATTGACCCTGCGACATTTTGGGCTGGGACCCAAGATGTTTTACCGCATTACTTCCCTCTATTCTAACCCCACGGCACAAATTCGCATAAATGGCACTTTGAGTGACTCATTCTAACTATTTAATGGGACTAGACAGGGCTGCCCTCTTTCTCCCCTCTTATTTGCCCTTACCCTCGAACCCTTTTTGGCAACCATAAGATGTAATTTAAATATACATGGGATTCAAGTAGGTAATAAAACGCACAAATATGCGGCATATGCGGACGATATTTTATTTTTTATCCAGCAGCCTCGTATCTCGCTTCCTAATTTAATGTCAGCGTTTTCTACTTTTCAGACACTCTCTAACTTTAAAATTAACCTATCTAAGTCTGAAATTCTAAATATTAATCTACCTGGAAGGGAGGTGGAAAATTTAAAACCCCTCTTTCCTTTTAGATGGGTTCAACGAAGTATGAAATATCTGGGAGTGAATCTTGTGCCTCACATTCAGTCCCTCTTTAAATATAATTACATCCCATTATTGAATAATATTAGAAGGGATTTACAAAAGTGGAACACGCTGACACACTCATGGTTGGGTAAAGTGAGTATAATTAAAATGAACATTCTGCCTAGAGTTCTTTTTTTCTTTCAAATGATCCCATTGGGTGTGCCTATAGGATTTTTTTCCCTATTACAGACCATGGTCTCCCGCTTTATTTGGAGGAACAGTCACCCCAGAGTAACTAAGGAAGTACTATTTCGCTCCAAGGAAGCTGGGGGACTGGCCCTTCCAAATTTTAAGGCTTATTATAATGCTGTGATTCTGTCTAGGATATCCGAATGGAAATATGCTGCTAATTCCAAACTTTGGGTGAGTTTGGAACATGTTCTTAGTAACACAGACCTAGCAACTACACCCTGGTTGCCACGCTTACATAGACACCTTGCTCCAAGTACCTCCATTTTAACCACTTCCACCCTTGATGTATGGGATGCCTTACACAGGAAGTTCTCGTGGTCATATGCTTCTCCTCTGTTACCGCTTTTGGACCATGATTATTTCTTACCTGGCCTACTAGATCCTGGCTATAGGTCGTGGTTGCCAGAAGAACCTCTTCTACTACATCATGTTCTTCGAGCAAATGCGCTTAAGCCTCTTGAGGAGATTCTCAACCTTAAGCCCATTATGTTTCTTGATAAATGGAGATATAATCAATTGCAAGGTTTCCTTAGAACTCTGCCTCAGCCGCTTAGAGGGATACAGGACTTAAACAGTATTGAGGAAGTTTTTAATTCAATGGATCCACCTGAACATTGTATCTCGGTATTCTACAAATTACTTATCAAGCTCCAAGGTGATACTTATCCTCCCTTTCTCGCTAAGTGGGAGGCAGACTTGGAATCCTGCCTCTCAGACAGCCAAAAGGATAAAGTCCTACAGCTGACTCATATCTCTTCAATTGCATCAAGGATGGCTGAGGTCAATTACAAGCTATTAACCAGATGGCACTACACCCCATCAAAGCTTCATCAGATGTTCCCCGACAACTCCCTGTTGTGTTGGAGAAATTGTGGGAACAGAGCAACCCACGATCATATATGGTGGTCGTGCCCACTCATCTGCCCCTTCTGGTCTAGCATTATTCGAATTATCCAACAAATATCCAATATTAATCTTCCTGCTGATGCATGGACCATTCTTTTTCATGCTACTAAGGAACCCGTCAGAAAATACAAATGTTCTTTAGTTCCACATTTGCTTAATACGGCTAAAGCACTTATACCTACCCTTTGGGGTCAGCCTGAGACTCCATCCGTGAAAAAGTGGTTTCAAAAAATTTCAGAGGTCCATCTTACTCATTGTAACAAGGACACTTTTCAACGACACACTTTAACTTGGACTCCGTGGATGGAGTTCAAGGACACCACAACCTATAGAGAGATACTTGCACAATCCCACTGAGACTCGTTTACACCTATTGAATAAGCTATCTATATCTTAAGGATGATTCCCTGTGGTTGTTCTTTGGCTTATCCCTTAAGAGACTAAAATGTAATGTGACAAACATTTTATTGGATACCATGCATGCCGGCCTTTCCTTTCCTTCTTTTTCTTTTCTTTTTTATACCCCTCTTCCTTTTCCCGGAGAGAGTGAGAGAGGGGGATTAGATTTTGTTCTTCGCTGAGGCTCCCCATACCTTCCCCCTCCTCCCCCCCCCCCCCTTTTTTTTTTTTTTTTTTTTTGGGCACAGGTGACGATAATTTTACCTGTTATTTTTCTCTCTATATATATGTTTTGTCACTTCATCAGTGTAGTCACTTGTAAATTCATCCCTTAGTCTTTCATATAGTCCACTTTTAGATTTTAACACTTGTCTTTTAGTTTGTAGTAGTTTTTGAAATCACTTTTTTTTCACTCTTTTTTTAATTAATTTTACGTTAGAAGACATCAACACTAGAGTGATAGCACATAATATATCTGGGGGAGAGTATGGGGGATCGTATTCCCCCATCCCCCCCTTTCTAAAATCTTTCCAACTCCCCCCCCCTCCCCCCCCCTTTTTTTTTTTTTTGCCACAGGTGACGATAACTTTACCCCTCACTTTTCTCTTTATATACATGTTTTGTCCCTCTATCAGCACTGCCACTCATAAATTTATCCCCTAGTTCTTTATATTGTCTATTTTTAGATTTAACTCCTGGGTTTTTTTTTTTTTTTTTAGTTCATAGTAGTTTTCGGAACCACTTTTTGTTTCCCTTTATTATTTAATTCCACTTTAGAAGACATTAACACTAGAGTGATAGCACATAATATATTTGGGGGAGAGTATGAGGGATTGTATTCCCCCATCCCCCCTCTTCTAAAATCATCCTCACTCCCTCCCCCCCTTCTTTTTTTTTTTTCCTTCTCTCTCTCTCTCTCTCTCGCTCCATTTCCCCATCTCTCCCTCTTTTCTCCCCCCCCCTTTTTTTTTTTTATGGGAAATATTGAGACTGTAAATGTGTTTCATGTATTGTAATGTGTGTTATATATGTTTTTGGAAAATTAATAAAAAAGATAATAAAAAAAAAAAAATAAGACCCCACATCTGTCCTCCAGGCTAGAAAGCATGAGATGAAAACAAATTCACCGATCTCATGCTGACAGCCACAATTGCGGCTTTGTTTACTTCCGGGTATCGGGCGTGACGTCACAACGTCGCGCCCGGGACTCCAACGGTCATAGAGATGACTGGTGACCATCTGGTCACCGGAAATCTCTATTGTCGTGAGCTGGCACCGTCCGATTCGTTCTCCGGGCCCCGATGGCACGGGAGAGCCCAGAGAAGCACCGGATGGCGGCGGGAGGGGGAACTGCGGTGGAACTGCCGCTATGATCATTCTTATGGTGCGCAGAATCGCAGAATCGCAGAATCGCCGGCATGACAGAATGATATCTGAATGATGCCTGTAGCTGCAGGCATCATTCAGATATCCCCCCTCAAAGTCAAGGACGTCATATGATGTCCTTGGTGGAGAAGTGGTTAAGCTCTTCACTACTGTGTTATAGAGGCTGCCCAACACCAGGCACATTTCTCCACTTGTTTTGGGAATGTACTTATATGGCCTCTCTATGGAGTAACCTAAACTTGCATTTGCATTGGCAATAGCAGGTGACCACATTTCTCTTATCTCCACACAGTGCCTATTATTTGCCCCTATAAAGGAGGTCTCCACTTCTAATTCACACTATTTGAGTCTAATCCCCTGCACTGGAAAACTTCCTCCGTTCCAAACTGAGAGTGGATTCCATCAGTAGAGTTGAAAAAACGTTTTCACACTTTACATCATACAATGCCTTACCATGAAAAGAAGTGCAACCCATAGTTTGATAACTGTAACAGATTTGATTAAATCATCCCTGAGATTTAGTATGGACTAATTGTCGGTTCACCGTTTGTCTGATGCCTTTCTTTTTTGCATTTTCGGAATTGTATTGTTTTATCAGCAGCTTTCCTAGAGACGTGATGTATATATACGCTATGAGATGCACTTCTCTTTTGTACCACATGTGTTTACTTTCCAATAAAAAGTTTTCAAACTAAAAAAAAATAACATCTGCCGATATTCCTCATATCCCTACTGGGCTTTAACTGGAGCGGTTTGGGCACCAGATTAGGAATGTTACTGTCATTAGATCTACATCAGGCCTTTTGCTTCCCTGTCCTTGCCCTTTCTGTTTCACATGTTGTGGAGATGGAACTCCGGAACCAAATTTCTTTCACTGCTCTGTGTACTGTATTCAAATCCTTCAGCTAACATTGTAGATTTTGGACGTTAGTTGTTCTTACTACAAATCAGAACAGGGACTAGACAGGGCTGTCCTCTCTCGCCCCTTCTTTTTATTGTCACCATTGAGACACTAGCTGTCGCCATTAGGTATAACCCACATTTTCATGGTATATCTAGCAGAGGTAGAAATGTGCTTTATTTGTGGATGATCTCCTTTAATTTATCATGGACCCTATCACGACCTTGCCTAACTTATTTTCACTTATGTCCAACTTTGGTGTTATTTTGGGTCTGAAGGTCAACTAATTTATATTGGAGGCATTGGACATTAACCTTCCTCCCTCCACTTTTGGCTTTAGTATACGCCTCTTTTCCTTTTAATTGGTGTACGCAGGCACTTCCTTATCTGGGAATAAAACTTACCCCTGATGTCGACACACTGTATTAGCCAAAGCATGTTCCTCTCTATTCTTCCACAATGTGTGATCTAAAGAACTGTCAGAACCATACTCTTTCCTGGATGGGCAGAAAAGCAGAGATTAAAATGATGCCCCATCCCAAGATTCTTTATTATTTTTGTTCTTTACCAATTCTGGTTCCAATAGCATTCCTGAAGTAACTTCAATCATTGGTCTTCAAATGTATTTGTAGCTCTGGAGGTTGTAGAGTAGCTCATTCTACTTTGTACATTTCCAAATGGCGGAAAGGTCTGGGTGTTCCCCTGTTCCTCTGTTATTATAGAGCTGCCCAGTTGGTACAGCTTTATCAAATCTTTTCTATGACCTACAAACCTGATTGGGTTAACCACTTCCCATCCCAGCTTTAGACATATGACATCCGCAAGAGGGATCTCCCATCCTGGGCGGGCGTCATATGACGTCCTGGGCTTCCCTGCTGTCTAGGGGGCGCACGGCGATCGGGAGCCGGTGTGCGTGCCCGGCGGCCACGATGTCCACCGGGCACCCGCGATTGCCGGTAACACAGCCAAGGACGAGGGTCTGTGTGTGTAAACACACAGATCCACATCCTGTCAGAGGATAGGAGACTGATGGTGTGTTCCCATTACAGAGGAACACCAATCGGTCTCCTCCCCTTGTGATTCCCTGCCCCCTACAGTTAGAATCATTCCCTAGGATTCACATTTAACCCCTTGATCGCCCCTAGTGTTAACCTCTTCCCTGCCAGTCACATTTATACAGTAATCAGTGCATTTTTATAGCTGTATAAATGTGAATGCAACAAAAGGGGGAACTATGTTAAAAGGAAGCATGTTTATTAACATGAAAAACAGTGTGGTACAGTATCTGAATCAATGGGGCTGTACATTAAAACATAGCTATAATGGACATTGGAGACACATATTGATATCAACTTGGAAACTCATGGCATATGGCGAATACATATCAAACATGGACGTCAAAGATACATAATGATGTCAATCAACAATACATAACAGTATGAAAGTAAATGAGCAGCTCCCATTAACACACGATCGCACACAATATTATCCTTAAAAACGGCATAGTGCAAATGGGATAAAGTATGATAACATGGTTGCTTGTGAATCAGTAGGTGGATCAATAAGCTGATATTGGAATGCGTTGGCATCCTAGATTGCCATCACGTTTCGTGTTGTACACTCATCAGGGACGGATGCTCCCAAATCTAAGGAGATTGAAATGTATATAAGTCTAAGATAACACTAAGCATACCAGAAATGGCATATATGTCAGTCCTGAACTTACATGCCAAAAATAAATGGTGTAAATGGTTGGGATAATTAAGGTGTTGAACCACGGCCATCAGGAGGATGTCAGTCCCGGAAGCTGAGGAGATCGAGCCACGTGCAAATGAAGCGCAGGCATGGATTTTCTCACAAGGGCAGATAACAAAAAGTAGTACTGCTTCAAATGGTAGTAAAGTACTGGGAAATGCCATAAAATCTATATTCAAAAATAGACAAAATGTGTACAGAGTGTAAAACAACCATACTGGATTAGGTCCAGTGGCAAATGTGGATAGTAACAAAATTACCTGAGTGTAGAGTAGCAAGGGACAAGAGTCCCTGAGCAGTATGACGTGATCCCATAGAGATGAAAAGGAGCTGTATGTAGGCAGCCCATATATACCCCTTTACCACTGCGCACAGCCGCACGTCACGTCAGCTGATTGCATGTCAGGAGGGGCTCCGTTCGGGGCGGTAAACCCCGCCCACAAAAGAGTCTTACCTCCATGGGCTGCGAGGGGCCGAGATGGTAATGGCGCAGCCCGCGTCATGGCGCCAAAATGACGTCAGACGCGAGTCACGTGGGCGTGACGTCGATGCACTGTGGGCGCCGCCCAACTCCCCAGGAACTGTCCCACCCATAGGACAGGAGGAGGAGGAGAAGGGGGTGTGCAGAGCGCATCTCAGCTTCCGGGTGGGTGACAACAAACAAGAGGCTCACGATGTCAGCACTGAACAGTCCCCATCAGGCTGAGAAAGCACATAATTGCCGTTTGTCTCATGGACATGATTGACATGTCCCAACTGAGAGCAGGTCCCCAGTGAGGGTGCATGGCCACAGAGGGGAAATTAAACCACCCACATAGATGGCAGGGGAAAACTGCCAGCTAAGTCAAGAACCTCCATCCCTGTAGCATTGCAACAAAAGGGGGGAACTATGCATAAGCATAGGTGGGACTTTGAGTGACGCACATGCCTGTGCCTCCATTCCTGGTACAAATGTATCGGAGGGGAAATTGGGACTTTGAATGAGGTTCAAGACAGCGTTGGGGTATGTTAAAAGGAAGCATGTTTATTAACATGAAAAACAGTGTGGTACAGTATCTGAATCAATGGAGCTGTACATAAAAACATAGCTATAATGGACATTGGAGACACATATTGATATCAACTTGGAAACTCATGGCATATGGCGAATACATATCAAACATGGACGTCAAGGATACATAATGATGTCAATCAACAATACATAACAGTATGAAAGTAAATGAGCAGCTCCCATGAACACACGATCGCACACAATATGATCCTTAAAAACAGCATAGTGCAAATGGGATCAAGTATGATAACATGGTTGCTTGTGAATCAGTAGGTGGATCAATAAGCTGATATTGGAATGAGTTGGCATCCTAGATTGCCGTCACATTTCGTGTTGTACACTCATCAGGGACGGATGCTCCCAAATCTAAGGAGATTGAAATGTATATAAGTCTAAGACAGTGTTTCTCAACTCCAGTCCTCAAGGCGCCCCAACAGGTCATGTTTTCAGGATTTCCCTCAGATGAAATGGCTGTGGTAATTACTAAGGCAGTGAAATGGATCAAATCACCTGTGCAAAATAATGGAAAGCCTGAAAACATGACCTGTTGGGGCGCCTTGAGGACTGGCGTTGAGAAACACTGGTCTAAGATAACACTAAGCATACCAGAAAGGGCATATATGTCAGTCCTGAACTTACATGCCAAAAATAAATGGTGTAAATGGTTGGGATAATTAAGGTGTTGAACCACGGCCATCAGGAGGATGTCAGTCCCGGAAGCTGAGGAGATCGAGCCACGTGCAAATGAAGCGCAGGCATGGATTTTCTCACAAGGGCAGATAACAAAAAGTAGTACTGCTTCAAATGGTAGTAAAGTACTGGGAAATGCCATAAAATCTATATTCAAAAATAGACAAAATGTGTACAGAGTGTAAAACAACCATACTGGATTAGGTCCAGTGGCAAATGTGGATAGTAACAAAATTACCTGAGTGTAGAGTAGCAAGGGACAAGAGTCCCTGAGCAGTATGGCGTGATCCCATAGAGATGAAAAGGAGCTGTATGTAGGCAGCCCATATATACCCCTTTACCACTGCGCACAGCCGCACGTCACGTCAGCTGATTGCATGTCAGGAGGGGCTCCGTTCGGGGCGGTAAACCCCGCCCACAAAAGAGTCTTACCTCCATGGGCTGCGAGGGGCCGAGATGGTAATGGCGCAGCCCGCGTCATGGCGCCAAAATGACGTCAGACGCGAGTCACGTGGGCGTGACGTCGATGCACTGTGTGCGCCGCCCAACTCCCCGGGAACTGTCCCACCCATAGGACAGGAGGAGGAGGAGAAGGGGGTGTGCAGAGCGCATCTCAGCTTCCGGGTGGGTGACAACAAACAAGAGGCTCACGATGTCAGCACTGAACAGTCCCCATCAGGCTGAGAAAGCACATAATTGCCGTTTGTCTCATGGACATGATTGACATGTCCCAACTGAGAGCAGGTCCCCAGTGAGGGTGCATGGCCACAGAGGGGAAATTAAACCACCCACATAGATGGCAGGGGAAAACTGCCAGCTAAGTCAAGAACCTCCATCCCTGTAGCATTGCAACAAAAGGGGGGAACTATGCATAAGCATAGGTGGGACTTTGAGTGACGCACATGCCTGTGCCTCCATTCCTGGTACAAATGTATAGGAGGGGAAATTGGGACTTTGAATGAGGTTCAAGACAGCGTGGGGGTATGTTAAAAGGAAGCATGTTTATTAACATGAAAAACAGTGTGGTACAGTATCTGAATCAATGGAGCTGTACATAAAAACATAGCTATAATGGACATTGGAGACACATATTGATATCAACTTGGAAACTCATGGCATATGGCGAATACATATCAAACATGGACGTCAAGGATACATAATGATGTCAATCAACAATACATAACAGTATGAAAGTAAATGAGCAGCTCCCATGAACACACAATTGCACACAATATGATCCTTAAAAACAGCATAGTGCAAATGGGATAACGTATGATAACATGGTTCCTTTTGAATCAGTGGGTGGATCAATAAGCTGATATGGGAATGCGTTGACATCCTAGATTTTTCGACGCGTTTCGTGTTGTACACTCATCAGGGGCGGATGCTCCCAAATCTAAGGAGATTGAAATGTTTATAAGTCTAAGATAACACTAAGCATACCAGAAAGGGCATATATGTCAGTCCTGAACTTACATGCCAAAAATAATTGGTCTAAATGGTGGGGATAATTAAGGTGTTGAACCACGGCCATCAGGAGGATGTCAGTCCCAGAAGCTGAGGAGATCGAGCCACGTGCAAATGAAGCGCAGGCATGGATTTTCTCACAAGGGCAGATAACAAAAAGTAGTACTGCTTCAAATGGTAGTGAAGTACTGGGAAACGCCATAAAATCTATATTCAAAAACAGACAAAATGTGTACAGAGTGTAAAACAACCATACTGGATAAGTTCCAGTGGCAAATATGGATAGTAACAAAATTGCCTAGGTGTAGAGTAGCAAGGGACAAGAGTCACTGAGCAGTATGGCGTGATCCCATAGAGATGAAAAGGAGCAGTATGTAGGCAGCCCATATATACCCCTTCACCACTGCGACACCAACGTCACATCAGCTGATTGCATGCCAGGAGGGGCTCCGTTCGGGGCGGGGGAACCCCGCCCACGAAAGAGGCTTGCCTCCATGGGCTGCAAAGGGGCCGAGATGGTAATGGCGCGGCCCGCGTCATGGCGCCAAAATGACGTCAGACACGAGTCACGCGGGCGTGACGTCGATGCGCTGTGGGTGCCGCCCAACTCCCCGGGAACCGTCCCACCCATAGGGAGGAGGAGAAGGGGGCGTGCAGAACGCTTCGCAGCTTCTGGGTGGGTGACAACAAACAAGAGGCTCACGATGTCAGCACTGAACAGTCCCCATCAGGCTGAGAAAGCACATAATTGCCGTTTGTCTCATGGACATGATTGACATGTCCCAACTGAGAGTAGGTCCCCAGTGAGGGTACATGGCCACAGAGGGGAACTGAAACCACCCACATAGATGTCAGGGGAAAACTGCCAGCTAAGTCAAGAACCTCCATCCCTGTAGCATTGCAACAAAAGGGGGGAACTATGCATAAGCATAGGTGGGACTTTGAGTGAGGCACACGCAGAGGTGATCAAATACCACCAAAAGAAAGCTCTATTTGTGGGAAAAAAATCATTTGGGTATACAGTGTTGCATGACTGCGCAATTGTCATTCAAAGTGCAACAGCGCTGAAAACTAAAAATTGGCCTGGGCAGGAAGGGGGTGAAAATGCCATGTATTGAAGTGGTAAAAGTTAGAGGTGTAAGTTAGCACCCCGCTCCCTACTGACCTCTTACTTTGGCTACCCCTTAAGGAGCATACAGCCATTCTCAGCCGCTCTCTTTCACATTCCCTATATCTCTGGGACACAGTGTGCAAGATGTATTCTCTCAAGTCATCACACACTTTGGTGGCTCCCCCTTCTGGAAACCCACGTTTGCACCCTGGACAAAATCCCCAGGAGTTTACATGGTGTGTTAATAGCCTCTACAGAATAGGCCATTTTAAAGACCACAAAGCAATCAGAAAGTCCTCTTACTTTCTGGAGATTTTACAAATGCCCCCCATGGACATGTTCTGCCTCACTATTGATAGATGCTGTGTTGGCATCAGGTAGATATCTCCACCAGGACTTTCTATTAAAATGGGTGTTTACGTGGTCCGGGGATGCATGGCAGTATTTCCAAGTTGTACACTCTGTTCACGGACCAGGGTTTTAAACTCTCTTATCATTGCCAATTAGCTTGGGAGTCAGACCTGGGGGAGACTATAGAGGAGGACATTTGGTCCCAATGGTTAACCATGGTGCACAATCCTTCCCTGGTGGAGGCAAATTATAAAGTATTGTCCCAATGGTATCTTATTTCGGGCATAGTTAGCTAAGATTTACCACAATGCCTTACCTCTTTGTTTCAGGGAGTGCAGGCAGGAGGGCAATATGTTTCATATTTGGTGGAGCTGCCCGAAGGTTCAGCAGTTCTGGACCAGAATATTACATTTGATATATATTCGGTGACCAGGCTAAATATCCCCAAAAATGTTAAGAAGGCATTATTTTCCAACCTATCAAATGAGTTACACAAACATCTCAGAAGACTCGCTTTCTTTATTTTTCTAACAGCTAAAATTACCTTAGCATGAGCATGGAAATCCCCTGTGATTAACCTCGCATTAGTCAAACACAACATTTTTTAGATCATGATTAATGAAATATTGGCTAGTATGTTCCGGGACAAAAAGCTTTGCTTTGAAAACGTTTGGAACCCCTGGATTAGATACCTCCAATCTCCTTAATGGGTGGGGGTGGCACAGGGTCCGGCAATCTGGGACATGGTGATCGGCTGTATATCTCTTCTCTTTTCTTCCTTATTTTTCCTTTATTCAACTGTTCTTTTCTTTCTTCTAGTTTTCGTACTATTCCCCATGAATGCTTTGGTGCTAAGCTTCAGAGCCTTTTTTAACCTAGCCTAAGTATGGAAGCACGGTGTTACTCTGTCTGGTACTTTCTCTGTTATGGTAATTTTGTTAAGTTTTACAGAATATATTTTTATATCTTTTTACGATCAGTATATGCATAGTAGTTCTGTATTACCTCATAATGTGCAATTATAACCTCTACAGTACCTACCGCATATGGATGACCTCAACCACCGCTCCCTGTGCTTTCTGTACACCTCAGGGTGTAGTTGGTTGAGGACTGCCACTTTAATATTGCTTAGTTGTGGTATGATTAGAATAAGATGTTTTGTTATTTCACAATGTGACACAGTTGCTTGATATTCACTTGTACAAATATGTACCTTATTGTTTGTCTGAACTTCTTCAATTGGTTGAAAAGGAAAAGTATGTTTATTGAAGGAATGCATAAGGATTTGCATTTGATTCTAAACTGTGTGATCCTTCGTGATTACTCAGAGGACGTTGATGAAAAACATATTTTAAAAATGCAGAATAATATCAAACAGATAACTGTGCTCACCACGAAAGGTGGTAAAAAGACAGATTTAGAATTTGATGTTGTGCACTCATGTTACATCTCAGAAGCCTCTGAAGTAGAAAAGGAAGAATGTGAGGATTGGGATGTCATAAGACATAGAAAGGGAGTCAGGCCTCGTACACACGGCCGAGATTCTCGTAGAAAAAAACATGTCGTTTTTTTCGACGAGATTCCTGGACAAGAAAATTGTCCCGGCCGAGTGTACACACGCTCGTTTCAAAGAACCCGCGGTTCTTTGAATGGAGCGTACACGGTGACATCATCGACTACGACGAGCATGCGCTCGTCACATTCGATGCCGTCGCCGCCATCTTGGTATACCCTACGTAGGCCTAGGAAGCCACCGCGCATGCGTCAAATTCATTTCGAACATGCGCGGGCTTCCCGGCGGACAGGTAAGTGTACACACACTCACTTTTCTCGTCGAGAAACAGGCTGACGAGAATCTCGACGAGAAAATAGAGAGCAGGTTCTCTATTTTCTCGTCGAGGTTACTTGTCGGTTTTTTCGACGAGAAACCCGATAGCCGCGTACACACGACCGATTTACTCGGCAAGACATCTCTGCCAGCAAGTTTCTTGCTGGTTCTTGCCGAGAAAATCGGTCGTGTGTACGAGGCCTCAAAGTCTAATTTCCTCAATTATGTTTCTCCACTTAATCTGGGCAAATGCAGACTTCACTATGACAAAGCTAAAAAAAAATAGAAAGTAAAAATGTTTTAAGTTTTGATTGACACAGGAACACAACTATCAGTGATAGGGCTAAGATTACCTTTGTTATCAGGATCGTCAGTTTGCAGAATTGTGGGATTTAATCAGGCAGGAAATGTTAATGCTTCAGTGTGTAGGGATGTTTCTTTTGAAATACCTGAAAACTTGACATTTGGTATTTTCAAGGCGCTGGGAACATTGTTGGGTCAGATGTAATGAAAAATTGAGTAATTGATCTAGAAAATGGAATGATATGTTATAAATATTGTATAAATTGTAATCCTGTGATAATTGACCCAGAAGATTACAGCCAAGTTGGCAATGGCCAGATTCTTGTGACAATTGGGAATTGAAACAATTGATACAATCACACAAAAACTTTGGAGTCAGGGGAAGAATGAAACTGGATTATTTCAAATTATAAAGCTTGAGGTTTAATGAAAAATCACTAAAATAGTATTGATTGACACAAGAATCAATTGAACAAATATGTGTCATACAGGAACTTCTTCATAGGCTGTAATAAGATATTCACTGTCATTGACATTGCTAATGGGTTGTTTTCACTTCTTTTGGCCAACAGTTGTCAATATAAATTTACCTTTACATTTCAAAATGAGCAATATGTGTTTCCATCTCTGCCTCAAGTCTGGCTGTGTTTAATCAGACCTTAGCAAAGATGCTGACACAATTTTTATGACTAGATTGCCGATGCCCTTCTGCTCAGTGAAGAAATTGAGGAATGTCATTTAGTTGCTCAATCCTTAGCAGGAAGCACTTTTCAAGCTGAATTACATGCAAAGATTAGCTCAAGAAACACAAAATCACATTTGGGGGGGGGGGGGGGTAGATCAGCTCTGGGAAATAACAGACTTTGCAAATAAGGATTGAAACTGTTCTTTCACTTCCTGTATCAACAAAATACAACAACATTGAGACAATTAAATTCTAGGGCTGGTAGATTTTATTTAACCCTTTGCTGAGAAAGCCAACCCTTGTATAATCCTTTGAAAAGCATTGAGGAAAATGGATCTGATCCTAGAAGAGAAGTTCAGCAAAAAACTTTTAAAATTCTATTAAAAAACATGTTCTGATGACCTGATTGCCCTCAAACTATAGAGTGGTCTAAAATGCTATATTTTTGTGAAATAACAGGCCTCCATTCATTTTATGATGAAACGCGTAAGGCAGGACTTTGACGTATGATGTAAGCACACTGGACGCCGCAGTCATCTTGGAATTTTAATTGTGATATGCATATTGACTGTGTACATTGAGTTTGCTTTCACAAAAACATTTATTTTTGCTAGAAAATTACTTAGAACCCCCAAACATTATACATTTTTTTTCTAACTCCCTAGAGAATAAAATGGCGGTCGTTGCAATACTTTCTGTCACACTCTATTTGCGCAGTGGTCTTATAAGCGTACTTCTTTTGGAAAAAATACACTTTTTGAATAAAAAAATAAGACAACAGTAAAGTTAGCCAAATTTTTTTACGCTGAGTAAATTAATACCCAACATGTCACGCTTCAAAATTGCGCCCGCTCGTGGAATGGCGACAAACTTTTACCCTTCCCCTCACTTATCTCCATACCAAGCACGAGAGCAGACCCGAACTGCCTCTGCCGCTGCCGACGACTCCGGTAAGCAGTGGAGGGCACGGGAGAGCGCTGGAAGGGGGGCCCTCTCCCGCCATCGAAAAAAAAGTGATGTTGCGGCTAATCCGCCGCAGAGACCACTATTATCGGAAATCGGACCGCTCACTGCAGAAGAAGATACCTGGGTTATGGCAGCTAGATGCTGCCATAACAAAGATATCCTTCTTCAAAGTACCGACCTATATCGGCATGCGGCGGTCCGGAAGTGGTTAAAAGTGACTCGTGTTTTAGAACCTACTGCACTATGGTATCTTTCATTTACAACTTTGTGAGGTAATACCTTAAATATCAAATAAGTATATGGGTTAAAAGTGCAGGCTATTGAGAGTTGCTGCAGATGTCTAGGGTTTTCCACTTAACCGCTTGCCGACTGCCTCACGTAGAGATGGCAGAATGGCACGGGCAGGCAAAGCAACGTACAGGTATGTTGCATTGAAAATGCTACTTAGCGGGCGCGCCCACACCGCGAGCTCCGTGACCGTGCCCGTGGGACCCGCGTACTGGATGTCCGCCGGTGTCTTGCGATCGTGTCACGGAATGGCAGAACGGGGGATGCCTTCGTAAACAAGGCATTTCCCTGTTCTGCCTATTGACAGGACACTGATCTACAGCTCCCATCGGGAGCAGTGACCAGTGTCATGTCACTAGTAGCCCAGCCCCCTCACAGTTAGAGTCACTCCCTAGGACACACTTAACCCCTTCACTGCCAGTGCCATTTACACAGTAATCAGTGCATTTTTATAGCACTGATCGCTGTATAAATGACAATGGTCCCAAAATAGCGTCAAAAGTGTCCGATGTGTCTGCCGCAATATCGCAGTCACGATAAAAATCGCTGATCACCGCCATAACTAGTAAAAAAAAGAATAATAAAAATGCCATAAAACTATCTCCAATTTTGTAGACGCTATAACTTTTGCGCAAACCAATAAATATACGCTTATTGCGATTTATTTTACCAAAAATATGTAGAAGAATACATATCAGCTTAAACTGAGGAACAATTTTGTTTTTTTATATATTTTTGGGGGATATTTATTTTAGCAAAAAGTAAAAAATATTGTTGTTTTTTTTCAAAATTATCGCTCTTTTTTGTTTATAGCGCAAAAAAAACGCAGAGGTGATCAAATACCACCAAAACAAATCTCTATTTGTGTGAAAAAAAAGGACGTCAATTTTGTTTGGGTACCACTTCGCACGACTGCGCAATTGTCATTTAAAGCATTGCAGTGCAGAATCGCAAAAAATGGCCTGGTCATTCAGCAGTCAATTCTTCTGGGGCTGAAGTGGTTTAAAGCACAGCTTTCTATTGTGGGTCTGGAGTTATCCTAGGGTTCCCAATTGATGGTGCGTGCGGTTCCCTGGACGGAAATCCATTATTTTACAATAATATAGTATTTTAGGCCACTCTATAATTTGAGGGTCTACTTCCTCTGGTAAGGAGATTTGCCTCATCGCTGTGGTGCTGTGTGTATCTATCCTTTACACTGAGGCTAGTGCAGGGATTTCCATCTTTTGACATCTACCATGTATGAATGTATGATCATGTAATCTAGCGCAGCATATTACTTCTATAATAAAATATATTGGGCTAAAACAGGAGTGCCTGTATGAAGTCCAAGAGACCTTTTTTTTTTCTGCAGACAGGCAGAGATGATTGGTGAGGTGAACTTGTCTTTGTGGATGGCAAACTAAATTTTTATTTCAGGATAGTACTTTTCTGGCTATGCTATCTGGTGAAAATATACTGATATGATTGCTGTGGAGGTTTTCTCAAAATTGGTTGACATTTTGTCTGTTTGGAAAGATACAAAGATACCTGCCAAAATGTTAATTAATCAAGCCTTCTGAGTCCGGGGTACATCAGTACAGACTCTGCCTCTCACTATACAGGTAATATCATGCAGGCAATGTGTGAAATTTTGGAAATATAGCAATTTCATGAAACAATGAACAGGATAACAACACTAGATCTGCTAGAGCTGGAGTCTAGGGACCTTTACTATTTTTTCTGATGAGTATCAGAAGTACTACATCCCCAGAAACACAGTATTCTCCATTTGAATTGAGGTCAGGAAGAAAAATGTCACTTGTGTTCTCACATGAATCTTCTCTGTCTACACCATAGAGAGAAGCATTTTCACCTTCCTGCATGCAGAGATTGGTACCTCCACATTCCCCAAAGTTTGAGAAAGTAATACAGGTCATGATAACATCTTTTAGGAAAGTGGACCATGGAAAAGTATTTGGGAAGGTCAATTTGAAATTTTAGACAATTTAAGAGATATGATACAAGACCAATGACATCTCAATTCTTTTTTTAATTATTATTTAATTACTTTTTATTGCCGTTTCAAACACAAATACAAAAAGAACAAAATATATATATATATATATATATATATATATATATATATATATATATATATATATATATATCAGGCATTTTAGCTCTTACAGAAAGAAAGAAAAAGAAACAACTCAAACAAACAGCAAAAATATTATTTAAATATTAATATCTCTGCTTATAGAGCAATTTTTTATTTTTACCAAAACAAAAGCAAAAGCAGGGGATAAAAAAAAAGAGAGGGACATCTCAATTCAGTGAAAAATGTCTATGTCAAAATAATGATCCTGCATTTACTTTTCAAAAATCACTTCTGAAATTCAGGAATGAATAGATGGGAAAAAAAGATTATTAACAAGACTCAATGAGTTCACAAAATATATATCTTTTGACATATTTGGATATGTTTGTGTAGGTTATGGGTATACTTGTATGGAGTTGTATGGATTTGTTTTTCTTACATGATCATGACAATGGAGAATGAGCAAGAATAGAATCCAAAGAAAATTTGTGAAAATGCAGTGGTCCATGATAATAAGACAGGTACACGGAAATGCAGAGAATTCAATTGACCGGATATGGGGTTCTAAAGTGTAGCTTTAAAAACTGATTCTACAAATATGATACAATCTGGCAAGGCAGGGGAAGCAAAAACAGAACTAGAGTTTATGACACAGAGCATCTAAATATAAATGGCATTAAAAAAAAAAAAAGATATATTTAGAGTATGAGATAATCGAATACTTCAGTTCACGTGAGAATCAAAATGATCAGAATAGAAAATGTGATTATTTAAAAAATAAAAGTATCACCACAATCTCTAAAGATTACAAAGGTGTGGATGAGTGGTATAAAATACACTGACTTCATATTCATTTTTAATTGGAAAATAAATGGTGACATTTTGGACATTTTGGACCGTCTTTCCTATGGTACAACATCTAATTCAATAGGGTATTTTTGGGAATGTGGGTTGGATTAATTATAAATCTGCATCAGGAATTAATGCAAAGAAAAGTGTCCCCTGAGAAGACTCAAGATTTAGTTTGGCCAGTCCTTTCCAAAATAATCATTTCCAAACTAGAATTCTTGTGAAAAATGGAAACGGTATCACTATTTTCTAGAATTATAACACTTCAAACGGGAAAACCTCCACTAAGTATTGTCAGTGTCAAAGACATTTGGTTAATTTGGAGCTGGGTATTGAAAGATGGCTTGGGACAATGTTAAGTATACAAACATGAATAAACAATGTATTGTAGAAGAGATTTTGGGAGGAGTTTATACTATAGGCATCCTTACAAGCGGCACATGCTAAAGTCTGATCTTGAAACAGCTAAATTAGTGGGAAGTAAAACTATAAATGTACAGATGAATTAAAATCTATTCTTGAAAAACAAGGTAGCAAAAATGTCTACAGTTATAGGACCGTCTATCACTCATTTGTAAGATGTTCCCCTAAATTTGATGTCCAGTGATCAGCATTCCTATATATTTAGAGTATATTTACACACCCAGACATAGTGTTTCACATATTTTTTGAGACCTAACAGTTTTTTTTTTGTGTTTTTTTTGTTTTGTTTTTTTAACGTTAAACACAGGTTTTTATTGATCAAAGGGTGCATACATGTGAAGCATACTTTACATATACATTTGGTAACTGATACATTGAGAGTCATATTTGAGGTAGGCAAAGCAAAATATTCATCATCATTGTCATGTGAGCGTGCTCTATACGAATACATTGTACATCCAATTACTACCTAGAATAACATATGTCTGAGCCCTCATTTCTAACTAATATGGTTTTGTTATGTACAAGTACTCAACTCTTGAAGCCAGCGGTCCCATATCCTATTGTATTTATTGGGGCAGCCCCTGTTGATATATATGCATTTCTTGTATGGCAGGGTATTATTCACTTCTATTTTCCATTCTACTATTTTGGGAGGCGCTTGTCTCATCCATTTTTTAGCAATGATTTTTCTGCTGAAAACAGTGTCTCATGAAGAAATGTTTTAGTGTATTTATCTATTGAGTCTGGTAACATTCCCAGAAGGCATTGTTTGGGGTCTAATGCTAGGGGTGAGCCCATCTCGTCGTGTAGAAATGTTACAATTTGTTTCCACAAACCCTGTATCTTAGGGCATGTCCAGATAAGGTGGAAGAAAGTGCCTGTTTCTTGTCCACACATCAAACATGTGGTGGAATGGGTGCGTTTGTATCTTGCCACTCTGAGGGGTGTGAGGTACGCTCTATGTAAGACATAAAGTTGCGAAAGGAGACACTGCTTTACAGGACTCCAGCGCCCCGCCCCACTCCTTATCTTCTATTGGCCCAACCTCCCGCTCCCATCTGGGCTTCAGATCGTACGCTATTTTGGTAGAAATGGGGGTGGTAAGCATATTGTAAAATGCTGAAATCAGTTTGTGCGAATCTGTGCTCTTAATTACGGCCATAATTACATTGAGAACTAACAGTTTTATTAATTTTTCAACATACAAGGACAAGAGTGTGTTCCACATATTTTAAGATAATGGCTTAAGCATTTCAAAATGAAAAAAATCCTTGAGGAATTTTACAGAGTTTACACAGAAAACATACATTTGATATAAATCCTACTGATGATTTATTGGTAAATATATAGATAATATATTATCAAGATGAATGTTATGGTACTTCAAGGATTTCTTTAGCAGGAAAAAAACAAATATTGGGGTCAGTCATTGTCCTAGGGTTGCCTGTGACACTCAGTTGCTATATTGTCAATTACAATATACATGCTTACAGGTAAGGTCATCTGTTTTCCTAATTAGGATAAGGGTATTTTTCAGTTGTGTTCTCAATAATCATTCACATGTACAACAAGAATATAAACATTTCGGAGAGAGAGAATATGTTGTATCAGCCACAGAGTGGTAACTGTGGATATCAACAAAAAAAAGTACCTGGCGTGCCACGTCCTAACATTTGAATATAGAAGAAGCTAGATGGAGGGACTTGGACTTTTTAGGCACCATACACAAATTATATAAAAATAATATTTTTATTGTATAATAAACTAACATATCAATATTTCTGTATAAAAATTGTTCACAAGTTCTAAAAGAGACGATACAACAATACCGATATAGTACAACACCATAGCTCTAATGCAGATCATATAGGGCCAGTGTTCATCCATAGGCCAGTTAGATGCATTCCCAAAAAGTTGAGGTATGGTTGAAACGGCATAAGTCGTAGGAAAAGATGTAATAATTTCACTCTCGCTCGACAAGTTCCGCGTCCAGTGACGCTTCTTCAGGAGCGTGTCATGTGAACTAAACAGGAAATATATTTAAACACATAACATATATCATGAGTTTGTAATTTGTCATCATGCATTCAATAATGCTATAATACATTTAGAAACCCTTATAGAAAAAGGGAAGATATGTTTACACTTTTGTAAAGGAACTCGGAGAAGACCTAAATTATATATACTGACCTTGGAGACAGGGAAAAAGGTATAGAACGAACCCGACGGTCACTGTGGAGGCGTGCACCTATTATTCAATTGATAACATTGGATTAGTGAAAAATGCTTACTGTTAAGAACATCTGGTTACTCAAAACCAGGATGTCTAATGTTGTATAAATAATTTGGCTTCATATGAAAAAGACAATTTCCAAATTACTATCGAGCAGAAATAGAGTCCCTCGCTGTGGTACCACGAGACCCACGAGGCAGCGACTGGGACAAGCAAATACTTCGTCAAGAAACCTACTGGATTGAGCGTCTTGATGCCACCCTTGCACCTGGCATCAATGAAGCTCACTCCTATAAAGCATTTCTTTAGACAAAACAATTCGTAGGGTAAATCGTTGTGTAGAAACTTAGTGCTTATTAAGCATAAATAACAATAGAATACTGTACTAATTAACTGAATAAAATGTCCATAGGGGGGCTCCTTTCATCTTTATTTTTCCCCCTTCCCAGTTAATGAATCAAGAGCTATGTAAACATAGGCTACTCATAGAACCATTTATTCATGTCTTATATATTTTTAAAAATACACTTTGAGCTAAAATTGAAAGTGATTTATATCCCTATATTAGATCAAATGGGAATTACTTTTGGTTTTACATTGTAAAATTGAATACTAATAACGTGTTCTTCTATTATTGTTTTTTGATATACAAACTTAATGTATACTTTTATGGTTTTCTACTTTTGTTTTGCAACTCGGAGAATCCAGGACCTTTTTATGCCGGCCTCACATCTGGCAGGGTTTGGGTTAATGGACAGGACCATGTATGGCCACTGTGTGGCCACCCGAGCGCTGTCAGGCAATCGCCAGGCAGCGCATTAGCCGTCTCCGGGTGACGAAATTCCTGTCTCCCTTTGAGATGGCTTGGCTCAGCTTCACGCCGCTGCAACCAATCACGCATCACGTTCGGAAATTCTTTCCGATACGTGGGCGTGCCTTAGTGTTACACGCGGCTACGCTGATCCTCTGGCCGTTCCGAATGACGTCACGCCGAGCCTCCTCATTGGCTCAGGCGGAGACTACGGAAGAGGCGCGCACCTTCAAAATCACGCTATTATAGCGTGTTTTACATCGAGCTGACATCTCTGATACGGCGCTGTTTTTGGGAGGCGATCAAATGGGAACAGTATGCCAGGTATGGACACATATCCTCTGAGTCCAATTTAATTAGTTGACCCTCTTGAACCGCATTTAGTTAAATTCTATTTGTGGTTTCTATTATCCAGGCTCAGTTCATTGGAAATATATCGTAACACCCCAGGGTTGATGTGAACAAGTGGATGCACCTGTGGGTTATTGTTTCCACTCTGCTACACAGACAGCGTGCTTTGCTGTCTGGTGAATCCTGCATGATTCAGTTGACCATCTATTTACATTCAAAGTTTAGTAGTGGGTAAGTTTTTTACCCCTCTGTATTAAGATAAATGACTGAGGCACTTTAGCACCAGTATTACTTATTTAAACACTATGACTTATACGAATGTTTTGGCTATTATATATATATATATATATTTTTATATATATATTTTTTATATACATATTTTAGGTTTCACCATTTTTGTATAGAGCCTTGGAGATTCGATCCTTCCCTCTCCCTCCCCTGGGGGCCTTCCTCCTGTCGTTTCTAAGGGAATTATCTATGCTTTAAAGTAAGTTGGAGCATATATGTTTTTTATAGTCATGTTCATCCAATATAATTATAGACATTACCTGTTTTGACTAATCAGATGTCCTAATAGCAATTATTATATTATTTAATTCAGCTGTTCTTGTTAAGGACGCCCAGGACGGCGTCCTGGCTACAAATTTACCAGATGGGAATCTATTGTCAGGTAATACTATTCTTGTGAGTGTTACCCTCAATTAGTCAAACTATTGGATCATATGAAGTAATTACCAATTGTGATTCTTCTTTCATTCTAGACCCATTGTCTAGATTAACTGTTACATTGTATCCTGACTGAAAACGTATCGTGAGGCTAATGGCAACAAGTGGATGTACTTGACGCTTTTTGCCTTCACTGTCTTTCTACACATGGGCAACTTCGACTTGATCCCCTGGCGAATTTTCTATAATATAGCTGATTAATTCCCTAGATCTTAAACTGCATTAGCGGGTAAGCTATACCCCTTAGCAACAAGCTAAGGTTATGGACATCAATCAATTAGAACTATTGTCTTATTTACCTCTGTTTCTACTTTCTCCTTTATATAAATATGGCTGTGGTCACTATGCACTCTACCTGCATATACACTCTGGGATCCATTTGTTTGATTCCCAGACTGTTGGAGAGTTTTTCTACAACTATTTTCCAGCATACTTCCAACATATTACTTTATGGGGCTTCCGTTTCGTTTTTTTGTTTTTTCCCCCTCCTCTCCTGCCATCTCCAAGGGACTCTATTTCTGCTCGATAGTAATTTGGAAATTGTCTTTTTCATATGAAGCCAAATTATTTATACAACATTAGACATCCTGGTTTTGAGTAACCAGATGTTCTTAACAGTAAGCATTTTTCACTAATCCAATGTTATCAATTGAATAATAGGTGCACGCCTCCACAGTGACCGTCGGGTTCGTTCTATACCTTTTTCCCTGTCTCCAAGGTCAGTATATATAATTTAGGTCTTCTCCGAGTTCCTTTACAAAAGTGTAAACATATCTTCCCTTTTTCTATAAGGGTTTCTAAATGTATTATAGCATTATTGAATGCATGATGACAAATTACAAACTCATGATATATGTTATGTGTTTAAATATATTTCCTGTTTAGTTCACATGACACGCTCCTGAAGAAGCGTCACTGGACGCGGAACTTGTCGAGCGAGAGTGAAATTATTACATCTTTTCCTACGACTTATGCCGTTTCAACCATACCTCAACTTTTTGGGAATGCATCTAACTGGCCTATGGATGAACACTGGCCCTATATGATCTGCATTAGAGCTATGGTGTTGTACTATATCGGTATTGTTGTATCGTCTCTTTTAGAACTTGTGAACAATTTTTATACAGAAATATTGATATGTTAGTTTATTATACAATAAAAATATTATTTTTATATAATTTGTGTATGGTGCCTAAAAAGTCCAAGTCCCTCCATCTAGCTTCTTCTATATTCAAGAATATAAACATGTCTTTTGATTCTAAAGAAGTTTCAGAAGACAGAAACAATTTTTAAACACAAACAATAATGGTCCAATTTTTCAGGCTATTAATGGTGGTCTAAATTCAAACTTACTCAAACAATGGAGGGGGGGTGGACTTCAGTCATATCTGCAGCAGGGAAATATTTTATGAAACCCAATAATGATTAGATTTAAAATAATTAAATGTTGTATTCTATTTAAAATGAATATATATATATATAGTCAAAAGAAATGTTAAAAGATGAAAAACTACTGAAAGATATTTTGAAAAAAAAAAGGTTCCAGCCTTGCTGTCTCAAATTTAGAGACTCAGGCCTCGTACACACGACCGATTTTCTCGTCGTAAACAGTCAAGAAAAGTGCCGCGAGAGTTTTTTTGTCTAGAAAAACGTTCGTGTGTATGGTTTTACGACGAGAAACTTGACGAGAATCTCGACGAGAAAATAGAGAACCTGCTCTCTATTTTCTCGTCAGGAGTCCAGATTTCCTCGTCGTGTTTCTCGTCGGCCTGTTTTGTGACGAGAAAATGGTTCGTGTGTATGCTTTTACGACTCTTCCAAAAGCGCGCATGCTCACAAGCAACTATGAGACGGGAGCGCATCTTCTGGTAAAACAAGCCTTCATAATGGAGAGAGCACATTCGTCACGCTCATAAATATTTCATCGTTTAAATGTTCTGCATTGAATTCTTCGTTAGAATGTTACATTAATCAAAACGAGAGACCTTCTTTTGCTGCTGATATTCACACAGAGTTATGCCTTATTTTTAACCTTTTTCATGCTGCTCTTTATAAGATTTATGTGTATTATATCGTGCAAGTTTTTAGGAATAATTTAAATGGTTAGATTTTTCAAAATGATGTTAATTATAATTTCTCAATGTTTTGATAGCGATCTCCCATTTAATTTTCTAATCTATATTTTTAAAATTTCACACCATGTTTTTGAGCTAATCAGATTTAGTTATTCTTTTGGGGGGGTGATATCTGTGCCTTTTATTGTCAGTCAAATGTATCTGCTTACTCCAAAGCTTGTTTTTTTTTATTTAAAAATACACATAGTCAAGTATGAACTTAAACAAAAAACACATTTATTCATGTTTATAAATTAAATAAAGAGAAGGCAGCGCTGGAGAAGCTGCTGCCATTTGTGCATCCCAGGGACCCCAGAGCACACAGCAACCCTGTGTGGACACTAAAATTGGGAGCTTGAGAAGGCCCACATTTCAGAACACAATCTGATGCTGGCCTCCCAGAGGTCAGGAACAGCAGCAGGTGAGATATATGTCCCAAGTGTGTGGTACTACAACAGGCTGCCTTCTGTCCGACCAGTGCGACCACAATGAAGCAAGGCCATCACTTCCTCTTCTTCCTGGCAACCTTCCCTGCAGCCTTTACTGAAGCCTTCCTTCTTCGTTTAGCTGGAGGCTGGCCCACTGGAGGGGTACTCCTGTCAGGAGGAGGAGGTGGAGGTGTAGCAGAAGGGGGTGGGGCAGAAGAAGAAGGTGGAGGTGTAGCAGAAGGGGGTGGGGCAGAAGGTGGAGGTGTAGCAGAAGGGGGTGGGGCAGAAGGTGGAGGGGTAGCAGAAGGGGGTGGGGCAGAAGGTGGAGGGGTAGCAGAAGGGGGTGGGGCAGAAGGTGGAGGGGTAGCAGAAGGGGGTGGGGCAGAAGGTGGAGGGGTAGCAGAAGGGGGTGGGGCAGAAGGTGGAGGGGTAGCAGAAGGGGGTGGGGCAGAAGGTGGAGGGGTAGCAGAAGGGGGTGGGGCAGAAGAGGAAGGTGGAGGTGGAGGTTGAGGTTGGGTCAGTTGGGCCACCTCACATATGGCGGTATTGGGGGTAATTTGCTCCATCACCCCCTTGTTGAGCAAGGTGATGAGCAGGGGTTCGCATAGGAGGCGTTGCTCCATGCTCATCACCTTGAACTTAGCCTCCACTAGGCCGGCAATGGCCTCTTCAGGGGATGTGGGCTCCTTGAGGGTGGCATGGGCCTCTTTAATAAGGGCCATTGCTGCCTCACTGGTGGTCCTGTCCCTCCTGCCTCTTTTGTGAAGCCTGATGGGAGGCACCTGGGATCTGTTGCTTCTCCTTTGCCCTGCCACCTCCTGTCTGCCACTGGGCCCTGCCACCTCCTGTCTGCCACTGGGCCCTGCCACCTCCTGGCTGCCACTGGGCCCTGCCACCTCCTGGCTGCCACTGGGCCCTGCCACCTCCTGGCTGCCACTGGGCCCTGCCACCTCCTGGCTGCCACTGGGCCCTTCCTCCTCCTGCCTGACAGTTTCCAGACCCTCCTCCTGGCTGATTTCATCCTGTGTATGAAAAAGAAACATAGTTTAATATGTTGGTTTAATCTTTGCATCAAACTTTGTAATCCTGATGGAAGCAATTAGAATGTAAATGCATAAATCCTTGCTTTAAATTTACCACTACATCAGCTTGACTATTTACCACACAATTAAGTGCAGAATAATGTCTACAGATCATGATTTCACTTGTTGAATACAAAATAATGTATGTTTCTCATCCTGACATATTTGGGAAACATTAATTTTATCCCACTACATTTTCAGTTAATACTATACCTGGCTCCAGATGGCCAAATCAGGATCATCCAGGATGGCTGCCTCCTCTTGCTCCAGAGAAGGCTCAGGTTGGCTGCAGGGAAGTCTGGGGGGAAGAGTGGAGAGTGATGGCCTTGGCTCAATGTGGTCATCCAGGAAGGACATCCTGCTGTAGTACCACAAAACCGGGACATAAACATCATCTGCTGCTGCTCCTGACCTCTGAGAAGCCAGCACCTTAGAGCGTTCAGTCCTGTAGGTACCTCTCAAGCTCCCAATTTTAGTGTCCACTTGTTTTGCTGTGGCTGTGGGCACCTTGGTATGCACAAATGGGAGCAGCTTATCCAGCGCTGCTTTTCTCACCCCTTTTTTTTTATGGATGGGGTTTTTGGTCTCCCACAGAGCCGGCAGCTCCCTTACCCGGTCAATAAATTCCGCCAGGAACTCTTTGTCGCTAATAAATACATTCATATTGTATCTGCAAGTAAAATAAATTATATTTAAATAATGTGAGGCAAACAGTCTAACCTCCTTCACATCCTAGTCACCATATATATCCTCCAACAATCTCAAGACAGTATAGGCCAACAATTTTAACAAGTCTCACAAAATCACATACCTTCGTTCGCACGTCCGTCACTTGAACTCCTCTCTCCGCACACCGAACGTACTATAGTCACATGTGTGTTTGCTATATACACACCACGCATGCGTCCAAATTGGAACACGTCGCTCCGCACACGTCGCCCGCCCATGACGTTCTAACTAACATCTTTTCCCCGCCCCTTCTCTTTCGGCGCGCAGACAGATATGGCGGAGTTACAGCAGGTGTCTGATAATTCCGCAACTAGCGAGGAGACAAGCCCGGAGACCGAGGACACGTCACGATCAAGGAGGAGATTCAAGGCATCGAATATGTCTTTGGCGGAGATGGCGGAGATGGTGGACATCTTGGTCAAGGCTGATTATGATGCCAAGCATGGGCCGTATAGCAAACCAAATAGAAGGAAGGCCAAAATCCTCACTAAAGTTGTGAAGAGTCTGAGGGCGAAGTTCGGGGTGAAACGCTCAAATGAGCAGCTCAGAAAGAGGTGGTCAGACCTCAAACTGAGGGAGCCAGACCAGTTGAGGAGCATAAAGAGGATGCTCGCTAAAAGTAAGTAAAATGACGACCTTTCTGCTATTAATCTTTTTAGAAACTTACTTTTTTTTTTTTTAAAGCATATTGGACTCCCTTCCAAAATGTATTATTTTGAACTAGGTTGGGCACAGTAATCGTTCGTTACGTTACCGACACTTCGTTCGGCCACTATCCGTGGTTTTGGCTTATTTAAGACCCCCAAAAGTAATTAGACATCTGCCATTTTTGATCAAGTATTGTGGATAATTTTTAAGTCTAGATGATGTGTTTGTAAGGAGAATGAAATGCAAACTTTAATCAGTGTAAAGGAGAGGACACTCAGCAGCTGCTTCCACATCTGTACTTTGGAGCACTATAGTGTGGGCCACCAGACCCGCCTTTTTTGGGTGTCCCACACAGGTGCATCAGAGTTTATTTGTGGTGCCTCCATGTCCAAAAAATTACATCCAAATGTGAATAATAAACATATTTGGGGTCATAAAGAATGCATTTTTCTTTAAATTCCGCACAAACACACACTTGTACCCTACTTCCAAACAATTTAGCCTGTTTTAAGTTTAAAAATGAGATTTTTACAGTGTGATAAATAGACCTTTGGTTTTATTCTCATAGGGGAGAGAAGACTGGGAGGAGGACACTCCAGGGAGCACATGCACCCCACAACTTCCAAGCAACCCCAAACTCCCAAAGATCCACAACCGAAAGATGTGCAGGAAGTTGAGGTGGAGGAAGGAGAAGTGCAGGAAGGAGAGGTGGATGACGTTGTGGATCTGGTCACCACAACAGGTCAGTATCTGACACCACAGCTTAAGGTAAGCGAGGTAGGCCTGCAGAGTTTTATTAATTTTTTTTTATGGTTTTTAGGGGATGGAAATGTTGTGAAGGATAGCACACCGTTCTCTGCTGACAGTGCCCTCCGCCTCATCCAGCAAGTGATGGAATGTAGCACGGAACTGGACCTAATTAAACAAAGAATCCATGTGATGGAACAAACATTTAAAGACATTCTCGATGTTTTGGGGAGAATTCAATAAGCCATCCAAACACATTTGTTTTTACATGTTTGTTTTTATATTTTTACTAATTTTTTGAGTAACAAAGCAGCCAAAAATTGAATATGCACACAGTGTGTGAACATGTGCTATCTGCCATCAGGGGATATCCATGTACGTCTTTTGTGGGTGCAACACCTTCCTCGTATCAAAAGTCGGTGAACTGAGGAAGGGGATGCACCCCCAAAACACATCCATTGATCACCCCTGATGGCAGATAGCACATGTTGACAATAGGGATCAGGATTGTAAACTTCCTATTTGCAAAAAAGTAAAAATGTGTGCATATTGAATTTTTGACTGGGCAAGGGGTGGCAGGACCCCATATTAGGACGGGCACATAGAGACATAGTTTGTGTAACTGAATGTCTCAGATTGCTCAGAGGTATCCAATGTTGTCATTTTAGAAATGCAAGTGGTATTTTTGTATTTTCATAAGCCAAAATTTGACGGGTTGTGGTCAGGCCAACCCCAAAGTAAAACAAAAAAAAATGTGCAGAGAGTAAAATATTTGAACACAAACAACGTGTAGCTTCTTTTTATAATACACTCTAAGCTTATTTGGTTCTTTTGTAAGGTAACATAGTGAAATTGGTTGTTATTTACTAAAGTAAAATACACTTGCCACTACAAATGCACAAAGACAAACTAGGAGACAGGAAAGAACAAATAATTAAAGGTTTAAAGAAGATTTTTATTGGGATACTTAGACATAGGCTGGCATAGGAATTGCCCCCCTACCCGTGAAATACTCCATGTATTTGTCCCGAACCACACGGGCATTTTGGGGGGGCAAGCCAAGACGGGCAGATTCCAGGCCCGGAAGGGGATTTGCAGGGGAAAGTCCAGCCTCTGGCAAAACTGAGGCCATATATGAATTCGCTTTGCGGCAAAGAAAATTGTGTAGCACACAGCAGCATAACACTACATAGTTTATTTTGTAGTCCGCCAAGTGGATGGAAGTCATAAAAAGGCGGAACCGGCTGGCCATTATGCCGAAGGCATTTTCAACGACTCTTCGGGCCCTGGCCAGCCGGTAATTGAACACACTCTTCTCTGGGGTCAGGGTCCTCTGTGGAAATGGCCTCATAAGATGCCGTCCGAGTCCGAAGGCTTCATCAGCCAAGAAAACAAAGGGGAGTCCTTCAATATTCCCTGCATCCGGTGGCAATGCAAGGTCGTCACTCTGGAGACGGAGGGCAAACTCCGTCTGGATGAAGGATCCCCCATCGGACATCCGGCCATTCTTCCCTACATCAACATAGAGGAATTCATACCGTGCTGACACCACCGCCATCAGCACAATGCTATGAAACCCCTTGTAGTTGTAGTAGTAGGATCCAGAACGGGGTGGCGGCACGATGCGGACGTGCTTCCCGTCTATGGCACCACCGCAGTTGGGGAAGTCCCACCGCGTGGCAAACTCCGATGCCACAGTCTGCCATTCCTGTGGCGTTGAAGGAAGCTGTGGAGTGAAACAAGATGAAATAATATTAGAAAAACAAAGGCATACATTACAAGCAAATTCAAGACCAAAAAATTAGAGACCAACATCAATCTAATTATACGTTTATTAAGGTGTGTAAAAAAAGTATAATGGAAGGCTCATTTATCATATTCATCACCCCCTCTGATGGGCCATTACTAAATTATTTTGGGGGGAGGAGATGTGTTTGGCCACAGGATAGCATTGCAGTGGCGGTGCGTCCAGAGTGGGCGCTGGAGCACTGTCCCCTCTCTCCTGTGCCCATCACTCAGAACAATACATAGGTTCATGCGTTGCATGAACCTATGTATTGTCTATGCCGCACACTATTCAGGTGGATGGCCTCTTGTAAAGCGACCGACATATGATTAATTGCGTCATTTAGGGGGTTAAAATTGCAGAGCAGAAACAGGTATTAAAAAAGTCTTGCAAATTACAACCTGAGGGATGTAATTGGCTTCCTCAAAGAAAAATCGGGGACGCAAGGAGGGGGCATTCCTTGTGTAAACACTGACAGGCAGCTCTGGCAATCATGTTCACCAAGTCTGTTTAATGGTAACATGATTGGCTGATGCAACATGAAGGGAAGGAGAAGACATCAAGGACAGAAGAAGGATGGCGCTGACCACAAGAAGGTAAGTGCAGGGCTGGGGGGAAACTGGCTGCAATAGAGGGGACTAAATGGCTGCATTGGAGGGGACAACTGGGGGCGTTTATTAGGCAACAGAGCAAAAAAGGAGGAAGTTTATTTCCGAAATTGGGGTTGTAACCCCCCAACATTTGGAGCAACAGGCGCCCCTGCTGGAAAAGTTAGTGAGGGGAAATATTTAGGGAGGATAAAAAAAGGGGCAATCTAAAGCTTCCAACATGCATGGGGACAAAGGGGACATTCTCAGCATATTACAATCATGGTAATTAGGAAAGGATGAAAGAAATACAATACATTAGCATACATGTAATACATAAAATGTGATGTGAAGGGAGAAAACTTACCCTAATATAGTCCTCCTGCAGGACTTGTATAATAGCAGAACAGGTGTCTGGGATTATGAGGCCCAGAGCCTGGGGGGAGATGCCTGTGGTGAACTTCAAGTCCTGAAGACTTCTCCCTGTCGCCAGGTAACGCAACGTGGCGATGAGCCTCTGCTCAGCACTGATGGCTTCCCGCATAACGGTGTCCTTCCTGGTAATATAGGGGGACACCAAAGCCAACAGTTCCTGAAAAACGGGGTCAGACATCCTCAGAAAATTCCTGTAGTCCTCAGGATTATTCTCGACGATCTCCCGCAGCAGAGGCATGTGGCAGAATTGGTCCCGCTGGAGCAACCAATTCTTGGTCCATGAACTCCTCCTCACACCATTCATGGACTGGTCTTGGTCCAAAACAAGCAGACCAACACCAAGCGCACGCACAGCACGAACTCGACGACGAGAACGTCCAGGCGACATGGCTAGGAAACGGTCGTCTAATCAGAACGTACAGAACAGAACGCACTTTAGAACAGCAAGGCCTATGAATAACGAACTGAAATTCAGAAACGAACAGGCAATAACGCACTGTAAAACAGATACGACCTGCCTAGACGCCCTGAAAGTCAAGATACGAACCCACAAGCACAAACTGAACGGCAGAAAACGATCTGAAAAGTACGAAGACTGAAAAGCGCGAATCGTCTCTTCCCAAACTTTTACTTCAGACGCGGTAACACGAGATCAGCAAAAGCAGCCCAAGGGGTGGCGCCAAGAAAAAAGATCTTCCCCTTTATAGTGCCGTCGTACGTGCTGGACGTGAGCGCAGAGAACCACGAGGAAATTGGAAAATGACAGTGTGTACGCATAGAAAGCTTGACGAGAAAATCGACAAGCTTAACAAGAATCTCGTCGAAAAAAACGACGTGTTTTTTACGACGAGAAAATCGGTCGTGTGTACGAGGCCTCAAACATTTGGAATAATTACTTCAAAACCTGTGTGAATGGGATGTGATTGAGGTGAATGGTGTAGATTATCAAAACATGACACAAGATTAAATTTTTTTAGCGGGGCATAAGCATTATTTGATATAAAACTATTGTACATTATTAATTTGATATTATAATATATGAACTGAAAACAACTAAATAATCAACCCAAATAGTGTATTTAATTGCAAAGTCTATATAGATGAATTGTAAAGCTACTTGGCACCATGGGATTTATTTACTAAAATAGTAAAAGACATATAGGCAGTTGACTTTTCAGAGGAAGTTTTACTTTGCAAGTGAATTGTCTCTTAGTTTATGTGGAAAAAATTCACTCTGCAAAGAAAACCTAATCATGTGCAAAGGAAATTAAAAAAAAAATATATATTTTGCTTGAACATGATTGCATGAGGGAAGTTGGCAGAACTTCACCTCATTCATTAAGCCAAGGTAAAATGTCCTTGAAATGCCCCCGCTGGGGCCCCCAGACAGTGGCAGAATGCCAGGGCCCGGTCGCAAGTGCGACCTTTGCGACCCTGATAGTTCCTGGTAGATTCCTTCTGAGGAGGCACTGATAGGCGGCACTGATAGGCAGCACTGATAGATGGCACTGATGGGCACTGATAGGCGGAATTGATGAGCACTGATAGGTGGCACTGATAGGCAGCACTGATAGGTGACACGGATGGGCACTGATAGGCAGCATTTATGAGCACTGATTATCAGTGTAAACATTGTACTAACAGTCTTGCTGAATAATGGCTCTCCTTTCCTCACACAGACACAGAGTGGGAGGAAAGGACTGCCAATAACTGGCAAGTCTGTTTACATGTGCTAAGCTGATCACATGGTAAAGGCCCACTGTTATTGGCCCTTTACCATGATCTGTGAACAGGTAAATCAGATCAGGTTGATCAGATTCAAAGTACACAACAGTCACAGAGCGCACTGGAATCGCGCCCCCTGGGGGCACACAGGAGGCAGGGTTCTAAGAGGATGTCCATGAATGCCTTCCCAGAACTGGAAGCTCGGGGCTCAGATTGAAGTGGGGGCAGGGGGGCCTTTATTTTTTCTTGCACCGGGGACCCTGAAGGTTCTAGTTATGCCTCTGAAACACATGAATGAAAAAACAACTACAGTAAAACATTGGATTGAGAGCAACTTGGTTTGAGAGTGTTTTGCAAGACAAGCAACATTTTTTTATAAATTTTTAATTGATATACAAGCGATGTATGATATACAAGTAGCATGATGTCAGAACTGAGTATAAAAGAGAAGAGAGGCGCCTCTAAGTGTAGCAATACGGTTAGAAATTAAAAATAAAATACTGCGCTAGTCCCAAACTAAATAACAAATGTGAACAAAGGTAATGAAGCTGCTACATAAAATGTGACTAAAATGATATGCATGTGGATAAGGATGTAGCGCTAAAATTATAAGAGAGACCAAAGGAAATTACCTCAAAAAGTAGGCATAAATTTGGATAAAAAACAATAAAGTGAATCCACAAAAATGTCCATACAAGTATCCGAGATGAGAAAAAAACTGGACCACACGTGAAACAATATGGGTCATCACATAACTTCTGAAGGTGAAGAGAGGTAGAATACTCTTACCGGAACCGGTGGATCTGCAGATTAGGCAGATCAAATGGGCATTGGAAATCTCAGTGGCAGTTCCCTTCTGCTTGTCTGAAGGCTGGATCATACGAATCCCAGATGAAAACATCCCGGCAGGTTCCCCGCCTGGAAGTAGACTCTGGATTTGGCAACGAACTCCGCAGTCCTCAGATGAAACAGGAACAGCCTTGAGTCTGGAAATTCCTTCCAGAATTGCAGTCACAAACAAGGAGAAAACCTCAACTCAATAGACCAATCATGGAAAAAAGAATAAAGGGAGTGCTCCGATGATGTGCAGATCAATGTAGGTTTATTAAAAAACCAACAAAGTAAAAGTAATCACATGTAGATAAAAAAACATTAAAAAAGGGCAGTGAGTGGAGTGGTGTACCAAGCCCGACGCGTTTCGTACTAGAGTACTTCAACAGGGGCAATATGGTTACATTTAATGAAGGTACAACATTTAGCAACTCACATGGTTGATGAATAAAAGAGGCACATCTAAGTATGCAGGCATCTGGGGTAAAGCTGTCCACATAGACCGTCCTCTGCACCGCCATTGACATCATACCTTCCATGCTGCGCTCCGCGAGCATTTCTAGCCTCGCTTTCAGAACGCTCTACTGCAGGGTAGTCACCCCGGTCGCGATTGTAGACTGACAGTGGTGAGAGCTGGCAGTGCGGAGGATGGTCTATGAGAACAGCTTTACCCCAGATGCCTGCATACTTAGATGTGCCTCTTTTAATCATAACCCTGGTGAGTTGCTAAATGTTGTACCTTCATTAAATGTAACCATATTGCTACACTTAGAGGCACCTCTCTTCTCTTTTATACTCTGTAGCTCCTGCTGGATTTTGCTTCTAATCCCATTGTGGAGGCTGCCATTTGTGGATGGACATTTTATTAAAACACAACCTGGTCACATTGCTATAATCTTTTTATATGAACTAAAAACTGAAGAATTTATAAATAAATGGTTGTTGAACAAATCATCTGAGTTTCCATTATTTCTTATGGGGCAATTTGCTTTGATATACAAGTGCTTTGGATTACAAGCATGTTTCCGGAACGAATTATGCTCGCAATCCTAGGTTTTACTGTAATGTTATATATATATATATATATATATAACAACTATATATACTAATTATTATAAATATATATACTAATAATTGTCATACAGTACGTTTTTGGCTGGTTCCATACTGTACAATCCTATCACTGAGACTCATTACTGCTGTCTGCTATCTATTACATGTTTCCCAAACAATATAGCAATAGCAAATTACACTAACATCCAATTGTGACCAGACCCGCGAAGAGTCAGTAGTGGATGGTAGTTGAAATTATGAGTTGAACATGAGCAGGATCATGAAAACCTCTTGTGTTGCTAAAACCCTGCTTAATTTTTATCTTTCATGATGGCTGCCTAACTTTTGCTTTTAAAAAATGGCTGTGTCTGGCTTTAGTTAGTCCCCATGATATTCAGCTAATTTCATGCTCAATGAATCTTTTTCTTGGATTTGAATGAAGGTGCCTGGTTTGATGAAACAAGATCAGTTTCTTTTAATTATACTGTATAAATCTCACAGGGACTACCATATGAGAAAAGCATGCTGATCTATAGTACCGTGTGCCACTGCTTTTCTGCTGTTATTCTTTTTTCACATTCAAATGTATCTCTTTCAAGTCGCATTTCCATAGAGAGCAGGTAATTGCAGCTTGGGATGAAGGAGGACAGAGCAGATGCAAAACTTCTAGAAAACTATAGTAAGACCTGTGCTTCATTTGCTTTCATGTTTTAAAGTGGTCAGTCCCTGTGAGGATATTGTGTGTCATTATTATTCTTAATTACAACCAACATAATTTGGGTATAATTGCTTTTCGGTCACCCCATGAATCGCTAACCATTTTAAGCTTTTTAATTATGTTCATATTTTTCCCCTAGAAACAATCATTTTGCAGACTTTTACTTGCTCATAACCGGTAATAAATAAGCAAAATAGCAAGCCTCTAGCCTGGTTATTTTGTTTATGTCTTATTATACCAATTTTACAATATGCACAACATTAAATGGCTTTTTTGAAGTTCGAGTATGTAATGTAAATCCAACATTTCATATTCCTTGTATGTGCCTGCTATACTTGTATGAAAAAGTATCTTGTTCTCTTTGTATTCCTTCCTTTATGTGAAATCCCTGGGGTCCCTGCCGGTCCCTTTGTTTCCTTATTAAAAACTAACCACACTAAGCAGGAAAACATTCCATGGTCAGTTCTCTAGCTGTGCTCAGAACTCAGTGTGCTCTCCTCCAATGATGACACGTGTCCTGGCATGAAAGTTCAGCGTGCTGCTGTATCTCCTCCCTAGCTTTTATGCAGCTGAGAACAGAGGGAATGTGATCACTTTTTAAAAGGGAAAAAGGGTATTTTTTTTTATTTTTTTTATATCTATACGCAAATGTTTTGCATTTAATTTCTATTTTAAACTGAATGGGTTGTTTTACAAGGTGAGGGTTTACATACACTTTAATATGAAGAAAAAAGGTTTATTTTTTTAGTTTTGGATAGAGTAGGCAGTGATTAAAGTGGAACTCCAGCTGCATGTATTCCTTTCCACCCCCCACCCCCACTCTCTGAGGCCTCCCCATCTTTTCAAAAATAAAATATGATATACATATTTTCACTGAAGTCTTCTAGCCAGTCTGGTGACATTATCAGTCCTTCCTCTTTCCACTGCTTTCTCCATGGTGGCCCTTCCTACTGAACTGAGTGGCACTTGCTTAATGGCATGTGAACACTGCTGAGTCCTGGAGTACTGTGAGCCCAGCCTGTTTGATGACACTATCCCAGGTGGTGGTTCAGTGACATGCTAAGCTTACAAGAAATGGATAAATTGACACTGACTGTTGTTCAATCCAGAAGAGTACCAGCAGAAAGAAAACGAAAAGGGCACCAGGTCAATATGAGTAAAAACATGAAATAATTTATTATGTATCCACTTACATAGAGGACTCTTGCGTGCTGTAAGCAGAGGCGTTGTGGTATGCTGTGTGATCAAGGCAGTTGGCAGGATAGACTGGAGGACAGCTGGGTGTACACAAGCATGGACCCTCAGAAAACCAGAGGTCGGCGGCGCCAGCAGACTCCAAAAGTGCCACTGTCAGAGTACTAGATGGAAGAGATGACCACTCGCATCGACCTGGACCCGCTGCAGCAGGAGGCTGGAGACCAGTGGTGTCAGTGGGCTCTCACATAGCGCTGAAAACACCAAGAGACGAGACACGAACAGGGGAGAGGGCAGGCTGCAACACGTTTCCAAGGCCCCACCTCCTTCTTCAGGCTGCCCTTTGACCTGGAAGCCTTTTTCATTCGCTTTTTGTCTCTGTGGGAATCCCATACCCTAATAGGAGCTGCTGGCTTGTGTGCTGCCCACGTCACCACCTATTGAATCCTCCGTCTGGCTTCTGTTTTTTCCTTGTCTTCATACCATATCTCAGCAACATCTGCTTTATGGACTTTATTTCCTATAGCTATTAGCGTAATAACATGTATTTCATTTGATGTCAGTGAGCGCTGATTCACCTTCGCTCAGTTGGTGGTTTGTTTTTTGAAAGAGGACCAGCAGAGCTGAATGAAGGAGGAAGCTAGGGATAGAGCTAATAAGTAGATTGTTGACACATTTTTCATTTAATTCAGATTGGAGGAGGAAGTCCAACAATCTTAATCACTTACAGTCCAGCCATTGTATTTAAACGGCTGCACAGCTCACTTATGAGGTTGGTAGGGAGTTTTTAAACCTCTCTAATGCACACAGCAACATTCCCTGTGATAGCTGTGTCCATTGGAAACAGCAGATAACAGAGCAGAGTACAGGGAAAGTGAAATTGGCCATGTGATCTTTGTGACCAATGTTGCAGCCAGCACTCTGTTTCCTCTCACATCAATCAGCTATGAGAGGAATCTGAGTATTTCAAAAGTTATAAACAGATGTGACACTGTACTAGGGAGGCTAGTGATTAGGGACACTGGTTGGCTTCTCTGGTGACACTGTATGCCAGTGCAGCCAGCCAGTGTCTTTGATCACTATATACACCAGTACATTTTCATCATACCAGTTCAGCCAGCAACAATTTTCCTGATCACCACCACATGAGTCCCAGTGTCACCAGACCTGTATAAGTCAGAAACAGTGTTCCTGATTTCTGCCACACCAAACCCAGTGTCATCAAACCACTGCAGCCAGCAACAGTGTTTTCTGATCATTGCCACATGAGTCCCACTGACCAGACCAGTGTAACCCAAAAACAATGTTCTTGATCACCACCATACCAGTCTCAGTGTCACCTGACCAGTGTAAGCCAGCAGCTGATCACTGCCACACCAGCAGCAGTGTTTCTGAGCAACACCACACCAGTGATGGTGACCAAATTAGTGCAGCCAGCAAAAGTATCCCTGATCGCCAAAACACCGTTTTTTTAATCTCCACCACACCAAATGTAGTGTCACCAGACCAATGTAAGACCACACCAGTGTTCCTGTTTGCAGCCACACCGGTCAGTTAGCAACAATTATCCTGATCACCGCCACGCTAGTGCCAATGTCAACACAGTCAGCACAGCAAGCAATAGTGTTCCTAATCACTGCCACATGAGTCCCAGTGTCACCAAAGTCCCAGTGTAAGCCAGCAACAATGTTCCTGATCAACACTATAGCAGTCCCAGTGTCACCAGACTAGTGTAAGTCAGTAACAGTGTTCTATGATCTTCACAGCAATTCCAGTGTCACCAGACCAATGTAAGCTAGTTACAGTGATCCTGATCATCGCCACACCAGTCCCACTGTCACCAGACAATTGTAAACTAGCAAAAGTGTTCCTGATCATCACCACACCAATCCCAGTGTCACCAGACCAGTAGTAACAGTGTTTTTGATTGCCTCCACAGCAATTCCAGTGTCACCAGACCAGTGTAAGCCGTCAACAGTGTACCTGATTGCTGCCACAACAGTGACAGTAACACCAGACCGATGCAGCCAGTAACAATGTTCCCTATTGATAGCCATACCAGTGCCAGTGTCAACAGAGCCAATGCAGCCATAATTTGTGTCCCTGATCCCCACAACACCAGTGAAGTGGTGCCTTTGTCTGGCACCTGTACTGACCCTGGCATTTTTTTTATTTTTTATTATTGTTTATTTATAGATTTTCAAATCAGACAAAGTAATCCAAACATTTGAATAATAAAGAGTGCAAGAAATGAACATACGCACTTTTAGCAGGGAACATACAAGTCTGGTTACATATAGGACAGTTATATCATAAGATAGAAAATAAGTAATGGGTTTAACATTATCAACATATCATGGCTCTGCTGGACAAAATGATATATAAACAGTCCGTCATCTGCAGGAGGAGAATCATATTATACAATTCTGTAGGATCAAGGACAATGGGTAAGCAGTCATGGTGGGGTGGAATGGGGATCCATGTTAAAATCAGAAGAGTCCCATTTCTCCCAGATAGCTTCGAATTTGGGTAAGGAATCATCTATAACAGCTGTAAGACGTTCCATCCTTCGAATATCAGCAGTTGTCTATAAAAATTGTGCAAAAGTTGGAGGAGAGGTAGCTCTCCAGCATTGAGGAATGCCAGAAAAAGAAAAGCAATCAGTTTGCAGAGATTTTTGGAAATTTTCGGGAGAGGTAGGCCTAATAACAAATATAGAGGTTATGAACCTGTGACCAAAAGGGAATTAATACAGGGCACTCCCAAAAAATGTGGAAATGGGTACCCACAGAGGAGCCACATCTCCAACAATGGCTATATGGGGTCAATTTATGTGATGCTAGGAATTCAGGGGTTTTGTACCAGAACATATGTATTTTATATGTGGTCTCTCTCTGGGCCAAACATCTAAAGACCCCGGAGGCAGCGTCACAAATTCATCTCCAATCCCCCACTGAGATAGTCCTATGCAATATGTGGGACCATTTTCTCATGTATGAATGGGTGTGTTTAGAAAGGAGAAGAGCTGAATGTAAGATTTTGTAGATAGTGGAAATTGACCCTGGCATTTTTATTGACCATGTTTCTGCATCCCACCTGGACTGATCCTTAGCCTGTTTGCAGACCATGTTTAGCCAAATCTGCATAGTTACATTAGGAGACTGTGAATTTATTAATAGTAAAATAAAAAGACATCCAAACACCAGCAAACAGCAAACAAAGATATAAGTGAATCAAAAACCCAGTGACAAAATACATAACTAAATGACCTAGCAGGATAACAGAAATCCTAACTATCGAGCTAACAATATACAGTACAGTTTCTACTGTCCTGGTGCTCCAGAATGTGATAGGTAGTCAGGAAATTAGATGCATAAGTTATGCCCCTTGCAAGCTTGAAGGCATTCTTTGGATTTTGGGTCCCTCTGGGAAGATAGGCTCCAAAAAAGTCTCACATATGTGTTTTTCCCATACTCAGGAGGAGTAGCAAAATTGTGTTTGGTATGTAACTCTAAACATGCCCATGCTGTGTGATAAACATATCTGATTAATCTACTACTTTGTGTAAAAAAATACATTTTCATTTTCTTTCCAAATTTTTCAAAAATTGTGGCAGAAAAATAAAATCTTTAAAAGATCACCATGTCTTGGGTGTTTACAAATTTTATGGGTGTAGTCATTTTGTGGGCGTTTCTAGATCTCCTGTTTAACTCTAAAATTGTATTTTGTAAAGGCTTAATCTGTAAATATCTCCTATGGAGACAGGCATACACAGTTTTAACCACTTCACGCAAATCGCCGTACTCGTATGTTGGTACTTCAATGCTAAATACTGGGGTTATAGCAGCAGCAAGCAGCCATAACCCTGGTATTTTCAGGAACAGCGTGCATTTCACTTTAGGATAAAAGTGGTATCTGCAGCAGATTTGCTGCAAGATCCGCTTTATTGGTGGCGGGAGAGGGACCCACCACGCTACGGTCGTCACCGGAGCCGTCAGTAGCTGTTGAGACGATTGCATCTGCTTCCCTTACTGCTTGGATGCAGAGTGAGGGGAATGAGTGATGGCCCCCGCTCGCGGCTCCATTGCATTGGAGGGCTGAAGCCACGTCCAATGTCACTTCGGCCCAATGCTCTTAAAGGAGGATTTTTTTTTTCCAAATAATTTTTTTTTATTATTATTGCATTTTAGTGTAAATATGAAGTCTGAGGTCTTTTTGATGCCAGATCTCATATTTAAGAGGTCATGTCATGCTTTGTTTCTATTACAAGGGATGTTTACATTCCTTGTAATAGGAATAAAAGTGACCCAATTTTTTTATTTTAAAGAACAGTGTCAAAATAAAAAGCAAATTAAATAAGATTTTTTTTTTAAAGTGCCCCGTCCCAACGAGTAAAACCGCTGCACAAATATGGTGTGACAGAAAGAATTGTATAGTATAGGGTGTTAGAAAAAAATATATATAATGTTTGGGGATTCTAAGTAATTTTCTAGCAAAAAAAATGATTTTAACTTGTAATCACCCAGTTTGAAAAATAGAGGGGTTCCACATGCGATTTTTTTTTTAAAGTCAGCAGCTACAAACACTGTAGCTGCTGACTTTTAATAAGGACACTTACCTTTCCTACTCGCCCACGATGTCAGCCCCGCTGAGGCCGATCCCTCGATCCTGGCAGCTCCCGGCGCCGCCATCCTCAGTAAGGGAAACAGGGAGTGAATCCGTGCGGCTTCACTGCCCATTTCCTACTGCACATGCATGAGTCTTGCATTGTTTTCTTAATGGGCGGCTTGCTCTCTGGGATACACACAGTTCCCAGAAGGCAGCGCGCCCCATTCACCAGACGACAACGCGAGGAGGATGCGGAAGAAGACCAGCCGCCGATAAGGAAGAGGCAGTTCAGGGGCTTCCGCATAGCAACCGGTATTTCTGGTGAGTAAAAAAAATTTTTTTTTTCACATTTTTTGAAGGTTTTTGTGAAAAAATTTTTTTAGGGTGGAACTCCACTTTAAGTGGTTAAAGCATGACATGTCTATTTACTTTGCATAATATCATCTTTAATATTTTACAAAAATGGTTATTAAATTGTGTTTGTGTGCACTAAAATTTCTATTTTATTATTTTTTTGCTTTAAAAATGGTTGCGGAAATATCATGCAACATAAAATGTAACAACAACCATTTTTTTCTTCAAGGTCTCTGCTTGTGAAAATATATAATTTTTGAGAGTTCTAAATAATTCTCTATCTAAAAATCCTGGTTTTTACATGTATTTGAGAAATGTGTTTCTGGTGTGTGTGCGGGTGTTTCTTCTGTCCTGGCACTTCAGGGCCTCAAAAAATTTAAAGTCAGGAAATATTATTAAAAAATGTCCCACACACATGTGGCATGTGGTATCCTCATACTTGGGAGGAATAGAAGAATATATTTTGGGGTATATTGTAAGTATGCCTATGCCTATGCTGGGTGTGGGAAAGAACTTGGTAAAATTACAACTTTGTGTCATAAAATGAAATTTTATTTACATTTTCCAAAACATTGTGGCAAAAAAATACAATGTCAAAAAACTTAACATGCTAATTACTAAATATTTTATGTATCCATATCTCAGAAATTAGTCATTTTGGGGGTGTTTTTCCTGTCCTGTCATTTTAGGGCATCAAGAAATGATACATTTCAGATACTATATGCATAACCAAAAGTTTGTAGACTCTATAACTTTCACACAGTCTAAATAATATACCGGTACATCTATTTGTTTTTGTAGAAATGTAGCTATGAATACATTTTATTCTAAATTTATGAACATTTTATGGCAAGGAAAACATATATATAATGTTTGGGGATTCTAAGTAATTTTCTAGCAAAAAAAATGATTTTAACTTGTAATCACCCAGTTTGAAAAATAGAGGGGTTCCACATGCGATTTTTTTTTTAAAGTCAGCAGCTACAAACACTGTAGCTGCTGACTTTTAATAAGGACACTTACCTTTCCTACTCGCCCACGATGTCAGCCCCGCTGAGGCCGATCCCTCGATCCTGGCAGCTCCCGGCGCCGCCATCCTCAGTAAGGGAAACAGGGAGTGAATCCGTGCGGCTTCACTGCCCATTTCCTACTGCACATGCATGAGTCTTGCATTGTTTTCTTAATGGGCGGCTTGCTCTCTGGGATACACACAGTTCCCAGAAGGCAGCGCGCCCCATTCACCAGACGACAACGCGAGGAGGATGCGGAAGAAGACCAGCCGCCGATAAGGAAGAGGCAGTTCAGGGGCTTCCGCATAGCAACCGGTATTTCTGGTGAGTAAAAAAAATTTTTTTTTTCACATTTTTTGAAGGTTTTTGTGAAAAAAATTTTTTAGGGTGGAACTCCACTTTAAGTGGTTAAAGCATGACATGTCTATTTACTTTGCATAATATCATCTTTAATATTTTACAAAAATGGTTATTAAATTGTGTTTGTGTGCACTAAAATTTCTATTTTATTATTTTTTTGCTTTAAAAATGGTTGCGGAAATATCATGCAACATAAAATGTAACAACAACCATTTTTTTCTTCAAGGTCTCTGCTTGTGAAAATATATAATTTTTGAGAGTTCTAAATAATTCTCTATCTAAAAATCCTGGTTTTTACATGTATTTGAGAAATGTGTTTCTGGTGTGTGTGCGGGTGTTTCTTCTGTCCTGGCACTTCAGGGCCTCAAAAAATTTAAAGTCAGGAAATATTATTAAAAAATGTCCCACACACATGTGGCATGTGGTATCCTCATACTTGGGAGGAATAGAAGAATATATTTTGGGGTATATTGTAAGTATGCCTATGCCTATGCTGGGTGTGGGAAAGAACTTGGTAAAATTACAACTTTGTGTCATAAAATGAAATTTTATTTACATTTTCCAAAACATTGTGGCAAAAAAATACAATGTCAAAAAACTTAACATGCTAATTACTAAATATTTTATGTATCCATATCTCAGAAATTAGTCATTTTGGGGGTGTTTTTCCTGTCCTGTCATTTTAGGGCATCAAGAAATGATACATTTCAGATACTATATGCATAACCAAAAGTTTGTAGACTCTATAACTTTCACACAGTCTAAATAATATACCGGTACATCTATTTGTTTTTGTAGAAATGTAGCTATGAATACATTTTATTCTAAATTTATGAACATTTTATGGCAAGGAAAACTGTTTTTTTTTTCAGAATGTTTGATCTTTTTTCCTTTATGTAGTAAAAAAAAACAAAAAAAAACTAGTGATTAAATATCACCAAAAGAAAACTATATGTTTAAAAAAAAAAGACATAACATTAATTTGGGTAAAGAGTTGCATGACCAACTAATTGTTAGTCAAAGTATTAAAGTGCTAAAAACTTAACAATTACCTGGACAGGAAGGTGGTTTAACATGGAAATCTTCAGGTGGTTAAAACATTTTGAGATTAGATCAATTTTTATTTAAGTTGCCTCAGTCCATCTTACCTTAGTAGGGGAATTGCTATATTAGAGAGCTCTCACCACAGCAGTTGTCCTAGGAAGATATCAATGTAAAAAAAGTTGATGGTGATGGAGCAAAGGGATGCCCCAGAAAAGCAATAGGGAAGGTCAGCCACGGTATATTATATTGAAAAATAGCTTTATTAAAGTTACAAGTGTAAAAATAGATCCACAAAATATGTCAAGATGACATATTTGTGGAAACATCCCCCAAGTGTACCCAACAATAAAGAACACATACAGAAAAAAATGACAACGCTGTCACAATATGATGCCAATCTCGGCGGCCCCACACATACATACACATACATAAACCAGCTAGGGAGAAGAAGAAAATGGTGCTGTTATATAAAATTGAACCAACATTAGGACTTGATTCTGTGTAATCAATAGTAGCAGGGCTACACATGCTGCATGTCCGTATGCCGGGCTTGTGCGGTTGTTGTGAAGAAGGATTGCATCAACAGGTAAGTCAAGCACTTAGAGCTGTAAGGGGGGCCATAGCCTAAGTTGCAGTATTAGTCTGCCAGCTTATGAAGATTTCTAAGGATTGCCTGTCCACTCGTAGGTATGTAGCATGGAAAAAGAAGATTACTGGATGAATCGTTTATTAATTCAGGGCAGTCATATAGGGGTTAATTAGTTATGGAGCATATTATATATGCATATATAACTACAATGTCCCTTGGCCAAATATGGCATATCAAGCAGTACACAGTTCAAGTAAGTCCACTGGATATCAACAGGAGGTAGAGGGGAGGGGAGGAGAAGAGATATGGTTTGACTCTCACCACTCCAGGATGATGGCTACAACAGCCATTGTGCATGGAGTCCGTTCCCCTCTAAAGTCAGGCTGTGGGTGAATGCTGGGTCAGCATATGGATAGATGCTGTTGATGTCTGTCAGCGTGTTACAGCGGCAGTCTGATGTAGAGCAACTATGCTCTAGAACATCCGATCAGGTGTCAGAGAAGCTGGCTACGGTGGCCCATAGGTAAATGCGAATCAGGCTTATCCAGTCTATCCCTATGAAGATGACGGTACAAGGTTACCTCGCACATTAGCTGGAACGCGGTAGAGCGTGGGGCAGAGATGGCGCTGCCTACGTCAACGCATTTCGCACATGTGACCATGCGCTTTGTCAGGATGGGTATGGAAGGTATCCCCTGACTTATTGTCACTGTGACAACTCAATAGCAATAAAAAATTGATAGGCATTTTAAACTTTTTTCAACATATGTCGAAAACCAAAAATAAAAGTTGATTTAGCTTTAAATGCTTTGCAATGAAACTATGCTTATTTCCAAAGTTAAGAAACAAACAAGTAAACTTGTTAAAATAAGCTTAAAATAATGTTAAAGTACTTGAAATAAGGAAGGCAAGCATTTGAGTTTAAAATTAACCTTTTAGGACTGCTAAAATATTTATAATAACACTACTGGCAAAGAGCAAGCACCTTATGCTTGTCCACAAGTACCTGAATTTCTCTAAAACCATGTCCTTTTTGTACCTTCTTTCTTTTTAAGTCACATTCAATGCTAAGCTCTACCCCATTATCTTAATTATAGAGGAGGAACCACCATTGAGAAATTGAGATCTCCAGTTTAATGTTGCCAACATCTCAATATTTTGTATGTAGAAAACCAATGGAAAAGTACCCCCCCGGTACTACGGGACTTTAAAGGCAGACTCTTATAAACAATATCTAATAAAACATAGAACATTTTATTTTATTTAAGGATTAAAGACATAGTGGTGCAAAACATCACCATAATAATAAAGAGTACGTCATATACATAGAGTACCACAAAGAGATTTGAAAAGAGAACTTCTCCTAAAGCATGATGCATTTCGGGAATCTTGGGGCATATCCCTTCTTCATGGGGCTTAGAGAAGACAGAAGTGGTTGGTATATAAGTACTCTGAAACAAAAGAAACACAGTATGCAGATAAAAACAAATGACAGGGCAAGCAATGCGCCAACACGTGGAACAAAAACAGCCGTGAAAACGCGCAAATACCAATATTGTATCATATAATCAAACATTTCTTAAAAGGGATAAGATAGAGCTGCGCAAGCAGGAAAACATTGTTGACAAGTGATGATGAATGACCAGATGAGAAGAAAGCCCCCTAGGCTCATGTAGTCCCACACAAGGATCCCCACAGAAGGTCCCCACGGCCAACCCAACGAGCACAACATAAGACTAGTACGATGAGATGATTGGTCCTTTTTTCTTAGGACCAATCATCTCATTGTACTAATCTTATGTTGGCTTTCAAGTGAGTTGGTAAAATCTCATTAGTAGCTGGATTAACAGCTGGTTAAATCATTACACATTTAGCCACCCCAACTACCAACATAATAGTACTTTTAGCTCTCCCTGGAGATGCCAAATCTAATTAACAGTTTTAAATAGAATTATCCTTTAAAGTATGATTAAAGTCTCCTATATGACAGTCTAAACTAGTCCCAAACCCAGTCTCTATGTGATGCAAGTCTCAAAAAGTAAGCAAGAAAAAACTTCTTTTAACTTCCCTGACAAAGCCAAATCCTCCTTCATTTGTGTCTCATACTCTCCCACTCCCAGACACTGCAGCCTAGAGTGGGAGAATTTCAGCAACAGAGGCACTGCTGTCAGTCCAAAAAGCAGTGGGCAGAACTAGGCATAGCCAGCTTCTAAATGGCAAGCCACAGGCAATACTGATAGCCATGCCCTTGAAACATTTCCTCACCCCACTGTAATACAAGCAGGCACAGCCTGCATGATAGAGGCAACTCAGCTTTGAATTCAGTAGCAATGCAGCATCATTGTCAAACCATCACAGGAAACTCCATTAGGTTGACTTTACTGGAAGTCTATACAGGTATTCAATAGGAAGCCATAGTTCTCTAATGGTCCATGTAAAAATAGCACACCAGTAGATCATAGAGTATTAAGATAAAAAGGTAGATAGTAAAAATCATGGACCTGCTGCTAATATCAGAGGAAAAACTACAAAGAATGTAATAACATTAGGTCAGCTACCATATATATTTTTTCTTATCTGAATGTTTAGTGACACAATGGGGTTTATTTACTAAAGCTGGAGAGTGCAAAATCAGGCTCACTTCTGCATAGAAACCAATCAGCTTCCAGGTTTTATTGCCAAAGCTTAACTGAACAAGCTGAGGTTAGAAGCTGATTGGCTACCAGGCACAGCTGCACTAAATTCTGAGTGCACCAGATTTAGTAAATCTACCCCTTTAAGTTCTACATCTCAAAACATGGTATTTTTTTCTTCAAATACAAAAATTAACCTGCTTTATAGATGAATAATTAAATTCTGTCTGCTGTTACAGTAGCTGGCATTGCATGACTTGGAACATCTGTAACATTGTACTGTTCTGCTCTGACATAATATGGCAAACCTAGATAAGCTAGGCATATGTCAATTATATCAAATATAATAAATTTTCAAAAATGATTCTAGGTTTGATTTTACTCAGAATTCTGTACCAATGACGAGTTGCGATCGGTGTTACAGAATATCTCTACAACATGTCACTTGTCAGGACACAACCATCTCATCAGGCTTATACTGTATTTCAAGCACCAAGCAAAAAAGTCAGTGGAAGAAATCTGACTTGATGGGCAAATGTGTGATATAAATACTACTCTTGGGTGCAGTGCCATGTATTGGTCCCCAGCTTGGTTCCACAGCTTCCAGATAATATAGCCCATCCTCCTTTAGGGGCCACATGTCTCATGATTCAAAAATGCAACCTTAGCAATGGTGAAGAAAGAAAGAGGAAGAGGAAGGGAGGGGGCACATACACTAGTTCATATGGCAAACCTCTCTCCAACGGGGAGGCACAGAATGATAGAAGCTTCATGGAGGCATGGAGAGAAAATTTAGCCACCAAGAAAATAGGAAGCACTGCATGTCTGCATTTTAAAAAATCATGGACCTGCTGCCAATATCAGAGAAAAAACTACAAAGAATGTAATAACATTAGGTCAGATACCATATATATATATTTAATGTGATGGTTTAGTGACACTTTAAGTTCTACATCTCAAAACATGGTATTTTTTCTTCAAAGAATGAACCTGCTTCATAGGCAAACAATTTTATTCTCTCTGCTGTTACAGTAGCTGGCTTTGCATGACTTGGAACATCTGTAACATTGCACTGTTCTGCTCTGACATAATATGGCAAACCTAGATAAGCTAGGCATATGTCAATTATATCAAATATAATACATTTTAAAAATATTCTAGGTTTGATTTTACTCAGAATTCTGTACCAATGACAAGTTGCAATCAGTGTTAGAGAATATCGCTACAAAATGTCACTTGTCAGGACACAACCATCTGATCAGGCTTATATTTCAAGCACCAGGCAAAAAAGTCAGTGGAAGAAATCTGAATTGATGGGCAAATGTGTGATATAAATGTGACATTTAGCTGTGCTTCTTATTGAATAAATGTGAAGTGACAGTAAATATGCCACATCATGTAACATGTAATCCTAATAAATAGTTTTTACAGTATTCTTTACTGTAACAAAACAATTAAAAAGGCTAAACAAATATATTATAATTGGGGATTTGTTCTAAAACTGTACTGCATCTTGCTCATGTATTTCCATTTTAAACAGAAGGTGGCAGGTACAACTTTACATGTATAGATAATATTTAAAGTTGATTAACTTATTTTAAAAATAAATACATTTCAGGACTAAGGCTAGCCATACATGATTCTTTTTTTTTCAGCAAGCGGGTTGAAAAAAGAAAAATGAACCAATTCCCCCATCCACACATTTTATGTGGGTGGAGGAATCCCTCCCGCTGTACTATTGTAATCTGCCAACGGGGAGCCTTCCCCACCAGCAGAATACAAGGCTTCAGAGCCTTGATAAAGTATTCATATCCCTTGAAATGTTCCACATTTTGTCATGTTACAACCAAAAACGTAAATGTATTATATTGGGATTTTATGTGATAGACCAACAGAAATTGGCACATAATTGTGAAGTGGAAGGAAAATGATAAATGGTTTATCTTTTTTTTTTTTTACAATTATGCAAAAAGTGTGGCACGCATTTGTATTCAGCCCCCTTTACTCTGATAGCCCTAACCAAAATCTAGTGGAACCAATTGCCTTCAGAAGTCACCTAATTGCTAAATAGAGTCCACCTGTGTGTAATTTGATCTCAGTATAAATATAGCTATTCTGTGAAGCCCTCAGAGGTTTGTTAGAGAACGTTAGTAAACAAACGGCATCATGAAGGCCAAGGAACACACCAGGCAGGTCAGGGATAAAGTTGTGGAGAAGTTTAAACCAGAGTTAGGTTATAATAAAAAAATATCCCAAACTTTAAACATCTCACGGAACACTGTTCAATCCATCATCCAAAAATAGAAAGAGTATGACACAACTGCAAAACCTACCAAGACATGGCCGTCCACCTAAACTAACAGGCCGGGCAAGGAAAGCATTAATCAGACAAGCAGCCAAGAGGCCAATGGTAACTCTGGAGGAGCAGGTGGTGGGAGAATCTGTCCACAGGACAACTATTAGCCATGCACTCCAACATCTGGCCTTTATGAAAGAGTGGCAAGAAGAAAGCCCTTGTTAAAAGAAAGCCATAAGAAGTCCCGTTTGCAGTTTGCGAGAAGCCATGTGGGGGACACAGCAAACATGTGGAAGAAGGTGCTCTGGTCAGATGAGACCAAAATTGAACTGTTTGGCCAAAAAGCAAAACGTAATGTGTGGTGGAAAACTAACACTGCACATCACCCTGAACACATCATCCCCACCGTGAAACATGGTGGTGGCAGCATCATGTTGTGGGGATGCTTTTCTTAAGTAGGGACATGGAAGCTGGTCAGAGTTGATGGGAAGATGGATGAGGCCTAATACAGGGCAATCTTAGAAGAAAATCTGTTAAGCCCTGTACACACGATCGGATTTCCTATGGTTTTTAAACCAATGGATTTTTCCATCGGAAAACCGATGAAGCTGACTTCCATCAGTCTTGCCTACACACCATCAGTCAAAAAACTTACCGATCCAAACGTGGTGACGTAAAACACTCCGATGAGCCGAGAAAAATGAAGTTCAATGCTTCTGAGCATGCGTCGACTTGATTCTGAGCATGTGTGGGTTTTTTAACCGATGGACTTGCCCATAGACGATCGGAATTTGCTATCAGTATTTTATCCATCGGAAAAATTTAAAACATGTTCTATTTTTTGACACCGATGGAAAAAAGAACGATGGGGCCCATACACGATCGGTTTGTCCGATGAAAAAAATCCATCGGACTGTTTTCATTTGTAAAACCGATCGTGTGTACGTGGCTTTAGAGTCTGCAAAAGACCGAGGCATAGGTTCACCTTCCAGCAGGACAACAACCCTAAACATACAGCCAGAGCTACAATGGAATGGTTTTGATCAAAGCATATTAATGTGTTAGAATGGCCCAGTCAAAGTCCATACCTAAATCCAATTGAGAATCTATGTCAAAACTTGAAAATTGCTGTTCACAGATGCTCTCCATCCAATCTGACAGAGCTTGAGCTATTTTGCAAAGAAGAATGGGCAAAAATGTCACTCTCTACATGTGCAAAGCTGGTAGAGACATCCCCAAAAAGACGTGCAGCTGTCATTGCAGCAAAAGGTGGTTCTACAAATGCACGCCACACTTTTCATATATTTTTTTGTAAAAAAAATTGAAGACTATTTATTATTTTATTGCTACTTCACAAGTATGTGCCATTTTTTGTTGGTCTATCACATAAAATCTCAATAAAATACATTTACATTTTTGGTTGTAACATGACAAAATGTGGAAAATTTCAAGGGGTGTGAATACTTTTTCAAGGCACTGTATAGCTGGCAGCATTGAATATTCAGGAAAAGCCTGACAAGCTGGTTGTACACAAATCAATCGATAGACCAGCTAGCCCATACATGGATTGAAATTCAGTTGGTTCCTGCTGAACCAGCTGAATTTCGATCCTTGTATGGCCGGCTTAAAGGGTGATTTAAAATTTCCCGTACTTGCTTTTAACCACTTAAGCCCCGGACCATTTCGGGCCATTAGGACCAAGCCTGTTTTTGGGATTCGGCACTGCGCTGCTTTAACTGTAAATTGTGCGGACATGCAATGTTGTACCCAAATGAAATTTGCGTCCTTTTCTTCCCACAAATAGAGCTTTCTTTTAATGGTATTTGATTGCCTCTGCGATTTTTATTTTTTGCGATATAAACAGAAAAAGACCGAAAATTTTGAAAAAAAATGATATTTTCTACTTTTTGTTATAAGAAAAATCGAATAAACTCAATTTTAGTCATACATTTAGGCCAAAATGTATTCAGCCACATGTCTTTAGTAAAAAAAGTCAATAAGCGTATATTTATTGGTTTGAGCAAAAGTTATAGCGTTTACAAACTAGGGTACATTTTCTGAAATTTACACAGCTTTAAATTTATGACTGCCTATCTCATTTCTTGAGGTGCTAAAATGGCAGGGCAGTACAAAACCCCCCCAAATGACCCCATTTTGGAAAGTAGACACCCCAAGGAAATTGCTGAGAGGCATGTTGAGCCCATTGAATATTTTTTTTTTTTGTCCCAAGTGATTGAATAATGACAAAAAAAAAAAAAAAAAAGTTGTCACTAAATGATATATTGCTCACACATGCCATGGTTATATGTGGAATTGCACCCCAAAATACATTCTGCTGCTTCTCCTGAGTACGGGGATACCACATGTGTGGGACTTTTTAGGAGCCTAGCCACGTACGGGACCCCGGAAACCAAGCACCGCCTTCAGGATTTCTAAGGGCGCAAATTTTTGATTTCACTCCTCACTACCTATCACAGTTTCGAAGGCCATAAAATGCCAAAATAGCACAAAACCCCCCCAAATGACCCCATTTTGGAAAGTAGACACCCCAAGCTATTTACTGAGAGGCATGTTCAGTCCATGGAATATTTTATATTTTGCCACAAGTTGCGGGAATATGACAAACTTTTTTTTTTTTGCACAAAGTTGTCACTAAATGATATATTGCTCACACATGCCATGGGCATATGTGAAATTACACCCCAAAATACATTCTGCTGCTTCTCCTGAGTACGGGGATACCACATGTGTGGGACTTTTTGGGAGCCTAGCCGCGTACGGGACCCCAAAAACCAAGCACCGCCTTCAAGGTTTCTAAGGGCATACATTTTTGATTTCACTCCTCACTACCTATCACAGTTTTGAAGGCCATAAAATGCCAAGATGGCACAAAACCCCCCCAAATGACCCCATTTTGGAAAGTAGACACCCCAAGCTATTTGCTGAGAGGCATGTTGACCCCATTGAATATTTTTTTTTTTGTCCCAAATGATTGAATAATGACAAAAAGAAAAAAAAAATGTACAAAAAGTTGTCACTAAATGATATATTGCTCACACATGCCATGGTTATATGTGGAATTGCACCCCAAAATACATTCTGCTGCTTTTCCTGAGTACGGGGATACCACATGTGTGGGACTTTTTGGGAGCCTAGCCGCGTACAGGGCCCCAAAAACCAAGCACCGCCTTCAGGATTTCTAAGGGCGTAAATTTTTGATTTCACTCCTCACTACCTATCACAGTTTCGAAGGCCATAAAATGCCAAAATAGCACAAACCCCCCCCCAAATTACCCCATTTTGGAAAGTAGACACCCCAAGCTATTTACTGAGAGGCATGTTGAGTCCATGGAATATTTTATATTTTGCCACAGGTTGCGGGAATATGACAAACTGTTTTTTTTTTGCACAAAGTTGTCACTAAATGATATATTGCTCACACATGCCATGGGCATATGTGAAATTACACCCCAAAATACATTCTGCTGCTTCTCCTGAGTACGGGGATACCACATGTGTGGGACTTTTTGGGAGCCTAGCCGCGTACGGGACCCCAAAAACCAAGCACCGCCTTCAAGGTTTCTAAGGGCATACATTTTTGATTTCGCTCCTCACTACCTATCACAGTTTTGAAGGCCATAAAATGCCAAGATGGCACAAAACCCCCCCAAATGACCCCATTTTGGAAAGTAGACACCCCAAGCTATTTGCTGAGAGGCATGTTGAGCCCATTGAATATTTTTTTTTTTTGTCCCAAATGATTGAATAATGACAAAAAGAAAAAAAAAATGTACAAAAAGTTGTCACTAAATGATATATTGCTCACACATGCCATGGTTATATGTGAAATTACACCCCAAAATACATTCTGCTGCTTCTCCTGAGTACGGGGATACCACATGTGTGGGACTTTTTGGGAGCCTAGCCGCGTACGGGACCCCAAAAACCAAGCACCCGCCTTCAAGGTTTCTAAGGGCATACATTTTTGATTTCACTCCTCACTACCTATCACAGTTTTGAAGGCCATAAAATGTCAAAATAGCCCAAAACCCCCACAAATGACCCCATTTTGGAAAGTAGACACCCCAAGCTATTTGCTGAGAGGCATGGTGAGTATTTTACAGCTCTCATTTGTTTTTGAAAATTAAGAAAGACATTTTTTTTTCTTTTTTTTTTTCTTTTTTTACATTTTCAAAACTTTGTGACAAAAAGCGAGATCTGCAAAATACTCAACATACCTCTCAGCAAATAGCTTGGGGTGTCTACTTTCCAAAATGGGGTCATTTGGGGGGGTTTGTGCCATCTGGGCATTCCATGGCCTCCGAAACTGTGATAGGCAGTGAGGAGTGAAATCAAAAATTTACACCCATAGAAATCCTGAAGGCGGTGCTTGGTTTTTGGGGTCCCGTACGCGACTAGGCTCCCAAAAAGTCCCACACATGTGGTATCCCCGTACTCAGGAGAAGCAACAGAATGTATTTTGGGGTGTAATTCCACATATGCCCATGGCATGTTTGAGCAATATATAATTTAGTGACAACTTTTTGTACATTTTTTTTTTTTTGGTCATTATTCAATCACTTGGGACAAAAAAAAAAAATATTCAATGGGCTCAACATGCCTCTCAGCAAATAGCTTGAGGTGTCTACTTTACAAAATGGGGTCATTTGGGGGGGTTTTGAACTGTCCTGGCATTTTATGCACAACATTAGGAAGCTTATGTCACACATCATCCACTCTTCTAACCACTTGAAGACAAAGCCCTTTCTGACACTTTTTGTTTACATGAAAAAATATTTTTTTTTGCAAGAAAATTATGTTGAACCCCCAAACATTATATATTTTTTTAAAGCAAAGGCCCTACAGATTAAAATAGTGGGTGTTGCATTTTTTTTTTCCACACAGTATTTGCGCAGCGTTTTTTCAAACGCATTTTTTTGGGGGAAAAACACACTTTTTTATTTTTAATGCACTAAAAAACACTATATTGCCCAAATGTTTGATGAAATAAAAAAGATGATCATAGGCCGAGTACATGGATACCAAACACGACATGCTTTAAAATTGCGCACAAACGCGCAGCGGCGACAAACTACATTCATTTTTAAAAGCATTTAAAAGCCTTTACAGGTTACCACGTTAGATTTACAGAGGAGGTCTACTGCTAAAATGACTGCCCTCGATCTGACCTTCGCGGTGATACCTCACATGCATGATGCAATTGCTGTTTACATATGACGCTAGACCGACGCTTGCGTTCGCCTTTGCGCAATAGCAGGGGGGGACAGCGGTGCTTTTTTTTTTTTTTTTTTATTATTTATTTTATTTTTAAACTGTGCCTTCCATATTTTATTTTTTTACCATTTTTATCGTTATCTCAGGGAATGTAAATATACCCTATGATAGCATTAGGTAGTGACAGGTACTCTTTTTTTGAAAAAAATTGGAGGGTTAGACCCTAGATCTTTCCTCTGCCCTCAAAGCATCTGACCACACCAAGATCGGTGTGATAAAATGCTTTCCCAATTTCCCAATGGCGCTTTTTATATCCGGGGGGGACATTCCCTCCCACTGCTTGTAAAAGCAGTCTAGAGGCTAATTATCTGCTAGAATTGCTTTTACATGAAAGCCGGCTGCTGGCTGAAAAGAATGATACCAAGATGATACCTAAACCCGCAGGCATCATTCTGGTATAAACATTCAAAGTCCAGCAACATACCAGTACGTTGCTGGTCCTTGTTGGACATGTATTGTAATCTTTTTTTTCATACAGCCTATTGGCTGAACGAAAAAAAGAGATTGATTGGTGGGTATGCCCACCATTAGAATACCTCCCTTCATCCACCCACTTCTAATGATGGGCATATATGCCGAAGCATGGGGGCATCCTCCCGCAAAAAAGTTATGCCGCGTACACACGGTCAAGCCTTCGTCGGAATTTCGACCGTATGTACGCGGCATAAAAGGTTATGCCGCGTACACACGGTCGGACTTTTCCACGGATAAGCCTCCGTTGGAATTTCGACCGTATATACGCGGCATTAGGAGCAAAATCGCTCCTCCGCCCCTGCTGCCCCCATGCTTCGGCATATATGCTCTTTTTTTTAACTGTGGTGGTGAAATCACCTCCTACAGCGTTGGAGTCACGGCTTTATGTATCGTGGGAGCAAACGCTGTTGCTGTCAAGATAAATAGATCCGCGCTGCAACTGAATGGCGTACCTGCTAAGCAAATGGTGGTTAACATTAAAACAAAGTAACATTACAGTACAACAGTAAGACCTTACCATGCCATACCTGCAAAGCAAATACCAAAACAAAACCTAGTAAAAAATAAAAAAATGTTTTAACGCAACCTGTGCCTAAAATATATATATGCCGAAGCATGGGGGCATCCTCCCGCAAAAAAGTTATGCCGCGTACACACGGTCGGAATTTCGACCGTATGTACGCGGCATTAGGAGCAAAATCGCTCCTCCGCCCCTGCTGCCCCCATGCTTCGGCATATATGCTCTTTTTTTTAACTGTGGTGGTGAAATCACCTCCTACAGCACTGGAGTCACGGCTTTATGTATCGTGGGAGCAAACGCTGTTGCTGTCAAGATAAATAATTCCGCGCTGCAGTTGAATGGCGCACCTGAAAACAAAAAATTACATACCTGAAAAGCAAGCATGATAAAACATTGCAGAATAGAATACAGTAAAAAAGAGCAGAACAATAGAGAGAAAATAGAGAGAGAGAGAACAATAAAACGACAACTATTTTTGGTTTTTTTATTTTATATTTTTTTTGTGTTTTGTTTTTTACGTTTTTTTTTTCTTTTTTACACTTTTTTTTGTAACTTTACAACTGTAATGGTTCGGGTCTCTCAAAATGTAATGGCATCTTGGGAGACCCTGTGTAAGTGTGTCCTTGTCTGTGAAATGCTGTACCCTACGCTAAAACTTCACTTTTGAGTGGTAGCGTTCAAAACATTCACCTTGGCAAAGACCAGGCTTGTCAGGACAGAGTGGACAAAAACTACGGGTGTCACGCCTAAATCCGCGCTTGCTACAGACACGACATCTTTTTTGGGGGTGGCTTTGGGTAGGGGTACTCGGGAGGACATACGAATAATGCCTCTCATGCAGCCGGCTTACTGCATTTGGTTGGGGATGGTGAGGTGCAGAACCGCCTGGATACAGGAGTTCTGTGACTATCTCATTCTGGAATTTTAGAAGAGATAACGTCCCGCCTGAAGCTCTGTATAGCACATGAGCGTTCAGCAAAGCCAATTGGAATAATGATAGAGACACTTTTTTGTACCAGCGTCTCGCCTTACGGTCAATTAGATACGGCGCCATCAACTGGTCGTTGAGGTCCACCCCTCCCATATTTTGGTTATATTCGTGGACACAGAGGGGTTTCTCCACAACACCAGTCGCCGTACGAATTTGGACTGTCGTGTCTGCATGAAGGGAGGTAAGAAGGAAAACATTCTTATTGTCCCTCCACTTCATAGCGAGCAAGTTATTACACTTCAAGCAGGCTCTCTCCCCCAGCCTAAGACGGGCATCTACAAGCCGCTGGGGAAAGCCCCGGCGATTAGGTCGCACGGTGCCACATGCTCCAATCTTATGATCAAACAAGTGACTAAACAGTGGCACGCTCGTGTAATAATTGTCCACATACAAGTGGTACCCCTTTCCGAATAAGGGTGACACCAAGTTCCACACTATCTTGCCAGCGCTCCCTATGTAATCCGGGCAGTTGACCGACTCAATCTGACTGTCTTTTCCCTCATAAACCGTAAAGTTCACTACATAGCCTGTTGCCCTGTCACAGAACTTGTAGAGCTTGACCCCGTATCTGGCACGCTTGCTGGGAAGGTACTGCTTGAAAGACAAGCGACCAGAAAATTTAATCAGGGACTCATCAATGCAGACAACTTGATCGGGAGTAAACAAGGCTGCAAAACGTTCGTTGAAGTGGTTTATGAGGGGCCGAATTTTATAGAGCCGGTCGTATTCAGGGTCCCCACGTGGACGACAAAGTTCATTGTCGTTGAAGTGCATGAACCGCAAAATCTGCTCGTATCGTGCCCTGGACATGGAGGCAGAGAACACGGGCATGTGGTCAATTGGGTGCGTGGACCAATAAGCACGCAATGACGGAAATTTATGTGTGCCCATGTTGAGGGAAAGGCCCAGAAAGGTCTTAAATTCGGAAACCGTAATTGGTTTCCAATTTCTGGCAATTTTAGGCAACTGGGGGTTAGCGGCGATAAATTGACCAGCATATAAATTACTCTGGTCCACAATAGATCTATAGAGATCTTCCGTGAAAAACAGCGAATAAAAATCAATTGGAATAAAATCAGCTGTTTCCACCTGAATACCGGGTTGGGCAGTGAATGGGGGAAGTACGGGTTCTGCAGAAGTGGTGGGGACCCAATCAGGATAGGCGAATTCTGCAGGAAGGGCAGTATGGGCACGACGGGCCTGCCTTTGTCTTCTTGGTGGCAGCGGGACACTACTTGTGCTTGCCACCTCGCCAGCTTGAACTGCACTTATGGGACTCGCCACGTCACCAAGTGTTACTGCAGTGCTGGATGTACGTCCAGGCTGTACTAGGCCGCTGGTGCTTGCCAGTTCACCAGAAGGAATAGCGGCGCTAGTACTACTCTGCTCCATGATACGAGAGACCTGCGGTTCTTGCTCCTCAACAACCTCAGAAGATCGGGATCGGGTACGCCTGACCTTAGCAGGGACCTCAACTTCGTCGTCAGAGCTATCTGACGTGGGGCCGCTGACGTCACTGTCTTCTACGGGAAGATATTCTGAGCCTGAATCTGACAGATACGTGACCTCCTCTTCACTATCTGTCATGCTCAGAATCTCGTAGGCCTCTTTACTAGTGTACCTTCGTCTTGCCATTTTGGGCTCTAAATTTAGGGGTACACTAGTAAGATTCACAGGAAAAAAAGCACCTGACTGTCGTCAGCAAATATATCAAACGCTACAAAAAAACTGTTAGCGATCGCAGGGATCAGGCCTGTCTCTGCGAACGCTGCAGTTATGTGTGTTGTGTTTGGTAAGTGACAGTGATCGATCGATACTGCACTTGGGTGGGCTGGGCTGGGCTGGGCTGGGCGGAGGGGCTAAACGCAGGCGCTAGCAGGTATCTGGGCTGATCCCGCTAACACTGCGTTTTTGGGAACCCTAAACCGCTGGGGATGCTAGTATAGATCTGATCAGATACTATACCACTAAGGGGGGTGTATGCTTTGCGCGTGGGTGTTAGCGTTACTGGCACTAACCTAACACTGCCTGGGGCGACGCAGACCCTCTCTGGCGCTAAAACCTAATTGATCTCACCCGCCGGGCGATCAGGGGGGTTAAACCTTTATTGGGTTATATACGGCGGGTGCCCTGATGCTATAAAAAGCAAACTAATCAACCAGCGTCACCCGTAACCTTTATATGGTGATCACTGGTGAAAGGGTTAACTAGGGGCAATCAGGGGGTTAAAACCTTTATTAGGTTAAATATGGGGGTACCTGACACTATATAAAAACCTGACGGGTAACCTAAATAACTAAATAACTTACTGGCTAACCAGTGACACCAGTGACGCTTATACGGCGATCACTGGTGAAAGGGTTAACTCTAGGGGCAATCAGGGGGTTAAAATAATATATGGGGGTACCTGACACCAATAAAAACCTGCGGCGAACCTAAAAAAAAAATAACTGCCTATCTAAAACACCAGCGACACGAATACAGCGATCGGAAAAACAATCGCTTAGTGACGCTGAAGTTAGGGGGTGAAAGGGTTACCTGGGGGGTGATCAAGGGGTTAAACCTTTATTAGGGGGGGTTAGGGGGCTACCCTGGACCTAAAGGGGCCTAATCCTAACTGCCCTGCAACTTTTTACAATCACAGATGACACTAAATGCAGTGATCAGTAAAATAAATGATCACTGCAATCAGTGACACTGTGATTGGGGGCTTTGGGGTGACCTGGGGGGTGATCTGGGGGTGACTGGGGGGTGATTTGTGTGCCTATGTGTACCTACGTGTCAGTGGACTGTTAGAGCACTAACCTCTGTCTTCACTCCTCGGCGCCGGGAACGAAAAGACCGCGGCGAGGGAGATGACATCACTTCCTCCAGCCTGTGTTTACATCACATGGCGGAGGAAGCAATTTCATTGGCCGGGAGCGATCGCGAGGGGGGGCGGAATCGAGCGGCCGCCCCCTCATGCCTGATCGCTCCCGAACACTTAACGGCCGCTCACTGCAGTGAAGGGGGGTCCGGATGGACCCCCCAACTGCACAAAGGCGATCACGTAGATCTACGTGATTCTGCCTGTCCGTGCCATTCTGCCGACGTAAATCGGCGGTGGGCGGTCGTTAAGTGGTTAAATACATACATTTTAAACAATTAAAAATCTAAAAAAGATTTTTATACAGAATGAGAAGCATATTCTGGTTGATTTTTTAGCCCCCCTTTTACACCAATTATGTTGAAGTTATAGGCTCTAAATTTACATTTTTTGCATGTTGGTGCATTCATTGTGAATAGCACCTGAACACACCTTCAAAATGCACAGAGCAGCACAATGCAGTTGTGAAAAAATTGCATATTGCACCTATTTTTTTATGTGTTGAGCTATATTGCAGCTCATTTATTTTAATAGGCTGCCTAACTCAGTACACCACAACGCACTTTAAAGCATGAAAATGTGTGTATCAAACTGTTGTGGTGTGAATAGGTCCTGGATAGTGAATACTAGTAAATAAGGTGAACCTGTGTTCAGTTTGCTTTAAACATCCAATTCTTGTGAGAGGGAAATAAAAAAAAATATGATTTTCGCTATATGTGATTGGTGGATAGTGGTGAACAGTGATGTCGCGAACATAAAATTTTCCGTTCGCGAACGACGAACGCAAATTTCCGCAAATGTTCGCGAACGGGCGAACCGCCATAGACTTCAATAGGCAGGCGAATTTTAAAACCCACAGGGACTCTTTTTGGCCACAATAGTGATGGAAAAGTTGTTTCAAGGGGACTAACACCTGGACTGCGGCATGCCGGAGGGGGATCCATGGCAAAACTCCCATGGAAAATTACGTAGTTGACGCAGAGTCAGGTTTTAATCCATAAAGGGCATAAATCACCTAACATTCTGTAAGGGTATGTACTTACCGAGGCCGAGATGCCGAGAGTGGTTCACCTTTGCGACTTGACGCACTCCACCCCCTGGAGTTGAGACAGGGAGTGGATGGCGAGAAGCGGCACCGGCTACCGGCAGGTGGTGGGTACTTGTAGATGGTCCGGTAGTGCTGAGTAGACTGAAGAAACAGGCTTCAAGCAGGAACTAGCCGGATTGGTAAAGTTCAAACAGCAGGAGATAATGGAAGCCGGTGCAGGTTGAGTCCGGGTTGCAATTGCAAGGTAACAGTCCCGGCTGGGGGTCTAGCACAGTAAAAGGCAACAAGTCCAGAGAATACCGGGAACCAGGCAGGAGTTCAAAGGAAACGCGGAAGTCCAAAAGGTACAAGCAGGAGGTCAAGGATTGTAGACAGGCAGCAGATCCGAGTCACAGGCCGAGGGTCAAACACAGGAGAAGGCAGAAGTCCGTATAGCAAGCCGAGGGTCAGGTCCAGGAGAGAGATCAGAGGAGTCAAGCCAGTCCGGGTCACAAGGAGATTTTCAAGATAGTTTTCCAGAGTCTTGGGTATACAGGAAAGCTGACAAACCAGCAACTTGTCAGTGCAACTGGGTCTCTTTAAATAGGCCCGCCTGGATTCCTATTGGTGCGCCGCCGCGCATGCGCGCGCGCCGCTGCGTCGGCGCACGCACCCGAGGACGTAGAAGCGCCGTCCCGCGCACGCGCATGCGCCGAAGCATCATTCTGCCGCGCGTGCGCATTGGGCGCTGATTGGCGCCGTTGGACGGATTTCCCTGACAGTGCCCCCTCCTAGGGGCGGACTCCGGACGCCCAGACTAGACATCAACTCGGGATGTTCCTGGTGAAAGACTCTAATTAGGCGGGGAGCATGTAGGTTCCTAGATGGTTCCCAAGAGTTGTCCTCTGGGGGATACCCCTTCCATTTGATTAAATACTGCAACTGCCTGCCTCTTTTCCTGCAGCCCAAGATAGATTCCACCACATACTCATCTTCACCATCAACCTCCACAGGTGGAGGAGGTGGCTCATCCCTTCCCGGGAAGGAGCTGGAGACTACTGGTTTCAACAGAGACGTGTGGAAGACCGGGTGTATCCTGTAGGAGTCGGGCAGTGCCAATTCAAAGGCCACAGGGTTGATTACTCGCTTGATTTTAAAAGGGCCTATAAATCTTGGTCCCAATTTCTGTGAAGGGATCGGCAATTTGAGGTTGGTGGCGGAGAGCCATACTTCCTCCCCAACTTTGAAGACTGGATTTTCCTTCCTACCCTTGTCATAGTGTCTCTTGTAAGACTCCTGGGCATTTTGCATCATTTCCTGGAGTCTCAGAAAATTAGATTAAACAAAGGCTATCCGATCTTGAACAGCAGGAACAGAGCTCTCCGGAATGTCATCAGGGAGGAAGGAAGGATGGAAGCCAAAGTTGGCCCAAAAAGGAGTTTGACTGGTGGCTGAATGCACCGAGTTATTATATGCAAATTCAGCGTAGGATAATAGGGAGGACCAATCGTCTTGTGAGGCTGAGCAAAAACAACGGAGATATTGTTCTAGGGTTTGATTGGTTCTCTCTGTCTGTCCGTTGCTCTGGGGGTGATATGCCGATGATAGGCAAATCTTGACTTCTAAAGATTTGCAAAGTTCCTTCCAGAATTTCGACGTGAATTGAACGCCTCTGTCAGAGGTGATGCTCTTAGGCACCCCATGGAGCCTGATTATCTCCTGAAAGAAGGCTTTGGCTGTATCTGCAGCAGAGGGGGTACCGATCATGGGCACGAAGTGTGCCATTTTGGAGAGGCGGTCAATTACGACCAGAATCGTGGTAAAACCTCCAGAGGGCGGTAGATCTACAATGAAGTCCATGGACACATCTGCCCACGGACGTTCAGGGATAGGCAAAGGTTTGAGTAGTCCCCAACTCTTGGTTTTGGGTCCCTTATACCGTTGGCAACGGGTACAGGAGGCAACATAGGACTTGCAATCTTGTCTCCAACCAGGCCACCAGAAGGAGCGAGAGATTAGTTCCATGGTTTTTTTGGTTCCAAAGTGACCAGCTAGTTTGTGGTCGTGGAAAGTTTTCAGAATCAGTTGCCTTGTTTCCAGAGGGACGAAGACTTTACCTTGGGACCAGAGCAAGTCATTATGCTTCTCTAGGGAAGAGGTTACTTGGTCAGGACAATGCTTAGAGGCGGCTTTTATGGAGGTTAGTAGATCAGCCTGTGGGATGAGCAGAAAGTTTTGTGCTGATAGGATGGTACTTGGTTCCTCTGCTTGAGGGGTCTCGGGAAACATCCTAGAGAGTGCATCCGCCTTCACGTTCTTGGAACCGGGCCTATAAGAGATATGAAAGTTAAACCTGGTGAAGAAGAGGGCCCATCGGGCTTGTCTGGGTCGAAGACGTTTTGCTGTTTTCAGATATTCTAGATTCTTATGATCCGTGAATATCATGACAGGGTGAGGGGCTCCCTCCAGAAGGTATCGCCATTCTTCCAGGGCGAATTTGATAGCTAATAGTTCCCGGTCTCCGACGTCATAATTACGTTCTGGAGAAGTTAGTTTACGAGAGGCAAAGGCTACTGGATGAAGAAGGGATTTGGGGCCCTGCCTTTGAGAGAGGATGGCCCCAGTGGCTGACTCTGAAGCATCTACTTCCAGAGTAAATGGCAGTAGCGGATCTGGATGCTTCAATACAGGTGCCGATGTGAATGCATTTTTTTAGTTTATCGAAGGCATCCTGAGCTTCCGGTGACCAGTGAAAGCGGTAGCCCTGGCGTGTCAGTTGGGTTATAGGTGCCACAATAGAGGAGAACCCCACAATGAACCTCCTGTAGAAGTTGGCGAAACCTATAAACCGTTGTACCCCTTTCTTGTCTGTTGGGGCTGGCCATTCCTGGATAGCTTTGACTTTCTGTGAGTCCATTGCGACCCCATTGGTAGAAATAATAAATCCCAAAAATTGCACAGTGGTTTTCTCAAAGTCACATTTCTCGGCCTTGAGGTAAAGTCTATGTTCTCGGAGAATAGTGAGGACCTTGATGACATGGATTCGGTGCAGTTCAAGGGAGGACGAAAAAATAAGAATATCGTCTAAGTAGACTACTAGGAAGTCGTCCAAGTGTTCACGGAAAATGTCATTGACCAGGTGCTGGAAAGTAGCTGGGGCGTTGCAAAGCCCGAATGGCATGACCAAGTATTCAAAATGACCGAACCTAGATCTAAAAGCCGTCTTCCATTCGTCTCCAGCCCTGATCCGGATGAGGTTGTAGGCCCCTCGAAGGTCCAGTTTAGAGAAGATCCGAGCTGATCGGAATCGTTGGAACAACTCCGGGATGAGAGGAAGCGGGTATCTATTTTTAATAGTAATTTTATTTAATTCCCTATAGTCGATGCAGGGCCTCAGAGTCCCGTCTTTCTTTTCAACGAAAAAGATTCCGGCACCGGCTGGGGAAGAAGAGGGGCGAATGAATTTCTTTTCCAGATTTTCCTCAATGTAAGACTTGAGGGCCTTCAACTCAGATTCGGACAAGGGAAAGATGCGGCCGAATGGAATTTTGGAGCCAGGCAGAAGGTCAATGGGACAATCGTAGGGACGATGTGGAGGTAGGCGGTCGGCCTGCTGTTTGTCGAAGACGTCCTGGAATTCTAAGTATGCTGATGGAACATGTGGTAGGTTATCCGGTTGAGGGGTTAAAGTAGCACAGACAGTTGGAAGTGCGGGAAGACAGTGTTGGGAACAATATGAAGAAGTGAAGTTAACTTCCCTTTTGGCCCAGTTTATATGAGGCTCATGTGCTTGTAACCAGGGGAGGCCCAGGATGATGGGAAACATGGGAGATGGGATGAGGTCAAATCGAAGGTATTCTTGGTGGCCTGAATCCGTGATAGCAAGGACGGGTTTTGTTTCTTGCGTAATTACCCCTGAACGAGGCAGGGATCCATCCGCCAGACGAACCTGAAGATAACGGTCCTTGGTTTGCAGAGGAAAGTGAAGTTGGGAAGCAAGTGAAGAGTCCAGAAAGCAGCTGCAGGCTCCTGAATCAATAATCGCCGGTAGGCGGGTTGCTCCTGTTGGTAGCTGTAGAGAAATAGAAAGAACAACATAAGTCTGTGGTAAGCCAGAAACTTGGTAGTTCAAAGTGTCTTTGAGGGTACACTTACTAGGTCTCACTGGGCAGCTCCGAAGGAAATGGCCAGTACCCCCGCAGTAAAGACACAGATTGGCCTGACGCCTGCGCTGCTTTTCCTCAGGAGAAAGGGGAGGACGAACCAGACCAAGCTGCATGGGTTCAGGCTCGGGAGGAGAAGATGCTGTAGGAACTTGGATGGGTGGGTAGGCAGGAGCTGATCGGGGCAAAGTCCAGTTTGGACGGGTAGTCTGGAAACGCTCAGAACGCCGCTCCCGCAGGCGTCTGTCAAGCTGAGTGACAGACTGGATCAAATCTTCCAGAGTAGTTGGAACACCAATCCTGGCCAGCTCGTCTTTAAGAGCCTCAGACAGTCCTTGGCGATATTGGTATTTAAGGGCCGTCTCATTCCAGCCAGTGTCAGCTGACCATTTCCGGAATTCTGCCGTGTAGTCCTCCACCGGCCTTCTCCCCTGGGTTAAACTGTGGAGAACAGACTCAGCTGTAGCTGATCGCTGAGGATCGTCATACAGCTGCGCCATACTCTCGAAGAAGGTGTCCACGGAATCTAGTATGGGGCTGCTTTGCTCCATCAGGCCATGGGCCCAGGCCTGAGGTTCGTCGGTTAGAAGGGAGATGACGAACCCCACCTTTACTACTTCTGAAGAGAAAGTCCTGGGTTGAAGGGCGAAGTAAAGAGAACATGCATTTTTGAAAGCCCGATATTTCTTACGGACGCCAGAAAATCGCTCAGGCAGGGGGACCCTGGGTTCAGGGGTAGCCATTACTACGGTGGGATTTGCCTGATTTTGAGACGTGGAGGCAACATTGGCAACGGTAGCAGCTGGTGATGCTGGTCCTGTAGCTCCAGTAAGTAGCTGAAAGCGGCCATCCATTTGGACATAACCTTCTTGTAATTTCTGAACCGCGTCGGTTAGTGCGGTGACTTGCTGACATAGGGTCTCGAACGGTGAACGCACCCTGTCGGCCTCAGACATCTGGCTGGTTTGTACTGTAAGGGTATGTACTTACCGAGGCCGAGATGCCGAGAGTGGTTCACCTTTGCGACTTGACGCACTCCACCCCCTGGAGTTGAGACAGGGAGTGGATGGCGAGAAGCGGCACCGGCTACCGGCAGGTGGTGGGTACTTGTAGACGGTCCGGTAGTGCTGAGTAGACTGAAGAAACAGGCTTCAAGCAGGAACTAGCCGGATTGGTAAAGTTCAAACAGCAGGAGATAATGGAAGCCGGTGCAGGTTGAGTCCGGGTTGCAATTGCAAGGTAACAGTCCCGGCTGGGGGTCTAGCACAGTAAAAGGCAACAAGTCCAGAGAATACCGGGAACCAGGCAGGAGTTCAAAGGAAACGCGGAAGTCCAAAAGGTACAAGCAGGAGGTCAAGGATTGTAGACAGGCAGCAGATCCGAGTCACAGGCCGAGGGTCAAACACAGGAGAAGGCAGAAGTCCGTATAGCAAGCCAAGGGTCAGGTCCAGGAGAGAGATCAGAGGAGTCAAGCCAGTCCGGGTCACAAGGAGATTTTCAAGATAGTTTTCCAGAGTCTTGGGTATACAGGAAAGCTGACAAACCAGCAACTTGTCAGTGCAACAGGGTCTCTTTAAATAGGCCCGCCTGGATTCCTATTGGTGCGCCGCCGCGCATGCGCGCGCGCCGCTGCGTTGGCGCGCGCACCCGAGGACGTAGAAGCGCCGTCCCGCGCACGCGCCGAAGCATCATTCCGCCACGCGTGCGCATTGGGCGCTGATTGGCGCCGTTGGACGGATTTCCCTGACACATTCCTAAATTGTTTGGAATAACGTGCTTTAAAACATCAGGTATGATGTTGTATCGATCAGGTAGTGTAAGGGTTACGCCTGCTTCACAGTGACAGACCAAACTCTGACAGACCAAACTCCCCTTAAAACGCACTGCAAACAACCGCAAACAGTCCATTTGCACAACCGCAAGGCTTTAATGATCACCTTAGATGATCACAAAGAAAATTAATGTTTTTTCTATGCAAAATTATCCAGCCGATCGCTTTTGGTCTGTTCACAATGAAGCAACGACCTTATCATCTGGGGTGTGCCAACATTGCCATTGCCAGCACACTCATAGAGGTGGTCGCTTCATTGTGATACGCAAGCCCCTTCACCACAACAAGGTAACGATCACAAAGGGGAATTGACACATGTATGTGCTTTTTTTTTTTTTTTTGCAGCCACAGTGCAGCACCAGAGGCCAGAAAAATTAGGCATGTACACATGCCTGAAAAATTAGGTATTGTTGCAGCCTCTGCTGTAGCAGCGGCCAGAAAAATTGATGTTTTCCAGGCAGAAAGTGCCCTAAAACATTGCGGCTTGAACCCTAGTTGGTGGCGGATAAGTCAAGCAAGTCATCCGGCATGCAGAGATAAAATACAGCAGCGTGTGGACCATTTTTAGCCCAAGGCAGCTCATCTCATCAGGCCTTTTTTAGTCAAATGTATCGCCCACTGTCAGTCCCTTCGGGATCCATGCCTCATTCATCTTAATAAAGGTGAGGTAATTTAGACTTTTTTGACCTAAGCGACTTCTCTTCTCAGTGACAATACCTCCTGCTGCACTGAAGGTCCTTTCTGAAAGGACACTTGAAGCGGGGCAGGCCAGAAGTTCTACCGCAAATTGGGATAGCTCAGGCCACAGGTCAAGCCTGCACACCCAGTAGTCAAGGGGTTCATCGCTCCTCAGAGTGTCGATATCTGCAGTTAAGGCGAGGTAGTCTGCTACCTGTCGGTCGAGTCGTTCTCTGAGGGTGGCCCCCGAAGGGCTGTGGCGATGCGTAGGACTTAAAAAGCTCTGCATGTCCTCCATCAACAACACGTCTGTAAAAGCGTCCTGTCCTTACCGGCGTGGTCGTGGTAGGAGGAGGATTACTTTCACCTCTTCCCCTGTTAGATTCCCGTTGTGCTGTGACATCACCCTTATACGCTGTGTAAAGCATACTTTTTAATTTATTTTGGAACTGCTGCATCCTTTCCGACTTCCGGTAATTCGGTAACATTTCAGGCACTTTCTGCTTATACCGGGGGTCTAGTAGCGTGACCACCCAGTACAGGTCATTCTCCTTCAGCCTTTTTATACGAGGGTCCCTCAGCAGGCACGACAGCATGAAAGACCCCATTTGCACAAGGTTGGATGCCGAGCTACTCATGTCCCGTTCCTCGTCCTCACTGATCTCACTGAAGGTCTGTTCTTCCCCCCAGCTACGTACAACACCACTGGTACAAGATAGGTGACAACGAGCACCCTGGGATGCCTGCTGTGGTTGGTCTTCCTCCTCCTCCTCAAAGCCATATTCCTCCTCTGACTCCTCTTCCTCAGACTCCTCTTCCAGCGTTGCCGCAGGTCCAGCAAGCGATGCTGATAAGGCTGTTTCTGGTGGTGATGGTGACCACAACTCTTGCTCTTCCTCTTCACGCTCATCTACGGCCTGATCCAGCACTCTTCGGAGGGCACACTCCAGGAAGAAAACAAATGGGATGATGTCGCTGATGGTGCCTTCAGTGCTACTGACTAGGTTTGTTACCTCCTCAAAAGGACGCATGAGCCTACAGGCATTGCGCATGAGCGTCCAGTAACGTGGCAAAAAAATTCCCAGCTGCGCAGAGGCTGTCCTAGCACCCCGGTCATACAAATACTCGTTGATGGCTTTTTCTTGTTGGAGCAGGCGGTCGAACATTAGGAGTGTTGAATTCCAACGTGTCGGGCTGTCGCAAATCAAGCGCCTCACTGGCATGTTGTTTCGCCGCTGGATATCTGAAAAGTGCGCCATGGCCGTGTAGGAACGCCTGAAATGGCCACACACCTTCCTGGCCTGCTTGAGGACGTCCTGTAAGTCTGGGTACTTATGCACAAAGCGTTGTACAATCAGATTCAACACATGTGCCATGCATGGCACATGTGTCAACTTGCCCAAATTCAATGCCGCCAACAAATTGCTTCCGTTGTCACACACCACTTTGCCGATCTCCAGTTGGTGCGGAGTCAGTCACTGATCCACCTGTGCGTTCAGGGCGGACAGGAGTGCTGGTCCGGTGTGACTCTCTGCTTTCAGGCAAGTCAACCACAACCACGGCGTGACACTGTCTTATCCGGGATGTGGAATAGCCCCTGGGGAGCTGGGGGGGTGCAGTTGATGTGGAGCAAGACGCAGCAGCAGAAGAGGACTCAGCCGAGGAGGTTATCGAAGAGGATGGAGTAGGAGGAGTAGAGGAGGTGGCAGCAGGCCTGCCTGCAAGTCGTGGCAGTGTCACCACCAACTCCTCTGCAGAGCCACGCATTACATGCTTGGCAGCCGTCAGCAGGTTTACCCAATGCGCAGTGTAGGTGATATACCTGCCCTGACCGTGCTTTGCAGACCAGGTATCAGTGGTCAGATGGACCCTTGCCCCAACACTGTGTGCCAGACATGCCATGACTTCCTTTTGCACAATAGAGTACAGGTTGGGGATTGCCTTTTGTGAAAATAAATTTCGGCCGGGTACCTTCCACTGCGGTGTCCCAATAGCTACAAATTTTTTGAAGGCCTCAGACTCCACCAGCTTGTATGGTAAAAGCTGGCGGGCTAAGAGTCCTGACAAGCCAGCTGTCAGACGCCGGGCAAGGGGGTGACTCTGTGACATTGGCTTCTTACGCTCAAACATGTCCTTGACAGACACCTGACTGTGGGCAGATGAGCAGGAACTGCTCAAGGCGAGAGACGGAGTGGCGGATGGTTGCGAGGGGGCAAGGAGGACAGCAGTGGTTGACGTGTCTGAAGATGCTGGAGGAGGATGGTGGCTTTGAGCTTGTGTGTTGCTTGTACTCGTCATCATGTGTTGATCCCATAGGCGTTTGTGATGTGCGATCATGTGCCTTCGCAAAGCAGTTGTAGGTGGGTGTTGGATTTCCCACGACTTGGTTTCTTTTGGCACAGGTTGCAAATGGCATCGCTGTTATCAGAGGCAGACACACCAAAAAAATGCCACACTGCTGAGCTTTGCAATGACGGCATTCTGGTGGTGGCAACAGCATGCGTTGATTGGCGTGCTGTCTGGCTGACCCCGGGTGCCGATACATGCTGTCTGACTGTGCCACTAGCTCCTTGCGACGACCTCCCCCTGCTTCCAACTCGTCTCCTCCTCCTCTCTGTCTCCCCATCTGAACTTTCCCCCTGTTCTTCTTCTCTTCGAGCGGGCACCCACGTGACATCCACGGACACATCGTCATCATCCACCGCTTCACTTGTATCTGACAACTCAGCAAAGGAAGCAGCATCGGGTACAACATCATCATCATCACACCGTACGTCCATGTGTGTAATGCTGCCTGACTGAGACATATCCCTTTTATCTACATCCTCTGGCAATAATGGTTGCGCATCACTCATTTCTTCCAACTCATGTGTAAATAACTCCTCTGACAGATAAAGTGAAGCAGCTGTGGTGCTAGTGTTGGTGGTGGCGGCAGGCGGGCGAGTGGTAACTTGAGAGGTGCCCGAAGCTGAGCTGGAGGAGGATGGTGCGTCAAGGTTCTGAGCAGAAGCTGTAGAAGATTGGGTGTCCTGTGTTAGCCAGTCAACTATGTCCTCGGAACTTTTCGAGTTCAGGGTACGTGCCCTCTGAACACTGGGCATTATTCTAGGGCCAAAGGGAATCACAGCACCACAACCACGACGACCCCTGCGGGGTGGCCTGCCTCTGTCTGTCATTTTTTTTAGATTTGTTTAGTTGTACTATGCATGCAAGCTACTGTGACAACAGATATGAGTGGCACTATGCACTGGCAGAAGTTGGCAGAGTAGACGCTGTAGGCCTGACACACACACTGGCAGGCAACTGACTGCTATTCTATTGCAGTCAAAATAGTTTTTTTTTTTTAAATGTAATCTACTGTGCCACCAGATATATGAGTGGTGCCACTGGGAAAGTGGGCACAGTATACGCTGTGAGCCTGTCACACACACGCTGGCAGGCAACTGCAATTAGATTACAGAGAAAAAAAAAGGCAGACTGATGTATGTACTAGCCCTAAAAAGGGCTTTTTGGGGTGCTGTCAGGACGCTGTCCTGACAGCAGAGATCAGATGAGTCTTTCAGGACTGGAGTGTACACTGAATACACTGGCCTAGCTATAGATTTCCCTATTAAATCAGCAGCAACTACACTGTCCCTCCTCTCACTAGTAATCTACTGTGCCACCAGATATATGAGTGGTGCCACTGGGCAAGTGGGCACAGTATACGCTGTGAGCCTGTCACACACACGCTGGCAGGCAACTGAAATTAGATTACAGAGAGAAAAAAAAAGGCAGACTGATGTATGTACTAGCCCTAAAAGGGGCTTTTTGGGGTGCTGTCAGAACGCTGTCCTTACAGCAGAGATCAGATGAGTCTTTCAGGACTGGAGTGGACACTGAATACACTGGCCTAGCTATAGATTTCCCTATTAAATCAGCAGCAGCTACACTGTCCCTCCTCTCACTAAGACTGCAGCTTCAGAATGAATCCAAAATGGATGCTGTCCAGGAGGTGGGAGGGTCTGGGAGGGAGGGTATGCTGCTGATTGGCTGGAATGTGTCTGCTGACTGTGAGGTACAGGGTCAAAGTTTGCTCAATGATGATGAATCGGGGGCAGACCGAACATCGCATATGTTCGCCCGCCGCGGCGAACAAGCTATGTTCGCCGGGAACTATTCGCCGGCGAATAGTTCGGGACATCTCTAGTGGTGAATACAGCTTTAGATCATTTACTCACATAAATGAGTGACCTATATTCCTTTAGCTGCATTCTGAATGGCTTGTAACTAAATGAATGGATGTTCAAGGAAATCAGATAGACCTGATCTGGCATGTATGCATGAGAGGATTTTCTGAGCATGTATAAATGAGAGGAGTGCACTATTGTATATATCTGCATGAATACCCCCCCCCCCCAGCCTCTTCACCCACTTCAACAAAATAAGCACCCCCTGAAGGATCCACTGTGTTACATGCCAAAGGCTGCTACAGCCTGGACTCTATCCCTATCAAATTCTGAGCACATAACCTGTCCTGTCACAAGAGCAAGCAAGTAAAATGTTGCTTTAAAACACCAATGGCAATATCCACTTGCAATTTGATGAATGCACTGGGAGACTACTTTACAAAGAAACATAATAACATAACAAATAATTCCCATTGAACTACTGTATGGTTTACCAAGAGCAATAGCACAGGAGTAGCTGCCTGCCTGGTTTGAGACTCACTAACTGAAATCTTACACAGAGCCATTTTAATAGGGATGAGTCAATGCTATCACTTCATTCAGTTCTCTATGTATATTTTTGCATGACCTATTGTGCTCTACTGTATAAACAACATTTTTTTTTTTTACAATCTGTGGTAAGGAGACAGAAGAAGATGCACAAAGATGCCCTTTATGGGAATCTGTCATCAATTTACATATATACATTTTTTCAGGCTGGGTTCACACTTATCCAATTCGCATGAAAGGAGATTGTGACCGACTCTAAATGGGGCCGGTTCACACATCTCCGGGGCCGCTGCAGAGTGAATTGCACAGGAATCCTGTTCATCTTTGGCTCCATTTCAGGTCTGAATTTCGGCAAAAATTCGGACCTGATTTGCCTCTTAAATGGAGAACAGGGACGCACCGGACGCCAGCTGTCAGCCGCAACTGTTTTAAGTGTAAACCCAGTCTCACTGTACACCTCTTCAACCAGTCGCTGTTTGTTTTTCAGGTTGAATGATGTCCAATCTCATTCAACCACTTCCAGTGAACTCAAGCTGTAATGGTTTCATCTGCCTGCGTGTTCATAATGGAATGCAGCATAGATCAGAGTTTACAATTCAGAACATAATTGCTGTTCTATCAAGCACTGAAAACCACCTATCACCTAGGCTGGAGGAGAAGAAGATGGACCCAGCTAGTCATTTAACCATTGTGACCCACCATAAATGCTTAAGATTTTCAGCTAAGGTTGCCAAGGTCTGATGAGTTGAATGCTGCTGACTAGTGATCTGTCCACATTCAAAGCATACTGCAGAAATAGGAAAAGATAGCGCGGCCGCTGCACACCTCACCCAGCCCAAGTAGTTAGTAGGTAAAAGCAGCTTCAGCTTGATTCATCCAGACTTAATACTCATATAGTTGTGGAAGGGACTCAAAATTTTCCCCATGAATCATTAACCCAAAAAGAGAAACTAATGTCCTGTACACACGAGCGGAATTTCCGTCACAAAAAGTCTGATGTGAGCTTTTCATTGGAAATTCCGACCGTGTGTATGCTCCATCAGACTTTTTCTGTCGGAATTTCTGACAGACTTAGATAGAGAGCAGGTTCTCTATTTTTCAGACGGAAAAAATTTATATGTGAAAATCCGTTCGTCTGTATGCAATTCCGACGGTAAAAAAAACACGCATGCTCGGAAACAATTTGACGCATGCTTGGAAACATTGAACTTCTTTTTCTCGCCTTATCGTAGTGTTGTACGTCACCACGTTCTTAACACTCGAAAGTTCAGAGAACTTTTGTGTGACCGTGTGTATGCAAGCCAAGCTTCAGCAGAATTCCCTCGGAAAAACCATCCAACTTTTTTCCGACGGAAATTCCGCTTGTGTGTACAGGGCATAAACAAAGCAACAAAACTGGGTGGGCTAGGATGGCTCACTGGTAATGAGTAGTAACTACAAATACTAAAATCATCATTTATTATAAACATAGCATAAAGATCTTCCACTGAATACGGTAAGTATAAAAAAACTGAATTTATCACATATCATACAAAAGGGAAGGGTTCTTATTTGTATACAACTGTCACATATTACATAGTCAATGTGTTTCACGGTCACATGTCACTTCTTCAGGACTCTGTATTCATATATGACATATTTCTTGCAGGGCTTTGTCTCTATGAGGGACAATAAGTGTCTGTAAAGTGTTTTCCAGATCTAACCTTTAGCACTCTTCAGATATATCAGCCAGATTAACAAGCCCCCTCAGATGTAAAAAAAATAGCTGACATTACACATAAGGACAATGCCTTCCAAACCGATAACACAAGTATATAGATAAACTTCCATCACAGGTAGGGCAGTAGTCCAACCTGGTGTGCATCAGAAGGAGAGATCTCTGCATATTATATACAGTGTTTTGAAAAAAGTATTCATACTCCTTGAAATTTTCCACATTTTGCCATGTAACAACCAAAAACGTAAATGTATTTTATTGGGATTTTATGTGGCACATAATTGTGAAGTGAAAGGAAAATGATAAATGGTTTTAATTTTTTTTTACAAATAAATATCTGAAAAGTATATCTGTATTCAGCCCCCCTGAGTAAAACCACCTTTCGCTGCAATGACAGCTTCAAGTCTTTTTGGGCATGTCTACCAGCTTTACCAGTGACATTTTTGCCCATTCTTCTTTGCAAAATAGTTCAAGCTCCCTCAGATTGGAGAGGGTCTGTGAACAGCAATTTTCAAGTATTGCCACAGATTATCAATTTGATTTAGGTATGGACTTTGACCGGACCATTCTAACACATGTTGCCCCTGACTACGATCCTTATTGGACGAAACGCCATGTAGGGTGGAGCCCGGAGATCTGACATCATGACACTATATGTGCTAAACGCAGCCATTTTGTTGGTTGGAAACACATGTTAACCAAGGACTTTTTGTGTTCCTGAAATACTTGTTTTAATTCTCCAAATGTGAGTACCCTGTATGCTCTTTACTTATTAAAATCACCTTAAATTAACATACTACACTATGAGGAGCTTCTTCTATTTTAACCTACATATGAACCTGTGGATTCACTCCATGTTGTGACCTTATGAGATTTAGCTGTCTGATACCAGAGTGGGCGTCGTCAAGGCTACCCAGGATTGCCATTTTAAAGGGGTTGTAAAGGTTCGTTTTTTATTTTCTAAATAGGTTCCTTTAAGCTAGTGCATTGTTGGTTCACTTACCTTTTCCTTTGATTTACCTTCTAAATGTTTTTTTTCTTTGTCTGACTTTCTCACTTCCTGTTTCTCCTCACTAAACTTCACACCATCATCCGAGCAGTGGTTAGTCAGCCAGAACAGCTTACTGAACAGCTTACTGAGGAGGAACAGGAAGTGAGAAATTCAGACAAAGAAAACAAAGAAAAATATTGCTCCATTTGCAACCAAGTATCATTATTTTTACAAGCCCTCCAGCAGCCTTGTTTTCTGGAGTGAATTTCTATCTAGCAGAAGGGTGATATGTGATCTTCCCACAGCGTGTGAACTTTTTCAACATTTTCACTGCACTATCGGCTGAAAAGTCCCTCGGGTTGATGAGCGATTTACTGTCACCGGTGTCTTCATTTCCTGTTTCCCCCTGCCAGCGTCTCAGCTGGTCTGACGTCACTGGCCGGCGCGGTACCCTGCTACCTCTCCTGTGACTACCGCTTCTGTCCCCCTACCCGTTGGATGATCGCCCACAGGCTTATTGGAAAGTCTGATTTCTGATCCTTTCGATACCAGCCAGCTTAGCGGCCGCCCCTTCTTCCATTCTCTGTGCTGACAGGAAGTTTTGTTGATCTGAACAGACTGGTATTGGCTCTGCGTTGCAATGAATGTCAGGTGGTGTTGACTATTTACAGAGTCTTCCCCTGTGTTTTACTCAGTTATTCATTCCATAAACTGTCCCTTGATTTTATGGAAGCACAAATAAATGTTTTATTAACTACTGAAACAGTCTGTGTTCTATGGTACCAGAGTGGAGTCGTGCTATAGTGGATATATCATAACCTAGTGGTCCATTTTTTGCGGTAAGAGACCGGGTCTGGTGGTGTGCAGTGGAAGACTTCTTAGTTCACCTCAGCTTGTCATGTTTACACTGTGGATGATGCCATTTCTTGGAACGTGGACTCTTTACGCTCAATGACAGTGGATTTTTATTTACATAGTTCATGTTTGTATTTCTAGCGCTGCATTATTTATACATGTTTTTAATATTGTTACCTATTATGCTGGCTGCTGAATAGACATTAGTGCAGTGATTAATTGTATTTATTAAACCATTTTATTGTAGCCCTGGCTGTATGTTTAGGGTCATTGTCCAGCTGGAAGGTGAACCTCTGCCCCCGTCTCAAGTCTTTTGCAGACTCTAACAGGTTTTCTTCTAAGATTGCCCTGTATTTGGCTCCATCCATCTTCCCATCAACTCTGACCAGCTTCCCTGTCCCTGCTGAAGAAAAGCATCCCCACAACATGATGATGCCACCACCATGTTTTACGGTGGGGATAGTGTTCTCAGGGTGATGTGCAGTGTTAGTTTTCTGTCACATATAGCGTTTTGCTTTTAGGCCAAAAAGTTTGATTTTGGTCTCATCTGACCAGAGCACCTTCTTCCACATGTTTGCTGTGGCACATGGCTTCTTGCAAACTGCAAATGTGACTTCTTATGGCTTTCATTCAACAATGGCTTTCTTCTTGACTTTCTTCCATAAAGGCCAGATTTGTGGAGTGCATGACTAATCGTTGTACTGTGGACAGATTCTCCCACCTGAGCTGTGGATCTATGCAGCTCCTCCAGAGGTACCATGGGCCTCTTGGCTGCTTCTTTGATTAATGCTGTCCTTGCCCAGCCTGTCAGTTTAGGTGGACGGCCATGTCTTGGTAGGTTTGGAGTTGTGCCATACTCTTTCCATTTTTGGATGATGGATTGAACAGTGCTCTGTGAGATGTTCAAAGCTTGGGATATTCTTTTATAACCTAACCCTGCTTTAAACTTCTCCACCACTTTATCCCTGACCTGTCTGGTGTGTTCCTTGGCCTTTATGATGCTGTTTGTTCAGTAAGGTTCTCTAACGAACCTCCGAGGTCTTCACAAAACAGCTGTATTTATACTGAGATTAAATTACACACAGGTGGACTCTATTTACTATTTACTAATAGGGGACTTCTAAAGGCAATTGGTTCCAAATGCATTCCACACTTTTCAGATATTTACTTGTAAAATTTTTTGAAAACCATTGATCATTTTCCTTCCACTTCACAGTTATGTGCCACTTTGTATTGGTCTATCACATAAAATCCCAATAAAATACATTCACATTTTTGTTTGTGACATGACAAAATGTAGAACATTTCAAGGGGTATGAATACTTTTTCAAGGCACTGTATCAAAGAAGGCTACCAATAGATGTTACAACTCCATTTTGCACACCATATCATTGCTGATTTTCTTTATCAATTGGCAGAGTGCCCCCTTCCAAGCCCTGTAAAAGTGATTGACACAGGTTATGGTGATGGCTGTAAAGATGCTTGGATCACTTTTGAATGAAAGCCGACCGCTGGTTGTTAAAGCCATGATTCTGTTATAACCGCCTGCTCTATAGGACATATATATGTGTATATATATATATATATATATATATATATATATATATATATATATATGTATACTAGATGGCAAGTTGTTAATTTAAATCTGTTTTAAAATGTTTTGCACAAAGCGAATGTAATTTGTTATCAAGTAGGCATAAGCCATTCCTTTAAATTTTACGGATAGCTGTTTCTCTTTAAATAAAATGGGCTGTGCTCCTTTTGTTCTTCTTTTCAGTATCCATCATAAATAAATCATTTGGAAAATATACTGTTGCACTTATAAATTATTACTTTGTAACCAAGGGCTTACACATGCGCACTTATTACAATTATATACAATGTCTAACATTGGCTTTGTTCCATGTTTTTAGCCATGCAATTTCATTAAAAGGGATGCTCAGTACTTAGTTGATTGTGCTTCTCAAGTGTAATTCCAGTTGTTAAATACTGTGTGGGCTCATTATTATAGCTAAAGGGGGGTGTGAGCACAAAGGAGGACCCACTGTTTCATAATATTTTCAGATACCTGTATGTATCATATCAAATGTCAAATCACACAGGACAACTATAAACAAATAACAAAACATCAGTTGTTTTACATTATAAGTTCACTTTCAGCACTTATTCTTTATTTTAACTTGTCCTCTCAACCCAATAAATTGAGTTGTCTTCAAGGTGTACCCATTTGGCTGATAACCAACAGTTTAAGATGAGGTCCTCAAACCTTGAAGAAGCTGAGAAGAAAATAGACGGGCTTGGTATTTAAAATTCTGAGCTGTCTATCTCTTGTGTCCTCTCTTAAAGCTAAAATCCAGGTTTCATTTAATTGTAAATAGTTCATTTGGACCAAGCTGGTTCAAACAAACTATTTTACTAATAGATGTGCCTGCTGTCAGCACAGTATAAACTGTATGTACCATCAGCTACATAAAGTATAAAGGTATGTGTTCCAGCAGCTGTACAGGGGCTTTCTTTCTGTTCCCAGAAAAAAAATTGAGTGCTGTTTAGTCATTGATGGAAAGCTTTGTATTTTATGAATGAATACAAGGCTTCCTGTGATTGGCTATAAGAGATACCGAGTGCAGATATCCAGCAGCAGCAGGGATGACCAGTTCAGCGAAGCTGTACATAGGAATTGGAAAATTAGTAAAAGCAAAAGTAAAAAATAAACATGACAGTGAATCAAAACTATACCAGCAACCAACGCTGTATCCTGGCCTAGGCCAACAAGGCCCAGGCCTAAGGCAGCACTTTGCAGGGGGGCAGCACGGAAAGAGTCCCTGCAGGCTTTTGCTACACTGTTAGTCTAACGCAAGCTGCTTCTAACTAATTTTGACTGTCCTATCAGCCTGGACCACAAACCTTCCTGACTGTGCTATATGTTTCCTGCTGCACCATTGGCATGGTTATATCTTCTTAGTCCTCTCCATAGAATTATCAGAAATTTGTGCTTAAAGTAGAACTATAGGCAACACTTTTTTTTTCATTTTGGATAGAGTAAGGGAGGGTTATAGCTCCTGTCAGTTTATTTTTTTACCATCCCTGTCCCATTGCAGAGATTTCCCTTCACTTCCTGCCCCATAGCCAAACAGAAAGTAAGAGGAAATTTATGCAAATTAAGGGAATCCATTGCCCCCCCCAGGCCCTAAAAACTAGTGTCCCCACTCGAAAATGTCATTGTGGGTCTTAAACAGAAATGGGTGTGGCCTTGACATGAAGGGGTGGGTCATATTTAAATTAGGGGTGCACGAGTTTAGTCAGGCCTACGGCAGAACAAAACCTAAATACACTACTGCCAGCAACCTAACTATAACACACAATATACAAATGGAGGGAAGCAGACACAAACAGGGCAGGACCTGGACTAGGGCTGGGATCAATAGGAGCAGAGATGGGGTAACAGGATACATGGTTTTAGATGCAAGGTACAGGATAAGGCAGGGGTCAAGATAATCAGCGAGCGGGTATATGGTTAACAGGCAAAACAGATAAGCACTGATGCAAATAAATGAAGAGATTATATACCTTCCCAGCAGCTAGAATCAGGTGGAACCTAATTACTGGGATCTGCTGGCTGCTAGAGACATCCACTGGTGACCACTGTAACTGCACCCTTCAGCTCTGGGAATCACAGTGTCACCAGCAGGTGATCCAGATCCCCTTAAGTTGTGCATGTCGCTTGCACTGAATAAGTTCCCAAAGGAAAATATTTCACATCAGCCATGTCTGAAAAAAATTCTAATTTCCTAAGGCCATGGTCCTTCAGCCTGCAGGATACCCCACTGTCAGGGTTTGAGAACTGGCTAGGTGCCTCGCTGCCAGGGTCTTAAAACTGGCTGGGTTCCTTGCCACTGGGGTGTGTCAGATCCTTTAGAAGGTGCAACTCTTATGCCCCATACACACGATCGTTTTTCTTGCCATTTTTTTTCTTGCCGTTTTTCACGTCGTTTTTTTTCATGTTTCCTCTCAAGCCTGTCTTGCGTACACACGATCATTTAAAAAAATGATCAAGCAAAGCGCAGTGACGTACAACACGTATGACGGCACTATAAAGGGGAAGTTCCGTTCGAATGGCGCCACCCTTCATGTTAGTAAAGTTTGTTGAGCGACGATTCGCTCTTTTCAGTCTCTGTCAGGGTCACCTGTGGCCAGGTGACAGATGCACACCGTAGGGGGACAGGAGTGCACCGCGAGGTAGTGAACCCTATGGCTGGCTTCTGCGGATAGGAAACTGGGTGGTTGTGGAAAGCGGGACCAGAGGAGCACAACCGGGATCCCAACGGAAGCGAGAGCCAAGATTCCCCAGGGCGCGGAGTCTAAGACCCAGCTGGTCTTCTCCAGGGCCTCTAGTGGTGAGGATGTTACGCTGCAGGCTGGGACCAGGTCGCGGCCCCTGGAGTTTCCTAGCTCACGCCCCGTAGGATAAGGGGAAAAGAGGGGAAGCAGCAGCACACGATAGAGAGAACCGAATAACAAGCTGAAGGTCAGGGGCCACAAGCAGACAAGGATAACGAAGAACGAGCCGAAGGTCAAGGGTCACGAGCAGACAGGGATAGTCGGGGACAAGCCAATAACGTAACAGAGAGACAGACGTAGCACACGGCAGGCAGGAACCCAAACACACAATGCCTAACAAACACGTTGATCAGCAAAGCAGGCTTGCAGTGCACAGGTTAATATAGTGTTCAGTGATAGGGCCTGGGGTGGAGTCAGGCTGGGAGGAGATTATAAAGGAAGCCAGGTGAAGGAGGTCTGGTCTCTAGATGAACACATGAGGAGGAAGGTAAGATGGCAGACAGACATTAATGCATATCCATGACAGTACCCTCCCTCTTACGAGGCCTCCCCCTTCCCCACCTGGGCCCAGGTTTAGAGGGAAACTTCAGATGAAACTCCTTTAACAGACGAGGTGCAAAGACCTCAGATGCAGTGATCCAAGACCTCTCCTCAGGACCAAACCCTTTCCAATGAACGAGGTACTGAAGAACGCCTTTACAGAGTCGGGAGTCCAGAATTTGACTGATCTCGTACTCCTGATTATCCTCAGAGACAGGCGCCACGGTAGGGAGAGGACGAGAGAATTTATTGAGGACTAAAGGCTTTAGAAGAGCAACATGAAAGGAGTTAGTGATTTTAAGGCTCTTAGGAATCTGGAGTTTGAAACAAACCGGATTCAGTTTAGCAGTTACCGTGTATGGACCGATGAATCGTGGAGCAAACTTCAGAGAAGGAACTCGGAGCTTGATGTTCCTGGTAGAGAGCCAGACTTTGTCCCCTGGCTGAAGGGAAGGCGGTTTACGCCTGTGGCGGTCGGCAAAGCCTTTGAATTTTTCAGCAGCTGCCCGGAGGGAATCATGAACGTGACCCCAAACGGAATTGAGAGACTCCTGAACCGAAGCCAAAGCTGGAATGTCTGGAGAACAGATCATGGGAAGAGGAAGTTGAGGGTGTTTTCCATAAACTGTGAAAAAGGGTGTCTTCTGCGAACTGGTATTCACATGATTGTTATGGGAGAATTCTGCCCACGGGAGTAGAGAGGACCAATCGTCATGGTGAGAAGACACAAAGGTGCGAAGAAAGACCTCTAACTCCTGATTAACCCTCTCAGTCTGTCCATTGGATTGGGGATGGTAAGAAGAAGAAAAATCCAAGACAATATTGAGGGATTTGCAAAAGGCTCTCCAAAAACGAGACGTGAATTGGACTCCCCTGTCGGAAACAATATGAGAAGGGACCCCATGTAGGCGGAGAATTTCCCGAATGAAAATGGGAACCAAGGCAGGGGCAGAAGGAAGACCAGGAAGAGGAACAAAATGAGCCATCTTGGAGAATCGATCGATTACCACCCAAATGACTGTATTATTCTCAGACAGTGGGAGATCGGTGATAAAATCCATGGCAATATGGGCCCAGGGTTCCTTAGGAATGGGCAAGGGCATGAGGAGACCAGCAGGAGCTTGTGTGGAGGATTTGGACTGAGCACAGACATGACAAGCTTTAACGTAGTCTTTGACGTCTGAGCGGAGATTAGGCCACCAGTAGTGACGACTGATGAGTAGGAAGGATCGGAGGAATCCAGAATGCCCTGCCACCTTGGAATCATGTCCCCAATGAAGGATCTTAGCTCTTAGCTCAGTGGGGACAAAGGTCTTACCAGGCGGAATTTTAGACTTCAGGGTGGTAGAGTGGGCAACAATACATGAGGTGGGAATGATCGGCTCAGGTTCAGGGGCGGACTCCTCGTCCAAAGTGTCAAATGACCTAGAGAGCGCATCAGCCCGACCGTTGCAGGAACCAGGTTTGTAGGTAATCGTGAAATTAAAACGGGCAAAGAAGAGACTCCACCTGGCCTGTCTAGGATTCAGACGTTTAGCATTCTGTAGATACTGTAAATTCTTGTGATCGGTAAAGATCGTTATGGAGTGAGGGGAACCCTCCAAGAGATGACGCCACTCCTCTAACGCCAATTTAATTGCGAGAAGTTCCCGATCACCGATGGCATAATTCCTCTCTGCCTGAGAATTTTTTTTGGAGAAGAACGCACATGGTTGGCGTCTCTTCTCAAAGATTTGAAGAAGCACAGCTCCCACCCCCATTGAAGAAGCGTCCACTTCAATAAAAAATGCATTCCCAGGATTTGGTCTCCTCAAGAGGGGGCCAGAAACAAAGGCCTGTTTCAGGTTGTGAAATGCAGAGACAGCTTCGGGAGGCCAGTCTCTGGCATTCACACCCTTCTTGGTCAAAGCGATAATAGGCGCGGCAATGGAAGAGTAATTCCTTATGAACTGCCTATAATAATTAGTGAAGCCAAGAAAGCGCTGTGTGGCCTTGAGGCTAGCAGGAAGAGGCCAGTTGGTGATAGCCAAGACCTTCCCAGGGTCCATACGAAGCCCCGAACATGAGACGAAGCACCCCAAAAACAGGACCTCAGAACATTCAAAGGAACATTTCTCCAGCTTGGCATAGAGATTGTTCTCTCTAAGACGTTGAAGTACAGTGCGGACATGGTTTCTGTGGACGAGCAGATTCTCAGAAAAGATCAGAATGTCATCCAGATAGATGACAACAAACTGGTACAGCAGATCTCTGAAGATTTCATTGACAAAGTTTTGAAACACGGCTGGAGCATTACACAGACCAAAAGGCATCACCAGATATTCGTAATGCCCGTCTCTAGTGTTGAATGCAGTCTTCCATTCGTCACCCTCCCGTATTCGAATGAGATTGTACGCGCCTCTGAGATCCAACTTGGTGAAAATGGAGGCACCCTTCAACCTATCGAATAGCTCAGATATTAAGGGTAAGGGGTATCGATTTTTAATAGTAACCGCATTTAAACCCCGATAATCGATGCAGGGTCTTAAGGTACCATCCTTTTTGGCAACAAAAAAGAACCCTGCCCCTGCAGGCGATGAGGATTTCCGGATGAAACCTCTCTCCAGATTCTCTGCTACATACTCCGACATGGCCTGGGTCTCTGGGATGGACAGAGGGTAGGTACGACCCCTGGGTAGAGTTGCTCCGGGGACAAGATCAATAGCACAGTCAAAAGACCTGTGGGGAGGAAGCACCTCAGCTGATTTTTTACAGAACACATCCCGGTAATCGCTGTATGCGGCGGGAAGATCAGAAGAAACAGAAGTGGCAGCAACCGGAAGACTCTCCTTGGGGGTCACCTTGAGAAGACACGACGAGAAACATGAGGAACCCCAGGCCAGGATCTGCCCAGAGACCCAGTCCACATGTGGAGAGTGGAGCTGTAGCCAAGGGAGGCCCAATACAACTGGGGTAGAGGCCTTGGGTAGAATAAGAAAGGATATCCACTCCTGGTGGAGAATCCCTACCGACATCCTAATGGGTAGCGTCTGGAAGCGAATAGGGCCCCCTGGGAGAACAGTGCCATCAATTGCCGAGACTACCAATGGGGTAGTGAGAGGTGAAAGGGTAAGCTTCATAGAAGAAGCAGTTCTCCAATCCATAAAATTGCCGGCAGCCCCGGAATCCAGGTATGCAAGGGTTGACTGAGGAGAAGTGCCTACATGAAGGAACACCAGCAAGAGCAGGCGAGAAGGTGATGTTTCTGGGTCCAATACTCCACCTTCCAAATGTATTAGACCCGAGCGTTTCCCGGACGAAGCGAGCAGGAGTCACGAAAATGACCCTTGCCCCCACAATAGAGGCACAAGCCCAGAGTTCTGCGCCTAGCACGTTCTTCGGGGGTTAGTCTGGTCCGGCCCAGCTGCATAGGTTTTTCAGCAGGTAGAGGATGCTCCACGGAATGAAGGGAGGGGAGCTCAGACTGGCTAGGACCCAGAGAGTGCTGGCGTCTTTTTTCTAAGGACCTCTCTTGAAAACGAATGTCGATCTGGTTGCATAATGAAATTACATCGTCCAGACCGACGGGAATGGCTCTTCCCGCTAATTCGTCTTTCACTCGGTCAGAGAGGCCATGTAAAAAGGTAGCGACCAGGGCCTCATTATTCCAGCTCAATTCAGCTGTGTGGATACGGAACTGAAGAGCATATTGCCCCACTGAACTAGATTCTTGGCGAAGACGTAAGACAGCACTAGCCGCTGAAGAAGCCCGAGTCGGCTCTTCGAAGATATTACGAAAGAGCTTCAAGAATTCGGACAGACTGGAAACCACCGGATCGTTCCTCTCCCACAGGGGGGCAGCCCAGGCCAAAGCTTCACCGGAGAGGAGGGAAATGATATAGGCTACCTTAGCCCGGTCAGACAGGAAGCTTTGCGGCTGAAGCTCAAAATGAATAGTGCATTGGCTGAGAAACCCCCTGCAGGCCTTGGAGTCCCCAGAGAAACGGAACGGAGCTGGCAATCTTAGTGAGTGTGAGGCTGCGACTGGTGCGATAGGTACAGCCGCTGGTTGTACTTGGGGTTGCGGATTCGGGGTTCCCAAGGAGACCTGAAGCTGCTCGAATCGAGAAGCCAGATCCTGGAGGAATCGCATCACCTGGGTCTGATTTGATTCCTGGGTCTCAAGTCTGCGAACTATGCCCTGCAATGGATCATCCGCGGGAAGCGGGATGTCAGCCGGGTTCATGGCTGATCAAACTGTCAGGGTCACCTGTGGCCAGGTGACAGATGCACACCGTAGGGGGACAGGAGTGCACCGCGAGGTAGTGAACCCTATGGCTGGCTTCTGCGGATAGGAAACTGGGTGGTTGTGGAAAGCGGGACCAGAGGAGCACAACCGGGATCCCAACGGAAGCGAGAGCCAAGATTCCCCAGGGCGCGGAGTCTAAGACCCAGCTGGTCTTCTCCAGGGCCTCTAGTGGTGAGGATGTTACGCTGCAGGCTGGGACCAGGTCGCGGCCCCTGGAGCTTCCTAGCTCACGCCCCGTAGGATAAGGGGAAAAGAGGGGAAGCAGCAGCACACGATAGAGAGAACCGAATAACAAGCTGAAGGTCAGGGGCCACAAGCAGACAAGGATAACGAAGAACGAGCTGAAGGTCAAGGGTCACGAGCAGACAGGGATAGTCGGGGACAAGCCAATAATGTAACAGAGAGACAGACGTAGCACACGGCAGGCAGGAACCCAAACACACAATGCCTAACAAACACGTTGATCAGCAAAGCAGGCTTGCAGTGCACAGGTTAATATAGTGTTCAGTGATAGGGCCTGGGGTGGAGTCAGGCTGGGAGGAGATTATAAAGGAAGCCAGGTGAAGGAGGTCTGGTCTCTAGATGAACACATGAGGAGGAAGGTAAGATGGCAGACAGACATTAATGCATATCCATGACAGTCTCGTGCTTTTCAGTCCGTGACTGTGTGACGAATGTGCTATCTCCATTACGAACGCTAGTTTTACTAGAACGAGCGCTCCTGTCTCATACTTGATTCTGAGCATGCGCGTTTTTTTTCACGTCGTTAAAGCATACACACTATCGTTTTTCACGTCGTTAAAAAAAACGACATGAAAAACGACGTGAAAAAAGAGAGCATGTTCGAAATTTTTAATGGCCGTTTTTCACGTCGTTAAAAATGCTCTGGAGCCTACACACGATCATTTTTAATGGTCATTTTTTTTAATGGCATTTTTAACAGCATGAAAAACGATCGTGTGTATGGGGCATTTAGAATTTGAAGTTCCCCTGAGGCAGCACATATCCCTATCACTGGGATCCCATGGGCTATCTGAAGGCTTAACACTGGATTCCTTGACCTATATAGGTACCATGATACCAGTGAGTCCACTCACTACTGGACATTCCTTTATCTGAGTTACGAGTCTGGTTGCTAGAAATTGCTTTGCATTTTAACAGCCATCCAGGTCTTTTGAAAGCACTGGTTTCCCAACACAGGTCCTCTAATGCATTTTTAAAAACACTTTTAAGATAGAGCGGGGGAAAGTAACACTTCTGACAGGTTTTTATGATTGTGTTTAACCCTGTTGGGGTATTTATGCCCATTTCCTGTACTACTGACAACAATGGGGACACACTGATAAAATACTGGCACTTCTATCTTTCCCTCACTCTGCCAAAAAAGGTTTCTACTATTGTTTTGCCCCTATTGGAGAACATTTCCTCTTACTTTTTATCCTGCACACAATGTTATCAAAATGGAACTCAATATAGATGTGCCTAGCAGGGACAACAATAAGACAATCCCCACTTTGGCTGGTGTTGCCCTTAAACTCCACAAACTTGACAAATACTTTTTAAAGACAGGTAAAACATTTAGACTTATAAACAGATCTTTATATCAAGTCTAAAAAAGGGACAAAAAGTGATAGTTAAAATCTATTATACTAATATTTCTTAATAGAGGTTTTCTAGTGCCGTTTTGGTGTAATTACAAACATAAATCTAGCTGTGTATTGGAATGTATGAATCTCTTTCCAGTTTTACAAATAGCCTAATAAGATGAGCATGCTTATAGGGTGTGAAACACAAAGATGACCTCAAGTACTGCTGTACAGTCACAGGTGTGGTGTAGAGAGGAACAAAGTTGACAAGCTGTTAAAATAAATCTGGTTCTGAAAGTACCTACCTTGTAAACTGTTTGAGGGGATGTCAAATATTTCACTTACCACTCTAGGTGATACCAAGCTCCACATGCCAATCACATCTCACCTGGCTAGTCTCCACCAAAACAAATAACTGTACCAGCAACAAGAATACCACACACGGGCATGCAAAATAATATTCTTCCCTTAATAAAATAGCCAGCAGGAGCAAGTTCTATTCTGACATATGTGAAGTGGGAAAGAGAAAGGGGACTGTCACTGTGCTTACAGATAATAATGGAAACCAAGCATTAAAAAATATATAACTGTAATTTTAATGAAAATAGTGTTTAAAATAGTACAACAGAGTTGGTTTGTTCAGAAGTATTCAACATTCCATAGTAAAAGGTGGTCATGAAGCAAGTGTTCAGTTAGGCAGATATTTCATATTCGTATATTAGCCCGACATGTTTTGCCTAATAGCTTCATCAGGGGATATACAAATCAATCAGAAAATGCGTAAGACTGTACAAAGATACAAAAAAAAACAATATAAATACAGAGTGATAAGGAAACATATATTACATTATAAGCAAAAAATATATACACACACAAAATTGCCAAAGCCCACCCACATGGGGGAAAAGCTTACCGCACCGAGATTCCCGGAAATGACCACTGCCAAAGGCGGGGACCAACCAACCCAGAGAACGAGAGGCCTATGCGGCCATAGAGGGTACACAGTGACCAGGCTAAAAGAAGAGCAAAGGGAAATGTAAGATTTGTATAAATATTGAATTTCTACCTAAGAAGACTTTGGCACCAAGATCACAACAATGTGTCATGGTATGGGCTCACTGATATAGAGGAAAAATTTTAAAAAGGGAAGCTGTGGTGGAGGGCGCTTGAGATGTACATGGAATTCTATCCAATAGGAACAGAGGAAATAACTCTAGATAGGGAAAGAGAAAGAAGGGTGGATGAACAATGAAGGAATGGAAACTTGCTACCCAGAGCAAAGGTAAGCAGTATAGCAGGCACAGGTAGGTTTAACATCTCAAATTTGAATAAGATAGAAAGGAATCAGATCAAAAAAGATCAGGTGATTATTGATGGTTTGAGTGAAGTGAAGGAAAATTTTAATTAAATAGATAAGAGAAGTAATTATAATAATAATAATGTTGTCAAAGATAAAGCTGCATCCAAACTATGGGGGCATCCGACAAATGTCTCAATATATAGTCAAAAAATGAAATAAGCATGAAGGTAAATAAATACAAAAAATAGAAGAAGAAAGGGTATAATGGTGAGACAATGATAGTGTACCAAAAAAATATATATTAAATGTTGTTGGGCCTTAACATGGCACTGTTAGAAATAATCAAGAGCTTATGTAGTAGCATTACTGGGATAAGTCAAGATATACAGATAGTCAGCTGCAGTGAATGAAAGCAGCGATATTAAAAACAGATAGTATTGGGTATTCTAGATAGGGATATGGATGAGAATTCAAAGGTGTTCACACCTATAACACACCAAAATAACATCTCTGGCGATGATGCTGCCTGAGAATCCGGCTTATATATGCCCTCCATCTGGTCAGCGTCTGGCGTCACCGACCAGATGCGGAAGTGGGGGCGCCAGTGCGCATGCGGATGAGTCCTGTCATATTCCTCAAACTACCTTGACCACAATGCCAAGCGGTCGACGGCAGAAGGGGGCGTGACTCCGAGCAGGAACATGAGGGAGGAACCCATACAGACACAGCAGTCATGAAATAACCACACCCCGTCAAACCACGAGGCAAGGGGGTGGACGGAGGAGGGGAGATGTAAACAAGGGGAGGTGGACACCGGCCAGTGGCACATCCCCAGGATGGAAGAAACATGCGCATGATAGCGGCGCAGAGCGGGCATCTATTGGGGATAGAACCCCTCAGTGCCCTGGGCGTCCAAATGACCGCAAATTGAGCCCAGTGTCACAAGGGTGGTGGACCCCGCATGACATCAGCCAGGGCGGGACCAGATACGGCACAAATCCCCAACCAAATGTATGTAACTGATGACCACATATCAGTTACTCAAAGGATACCAGTGGCGGGCAAGTCAAACAAGTGTCCATACATACAATAATAAAAATAAAAATAAATTAAAAATAAATATTAAAGAAACATAAACTCAAAATACACATGCATTATCTATAATGCCAAAAGAGACCAGATATTAATATGAGCAGCATATATAAGTTCAGTATACTAATAAAAACAAGTAACATGATATAAGGGGAAAAAAAAGGGGGGCTAGAGGGAAACAGGGGAAGGGGAGGAAAAGTGGGAACATAAAGTAAAGGGAGGGGAGGGAAAATGAGGGGGAGAAAAAGAAAAAAAGAGAAAAAGAACAGACAAACAAGAGGAAACGGGGAAAGAAGGGATGGAATGAAAGGAAGGGAAATAAATTGCTATTCTGCTATTCTGACATTTGTTGCACTAAGCACAGTGGTTTCTCAAAGAATGCTTGATGAGATTTACCTATGTGGGCTTAAGCTAGATACAAACTATTATATATATTTTTTTCATTCAACCCAGGGGGCTAGGGTCAGGTACGATGATTAGTGTAAAGACTCTATTAATTGTATATATGAATTGTTGCCAGTAGCAGTGCAATTTGAGGACATCTCCATAGCATATATACTAGTGTGCCCTCTTTGCTACTGCATCTAGGACATTTTGGGATCAGATCTCTGACCTTAGCTTAATAATGTCTATCTAATAATGGCTTGGGTTTGAAATAGGAGTATAATTTCTCTTTGGAACTGTGAATTCCTACTTCAATTATTAAAAGTTTTTTAAGATGTTATCATGATATATTTGATACACATCTCTTTCAAGCCTCAACATTTTTTTTTCTAGTTTTAGCAAGTTGGACCTTTTCTATAATAGTTTATATTGATTGTAACCACTGCAAGTTCAGTTGCTCCAGAGCTTAATCAATGAGATAAAGCTTCACCCTGCAAAGAATACCCAATCACGTGTTTGTACATGATTTGGATGATGGAAGTCAGCAGAGCTTCTGCTAGCTTACCCAACTCTGAAGCAACTGCACTTGCACAATGCAACTGTACTTTGCAAAGTGCTCAATCTATTTGCCTTTAGTAAATCAACCCCATAGAGTCAAAGATTCTGGTTACTGCTGGTGCTGGTTACTGAAGCATGGTGATTTTATTCTATAATGACCCATTTTCAAGGAAAGAAGCTCGCTAATATAAGAGTTCATCACACTAAACCATCTCTGAGGAGTTGTGCAAAATATAGAGTAGTTGGAGCAGTCAAATCATCAAAATAAAACTTGCCTTACCCACGTCTGACAATAGCAAGTGGCACAATTGTTGAACTTTTTACACATTTTAGATGATATAGGCTTTAAACTTAATAAAGTGCCTTTGGCTAGCCAAAATCTGGAACCAAAGTTAATGTAGGGTTCAGCAGAAGAAGAACTGATTTGTCCAAATTAATAGTGAAACTTGAGAACCTACTAAAACATATGAAATATATAAAAGATGATAAAGATTCTTCTGTGTCGCCCAAGATTAGCAACATGTCAGCATTATTATCACTTGCCGACCAGGCTTTTTCTGGCAATTTTTGTTTACAAGTTTAAATCAGTTTTTGCTAGAAAATTACTTATAACCCCCAAACATTATAATTTTTTTAGCAGAGAATAAAATGGGAGTCCTGGCAAATTTTTTATATCACACGGTATTTGCGCAGCGATTTTGGAACGCAAAAATACACTTTTATGAATAAAAAAACACAATAGTTACCCCGTTTTTTTTTTTGTATAATGTGAAAGATAATGTTATCCCAAATAAATAGATACCAAACATGTGATTCTTTAAAATTGCGCATACTTGTGGAATGGCGACAATCTATGGGACCTAAAAATCTCCATAGGCAACACTTTAAATGCCTAGAGTTACAGAGGAGGTCTAGTGCTATAATATTTGCTCTCGCTCTAATGTTTGCGGTGATGCCCCACATGTGTGGTTCGAATACTGTTTACATATGCTTGCATGACTTATGTATGCGTTCGCTTCTGCACGGAGGGATGGGTAGCTTTAATTTTTTTTATTATTATTATTTATTTTTTATTCTTACACTGTCCCTTTAATTATTTTTTTTTTTTATCACTTTTATTCGTATTACAAGGAATGTAAATATCCCTTGTAATAAAAATAAGGATGACAGGTCCTCTTTATTAATAAATCTGGGGTGAAAAATACCCCAAATATCTTCTTTACCTTATCTTTACGAGCAGCGGAGGGGGGTGTCCCCTCCCACCATTTCGGAAACCATTCCAGCAGCTCATGAGCCGATTGGACTGGTTTCATGAGAAAGCCGACTGCCTGCTAAAAAAACAGCACCAGGGTTATGGCTGATATCTTCAGCCATAATCCGGGTAAACCACTTACAAGTTGCAACGTATATATACGTATTGCAGTCGGCAAGTGGTTAAGGACTATTTTCTCTTTCCTCCTGAAAATCACCTCTGCTAAAAGTTCTATTGCTATTGAAAAAGCTGTGGTGACAAAAGACAACTCTGTGTTGTGCTTCTACCTAAACATTGAGCCATTTATATGTAGCCTGGCTTTTGTCAGTGGGGGGGGGGGCATCCGCTCCCACCTTTTCGGAAACCGGTCCAGGGGCAACGTATATATACAGTGCCTTGAAAAAGTATTCACACCCCTTGAAATTTTTCACATTTTGTCATGTTACAACACAAAAAGGTAAATGTATTTTAATGGGATTTTATGTGATAGACCAACACAAAGTGGCACATAATTGTGAAGTGGAAGGAAAATGATTAATGGTTTTCAATATTTTTTACTAATAAATATGTGAAAAGTGCAGCGTGCATTCAGCCCCCTTTATTCTAATACCCCTAACTAAAATCTAGTGGAACCAATTGCCTTCAGAAGTCACCTAATTAGCAAATAGTCCACCTGTGTGTAATTTAATCTCAGTATAAATACAGCTGTTTTGTGAAGCCCTCAGAGGTTTGTTAGAGAACCTTAGTGAAGAAACAGCATCATGAAGGCCAAGGAACACACCAGACAGGTCAGGGTTAAAGTTGTGGAGAAATTTAAAGCAGGGTTAGGTTATAAAAAAATATCCCAAGCTTTGAACATCTCACAGAGAACTGTTCAATCCATAATACGAAAATGGAAAGAGTATGGCACAACTGCAAACCTACCAAGACATGGCCGTCCACCTAAACTGACAGGCCGGCAAGGAGAGCATTAATCAGAGAAGCAGCCAAGAGGCCCATGGTAACTCTGGTGGAGCAGCTGCTGGGAGAATCTGTCCTCAGGACAACTATTAGCCATGCACTCCAACATCTGGCCTTTATGGAAGAGTGGCAAGAAGAAAGCCCTTGTTAAAAGAAAGCCATAAGAAGCCCTGTTTGCAGTTTGCGAGAAGCCATGTGGGGGACACAGCGAACATGTGAAAAAAGGTGCTCTGGTCAGATGAGACCAAAATTGAACTTTTTGGCCTAAAAGCAAAACGTAATGTGTGGTGGAAAACTAACACTGCACATCACCCTGAACACACCATCCCCACCGTGAAACATGGTGGTGGCAGCATCATGTTGTGGGGATAGGGAAGCTGGTTAGAGTTGATGGGAAGATGGATGAGGGCAAATACAGGGCAATCTTGGAAGAAAACCTGTTAGAGTCTGCAAAAGACTGGAGACTGGGGAGAGGGGGGGGGTTCATCTTCCAGCAGGACAACAACCCTAAAGCCCTGTACACACGATCGGATTTCCTATGGATTGTGGATTTCCATCAGTCTTGCCTACACACCATCAGTCAAAAATCCGACCGTCCCAAACGCTGTGACGTAAAACACTTTGACAAGCCGAGAAAAATGAAGTTCAATGCTTCTGAGCATGCGTCGACTTGATTCTGAGCATGCGTGCGTTTTTTGTCCGATGGAGTTCCACACAGACGATCGAAATTTGCTATCGTTTTTTTTCCCATCAGGTAAATTTATAACATGTTCTATTTTTTCTCACCGATGGAAAAAAGACCGATGGGGCCCATACACGATCGGTTTGTCCGATGAGAAAAGTCCATCGGACTGTTTTCATCTGTAAAACCGATAGTGTGTACACGGCTTAAGTATACGGCCAAAGCTACAATGGAATGGTTTATATCAAAGCATATTCATGTGCTAGAATGGCCCAGTCAAAGCCCAGACCTAAATCCAATAGAGAATCTTGAAAGGCTTGAATGGGAAGACTTGAAAATTGCTGTTAACAGATGCTCTCCATACAAACTGAGAGAGCTTGAGCTATTTTGCAAAGAAGAATGGGCAAACATGTCACTCTCTAGATGTGCAAAGCTGGTAGAGACATAACCAAAAAGACTTGCAGCTGTAATTGCAGTGAAAGGTGGTTCTATAAAGTTTTTGACTCAGGGGGGCTGAATACAAATGCACACAGGGCTGGTGCAAGGATTTTAGACACCCTAGGTGAAACCTAATTTTGCCGCCCATTGGCTCCGCCTCTGACTCCACCCCCTTTGCCCTGCCCATGTATATGGTGAAGGTGGCGGGGGGGGGAGATGTTTGCAGTGCCTATCTACGATTTTTTCTGCCGTGGTCCGCAGGCCCGCACCTGCACCTCTGGACCTGGCCTGAAGACAAATAGACAAATAGGGAAATTTCCCCTGATGAAGATACGATTACCCTGTATCGAACACGTGTAGGGGAGGGGCCAGGATGGTACGACAGGCAGTCTATCTGCCTAGGAGGAAGCATGCACCATTCCAAAACCAGCCGCTGTAATATTTCATGCCATACACAGAGTGGTGCACCGACGCACCTGGTACATGTGAGTACCCCATTGGGGGGTTGTTCTTATTTGTTTAATGAAACATTTAAAGTGATATCACACTATCAAGGCTTTTTATTCCCCATTATTCTCGAGATACTGTGTGGGAAGCCCAGGATCCTGTTACCATTATAGAACCCAGGGGTGGTTCACTAGCGTGTATTGACTTAGCGTAATTGCTAAGTCACATGCTCCAATGTGAGAATTTAGTACCTAGGGGGTCACTGGAATAAGAGCACCAATGCATGATCTGCAACACCTATCAATAATTTTCAGACACATGTATTTATGCATGTATTTATGCATGTCAGCAGTGCTATTACTGGATACCATGCATATGCACTTTTTTCAACAGGACTGTCACAGCATTGTTTTATAAAAAAGACTTGTTTTTGCACAATAGCACTTTTTGCTATTTAAAGTGGGACTAGTGTTGTTCCCTATATACCACCGGACACTTATATCTGTGTTACAAAGCACTTGGATGCACATGAGCACTTTTTTATTAATGTTTTAATTGACATATTTATTGTTTTTATTTTGGTCATATCACATCTATGTCACATATGTCACTTATCTCACATTAACATTACATGTGTTTTAATCTTCAGCACGCATTTATTGTGTAATATTCTAAAGCGCAGCGTATAATTTACTATTTTTGTCTATGTGCACGAACTTATGAGACGTGTGTAATGCTTGCAGCTGGTTAGTGATATCTATTAGGCTTTGGGTTGATTGAGGTTCGCAGGAATTCTTTTACTTTCTTAGGCTAGGACAGTAAACAGACAGGCTAGGACAGTATACAGACAGGCTAGGACCTAGCCTAGGGGGGAGAGAGAGAAGAAGGTGAGAAGGAGGAAAAGAGGGGGAGGAGGTGCATAGCACAAAGGTGCATAGCACAAAGGGGTGGGAACAGAGAGGGGGTTACTCTGGGGGTCTCACTCACCAATTATGCTCTCCTATTCAGACTGGTCTCCCCCAGGGCTGTGGCAGCTATTGTTTGAAAAGTGCCGCTCAGCTGCCCACAGAACTCCTCTCATAGCACAGTACAGTGCATTGCATGCATGTGGCTGGAGTGTGGGCAGGGTTGGGCGGGAACAAATGAGAGATGGAGTATCGGATTGGACAAGCAGCTGAGTAAGGGAGGGGTTAGGAGGACAGTGGAGACAGGATACAGCCAGACTCCTGCACAAGCTGGCTTTCCCCGGTCTCACTGTGTCAGTGGGACAGGATGCCAGAGGCTGTGAAGCGCCGGAGCTAGCGTGGTATAGCCACTCTCGATCTCCATACTGTACAAGTCTTGGTGCCTGGGGGAGAAGACTCTCCTCCCGCAGCTGTCCACACAGACTCTGCCCCCTGATCTGCCGACTCTTGTTTATCCTTGTGACAGGGGTCACTTTGGGCATAGGGTGACTGAGGAAATATATCTTGGGCTACCTAAAATTGGATAGTAATATTAATCCACAATATTTACTGTTTGTTGATCCTGAACTCAACAGGCTAATTGAAAGGGCTGATGTGTTCAACTTCAATCACCCACCTGCCTGTTGTGATGTAAATTAATCTAGGATGACTTCTGAAGACCCTTTCATTGTGAATAGTGATAATTAACTCTGTACTTGTGTGTATTGTAAAGCAGACAGACAGTCTGGTGAATATAAAGGTCATGCATAGTCATTTAAGATGTAAAGGGATTAGCTAATAAACTCACCTGTTGTCTAAGAGATGTCAGAATATGTGTATTGGGAGCTCGTTATGTAACCATTGTGTAATGTTGTGGGTGGAGTTGGACCATTGTTCATTTAGATTAATGCAGTATTATTTTGGTGTATAAAAAGAGCCTGCTCTCATTAAAGATTGTCAGAACTGCTGGAAACTTCATACAGAGTGTTTGTCTCGTATATCTGGAAGGATTATTCCTATGGGAGGCGGTCGCCTGACTGTGGAGTGTCTGGTAGCTTCTGTGTGTTCGGAAATGGAATATATCTAAATGACTATTACCCCTGTCGTTACAATCCTCATCCCCGCCCGGCTCATCCTCTGGCTTGTCCCGCAATAGAGCTTCAATCTGCTCGGTGCGGCGGGGTGTGCGGCGGGGAGTGTAATAGCAGCCAGCGGTGCGAGGTCACTGTGTCGGCAAAGGATTTCTTGGCACCCTAGGCGGCTGACTGTCCCGCCTAATGGTGACGCCGGCCCTGAATGCATGCCACACTTTTCACATATTTATTTGTAAAAAATTTGGAAAACCATTTATCATTTTCCTTCCACTTCACAATTATGTGGCACTTTGTGTTGATCTATTACATAAAATCCCAATAAAATACATTTACGTTTTTGGTTGTAACATGACAAAATGTGGAAAATTTCAAGGGGCATGAATACTTTTTCAAGGCACTGTACGTATTGCCGTCTGCAAGCGGCTAAGGGCTATTTTGAAAAAAAAATTCAACTTGAGGTTTATTGAAGTTTTACAATATTACGTCAAAATGCAAAGGTAAACAGACAATGCAGTAAGAGAGAGTACAATGCGGGGAGAATTTCCAGACATAGTGAGTAAAATATAAATCAAGATAGACCATTTAGGCTTGTCAACAGTAGCTAGTAATAAAGCATTAAATTCAAGAGAAGGAGTGTAACTTATAAGATCGAGAGGCAAGACTAAGCGAGGAGATGAGGGGACAGGTGGTCATAATGGGTGTAAGGGAAGAACTTTCCCACTGGGGAGTTTAGAGTTTAGTGTAAGATTGTGCACTTAGGGTGTGTAAGCCAGAGGTCCCAATATTTGTTGAAAGCGGGAATTAGGCAATGGTTATTTAAAATGGATATCACTTCTATTATAGTGGGGGGAAGTGGAGATTTAGATTTTCTAGCAATAGCCAATCGCACAGCAATGAAATTATGGGACAGTATACTGTTGAAGATGTGAGGCCAGGATTCAATGCTTAGACCCAATAGGACCAGCTGGGGGGAGAGTGGAACAGGGACAGATAGAATAGAAGAGATACATTTGTTGAGTGAGGACCAGAAAGTGGTAAACTCTGGACTGTTTCACCATATGTGTAAAGAGGTCCCTGGGAGACTACAGTTTCTCCAGCAGGTATCAGAAGTATGGGGATAGATCAGTGCCAGTTTTGAGGGAGTGAGATACCAATTATAGAAGATTTTCTGAAGGGTTTTTCAGTGAAGTATGCAGAGTGAGATCCATAGGGGTAGTTGGATGGATTGTAACCATTGTTGAGATGTACAGTATATATACAGTGTAACAGTTGTTCCCAATGTAGCATTACAGAGGTTTTGGAAAGAGATTCAGTGAGGTACCTGTAGATGCGCAAGATACCGCTCTTGTGTAGAGATGAGCATTTGTAGAGTGTGAGGAGGTTTGTGAAGAAGGGTTTTTCCGACCACTGTATATGGGAAAGGGCTGAGATACTTGAAAAAGTCTTTGGATGAAATCTGGTATTTGATTTGTAATTGTTGGAAGTAAAGCAGTATGGAGCTTTGAAATAGATCTCCAACAGTGATGATGCCAGCAGCACGGCATTCCAACAGTGATATATCTGGGATAACAAGATGCAGGTCCTTTAGCGGGAGGAGGGGTAGTAAGTGGTGGGGGATACCCCTGGTTAGTTGATACAGTGCCCGCCATATTTTGATGATCGCATTGATGAAGCTGAGATAGGAGTGAGTTTCCCCGTGTTGCAAGAGTAGGGCACTAAGGATCAGTTTTGGTTGGGTTGCAAGGACAGATGTTTCTATCTGGAGCCATGTAAATTGTAGTGTGGGGTTCCACCATGCCCTTGCTTGATCTAAGATGGTTGCTGTAAAGTAGATTGAGATGTTCGGTGCTCCCATTCCCCCAGAAGATACAGATGAACCTAAGTTGGTGTGTTTAATTCTGGGACATTTTCCATTCCAGATGAAGGAGGTTATAATAGCTTGTATTTTATGAAGCTGAGACTGTAGGAAGGGGAGAGGCATTGTGCGAAAAGCATAGAGGACATGAGGTAGAAGATATATTTTGGATAGAGCGATGTGGCCCGCCCAGGAGGCTTGTACATGTTGGAGATCTAGTGCAGATTTTTTGAAGCTTTGAAACAAGTGTGTAGAAATTAAGAGGAAGAAGTCGAGAGGTAGGAATACTTAGTTAAATACCTAAGTATGGGAGGGTAGAATTAAGAGCCCATGAGAAAGAGGTATTTGCAGTAATGTTGCTCTTAATGGATTGGTCAAGGCCTATCCCTAAAATAGAGGATTTAGAGTAGTTATTCTTGTATAAGGAAGCTTTAATGAATAGATCTAGGGGGCAGTAAAGACGAGGGAGTGATTGGATGGTGATAGTCATTGATATGATTACATAGAGGCCAATTTTGTGGTTATGGTCACCAATTGTTATACCCGAGATGTGTGGATTGGCATGAATGGATTGAGCAAGGGGCTTCATAACAAGTGCAAAAATTAAGGGTGAATGGGGACAGCCTTAGCCGGCCCCGTTAGATACCCTTAAAGCAGTGGTGGTGCGTCCATAAGGGTGCACGGGTGCCGCCCCCTCTCTCCAGCCACCCCTCTATCACCAATATATAGATTTATGCATTGCATGAATCTATCTATGACCGCCGCTGCCACCTACTATTCAGGCGCAGACCCCTTTTCAGGTGCCGGGCGCCTGAATTACAGCGGCAGTTTTTTTTTTATAAGCACCTGATTAGAGCCATAGGTTCTAATAGGCGTCAAAAAAGGTCACCTGCGAGCGTCATGCTGGGCGCTCTCAGGTCACTTAGCTGTGTTAGAAAAGCGAATGAATGAACTGTAGCAAGTACAGTTTATAAGTGACAATCAGAAAAGAACAGTTGAACTGTATGGCAAAACAAACAATACAAATATAATATTCAACAGAAAAACCTTAATCTGAAAGGTAAGAAATGAAAAGAACAATCAAAAAACAACTTGTACTGGAGTGCTTGGCACCCTTTTCTTCTCAGTGGAAGAAAGAATATGAGAAATGCTATCAGAGCAAAGCTCAGTTAGGTCCCTCATGACTTTAGCAATCTTTTCATGCCCTCTTTTGGATTGAAGATGTTGGATGACTGGTTAAGAGCGTTAAGATAACATCATGGTCACCTGGTGGTGCTGGTTAGGGCAGAGGCTGCAATAAACTACGAGTGTAAGGGTGCGGAGTTAGTGCCCCTGTGGCTTCGGTTATGCATAGGAGGACGTTGTGGTTGTGGGTCAGGTGGAGGTGAGATGATAAGGCCCCAATTTAGCAATCTTTTCATTCCCTCTTTTGGATTGAAGATGTTGGATGACTGGTTTTGGTAACTCACTACTAGTTTGGTGGGGAAACCCAATTTGTAGGAGACATGCTCCCTAAAGACCGTGATGGGGAATTCTCTGTGTTTTTGAGCTGTTGCCACAGAAATATCAATGTAGAGAGTCACTGCAGAGTAAGAATCTGGCAATGAGGGTGCTGATCGGGCTACAGCCATAATACGCTCTTTGATTTGAAAGAAATTAATGCATGCTAGTACATTGCGAGGAACCGATGCAGGTAAGTGGTTAGGTTTCGCAATTCGATGAGCATGATCTATGATGATATCAGCCTGGCATAGTTGTGGATGGAGCTTAAGAACCAGTTGTTGAATGTAAGGGATCAGATCTGGAGGTTTAACGGTCCCTGGTACGTCCCTAAATTTAGTATTGTTCTTCCTAGATCGGTCTTCCAAATCTGCCAATTTAGCCTGTAAAAATCTGCTTTCCTCAGCTTGGTGATCGTGGGCATCAGCCATTTCAATAAAGGCTGCAGAGTGCTCTGACATTAATCTCTCTAGGTCATCCATGCAGTCCTCCACTTGGTCAATTCTAGAATGGAGATTAGATATGGAGGAGCGCAGCTCATTGGGGAGATCGTTTTGCAGGGACAGGAGCATGGGCTTCAAAGTGTGCTTAGATGCAGGTTGATCACTGGCAGAATGGGCGGCTAGTGAGTCAGTGCAGTGTCCCTCAGAGTTTACATCTCCAGGAGCCTCCCAGTGCTGCCTTTTATTTTGTAGGAGAAAGTGTTGGGGATTGTGCTGCCTGCTTACCTCGATCAGTAGGCGAGAGTGCAGGCAGATTGGTCTGCGGTATTGTGCTATCCATGTCCTCCTCAGGGTTATTGCCACCCTGTGGATTGCAAGTATCCAGAGGAGAGGAGCTCGACACCGCTCTGGCCCCATCTTGGTTGTTCTGCATAGCAAAAGGGCTGAAGAAATCTGTGAGGTGGCGTGGTTTCGGGAGGCTGTTGTTCCTCTTCCTAGTCATACGCCCCGGGTGCCACATGTACTGTCTCCCCTCCAGTGTAAAAGAGGGTGGAGAAAAGTCGCTGGGAGCTGCGGATAGTTGCTATGGATCCTAAGGCTGAGGGGAGCTGGGAGATTAGCCGTCCATCTTGCTCTGCGGCCAGCCACACCCCCCCCCCCCCCGGTTAAGGGCCATTTTCTCTTTCCTCCTCAAAATCACCTCTGCTAAAAGTTCTATTGCTATTGAAAAGGCTGTAGTGATACTTAAACATTGAGCCATTTATATGTAGCCTGAATTTTGAACAGCAGTAGAAAAGACTTATCCAGCCTACAAATTCAGGGCCCAAGCCAAATTTCTCCAAGACAGCAAAGCTGCATTTGTATTTTAATTGATAAAATCAATTCAATATACATTGCTGAAATTGATTTTATGGTATGGCTGGATGTTTTCAAGGAATACATGTTTTCAGGACTACATTTTAAAAATCTCCCTGGAAATCAGGGCCGGTTAATATGGAGGAGTTCAATGTTCTTTTGACTAAAAGCTAGGCCTTTTCTTTGACCTTATAAAGCAGTGGTTCTCAACCTCTAGTGGCCGTGACCCCTTGATAAAATTTCCCAAGTTGTGGGGACCCCTAACAGTAAAACTATTTTCGTAGCGTGGGTTGTTAGCATCCAAGGCAAGAAAAGTAATTTGCGCCCCTAACCCACAGACATTTAGTGCTCCCTGAGTCTATTCCACTTGTACAATATTAAAACCCCTTATGGTACATTTTAGGATGTACCACTCTTTCTCTTTGTTCTCCTTTCTTTCCATTTTATCTCTCTCTATCCTAATTTCTTGTTTTTTTCCCCATCGCTCTCTCTAGCCGTCTTTCTTGTTCTTTTTCTTATTATTTCTCTCCCTTTTTCTTTGTTCCTCCTCCTCTTTTTCTCTCCCTTCCATGTATTCTCTATTTTTATTCCTTCTATTACTCCTTGGTGGGGGGGTGGGGGGATGGGATGAGTGGCAGTGCTGGCAGGGAGTTGGGATGAGTGGCAGTGCTGGTGGGGGGAATGGGATGAGTGGCAGTGCTGGGGGGAGTTCTGATGAGCCAACTTAGGTGCTCTTGATCAAGGTCATCTGCTGTTCTGAGAACTGTAGTGGGGACTTTTAATGGCAACTATAATCACAAGTAGTGTTACTCACTGTGTCTCCAGCTTCACTTTGTCTCCGACTTTGTGGTGTCTCGCAGCAGTGACACCTATGCCGAAATCAGGAGATAGGGTATCCTTCAGCCCTTCCCACTTCACATTCCTCACCAGTCAGCTGACCTCTAGTCTCTGCCCCCCAGCCATGCCGTGAACTGAATGGGCGGCTGCAAAGATGCTGAGTGGGTGGCCCTGGGCTCCTGGAACAGCCCAGCTGGGCAGCCGAGAAAAGGCTGGGAGAGCGGTGTGGGCTTCAGGAACAGCCCAGGATTTGGTGACCCCTGGCAAATCATCATTCAACCCCTGAGGGAGTCACGGCCCCAGGTTGAGAACCACTGTTATAAAGCCTCCCTGCATTTGTGCAACATGAGCTAATTAATAATTTGGTCAGTTAGCTTTGCAGTGCTGTCATATTAAGGATCTAATTTCCTTCATCTAGGTTATCTTTAAAAATATTCTGTGCAAAAAAATAAATAACATTTTTTAAGTCTAAAATACACTGCTAACAACGAGGCACTAAGAAATATTATAAATCATTTTATAAAGATAATTTGGTGTAACACAGTGTTCTTCGAATAATGGCTATATGTAGCCATGGGACACTGATATTTCTTTGCTAGACCTACAGGTTTACCTCCAGTAATCATCAGCTCCATTTGCGAAAAAGCTGAAGCCTATTTTTATACTGACAGTTTTAGGCTAATTAAAAGGAAGAATTGTTTCATATTACAGGAAAGAGCTGAAAATGGTAATAGCCAAAGCTCTTAATGAATGTCTGATTTATGACCAAGCAACCTTTTCAAAGGTTAGCATAGGATTTACTTTTCAAGGTAAATAAATAAATTTTTAATTATTGAAGTCTATATTATTATGTTTGACAATGTCCTTAGCTCAGTCAGATTGACTTTCTAAGAAAAAAATAACATAAGCAATGTTTATATTCCCTGATAATTTAAAAGATAGGTTCACCTTTGAGGAAAAAAAATAAATAATAATAAATGCATATGCAGTGCTTCTGCAGGAAAAAAAAATCATTTATAAGTTTTTCCCAAAGAAGACTGCAAAACATTGCACCTGTGATCAGTAGATCATGCGTTCAATGTCAGGCTCTTGCAGATAAGAGCTACAGCTTTCAGCCCATACCTACATATGGGCTGTCAGTTTGAAAGCTGCAGGGCCTGTGAATGAAATACAAGGGCGCTCATCAGCACATTCACAGTCCATTTAGAACTACAAGCCATCTGCTGTGGTGGCAGACAGGTCAGGACTAGTGATGAGCCGAACACCCCCGGGTTCGGTTCGCACCAGAACCCGCGAACGGACCGAAAGTTCGTACGAACATTAGAACCCTATTAAATACAATGGATGCGAACGTTCGAATTCTAAAGTGCTAATTATAACAACTATTATGCATGTTATTGTCCTAAAAAGGGTTTGGGAACCCGGGTTCTGCACCAGGGGACATGTATCAATGCAAAAAGAAGTTTTAAAAACGGTCGTTTTTCGGGAGCAGTCATTTTAATGATGCATAAAGTGAAAAAAAAAGTCAAATATTCCTTTAAATATCGTACCTGGGGGGTGTCTAAAGTATGCCTGTGAAGTGCCACGTGTTTCCCGTGTTTAGAACTGTCCCTGCACAAAATGACACTTCTAAAGGAAAAAAAAGCCATTTAAAACTTCTTGCGGCTTTAATGTAATGTCTGGTCCCGGTAATATGGATGAAAATCTTTAAGAAAAATGGCATAGCTACCCCATGACCCCCCCCCTACCCCAGCCCATTACCAGCCCCTTTGGGTCTTGTATGGATATTAAGGGGAACCCCGCACATAAAATAAAAAAGGCCCTATATACTCTGAACAGCCGTATACAGGCGGTGCATACAAGACAGGGACTGTAGGTTTGTTCTTATGTAGAATGTGTTTGTAATTTTGAACAGGTACATTGTTGAACTGTAGCTCCAGCCCAAAAATCTATTTTTAAACTTTTTGGGAAACATAGGTAAGGGTTATCACCCCTGTAACATTTGTTTTGCTGTCTGTGCCCCTGTTCAGAACATTTCACCTCACTTTCCGTCCCAATGACAACTGTTTTTGAAATGTGGTGTTTTTCTTGAAACAAGGATTGCTGATAAAGCATCAGTACAGAGGAGACACCTTTCTCCCATATTTATTCTTACAGGAGAGAATTTTCCTTCCTAGGGGTAGATTTCCTCTCACTTCCTGTTGTCTTCTTTCGTTTGCAAGTAGGAGTCGTTTGTAAGTTGGATGTTTGAAAGTAGGGACCTGCCGTATATACTCTGCAGAAATAGGCCCCTTAGTTGTTGGTGTTGGCACAACACTGTAAGCACTCACAGTTACTCTTGGTTGGTGCTGGAACGCCCTGCTGTCAACTATTATATCAGGAATTTTAATTACATATAATTGTTGAACAGTGGTAGTAAAAATTGGGGCTTTGATGGTGGTGCTGGTGCCACAACACTGTAAGCCCTGACAGTTACTCTTGGTGGGTGCAGAAATGGGCCCTGCTGTGAATTATTAGATCAAGAATTGTAATTGCATGCCCCTGTTGAACAGGGGCTGAAAAATTGGGCTTTTCATGGTGGTGGTGGTGGTGGTGGTGTTGCCACAACACTGTAAGCCCTCAGAGTTACTCTTGGTGGGTGCAGGAATGGGCCCTGCTGTGAATTATTAGATCAAGAATTGTAATTACATGCCCCTTTTGAACAGTGGCTGAAAAATTGGGCCTTTCGTGGTGGTGGTGGTGGTGGCGTTGCCACAACACTGTAAGCCCTCAGACTTACTCTTGGTGGGTGCAGGAATGGGCCCTGCTGTGAATTATTACATCAAGAATTGTAATTGCATGCCCCTGTTGAACAGGGGCTGAAAAATTGGGCCTTAGGCACTGGTGGCACAACACTACAACCCCTCACAGATACTGTACTTGGAGCACAGCAATGAGCCCTGTTGCAAAGTATTGCTTCAAAAATTGTAATGACACGCCCCTGTTAAACAGGGGCTGAAAAATTGGGCCTTAGGCACTGGTGGCACAACACTACAACCCCTCACAGATACTGTACTTGGAGCACAGCAATGAGCCCTATGGCAAATTATTGCTAAAAAAATTGTAAGTACACGCCCCTGTAAAACAGGGGCTGAAAAATTGGGCCTTAGCCACTGGTGGCGGCACCCATAAACAAAAATGATCTTCCAAGCTATCATCATCAATCGTATCATTGAGGACTCGGAGGAGGAGGATAGCCAGTCAACATAACAGCACAGGCACTCAGCATCAGCATCAGTCTTGAAGGGACGTGACATGTTAAAATCAATTAGTCTGTTATATCAGCATCAGGTGTGTGGTAGCTGGTGGTGATCCAAGACTGGTTCATCTTGATGAAAGTCAGTCGATCAACCGAGTCGGTGGACAGGCACACCCTGTGATCCGTGACAAATCCTCCAGCAGCACTGAATGTGCGTTCCGAAAGAACGCTGGATGCAGGACAGGCCAGTAGCTCAATTGCATACTGTGCAAGCTCTGGCCAGTGATCCATCCTCAAGACCCAGTAAGCCAGAGGATTTTCGGTGGGGAAGGTGTCCAAGTCTGACCTTGCCCCTAGATATTCCTGCACCATGTTTATCAGACGCTGGCGATGGTTGCTGGAACCAATCATACTTTGGGGCTGCGGACTAAAGAATTGTCTGAACGCATCGGTCAGACGGCCAACTTCCCCACCGCTCCTTCTTTGACTGGCCGAAGCCTCAGCAACTCGTTGTCCTGGACCAGGAGTTTGTAACCTCCCAGTCTCTGGGAACGCGTTGCACAGACCTTTCTGCAAGGCCTCCCGGAGTTGTCTCATCCTCTGCTCCCTCTGCGACGGTAACATAAGGTCCGCAACCTTACCCTTGTACCGTGGATCAAGGAGAGTGGCCAGCCAGTAATGGTCCCTCTCCTTGATCCGAAGAATACGAGGATCCTTCCGCAGACTTTGCAGGATCAGGGAGGCCATGCAGCGTAGGTTTGCTGAGGCATTCGCTCCGGAGTCCTCTGGGTCACTAAGGACGACATGATCCGCAGTCACCTCCTCCCAGCCACGTACAAGTCCACTGGTTTCTTGGGACTGTAAATCATCCCTAAAAGACTGCTGCTGATGATGCTGAGTGCCAGCCTCCACCTCCATGCTGACACAATCCTCCTCCTCCTCCTCCTCCTCTTCCTCTTCCTGTGCGATGGGTGGGACAGAAGGAACACTGTCTGGGTAAAGGGGGCCTTGAGAGGCAAGGAAGTCCTCCTCTTCCTGCCTCTGTTCTGCCTCAAGTGCCCTGTCCATTATTCCACGCAGCGTGTGCTCCAACAGGTGGACAAGAGGTACAGTGTCACTGATGCATGCACTGTCACTGCTCACCATCCTCGTGGCCTCCTCAAATGGTGCCAGGACAGTGCATGCATCCCTGATCATGCCCCACTGGCGTGGAGAAAAAAAACCAAGCTCCCCTGACCCTGTCCTGGTGCCGTAGTCGCACAGGTACTCATTGATGGCCCTCTGCTGCGTGTGCAGCCGCTGCAGCATGGCCAACGTTGAGTTCCACCTGGTGGGCATGTCACATATAAGGCGGTTCTTGGGCAGGTTCAACTCCTTTTGCAGCTCAGCCAGGCGAGCACTGGCATTATAAGATCTGCGGAAATGCACACAGACTTTCCTGGCCTGCCTCAGGACATCCTGTAAGCCCGGGTACCTGCCCAAGAACCGCTGCACCACCAGGTTAAGGACGTGAGCCACACAGGGCACATGGGTCAGTTGTCCCTGTCGGAGGGCGGAGAGGAGGTTGGTGCCATTGTCGCAAACCACCATTCCTGGCTTAAGCTGGCGTGGCGTCAACCACCTCTCGGCCTGGCCCTGCAGAGCAGACAGGACCTCTGCCCCAGTGTGGCTTCTGTCCCCCAAACACACCAGCGCAAGCACGGCATGGCATCTTTTTGCCTGCGTACTTGCGTAGCCCCGTGAACGGCTACGGAGCACCGCTGGTTCATAGGACAAACCACAGGAAGAGGCCATGGAGGAAGAAGAAGAGGAGGGGGTGGAGGAGAGAGGTGTGTCACAACCAGTAGTAGCATTTTGGAGGCGTGGCAGTGGGACAACCTCCAACACTACTGCACCTTGTCCTGCATCCTTCCCAGCTGCCAAAAGAGTGACCCAATGGGCCGTGAAAGAAAGGTAACGTCCCTGTCCATGCCTGCTGGACCATGAGTCAGCGGTAATATGCACCTTACCGCTGACCGCCCTGTCCAGCGAGGCCAAGACATTGCCTTCCACATGCCGGTAGAGAGCCGGAATAGCCTTCCGTGAGAAAAAGTGGCGTTTGGGAACCTGCCACTGAGGAACCGCACATTGCACAAACTCACGGAAGGGGGCCGAGTCTACCAACTGAAAAGGCAGCAGTTGAAGCGCTAGCAATTTAGCCAAGCTAGCATTCAACCGCTGGGCATGTGGATGGCTGGGAGTGAACTTCTTTCGACGGTCCAGCAGCTGGGGCAGGGAAATTTGCCTGCTAGAATCGGACGTCGGTGTACTGCTAGCAGAGTGGCCGCAAGTACTTGGCTGTGACACACCTAATTCTACACCTTCATTCCTCTCAGTGCATGTTTCAGAGAGGACTGAAGTTATAGTGGGGTTGGAGATCCCAGCTGATGCGGTGCAAGGAGAGGTCCGCTTTGTTCTTTGGTGTGGGTCTTTGAGGTAGGCTTGCCAATGAGCTGCATGGCAGGTCAACATATGTCTGGTCAGGCATGTGGTACCCAAGCGGCTGATGTTTTGGCCACGCGATATACGCTTGAGACATATGTTGCAAACAGCAGCTGTGCGATCTGATGCACTAGCCTCAAAAAAGGCCCACACCAAGGAACTTTTTGAATGACGGGCAGAGGCAGCGCCCTGCACAGGCGGAGCTCTGCGGTGTGATTCCGTCGGTGTACTGCCCTTACGCTGGCCACCAAAGGGCATCCTGTCTCGTTGGAGATGTGCCTCCTCCTCATCCTCCTCCTCCTCTCTCCTATTAGGCACCCACGTGGAGTCAGTGACCTCATCATCCCCTCCCTCCTCATCACTGGAGCCAATCTGGCAGTATGCTGCAGCTGCTGGAACATGACTGCCAGATTGGTGTCCTTCTTGAGCATCCCCTCTGTCTGCTCTCACCCTACTGCCTTCCTGTAGCTGGGTTTCATCATCAGACCCTTCGAAACGCTGGGCATCCTCCTGGAGCATGTACCCAACACTGTGCTCAAACAGTTCGGGGGACTCCTCAGGAGGAGGACATGGTGGGTCTAGGGAAGGAGTGACTGATGATGAGTCTGACATTGATACCAGGGAAGAGGACGCTTTGGCAGCTGCTTTGCCAGTACCCTGAGCCTGGGTGAGAGAGGATGAGGAGGAGGAGGAGGGCTTGGTCATCCACTCTACCAAGTCTTCGGCATGATGTGGCTCAACATGTCCAGCTGCGGAAAAGAAGGACAAGCGTGTCCCATGGCCATGTGCTGATGACAATGCACCGCGTCCACGACCAGCACTGTTGCCCCCAGACACAGAGCCTGCTTGCCCTCTTTTATTGCCTCCTGACTGTCTGCCTCTCCTTGTTTGCCTTCCAGACATTCTAATAGATGGCCTGCAGGGAGATGGGAAAAAAGCAATAAGGGCTACCTTCAGGTGTCCTTCTCTGTCCCTTGAAACAAGGACTTGCACAGTGAAAGAAACTGACACTCTCCCTACCTACAGTTTTCTGTCCCTAGAAAAAATGATTTTTTTTAAGCACAATATAGCACAAGGAGAATTCACTCACTGTCCTTCCAGGTCCCTAGAAACAAGGACTTGCACAGTGAAAGAAACTGACACTCTCCCTACCTACAGTTTTCTGTCCCTAGAAAAAATGTTTTTTTTAAGCACAATATAGCACAAGGAGAATTCACTCACTGTCCTTCCAGGTCCCTAGAAACAAGGACTTGCACAGTGAAAGAAACTGACACTCTCCCTACCTACAGTTTTCTGTCCCTAGAAAAAATGTTTTTTTTAAGCACAATATAGCACAAGGAGAATTCACTCACTGTCCTTCCAGGTCCCTAGAAACAAGGACTTGCACAGTGAAAGAAACTGACACTCTCCCTACCTACAGTTTTCTGTCCCTAGAAAAAATGTTTTTTTTAAGCACAATATAGCACAAGGAGAATTCACTCACTGTCCTTCCAGGTCCCTGGAAACAAGGACTTGCACAGTGAAAGAAACTGACACTCTCCCTACCTACAGTTTTCTGTCCCTAGAAAAAATGTTTTTTTTTAAGCACACTATAGCACAAGGAGAATTCACTCACTGTCCTTCCAGGTCCCTGGAAACAAGGACTTGCACAGTGAAAGAAACTGACACTCTCCCTACCTAGAGTTTTCTGTCCCTAGAAAAAATGTTTTTTTTAAGCACACTATAGCACAAGGAGCATTCACTCACTGTCCTTCCAGGTCCCTGGAAACAAGGACTTGCACAGTGAAAGAAACTGACACTCTCCCTACCTACAGTTTTCTGTCCCTAGAAAAAATGTTTTTTTTAAGCACAATATAGCACAAGGAGAATTCACTCACTGTCCTTCCAGGTCCCTAGAAACAAGGACTTGCACAGTGAAAGAAACTGACACTCTCCCTACCTACAGTTTTCTGTCCCTAGAAAAAATGTTTTTTTTTAAGCACAATATAGCACAAGGAGAATTCACTCACTGTCCTTCCAGGTCCCTAGAAACAAGGACTTGCACAGTGAAAGAAACTGACACTCTCCCTACCTACAGTTTTCTGTCCCTAGAAAAAATGTTTTTTTTAAGCACAATATAGCACAAGGAGAATTCACTCACTGTCCTTCCAGGTCCCTGGAAACAAGGACTTGAACAGTGAAAGAAACTGACACTCTCCCTACCTACAGTTTTCTGTCCCAAAAAAAATGTTTTTTTTAAGCACAATATAGCACAAGGAGAATTCACTCACTGTCCTTCCAGGTCCCTGGAAACAAGGACTTGCACAGTGAAAGAAACTGACACTCTCCCTACCTACAGTTTTCTGTCCCTAGAAAAAAATTTTTTTTTAAGCACAATATAGCACAAGGAGAATTCACTCACTGTCCTTCCCAGTCCCTAGAAACAAGGACTTGCACAGTGAAAGAAACTGACACTCTCCCTACCTACAGTTTTCTGTCCCTAGAAAAAATGTTTTTTTTAAGCACACTATAGCACAAGGAGAATTCACTCACTGTCCTTCCCAGTCCCTAGAAACAAGGACTTGCACAGTGAAAGAAACTGACACTCTCCCTACCTACAGTTTTCTGTCCCTAGAAAAAATGTTTTTTTTAAGCACACTATAGCACAAGGAGAATTCACTCACTGTCCTTCCCAGTCCCTAGAAACAAGGACTTGCACAGTGAAAGAAACTGACACTCTCCCTACCTACAGTTTTCTGTCCCTAGAAAAAATGTTTTTTTTAAGCACAATATAGCACAAGGAGAATTCACTCACTGTCCTTCCAGGTCCCTGGAAACAAGGACTTGCACAGTGAAAGAAACTGACACTCTCCCTACCTACAGTTTTCTGTCCCTAGAAAAAATGTTTTTTTTAAGCACACTATAGCACAAGGAGAATTCACTCACTGTCCTTCCAGGTCCCTGGAAACAAGGACTTGCACAGTGAAAGAAACTGACACTCTCCCTACCTAGAGTTTTCTGTCCCTAGAAAAAATGTTTTTTTTAAGCACACTATAGCACAAGGAGCATTCACTCACTGTCCTTCCAGGTCCCTGGAAACAAGGACTTGCACAGTGAAAGAAACTGACACTCTCCCTACCTACAGTTTTCTGTCCCTAGAAAAAATGTTTTTTTTAAGCACAATATAGCACAAGGAGAATTCACTCACTGTCCTTCCAGGTCCCTAGAAACAAGGACTTGCACAGTGAAAGAAACTGACACTCTCCCTACCTACAGTTTTCTGTCCCTAGAAAAAATGTTTTTTTTAAGCACAATATAGCACAAGGAGAATTCACTCACTGTCCTTCCAGGTCCCTGGAAACAAGGACTTGCACAGTGAAAGAAACTGACACTCTCCCTACCTACAGTTTTCTGTCCCTAGAAAAAATGTTTTTTTTAAGCACAATATAGCACAAGGAGAATTCACTCACTGTCCTTCCAGGTCCCTAGAAACAAGGACTTGCACAGTGAAAGAAACTGACACTCTCCCTACCTAGAGTTTTCTGTCCCTAGAAAAAAATGTTTTTTTTAAGCACACTATAGCACAAGGAGCATTCACTCACTGTCCTTCCAGGTCCCTGGAAACAAGGACTTGCACAGTGAAAGAAACTGACACTCTCCCTACCTACAGTTTTCTGTCCCTAGAAAAAATGTTTTTTTTAAGCACAATATAGCACAAGGAGAATTCACTCACTGTCCTTCCAGGTCCCTGGAAACAAGGACTTGCACAGTGAAAGAAACTGACACTCTCCCTACCTACAGTTTTCTGTCCCTAGAAAAAATGTTTTTTTTAAGCACAATATAGCACAAGGAGAATTCACTCACTGTCCTTCCAGGTCCCTAGAAACAAGGACTTGCACAGTGAAAGAAACTGACACTCTCCCTACCTACAGTTTTCTGTCCCTAGAAAAAATGTTTTTTTTAAGCACAATATAGCACAAGGAGAATTCACTCACTGTCCTTCCAGGTCCCTGGAAACAAGGACTTGCACAGTGAAAGAAACAGACACTCTCCCTACCTACAGTTTTCTGTCCCTAGAAAAAATGTTTTTTTTTAAGCACAATATAGCACAAGGAGAATTCACTCACTGTCCTTCCAGGTCCCTAGAAACAAGGACTTGCACAGTGAAAGAAACTGACACTCTCCCTACCTACAGTTTTCTGTCCCTAGAAAAAATGTTTTTTTTAAGCACACTATAGCACAAGCACAAAACACACTGACACTCTCCCTACCTATCCTTCTCTTTCCCTAAACTAAAGGAATCCAGGTTAAGCAAGAAAGAAATAAAAGTCACTGTCCCTGCCTATGCTGCTCTATCCCTGCTCCGGAACACACTACACTAGGCCGCCGTGCTGGTGGCCTTTTATAGTGTGGGGCATGAACTAAACACCCTCAGCAATAATTGGCCACAGGCATCCTGCCTGTGGCCAATCATTGCTCTCCTCGCTGCCGGCGCTGTGATTGGCCAAGCATGCGGGGTCACAGTGCATGCTTGGCCAATCACAGCGCCTGGATGACACTGCGATGGCGTAGTGCATTGTGGGCCGTTCGCGTCACTCGAATTTGGCGCGAACGGCCCAAATCGTTCGATCTTCGTCGAACGATCGAACAGCCGATGTTCGAGTCGAACGTATGTTCGACTCGAACACGAAGCTCATCCCTACTGACCAGACATATGTTGACCTGCCATGCAGCTCGTTGGCAAGCCTACCTCAAAGACCCACACCAAAGAACAAAGCGGACCTCTCCTTGCACCGCATCAGCTGGGATCTCCAACCCCACTATAACTTCAGTCCTCTCTGAAACATGCACTGAGAGGAATGAAGGTGTAGAATTAGGTGTGTCACAGCCAAGTACTTGCGGCCACTCTGCTAGCAGTACACCGACGTCCGATTCTAGCAGGCAAATTTCCCTGCCCCAGCTGCTGGACCGTCGAAAGAAGTTCACTCCCAGCCATCCACATGCCCAGCGGTTGAATGCTAGCTTGGCTAAATTGCTAGCGCTTCAACTGCTGCCTTTTCAGTTGGTAGACTCGGCCCCCTTCCGTGAGTTTGTGCAATGTGCGGTTCCTCAGTGGCAGGTTCCCAAACGCCACTTTTTCTCACGGAAGGCTATTCCGGCTCTCTACCGGCATGTGGAAGGCAATGTCTTGGCCTCGCTGGACAGGGCGGTCAGCGGTAAGGTGCATATTACCGCTGACTCATGGTCCAGCAGGCATGGACAGGGACGTTACCTTTCTTTCACGGCCCATTGGGTCACTCTTTTGGCAGTTGGGAAGGATGCAGGACAAGGTGCAGTAGTGTTGGAGGTTGTTCCACCGCCACGCCTCCAAAATGCTACTACTGGTTGTGACACACCTCTCTCCTCCACCCCCTCCTCTTCTTCTTCCTCCATGGCCTCTTCCTGTGGTTTGTCCTATGAACCAGCGGTGCTCCGTAGCCGTTCACGGGGCTACGCAAGTACGCAGGCAAAAAGATGCCATGCCGTGCTTGCGCTGGTGTGTTTGGGGGACAGAAGCCACACTGGGGCAGAGGTCCTGTCTGCTCTGCAGGGCCAGGCCGAGAGGTGGTTGACGCCACGCCAGCTTAAGCCAGGAATGGTGGTTTGCGACAATGGCACCAACCTCCTCTCCGCCCTCCGACAGGGACAACTGACCCATGTGCCCTGTGTGGCTCACGTCCTTAACCTGGTGGTGCAGCGGTTCTTGGGCAGGTACCCGGGCTTACAGGATGTCCTGAGGCAGGCCAGGAAAGTCTGTGTGCATTTCCGCAGATCTTATAATGCCAGTGCTCGCCTGGCTGAGCTGCAAAAGGAGTTGAACCTGCCCAAGAACCGCCTTATATGTGACATGCCCACCAGGTGGAACTCAACGTTGGCCATGCTGCAGCGGCTGCACACGCAGCAGAGGGCCATCAATGAGTACCTGTGCGACTACGGCACCAGGACAGGGTCAGGGGAGCTTGGTTTTTTTTCTCCACGCCAGTGGGGCATGATCAGGGATGCATGCACTGTCCTGGCACCATTTGAGGAGGCCACGAGGATGGTGAGCAGTGACAGTGCATGCATCAGTGACACTGTACCTCTTGTCCACCTGTTGGAGCACACGCTGCGTGGAATAATGGACAGGGCACTTGAGGCAGAACAGAGGCAGGAAGAGGAGGACTTCCTTGCCTCTCAAGGCCCCCTTTACCCAGACAGTGTTCCTTCTGTCCCACCCATCGCACAGGAAGAGGAAGAGGAGGAGGAGGAGGAGGAGGAGGAGGATTGTGTCAGCATGGATGTGGAGGCTGGCACTCAGCATCATCAGCAGCAGTCTTTTAGGGATGATTTACAGTCCCAAGAAACCAGTGGACTTGTACGTGGCTGGGAGGAGGTGGCTGCGGATCATGTCGTCCTTAGTGACCCAGAGGACTCCGGAGCGAATGCCTCAGCAAACCTACGCTGCATGGCCTCCCTGATCCTGCAAAGTCTGCGGAAGGATCCTCGTATTCTTCGGATCAAGGAGAGGGACCATTACTGGCTGGCCACTCTCCTTGATCCATGGTACAAGGGTAAGGTTGCGGACCTTATGTTACCTTCGCAGAGGGAGCAGAGGATGAGACAACTCCGGGAGGCCTTGCAGAAAGGTCTGTGCAACGCGTTCCCAGAGACTGGGAGGTTACAAACTCCTGGTCCTGGACAACGAGTTGCTGAGGCTTCGGCCAGTCAAAGAAGGAGCGGTGGGGAAGGTGGCCGTCTGACCGATGCGTTCAGACAATTCTTTAGTCCGCAGCCCCAAAGTATGATCGGTTCCAGCAACCATCGCCAGCGTCTGATAAACATGGTGCAGGAATATCTAGGGGCAAGGTCAGACTTGGACACCTTCCCCACCGAAAATCCTCTGGCTTACTGGGTCTTGAGGATGGATCACTGGCCAGAGCTTGCACAGTATGCAATTGAGCTACTGGCCTGTCCTGCATCCAGCGTTCTTTCGGAACGCACATTCAATGCTGCTGGAGGATTTGTCACGGATCACATGGTGCGCCTGTCCACCGACTCGGTTGATCGACTGACTTTCATCAAGATGAACCAGTCTTGGATCACCACCAGCTACCACACACCTGATGCTGATATAACAGACTAATTGATTTTAACATGTCACATCCCTTCAAGACTGATCCTGATGCTGAGTGCCTGTGCTGTTATGTTGACTGGCTATCCTCCTCCTCCGAGTCCTCAATGATACGATTGATGATGATAGCTTGGAAGATCATTTTTGTTTATGGGTGCCGCCACCAGTGGCTAAGGCCCAATTTTTCAGCCCCTGTTTTACAGGGGCGTGTAATTACAATTTTTTTAGCAATAATTTGCCATAGGGCTCATTGCTGTGCTCCAAGTACAGTATCTGTGAGGGGTTGGAGTGTTGTGGCACCAGTGCCTAAGGCCCAATTTTTCAGCCCCTGTTTAACAGGGGCGTGTCATTACAATTTTTGAAGCAATACTTTGCAACAGGGCTCATTGCTGTGCTCCAAGTACAGTATCTGTGAGGGGTTGTAGTGTTGTGCCACCAGTGCCTAAGGCCCAATTTTTCAGCCCCTGTTCAACAGGGGCATGCAATTACAATTCTTGATCTAATAATTCACAGCAGGGCCCATTGCTGCACCCACCAAGAGTAACTCTGAGGGCTTACAGTGTTGTGGCAACGCCACCACCACCACCACCACCACGAAAGGCCCAATTTTTCAGCCCCTGTTCAAAAGGGGCATGTAATTACAATTCTTGATCTAATAATTCACAGCAGGGCCCATTCCTGCACCCACCAAGAGTAACTCTGAGGGCTTACAGTGTTGTGGCAACACCACCACCACGAAAGGCCCAATTTCTTTTTCGTACATCACGGGACACAGAGCGACATAGTCATTACTAATGGGTTATATAGATACCGTCAGGTGCTGGCACTGGCAACTTCCAAAACCGGAAGTACCCTCCCCTATATAAGCCCCTCCCATCCGGGAGCACCTCAGTTTTTTGCCAGTGTCTAAGGAGAAGAAACATGTGTTTTTCACTGAGCTTGCGTACAGGTTCTTTTGGGCCTCAGTAAGCTATTCCGGATCCGACCAAAAAAGCTTCATAGCTAAACGGTCGGTACCCGGGCCTTGCAGAGAAGAGCAAGGTTTTGCCTGTAATGCTTCTCTTAGGAGAGCTGGACCCTGGGATCCAGAGCTCTGGTCATACCCACGACCAAGATGTTTTCTGTGCAGGGTGCTATACAGGTCCAGGGGAGTGGAATCCTTGGGAACCCGGTCCCTGAAGGTTTGATTACAATGCCTGCCGTGATAGGTGAAGTTTGGGCTTTTGTGGACCAAACAAAGTCCTGCGGCGGGGAACAGGTAAGTGGGGGCCCCCAGGAACTTGGTTCTATTGGGGGACCCCCAAGCCTAATTTGTCTTTCTGTCTGTTACCTAATGGTATTCCCGCAAAATTCTGTGCATGCCTGTAACTACTAAAAAAAAAAAAATGTAATAATTTTTAATGGTGGTCAAGAAAAAAAAAAATATTTTTTATATTTAATATATTAGACTGCGGTACCTGTGTTTGTCCACTAGAGGCCGCTGTGGAATGTTTTCTTGTCATGTGGACTAGCTTCTTCTCAGCAGAGCAAAGTCCAGGCAGATGGTGAGTTCTCTTATAGGAAACTGCTTCCTCTGCCATGTTGCAGTGTTTGTCCATCCCCCGGCCTGCGGCAAAGAGGGGCCCTGGCTCCTGTCCCTTGTTACCATATTTGAAATTAGTGCCGAAGGCGCACGTGCCCGCACGCGTGCGCGTGCACGCGCCTCTATATATAGAGGTGAGCCGGGAAAGGGGGCGGAGCCTGGGGGATGACGCTCTGTGCGCGCCGCAGCGCTTCTGCGCATGTGCGGGCGTCCCAGCAGTTTTAAAAAAAACCACAATATTGTAGTGAGCTGGCTATGAAGTACAGAGACAGAGCTGGCAACATTTAAAGGCATACAGCAAGCGGTTGATACAGGCATCCCCTAGAAAGGCACATTAGTAGACACCAACTGTGATATAGCAGCAATTGTGCTAGACTATTCTCAGTAAAAGTGGTGTATTACGGCTGGAATACCTCAGCTTTAGGCTTAGGAATATGCCGTCCAGAAGCTCCGGAACTGAATCTTCCAGGAAGCGAAGGGGGTCTCATCGGGCTCTGAGGATCTTGGGCATACTTCTGCTGCACCAGTCTCCCCTGAAGTTCAGAGGTAAGTGACCGTAGAGACCCCGCAGGGGTACTTGGTACTGTGGCTGTCCTCAGTCACCTGCTCCTGTGTATGTAACAGAGGAGGTTTTTTCCTCAGCTCTGGGAGGATTAGAGAGAGATTGTCAACATTTATCGCTGCCTCCCTGTCAGGGAAAGCACGCCCGATCTCCGTCTCCTCCTTCAGAGTGCCTGTTAGCAGAGCAACAGTCCCATACAGGGATCGACCTGCCTGAAGGGGATCAGGATGAGGTTGATTCTGTTATAGAGGAATCAACAGTGGGGGAACCTTTTCTCAGCATCTCAAGCTGAAAGATTATGGGTTCAGTCTCTGACTAACATGGTCCGATCAGCATTTAAAAATGCACCTTGCGGAACCATCAACCACTACTGTATCCTCGTTGGGGTCGCTAGAAGCCCCCAGACTGTTTGTTCTTTTCCACTTCACCCTTTACTGAAAGGGCTCATTTACCAGGATTGGGAACGTCCTGAGAAAATATTTATTCCCCCAAGAGATTTCCGGTGGTCTATCCCATGGAGGATAAGTTCATCAAAAAAAAATAAAAAAAAATGGAAGGTCCCTACAGTGGACGCAGCCATCTCTTGTATGTATAAATCACTGACATGTCCAGTGGATAATGTCCAAATGTTCAAGAACCCAATAAATAAAAGATTGGAGTCCTTATGAAAATCTGCTTGGTGATACAACCAGCAGTAGCAGCTATTGGGGTCTGCTAAGCAGTGAAGGATCAGTTGAAACAGGTCTTGAGGGACTTGACAGATCAGCAGGCTTTGCCCTAGCTGATCTACCTAGAGCCTTAGGCTTTGCGGTTGACGCCATAGAGGATTCAGTCCATCAGGCCTCCCGCCTTACGCTGTCTATAGTACATACGCGTAGGCTCCTATGGCTCAAAAACTGGTCTGCTGAAGCTCCCTGTAAAGAATGGCTGGTTAGCGTCCCATTTCATGGTGAACGCTTATTCAGGGAAAACCTGGACAAATATATCCAGAAAATTTCCAGCGGTAAAAATACGCTCTTGCCGGTTAAAAGCAGAGTTAGAGGTCCCTCTTTAAGAGGCCTGCTTCTCCAGTCCCTGAGGCATCGGCTGTGTAACAGTTCCGACGGCCTCCTCGGTCAAATCCCGGGGGTAAAAAACAGGGACAGTAGCAGGGTAATGAGAAACCCTGGGTCAGGGGAGGTACAAAACCTCCCCCAAAGTTAAATTCATTGAAGCCCCCACTCAGTCGGGTGGGGGGAGGACTCCAGTTGTTCGCAAGAGACCTGGCGGGACACGATCAAGACAGATAGGTGCTCTCCGCAGTAGGTTTGGGATACAGTTTGGAGTTAAAAGGCTCTCCTCCTTCCCATTTTTGAGGTCAAACGTGCCAGGGGATCCCCAGAAGAGAGAGTCCCTCCTGTTGGCACTAGAACAACTATTGCTCCAAGGAGTAATTATGGAGGTTCCCCTGGAAGAATGAGGGTTCGGGTTTTACTCAAACCTCTTTACAGTCCCGAAGCAAACGCGGACGGGAGGCCCATATTAATTCTAAAAGGGCTATACAAATTCCTGTATATCAGGTCTTTCCGATGGAGTCGATCCGATCGGTGGCCACTGCCCTACAAGGGGAGGATTGGTTAGCCACGATCGACATCAAAGATGCTTATTTGCACATTCCCATCTTTCCAGTCCACCAAAAATTTCTACGCTTTGCAGTAGAAGGGCGCCATTTTCAGTTCAGAGCCTTACCCTTCGGTTTGGCCACAGCACCACAAGTGTTTACAAAAATTCTGGCCCTTTATTGGCCAATCTAAGAACACAAGGTGTAATGATAATGGCATATCTGGATGACTTGTTGCTGATAGACCACTCAGTGAAAAAACTAGACGTGGTCGTTCACAAGACGATCAAGTATCTGGAATCTCACGGTTGGATTATCAACCGAGACAAGTCAGTCCTAAAAACCAGTCAAAAGTCTGGAATACTTGGGGCTAAGGTTGGATTCAGGCCAGAGAAAAATATTCTTGCCTCGAGGAAAGGTGTTGTCTTTGAAAGATTTGATCCACTTAGTGGGTACAAAAAAGACAGCCGTCCATACGCCTGTATATGAGGCTGCTGGGAAAAATGGTGGCATCATTCGAAGCAGTACCCTACGGTCAATTCCATTCAAGGAATTTGCAAGGGGCCATACTGTCAGCCTGGAACAAAAAAATTCAGGCCTAGACTTACAATGTCCTTGTCCCCTTCCGTTCGCAAGAGCCTCCGTTGGTGGTTGGTTTCCCAGAATCTGGAAAAAAGGAAATCCTTCAGTCCGATTTCTTGGAAGGTGGTCACTACAGATGCCAGCCTTATAGGCTGGGGAGCAGTACTGGAGCAATAGTCTCTCCAGGGCAGATGGTCGGATGCAGAAAAGGCCCTGCCCATCAATCTCTTAGAGATACGAGCAGCCCGGTATGCCCTAGTAGCATGGACATCCAAACTCCAAGGGTCCCCTGTCAGAATTCAATCAGACAATGCCACAGCAGTGGCATATATCAATCATCAGGGGGGCACCAGGAGTCGTGCAGCCCAGAGGGAAGTAAATTACATCCTGAAATGGGCAGAAAAAATATGTCCCAGCCATATCTGCGGTATTCATTCCAGGAGTGGAGAATTGGAAGGCGGACTTTCTAAGTCGCCAGCAATTAGGCCCAGAGGAAGGGTCCCTTCACCCCGAGGTTTTCTGGACAATATGTCAGCGGTGGGGAACATCGGATGTAGATCTTCTAGCATCCAGATTCAACGCAAAGGGGGACAGGTTTGTCTCTCGGACAAGGGATCCCCTAGCTTGCGGCTCGGATGCCCTAGTGTTCCCTTGGGATCAGTTCAAGCTGATATATGCATTCACACCGCCACAATGGTTACCTCGATTACTCCGCAGAATCAGGGTAGAAAAGAAACCAGTGATTCTGGTGGCTCCAGCGTGGCCCCGAAGAGCGTGGTACGTGGAGATTGTAAAATGTCAGTGGGGAGTCCTTGGACTCTCCCACATCGTCCGGACCTGCTTTCGCAAGGACCGATATACCACCCTTCCTTACCAGCCCTAGGTTTGACGGCCTGGCTATTGAAGCCCACATTCTAAAAAAGAGAGGGCTCTCTAATTCTGTGGTATCTACCATGATCAATGCCAGGAAGCCGGTATCCAGGCAGATCTACTATAGAATCTGGAAGGCGTACATCGCCTGGTGTGAAGCCAAGAAATGGCATCCACGTAAGTACGTAATAGGTAGGAGTCTGGACTCCCTACAATGGGCTGTAGATAGGAAGCTTGCCTTGAGTACTATCAAGGGTCAGATTTCGGCCTTGTCAATATTTTTTCAAAGGCCCTTGGCTTCGCATTCACTAGTCAAAGCCTTTATACAAGGAGTGATGCGTATTAGTCCTCCGGTTAATATTCCCATATGTCCATGGGGTCTAAACTTGGTTCTGTCGGTTCTACAGAAACAACCATTTGAACCATTACAGCATATTTCCTTGGTGCTTCTCACCAGGAAATTGATTTTTCTAGTAGCCATTTGTTCGGCTAAGAGAGTATCGGAATTAGCAGCTATGTCCTGTAAGGAGCCATATCTGGTTATCCATAAGGACAGAGTAGTGTTACGTCCTCATCCAGCCTTTCTTCCTAAGGTGGTATCGAGGTTTCATTTGAACCAAGATGTGGTTCTTCCTTCTTTTTTCCCCAAACCTACTTCGGTAGAGGAAAAGTTATTGCATTCTTTGGATGTAGTAAGAGCAGTTAAAGCTTATCTAAAAGCCACTGCTCAGATTCGCAGAACGGATACTTTGTTTATTCTGCCGGAAGGCCCCAGAAGGGGTCAGGCAGCGTCAAAATCTACTTTAGCCAAGTGGATTCGACAGGTCATAATACAAGCCTATGGCTTGAGAAATAGACCGCCTCCGTTCAAAGTTAGGGCGCACTCCACGAGAGCAGTTGGAACTTCATGGGCAGTGCATCACCAGGCCTCCCTGGCTCAAATCTGTAAGGCCGCAACATGGTCTTCAGTACACACGTTTACTAGGTTCTACCAGGTGGACGTTAGAAGTCAGGAGGATGTCGCCTTTGGGCGCAGTGTGTTGCAGGCCGCAAAAGATCCTCATGTCTGATAGCGCTCAGCTTATATATGGTGTATCCCCCCCCTCATTTGGCATTGCTTTAGGACATCCCATTAGTAATGACTATGTCGCTCTGTGTCCCGTGATGTACGAAAAAGAAAATAGGATTTTTATAACAGCTTACCTGTAAAATCCTTTTCTTGGAGTACATCACGGGACACAGAGCTCCCACCCCTCTTTGGGGACACTTATTGCTTTGCTACAAAACTGAGGTGCTCCCGGATGGGAGGGGCTTATATAGGGGAGGGTACTTCCGGTTTTGGAAGTTGCCAGTGCCAGCACCTGACGGTATCTATATAACCCATTAGTAATGACTATGTCGCTCTGTGTCCCGTGATGTACTCCAAGAAAAGGATTTTACAGGTAAGCTGTTATAAAAATCCTATTTTTTCAGCCCCTGTTCAACAGGGGCATGCAATTACAATTCTTGATCTAATAATTCACAGCAGGGCCCATTGCTGCACCCACCAAGAGTAACTGTCAGGGCTTACAGTGTTGTGGCACCAGCACCACCATCAAAGGCCCAATTTTTACTACCACTGTTCAACAATTATATGTAATTAAAATTCCTGATATAATAGTTGACAGCAGGGCGTTCCAGCACCAACCAAGAGTAACTGTGAGTGCTTACAGTGTTGTGCCAACACCAACAACTAAGGGGCCTATTTCTGCAGAGTATATACGGCAGGTCCCTACTTTCAAACATCCAACTTACAAACGACTCCTACTTGCAAATGCAAGAAGACAACAGGAAGTGAGAGGAAATCTACCACTAGGAAGGAAAATTCTCTCCTGTAAGAATAAATATGGGAGAAAGGTGTCTCCTCTGTACTGATGCTTTATCAGCAATCCTTGTTTCAAGAAAAACACCACATTTCAAAAACAGTTGTCATTGGGACGGAAAGTGAGGTGAAATGTTCTGAACAGGGGCACAGACAGCAAAACAAATGTTACAGGGGTGATAACCCTTACCTATGTTTTCCAAAAAGTTTAAAAATAGATTTTTGGGCTGGAGCTACACTTCAACAATGTACCTGTTCAAAATTACAAACAGATTCTACATAAGAACAAACCTACAGTCCCTGTCTTGTATGCACCGCCTGTATACGGCTGTTCAGAGTATATAGGGCCTTTTTTATTTTATGTGCGGGGTTCCCCTTAATATCCATACAAGACCCAAAGGGGCTGGTAATGGGCTGGGGTGGGGGGGGGGGTCATGGGGTAGCTATGCCATTTTTCTTAAAGATTTTCATCCATATTACCGGGACCAGACATTACATTAAAGCCGCAAGCAGTTTTAAATGGCTTTTTTTTCCTTTAGAAGTGTCATTTTGTGCAGGGACAGTTCTAAACACGGGAAACACGTGGCACTTCACAGGCATACTTTAGACACCCCCCAGGTACGATATTTAAAGGAATATTTGACTTTTTTTTTTCACTTTATGCATCATTAAAATGACTGCTCCCGAAAAACGACCGTTTTTAAAACTTCTTTTTGCATTGATACATGTCCCCTGGTGCAGAACCCGGGTTCCCAAACCCTTTTTAGGACAATAACATGCATAATAGTTGTTATAATTAGCACTTTAGAATTCGAACGTTCGCATCCATTGTATTTAATAGGGTTCTAATGTTCGTACGAACTTTCGGTCCGTTCGCGGGTTCTGGTGCGAACCGAACCCGGGGGTGTTCGGCTCATCACTAGTCATAAGTCTTGTCCACCAGATGTGCTTAGCCTAAATTTGCCATTGAAGGATCTCCAAAGCATGTGGCTGTTAGGTTGGCCTCCAATTTTCTTTCTAACCTCAATGGGCACTAGGTTGATGTGGTCAGCAAGGCCCATAATCTAATAGATCTGGGACTGTACCCTCAAGAGGATAGTCAAGATAGTATGAAACAACTCATCCTAGAACATCCTCAAGGAACCAGGCTGGAAAACGGAGGAGGAAAAAAAAGAACAAGTCAAAGAAGAGAAAGTCAAGAGGCCAGAAATAGAAAAAGAGAGAAAGAACACACGAGAAGAGATAAAAAAGGAGGGGGGATGATGGACATAAGGGAGGATAAGGATAGAAGGGAAAGAAAAAGGGTAGTTGTCTAATAGGGGCTCTTACTAGCTGCTATGCTGGACATGCTGGTGGTATTCTCTAGTAATGTATAGGAGGAAGGAGTTAAAATTTCATCTTAATAGATAGTCACAGTTCCTGACCCAGTGATAGATATAAATCCATTGTAACAGACCTATTTAGGGTCCTTACTCACTGCTATAGTTCATACCTGCTCTAGGAGAGCTTCAAGTCAGATCCTAGAGTTATAAGAGACTTTATAGAGTCGTAACACAGGTGCTTTAGAACATTCCATCATGATTTAAATACCATCTACTGCTCAAGCCCTGTGTAAGGGAACTGCTGATTCACGTCTGGCGCATGCATGCGTTCCCGGACAACAACAGACTTCCAGAACGCCAATGCGCATGCGCAACGAACGGCATGCACACGTAGGAGCGCGTCCCTAATGCCAGTTGGCGCCAGACGGCCTATTTAAAGGGTGCTCTGACTCTCTACAAGTGCTGACTGGTCTTCAGTTGTGTCCTGATCCTCTGAACCCTTGAACCCTGCTATTACCTGCTTGATACCTGTTACTGATCCCGGCTTCCTCTGACTCTGCTTCTGGACTCTGATTTGCTTGATTACTGGTCCCTGACTCCGGCCTGCACCTGACCTTCCTCCTGCTTATGCCTTGTACTCTGCAGCCCACCTGTTACCAAACCCGGCTATCTCCACGACTCCGCTTTCATCGTCTGCCCGGCTCTAACACTGCCTCTAGAGACCTGCGCTGGCTCTCTATCTTCTCAGCTCTTCTGTGTCCAGTGCTCTCCTATCTCCTGACCATAGGAAGTACTGACAAGCCACCAAGCCTGAACCTACAAGTTGGTTGGAGTTCCTCTTTAAAATCTGCTGATCTTCTGAGTTCCACCCCAGCTCTTCACCTGCTGTCCTGCTGGTACCACCGAGCCTACTACTTCCACCGCAGGTTCTACAAGCAACATTCCCAGGCACTCATGTTCCTCCTGACCCTAGCCACCATCTGTTCCACCTTCAGTGGTGCTTGGGTAGGAGATACAAGGGAGGCCGACCTCGTCATATCAGACTCCTGCCAGGAACGTGTTACCCTGATGAAGGGGGAGGCCAACACATTTCAGGGTATGGTCCACCCCTTTTTCAGGTCTTGAGCAGTAGATGTTATTAGAATAATGTAGAGAAAGGGATATCACTGCTCCAGGAAGTTCAAGCAAAAGTAAAAGCCTTTCCTCCAGATTAGAAGCCCCAGGTGCTGGCAATGCATGTAACAATGCAAAAATGTGAAGAAATTCTGGACAGCTGCACTCCAAAAAAGTTGATGACTAAGCACTGTTTGTTAGTGTGAAAAGCGTCAGATCTTCTGTCCGTTCTGTTCTGCTGTGGCATGTATGTTTGATGTCCATTTTTGAATAAAAGGCAAAAACTTTTTTGGAGTGCGGTTGTCCAGAATTTCTTCCCATTTTTGCATTGTTATTAGAATTATGATGGAATACTCTAGAACAGTGGTCATCAACCCTGTCCTCAGGGCCCACTAACAGGCCAGGTTTGCAAGATAACTGAAATACATCACAGGTGATATCATTTGCTGCTCAGTGATTGCAGTATTCTAGTCTGCATCTCCCCAAGGTAATACATAAAATCTGGCCTGTTAGTGGGCCATGAGGACAGGGTTGATGACCACTTCTCTAGAAGACCTATGCTACGGGTTTTTGACTGTTACCTCCAGGGGAGGGCTGGGCCAGGGGGCAGGGTGGCAATTGCCTCCCAGGCCTCCCTAACTTATGTTCAAAATGGCCGGCAGCCGCTGCCCGCTACCATTTTCTTTTTTATTCTGGTCTAGGAAGTCGGGCCGGAGGCATGGCCATGGTGGCCGACCACTAGCTGTTGCATTCCGGAAGTTGTAGTCTGCACTCAAGCTTCTGGTGGGTGGAAAACACAGCAGCGCAGAGGAAACTACAACTCCCTGGGACTGGATTCTTGGAAGCAGGCAGAGGCAGGGTGTGCCAGGGAGTTGGGACGCAGGGCTGCAGGACTGGGTGCTGGCTGCAACTTGACCCCAGGATCAGGAGCGTTGCCCCCCCAGGAAACCGTGGCATGCAAGGACCTGCTGAGCTGATATCGCTGAGGTGAGAGACCCTGACACCCCTAGCTGACCCCCCATCTCCCCCCCATACACCCCATGTAACCTGCCCCAATGATCAGGCTGCATTGATGGGCACTGGAGTTGGCTGCACTGATGGGCACTGGTGAGGCTGCATTGAAAAACCAGGTGGGCCATGGATGGTGAGCTGATTTGGCGGTTCAATGGGCCACTTGACTGGACTTGCCCCCAGGCCTAAGGCCGCCAGTCCTCCCCTGATTACCTCCCCAACAGCGGGAAGAAAGGCTGCCCTAGTTAGTGTTGTTGGCTGTATTTGATGCTTTTAACCAAAAAAGGCCTTTAAGTAATATGAACGTTTGTACTAGACACTCCTCAGTCCCTATCCAAGAGTATAAAATATATTAAGACTTTAGCAGAGAGAGAAGGACCCCTTCATAATGGCGAAAACATACATACAGACCTAGATAATCAAGTGCATCTTTCTCACTTCCAGAGTATCGGAGAAAAAAAAAACATTCAGTGAATGAGCTTCCCAGCATCTACTTAGAATGGAAATATAATCTTTGGGTGGACTAACTTTTTAAGATCCTATTTACTGTTTAATAAGTAAGCAATGATCATTTCAGCTGCTTCCAACTGAAAAACAACATTTAAATGTACATGTTAACTGCCTAGCCCTAGTTCCTACACATACAGATAACATACACAAGCCATCTTTCAGCAGACCATGGGAAGTAAACAACATTCATCATCATCTGATAGATCTCAAGAGACCTATAGCAAACAACAGTCATAATGTGATCAGACCTCTGGAGTTCGTTGACATCAGTCATTATTTGGTAAATCCCAAGTGATATATTGGTCATCATTTTTGCCATATACAGCTAAAAATACATGAAAAACACCACTCGTTAGGTGTTTGGGTCAAGTATCACCCACTGAGCATCAGTCATTGTGTGTCAAAATCTGTAAGAAATATAATAATTACCACTTATTGTGGAACGGGCTTCAGAGATATACAGTAATCACTGTATATACAGAAACCCAAAGTGATTACTCAGTAAAACCAAGTGATATATAATATACAACTATCAACAATCATCGCACAAAAACAGGTCCCTGGGGATATGAAATAAACAATAACCATCATTCAATAGGTTACATACAGTAAACTGTAGTCATTGTTTAAAATGGTACATGGCATTGGTGATATTAGCCAATGAAGTCATTTAGAAGATACCTGGCAATGAAGAAAATTGTTTGGACATCTGGTATCATACTGTATGTACAACTAATAATAATTCAGAAAACTCTGTACAACCTAAATAAAGCATTTAACTCAATATAAAGTGCAGAAGAGAAAGCATTCTAAAGATAAATATAAAGGCTTCCTAAGGAGTCTTCATGCAATCTTGGAATAAATAAATAAATAATTAAAGCTAGCACACCACAATAGCAGTAATGAACAACAATATACATAAATGCCTCTGACCAAAAAAGCCATCCCAAGATATCTTCCTATACTAGGCAAATTTTAATATGGGCTATAAGTCAGTGTAGCGGGGTCCCCAAATTTAACCCCGCTATGCCTAAATTTAGGGGTGACCAGAGCTATAGTTTGGCTCGGGTCTCTTAATTATTTGGACTCTGCCTTACTGCTGTGTCACCTGGCGTGCAGTTCCCCTTTGGACGTATAGGTGGTGCTGTCACCTGTGCCCAAGGTTGAACCACAGGTGATGGAGTAGGTATTGGATGTCCTCTCTCGGCTGCCGTTGGTGGGCGGTTCTGGCCTGCTGTGCATGCCGGGAGAGGATATATAAGGGGAAGACGCCATTACACAAGGAGTGATTTCCCGGGGGCCCATGCCCGGACAACAATTCCGGGTCCCACTGCCCGGAGGGAGCTACCCCTTAGAGGGGGGTGCGCCCTATCTTGATCGAGGAGTCTCGGGCACCTTCAGCCTGAGGCTACAGAGTTCAAGGTAGGCCCAGTACCTTTGACTGGGTCTACAACCGAAGAGGAGTCCCAGGGAACCCGCGTGAGGGTAACCGCTCTGAGACAGAGGAAACCAGGGAAGAATCGATCCCATAACAAGAGGGCGAGTAATAAAGTATTGCTGACTCGGGAGAGGCCTGGTGACCTGTCGGAGGGAAGGATTCCTCACTTCGCAGACTGCCTCTGCGGAGTGTTGAAAGTTCAGGAGGGATCTCCTTGATTTGGTCCTTGGAGGGGACTGAGTCATTGTTCCAGCATCACGCCGGCTGCTAGTGCTATTGAGTGAATATTCGGGTGAGCTGTACCCACTCGGGACCGAGTGGCGACGAAGCCAAGAGTGTGCCTGAATCCACTTCTATCTGCTATCCTTTTTCTCACTTCAACTCTCTGGTTCCTGAAAGCAAGATAAAATAAACTCACGTTGGAGTTCATATGTTGTGTGGACATTGACCTAATTTGGGAAATATAAAGACTCGCCTCTATAAACATTGAGGGGAGAACCAGAAGAAGGAAGCAAATAACTGCAGGACCCAAGTATGTAACACTGCCTGACCTTTATAATCTAGAGGACACGGGCATGTGGCATGGTGTGTCTTATCCCCCTGCTTGAGAAGGTAAGAGGGGGAAAAGGATCTGTGTGCTACATCAGCAATGTAGAACATCATGGTTACTCGGAGGCATTTGTTTCAAATAAACATGTCAGAACAGGGCCAGATCTAGGGGGTGCTGGGATAGGATGAGCCCCCCTAGGTTTCATCCACGCCCTTCCAGGACCGATGGCATTGATGAGGGGCTGGGAAGCACTGCTCAGTCTCGGTAATGAAGTGTCAGCCAAGCTGCATGGTGCCAAGCCCCCATCTGCTGCACCACAACTTTAATTTACGACTGTTAAGGCTCTGATGTGATGGGGAAACTCTGGTGTTAAGGGGGGCCCCTGGTGTGATGAGGGGACTCTGATGTGTATAGGGGAGATCAAAGCTTATCACTTTAATCTGCAGATTATTGGAACAGAGTGGATACAAAAATAACAGTGTTACTTTGGATCACTCTATCACATTTATGAACAATGTTTATAAACAATACTACTTTGTTTCTCTCTAGCTCATCCAGTGAGCGATGTTTATAAACACGGTTACCTTGTATATATCTCCCATCTGAACAATGTTTATAAATAATGTTGCTTTGTATCTTTCTATACCCCTATCTACAATATTTATAAACAATGTTAATTTGTATCTCTCTATCTCATCAATGAACAATGTTTATATTTATATGTGAAGATTTGAAGGTAGGACTATTTGTGAGGGGGAACAGGTGGCTCTGTTGTGATATGGGACTCAGATGTGAAGGGGGGGGACTCTAATGTGTGTTAACATTATGCCCCCTTTTTTTACTGCACCCCCAGATCAGACAGTCTAGATCCAGCCCTGTGTCAGAAAACACACATATACCAGTACCAGAGGACCATTGTAACAGATGGAGATGAAGGTGGATGACAGCTTTTCAGGGCACAAACCCCTTTCCCAAGTGAAATTCCACCTGGTGAACTGTGCATTCTGTGATGTATACATGCAAACCCACTGCAAATGCATCATTACTGCATCACTGCATCATTAGGTTACTCCCAACATCTGTGATCTTGGCACCCATCTGATGTGGCATATGTAGACAGGAGCTGAATATTTACCTATTCCTGCAATCAGAGTGTCACAGGGTCAGGGCAACCAGGGGGTATTGATCTATCTTGTGACCCTCAAGAGAGCAGAGCTACACATATAATTGGAAGCAAAAAATGCGTAGAGTCCAATTAAAAAGTAGCAGGAAATTGGACGCTTTAAGGTGGCAAACAAACAATATTACAGATACCGATAAATATACAAAAGACACTTAAGCCACACATAGCTATCGATTAAATAGGGGTATCAAAAGCGCTCACCCAACAAGAATAGGTCATATAATGCAGAGCTTGCGAAACTAAATTGGATCCCTTACACTTTAGGAAATATTGTGTAGCACACAGATCCCATACCCTGCTTACCTCCACTTGCAGAATGGGACACACCATGCCACATGCCCAGTATCCTCCATCTTGTAGAGGGTGAGCGGTGTTAATAGTTTTGGGTCCTGCAGCGAGTTACCTCTTTCCATTAGTTCTCGTCCCTAGAGTGTAGGGAAAAGTCTATTTTTCTCTTGAGGAAAGCCAATGTCCAGACAATGTTAAACCCAACAAAAGAGTTTATTTTTCTTTTGCTTGCAACTCAATAGGAAAGTTGGAAAGAGAGAGAGTTGAACAGGAATATAGGTTCAGGCACGCGGCACTCAATTACCACTCGTTGCCACTCAGGCCTGAGTGGGTTTTGCTCACCCGGATAGTTCCCTTTTACAGTCCTAGCAGCCGGAGTGGAGCACGGAACATCTACTTTAGATTTGTTTCTCCTAGAGACACGTTCAGGAGATCCTCTGCCACAGGATCTTCTAGCTTCTAAGTCCTGAACTCCTCAACACTTGTAACTTTAGAGACCGTAGGTGCCAATGGGGCACGTTACAAGAGCTTTTGGCAGATCACGGAATCCTTCGCTCTGACAGGTAACCAGGCCTCTCCCGAGACAGTGACATCCTTCACCGATCCCCTTAGAAAGGTCCTCCCCTGGTTGCCTCTCCTTCAGAGCGGGTCACCCTCCCACGGGCACCCTGGGATTCCACAGTTTGGTTGTAGGCCTCAGTTAAAGGTACTGGTCCTACCTAGAACGATGTGGCCTCGGGCTAAAGGTGCCCCACCTAAAGGTGCCACATTCACAGGTACCCCTGGCCATGAGGGCCACCGAAGGTGGGGTACGTGTCGAGGATGAAGAAGACCCCTCGCCAATGGCATCTGCCCCTTAAGTACCCTCTCTCGGCATGCACAGCGGGTAGACCACGCCCACCGCACAGCCGCCGAGAGAGGACACCCAGTAGTGCTGCAATGCCACCTGCGGTTCAACCTGAGACCTGGGCAACAGCACCACCCACAGGTCAAATGGAACTATACAACCAGGCAACATCACAATGAAGCAGAGACCAATTTAAGAAATCAAACAGCCTGAGTCAAACTAATGCTCAGGCTACCCCCTAAATTTCAGGCAAAGCGACCCCAAATATGGGAGGCCCGCTACAATTGTATCTAACATGTATGTTTAGTGAAACTCACATTGAAATATCAAGCATGCTAAATTCCTTTCTTTTCTTTGGGTATTAAACCCAAAAACTATTATTTATTTTTTTAGATGTGCTGCATTCATTTTCTTTTTTAGGCTTTCTCTCTTCCATTTTCATCTGATAATATCGCCAGTAAGTCTGTTTTTTTTCAAAAGAATAAGCTCTCCAGTAATATATTACAGTAAAACATAGGTTTGAGAGTAACTTGGTTTGAGAGCGTTTTGCAAGACAAGCAATTTTTGTTTATAAATTTTGACTTAATATACAAGTGATGTCTTGATATACAAGTAGCGTCATATCACAACTAAGTATAAAAGAGAAGAGAGGCACCTCTAAGTGTAGCAATATGGTTACATTTAATGAAGGTACAACATTTAGCAACTCATATGGTTGATGATTAAACAGGCACATCTAAGTATGCAGGCATCCGGGGTAAAGCTGTCCAGATAGACCGTCCTCCGCACCACCATCAACGTCATCCCTTCCACGCTGTGCTCCACGAGCGGTTCAAGCCTCGCTTTCAGATCGCTCTACAGGGTAGTCTTCCCGGTTACGATTGCAGACTGACAGCGGAGAGAGTCGCCGGTGCAGAGGATGGTCAATGTGGACAGCTTTACCCCAGATGTCTGCATACTTAGATGTGCCTCTTTAAATCATCAACCATGTGAGTTGCTAAATGTTGTACCTTTATTAAATGTAACCATATTGCTACACTTAGAGGCGCCTCTCTTCTCTTTTATACTCTGTAGCTTCTGCTGGATTTTACTTCTAATCCCCTTGTGGAGGCTTCCATTTGTGGATGGACATTTTATGGTTACACAACTTATCACGTTGCTATAATCTTTTTATATGGACTATAAACTGAAGGATTTATAAATAATAGGTTGTGGAACGAGTCATCTGAGTTTCCATTGTTTCTTATGGGGAAATTTGCTTTGATATAAAAGTGCTTTGGATTACAAGCATGCTTCCAGAACGAATTATGCTCGCAATCCAATGTTTTGCTATAGTTAAGGTTATGAGACAAGCCTTTTAACACTACCAGGGGTGTTTACAATAATCGTTTTTTAATTATTTATGTAAATCTGTATCCCAAAAGGAAAAAAAAACTGTTTGCTGTAACTCTTTATAAAGTGTTAGCTAGAGCTTGACATCAATTTGTTATTGTATTTAAATCTACAACATCCTACACTCCCCTCCTGCCAGACTGACAATTCTGCTGCTGTCCAAAGGTACCCTCTGTACTCCTTCATCCAGAATGGAGGCACTCTAATACAGGAGGTGTGTTACTGGCCACTATGGCCAGATCACCAGGTGAAAACAGAGGGGGGGAAAGCATTAAAAAGTAAAACTAATGCAGCCACCACATCTAATGACTGGAACATATTACATTTTTGGTTTTGAGTTTAATACCACTTAACTTGCTTCAAATGTATGCAACAAGAAACCTGTATCACTTGGCTCTGTATGAAAATGTGAAATAAAACATTTATGAAAAAAGTATGTTCAGTAATGCGGAAATTAGACATGTGCACTGCCGAAAAATTTGTTTGTTTTCATTTCATTCTTTTTTTAGCGTCTTTCGGAAATTCTGAAAATTCGATAATTCGGAATTCGGAAATTCGGAAATTAAAAAATTCGGAAATTCGAAAATGTTAAAATTCGGAAATTAGAAAATACATATTTTCAGATTTTTAGAATTTCCGAATTTTTGAATTCCGAATCTTCGAATTTCTGATTTTCAAATTTTCGAATTTCCGATTTTCGAATTTCCGAATTTTCAAATTTTTGAATTTCAAATTTTTGAATTTTTGAATTTAAGAACTTCCGATTTTTTGATTTTCGGTATTTATGAAATTTTTGAATTTCTGAAATTTGAATTTCCGAAATTTCGAATTTACTAATTTTTGAATTTACGAATTTACGAATTTATGAAATTCTGAATTTCCAAAATTTCAATGTTTTCGGGTTTCAGAAATTCGAAATTTCGGAATTGGAAAATTAGAAATTTCAGAAATCCGAAAATCCGAAAATTCGGAAATTTAAAAATTTGGAAATTTTGGAATTAACTAATTTGTCAAAAAACGATTTGCACATGTCTAGCGGAAATTCAACAAGCATAATTTCATTTAGAATGCTATGTGAATGTTTATGTGCAAAAATGGGTGGCTCGCTAAACAATTCCTCAAGTTCTTTTATCACTCGACAAAACATTCCAGTGTTTTTTTTAAACAATTTGTTGTATTTGTGGAATCTGTTTAGAAAAGGTAAAAATCAAAGGAATCCATTTAGAGTGTTGCCATTTAGAGGGATCAACTATCAAAAAAGATAGTTGATCCAGAGGATAAGTCCTGTTGAGAGTTTTCCAATTTAGATTTTGCAAGCCTTTGTGGATCTTGAGTGTAACAGAATGGTTTTAGTGGATGTCCAGTAATTAGAGACTCCTTCAGCTTTGTTTCAGTTATTCCTTGACTATGTGCTTGCTGAGTCAAGTACCCTAATCAATTTTCTTCTTAAAGCGGAGGTCCGCCTAAAAAATAATTATTAAAAGCAAGCAGCTACAAATACAGCAGCTGCTGACTTTTAATAAATGTACAATTACCTGCCCAGGGTGCCCGCGATGTCGGCAGCCGAAGCCGAGCAATCGCTAAGCTCTTGGCTGCCCCCGCCACCATCCTCAGTGAGGGAATCAGGAAATGAAGCGTTGCAGCTTCACTTCCCGGTTCCCTACTGCGCATGCGCGAGTTGCGCAGCGCGTCCTAACTGGTCCCCGCTATATTCTGGGACCTGTGTTTTTCTCAGAAGACAGCGGGGGGGATGAGACGTGGGTGAAAATACCTGTATTATACAGGTATCTGCACCCCCCTGAAAGGTGCCAAATGTGACACCGGAGGGGGGGGAGGGTTTCCGAAAAGCGGAGGTTCCATTTTTGTGTGGACCTCCGCTTTAAGCTCCAAAAGATAGCCATACACCAACAGAATTTGTTAAAAATTTTTGAAGCGTTTGTTTAGTTTTCTAGTGGTTAGTGGTTTCTAGTGGCTCTTCTGTGCATTTACACTTGACTACCCTTCATATTTTCAAGTCCCCTGGACAGCTGCACACCTTCCAGCTTTCTCCAGACATTTCCCAGTGAGGGAGACAATCCTACTCCAGACCAGATCCCATAAAGTGAAATCCCACAGCCATCTCCTTGAAATATTGCTTTAGGTTCTCCACAGGCTGCCTTGGAGGGGCAGCAGCCGAGAGGCTTTGTAAAGCCTCCCTGACGAGGAACGTTCCCTCTCTCCAGGGCTCCAAACAATGTATGACCTCTCCTGGTCATCTGACTCTCCATGCCTTAAGTTTTCAAAACTTCTTCCAGGAGCAGAGGGAAGACGTCAAACTCTCAAGCCTAGTACACACGGCCGAAAATCCCGTCAGGGAAAAAAACGTTGTTTTTCCTGACAAGATTCCTGGCAAGCTTTTCTTGCCAAGCCGTGCATACAGATGGCCATTCAAAAGAACTGCCGTTCATTTGAATGGCAAAAACGCGGTGACGTCATTGACTACGGCGAGCATACGCTCGTCACATTCAATGCCGTCGCCGCCATCTTGCTTCACCCTACACTACCCTTGTAAGCTACCGCGCATGTGTCGAAGTCTCATCGAACATGCGCGGGCTTATCGGAGGACACGTAAGCTTGTAGCCGCATACACACACACAGTTTTCTCGTCGGGAAACAGGCCGACGAGAATCCCGACGAGAAAAAAGAGAGCAGGTTCTCTATTTGTCTCGTTGAGTTTCCCGGCAGTTTTCTCGATGAGAAACCATACACACGACCAGTTTTCTCGTCAAAAAGCTCTGCCAGCAGTTTTCTTGCTGGTTTCTTGCCGAGAAAACCGGTCGTGTGTACGAGGCCTCAGCCTATGAAACCCTGAATAGACCAGAACAATCAATAACTGCTCCCTTGATTTGCCTAACATCCTACGCTAGGAGGGTGCTACATCTATTAAACAGATAAAGTATACCAAAACACTTTAAATTGTATATTTAGCAAATCAAGATGAAGCAAAAAAGAGAAGTTCATTGCTGGGGTTTACATTCCCTTTACATACTTGCCGACCACCCTATAGCAGTTTTATTGCTACAGGGTGGCCTCTGTGCGCAGGATCAAGTATATACGTGAGTCTGCACTTCCAGGTAGGGAGAACGAATGCGCGCCGCCAGCTGCTCACTCCTGCTGTGATTATACACCGCAGGAGCTAATCGGCGGGTACCGCAGACTCGATGTCCACTGGCACCTGTCGATCATCCAGCAGAGAGGCAGAACGGCAGCCAGCCTATGTAAACAAGGCAGATTGCCGTTCTGACAGGAAGGAGGGCATGGATCCTGTGCAGGGACATGGATCCATGTCTTCCCCTAGTAAAAGCACCTCCCACTGTAATGAAACACAGGCTAGGCACACATTTAACCATTTGATCGCCCCTGAATGCCAGTGTCATTAGTACAGTGACATTGCATATTTTTAGCACTGATCACTGTATTAAAAAAAGTGTCAAAAGTGTCAGTTAGTATCCAATTGTCTGACGCAATATTACAGTCCCACTATAAGTCATGATCACTGCCATTACTAGCAAAAATGTGAAATAGTTTGTAGACGCTATAACATTTGCGCAAACCAATCAATATACGCTTATTGGGATTTTTTTTTACCAAAAATATGTAGCAGAATACATATTGGCCTAAATCGATAAAGAAATTCTTTTTTTTTTACATTCTTTTTATTGGATATGTTTTATAGCAGAAAGTAAAATTTTTATATTTTTTTTCAAAATTGTCGGTCTTTTTTTGTTTATAGTGCAAAAAAAAATGCAGAGTTGATCAAATGCCACCAAAAAAAAGCTCTATTTCTGGGAAAAAAAATACATACATTTTGTCTGGGTACAGCGTTTTACGACTGCACAATTGTCAGTTAACCACTTCAGCCCGGAAGGTTTTACCCCAGGCCATTTTTTTGCGATACGGCACTGCGTTAATTTAACTGACAATTGCACGGTCGTGCGACGCTGTAACCAAATAACATTTTTATTTCCTTTTTTCCCCCACAAATAGAGATTTCTTTTGGTGGTATTTGATCACCTCTGTGGTTTTTATTTTTTGTTCTAGAAACAAAAAAATTGTGAAAATTTGGAAAAAAACAAAACAATATTTTTTACTTTCTGCTATAAAACATATCCAATAAAAAAAAAATGAAAAAAAAATATGAATTTCTTCATCAGTTTAGGCCAATATGTATTCTGTTACATATTTTTGGTAAAAAAATCCCAATAAGCGTATATAGATTGGTCTGCACAAAAATTATGGCATTTTTATGTATTTTTATTTTATTTGTTTACTAGTAATGGTGGCAATCAGCGATTTTTAGCGGGACTGCGACAAATTTAGACACCTAACTGACACGTTTTTTTAGGGGAACCAGTGACATTATTACAGTAATCAGTGCTAAAAATATGCATTGTTACTGTACTAATGACACTGGCAGGGAAGGGGTTAATACCAGGGGAGATTAAAGGGTTGTGATGAATAAAAAAACAGGGGAGAGTAAACACTGACTAATTCGGTATATAGTACGCTACTGACTAAGCTCAGAATCAGCTGGGGTTCCCAAAGCCAAACATTTTAACAAAAGAGATTAAAGGGTTAATTGTGTCCGCAGGGGGTGCTTGCTAACTGTGTGATAGATGGAATGACTGGGTGAACACAGAGATCCGTGTTCCTGCTTAGCAGGAACACAAGATCACTGTGTTCTCCCCTGTGAGAACGGCGATCTGCCTTGTTTACAAAGGCTGATCGCCATTCTGCCTCTCTGGGGAACGATCTGTGGTTCCCAGCAGACACTGCATCCACTGGACCTGCTGATTGGCTCCCCCCTCTGTCCAATCAGCGCGCGCCCCCCGCTGTCTATTGCACGAAATGACCTACAGGTATGTTGTTTTGTGCAATAGAGCCGCCCTGCCGCAGTAGATCTGTGTTAGGCGGTCTTTAAGCGGGTAAAGTGACACAGTGCCGTATCGCAAAAAATGGCCTGGTCATGAAGGGGGGTAAATCTTCCAGAGCTGAACTGGGTCTCCTCCCCGCCCCCTGCATGTGACTGGACAGTAAAGGAGACATAGAATCCTATCGAACTCATCTCTCTGTCATTTTTCTTCTTCCTCCAATCAGCATGCTTTTAGTTAGCACGTGAACAGATTGCCTTCTTCTAGTGCTTCTCCCTCTCCCAGTCTAAGCTCTGACGTACTACATTTGGAAAACTACAAGAATCTGCCTGAAGTTCAGCTTACAATAAAAATAAAATAAAAAATACATTGTAATAATTTGTTCCTAACTGGGCTAACTTTTTGTGAATGCTGGTGATTTGGTGCACCCATGCGTTACCATTTTCATACACAGTGAAAAAAATCTCAATTTTTGTTGGCCGGCGTAAATCTCTATAGTTGTTTGCCTCTGGCAAAGTATCTCAACTCCCATTAAGTGTGTTTTGTAATGTTTACAGCAACTGCTTTCACACTTAGTAATGATATAATATCCAATTACAGATTATTGAATTGCAAATTTTTTCCAAAATAATGAATCGATGTTTACTGCTGCAGTGTTTCGCAGATTTGTGAGATAGTTTTGCTGTTGCTTTTTTTTCAACCTTGTCTGCAAATTAGTGTTTGGCATTTCCATGATAGGATCACAAGCCCTAAGTCAGAGAATGAACACACACGGCAGCCCGCACAAAGAAAAATAAAAAAGAACTCCGGACACAAAAACTTTCATTTAATAATTTCCTCAATAATAAAGGATATAAATCTACTTTCTGTTCTCCAAATGCCTTTGTTAGTACAGATATGACCTTGTAAAAGTATCGCTGATATCATCACTATGCTGTACATACAGTAGGCTGCTGAGACATCTGAGCTGGGGGCGGGACCTAACAGTTCAAACTTGTACAAAAATTTACATGGAGACGGAGTGATCAGTCTCATTATGGCAAATTTCACAACAGAGGCAAAATACAGGAATTGTTTTATGCTGGAAGGAAGGGGTATATTTATAATCCCCATAATACGTCTAATATGTGTATTTCCTAAGATTGTCAGCTCCATCTACTGTCCCTAATGCAGTATTTTACTGATTATTGCATTTCAGGTAAATACCCCATCATGGCCACTAGGTGGAGATGATGATCAGGAAAATACCCAATCATGACCATTAAATGGAGATACCGATCATAGGAAACACACATATTAGACACATTACAGGTATTATTCATGATGGCTTTACAAATTCTGGGACATTCACATGATCATTTTGACCATTTTCTATAGACCTCTAAGATTAGAGAATAAATCAACATGTCTACTGTATTGTTTTTCAACTGGGATTTCAGCTTTAAAGAGCAATTTATGCAACAAGTGAAAACACTGTAACTAACTAACTATGCTAAAGGCAAAAAATCAAACAGCATATTCAGAGTACAGTGTCATCCACAGCAAGCAATTTTCACACAATTCCTGACATGTGGGGTGGGTAGATCAGCTATCTGAAACTGATGTATAGATTGTGACAGGAGTCACTTTGGGCGGAGGGCTTGTGCAACCCAACTTACCTTGAAGAGCACTGTAATTTCCTTGTTCAGCTCCCCCAGCCCCTTCTATGTGTAAGTCACCCTGTGTCTATTAGGGGCACAGTGTGACTGGGAACCCCAGTCTGATCTGCACTAGTCAGACTCCCTGTACAATCACACTGGAATATTGTGTGTGTGTGTGTGTATATATATATATATATATATATATATATATATATATATATATATATATATAATAGTGTATATTGTCTCATAGACTGTTGTAGACTCTTTACTAGATCGTTTGAGGTGTGGCTATATCCCATTGTTCTATTGTTTGTGCCTGCCTTGGGAGCAACCTATTATGGAGTCTATATGTCTTTGTGGATTAGCTGTGAGGGGGGGGGGATTTCTCCAGCAGCCCCTCCCAAAGACAGTCTACTGATGAGAAATTTGAATACACCTGTCTACCCCGTCCTGTTTCATTATGCAAAGAAGAGAGGATTGTGTGCCTTTGTTCAAATAAACAGTTCAAGTTCCAGTTCAGCAGCCAAAATGAGTCCTACCTTGTTCTTGGTTGCAAGCGGCTGTAATATCTATTATCTATATTCAGACTGGAGAAAGCGGTATATGACGGAAGCACTCAAGCATAGTGTAGGACATTCCATTACATTGGTGGCAAGCAGTGGGAGGCTTCCTGCAGTCTGGGACATCCAAACCTCCACCGGGATCCAAGGTACGGATAGCAGGAGAGGAGGGTACAGATACCAGCCGCCATGGAAGAGGAATTTGGTAGGAGATTGCGAGAGATGCAGATACAGCACAGAGATCATTGGACAAAACCCACTGTGAAACTCCATGGTAACAGTTCTCACAGTGTTACTGGCCTGTCTATCCAGTTTTCGAAGAAATGTCTCATGAGTAAAACATGGAGGTTGCCATTGCTATCCTCTACTTTTGAAATGACAGTTGCCTGGATGTCAAGCTTACCCTTTTGTTTCAAACCCAAATAAACTTGCAGTTTAAATTGTCTAAATACATTTCAGGTGCACCAAAACAGCAGGTTTATAAAGCCACTGCTTGAGCAGAAAAGCCTGACCCCTGCCAACATGCTGCAAGGCATGACTCTTGCTCTCTGTGTGGAAGCAATGCTCTCTCTGCAGAGGTCTGACACACCCACTACTGAGTCAGAGCGAGGACTCTCCAATCAGAAGGAAGCATGAGCTTTTCTGATCGTAGAGCTATAGGTCTCACTCAGCAGGGGGCATCAGATCTCTGCAGAGAGACCACTGCTTGCACACATAGAGCCGGGGGGCATTCTCTACAACGTTGGCACCTTTTGGTTTGGCGCCCATGGAATGTATTTAGCTGATTCAAAATGAAGTTTTAAATAGGCTTTCAGTACTTTGTGAGCCTGTCCTAGAACAAGTCAGAAGATAAGGACATCTGGCTCTTCTCTGGTTCTCCCTTTTTAAACCAGTACACAAGACAATAGCCTACGCCCGTAGAACCTAATGAGGTATGTCATGGACAAACAATAATTTATACATATAAACAACAGTGTCTTAGTTGCCTTCTTTGTTCATCTGTGCCTTACGGGTTATACTCTCACAGCTTGTGGGGCAGGCAACCCTGGTGGTCATCATTTGGAAGGGTTACCATGTTTTTAGTTATTTCTAAGATGATTTTGTAAGTATCAGACCTATGTTAGCCACTGGGGTTGGAATAGTTTCTTCTTTTAAATATAATCGTTTTTGCAATATCAGTTTTGTTTGATTTCATATTTTGTAGATATCTGTAGTAGCATCTACTCCTGAGGAAGCGAACAGAGATTTAGAATAACATTTACAAATCAGCCCTCAAAATTTTCACTGGCTTGCTCACATTAGGCGAGTGGAAATATGCTGAGGGCGAGTGTGGAGCCACATCAGATGGGGGGGGGGCGGGCTGGGCCAACTTAATGAGCAGGCACCCCTGGACACTGCCCAGGGGCCCCAGCTGCATAGGGGCCCCTGCACTTTCTCTGACCCTTTGCATCTTGTTGATCGGGTCAGTGGTACAGGGGAGGCTGCCTGTAACACTCCCCTGTCATCCATTCAAGTTTGGCTGTCCCTCAGAGATCTTCAATATCTCCCAAGGCAGCCGGAGATGGTGTGCGGAGCCAGGGGTGTGGCTGCCTCCTTCACCCTCTCAAGGACTCCTTCACTCAATCTGAGGAGGAGAGACCACAGCACCCCCGGGAGTGTACTGTTTATATCCAGCAATGCTGTAAGTGACTGAGCACATTGTCATGGCATACAGCCCTAACCTGCCATTATTTCACCCTATACTACCCAAACCTGCCACTATACCACCCTATGCTACCCAAACTTGCCACTATACTATCCTATACTACCCAAACCTGCCACTATACTAACCAAACCTGCCAGACAGTGCCTATAGTAGCAAATCATATTGTATCCTTATTTTATTTATCACAGTCAGATAAATGAAATATACTTGATGTTAATATTGTTAAAGTTGTTGTTAATATTTATTTTTGTAACTTAATTCTGCATAAAACATTTAACAGTGTAATTTCATTAGATCATTTACGAGGGTGTGTATAGGGGCAGAATTAGGGGCGGAGCAGGGTAGGGGTTGGATGGGGCTATTGGTGGTGAGTAACTCTTAAGGCATGGCTTGTAGCTCAGGACTTGACATTTTGAGACCTGAGCTTATTATTCATATTTTCATAATTTTTTTTTTATGTATGTAATGAGACTTGTATGTATTGACTAATAAACTGGTGTCTATGTGTATAAATTACTGTTTATTAGTGATGAGCCGAACACCCCCGGGTTCGGTTCGCACCAGAACCCGCGAACGGACCGAAAGTTCGAACGAACATTAGAACCCTATTAAATACAATGGATGCGAACGTTCGAATTCTAAAGTGCTAATTATAACAACTATTATGCATGTTATTGTCATAAATAGGGTTTGGGAACCCGGGTTGTGCACCAGGGGACATGTATCAATGCAAAAAGAAGTTTTAAAAACGGTCGTTTTTCGGGAGCAGTCATTTTAATGATGCATAAAGTGAAAAAAAAAAAGTCAAATATTCCTTTAAATATCGTACCTGGGGGGTGTCTAAAGTATGCCTGTGAAGTGCCACGTGTTTCCCGTGTTTAGAACTGTCCCTGCACAAAATGACACTTCTAAAGGAAAAAAAAGCCATTTAAAACTGCTTGCGGCTTTAATGTAATGTCTGGTCCCGGTAATATGGATGAAATTCTTTAAGAAAAATGGCATAGCTACCCCATGACCCCCCCCCCCCACCCCAGCCCATTACCAGCCCCTTTGGGTCTTGTATGGATATTAAGGGGAACCCCGCACATAAAATAAAAAAGGCCCTATATACTCTGAACAGCCGTATACAGGCGGTGCATACAAGACAGGGACTGTAGGTTTGTTCTTATGTAGAATCTGTTTGTAATTTTGAACAGGTACATTGTTGAAGTGTAGCTCCAGCCCAAAAATCTATTTTTAAACTTTTTGGGAAACATAGGTAAGGGTTATCACCCCTGTAACATTTGTTTTGCTGTCTGTGCCCCTGTTCAGAACATTTCACCTCACTTTCCGTCCCAATGACAACTGTTTTTGAAATGTGGTGTTTTTCTTGAAACAAGGATTGCTGATAAAGCATCAGTACAGATGAGACCCCTTTCTCCCATATTTATTCTTACAGGAGAGAATTTTCCTTTCTAGGGGTAGATTTCCTCTCACTTCCTGTTGTCTTCTTTCGTTTGCAAGTAGGAGTCGTTTGTAAGTTGGATGTTTGAAAGTAGGGACCTGCCGTATATACTCTGCAGAAATAGGCCCCTTAGTTGTTGGTGTTGGCACAACACTGTAAGCACTCAGTTACTCTTGGTTGGTGCTGGAACGCCCTGCTGTCAACTATTATATCAGGAATTTTAATTACATATAATTGTTGAACAGTGGTAGTAAAAATTGGGGCTTTGATGGTGGTGCTGGTGCCACAACACTGTAAGCCCTGACAGTTACTCTTGGTGGGTGCAGCAATGGGCCCTGCTGTGAATTATTAGATCAAGAATTGTAATTACATGCCCCTTTTGAACAGGGGCTGAAAAATTGGGCCTTTCGTGGTGGTGGTGGTGGTGGCGTTGCCACAAGACTGTAAGCCCTCAGAGTTACTCTTGGTGGGTGCAGCAATGGACCCTGCTGTGAATTATTAGATCAAGAATTGTAATTGCATGCCCCTGTTGAACAGGGGCTGAAAAATTGGGCCTTAGGCACTGGTGGCACAACACTACAACCCCTCACAGATACTGTACTTGGAGCACAGCAATGAGCCCTGTTGCAAAGTATTGCTTCAAAAATTGTAATGACACGCCCCTGTTAAACAGGGGCTGAAAAATTGGGCCTTAGGCACTGGTGCCACAACACTCCAACCCCTCACAGATACTGTACTTGGAGCACAGCAATGAGCCCTATGGCAAATTATTGCTAAAAAAATTGTAATTACACGCCCCTGTAAAACAGGGGCTGAAAAATTGGGCCTTAGCCACTGGTGGCGGCACCCATAAACAAAAATGATCTTCCAAGCTATCATCATCAATCGTATCATTGAGGACTCGGAGGAGGAGGATAGCCAGTCAACATAACAGCACAGGCACTCAGCATCAGCATCAGTCTTGAAGGGATGTGACATGTTAAAATCAATTAGTCTGTTATATCAGCATCAGGTGTGTGGTAGCTGGTGGTGATCCAAGACTGGTTCATCTTGATGAAAGTCAGTCGATCAACCGAGTCGGTGGACAGGCGCACCCTGTGATCCGTGACAAATCCTCCAGCAGCACTGAATGTGCGTTCCGAAAGAACGCTGGATGCAGGACAGGCCAGTAGCTCAATTGCATACTGTGCAAGCTCTGGCCAGTGATCCATCCTCAAGACCCAGTAAGCCAGAGGATTTTCGGTGGGGAAGGTGTCCAAGTCTGACCTTGCCCCTAGATATTCCTGCACCATGTTTATCAGACGCTGGCGATGGTTGCTGGAACCGATCATACTTTGGGGCTGCGGACTAAAGAATTGTCTGAACGCATCGGTCAGACGGCCACCTTCCCCACCGCTCCTTCTTTGACTGGCCGAAGCCTCAGCAACTCGTTGTCCAGGACCAGGAGTTTGTAACCTCCCAGTCTCTGGGAACGCGTTGCACAGACCTTTCTGCAAGGCCTCCCGGAGTTGTCTCATCCTCTGCTCCCTCTGCGACGGTAACATAAGGTCCGCAACCTTACCCTTGTACCGTGGATCAAGGAGAGTGGCCAGCCAGTAATGGTCCCTCTCCTTGATCCGAAGAATACGAGGATCCTTCCGCAGACTTTGCAGGATCAGGGAGGCCATGCAGCGTAGGTTTGCTGAGGCATTCGCTCCGGAGTCCTCTGGGTCACTAAGGACGACATGATCCGCAGCCACCTCCTCCCAGCCACGTACAAGTCCACTGGTTTCTTGGGACTGTAAATCATCCCTAAAAGACTGCTGCTGATGATGCTGAGTGCCAGCCTCCACCTCCATGCTGACACAATCCTCCTCCTCCTCCTCCTCCTCCTCCTCCTCTTCCTGTGCGATGGGTGGGACAGAAGGAACACTGTCTGGGTAAAGGGGGCCTTGAGAGGCAAGGAAGTCCTCCTCTTCCTGCCTCTGTTCTGCCTCAAGTGCCCTGTCCATTATTCCACGCAGCGTGTGCTCCAACAGGTGGACAAGAGGTACAGTGTCACTGATGCATGCACTGTCACTGCTCACCATCCTCGTGGCCTCCTCAAATGGTGCCAGGACAGTGCATGCATCCCTGATCATGCCCCACTGGCGTGGAGAAAAAAAACCAAGCTCCCCTGACCCTGTCCTGGTGCCGTAGTCGCACAGGTACTCATTGATGGCCCTCTGCTGCGTGTGCAGCCGCTGCAGCATGGCCAACGTTGAGTTCCACCTGGTGGGCATGTCACATATAAGGCGGTTCTTGGGCAGGTTCAACTCCTTTTGCAGCTCAGCCAGGCGAGCACTGGCATTATAAGATCTGCGGAAATGCACACAGACTTTCCTGGCCTGCCTCAGGACATCCTGTAAGCCCGGGTACCTGCCCAAGAACCGCTGCACCACCAGGTTAAGGACGTGAGCCACACAGGGCACATGGGTCAGTTGTCCCTGTCGGAGGGCGGAGAGGAGGTTGGTGCCATTGTCGCAAACCACCATTCCTGGCTTAAGCTGGCGTGGCGTCAACCACCTCTCGGCCTGGCCCTGCAGAGCAGACAGGACCTCTGCCCCAGTGTGGCTTCTGTCCCCCAAACACACCAGCGCAAGCACGGCATGGCATCTTTTTGCCTGCGTACTTGCGTAGCCCCGTGAACGGCTACGGAGCACCGCTGGTTCATAGGACAAACCACAGGAAGAGGCCATGGAGGAAGAAGAAGAGGAGGGGGTGGAGGAGAGAGGTGTGTCACAACCAGTAGTAGCATTTTGGAGGCGTGGCGGTGGGACAACCTCCAACACTACTGCACCTTGTCCTGCATCCTTCCCAGCTGCCAAAAGAGTGACCCAATGGGCCGTGAAAGAAAGGTAACGTCCCTGTCCATGCCTGCTGGACCATGAGTCAGCGGTAATATGCACCTTACCGCTGACCGCCCTGTCCAGCGAGGCCAAGACATTGCCTTCCACATGCCGGTAGAGAGCCGGAATAGCCTTCCGTGAGAAAAAGTGGCGTTTGGGAACCTGCCACTGAGGAACCGCACATTGCACAAACTCACGGAAGGGGGCCGAGTCTACCAACTGAAAAGGCAGCAGTTGAAGCGCTAGCAATTTAGCCAAGCTAGCATTCAACCGCTGGGCATGTGGATGGCTGGGAGTGAACTTCTTTCGACGGTCCAGCAGCTGGGGCAGGGAAATTTGCCTGCTAGAATCGGACGTCGGTGTACTGCTAGCAGAGTGGCCGCAAGTACTTGGCTGTGACACACCTAATTCTACACCTTCATTCCTCTCAGTGCATGTTTCAGAGAGGACTGAAGTTATAGTGGGGTTGGAGATCCCAGCTGATGCGGTGCAAGGAGAGGTCCGCTTTGTTCTTTGGTGTGGGTCTTTGAGGTAGGCTTGCCAACGAGCTGCATGGCAGGTCAACATATGTCTGGTCAGGCATGTGGTACCCAAGCGGCTGATGTTTTGGCCACGCGATATACGCTTGAGACATATGTTGCAAACAGCAGCTGTGCGATCTGATGCACTAGCCTCAAAAAAGGCCCACACCAAAGAACTTTTTGAATGACGGGCAGAGGCAGCGCCCTGCACAGGCGGAGCTCTGCGGTGTGATTCCGTCGGTGTACTGCCCTTACGCTGGCCACCAAAGGGCATCCTGCCTCGTTGGAGATGTGCCTCCTCCTCATCCTCCTCCTCCTCCTCTCTCCTATTAGGCACCCACGTGGAGTCAGTGACCTCATCATCACCTCCCTCCTCATCACTGGAGGCAATCTGGCAGTATGCTGCAGCTGCTGGAACATGACTGCCAGATTGGTGTCCTTCTTGAGCATCCCCTCTGTCTGCTCTCACGCTACTGCCTTCCTCTAGCTGGGTTTCATCATCAGACCCTTCGAAACGCTGGGCATCCTCCTGGAGCATGTACCCAACACTGTGCTGAAACAGTTCGGGGGACTCCTCAGGAGGAGGACATGGTGGGTCTAGGGAAGGAGTGACTGATGATGAGTCTGACATTGATACCAGGGAAGAGGACGCTTTGGCAGCTGCTTTGCCAGTACCCTGAGCCTGGGTGAGAGAGGATGAGGAGGAGGAGGAGGGCTTGGTCATCCACTCTACCAAGTCTTCGGCATGATGTGGCTCAACATGTCCAGCTGCCGAAAAGAAGGACAAGCGTGTCCCATGGCCATGTGCTGATGACAATGCACCGCGTCCACGACCAGCACTGTTGCCCCCAGACACAGAGCCTGCTTGCCCTCTTTTATTGCCTCCTGACTGTCTGCCTCTCCTTGTTTGCCTTCCAGACATTCTAATAGATGGCCTGCAGGGAGATGGGAAAAAAGCAATAAGGGCTACCTTCAGGTGTCCTTCTCTGTCCCTTGAAACAAGGACTTTGACAGTGAAAGAAACTGACACACTCTCCCTACCTACAGTTTTCTGTCCCTAGAAAAAATGTTTTTTTTAAGCACAATTTAGCACAAGGAGAATTACCTCACTGTCCTTCCAGGTCCCTGGAAACAAGGACTTTGACAGTGAAAGAAACTGACACACTCTCCCTACCTACAGTTTTCTGTCCCTAGAAAAAATGTTTTTTTTAAGCACAATATAGCACAAGGAGAATTCACTCACTGTCCTTCCAGGTCCCTGGAAACAAGGACTTTGACAGTGAAAGAAACTGACACACTCTCCCTACCTACAGTTTTCTGTCCCTAGAAAAAATGTTTTTTTTAAGCACAATTTAGCACAAGGAGAATTACCTCACTGTCCTTCCAGGTCCCTGGAAACAAGGACTTTGACAGTGAAAGAAACTGACACACTCTCCCTACCTACAGTTTTCTGTCCCTAGAAAAAATGTTTTTTTTTAAGCACAATTTAGCACAAGGAGAATTACCTCACTGTCCTTCCAGGTCCCTGGAAACAAGGACTTTGACAGTGAAAGAAACTGACACACTCTCCCTACCTACAGTTTTCTGTCCCTAGAAAAAATGTTTTTTTTAAGCACAATTTAGCACAAGGAGAATTACCTCACTGTCCTTCCAGGTCCCTGGAAACAAGGACTTTGACAGTGAAAGAAACTGACACACTCTCCCTACCTACAGTTTTCTGTCCCTAGAAAAAATGTTTTTTTTAAGCACAATTTAGCACAAGGAGAATTACCTCACTGTCCTTCCAGGTCCCTGGAAACAAGGACTTTGACAGTGAAAGAAACTGACACACTCTCCCTACCTACAGTTTTCTGTCCCTAGAAAAATTTTTTTTTTTAAGCACAATATAGCACAAGGAGAATTCACTCACTGTCCTTCCAGGTCCCTGGAAACAAGGACTTTGACAGTGAAAGAAACTGACACACTCTCCCTACCTACAGTTTTCTGTCCCTAGAAAAAATGTTTTTTTTAAGCACAATTTAGCACAAGGAGAATTACCTCACTGTCCTTCCAGGTCCCTGGAAACAAGGACTTTGACAGTGAAAGAAACTGACACACTCTCCCTACCTACAGTTTTCTGTCCCTAGAAAAAATGTTTTTTTTAAGCACAATTTAGCACAAGGAGAATTACCTCACTGTCCTTCCAGGTCCCTGGAAACAAGGACTTTGACAGTGAAAGAAACTGACACACTCTCCCTACCTACAGTTTTCTGTCCCTAGAAAAAATGTTTTTTTTAAGCACAATTTAGCACAAGGAGAATTACCTCACTGTCCTTCCAGGTCCCTGGAAACAAGGACTTTGACAGTGAAAGAAACTGACACACTCTCCCTACCTACAGTTTTCTGTCCCTAGAAAAAATGTTTTTTTTTAAGCACAATTTAGCACAAGGAGAATTACCTCACTGTCCTTCCAGGTCCCTGGAAACAAGGACTTTGACAGTGAAAGAAACTGACACACTCTCCCTACCTACAGTTTTCTGTCCCTAGAAAATTTTTTTTTTTAAGCACAATTTAGCACAAGGAGAATTACCTCACTGTCCTTCCAGGTCCCTGGAAACAAGGACTTTGACAGTGAAAGAAACTGACACACTCTCCCTACCTACAGTTTTCTGTCCCTAGAAAAAATGTTTTTTTTAAGCACAATTTAGCACAAGGAGAATTACCTCACTGTCCTTCCAGGTCCCTGGAAACAAGGACTTTGACAGTGAAAGAAACTGACACACTCTCCCTACCTACAGTTTTCTGTCCCTAGAAAAAATGTTTTTTTTTAAGCACAATTTAGCACAAGGAGAATTACCTCACTGTCCTTCCAGGTCCCTGGAAACAAGGACTTTGACAGTGAAAGAAACTGACACACTCTCCCTACCTACAGTTTTCTGTCCCTAGAAAAAATGTTTTTTTTAAGCACAATTTAGCACAAGGAGAATTACCTCACTGTCCTTCCAGGTCCCTGGAAACAAGGACTTTGACAGTGAAAGAAACTGACACACTCTCCCTACCTACAGTTTTCTGTCCCTAGAAAAAATGTTTTTTTTAAGCACAATTTAGCACAAGGAGAATTACCTCACTGTCCTTCCAGGTCCCTGGAAACAAGGACTTTGACAGTGAAAGAAACTGACACACTCTCCCTACCTACAGTTTTCTGTCCCTAGAAAAAATGTTTTTTTTTAAGCACAATTTAGCACAAGGAGAATTACCTCACTGTCCTTCCAGGTCCCTGGAAACAAGGACTTTGACAGTGAAAGAAACTGACACACTCTCCCTACCTACAGTTTTCTGTCCCTAGAAAAAATGTTTTTTTTAAGCACAATTTAGCACAAGGAGAATTACCTCACTGTCCTTCCAGGTCCCTGGAAACAAGGACTTTGACAGTGAAAGAAACTGACACACTCTCCCTACCTACAGTTTTCTGTCCCTAGAAAAAATGTTTTTTTTAAGCACAATTTAGCACAAGGAGAATTACCTCACTGTCCTTCCAGGTCCCTGGAAACAAGGACTTTGACAGTGAAAGAAACTGACACACTCTCCCTACCTACAGTTTTCTGTCCCTAGAAAAAATGTTTTTTTTAAGCACAATATAGCACAAGGAGAATTCACTCACTGTCCTTCCAGGTCCCTGGAAACAAGGACTTTGACAGTGAAAGAAACGGACACACTCTCCCTACCTACAGTTTTCTGTCCCTAGAAAAAATGTTTTTTTTAAGCACAATTTAGCACAAGGAGAATTACCTCAATGTCCTTCCAGGTCCCTGGAAACAAGGACTTTGACAGTGAAAGAAACTGACACACTCTCCCTACCTACAGTTTTCTGTCCCTAGAAAAAATGTTTTTTTTAAGCACAATTTAGCACAAGGAGAATTACCTCACTGTCCTTCCAGGTCCCTGGAAACAAGGACTTTGACAGTGAAAGAAACTGACACACTCTCCCTACCTACAGTTTTCTGTCCCTAGAAAAAATGTTTTTTTTTAAGCACAATTTAGCACAAGGAGAATTACCTCACTGTCCTTCCAGGTCCCTGGAAACAAGGACTTTGACAGTGAAAGAAACTGACACACTCTCCCTACCTACAGTTTTCTGTCCCTAGAAAAAATGTTTTTTTTAAGCACAATTTAGCACAAGGAGAATTACCTCACTGTCCTTCCAGGTCCCTGGAAACAAGGACTTTGACAGTGAAAGAAACTGACACACTCTCCCTACCTACAGTTTTCTGTCCCTAGAAAAAAATTTTTTTTAAGCACAATTTAGCACAAGGAGAATTACCTCACTGTCCTTCCAGGTCCCTGGAAACAAGGACTTTGACAGTGAAAGAAACTGACACACTCTCCCTACCTACAGTTTTCTGTCCCTAGAAAAAATGTTTTTTTTAAGCACAATATAGCACAAGGAGAATTACCTCACTGTCCTTCCAGGTCCCTGGAAACAAGGACTTTGACAGTGAAAGAAACTGACACACTCTCCCTACCTACAGTTTTCTGTCCCTAGAAAAAATGTTTTTTTTAAGCACAATTTAGCACAAGGAGAATTACCTCACTGTCCTTCCAGGTCCCTGGAAACAAGGACTTTGACAGTGAAAGAAACTGACACACTCTCCCTACCTACAGTTTTCTGTCCCTAGAAAAAATGTTTTTTTTAAGCACAATTTAGCACAAGGAGAATTACCTCACTGTCCTTCCAGGTCCCTGGAAACAAGGACTTTGACAGTGAAAGAAACTGACACACTCTCCCTACCTACAGTTTTCTGTCCCTAGAAAAAAATGTTTTTTTTAAGCACAATTTAGCACAAGGAGAATTACCTCACTGTCCTTCCAGGTCCCTGGAAACAAGGACTTTGACAGTGAAAGAAACTGACACACTCTCCCTACCTACAGTTTTCTGTCCCTAGAAAAAATGTTTTTTTTAAGCACAATATAGCACAAGGAGAATTCACTCACTGTCCTTCCAGGTCCCTGGAAACAAGGACTTTGACAGTGAAAGAAACTGACACACTCTCCCTACCTACAGTTTTCTGTCCCTAGAAAAAATGTTTTTTTTAAGCACAATTTAGCACAAGGAGAATTACCTCACTGTCCTTCCAGGTCCCTGGAAACAAGGACTTTGACAGTGAAAGAAACTGACACACTCTCCCTACCTACAGTTTTCTGTCCCTAGAAAAAATGTTTTTTTTAAGCACAATATAGCACAAGGAGAATTCACTCACTGTCCTTCCAGGTCCCTGGAAACAAGGACTTTGACAGTGAAAGAAACTGACACACTCTCCCTACCTACAGTTTTCTGTCCCTAGAAAAAATGTTTTTTTTAAGCACAATTTAGCACAAGGAGAATTACCTCACTGTCCTTCCAGGTCCCTGGAAACAAGGACTTTGACAGTGAAAGAAACTGACACACTCTCCCTACCTACAGTTTTCTGTCCCTAGAAAAAATGTTTTTTTTAAGCACAATTTAGCACAAGGAGAATTACCTCACTGTCCTTCCAGGTCCCTGGAAACAAGGACTTTGACAGTGAAAGAAACTGACACACTCTCCCTACCTACAGTTTTCTGTCCCTAGAAAAAATGTTTTTTTTAAGCACAATATAGCACAAGGAGAATTCACTCACTGTCCTTCCAGGTCCCTGGAAACAAGGACTTTGACAGTGAAAGAAACTGACACACTCTCCCTACCTACAGTTTTCTGTCCCTAGAAAAAATGTTTTTTTTAAGCACAATTTAGCACAAGGAGAATTACCTCACTGTCCTTCCAGGTCCCTGGAAACAAGGACTTTGACAGTGAAAGAAACTGACACACTCTCCCTACCTACAGTTTTCTGTCCCTAGAAAAAATGTTTTTTTTAAGCACAATTTAGCACAAGGAGAATTACCTCACTGTCCTTCCAGGTCCCTGGAAACAAGGACTTTGACAGTGAAAGAAACTGACACACTCTCCCTACCTACAGTTTTCTGTCCCTAGAAAAAATGTTTTTTTTAAGCACAATTTAGCACAAGGAGAATTACCTCACTGTCCTTCCAGGTCCCTGGAAACAAGGACTTTGACAGTGAAAGAAACTGACACACTCTCCCTACCTACAGTTTTCTGTCCCTAGAAAAAATGTTTTTTTTTAAGCACAATTTAGCACAAGGAGAATTACCTCACTGTCCTTCCAGGTCCCTGGAAACAAGGACTTTGACAGTGAAAGAAACTGACACACTCTCCCTACCTACAGTTTTCTGTCCCTATAAAAAATGTTTTTTTTAAGCACAATTTAGCACAAGGAGAATTACCTCACTGTCCTTCCAGGTCCCTGGAAACAAGGACTTTGACAGTGAAAGAAACTGACACACTCTCCCTACCTACAGTTTTCTGTCCCTAGAAAAAATGTTTTTTTTAAGCACAATTTAGCACAAGGAGAATTACCTCACTGTCCTTCCAGGTCCCTGGAAACAAGGACTTTGACAGTGAAAGAAACTGACACACTCTCCCTACCTACAGTTTTCTGTCCCTAGAAAAAATGTTTTTTTTTAAGCACAATTTAGCACAAGGAGAATTACCTCACTGTCCTTCCAGGTCCCTGGAAACAAGGACTTTGACAGTGAAAGAAACTGACACACTCTCCCTACCTACAGTTTTCTGTCCCTAGAAAAAATGTTTTTTTTAAGCACAATTTAGCACAAGGAGAATTACCTCACTGTCCTTCCAGGTCCCTGGAAACAAGGACTTTGACAGTGAAAGAAACTGACACACTCTCCCTACCTACAGTTTTCTGTCCCTAGAAAAAATGTTTTTTTTAAGCACAATTTAGCACAAGGAGAATTACCTCACTGTCCTTCCAGGTCCCTGGAAACAAGGACTTTGACAGTGAAAGAAACTGACACACTCTCCCTACCTACAGTTTTCTGTCCCTAGAAAAAATGTTTTTTTTAAGCACAATATAGCACAAGGAGAATTCACTCACTGTCCTTCCAGGTCCCTGGAAACAAGGACTTTGACAGTGAAAGAAACTGACACACTCTCCCTACCTACAGTTTTCTGTCCCTAGAAAAAATGTTTTTTTTAAGCACAATTTAGCACAAGGAGAATTACCTCAATGTCCTTCCAGGTCCCTGGAAACAAGGACTTTGACAGTGAAAGAAACTGACACACTCTCCCTACCTACAGTTTTCTGTCCCTAGAAAAAATGTTTTTTTTAAGCACAATTTAGCACAAGGAGAATTACCTCACTGTCCTTCCAGGTCCCTGGAAACAAGGACTTTGACAGTGAAAGAAACTGACACACTCTCCCTACCTACAGTTTTCTGTCCCTAGAAAAAATGTTTTTTTTTAAGCACAATTTAGCACAAGGAGAATTACCTCACTGTCCTTCCAGGTCCCTGGAAACAAGGACTTTGACAGTGAAAGAAACTGACACACTCTCCCTACCTACAGTTTTCTGTCCCTAGAAAAAATGTTTTTTTTAAGCACAATTTAGCACAAGGAGAATTACCTCACTGTCCTTCCAGGTCCCTGGAAACAAGGACTTTGACAGTGAAAGAAACTGACACACTCTCCCTACCTACAGTTTTCTGTCCCTAGAAAAAATGTTTTTTTTAAGCACAATTTAGCACAAGGAGAATTACCTCACTGTCCTTCCAGGTCCCTGGAAACAAGGACTTTGACAGTGAAAGAAACTGACACACTCTCCCTACCTACAGTTTTCTGTCCCTAGAAAAAATGTTTTTTTTAAGCACAATATAGCACAAGGAGAATTCACTCACTGTCCTTCCAGGTCCCTGGAAACAAGGACTTTGACAGTGAAAGAAACTGACACACTCTCCCTACCTACAGTTTTCTGTCCCTAGAAAAAATGTTTTTTTTAAGCACAATTTAGCACAAGGAGAATTACCTCACTGTCCTTCCAGGTCCCTGGAAACAAGGACTTTGACAGTGAAAGAAACTGACACACTCTCCCTACCTACAGTTTTCTGTCCCTAGAAAAAATGTTTTTTTTAAGCACAATTTAGCACAAGGAGAATTACCTCACTGTCCTTCCAGGTCCCTGGAAACAAGGACTTTGACAGTGAAAGAAACTGACACACTCTCCCTACCTACAGTTTTCTGTCCCTAGAAAAAATGTTTTTTTTTAAGCACAATTTAGCACAAGGAGAATTACCTCACTGTCCTTCCAGGTCCCTGGAAACAAGGACTTTGACAGTGAAAGAAACTGACACACTCTCCCTACCTACAGTTTTCTGTCCCTAGAAAAAATGTTTTTTTTAAGCACAATTTAGCACAAGGAGAATTACCTCACTGTCCTTCCAGGTCCCTGGAAACAAGGACTTTGACAGTGAAAGAAACTGACACACTCTCCGTACCTACAGTTTTCTGTCCCTAGAAAAAATGTTTTTTTTAAGCACAATTTAGCACAAGGAGAATTACCTCACTGTCCTTCCAGGTCCCTGGAAACAAGGACTTTGACAGTGAAAGAAACTGACACACTCTCCCTACCTACAGTTTTCTGTCCCTAGAAAAAATGTTTTTTTTAAGCACAATATAGCACAAGGAGAATTCACTCACTGTCCTTCCAGGTCCCTGGAAACAAGGACTTTGACAGTGAAAGAAACTGACACACTCTCCCTACCTACAGTTTTCTGTCCCTAGAAAAAATGTTTTTTTTAAGCACAATATAGCACAAGCACAAAACACACTGACACTCTCCCTACCTATCCTTCTCTTTCCCTAAACTAAAGGAATCCAGGTTAAGCAAGAAAGAAATAAAAGTCACTGTCCCTGCCTATGCTGCTCTATCCCTGCTCCGGAACACACTACACTAGGCCGCCGTGCTGGCGGCCTTTTATAGTGTGGGGCGTGTACTAAACCCCCTCAGCAATAATTGGCCACAGGCATCCTGCCTGTGGCCAATCATTGCTCTCCTCGCTGCCGGCGCTGTGATTGGCCAAGCATGCGGGGTCACAGTGCATGCTTGGCCAATCACAGCGCCTGGATGACACTGCGATGGCGTAGTGCATTGTGGGCCGTTCGCGTCACTCGAATTTGGCGCGAACGGCCCAAATCGTTCGATCTTCGTCGAACGATCGAACAGCCGATGTTCGAGTCGAACGTATGTTCGACTCGAACACGAAGCTCATCCCTAGTCAGGACTTCTATTTGATTAATTCACAGGAAACTGTGAATGAATGATGCAACTGTGTGGGTGGAATCTGCATGGCTCTTTTCAAAAAGTGATAGTGAGTGCAGGAAAAGGAACCCCTGCCCACTGTCATGAGGGAAGGGGGAGCAGGGGGTAGAGGCAGCAGAAGCTGGAACATGTTACATGTTCCACCCTAAATATGGGTGGAATATGTATAACAGGTTTCAAAAGTAAACTTATCCTTCAATAGCTATCAAGGTAAACAAAAATGTAAACTCTTACATGCAGGACTGGCTATGTCTTAGTGAACATTAAATAGAACAAAATATATAATACTTTTTTTTAGTACCTTTTTAGATTTGAATGCAATTTTGGAAGAAAAGCTAACAAAATTGTGGGCTTTAGCAAAAACAAAAGCTGGTCTGTTATATATTAATTATATTATTTATTTATTTCTTTGCAATTCTGTATTGCATAGAAATTCGTTTTTGTTTTTTTATCTCATCAGTCCCAATATAGAGCTACATCCTGAGCAAGACATCCACTAAGTTATCTACTAAACTGCACACAGCATAGCAAAGTCTTCACACAACAGGCTTCTCGTGCATGTGGATGTATAGTATCAGATGAAATGAAGGCAATCTGACCTGTTTTTGACTCTACTGAATTTAAATGGTTGGCAAAAGTAGGTGCTTAGCAGGCAGATCAGTCCCTTCCCAGGCATCTTCTAAATGGTTGAGCCAGAGTACCGGTAGTAAACTCCAGACTTTGGAGGAGGCTAACTAAGTCTTAGTAGATGGCGGGTTGGTGGTTATTAGCTGCATGATAAAGCATGTATGCAGAGATTTTATGGCTGTTATCCAAATCTTGACTAGGGATATGGGAATTTAATATTTTTATTTCCTGAACTGTTTGTTAGAACTGTGAAGCCTCGTACACACGATCGGATATCCTATGGATTCTAATCCGATTTTTTTTTCCATCGAAAGTCCGATGAAGCTGACTTCCATCAGTCTTGCCTACACACCATCAGTCGAAAAACCGACCGTTCCAAACGTGGTGACGTAAAACAGCCGAGAAAAATTAAGTTTAATGCTTCTGAGCATACGTCGACTTGATTCTGAGCATGCGTGGGTTTTTTATCCGATGGACTTGCCCATAGACGATCGGAATTTGCTATCGGTTTTTGATCCATCGGAAAAATTTAAAACATGTTCAATTTTGTAAAACCGATGGAAAAAAGACTGATGGGTCCCATACATGATCGGTTTGTCAGATGAAAAAAGTCCATCGGACTGTTTTCATCGGTAAAACCGATCGTGTGTACAGGCCTTCAGAGTTTAGAAAAATTTCTTAATTTTGGAAAGATATATTGGAGTCAATAGAGAAAGCAAAATGTAGGCATTTTGGTGGTTTTAAAGGGTGCAATGAACTTTAAATGTTGACCATGAATGTTTTTTTTTATTAATATGGAGTTGTTTTTGTGCCAAACAACATTCTCTTATTAGCCTTAATATTGTTATTTATTAATATTATTTTAACTTTTCTTCATAGAATGAAAAAAAGTTAAACAATATAAAAAAAAAAGGGTACACAAATAATAATCAGAAACACTAGAAAGAAAACAAATCTAAGTATACTCCACTGCAGCATTTTTATTGGACAGCTTGTTCCAATGGTGCTTTATCATTAGTCCAAGGCTCCAAGCTGTCCATTAAGCTCAGTAAATGTAACAAGAAGCGAAAGGCACTGTGAGCTCATTCTCTCAGTCTTCTGCAAACAGAGTGTGCCAGTTTGTATTTAAACTGGCCGTTCTGTATGTAGCTTCTGACAGGCTGCACACAAATTCCTGTATTTCTGGAACTATGGGTGGAAGGAGCCCCAAATTTTGACCAGTGCTGGGGTAGAAGCACGATCATATTTATTTATTTTTGGTATTTTTTTTAATGTTTATGGCAGGTAAGGCTCTGCCTCACCTGTCTCTCTTGACTTCACGTCCCTGTTCCTTATGTCAGAGCTCCCAGCAATGAGTTCTAAGTTCATTTGTTGAGCTAGTGTATACAGGAAGTTCCGTGCTTGTGCTGAAAGTATAAGTAGAGGAGTTAATTCCCAGCGTGCACCTGAACTTTGTGTTATAATTAACAGACATAACATATTTAAAATAGAGGAGTTAAATAGAGGAGTTAAATCCCAGTGTGCACCTGAACTTTGTGTTATAAACAACAGACATAACATATTTAAAATGCGCAAAAAAAATGGTGAATGTAGCAACCCACCCGTGCACACATGTGGGCATTGCTGAAAAAGTGGACATTGTCAATAAAGTGGGTGTTGCTTCAACATGTATTGCTTGTGTGTGTGCCACCTTTCCTCCTTTCTTTTGCTAGGATTTAGACAAAATAGGACCTTGTGGTACGCTGAAAAGATTTTGGTCGTAAATAAGTGTCAATGATGGTGTACCTGGCAGCAGTAATAACTCCAATAAGCACCAGGGTCAGAAATTACCCCCAAGGGTCAGGGCCAGCAATGACTAACCTCCAGCAAGTGTCAGGGCTGCAATAACCCCCCAAAAGTATCAGGGCCAGAAATAACCCCCCAACAAGTGTCAGGGCCAACAAAAACAACCCTCAGCATGTGTCTTGGCCAACAAAAACAAACCCCAGTATACTGTATTTCAGGGCCAACAAGAACAAACCCCAGCATGTACAGTATCAGGACATCAAGAACAACCTCCAACAAGTGCCAGGGCAGGAAGAACAACCTCCAGCATGTGTCTGTCTAGCAATAACCTCCAGTGAATGTCAGTGCAGCACCAAGCCCCAGCAATTGTCAGGGTCAACAAAAACAACCACCAGCATGTGTCCTGGCTATCAATTATATTCTTAAGCAAGTGTCAGGGCAAAGCTTGTTTGGAGTGGGGTTGTGCAGCTGGGGTCTGATAAGGGTGTATTGACTCCTCTATTCCAGTGTTTCTCAACTCCAGTCCTCAAGGTGCCCCAACAGGTCATGTTTTCAGGCTTCCCATTATTTTGCACACATGATTTGATCAGTTTCACTGCCTTGGTAATTACCACACCTGTTTCATCTGAGGAAAATTCTGAAAACATGACCTGTTGGGACGCCTTGAGGACTGGAGTTGAGAAACATTGCTCTATTCTGCTTACTGACTGTTCAGAGGTAGTGAAAAATGTACTTGCTCATTAAAGGAGCTGTCCTGGCTGTCAGATCTCCATCACAAAAGCATGTCTCTCTCTTTCTGCTGTGCCTGTATGCTCGCCACTGTTGGGCAGAGACCAGTGGGGGATCAGGATTGGGCTGCATTGGAGGGCTCTCTGCAAAACGAAAGGTTCTGGAGTGGAAGTCTTTTCCACAGGGCATATACTGACTGTGCAGAGATAATGGGTAGGCTCTGTAGTAGCCAGGGGCCTTTTTGCTGCTAGTAGTGAAGTGCCGCAGCATTTCTGAGGTAGGGGTGCCTTGCTGTGGGTCTTTTGTTCCTATGGCTTTTAATAATGTTTGAATGAGGTGGGTGCTTAAGGTCTGCAGCAGGACCGGGCCATAAGCTCAGCAATAAGATGTACCCTCACACAGGGCTTTTTCCTCAAGAGAATAGGTGCAGGCTCTCAGCTCCCCCCCCCACACTTATTTCACAGAGTACAGGGTTTAGGAGTGTGCATCACACAGGGCTTAGGGATGCACATTGTGCAGGAGTGTGTATCGCATGAAGTGCACAGGATTCAGGTGTGTGTACTGCACAGGGTGCATCGTTTATTGTTTATTGTGCAGTGTTTATTGTTATTATTATTGTGCAGTGCTCAGGAGTGCACATCTCACAGAGCTCAGAAGTAGGTAAACACTGGTCAGTGTACAAGCGAAAATGAACCCCCCCCCCCCCTCCAGTACAGGCTCTCCTCCTAAATTTGCCCCAATATAGACTCCCTCCCAGGTACAAAGTTCTCTCCCACCACCCCAAATTCCCCACCCCCAAGTAAAGAGCAAGTGTAAAGTGATCTTATAACATATTTAGATATGTTGTATGTGACTTGCTTCTTCCATATATGCAAACCCCACTGTCCAGTACAAAACCTTTATTCCAAGTGTCATTTTATTTCCTTTTAGCTGTAAGGGGTGAGTGGCAGGCAGACACAAGCTGGATGCCTTGCTTGTGAGCCATTTATCTGTGATTACAGGCAAGTCCATCAGCTTGTGTCTGCCTACTGCCCACCCCTTACCCCTTCCCATGTTATCAATACAGTGTCTTGACTATCCAGTGTCCAGGGCTTTCAGGTTGTTATCAGAAAGTACATGTAGATATTAGATGGTGTCAGCTACAGTAACTTAACCGCCGATGTACTGCGGCAGGTTGGTTCCTTTGTGTGAATCACCATCATTGTACGTCAGCTCGCGCAGGCGCAGTTGTGGGCGGGCGTGTGCCACCAGCGGAAAACTCTCGTGCCTGTTGCACACTGACATAGAGTCAAAGGCAGTATGGGCAGTGGCGGAATTTTCAGGGTCGCAACAGTCGCCGTCGCGACTGGGCCCTGTATTTCTGCCAAGTCCGGGGGCCCGCCACCCGCCCGTGTGAGGGACACAGTCAGTGGGCATCTCTGCTGTGTGCCTCGGAACTCAGTGTGTGAAAAGCTTGGCCGAATGGCCGCGCTGTGAGAAAGGTCCCACCCTCCTCCTAGATCAGCTCGTGTGATAGGCAGAACACCGCGTCTATCACACGAGCTGGTCTAGGAGGAGGGCGGGACCTTTCTTCTCACATCGCGGGCAAACTTTTTACACTGAGCTCCGAGACACAGCGGGAGATGCCCGCTGACTGTGTAATATCCAGGCAAGGTGAGACCAGGGGGAATAACACAGCAACACCAACTGTCTTGGATAAATGGTGAGGACTGCAGAGTGCTGCTCCAGTGCACAAGATCCCGCCGGACTACATTAGGTAAGAGCATACACTCCAGACGGTACTTATCTCAGTAAATGTGAAAATAGAGAGCCTCCATATATGTCTGCAGACCGGGTCGGGATAATATTGTCAATGCTGGGACCCATCTTAGAAAGTCACTTCTCAAGGGTCTTTTCCCACAACCTTAGCACAATGGTTGTGGGGGTCTGCATATAAGGGGCTTATTGGAATCTGGAAGCCTCTATTAAAAATAACAGGATCCCCAGAAAACCCACAAACGCTCTATGTGAATGAGTAAAGTAAATGTCTAGCTATTATGGTAACGTCCATGTCCGCTGACTGTGTGTAATATCCAGTCACTGACTGTAGTGACTCGTGAGGCTGCAATTATGGCAAGGTTAGGCTGCGATTATGGCACAGTGAGGCTGCAATTATGGGCTCGGTGAGGCTGCAATTATGAGCACGGTGAGGCTGCAATTATGGCATGGTGAGGCTGCGATAATGGCAAAGTGAGGCTGCGATTATGGCAAAGTGAGGCTGAAATTATGGCAAGGTGAGGCTGCGATTATGGCAAGGTGAGGCTGTGATTATGGCACGGTGAGGCTGCGATTATGGCACGGTGAGGCTGCAAATATGGGCATGGTGAGGCTGCGATTATGGACACAGTCAGGCTGCAATGATGGGCAATGTGCTTTAAAATGCATGGTTTTTCCTTTTATAAACAAGATAATAATGACATTATGCTGTTGGGCTGGTATAATGATGCTATGGGGCTGGGCCGCTATCCAAGGGAATTGGTGAAGAGTTATGGGTGACGGCATCACGGGTCAGGTAAAGGGCCACTTAGCAGAATTTTGCTTAGACCACTTTCACACTGAGGCGCTTTTCAGGCGCTTTCACGCTAAAAAAAGCGCCTGAAAACGTATTTCCATTAAAATCAATTAATGCTTTCACACTGAGGCAGTGTGCTGAAAAAACGCCCCTCTCCATTAAAATGAATTGAAAGCGATTCAAAAGCGCCTGAAAAGCGCTTCAAAAGCGCTCAGTGTTTTACTGGCAGTTTTTTAAGCGCCTCAGTGTGAAAGTGGCCTTAGGGCCCCAGGGAGGTCAGGATCGGCACTGGAGGGGCCCAACTGCTGCCCGTCACAGCGTTGCTGGGTGGGGGGGTGCGAGTCGCATGCGGGTGACACCTGTAGATAGCATCCGGAACCGCTAAAACCGCCCACTTCCCTACACTCGCTCTTGTCAGTGGGGAATGAAGCCGCCGGCGCCTCCTCCTTTCTGTTTACATCCAGTGAGGAGGAGGAGCCTGAGGGACACACCGCTGTGTGTACACGTCCGCGTCCGCGCTGTTCTGAGGTCTGTACTGTACATTTTAGTAGAGTAGAGATGAATATATGGGGGGGAGGGGTGCCTATGCTGCACTAAGGGGGTGGCTATACTGTGTGGGTCTGCACTAAGGGGGTGTCTACACTGCGTGGGTCTGCACTAAGAGGGTGTCTATACTGTGGGGGTCTGTACTAAGGGGGTGTGTGTATACTGCAGGGGTCTGTACTAAGGGGGGTGTGTGTATACTGCAGGGGTCTGTACTAATGGGGTGTGTGTATACTGCAGGGGTCTGTACTAAGGGGGTGTGTGTATACTGCGGGGGTCTGTACTAAGGGGGATTCTATACTGATGGAGGTGTCTATACTGCGGGGGTTTGCACTAAGGGGGTGTCTATACTGATGGGGGGGTCTGCACTGCGGGGGTGTCTATACTGCGGGGATTTGCACTATGGGGGTGTCTATACTGATGGAGGGGTATTTTTCTGATGGGGGGTCTGCACTAAGTAATGTGTCTATAGTGCGGGGGTCTGCACTAAGGGGGATTCTATACTGATGGGGGGTTCTGCACTAAGGGGGATTCTATACTGATGGGGGTCTGCACTAAAGGGGGGGTGTCTGCACTAAGAGGGGAGATTCTACACTGATGGGGGTCTGTACTGAGGGAGGGGGTCAGTACTTAGTGAGGGGGGTCTGTACTGAGAGAGGGTCTATACTAATGGAGGGGGGTGTGTACTGAGGGAGGGGGGTCTGTTTTTAGTGGAGAGGGGTCTGTACTGAGGGGGGGGGTTTGTACTAAAGGGGACTATAGTTGGTGGAGGGGGGGTGACACCAATGTTTTCCGCACCAGGTAACATCAACCCTAGTGACGCCACTGATTGACGGTAAGTCAATCAACTGACAGAGCTGAGCAATCGATGCCAATCTCCACCACTGTGCCTCTTACTGATCCCAAACCCCCACCACTGATCTCATCCCTATCCCCCCATTACTTCTACAACAGAGGTGATGGGGGGTAGGGATGAAATCAGTGGTGGGGGGATGGGATCAGTAAGAGGCACAGGTGGTGGTGGGAGAGGATGGCACCACTGCTGCCACCTCCCTCAAGTACCACCAGTGGATGTGAGATCCGCCCTTCCTGCCGCTATTGTTGTACACTGTACAATACTATGTTAAAATCACTGGCATCACCTCTTGTTTACTAATATATATAGTTTATATAGTATGGTCTCCCTCTGCTGGCCGGTGGGGAATCTCAGCCCCTCCCGCTGCTCTCCTTAGATCGGGGACAGAGAGCGGTGGGGAATCACGTGACTGCACAGTGGATCTGTGAAAAAAGGTATTTATAATATAATCTTCAAAAATGTAATACACTGTGTTTAATATATGCCTAAGGCAGAGAGGATGCCAGTGATTTCAGCTAGACTTAAAGTGGAGTTCCACCCAAAAATGGAACTTGCACTTTTCGGAACCCTCCCCCCTCCGGTGACACATTTGGCACCTTTCAGGGGAGGGGGGAATACAGGTATTTTGCTCCCACTTATGGGCATAGATACCCGAGCCAGCCGCGGGTATCTACGCCACTTCCGGCGCCTTCTCCGTCCCCATCCCCCTGTTGTCTTCTGAGAGACACACAGGTCCCAGAAGACAGCAGGAACCAGTGGGATAGCGCGAGTCGCGCATGCGCAGTAGGATACCAGGAAGTGAAGCCGTAAGGCTTCACTTCCTGATTCCCTTACCGAAGATGGCGGCGGCAGCACACGAGAGCTGTGCGATAGATCGGCTTCGGGTGTCGACATTGCGGGCGCCCTGGACAGGTACGTGTCCTTATTTTAAAAGTCAGCAGCTGCAGTATTTGTAGCTGCTGACTTTAAAAAAAGAAAAATTCCATGGACCTCCGCTTTAACAACCTCTTTATTTAAGATGGCAGTACTGGGAGTTCTGTAATCTCTGTAGGAGACAAACAATATCTAAAAGTCTTACATGTACACAATACTTAGCATACATGTATGTAACTTGAAAAATTATATCCAATGACAGAGCTAGTTCAAATTCACTTTTTTCATGTACAGGCAGTCCCCGAATTACAAACACAATAAGGACTGTAGGTTTGTTCGTAAGCGGAATTTGTTTGTAAGTCGGAACACTACTTGTAAGTGTAACTTCCGCCTGTGCAGGGATGTGGGATGTTCCAGCTTCCGCCTGTGCAGGGATGTGGGATGTTCCAGGTTCCGCCTGTGCAGGGATGTGGGATGTTCCGGCTTCCGCCTGTGCAGAGATGTGGAATGTTCTGGGTGCTTCTGGGGCTCTTCTGGCCATGCAGTACATGAAGTACTGCAGTGTGGAATGTGGCAAGATAGCTGCTCGGAGGTATCCAGGACCAGCCAGGAGCACAAGCAGCCGGCATTGAGGCTGTTCGTAAGTAGGAGTCGTTCGTAAGTCGGGTGTTCGTAAGTCGGGGACTGCCTGTACTGCAGATTACACTTCAGATGACACTTAAATTAAAATAAAGATACATGTGTAAAATAGTTTCAGTGGCTATACTTTATATACTATTCAACAAAAAAAGTATCAGTTCGATATAGCTTTGTAGATTTCCATAGGCCCTAGAGTAAAGGAAAGACTTTTTCATATTTAAATATATACATTAAGCCACCAAGGAATGTAATATATAACATGCATACATAATGTTATCATAAATATAACATCTAAGGTACATTCCAGTGTAAGAAAGTTCTGTATGATCACAATGGGTTTTTTTTTCTGTTCATTTCATGAAGTTGGTGTTTTGCTGCCTAGTTTCTCCAATTAGTGATCACTTTTTCTCCTCTATCTTGTGTGAAATTTGGTTCAGTGCATTTAGTATAATATGTCTCAATAAAATGAATCACCCCTCCAGAAGTTCAACTAGTTAAGCTGGAAATAAAGACAAGATTTAAGTTGGAAAGAAAGGACGCTAGAAACATGTAGTAGGGGACTTTGCATATGCCTCTGAGAACATGGAATGCCAGAAATATGAGTAAAAAAAATGATATTTCTAGAATTTTATACACAGATAAAAAAAATGCTTGATAGGATAAAAACATACATTTTGTATCACACAGTACAAACTGTACAGTCACATTATTATATACATTCTAAATACGCTTTATCTGGTGACATGTTTCGCTGATTTTTGCTTCTTCAAGACCATACAAGCAAGTATAATATGTGACTTCAATACATGTGTGTAGCTCGCATCAGCATCATTGTAATAAAAGTATAAAATGATGTAGATGGTATATATATATATACAGTGGGGATCGAAAGTTTGGGCACCCCAGGTAAAAATGTGTATTAATGTGCATAACGAAGCCAAGGAAAGATGGAAAAATCTCCAAATGGCATCAAATTACAGATTAGACATTCTTATAATATGTCAAAAAAAGTTAGATTTTATTTCCATCATTTACACTTTCAAAATGACAGAAAACAAAAAAATGGCTTCTGCAAAAGTTTGGGCATCCTGCAGAGTTAATATCTTGTACTGCCCCCTTTGGCAAGTATCACAGCTTGTAAACACTTTTTGTAGCCAGCCAAGAGTCTTTCAATTCTTGTTTGAGGTATCTTTGCCCATTCTTCCTTACAAAAGTCTTCCAGTTCTTTGAGATTTCTGGGCTGTCTGTCACGCACTGCTCTTTTAAGGTCTATCCATAGGTTTTCAATAATGTTGAGGTCAGGAGATTGTGAAGGCCATGGCAAAACCTTCAGTTTACGCCTCTTGATGTAATCCCCTGTGGATTTTGAGGTGTTTTTAGGATCATTATCCATTTGTAGAAGCCATCCTCTCTTTAACTTCAGCTTTTTCACAGATGGCATCAAGTTACCATCCAAAATTTGCTGAAATTTTATTGAATCCATTTTTCCTTCTACTCGTGAAATGTTCCCTGTGCCACTGGCTGCAATACAACCCCAAAGCATGATTGATCCACCCCCATGCTTAACAGTTGGACAGAGGTTCTTTTCATTAAATTCTGAGCCCTTTCTTCTCCAAACGTACCTTTGCTCATTCCGGCCAAAAAGTTATATTTTAACCTCATCGGTCCACAGAACTTGTTTCCAAAATGCCTCAGGCTTGTCTATATGTTTATTTGCAAAGTTCAAACGCTGATTTTTGTGGTGAGGACGTAGAAGAGGTTTTCTTCTGATGACTTTTCCATGAAGACCATATTTGTACAAGTATCTCTTTATAGTGGAATAGTGTACCACAACTCCAGTGTCTGCCAGATCTTTCTGGAGGGATCGTGCAGTCAAACGTGGGTTTTGAATTGATTTTCTCACAATCCTGTGAGCTGTTCTGTCTGATATTTTTCTTGGTCTTCCAGATCTTGCTTTAACTTCCACTGTTCCTGATGACTGGCATTTCTTAATTACATTCCGAACAGAGGATATTGACATCTAAAAACACTTTGCTATCTTCTTATAGCCTTCTCCAGCTTTGTGAGCGTCAACTATTTTCAGTTTCAGTTTTCTAGACAACTGCTTAGAAGAACCCATGGTGCTGATTGTTGGGGCAAGGTCAGATGAGTCTGGCCATTTAAAACCTTTGAGATTGACATCACCTGGTCTTCCCAGACGATGATTGAGAACAATCCATGACACTGGCAGGTCTCAGCTTTGCAAAGGGGGCAGTGCATGCTATAAATACTGCAGGGTGCCCAAACTTTTGCAGACGCCATTTTTTTGTTTTCTGTAATTTTGAAAGTGTAAATGATGGAAATAAAATCTAACTTTTTTTGACATATTATAAGAATGTCTAATCTGTAATTTGATGCCATTTGGAGATTTTTCTATCTTTTCTTGGCTTCGTTATGCACATTAATACACATTTTTACCTGGGGTGCCCAAACTTTCGATCCCCACTGTATATATATATATATATATATATATATATATATATATATATATATATATAAAATAATAAATGTTAAAATAATGATGTAATTCCACTTTGAATACATAAGATGAACGAGTGACTTGTATAGCGCTACACATGCGAACTGAATCGCCTCCAGGCGCTTTTTGCAGGCAGTGTCTGCTTGGCTGGTGTGGTCATTTTACCCCGTAGGATCTTGACATGCTTGGGACACACATACATACAGGGCCAATTTGGACAAGATCCAACTAACCTACCAGCATGTCTTTGGAGTGTGGGAGGAAACCGGAGTACCTGGAGGAAACCCATGTAGACACAGGGAGAACATGCAAACTCCAGGCAGATGGTGTCATGGTCAGGATTTGAACCAGCGACCCTTTTGCTGCTAGGTGAAAGTGCTAACCACTACACCACTGTGCTGCCCTATTCTGCTCTATTCTAACCAATGGAACTATTCCTGAAAAGATCATTTACTCTTCTGGTAACCTAACAAGCAGTACCATGCACTGTTGATTGTGTTTTGGGAATATACATAAAGGAAACAAACTGAGAGTTTGCCTTTGAACTGATCTCATTTAATTTTATAGGTGACATGTTGGAGCAGATTTTTTGCAGACGTTATAGTTCCTTACAGTAAACATCATTTCATCATACAGAGAAACATTCCTGACATGGTTCTTTAGTACACATTGTACAGCTTATTCACAGATTCAGGGTTTGTACACATCTAACATCAAAGGCAAACTACATTTTCATTCAGAGAGGTCCTCATTTGAATTATTATTGTACAATGTATTTGAACATAATACCTAAGTTTACTTGGCTACTGTTATATTTTCATAATTATCCACTTCACGCCCAAGCATGGGCGTCCGCTCCATAAGGCAAGGGGGGTCAATTGCCCCCCCCTGGAGACACACTATATTTATATGGACATGGAGTGAATTATCCTCATGAGCTATTTCACACTGCCAACTGGCCACGTTATTGGTAGCGGTAAAGCGCCGCTAGTTTTAGCGGCGCTTTACCATCGTTTTAGTGGCGCTATTCGGCCGCTAGAGGGGGGGGTTTAAAAGAAATTAGAAATTGCTAATCAGACAATGGCAGCTTGATCCTTCTATTAAGCTTTTGCATCAGGTTTCTCAAACCTTTGCATGCCTGCGCTTTATGTCATAATGACTAAGCCCCTCCCCTTCATGACATTGTCAAAAAGGGACCGAGCATGGATGACCTTAAAATGATGCCCCCCCCCCTGAAAAAAGTTCAGCGGACGCCCATGCGCCCAAGGTACGTCATATGACGTCCTGGACTTTGAGTGGGGATATCTGAATGATGCCTGCAGCTACAGGCATCATTCAGATATCATTATTTGCAGCTGGCGATTCTGTGCAATAAAAGAATGATCATAGTGACAGTTCCACCGCTTGACCGTTCTTATAGGCGGCGAAAGACACCTCCCAGTCCCGCCGCCTTCCGGTGCTTCTCCGGGATCTCCTGTGCCATCGGGGACCCGGAGAAATGATCGGCCGGCGCCGGATGGGAAGCATAGAGATAACTGGTCACCAGATGGTCACCAGTCATCTCTATGGCCGTCGGAGGCCCGGGCGTGACGTCACGCCCGGGTACCCGGATGTAAACACGATCTCATGCTTTCCAGCCTGGAGGAGAGATCTCTCCATAAGGAGGACCTGTCACAATATATTCATATTACAAGGGATGTTTACATTCCTTGTAATAGGAATAAAAGTGATCAAAAAAAAAAAAATGTAAAAAAAGTGCAAAAAAAAAAAAATAAGTAAAAAAATATATATATATATTTATAATGCTTCTGTCCCCGGTAGCTCGTGCTCAGAAGCGAACACACATGCAAGTCCCGCCCACATATGTAAACACCATTCAAACCACACATGTGAGGTATCGCCGCATGCGTTAGAGAGCCAGCAACAATTTTAGCACTAGACCTCCTCTGTAACTCTAAACTGGTAACCTGTAAAAAAAAAATTAAACGTCGCCTATGGAGATTTTTAAGTACTGAAGTTTGGCGCCATTTCATGAGTGTGCGCAATTTTAAAGCGTGACATGTTAGGTATCTATTTACTCAGCGTAACATAATCTTTCACATTATACAAAAAAATTGGGCTAACTTTACTGTTTTTTTTTTTTTTAACCACTTGCCACCCGCCCTATAGAGGATTGACGGCGGCAAAGTGGTTGCAGAATCCTGACAGGACGTCATATGACGTCCTCAGGATTTTGAGCCGCTGTGCGCCCCCGGGGGCGCGCATCGCGGCGATCGTTGCTGCAGGGTGTCAGTCTGACACCCCGCAACACCGATCTAGGTAAAGAGTCTCAGACGGAGACTCTTTACCACGTGATCAGCCGTGTCCAATCACGGCTGATCACAGTGTAAACAGGAAAAGCCGGTCATCGGCTTTTCCTCACTCGCGTCTGTCAGACGTGAGTAGAGGAGAGCCGATCGGCTGCTCCTCTGACAGGGGGGGTTTGTGCTGATCGATTATCAGTACAGCCCCCCCGAGGATGCCCACTGGACCACCAGGGATGCCACTAGACCACCAGGGATGCCACTGGACCACCAGGGAAGCACACCATGTAAGGTATGCCACCCTAGACCACCAGGGATAATGGATGCCAATCAGTGCCACAATGGATGCCAATCAGTGCCCACAATGGGCACCACTGATTGGCAGGCATTATTGTTTGGCACTGATTGGCATCCATTAGTACAGTGCCACCTATCAGTGCCCACCCATGCCACCTATCAGTGCCCACCCATGCCCACCCGTGCCACCTATCAGTGCCCATCCATGCCGCCTATCCGTGCCCATCTGTGCCCACCCGTGCCGCCTATCTGTGCCCACCCGTGCCGCCTATCTGTGCCCATCCATGCCGCCGATCGTTGCCCATCCGTGCCGCTGATCGTTGCCCATCCGTGCCACCTCATCGGTGCCCATCCGTGCTGCCTTATTGGTGCCCATCCATGCCGCCTTATTGGTGCCCATCCGTGCCCGTCAGTGCAGCCCCATCAGTGCCCATCAGTGAAGGAGAAAACTAACTTATTTACAAAGTTTTGTAACTGAAACCAAAAAAAACTTTTTTTTTTCAAAATTTTCGGTCTTTTTTTATTTTTTAGCAGAAAATAAAAATCGCAGAGGTGATCAAATACCACCAAAAGAAAGCTCTATTTGTGGGAACAAAATGATAAAAATTTAGTTTGGGTACAGTGTGCCATGACCGCGCAATTGTCATTCAAAGTGCAACAGCGCAGAAAGCTGAAAATTGGTCTGGGCAGGAAGCTGTATAAGTGCCCAGTATGGAAGTGGTTAATTCATGAAACCGTTTTTTTTCCCCAAAAAAAGGCGTTTGAAAAATTATTGCGCAAATACCGTGCGAGATAAAAAGTTGCAATTACCGCCATTTTATTCCCTAGGGTGTCTGCTAAAAAAAAATATAGTGTTTTGGGGTTCTGAGTAATGTTCTAGCAAAAAAAATGATGATTTTTTCATGTAGGAGAGGAGTGCCAGAATAGGCCCGGTAAGGAAGGGGTAGATTTCCCATTTTGCATATTTTCCTTCTAATGCTTATTTTATAAGTCAGACTGTGGAATTTGGCTTGGCATCCTTATAATGAGTGACTGCTGAAATAAAACACAGCTTTAAGCCACCTCGAGATGATTGTTTTCCAAATGTCTAAGTACACTTGGATTGAGAGAGGGTTTTAAAGGGTAATTATTGTATAGCACCCCTAAAATGGAAGCACTGCCAGTGTATACAATGAGCCAATAAAGCTGCCCCATGTGCATACGTAAAACACTGAAAATCAAAACATTCGAATTTTTGTCAGTCATATTTACACACATACATATACACTATATTACCAAAAGTATTGGGACACCTGGCTTTACACACACATTAATGGCATCCCAGACTTAGTCCAGGGGGTTTAACATTGAGTTGGCCCACCCTTTGCAGCTATAACAGCTTCAACTCTTCTGGGAAGGCTGTCCACAAGGTTTAGGAGTGTGTCTTTGGGAATGTTTGACCATTCTTCCAGAAGCGCATTTGTGAGGTCAGGCACTGATGTGAACGAGAAGGCCTAGCTCACAGTCTCCGCTCTAATTCATCCCAAAGGTGTTCTATTAGGTTGTGGTCAGGACTTTGTGCCAGTCAAATTTCTGCACCCCAAACTCACTCATCCATGTCTTTATGGACCTTGCTTTGTGCACTGGTCCAAATCATTTGGTGGAGGGGGGGTCATGGTGTGGGGTTGTTTTTCAGGGGTTGGTCTTGGCCCCTTATTTCCAATGAAGGGGAATATTAAGGCATCAGCATACCAAGACATTTTGGACAATTTCATGCTCCCAACTTTGTGGGAACAGTTTGGGGATGGCCCCTTCCTGTTCCAACATGACTGCGCAACAGTGCACAAACAAGGTCCATAAAGACATGGATGAGCAAGTTTGGGGTGGAGGAACTTGACCATGCTACACAGAGTCCTGACTTCAACCCAATAGAACACCTTTGGGAGGAATTCGAACAGAGACTGCAAGTCAGGCCTTCTCGTCCAACATCAGTGCCTGACCTCACAAATGCACTTCTGGAAGAATGGTCAAACATTCCCATAGACACACTCCTAAACCTTGTGGACAGCCTTCCTAGAAGAGTTGAAGCTGTTATAGCTGCAAGGGGTCGACCAACTCAATATTGAACTCTACGTACTAAGACTGGGATGCCACTAAAGTTCATGTGCATGCAAAGGCAGGTGTCCCATACTTTTGTTTGGTAATATAGTGTGTGTGTGTATATATATATATATATATATATATATATATATATGTATATATATATATGTATATATATATGTAGCGGTACCCTCAGTTTAAGAGGGCTGCTTGTTTGTTTTGGGCCCCTGTAATGCACTCTATCAACCCCTGGCAATCGGCTCTAACCTCTCGTGACACAGTTAGGAAAGGGGAAGGATGGCACAACTTGTCACGATCAGGCGTAGGGCTTGAAGACCAGTTGCAATAGCAGTGGCAGGACAGGCATACAGGCAGTCACTTCTGGTAGATGACACAGGCTAACCTGAGGTGCGGAGTCTAAGTACTAGCTGGTTTTCCCCAGAGCTCCGGGTGGTGGAGATGGATTTGGCTGCAAGCTAGTACCAGGTCGCAGTCCTCAAGTTTGCCCCACCAGGGTGTGAGCAAGCCGGGGTCCAATAGCGGATAAACAGACAAGGATGAAACAGCAACGTGGTCAAAAAACAGGCCGAGGGTCAAACACGGGTAGTTGCAGATTGGGATCAGGCAGTAAAGAAGTCCAGGAACAAGCCAAAGGTCAATCACGAGTGGTTGTAGGTACAGATGGCAACAGGAAAACCAACAGCAAGGCACTGGCAGGAAGGCACAATAACCTGGCAAAGAGGAAGTGCTGAGACAAGGCTTATATAGGAAGTTCATGGGAGGAGCAAGGAGTTCAAGGCTCATCGGTAATCAAGACTCAAGGCAGGGTTGTCCATTGGATCAGATAGGTTTGTCCAGCAGATCAGGCAAGGAGCTGTCCAGCATCCCAGATAGCTCAGTGGGAAGAGTAAATGCCAGACACCGACGAGGTCCCAGGTTCAAGCCCAGGTCCTGACACAACTGCAATATCTCTATATTGTTATATGGTACAACCCCCTTTCGGTATCCCAGCACAGTAATTGACACTGACCACCAAATTGCTTAATAATAACGGTTTACTATTGGTAAAAGTATAAAAGGCAATTTGCATACAATATCTCATGCAGATCCCTGCAGTATAGGTGCACACATTAAAAGAGCATGACATTCAATAATGCAGTAATAATATTGTATCCCCGCTGCAGCTATCCTCCCTCGTGAGCAAAAAAAAATGGCGCCCAGCAATGTTCTATACTACCCAGTCAGGCCTGACTATAACTTGGGGTATAGTTCATAGAAGAATCTTCGCTAGCAACTCTCGGTGGTGCACATAAAGAAAAAACACTGTAATCCAATAGGGGTAGCAAATGATCGCTAACTTGGTGAAGCTGGAGAGACTGATAATCTCAGTTCAGCAAACAGTCTCTCCAAAGTATCACTGTGGTCAATGGTGGGCCTAGGCAAAGTTAATAGGCAACTTAGGGTACTTTGATGTGGTTCTGAGCTGGCGCTCTCTCACCCAGACCGGACCGACTCCTGTCCGGTTCCTCCGCTACTGTGAGTGGCTTCACAGTGCCCACGATGCACCGGGTCTTCGGTCCTCCGGAAGATGGTGGCACCTCAGGTGGATCAGATGCTCCACAGGCTCCTCAGCGGAACCGAAGGCTCTCTGGAACAAAGTGCGAGGCCCAGGCTTCAGGCCTTACACACGCAGCAGGTGAGTGCAGGGATCCTCTTGCAAGGAGTCCACCCCAGCAGTCCTAGCGCGGGGAAATGCACCCTGGGTGCCTCAAAGCATGCTGGTAACTGTAGTCTTGCGGGTGAAAATGATACCCGCTACATATATATATATATATATATATAAACTGTATATTTAAAGGTAAGTAGCTACACACATAACTGAAAAACATATAAAAAATATAGGAACTGTTTTACCTGACAAAGGATATGTAATTCATTTGAGGAAATCTTGCAATCCTTACATGTTTGGAGAGGTCAAAGACAGATCTGCAGCATCCACAGCAACTGAAGCACAATTTGGTCAAGAACCATGGTCAGAGCACTGCTGATTGAATAATAAAGGAGTACAGGTTCACCAATAAGTCTCCCTGCTGTTTCCCTCTGTGTACATGTTTCCTGTCAACATGCACAGATTATTTCACTTATTTTCCACCATAATTTGCAAATAAATTCTTTCCAAATCAGACAATGTGATTGTCTGGATTTGTTTCCACATTTTGTCTCTCATAGTTGAGGTATACCTATGATGACAATTACAGGCCTCTCTCATCTTTTTAAGTGGGAGAACTTGCACAATTGGTGGCTGACTAAATACTTTTTTGATCCACTGTACCTTGGTTTGGTTTAAGAGGTGTTCTCAGAACATGACTAAAGTTTAGGTGCCAATTACAAACCCCATTGAATTCAATACATTTTTATTATACAGGATTTATATACATTTAATGGAATCAAAATGTTAAAAATATGAATAGCAATTTTCTAGGCTAATAGGCAAGGAATTTTGAAACTGCTCTGGGAACATGTACCAAAGCACAAAAATATTTAAAAAAAAATTCCTTTCGGTGTGGAGCAATTTTAATAATGCTTTAAGGGGGACACTAAAATGTGTATTTTCTTTAACTAACATGCCTGGGGGATGCCTTTAACCTGCCTGTGAAGTGGTACATCTGTACAGTGTACTAAAGTGGATTTATACCCAATTCATTAATTTGAGCTGAGCACATTTATCTGCAGTGTTTTCTTATCTCTCTTCAAAGCACTATATCCTGTAGCTGTCTCCATTCTTCTGTTTTCAGTCAGATAACCTCTGACACATATGATAAAAGCAGTCTGAGTTTTGTGTTGGAGAGGATGCTATAAATAGATTAGCAGAGTGCTGAACTATTTAGTGAACAGTTCTGAAAGTTTCTACCTATGAGGGGAGGGGGTGTGTGCCTTTCCTCCAATCAGCTGTCTTGGCTGTATGCCTAGACTTCACTACAGTGCTGAAAAAGAGAAAATCTCCTAACACGATCTGAACTTTCTAAAAAATGTATAACGCTGAAGACAGCAGATATGCATGTAAAACTTATGTAGGAAGATTTGTTTCATCCCCGTGTATAATCTGAGGCTGTTCACTTCATTGGGTATATATGAGGGTTTACATCCACTTTAAGTGGATTAAAAGGTGATACATCCACTTTAAACTTACTGTATCAAAACCAACTTTTACAAAGAAAAAAAATGTTGAGTAAATTACTGCCAAATTACAGTTTATGTTGCTTTACTCTGTAAACAATGACTTGGTTTCCCTTTTTCAATGCCAGACCCTTATCCAAAACTGTAAAAACTATTGTGCTGGGTCTACTCAAAAAAAAATAGGGCAACTATTTGCATCAGCCAACTAAATTTTTTTCAGTTTATAGACCATAGTGTTTTAAGTTAGGAATACATAACTTAACTTGTCTGGAACCATAGGTTTAAGTAAAGCCAACTAAATTATTCCAGTTTATAGAAAAGTTTAAGTTAGAAACACATTCATTAACTTATTTATTTATATAGCACTGCCAATTTACAAATGCTTTACATATACATTGTACATTCACATCTGTCCTTGCCCTCAAGGGGCTTTCAATGTAAGATCCCTAACTCACATACACATACTAGGGCCAATTTACACAGGAGCCAATTACCCTACCAGCATGTCTTTGGAGTTTTGGAGGAAAGCTATGCAATCACATGGTAGAACATGCAAACTGCAGGCAGGTAGTGTCGTGGTCGGGATTCAAACCAGCGACCCTTTTGCTGCTAGGAAAAATTGCAAACCACTACACCACTGTGCTGCCCTATTACTTGGTTATTAAGTGATATTAACTTGTACCTTTCCCAATCTTTTTAGGTTGGTAAAACTTATTTTACAAATATATTTGATATATGTTTGAAGGTTTTTATATGAAAATAATACAATAATATGTTTTTTTTAAAAAGGAATAGTCTCATGAAACAGGCCTTCAAAACAAATTAACATTTAATATTTATAAAATGTTACAAATTTAATATTATTAAAGCAGCATCAAATGTAAATGTAAACATTTAAAAAATAAAAATAAAAAAATGCCTCTTTTTCAGCTAACAAATCAAACTGAAACACCACTTCACATTAACTGACAATTGCTTTGTCGTGTGATGCTGTACCCAAACAAAATTGACGTCCTTTTTTTTCCACAAATAGAGATTTCTTTTGGTGGTATTTTATCACCTCTGCGGCAGGGAAGAGGTTAACACTAGGGGGTGATCAAGGGGTTAAGTGTGTTCCCTGGGTGTGTTCTAACTGTAGGGGGATGGGCTACCAGAGACATGACAGAGATAGCTGTTCCCGATCACTGGGTACAGAAGATCTCTGACATGTCATCGGGCAGATTGGGGAATCGCCTTGTTTACATAGGCAGATCCCCATTCTGCCTTTGTATACCGCAATCGTGGGTCGCCGGCGTACATCGAGTCCATCGGACCCGCGGGTACGTTTTTGCGGCATGTAGCGGCGCTCACGCCCGCTATCTCCTGTGCAAAGACCGATGTACACCTACGGCAGTTTGCGCAGGAGAGCCGACCTGCTGCAGTATAATGACGGTGGCTGGTCAGCAAGCGGTTAAAGTGTGAACTTTTGAAAATAGATTCCCCACATCTAGCTCTAAAAAGATCTTCTGAAAAACTTCACAGGTATATTTTAGGTTTTCAGGGTAGCTCAGGCTAAAAGCATAAATGAGTCCCATAATAATTCTTTCTGATACAAAATGAGAGTGCAATATGAAAAAAATACACTATACCAATATGCTTGTTTTTCCTGCCAATGCAGCATAAATATAGTATATTTGTTTTTGAAATGTAATAGTGCGGGGCTTTTGGTTACATAATCTAACATTGAATGTCCAATATCTCAAAAATCAAACAAACAGAAATTTTGTTTTCATGGTACAAATCAGCACAAACGCAGCACAAACAAATTGTATTATTGTTTTTAAAATGTATGTAGTGCAAAGTGGGAGAGGTTTCATCAACTATAATGTGCAATATCGCAAATACAGTACGTTTGTTTTTGCAGCACAAATCGGCACAGATGCAGTGCAAATTAATGTTATTTTTGTTTTTTTATTTTAATAACATTGGGTGCAAAGTGGGCAGGGCTTGATGTTAAATAATCTGAATTTGAATTCCAATATCTCAAAAAACCGAACCCGTTTTCATATTTGTGGTACAAAATAATTTTTAAGCTTAACAGATGGCGGTCCCTCAGCCTGAATCTTGGTTGCGTTCTGTCGCATGTAGTAAGCGCAAACTTTGCGTGCGCACAAGTGAGTTGACTCAATAGGTGTATACAATAGACATATGTCCATTTATTATAAATATATTAACATGCAAATAAAATAAATATTTTGGATTGTATGTTAAGCAACATTTAAAGCATGTGAACGATAATTTGTTCAATGGTGACTCTTACCTTTCAATGGCATTGCATGGCTTTGTAGTGACTGCTGGTGCCCTTTGTCTTAATGGGCCTCAAACATGAGGGGACTGCCTTGTGCAGGCTTTCAAAGTTCTAAAAGTCAAATGAAAAGATAATTTTTTTAAGTAAATGTAATTCAATTAGAATATGGAAATGCACATACCTTGAAGTTTTGTCTAGATTACTCAATATTATATATTATTTTTGTAAATGTAAAAGGTGTATTTTAAGAACTAATGAAAATGAAGTAAGGTACTTAAAATATCAAAGTAAATTAATTAACATTTATTTTTATGTTGAAAATTATAAAAATTTTATGTTAAAATTACAAGCCAACAGAATCATTTTTATCAGTGTAGATGAGGGTCGGATACAGGTGTTAATAGGGGGCCTCCATAGAAAAGAATGTAGTGTGTGGGTCCCCCTAAAAATCCATACCAGACCCCTAGCCAAGCATGCAGCCTGGAAAGCAAGGAAAGAGGGGGAAAGCATGCATCTTCCCTCCTTAACCATACCAGGCAACATGCTCTCTGCGGGTGGGGGGCTTGCTGGCATCTGGAAGTCACCTTTAAAAAAAAATTAGATTTCTCCTCATTTTTAGTCCTGGTGACACATTATCAGAACAGGATGGGGCAGAATCCACATAGGGAACACAGGCAGTAAAAAAGACCCAACACAGTTTTTAACACTTACACTATACTAAAAAAACAGTATTTTCACAACTGTCTGTGATACTGATGTCCCTCTTAAAAAAAAAATCCTTAACATCCTGTACTTGTGACATCCTTTAATGCATGAGCAAGTGTGTAGAACACTCATTAATGAGTCTTTCAACATTTCTAAATTCACCACTGTATATATAAAAAAAATATAGAAAGATTGTTGAGTCTAAAGTTAGGTGTAAAATGTCAAAGTTGTTAGATAGTTTCACACCAAGTAACAAATAAGACTCTGGGAAAGTATTGACAATAATAAGCAGTGGATTTACTGTGTATTTGCTGTAAAAGATATGTGTGAGGCAGCAGAGAGACAGGATCTATTTTAAGACTATACATTTAAGGTTTTAAATTTGACTGGCATAAGATGTTTTTTTGAAACTGACTGCCCAACAATTTTGTCAAAATAACAAAATAAGTGCCTTTTACTTAAGGAATGGAAACTATATTTGTATGATTATATATGTTTGTATCTGTAGTTTTGTTTTTAAATGAAAACACTCTCTGTAGATTTATAGAGAAGCATTCACAGAAAATGATGGGGTAGATGAGAGGAAAGATGCATTTTTTCATAAATTGTGATGAGCGAATCCGGGAGTGAATTTTTTTTTTTGCCACCAGCAACAATTTGGACAGAATTAGGAAATGTGATGTGATGAATTGGACAGGAACAGGTTTTAAAAAATCTGCAGGACCTTGAGAGCATTAAGATGTAAAAAACATTTCTTCCCCTCACCCCCAAATTGCCAAGATACATAGCAGTTGCTGTCTATGAGATGATTTGACTTGCTTTCTTCAAAGCTGCCAGACGTTTGATGCCCCCTGGGTAGTTAATGTAGGCCACAGTCATAGCATTGTTTGTTTGCACCCAGATTGGGTATCCTTGCAGAAGGGGGTCCCCTGTTGCAGAGCCATCCTTATTTGGGAGATTGGCTTCCACTGATGACTATGTTTTCTGCATTGTGAGGGATTGGAACTCCTCCCCAGTCTCAAAGATTGGCATCTTTTATTATAACTTTTCAGTTATAAAGAAGGAAAGACTTATCATCCCCTGTGAGGATGTCACTCCTGAGGAGGTTGGCATGCATCACATGTTGGAGATGCATATCTTCCAGTTGAGCCATGACCGAGTATGACCACCTAAAGTGGCCACAAACCCATCTGGGATGAAGAAGGACCTCCTAGAAGCAACAGTACTTCATCATGAACCACTGCACCATCAGGGTAGAAATGTATGCCAGGCTAGGTAGATGTGTGATTTTTCCAAAGTAAGTGGCAGTAGGTTAATACAATTGTCACACACAAACCTTCCCGGCTAAAAATGGCATTGCATATGCTCTGGGTGCTTAAGGGTAACTGCTGGTTTCCATGAGTCTGAGGATGAGGCCAGTGTGAGGAAACAGGTACAGCTGAGTGTGCTATCACCACTGGACATGACATGTGGAGGCACCACCAGCTCCAGCAGTGTGCCCATCTAGAATTCTTCCTAATTGGTAGTAGATTACCAAGTGTGTAAAGGATAGGTTGCATCCCTGCCCACACTTACTGGACCACATATCAATGGTCATGTGTTCCTTGCTGCTCATAGCATGGTCCATACTACAATCCATATGTCGGTGCAGAGAAGGGATAGACTTTTGTGCAAAATATTTGCTGCTTGGTACCTGCCACTGTGGTGTAGCTTTGGCTGTAAACTTGGAAGGAGTTGATTTCATAAGCTGGGATAGAAGCAGGTGCAGAAGTTTTGCCAAGCTTATATTAGGATGCTGGGCATGAGGGAGATTTCGAAACATGATGACTTTTTTTTTTGCTCTAGCAGCTGTGAAGAACACCAATTTTGGAAATGATGCTGCTGGAGACATTGGGGTGGATGTAGATACATTCTGACAAGGTTCAAGCTTTCCTTTTAACCTCAGCCCAGCAGCATGACCCTGTTCCCCATTTTATAGAGTTTTTCATATGTTTTTTCAAATGTCTTTGAAATCCCTTGTGAGAATTACCTCCTTGAGACTAGAGGCAACAGATGTTGGGGCGAATGTAGCAAGAGAATGTAGTGGGGGAATGCGGAAATGGAGGAATGAGAAGGAGTAGGAGTAGTGTAAAACTTTTGCTGCCAACCTGTCTCATTAAGGTGCTGCTCCCACCAACCTCTTTGGTGAACAAGAATATGTATCTCAAGTCATTACACTGCAATCCACAGTAATTTAGCACAATATAGCACAGTATAGCACCGTATAGCAATTCATTTGCTATACACAGGATTTCAGCTCTCCAACACATACAGTACTTACAAATTGCTGCTAAGATCCCATGCTTTTATAGTAAGGGCACTGGCACATAACATAGTCTAAATTATTGGCCCTTCTAAACCAACTGGCTAGAGTTTAAAGGCTAGGCATTGGGGTTTAAAGGCTATGCAGTGCCTGGATGCAAAGAATTTGGTTTGACAAATTTCCTCTTTAATTTGCTGGGACAGCGCAGTTCAAACGTGCTGGTTTGTTCATCCCCATGCAAAGTCGTACAATTTCCCAGCAGTCCAGGCACTGGGACTGATTACACTCTTATTAACTGCACTCACTGGCTTCACCTCAAGCAGCCTTGGTTCGCTGGGTTATTACATGCCTGCAGAGGCTCACCTTTCTGAGTAGGTTATTTTATTCTGTTTAAGAATATATTCATTTTTTACTACACTGTGGTCCCTTCACTGTTTCCCCCCTTCCCCATTTAGATGGTATTTCTCAGCTTGCCAAAGGCAGGGGGCAGGGATATGATGTAATAAACCACACAAAACAGAGCTAAGTGTAATCTGAGACCTGGGTTGAGAGAAAAGACACACCTTTATCTACACAGCCTCACTGGGTAACATGCACATCTGAGGTCGTCACTCATCTGCTTAGCTGTTGTTAGGGACGAGCTTCGAGTTCGAGTCGAACTCATGTTCGACTCGAACATTGCCTGTTCGCCTGTTCGCCGAACAGCGAACAATTTGGGGTGTTCGCGGCAAATTCGAAAAGTCTATGGGAGAAATCTAAAGTGCTAATTTTAAAGGCTTATATGCAAGTTATTGTCATAAATAGTGTTTGGGGACCCGGGTACTGCCCCAGGGGACATGTATCAATGCAAAAAAAAGTTTTAAATATGCTGTTTTTTCGGGAGCAGTGATTTTAATAATGCTTAAAGTGAAACAATAAAAGTGAAATATTCCTTTAAATTTCGTACCTAGGGTGTGTGTATAGTATGCATGTAAAGTCGCGCTTGTTTCCCGTGCTTAGAACTGTCCCTGCACAAAGTGTAATTTCTGAAGAAAAAAAAAGTCATTTAAAACTCACTCGCGGCTATAATGAATTGTCGGCTCCCGGCAATTCATAGAAAAGTCATTGATAAAAAAAAAAAAAGCGTGGGGGTCCCCCCGAATTCAATTACCAAGCCCTTCAGGTCTGGTATGGATATTAAGGGGAACCCTGCCGCAAATTTTTAAAAAAAATGCGTGCGGTTCCCCCAAATATCCATACCAGGCCCTTCAGGTCTGGTATTGATTTTAAGGGGAACTCCACCCCAAATTTTTTTAAAAAATGGTGTGGAGTTCCCCCCAAAATCCATACCAGACTCTTTATCCGAGCATGCAACCTGGCAGGCCGCAGGAAGAGAGGGGGAGACGAGAGAACGCCCCCCCTCCTGAACTGTACCAGTTCACATGCCCTCAACATGGGCAGGATGTCCCCCATGTTGATGGGGACAAGGGCCTCATCCCCACAACCCTTGCCCGGTGGTTGTGGGCGTCTGCGGGCAGGGGGCTTATCGTAATCTGGAAGACCCCTTTAACAAAGGGGACCCCCAGATCCCGCCCCCCATGTGAATTGGTAAGGGGTACATTGTACCCCTACCATTTCACGAAGAAAGTGTAAAAAAAATGTAAAAAAACACACCGACACCTTGGAAAAGCCCTTGTAAGGCTGAGGACCTGATGCGGAACGTGTGAAGGGGCGGGTCTATTCATGTATTATACTGGAGGAAGTTCCCCATCAGGTCCGCTCCTCCAATGACGTAGGCGGGGTCTGACATACGAGGGGGCGGACCTGATGGGGAACTTCCTCCACAGTTTAATACATGAATAGACCCGCCCCTTCTCACGTTCCGCATCCTCAGCCTTACACCTACGTCATTGGCTGAGCGGACCTGATCAGGAACTTTAGAAAGGGCGGGTGTATTCATTTAATACACTGCGGAGGAAGTTCCCCATCATGTCCGCTCAGGCTCAGCCAATGACGGACAGCACTGGACATCGGATCGCCGCGGGACACTGGATTTCATCGCAGGAATGTTTTTTTTAAAATAATTTATTTTAGACTTTGTTCATGAAATGGTAGGGGTACAATGTACCCCTTACCAATTCACATAGGGGGGGGCCGGGATCTGGGGGTCCCCTTTGTTAAAGGGATCTTCCAGATTCCGATAAGCCCCCTGCCCGCAGACCCCCACAACCACCGGGCAAGGGTTGTGGGGATGAGGCCCTTGTCCCCATCAACATGGGGACATCCTCCCCATGTTAAGGGCATGTGGCCTGGTACGGTTCAGGAGGGGGGGCGCTCTCTCGTCTCCCCCTCTTTTCCTGCGGCCTGCCAGGTTGCGTGCTCAGATAAAGGGTCTGGTATGGATTTTGGGGGGAACTCCACACATTTTTTTTTTAATTTGTGGCAGGGTTCCCCTTAATATCCATACCAGACCTGAAGGGCCTGGTAATTGAATTTGGGGGGGACCCCCACGCTTTTTTTTTTATCAATGACTTTTCTATGTATTGCCGGGAGCTGACAAATCATTATAGCCGCGAGTGAGTTTTAAATGACTTTTTTCCTTCAGAAATTACACTTTGTGCAGGGACAGTTCTAAGCACGGGAAACAAGTGTGACTTTAAATGCATACTATACACACACACCCTAGGTACGAAATTTAAAGGAAAATTCCACTTTTATTTTTTCATTTTAAGCATTATTAAAATCACTGCAGTTTTTAAAACTTTTTTTTGCATTGATACATGTCCCCTGGGACAGAACCCGGGTCCCCAAACACTTTTTAGGACAATAACTTGCATATAAGCCTTTATAATTAGCACTTTTGATTTCGAACGTCCATTGTATTTAATAGGGTTCTAAAGTTCACGTGAACATTCTGGCTGTTCGCAGGTTCTGGTGTGAACCGAACAGGGGGGTGTTCGGCTCATCCCTACCTGTTGTGTGTTGGAAAGAGAAGAGGACAGGGAGGGTTAGGCCATAACTAAGGTTTTTTATGGTGTCCAGAAAAGCTGTCAGAAGTGACTCATGCCGATAGTGAGAGAGAGAGAGAGAGCAGACAGGATCCACACTAAGTGCTATAGACTGAAGCAAGTACACACTGTATGAACATATGCTTTGTTGATTTTCCATTTTAGAGGGTTACAACCCCTTTAAATAAGACTGATTGTCTATACCCAACTGCATACACAGTAACAAGTTACTTCTTTTTTTTTATCTATAATGCCATTATTGCTGTAATTTATATTGCTTTTATTTAAATTTTACAGGTTTTCTGTAGAATTTTACTGCTAATCATTAGATAGTAGACTGGTGGCATATTGTAACTGATAGATGTAGCACCAGATATTAGGCTAATGGCAATATAAAATACAGGAGATCGGTAGCTTGGTCAGAGAATGTATAGTGATTTCACCCAGGAAAAGATATCCATTATATGTTAATCAAATCTAAAACATTTTATATGACTATTAGTCTAGCCGTGAGTCATAAAACAGCAGTTTAAAATGAAATTATGCTGCTCCCATTTTGATTTTATCCACAAACTGTTCATGAAAGAATGTTTCCTGCAGGCAGCAGTGGATTTTAATATCTAGATTAATTTGGAGTGCCTCTTAAAGTGGAAAGAAACACTAAATTAAAAATGTAATCAATCAAAATGCACAGATGCGTGACATAAACTTGGAAAGAAATCCCAAGCAATCGTCATTTAATGAGGCATGAATATAACGAGGAGAAAATTTTTCAAATAAGCATAAAAAACTAGCTCTCAAAAATATTTAATTTTGTTTTGACAAATGTTTTAAATTAATGTTTTAACAAATGTTATTACAGTATTGGAACAACTCACAGATACAGAGTCGAAAGTATAATTGCAGACAGATAAAGATAGATCAGTACTAAGAATTTACTGGGGGGGAGTGGCTGCCACGAGCATTATCAATAGTAGCTGAAAGCTATACATGACAAAGAGACCAGAAACTAGAAATTCCCTACTTGGCTGAGGTCTCAACATGTAGTAACACTGATAATTACTGAACCTCCACAGCTTCCTTATATACAGCAATGCTGTAAGTAAAGCCTTCAAGTGTATTTCTATGCATCAGGACAAACTGTTTGCCTCTGGTGCATGCCCTGCGTTTCTAAACAAAGGGGTCTCTAAATCTATCCTATAATTGGATGATATTTAGTTTGTTAATGTACTGTAGGGTTGATTTACTAAAACTGGAGAGTGCAAAAATTGGTGCAGCTGTCCATGGTAGCCAATCAGCTTCTAAATTCAGCTTGTCCAAGCTTGGACAATAACACATGGAAGCTGATTGGTTTCTATACAGAGCTGCACCAGATTTTGCACTCTCCTGTTTTAGTAAATCAACTCCTGTGTTTCATATTCAATTGTCATATATAATTTTCCTTAATATTGTTAATTAATACTGTTAATTTTCCTCTTTCTGCAACTTATTTGTCTACATGCACTCACTCCAGTATCAGAAGCACATGATTGCTTATGACCTGTTTAATGACCACAGTGACAGTAGTGGACCATGCCTGTGCAATGTATGTTGACCTGGCCACTTGCAAATGTCCCCAGAGGCTCATGTCACAGCATGGCAAGCAGTAGCATAACTGGCAGACAGTTGTCACCCTATAACAGGAAGTGCCTGAATAACGACCTTCATAAATAAATGACAGATTTCCACGCGCAAGCCTCGTACACACGACCGAGTTTCTCTTCGTAAAAAAACACGTCGTTTTTTTCGACGAGATTCTTGTTAACCTTGTCGATTTTCTCGTCAAGCTTTCCATGCGTACACACTGACATTTCCCAATTTCCTCGTTGTTCTCCGCGGTCACGTCCAGCACGTACAACGGCACTATAAAGGGGAAGATCTTTTTTCTTGGCGCCACCCCTTGGGCTGCTTTTGCTGATCTCGTGTTACCGCGTGTGAAGTAAAAGTTTGGGAAGAGACGATTCGCGCTTTTCAGTCTTCGTACTTTTCAGATCGTTTTCTGCGGTTCAGTTTGTGCTTGTGGGTTCGTATCTTGACTTTCAGGGCATCTAGGCAGGTCGTATCTGTTTTACAGTGCGTTCTTGCCTGTTTGTTTCTGTTTTTCAGTTCGTTATTCATAGGCCTTGCTGTTCTAAAGTGCGTTCTGTTCTGTACGTTCTGATAAGACGACCGTTTCCTAGCCATGCCGCCTGGACGTTCTCGTTGTCGAGTTCGTGCTGTGCGTGCGCTTGGTGTTGGTCTGCTTGTTTTGGACCAAGACCAGTCCATGAATGGTGTGAGGAGTAGTTCATGGACCAAGAATTGGTTGCTCCAGCGGGACCAATTCTGCCACATGCCTCTGCTGCGGGAGATCGTCGAGAATAATCCTGAGGACTACAGGAATTTTCTGCGGATGTCTGACCCCGTTTTTCAGGAACTGTTGGCTTTGGTGTCCCCCTATATTACCAGGCAGGACACCGTTATGCGGGAAGCCATCAGTGCTGAGCAGAGGCTCATCGCCACCTTACGTTATCTGGCGACAGGGAGAAGTCTTCAGGACTTGAAGTTCACGACAGGCATCTCCCCCCAGGCTCTGGGCCTCATAATCCCAGACACCTGTTCTGCTATTATACAAGTCCTGCAGGAGGACTATATTAGGGTAAGTTTTCTCCATTAACATCACATTTTATGTATTACATGTATGCTAATGTATTGTATTTCTTTCATCCTTCCCTAATTACCATGATTGTAATATGCTGAGAATGTCCCCTTTGTCCTCATGTATGCTTGAAGCTTTAGATTGCCCCTTTTTTCTCCTCCATGCATATTTCCCTTCACTAACCTTTCCAGCAGGGGCGCCTGTTGCTCCAAATGTTTGGGGGTTCAAACCCCAATTTAGGAAATAAACTTCCTTCTTTTTTGCTCTGGTGCCTATTAAATGCCCCCATTTGTTCCCTCCAATGCAGCCATTTTGTCCCCTCCAATGCAGCCATTTTGTTCCCTCTAATGCAGCCATTTTGTCCCCTCCAATGCAGCCAGTTCCCCCCCAGCCCTGCACTTACCTTCTTGTGGTCAGCGCCATCCTTCTTCTGTCCTTGATGTCTTCTCCTTCCCTTGATGTTGCATCAGCCAATCATGTTACCATTAAACAGACTTGGTGAACATGATTGGCAGAGCAGCCTGTCAGTGTTTACCCAAGGAATGCCCCCCCGCGTCCCCTATTTAACTTTTCTGCAGCCAATTACATCCCTCAGGCTGTAATGTGCAAGACAATTTTCCTTACTGTTTCTGCTATGCAATTTTAAGCCCATACATGCCGCAGTTCTTCATATGTCGGTCGCTTAACAGGGGGCCATCCACCTGAATAGTGGGCGGCATAGACAATGCATAGGTTAATGCAAGGCATAAACCTATGTATTGTTCTGATTGACGGGCACAGGAGAGAGGGGGCAGTGCTCCAGCGCCCACTCTGGACGCACCGCCACTGCAATGCTATCCTGTGGCCAAACACATCTACCCCCCCCTCCCCATTATAATTTATTAATGGACCATCATAGGGGGTGATGAATATGATACATGAGCCTTCCATTATACTTATTTAAAACACCTTAATAAACGTAGACTTTGCTTGATGTTGGCCTCTAATGTATTTTCTTAGAATATACTTGTAATGTTTGATTTGTGTATTCTAATATTTTTTCATCTTGTTTGACTCCACAGCTTCCTTCCACGCCACAGGAATGGCAGACTGTGGCATCGGCGTTTGCCACGCGGTGGGACTTCCCCAACTGCGGTGGTGCTATAGACGGGAAGCACGTCCGCATTGTGCCGCCACCCCGTTCTGGGTCCTACTACTTCAATTACAAGGGGTTTCATAGCATTGTGCTGATGGCGGTGGTGTCAGCACGGTATGAATTCCTCTATGTTGATGTAGGGAAGAATGGCCGGATGTCCGATGGGGGATCCTTCATCCAGACGGAGTTTGCCCTCCATCTCCAGAGTGACGACCTTGCATTGCCACCGGATGCAGGGAATATTGAAGGACTCCCCTTTGTTTTTTTGGCTGATGAAGCCTTCAGGCTCGGAACACATCTTATGAGGCCATTTCCTCAGAGGACCCTGACCCCAGAGAAGAGGGTGTTCAATTACCGGCTGGCCAGGGGCCGAAGAGTCATTGAAAATGCCTTCGGCATAATGGCCAGCCGGTTCCGCCTTTTTAGGACTCCCATCCACTTGGCGGACTACAAAATAAACTATGTAGTGTTATGCTGCTGTGTGCTACACAATTTTCTTTGCCGCAAATCGAATTCATATATGGCCTCAGTTTTGCCTGAGGCTGGACTTTCCCCTGATAATCCCCTGCCGGGCCTGGAATCTGCCCGTGCTGGCTTGCCCCCCCAAAATGCCCGTGAGGTTCGGGACAAATACATGGACTATTTCACGGGTAGGGGGGCAATTCCTATGCCAGGCTATGTCTAAAGATTGCTGTCTAACGATCCAAATAAAATTCTCCTAGTTTGTCTTAGTGCATTTGTAGTGCCAAGTGTATTTTCCTTTAGTAAATACCAACCAATTCACTATGTAACCTTAAAAAATTTACCAAATAAGGTTAGAGCATATTAGAAAAAGAAGCTACACGTTGTTTGTGTTCAAATCTTTTACTATGTGCAAATTCACACACTTTTTTTTTGAATTTTTACATTTTATGTTTGCCTGGCCACAAATCGGCAATTGTTTTCTTAGGAAAATACAAAAACAACAGTTGCATTCCAAAAATTACAAAATTGGATACCTCGGAGCAATCTGAGACATTCACTTACACAAACTATATGTCTCTATGTGCCCGTCCTAATATGGGGTCCTGCCACCCCTTGCCCAGCCAAAAATTGAATATGCACACAATTGGGATTGTTTTCCTATAGGGATTTTAGACTCCTGATCCCTATTGTCAACATGTGCTATCTGCCATCAGGGGTGATCAATGGACATGTTTTGGGGGTGCAACCCCTTCCTCAGTTCACCTACTTTAGATACGAGGAAGGGGTTGCACCCCCAAAAGACGTACATGGATATCCCCTGATGGCAGATAGCACATGTTGACACACTGTGTGCAGATTCAATTTTTGGCTGGTTTGATTGTCAAAAAGTTTTTTAAAAGTTGAAGAACAAACATGAAAAAAAAGGGGGTTGGGATGCCTTATTGAATTCTCCCCAAAACATTGAGAATGTCTTTAAATGTTTGATCCATCACATTTCTTTCTTTAATTTTGTCCAGTTCCGTGCTACATTCCATCACTTGCTGGATGAGGCGGAGGGCACTGTCAGCAGAGAAACCTGTACTATCCTTCACCCCAACATTCACATCCCCTAAAAACAAAATAAAAAGGTATTATAACTCTGCAGGCCTACCTCTCTTACCTGAAGCTGTGGTGACAGATACTGACCTGTTGTGGTGACCAGTTCCACAACGTCATCCACCTCTCCTTCCTGCACTTCTCCTTCCTCCACCTTAACTTCCTCTACATCCTTCGTTTGTGGGTCTTTGGGAGTTTGGGGTTGTTGTGAAGCTGTGGGGCTCTTGTGCTCCCTGGAGTGTCCTCCTCCCAGTCTTCTCTCCCCTATGAGAATCAAACAATAGGTAGAGTTATCACACAGAAATTCTCTATGTTAAACAAAAAAACAGGCTAAATTGCTTGGAAGTGGGGTACAAGTGTGTGCTTGGGCGGAAGTTAAAGATGAATGCATTATTTCTGACCAAGAATATGCTTAGTATTCACCTTTGTCTATCATTTTTTAGACATGTAGGCAACACAAAAATTCTCTGAAGCACCTGTGTGGGACACCCAAAAAAGGCGGGTCTGGTGGCCCACACTATAGTGCTCCAAAGTACAGATGTGGAAGCAGCTGCTGAGTGTCCTCTCCTTTACAGTGACAAAAGTTTGCATTTCATTCTCTTTACAAACACATCATCTAGCCTAAAACTTTGTGCCCCAAATTTCCCAAAAAAAGGCAGATGTCTAATTACTTTTGTGGCTGTAAAATAATCCAAAACAGTGGATAGTGGCCGAACGAAGTGTCTGTAACGTAACGAACGATTTCTGTGCCCAACCAAGTTCAAAATATAACATTTTGGAAGGGAGTCCAATAAGATAAAAAAAAAAAAAACAGCAACATGTCAGTTTAGAAAAGGATTAATAGCATAAAAGTGTACATTTTACTTACTTTTAGCGAGCATTCTCTTAATGCTCCTTAACTGCTCTGGCTCCCTCAGTTTGAGGTCTGACCACCTCTTTCTGAGCTGCTCATTTGAGCGTTTCACCCCGAAATTCGTCTTCAGACTCTTCACGACTTTAGTGAGGATTTTGGCCTTCCTTCTATTTGGTTTGCTATACGGCCCATGCTTTGTGTCATAATCAGACTTGAGCAAGATGTCCACCATCTCCGCCATCTCCGCAAAAGACATATTCGATGCCTTGAATCTCCTCCTTGATCGTGACGTTTCCTCGGTCTCCGGGCTTGTCTCCTCCTCGTTAGTTGCGGAATTATCAGACACCTACTGTAACTCCGCCATATCTGTCTGCGCGCCGAAAGAGAAGGGGCGGGGAAAAGATGTTAGTTAGAACGTCATGGGCAGGCGACGTGTGCGGAGCGACGTGTTCGAATTTTGACGCATGCGTGGTGTGTATATAGCAAACACACATGTGACTATAGTATGTTCGGTGTGCGGAGAGAGGAGTTCAAGTGACGGACGTGCGAACGAAGGTATGTGATTTTGTGACTTGTACAAATTGTTGGCCTATACTGTTTTGAGAATGTTGTAGGATATATATGGTGACTACGATGTTAAGGAGGTTAGACTGTTTGCCTCACATTAGTTATATATTATTTCTTAAACTTGCAGATACAATATGAATGTCTTTATTAGCGACAAAGAGTTCCTGGCGGAATTTATTGACCGGGTAAGGGAGCTGCCCGCTCTGTGGGAGACGAAAAACCCCATCCATAAAAAAAAGAGGGGTGAGAAAAGCAGCGCTGGAGAAGCTGCTCCCATTTGTGCAGACCAAGGTGCCCACAGCCACAGCAAAACAAGTGGACACTGAAATTGGGAGCTTGAGAGGCACCTACAGGAATGAACGCTCTAAGGTCCTGGCTTCTCAGAGGTCAGGAGCAGCAGCAGATGATGTGTATGTCCCGAATTTGTGGTACTACAGCAGGATGTCCTTCCTGGATGACCACATTGAGGCAAGGCCATCACTCTCCACTCTTCCTTCCAGACTTCCCTGCAGCCAACCTGAGCCTTCTCTGGAGCAAGAGGAGGCAGCCATCCTGGATGATCCTGATTTGGCCATCTGGAGCCAGGTATAGTATTAAATGAAAATGTATTGGGCTAAAATTAATGTTTGACAAATATGTCAAGATGAGAAACATACAATATTTTGGGTTCCACAAGTGAAATCAAGATCTCGAGACATTAGTCTGCACTTAATTGGGTGCTAAATAGTCAATCTGATGTAGGTGTAAATTATAAAAAATGATTTCTGGATTTACATTCTAATTGCTTCAATCATGTTTATAAAGTTTGATGCAAAGATTAAACCAACATATTAAACTATGTCCCTTTTTCATACACAGGATGAAATCAGCCAGGAGGAGGGTCTGGAAACTGTCAGGCAGGAGGAGGAAGGGCCCAGTGGCAGCCAGGAGGTGGCAGGGCCCAGTGGCAGCCAGGAGGTGGCAGGGCCCAGTGGCAGCCAGGAGGTGGCAGGGCCCAGTGGCAGCCAGGAGGTGGCAAGGCAAAGGAGAAGGACCAGATCCCAGGTGCCTCCCATCCGGCTTCCCAAAAGAGGCAGGAGGGACAGGACCACCAGTGAGGCAGCAATGGCCCTTATTAAAGAGGCCCATGCCACCCTCAAAGAGCCCACATCCCCTGAAGAGGCCATTGCCGGCCTAGTGGAGGCAAAGTTCAAGGTGATGAGCATGGAGCAACGCCTCCTATGCGAGCCCCTGCTCATCACCTTGCTCAACAAGGGGGTGATGGAAAAAATTACCCCCAATACCGCCATTTGTGAGGTGGCACAACTGTCCCAACCTCAACCTCCTCCTCCACCTCCACATTCTTCTTCCGCCCCACCCCCTTCTCCTCCACCTCCACCTTGTTCTTCCGCCCCACCCCCTTATCCTCCACCTCCACCTTGTTCTTCCGCCCCACCCCCTTCTCCTTCACCTCCACCTTGTTCTTCTGCGCCACCCCCTTCTCCTCAACCTCCTCCTCCTCCTGACAGGAGTACCCCTCCAGTGGCCCAGCCTCCAGCCAAACGAAGAAGGAAGGCTGCAGGGAAGGCTTCAGGAAAGGTTGCAGGGAAGGTTGCCAGGAAGACGAGGAAGTGATGGCCTTGCTTCATTGTGGTCGGACAGAAGGCAGCCTGTTGTAGTACCACACACTTGGGACATATATATCACCTGCTGCTGTTCCTGACCTCTGGGAGGCCAGCATCAGATTGTGTTCAGAAATGTTGGCCTTCTCAAGCTCCCAATTTTAGTGTCCACACAGGGTTGCTGTGTGCTCTGGGGTCCCTGGGATGCACAAATGGCAGCAGCTTCTCCAGCGCTGCCTTCTCTTTATTTTAGTTCAAACATGAATAAATGTTATTTTTCTTTAAGTTCATACTTGACTATGTGTATTTGTAAAAATGTAAAATCTAGCTTTGGAGTAAGCAGATACATTTGACTGACCAAAAAAGGGACAGATAACAACCCCCCAAAAAAATAACTAAATCGTTTTTCCCAAAAAAGTGTGTAAAATTTAAATAATATATATTAAAAGATTCAATGGGAGATCACTACCAAAACATTGCGAAATTACAATTAACATCAGTTAGAAAAATAACTAATTTTTAAATATTCCTAAAAACTTGCACGATATAATACACATAAATCTTCTTAAGAGCAACAAGAAAAATGTTAAAAAAAGATAGTCATAACTCTGTGTGAATATCAGCAGCAAAAGAAGTTCATTCGTTTGGATTAATGTCACATTCTAACGAAGATTTCAATGCACAACATTTAAACGATGCAAAAATTTTGAGCGTGACGAATGTGCTATCTCCATTACGAAGGCTTGTTTTACCAGAAGATGCACTCCCGTCTCATAGTTGCTTGTGAGCATGCGCGCTTTTGGAAGAGTCGTAAAAGCATACACACGAACCATTTTCTCGTCACAAAACAGGCCGACGAGAAACACGACGAGGAAATCTGGAATCCTGACGAGAAAATAGAGAGCAGGTTCTCTATTTTCTCGTCGGGATTGACGGCAATTTTCTCGTCGTAAAACCATACACACGAACGGTTTTCTCGACAAAAAAGCTCACGCGGCACTTTTCTTGCCGGTTTTGGACGAGAAACTCGGTCGTGTGTACGAGGCTTTAGGATGTTAATAAACTGCAGCCTCCCTATTTAAAAATTTCACCTTAGCGAGATCCATTAAATTAAAGACTCAACAAAAGGGCAAGTGGTGCTGTTCAAGAATAATAATCCCTATTAGTGTGAAAGAAATGTTTTAAATAATGCAATAGTATGCTATATAACCAAGTGAAAAAACATATATAGAAGTGATATATGATAAAGCTCTGTAAAATTATTCCTGTTAAAGTGACCCATGCAATCAGAAAACATAAAAAATATATATCTAAGTGTGGAATATGTATGTGAACTCATCAACATATAATAAACCAATAAATATCCATATTCAGAGGACTCAAAAAAAGTGGCGTGTGCTAAATCCAAGTGTGCAAAAATACATTTATTAGCTTATGTACTGTTGAGGTATTTTTGCACATTTGGATTTAGCACACACCATATATATATTTTTTTCTGTTTTCTGATTGCACAGGCTACTTTAACAGGAATAACTTTACAGAGCTTTATCATATATCACTTCTAAATATGTTTTTTCACTTGGTTATATAGCATACTATTGCATTATTTAACGACCTTCATAGCAGGGTGACCAAGAATTATTTAAGTGAAAGCTGCAGACAGTGATGGATTAAACTCTTGGGCCCCCCTCAGTGCTGGGACAAGGTCATACAGCGCCCAGGGCGAACATTCCAAGGTGCGCCCCCCCCTCCTTTTTATGTATGACCAATCATCTTTCCCACACCTGATTGTTATACCTATGTATAGAGTGCAGCAGCCAGGAGCAGATAAAGTACAGAGTGCAGAGGGAAGGTGTATGTAATATACAATGTGCAGAAGTCAGGAGTGGGTAAACCCACCAGGAGTATATACACCCTAGTGCCCAGCAGTACCCCCTAAGAGTCATTTCACACCTATAGTATATACTTCTAGATTGTAAGCTCTAACAAACAGGGCACTCTGATCCATCCTGTATTAAATTGTATTGTGACTGTACTGTCTTCCCTGATGTAAAGCGCTGCGCAAACTGTTGGCGCTATATAAATCCTGTATAATAATAATAATAACAATATTATACACACACACACACACACAAACACTCACATATATAGCCACCCATTTGTTCCTGCCTAACCCAAGTGACATTCTGGTTCATAATAAAGGTTTAAGTCCCAGGAAAATAAACAAAATCCACCCTTGCAGTAGGGCCCCCATACTGCACGGGTTAAATGCTCATTTAGTCCAGAGGCAGAGGATTAAGGTATAAATACTTGAAGGCTAGGTTCACCTTTAATAATAATATTAATAAAAATAAAAGAAAATGCACATATTTTTGCCAGTAAAAAATGTGCATTTATTTTTTTTTTAAACGGGAACCTGCAAAGTGTTGCACCTGTGATCAGGTGCCTAAGGCTGGATTCACACCTATGCATTTTTAGTGCTTTTTGCATTTTGCAGATTTGCACTACAGCCCATTTAACATGGTTTCCTATGGAACATGTTCTGTAGTGCAAATCTGAAAAATGCAATAAGCTCAAAACATGCAATGATGTGAATCCAGCCTAAAGCTCTGTGCCCATACCTCTGTTTCTCCCCCTCCCCCAAACACATACACTGAAAGGATAGACTTTTGTTTACTTTCCTGGAGTTGGCTCCATTATGCAATCACATTCATTAATGCTCGTGTTCAGATTTTTTTATAGGTTAGGAATATACTGGGACTTCTGAGGTGATACATAGATGTACATATACACACACACATACGTGTATATATCTCCTATTAAAAACGATGTGTATGAGGAATACATCTATGTATCACCTCAGAAGTCCCAGTATATTCCTAACCCAATCAAGAAAGTTACAGTACAGCTTACAGTTAAAGTTTACAGCACAGTACAGTACAGTACAAGGTGGAAGGCAGAGAAAGTCGGGACTCACATATGTAGAAGATGCATTCTGACATCTCTTATCTGAGATCTTCTTTCTGCCCCAATGAGAGCTGCTGTATATGGTGAGCAGGAAGCAGTAATCGGGCCTGCAGTGTACTGATCTCTTCCTGCTCCGCCCACCTGTAGTGGAGCTCTTACTGTGACTCAGCCAGCCACACTAACAGGAGCTCAAAAAGGGGCGTGACTGCTGCCTCAAAGAGGAGTTCAGCAATCAGGAAGGGCGCATCCTCTGCTCTCTTTTGATGCAGGCTGGAGCAGCAACATGAAGCATAGGGATACTCTTCTGCCTGCTAACAACCCGCCCCCTCCCACACTCCGCCCAGGGCACCCGCCCCTTCCGCCCACCCCTTGTACTGGCCCTGGCCCCCCTTGCAGGTTTCTGGAGGTTTCTCGTGTGAGTGTTGTAGTGGGATAATATTAAACTAAGTCGTTTGCATGTCCACCACTAGATGGAGATGACCATAGCTATCGTACATTACACTTAGTAGGTTGCACCAAAATCTTTTACAAACAGACAGCTGAGCTTTTAAGAAGCAAACTTTAATGTGAACCTAACGTATATGGTTAAAGCACTTTAAATTGTTATTGGGTGCATTACATTAATAAAGTATTTTCTGTATTGAGTCTTTAATGTAATGTTTTCATTTCTTTGAGTTGATTCTCTTTTTCAAACATCTGCAAGCAATTTAAGAAAACTTCATTGTAATTTTCTTTCGAGATCAAAAAAGAACAAATTAATATTATTTTGATCCATTGTCATGGGCCCTTAAACGCAGTGGGGCCCATAAGCCATGCCTTCTCTACCTATTTGGTAATCTGGCACTAACTGCAGATGTAAAACCTACGTTTTTTTTTTTTTGTTTTGTTTTTGTATCTGCATTTGCTTGGTGGGAGTGTTGTGCCTGTTCATACCCAAAAAACAACTTAACAAGCTGTTATTTACACATCAATGTCAGGAGGCACTGAGTAGCTCAGATGAGAGACGTTCTGCAGGTATATGCATGCACAGACAGCTTTTGTAGTCAGCTTCCTGCTGCTGTTGTTGTTAGCTATGTTGTTTTAAAGTAACTGCAGAATTTTCACTATTGAATTAATGAACCTAATACATGACATTATTTTCTGCTTACAGTACTCACTAAAAAAGAAAATTGTAAATTTCCTGGAATAATCCACTCATCTTTAAAGCGTATGTCAAGCCAAAAAAAAAAAATGTATTTTCATTTCAGACACAACAACAAAGGGTTAGAACTTTTTAACTGCTATCTGGGGCTTCATTAGAGAAATGTACATTTTCCTGGATAGGAAGTGAAAGGAACTCTTCACCAACAGCACAGACCGAAATAAAAATGTTTTCTTTAGCAGAGTAGTCAGATTTACAGTATATTTGTGTCTGTGTCCCTGTTGCACCTTTTCTCTCACTTCCGGTCTGTTGAACAGTGAGGGTAAATCACTTCTTCTCTATTTAAAACTAAAAAAAGTTTTGCCTAGGCACTGTAAAGATGAGCACATTATTCCAGGAAATACACCAATTTATTTTTTTATTTTTTTAAGTCAGAACTGCATGAAGGAAGCAACGTAAATAGAAATCCAGCATTCAATGCAGAAAATAAAATTTCCTTTATAGGGAGACAAAATACTTATGCCTTCATTTATCAGTTCCTCTATTTAATGTCTTATTGAAACTGTTCATTCCGCTGAATTTTTTTTTTTTTGATATGGCTTTGTATGTTTGTATGTTTTATCTCTAGCATGTGCCATTGACTCTGATTGTGTGTAGCAGTGAGAAAGTATAAAATATAAGCAGTACAGAACATGAATGGTTAAATTGTCTACCAGTAAAAAGAGCACATTTTGAGAAAGTGAAAAAATGGCTATGACAGTGATGGACAGTTTATTATTTGAGGAAACTATACAAAGTATATAGCGTGTGGGAGCTTACTAAGGATAAGTCAAACAACTCAGCATCATTAAGAATTTATTTCAATTCATTCATTTTTGGTTGTTTTAATGGTGCCCAACAAAAATTAAAAAAAACTTTTACCTTTAGTTGCATAATCACAACCAGCGTTGTCATAATTTTGGCATAAGAATGACATGATTATATATATTTCTTATACATGTTGGCTCAGGTTTAGATTAGCAACACTGTTCTTGTTTAAGTGTTAAGCCCTGTACACACGATCGGTTTTACCGATGAAAACAGTCCGATGGACTTTTTTCATCGGACAAACCGATCGTGTATGGGCCCCATCGTTTTTTTTTTCTATCGGTGAGAAAAAATAGAACATGTTTTAAAATTATCCGATGGAAAAAAAAACGATAGCAAATTCCATTCGTCTATGTGGAACTCCATCGGACAAAAAACCCACGCATGCTCAGAATCAAGTCGACGCATGCTCAGAAGCATTGAACTTCATTTTTCTCGGCTTGTCAGAGTGTTTTACCTCACGGCCTTTTGGGTGGTCGAATTTTTGACTGATGGTGTGTAGGCAAGACTGATGGAAGTCAGCTTCATCGGATTTCCAATGGAAAAATCCTTCGGATTAGAATCCATAGGAAATCCGATCATGTGTACAGGGCTTTAAAGTGTATGTTCCTCAAAAAGTGGGAAAGTGGGTAAAGTGAGGAAGGATTAAAAGCCTTACAGTATTGTATTTTTCTGCTATCTGGGGCTCTGTTAGTTGAACTCCATGCAGATATAAAATGACAAGTCAATGTAGCTCTGTAATTATTAATACATCATTACATGTATTTTTGAAATGCAAGTAGTGTAAACACCTGAATTAGATCCCGTATCAGGATCTCCAGACCTTGTACAACAGAGCTTTAGGGTAAGAGGAAGCAGCAGAAAAAAAAATCAATCTGTTCATATTCTGACAAAAAAGCATACTGAATAGAAGAAAAAATTAAGCGAAAGAGAATTGAGCTTGTTACTGTGTTGCTTCTCCTTGAAGGGCTCATTTGCACATGACCAGACAGTGGATTCCTGGGGCTGGAATCACAGGTGTATGGAAACCACTGCAGCTCATAAAGCTGTAGAAAGCAATGACAGGCTAACAGGTGATGCAACTGGGAGGCTAATCTGCCCCAGTTCACCGCAGGTAACCACTCGATGTGCGGATACATGCAAATAGCAGTAGACAGTTGCAGCTTCTGTCAGCCTGACATTGTTTATACAGGGTTCATGGCTTAGGCTATTCACATACACCTGTGATTCCAGCTGATGTTTGGTGCTATGTGGTATTCATTTTTATCTGATTCTTTTTTGTCTTGAGTCTGCTTTAAGGTCAAATTAAAGGTAAGATTAAGACCCAACTCTAAAAAAAAATAATGGTTAAAACAATGTAGTATTGTTGTCCATGTCTCAATTTAGAAAACTTCTAGTTAATAAAGGCCAGAGAGAACAGTGGCTAGTCAACAATAAAAACATAGCAATGAAAGTTCAGAACGTCTGTCAACAATTTATAGACTTCGGTGCTTGATTTTCCCTCATATTTTGTGCAAGCCATAAGTGTCAGACAGAACAGTTGTTTTGAGTGAGAATGGAATGGGGAAGAATAAAAAATTCTGTTGGGTTTTGGGATATTTTACCTGTACAAAATGGTGATGGTGTAGGGGGGGGGGGGCAGGACAGGAAGGTACAAAAGTAACATAAACTTTTTTAAATTCTGTATTCCTACTGTTTCTGTACTGTTTTTATGTGCGTTTGGCCTTCTTGGAGCCATTTTCCATGACTTCATGTTCTGAAAGGGAATGAGAGGAAATCTGCCCAATAGGGACAGGGAAGGCAAATAAAAGAAGTTACACGACATGGGAACCATGTCATCAACGAATAGACCCCCCATGATCTCATAAGACCCCCCCCCCGTTCTGTACAATACGATCGCTCGAAGCCCAGGAGAGACGCGCCCTTCTGATTGGGACTTTCTCTTTTTTTTTCTCTCTTTTTTTTCCCTCTCTCTTCTTCTTTTTATTATTCTTCCTTCCCTTCTCTCCTCTCTCTTCTCTGGAATAGCGGGCCATGCAAATATAAATCTCAGACCTTACTGATGGTCTGTCAGAGAAGCCTGCACTGTAATTACTCCAGCGCTACCTCTCCCTGTTACATAGTGCTGTTCCTTGTTGACCTATGTCTGTAGATTGTGTGTTAATTTTGTCATACGTAGAGCACCATGCCCACTCCAGAGCTGTTTGTGACTACTACTTCCCTTTTATTACTTTATTCTCTTTTGTTTATGTTTTAAACCACATATTACATAGGTTGAAACCTAATAAAAATTGTCAATTATAAAAAAAAAAAAGTTACAAAGATGTTAACCCTTCCTTAATTAATCAAAGACAAATGGAAAGTTTTGACTGAAAGGCGCTTAAACTTTACCTTGTTTTTGGTGACATAATCCCCACAATGAGAACTACCAATGCTGGGTTATGGGACCTGAAGGAAACACATTAAATACTCTCTATATAAGAGGTTTATCTAGTAAGCAGGGCATTCTTTTTACACACAACACTATATTCCTAGAATTTAAACTAGCTTTCGTTTTTAGGTTTTAGTGACCTAGAGCTTATGTCAATATATAAATGCAGCTTGCTTTCAGCTGCATTTGCTTGCATTTGACCTCAATTTGAGACACTTGTGGGGACATTCAGAGTTTATTGACAGGTGTATTTGACCTACAGTTCAAGTATTTTCTATTTATGTTTGTCTCATTTGTAAGCAATGTACATGTAAATCAATATTTTGTTAATATTCAATACATGAAATATGAATGTATACAATTCTAAATATTAACAATACCATATAAAGCCATTCACAACCGTGCCCCCCAGCTACATCAACAAGTTTGTTTTAAAATATCACTCAAGCTGTCCTCTTCACTCCTCCCAAGACCTCCTGCTCTCTAGATTTTCATGATTTCTCCAGAACCTTCTCTCTTCCTCTGGAACTCCTTACCCAAATCTGTTCGGGTGTCTCTTACTCTGTCTGCTTTTAGGTGATTTTTTTTTCAGGGAAGTTCTATCCCAGCTCTACCTAACAACTTGAATTTTTAAATCCTCAGACCCACAGTTATTAGCTTTTGTTCACTGTCTCCCTTTTTTATGCACTGTCTCCCTTTATTTTGTAAAGCGCTACTCAATCTGTTAGTGCTATATACATACTGTATAATAATGATAATAACAATGAAAAAGCAATTCAATATTTAATTTAAAACAAATATAAGTAAGTTTAAAAAATGTAATATTTACTATTATGTGAACATTTCTGGAGTGAAAGACCAAACATTATATCTACTTTTTTTTTAAACGTACTGGAAGAAAATCTTAATTATAGAATAGAATATTCCCATTACATACTCATCTGTTCCTAAAATAAATTAAGTCAGATTAGATAGAAAAGATAAATGACTTTACTTCTGATAATTGTACCATAAACTTCAGGGAACCAAGCTGTAAACTAATTTAATGATAGCACATGTGGTCTGCATAAAAAGATACTTGCTTAATTTTTCAGTTTTATTTTACGCAATAGTAACCAGATAGTTTTTTTTGGGGGAAATAAATGTAATTTAGGAGCCTATTTATAAAAATTAGAACATGCATCACGTGAGGTGTAATTACTAATCATAGGATACCATAGCAGAAATTTCATGGGGCCCACTGGCTAACTCCCTCAATAGCAGCTAGCAATATCAACTGTGATAATATTTGTCATTGATCTTAACATAAAGTATTCCTTGAATCAAGGACAGAGAGCAGGAGAGCTGTAAAGCTGAATACACACAGGCCAAAAATCAGCATAAAACAGTTGGTTCGGCAGGAACTGGCTGACTTTAAGCCCGTGTGTACAGCCCCTTGTCCGACAGAAGCCGGTGTTATGACTGCCTTCTGTCGAATGAGCATGCTGAAAAAGCAGAATCTGATCAGAGCTTACAGCCAATGGCTGTGAGCACTGATCACTGGGTTCTGGTGGGGGGGCAATCCCCCTCTCAGAACACAATAGCTCAGTAGGGAGATCACTGCACTAACATTGGATATGTAAGTACAGCGATCTGTAATTTTTTTTTGTTTAGCCTGCTGAGTTGTATGAAAAAAACTTCCCATGTGTACCACTACCCAGCATAAGTGTGGTTAGTACACCAGATGATTCAGTGCTTTGGATAAAAGCTATAGTTGTTGTTTAGCAATACGTTTAATAAACATAATATAAATGTTTATATAATGATGAAATTGTGAATGCTTTTGTTCACAATTACACTATAACCCTAATGCTAACTTCATTAAATAATTGAGTATCAGTTTTTATTATCCCATCATTACCAGACTATTTTTCAATTTCCAGTGCTGTGAAAGTCTTACTGACCATTCTGTCAGACAAGATTGTACCCAAATAAATGTTATATAATTTTTTTTTACTTTCAAAGTATTTTATTTTCAAATAGGAAAATACAGAGTAACAAATACGATAGCAATAGAAAAGATAGCAGTTTTTGGCCGATAGCATGGTCGGGCTGAAAAAGTACACAGCGAAAGTGCAAAAATTAAGGAAGATCTGTAATCGTAAACAATTCTGTCAAGTGGTTAATCATATCACCTGGCATACAGAGTTCAATTAAAGGTACACTCCCTCCCAAACTCGCCTTATCAACAGAGCCTGGGGTGCTAAATTCTCTCTTTCAGTCCCCTACATCCGGGGCAGGGAAGGTGCCATGGAGCTCCCTCCCTCCGGCACCCCAAAAGGGAACATGCTGTGCCAGAGGGAGGGAACCCCCCTCCCCCCCAGGGGGGAAACCCCCGATGGGGCTGACTCACTCCTAAGAGGACCTCCATTGTTGTACCATTAATAGTAATTCGATACCCTGTTAGAAGAAAGGAGAGGTAGTCAGAAAGAAGAAAGGTAGGGAAGACGGGGGTTAGGGTAGGGTGGGGGTAGGGAAGGGAGGCGAGGTTCACTAAGTGCTTAATTTAATCCAGGTTTTAATTGTAAGCTAATCCAGGAACTAGAGAAATACCCAAGAACTGAGCCCATGGTTCCCAAACCTTCTCAAATTTACATGTTGAGTCGTTAATGATACTGGCAAGCTTTTCCTGGGCCATGATCCAAGATACTTTCCTGATCGCTGCTTTAGTGGAGACATTTGGGTGCTTCCACGCCTTGGCTAGTGTAATTTTGGCTCCTAGCAATATATAGTGGATTAGTATACGATCGTGTTTGGATATCTTGGGAATATGAGCACTTAGTAAAATGGTTTCCGGAGACCTGGGAATCTCGCAACCCGTGACTCTTTTAATGAGAGTTAATATCTTTCTCCAGAAGGACCTGATTCTAGGGCATTCCCACCACACATGGGCGATTGTGCCCCTCAGATGACATCCCCGGAAGCATAACGGGTCAGCTGTTGGAAAAATCTTGGCCAGTCGTGTTGGTGTCATATACCATCTAGTCATAATTTTTAAATTTGCTTCCATGAGAGATGTATTGATGATTCCTTTATACGCTGTGGCTAGAGCAGACTGCCAGGTCTCCAAGCTCCACTGAAACTTGAAGTCTCCCTCCCAGGCTAACATGTAAGGGGATTTATCAGTCGGTTGGGAAAGTGACGCATAGATGACTGAAATGCCTCCCCTCTGCTCCATGGGTTGACTGCACCAGAGTTCATAATTTGAAAATTTGGGAGGATTAGGCTTTTCGGGCCATATTCTATGCAAGAAGTGGCTAATTTGCTGAAACCGAAATCTCTCAGACTGAGGAAGGTCGAGATTGCTTACACAGTAGGCCAGAGAAAGTGGGCCTCTAGACGTGAAGAAATGGCCTATACGGTACAGCCCCTTGTCCAGCCACCATTGAAAGGCCTTTATGTTTAACCCTGGGGGGAAACTCGGGTTACGGAATAGGTGTGAGAGGGGTTGCATGGCTGAGGTAAGGTTAGGGTTCAATTTCAATTTATCCCACAAAGCAAAGGAGTGTGAGAGAGTGGGGGCCAAAATAGGTGGTCTATTTTTAGGTGCACACCACAATAGGTAATCCAGGGTATGATGTGGAACCGCCTGGCGTTCGATTTGTATCCAGTCTGGTTTTTTCCCTTTAGTATATACAGTGGAGAACTGGGACAGTCTTGATGCTAAGAAATATCTATACAAGTTTGGCACACCCAGTCCTCCTCGTTTTCTAGAGTGGTAAAGAGTCTGTTGGTTGATCCTGTATCCCGATCCCCCCCAAATAAATTGTATAATTTTGCTCTGGAGTGACTTGAGATGGTCCCTCCTCAGTGGGATGGGGAGAGCTCGGAAGAGGTAGAGCAGTCTAGGCAATAGTGTCATCTTGACAGCATTTATTCTTCCCAACCAAGATAAATTTTGCTTTGACCATAGTTTTAGGTCTTGCTCTAACTTGTGGTACATGGGAGGGAAGTTTTTAGCGTAAAGGGACTCGAATTTAGAAGTAAGGGAGATACCCAAATATTTGATATTGTATTCATTCCAGGCAAATTTAAAATTCATTTTAAGTAGGGAGACCCTCTCAGGGTTAAGAGAGATGTTTAGGGCTTGGGATTTGGCAAAGTTAACCTGCAAACCTGTTACTGTCGCAAAAGAGGAAAGAATTTTATTCAAATTAGGTAGGGAGGTTAGAGGGGAGGTAATAAAGAGTATTAAGTCATCCGCAAACAACCCACATTTGTGCATTTGGGGCCCACAAGAAACCCCCTTTACATCAGGATTCTCTCGTATAGCTATCTCCAATGTCTCTATGGCCAATGCAAAGATTGCGGGTGACAACGGGCAGCCTTGCCTTGTTCCCCTTGCTATGTGGATCGGGGAGGAGTAATGTCCTTGAATTCGAATACGCGCTGTGGGCGTGGAGTATAGTGCTTTCAAGGTTCTGATAAATTGATTCCCAAAGCCCCAATGCTCTAACAGGGTAAAGATGTACTGCCAGGACACAGTATCGAATGCTTTTTGTATGTCCAGGGAAAGTAGCATTCCCTGTTGCTTAGGTCCTCCTGGCCAATTAGACTGTAAGATCGAGACTATATCAATAGCTCTTCTAGTTTGATCAGGGCCCTGTCTACCTGGGATAAATCCCACTTGGTCTTTGTGAATATAGGAGCTGATGAATGAGTTTAGTCTGTTTGCTAGGACTTTGGTGAGGATCTTTAAATCGTTATTTATCAACGATATTGGTCTATAGTTAGCTACCTCTTCTGGATTTTTATCGGGTTTCGGGATAACAGTAATGAATGCTGAGTTTAGATCAGGTTTTAGGGGGGAACCGGAGGTTTTTTCGCTAAAAAATTTTGGCATAAAGGGCGCTACTATCTCTGAGAAGGTTTTATAGTAGGGGACCGATAGACCGTCCGGACCTGGAGCCGTTCCCCCCTTTAGGTTTTTGATAACCTCCATGGATTCTTCCACTGAAATTGGGTCCTCCATGATGGTTTTGTGTTCATCAGAGAGTTTAGGAATAGGAAGGGTGTCTAGAAAATGTGAGATGGAAGCCTGCTGACCAGCACTACAAAGCTTGTCATAGAACTCTCTGAAAGCTGTAAGGATTTTGGAGGGATCAGAAGTCGTGGTCTGATTATGAGATTTGATCCTCGGGATTGTGTTTAGCCTCACCCTGGGGGTGAGTTTATTGGCCAGCATCTTGCCTAATTTGTCCTTCTGGGTATAAAATTTCGCTCCGCTCCATCGGATCAGTTTTTTAGCTCGTGTTGTCAGGGCTAAGTTAAGTTGCAGTCTGACTGAGTCTATTTGTGTCATGCTAATTCTGGTCGGGTCTTTTTTATGTTGGGCTCTGAGAGAAGCGTACATTCTTTCCAATCTAACTATATCAGCCATTCTTTCTCTTTTGATTTTGGATGCGAGCTGGATAAGTTTACCTCTGACGGTTACTTTATGGGCTGCCCAGAGCACTTCTGCGGATACCTCCCCATCGTTATTTAAAGAGAAGTATTCGGTTAGTGCTTTATTAATCTCGATCACATTAATGGGGTCTGACAAAATTGACTCATTAAGCCTCCACTGGAAATGTTTGGGTCTGTATGAGAGTGAGTCGAGAGATGCTGACACAATAGAGTGATCCGAGAGTGACGTGTCTATAATCCGAGCATCATTGACATGTGGAAGATGATGTGAGGGGATGAGAATGTGATCTATCCTGGCATAGGATTGATGGGGGTTAGAGAAATGGGTATAATCTCTTGTCGTTGGGTTCTGTTCACGCCAAACGTCTGCCAAACCCTGAGCATGGAGTAATCTAGCAAATTTTAGGCTGGCCCTGGTGGGGCGAGTTAGGATGGGTTTGGCTGGGTTGGACTTATCTAGCCCACGATCAAGCGCCATGTTGGAGTCACCCCCAAATATGGGAGTCCCCTCCAACATAGGGCTCAGGGTTGACATCATTGATTGAAAAAACCTCAGTTGCCCTTTATTTGGAGCATAGTATGAGATAAAGGAGAAAACGTGCCCCTCAATTAGGCCTTTCACTAAAAGAAACCTGCCTTCTGGATCTTTGTACTCGGCTTGCCAAGTGAAATTGCAAGATTTTGAAAATAAAATTGCAACCCCTTTTGATTTGTCTTCTGCCTTTGCCAAATAAAAAACTGGGAAGTGATGGTGTAAAAAGACAGGGCTGTACCGTCTAGGGAAGTGAGTCTCTTGAATCAAAACCACATCTAGTCCAAGGGATTTGTAACTGTCAAATATTTTTCTCCTTTTTATTGGAGAATTAAGACCCTGGGCGTTGTGGGTAGCTATTTTAAGTATAGGTTTCGGTGCATTAGCCATGGAGAGGAGTTGAGTGTATGCTGTCTATCCCTGCGTCACTTACCTTTAGGTGAGCCGGATCTCTAGTTGTCTTCTGTATGGACCTTCTGTGAGATGGTTTAGTTTGATTAGGAACCTCAGTGATAACCTGGATGGATTCTGAGAAACACACAATTGTTAAGCATCTTAGTTCGTAGAAGGGGGAGGGGAGGAGGGAGAGGGAAGGGGTATACAGAAAGAGCAAGATAGGAAAGATAGAGGAAGAGACCATAGACAGCTTCTTCAGAGAAAGACGGTCCGCTCCCTGGGGAAATAACCCTTCCCCCGGGCCAGACCTTACAAAAAGTGTCTGCACCACTGTGAGCAGACAACCCATCCCACAAATCTTCAGGAGACTGAGGGATAGGCGGAGGCACATGCTAAGCACCCAGCTCCACGGCGCTCAACTATCTTTTGTTCATTTAGAAAACCTAGCACAGAGGGTTTAAATTCCCATAGAGGAGGGACCTCCAGTCCCCTGGGATGAGCATCTGGATAACTACCCCTCACCCGCCCCTTTTCAGAGCAGGCAATGAGGTGAACATCTTAGAGCTACTATCTATTATAATTGAGAGGAAACATTTAGTTCAGTAACTAACCCACTAACATTAGGGGGCCACTATGAGCCCAACTCATAGAAACAACCACGTGAGAAACATAAGGTTTCTGTCTTCTAGCAGATGGTAATAATGAGCCAACAGGTTCGTTTAAGGCCTTATCCAGGACTATAAGCAAAATCAATTGGGGAAATCCCTAGATCGGATCCATATCTTAATATACTGAAAATTAAGAAAGTTTGTTCAATAGAATTTGGGAGGGCAATTGCCCCTTTCAGAATAAGAGGAAGTCTCTGATGAGTACTCCCTTTGGGAGCCAAGGTAGAGAGTAGGAAATATAAAAATAAAATAAAATTAATTGCTGGCAATACTCAGGTCGGGCGAATGTCTTTCGCTTTCTTCGATTTCGGGTTGTTCCACAGGGGCGTCAGGGGGCTGATGGGTGGTGGCCTTTTAGTAGAGTTGTTGGCTGGGTTTGATGTGTCCATATCCGATTCTAGCGAGATCAGCTTCAGTGAAAGGAGGGTCTTCTTGCCATCTTGGAAGTGAGAGAATGAATAGGGTTTACTCTTGAAAATGAATTTAACGGCAAATGGGAATGTCCACCAGTATTTGATGTCCTTCTGGGCCAGGATCCCTAAGAGAGGTTTCAGGGCCCTTCTTCTCTGGATCGTGGAGGGGGATAGGTCAGCAAAAATTTGGATAGGGTGACCGTGATGGGAGATCTGTTTCGCCGCTCTGGATTGCTTCATTATTTCCTCCTTTACCTGGTAAAAGTGAGGTTTAGCGATTACATCCCTGGGGGAACCATCTTTTCTAGGAGGGCCCAGGGCTCTATGAACCCTGTCCAATTCCAGACGGTGTTGCGGTATGTTAGGGATCAGGGATTTAATTATTTCCTGTGTCGCTTGTGAGACCTCTGTAAAGGTTTCAGGGAGACCCCTGATTCTGAAGTTGGATCTCCTGGATCTATCTTCAAGTTCATCGATTCTCAGTAGGGCTGAGTCGAGCCTATCTTGAAGTGTCTGGATGTGGCTAGAATTCTGGTTAGTGGTTGCTACTGTCAAATCCAGCTTGTTCTCTATGGCTTCCATCCTGGAACCTAGGTTCTGGAAGTCAGCTTTTATATCGCCAGTTATCTTGGCTGCTGTATTGGCCAGTCCCCTCTCCAGTAAAGTAGACAACTTCTGGAATAGATCATCGTGATGGGGACTTTCTTCATTATTCGGGGATGTAAGGTAGGGGCCCCCTTGGTGTGCATGAGAGGGTGTCCCTGCTAAAGGGACAGCATTGTCCCCAAAGTGTCTGCTAAGTAACGATTCAGTAGACGCTGGGGATGGGGTCATATGTTGCATGAGCAGGCTTTGACTGGCTGGGGTGTATGACAGGGTGGCGGGCGCTAACACTTGCCTCTGCTCTGCATGTCCCTCCATGTTTGCAGCGTGTAGCTGGGCCGCGGCGGCCATCTTGGTATACCCCGGCGGCTGAACCCGGTCAAATTGCGGCCCGAGGTCTCTCCGTACCTGGTTTCCACTCATGCGGCGGGATTCCCTGGTGAACTGGGAGTCTGGATCGCCCGTTGTAGCTCGTCGGTGATCCCTCTGTGCGGTGCTGTGAGCGGCGCTAGAGCTAGGTGTGATGGAGCTCCGGCTCAAGCGGCCATCTTGGAGACTCCGCGCATGCGCACTGTTATATAATTTTTTTGAGACACATAGAGATTTTTACTTTGGTGGCATTTAATAAACACTGTTTTATAAATTTTTTACTATATTAATAAAAAAAGACTAAAAACTTTAAAATAAAAACTCTTTCTTTTAATATAAAAATGCCAGGACATTACAAACACCCCTATAATGACCCCTTTTCAGAAAGCAGACACCCCAAAGTGATCTATTTTTTTGCCACAATTTTTGGGAAATAAAGAAACATGCTGGTATTGAGGAGGTGAAAACCCAGAACTTGGTAATGGTGCACTAGATACAGTGCATACACAGAGAGAGGAGGAGATGGATGGGGTTAATGTACAGATTACATAGAATGTGAGGATGGAGATAAGATGATCAATGTGCAGATGTAGAGATATGGCAGAGTAAATATACAGGTCACATTGAATGGAAAGCTGTAGATTTGATGTATAGGTGAGGAGGGGCGTTAAAGGTTTAAAGAGGAAGGGTTTAAAGAGGAAGGGTTGGCGCTTACATGTAGGCATTACACTATTTACATCTGTGATCACAATGATCCCAAGGTACAAAGCCACTCAGATCAGCTATATACACAGTGTCTCTGAACCCTAATGGGGCCCCCTCCTACCCTAGACTTTATAGCAGCCACATTGATTGCTATGACTATTGTTGTACCACTGGTATCATATTACCTGTACATATCACTATCAAACTTCAGGACTTTACACATTTAAACTAGAATTGGTTAGGCTGATTTCAAAATGATGTAGTACAGTTTGACTGTACCATGGGTGCAGCACAGTGTACCCATGAGCTTGGTGAGGGTTGGCTGCGCTTTCCCATAGGGTTCTATTAGGGCCTGCGGTTTTGGTGTGATTTTTGAATGCATAATAATGATGCAGCATGTACTGTAGGTGTTTTGGTGCTCTTTCAAAAAGTGCACCAAAACTGCTGGACCTAATAGAACTTTATGGGAAAGAGAAGCTAACCATCACCAAACCAGCGGGTACACTGTGCTGCTTCCAGGGTGCAGTCAAACCGCATTGCATCAGTGTAAAACCAGCTTTAAGCCTGCCTTAGATGGATTGAATCTCAACTGGTTCTTGATCGATCAACTTCAGTACAGCAGTATTTATTGTGTTCTCCCAGCCAGGAAGGCTCACTGCGCAGTGGCGTCACTAGGGTCGGTGTCACCTGGTGCTGTAAAATATGGTGTCACCCCCCCCCCGGTCACTGAGCATGAGCAATCCAGGGCACTGAGCAGGCTAGCGCATCAGCACACCTCTGCCCCCTGTGTAATCCCCTAATGTTACCGCCTCGTGCAATCTACCTAATGTAACCCCCCCCTGTGCAATCCCCCTAATGTTACCCCCTGCAATCCCCCTAATGTAATGCCCCCCCTGTATACCTCCCCTTCCAACATTTACAGACCTCAGATCAGCGCTGCTCTGTGCACACGAATGTCCCTCTTCCTAGGCTCCTCCTCCTGTTGTGGATATACTGTCAGTGTGGAGTGGAGGAGGAGCCTAGGCATCGACGTCGGTCTGAGGATTGCAATTGTGATAGGACACTGGCACCGTGACCTCTCCCCACCTGCCTGTCACAAGTGCCGTTGTAGATCGCAGTGCCGGTTCCCGGAGGACATGCGGGCGCAGGGGAAGGAGGAAGAGGAGAGAGCCGCGGCCAGCGCGGCGCCTCTCAATGCAGTGCTGTGCCAGGTGTCACCCCTCTGGTGGGTGTCACCCGGGTGCAGCCCGCACTCCCCGCACCCCCCTTACAACGCCTCTGTCACTGCGCTCCCCTGCCGGCAGAACACAATATCATAGTGGGAGGGATTCCCCCATCAACATTAACTGTGTTGATGGGGGAATTGCGCGATTGCAGGAATCAAATCATCTATGGCCTACCTTAGATTCCCTGGTTGTTATTGCTGTCTGTGTTATCACTGGAAAGAGACCTTCTATTTGACCTTGTGACCATTGTCACAGGGACAAAAATTGATGGGAAGTCCAAAGATTTACATTTGCCAGTATAACAGAACAGGGGAAGAAATTTTGTAAGTGGTATACCTTTACTGCTGACAACTATCCTAGGGCAGATTGTGGTTGGATGAGATGTCCTATTACTTCCTGTTTCTCCAGGATAAAGTAAGAGGTGACATAAAATCTCCCAAATATATACTGGTAAGCCCTGTACACACGGCCGGGAATCCTGTCAGGAAAAAAAACATTGGTTTTCCTCTCGGGATTCCTGGCAAGCTTGCCTTGCAAAGCCGTGTATACAGACGGGCACTCAAAAGAACCGCCGTTCTTTTGAATGGCAAGAACGCATCATCAACTACGACGAGCCGGCGTCTTGTCACATTTGATTCCATCGTCGCCATCTTGCTACACCCCACACTAACTTTGTATGCTACTGAGCATGCGTTGAAGTGTTATCGAGCATGCGCGGTTTTGTTACCCTGCAGGTAAGCATACAGACGACCGGTTTTCTTGGCAGGAAACACTCTGCCGGGAATCCCGACAGGAAAATAGAGAGCAGGTTCTCTATAGCCCTGTACACACGATCGGATTTCCTATGGTTTTTAAACCGTTGGATTTTTCCATCGGAAAACCGATGAAGCTGACTTCCATCAGTCTTGCCAACACACCATCAGTCAAAAAACCGACCGTTCCAAACGCGGTGACGTAAAACACTCAGATGAGCCGGGAAAAATTAAGTTCAATGCTTCTGAGCATGCGGCGACTTGATTCTGAGCATGCCTGGGTTTTTTAACCGATGGACTTGCCCATAGACGATCGTAATTTGCTATCGGTTTTTTATCCTTCGGAAAAATTTAAAACATGTTCTATTTTTTGACACTGATGGAAAAAAGACCGATGGGGCCCATACACGATCGGTTTGTCTGATGAAAAAAATCCATCGGACTGTTTTCATCGGTAAAACCGATCGTGTATGCGGCTTAATTTTCCGTCGGGATTCCCGGCTGTTTTCCTGACGGGAAAACTGCTAGGGAGCATTCACACGGCCGGGATTCTCGGCCAAATGCTCGATTGGCAGTTTTCCTGCCGGGAAAACCGGTCGTGTGTACGAGGCTTTATATATATATATATATAAAAAAATATATATATATATATATATATATATATATATAAATATATATATATATATATATAAATATATATATATATATATATGTGTGTAGTGCCCACTACCTTTTGGTATGTGTTAAATAGGTTTTTATTGTTTTAAACTGTCAGTGCAGGCAAAATCTAGTCAGGGCTGTGCATTAAGCTAGGCCTGGTTGTTTTGATCTGGGACTGGGAGTGTCAGAGTAGCAGTGGGTGTGGCCACCTGTGCTCAGGCTCTGGAACTCCTCCCCTGTTTTAAGGAAGAATGTTCTGGAAGGGGGCAGAGCTTGAAGCTCTGAGTGACAGGCAGCTTGTGTGGCAGCTCTGACCAATCCCCAACTAGGGTTGGCAGGGGGCGGGCCTGCTATATAGGCTGAGGTAATATGCCACTGGGGAGGAGTCGTGAGAGGAGAGAAGATGGGGCAGTAGTGTCTGTGTGAAGGCCCCAGACCTGAGGGCCTACCAGGTGCTGAGGAGAAAGTCCTGATGGAGGACCACTTTTCTTTAACACCGCAGAGGAGGAATTCAGTACTAAGAGAAAAGAGCCTGGAACTGTTACTGCTGGACTGTGCGGTTGAACCATGTCTCTTCCATGGAACGGGGACCATGGAGAAGGTCAGTGGGTACATGACAGCAAGTGATGGGACCGGAGGAGTCTATTCAAGGAGCTTGAGAATATCTGCTGTTGCGCCGAGTAACGGAAAGCCACAAGGGGGTGTCTTAGACGGGATGTTGCACGGTCAGTCCTATACAGCAGGATGTTACAAGGAGAGACTCTAACCTTATCTAAACTCAATATGGAAGGCTGTGGCCGGGGAACTTAACTTCCATATCACTGGACTATTTGGGCCTAGTAGTCCGTCAGTTACCATTTGCAGTAGAGGGACTGTGGTGTCGGAGGGGGGTGTGTGAGGATACGCTCCGAACGCAGGGCCAGCATTTGGATAACTGTAATCACCACAGAAAGTCATTCAGAGTGACTTTTCCACAAGAAAGCAAGAAATCCAAAAGGGGTTTTACTCAGGAATCCTTAAAGTAATATTCTGCAGGAATCAGTACAGCATACAAGGGAGCAATAGTCTGCAGTGACGCAGCTCACTAAACTACAATCTTTGTTGTGCCTTATCCTCAGAATCTAATCTACTAAGTACTAATATCTATGGGAAACCCATGTCATTGCACCCTTACCCAACGCCGCTACCCAAGAAATCTTTATAATAAAAATACCGCAAGGTAAAGCAAGTGACTCTTCATTGTGTCTTAAGAGAGAAATGGATGAATGGAGGGTCAGACAACAAGGTGATGTGTGGATCTTTTGAACTTGAGCCCAGAGTGCACCGCTACATATATATATATATATATATATATATATATATATATATATACTGTATACATGTGTATATATATATATACAGTGGGGCAAAAAAGTATTTAGTCAGCCACCAATTGTGCAAGTTCTCCCACTTAAAAAGATGAGAGAGGCCTGTAATTGTCATCATAGGTATACCTCAACTATGAGAGACAAAATGTGAAAACAAATCCAGACAATCACATTGTCTGATTTGGAATGATTTTTTTTGCAAATTATGGTGGAAAATAAGTATTTGGTCACCTACAAACAAGCAAGATTTCTGGCTCTCACAGACCTGTATTTATTTATTATTTATTCTTTAAGAGGCTCCTCTGTCCTCCACTCATTGCCTGTATTATTGGCACCTGATTGAACTTGTTATCAGTATAAAAGACACCTGTCCACAACCTCAAACAGTCACACTCCAAACTCCACTATGGTGAAGACCAAAGAGCTGTCGAAGGACACCAGAAACAAAATTGTAGACCTGCACCAGGCTGGGAAGACTGAATCTACAATAGGCAAGCAGCTTGGTGTGAAGAAATCAACTGTGGGAGCAATAATTAGAAAATAGAAGACATATAAGACCACTGATAATCTCCCTCGATCTGGGGCTCCACACAAGATCTCACCCCGTGGGGTCAAAATGATCACAAGAACGGTGAGCAAAAATCCCAGAACCACACGGGGGGACCTAGTGAATGACCTGCAGAGAGCTGGGACCAACGTAACAAAGGCTACCATCAGTAACACACTACGCCGACAGGGACTCAGATCCTGCAGTGCCAGACGTTTCCCCCTGCTTAAGCCAGTACATGTCCTGGCCCGTCTGAGGTTTGCTAGAGAGCATTTGGATGATCCAGAAGAGGATTGGGAGAATGTCATATGGTCAGATGAAACCAAAGTAGAACTGTTTGGTAGAAACACAACTTGTTGTGTTTGGAGGAGAGAGAATGCTGAGTTACAACCAAAGAACACAATACCTACTGTGAAGCATGGGGGTGGCAACATCATGCTTTGGGGCTGTTTCTCTGCAAAGGGAACAGGACGACTGATCCTTGTACATGAAAGAATGAATGGGGCCATGTATCGTGAGATTTTGAGTGCAAACCTCCTCCCATCAGCAAGGGCATTGAAGATGAAACGTGGCTGGGTCTTTCAGCATGACAATGATTCCAAACACACTGCCCGGGCAATGAAGGAGTGGCTTCGTAAGAAGCATTTCAAGGTCCTGGAGTGGCCTAGCCAGTCTCCAGATCTCAACCCCATAGAAAACCTTTGGAGGGAGTTGAAAGTCCGTGTTGCCCAGCGACAGCCCCAAAACATCACTGCTCTAGAGGAGATCTGCATGGAGGAATGGGCCAACATATCAGCAACAGTGTGTGACAACCTTGTGAAGACTTACAGAAAACGTTTGACCTCTGTCATTGGCAACAAAGGATATATAACAAAGTATTGAGATGAACGTTTGATATTGACCAAATACTTATTTTCCACCATAATTTGAAAAAAAAAAATTTCCAAATCAGACAATGTGATTGTCTGGATTTGTTTCCACATTTTGTCTCTCATGGTTGAGGTATACCTATGATGACAATTACAGGCCTCTCTCATCTTTTTAAGTGGGAGAACTTGCACAATTGGTGGCTGACTAAATACTTTTTTGCCCCACTGTATATATATATATATATATATATATATATATATATATATATATATATATATATATATAATATATTGTATAGTGAGAACTAGCATTAAACAGTAGAGCTTTTAAGGACTTAGCCACTCATTTTATTTTTTTAAGGGGTTTTCTGGCTCAATTTATTTTTTATATTTATTGGATTTTCAAACAAACAAAACAGTACACGAGGTATAAAGTCCCCTGAAACACAGACCTTGTTTTCTGGCCCAATTTTATTAAAAGAAAGTTCAAAAACAAAACATGAGTTTTCCTCAAAGGGGTTCAGCATTGCTCTTCCATCCAAACAAAATTATATTGAGCCTCCTGGCTTACACATACAGCACTGTGGTTCTAGCTTTACTCCTCAGGCCCTTGTATGTTTCCTACAGACTGTCATCTCACAAACACACACTTTGTCCATACAGCTAGCAGTCCCTTGCTGCTCTGGCTCCCACCTCTCTCCTAGGTGGAGCCCAGTCCTGACTCCTGGGCGAAGACCTTGTGTTGCCGGGGTAGCGTCCAGAATCATGCTCTGGTCACTACTAAAAGCCCTTCACACAGGCCTGTATTGTTAGAAACTCCTACTAATCAAATTGTGGACAGTTCATTAGGAACCAGCTGAAATTTGTTCAGTGTATGGGCAGTTTAAGTCTTAAAGTGGAGTTCTAGGCTTTTTATGTTTATTAAAAGTCAGAAGCTACAAAAAGTGTAGCTGCTGAATTTTAATAAACATACACTTACCTGTTCCACGGTCCAGCGATGCGGCTGCCCAGAGCGTCACTCCTCTCCCCCTCCTCTCCGCCGGCGCCTCCATTGCCACTCTGGGCACCCAGCCGTGACAGCTTTCATCTTCATAGCTGGGCATGCACTGCGCATGCGCGAGTCACGCTGCGCTCCCAGAGTGGACAGGCGATCTCCAGGGACCTGTCACGTGTCCCAGGAGATCGCCTGGAGGTGGAGAGGAGGAGTCGCCTAGGCGGCCCCTGGGTGGAAGGAGGAAGTGGGACAGAAAGTAGCACTCCTAACGAAGCCCCCACTCCCCCCAAAAAAAAATTACATGCCAAATGTGGCATGTAAAGGGGCGAGGAGTGCTTAAAGCGCAAGTTCCACTTTTCGGTGGCACTCCGCTTTAAATGTGGGCTAATCTTTTAAATTCAAAACCACTATCTATTCAGATGATCTATTCAAAATTGTCACTGTAATAGTGTAGAACCATGAAGATCTGTAAAATCATAAAAGGTTTGTAAAATTTTAACAGTAAATGTACAAATAATTCTACATTTAATGAAGTAAACTGCTTATATGTCCTAATAATTTGGTAACTTGCATCACTATTTGAAAAATGTATTCACCAAACTAGAAAAATAACTTACTGTACATCAATGCTGCATTCTTTTCAGTATATAACAATGGAGCTTTTGACAAAGATATATTGATCATTAATAAAAAATGAATCGTGTGTTAATCATGTTTAGTATTTTTCACTAGATAAAAATATCAATGTTCCTGAATTTGTTATATACAGAATTCTTTCATGCTTTCATATAGAAATGACCTACTTTATTGGTAACTAGTGATAAGTTCATTGATCTGCCAAGTCATTAACTGGTTGATTAATTAATTAATTAATTAATTAGGTTGATTAATGGCTGGTTTATGGTTAATAAATATCTATAAGTATCATCTGTTCTATGATCCAACAGACCCAATAAAAAAGTAAAAACACGCTACCTAAAATGTATCTAAACCTAAAACCAAAAATGTAATGTATTGCAGCTTACTAGTTGATGATGTTGTTGGTGATGATGGTTGTCACCCTAGCCTAAACTCCTGATATGGACTGCAAGCATGTCTGTATCTCTTTATCTTCATTATATATACACTGTACATTTTTTACAGGTTCGGTCGGTGCAAAATTATCAAAATGTCTGTCCTACCCAAACTTACATATTTGTTTCAAGCCTTACCAATTCACATTCTGGTCTTTTTCAAAAAAATAAATGCTCTGTTTATTGATTTCATATGGGTGCACAGACGGCCCAAATTGCAATGTCGCCTCCCAACTCTACCCAACGAAATAGTGGCATTGCGGTACCGGATATACTGAAATATTACCAAGTGACCCATTTAGGGAGACAGATTAGTGTAGACATTCTGATCTTAAAATATGGCCACAACTTGAACAGCTACATAGTAATTTGCTTCTATACTGGGCAGGCTAGTGCTCTAAGGACTTCCCTCCCACCCTTAAGACACACCTGACCCTAGGACCCACTTTGAAGGTGTGCTTCTGTACCTGCTCCACCATTTCGTTATCTAAAGTCCACTCCCACCTCTACCTTGATCTTGGGGAAACCCTGCTTCCCTCCAGGGCTCCTAGGGTGACCCTTTTACTTTCTCCTGGAGACGCAATGTTTCCAAATTTCTCACTTTTTGGACTCTGCTCAATGACCCTCTAGCTCAATGTTGATGTTGCTGAAAGGACGGTACCACATTCACTTTTGGAGAGCTCTACAGCTCTGACACTTCTTGAGCTCCTTCCCATCCCCTGACAGCTTTCAGCGACTGTCGACAGCATTTGAATGACTTTCCGCTGACACCGCCCCTTTTCCTCACACACTCTCTCAGAAGCTCTCTTTGCTGATTATGCTGCCTGACGAATTTACACATGCTTATCTCCAGAAGTAGGAAACAGCACTGAACAGAACCTTTACCTCAGTTCAACATAGGTGTATAACACAAGTAAAAAATGCGCATGAGTCCAAAGTCACTGATATCTCATAGGTATATGATCAGATGGCGCATGTACAAAAGGTGTACAGTCAGTGGGCATGGGGTCCAGGCTCCGGGAGTAAAAAAGTTGGGAGAAAGGGGTAAAACAGAGGCTGGAAGGATAATAATAGGAGAAGTCACATGTACAATCTCAGGGCTGCCATTCAAGGAGAAACAGAAACCGTGTTCCAGGGTACTGTAAAGAAAAGCAAGGGAGAGGCGCCTCTGAGTGCAGATGTTTTAAAACAATTTAATAAAGGATGGTGCTACAAGCAACTCACATTTTACATGGTAAAAAACGGGCATTGTACGAATTCCAGTTAGAAGAGGAAGATGTCATCAGATCTGTCACAGAGTACCTCCTCCTGCTGGGGCGCTGTACTGCTGGTTATCGATTCACCGCTGTAGATGGTATTCATACGGCCGGCAGAGGTGAGGAAATGCAGTGCAAGGCCTTGATGATGGTGGCGAATGGCAGGCGAGGACCGATGACGTCATCGGCCCTCGCCTGCCATTCGCCACCATCATCAAGGCCTTGCACTGCATTTCCTCACCGCTGCCGGCCGTATGAATACCATCTACAGCGGTGAATCGATAACCAGCAGTACAGCGCCCCAGCAGGAGGAGGTACTCCGTGACAGATCTGATGAAATCTTCCTCTTCTAACTGGAATTCGTACAATGCCCGTTTTTTACCATGTAAAATGTGAGTTGCTTGTAGCGCCATCCTTTATTAAATTGTTTTAAAACATCTGCACTCAGAGGCGCCTCTCCCTTGCTTTTCAACATAGGTGTATAATTAATCTTCTGTTGAAATCATCCATTTGCATGCAAGTTGAAGAAAGCAATTTCAAAATCCTCATGTGATGGTACGGCACACTGACGGTGCTCCATAAGTATTTCCCCTCTGTATCAAAATACTGCTGGAGCTGCCAGGAGGAACAGGGGACTCTCCTACATATTTTTTGGTCCTGCCCTAAACTGGAACATTTTTGGAAAGAGGTGCACAGAATCATGCAAACATTTACCGATTATATCCGCCCAGAGCACCCAGCCTTCTTCCTCTTACATGTCCTTGAGAACATGTCCAAGAAAACATAGAATTTTTATTTATTTTTTTAAAGTCAGCAGCTACAAACACTGTAGCTGCTGGCTTTTAATAAGGACACTTACCTGTCCTACTCACCCACGATGATGGCCCCCCCGATGCCGATCCCTCGAGCACTGCAGGTCCCGCGCCGCCATCCTCACTAAGGGAAAAAGGCAGTGAAGCCTTACGGTTTCACTGCCCATTTCCTACTGCGCATGCGCGAGTCTCGCACTCCCATTTCTGAATGGACGGCTGCTCTGTGGGATTACACACAGTTCCCAGAAGGCAGAGTGCCCCATTCACTAGAAGAGGATGCGGAAGAAGACCCACCGCGGATAAGAAAGAGGCAGATTAAGGACTTCCGCATAGCAACCGCCATTTCGGGTGAGTAAATTTGTATTTATTTTTTTTCAATCTTTTTTTTCAATTGTTTTGCAGCATTTTTGTGTAATATTTTTTTCAGGGTGGAACTTCACGCTGCCAAATTGAGAGATCCATGTTTACATTTTTAGATGAGGGTAAGGTCCTTCTCAGATCTGACACTCAGTAAACCACTAAATCTTCTCATCCTCCTTCCATCAAACCTCCCGTCCCTGTCCCTCTTTTTTATTTTCCTCTGCCCTTGCTTCCCCTACTCTTTCTCTTCTGCATTCCCGCTTTGGCCTCAAGTTCCCACTTTACCTACCTGCTTGTCAGACTAAAGTCAGAATCCTCTGTCCAATGCATTTTCAAATTTTTTGTAGGGTTCTGTTCAACATTAGTTCAATTATATGAAGGCATTGTTGGTCTCTTCCTTGTTAGCTGACTCGCTGATTGCATTCTCTGCCTGGACATCTATGCATTTTGTGGTTTTATGTACTTTTTTTTTTTTAATCTTCATAAATCTTTATAATGACCATAGTATGCCTTTATACCACACTGTATACGAGTGTTCGTTTTGCATCGTGTTATCCTAAGAATGCTGGACATCTTAAATAAAGATTGGCAATAAAGAAAAAGTACTGTGTAGCACTCCAAAGCAGGAAAAGGACTTTAATAATAATGGCCATGCTGTATATAATTAGGCATCATGCACATTGTAAGCTTAACCACATAACTTCCAGAAGATTTACCCCCCTCCATGACCAGGCCATTTTTTGCGACACAGCACTGCGTTAATTTAACTGATAATATAGAGATCATGCAATTCTGTACCCAAATACAATTTCTGTCATGTTTTCCCCACAAATAGAGATTTCTTTTGATGGTATTTGATCACCATTGCGTTTTTTATCTTTTGTGCTATAAACAAGAAAAGACAGACAATTTTTTTTTTTTTATATATAAAACATCCAATAAAAAAAGAAAAAAATTATTTCTTCATAAATTTAGGCTAATATGTATTCTACTCCATGTTTTTGGGAAAAAAATCCTAATAAGCATATATTGATTGGTGTATGCAAACATTGTAGCGTCTACAAACTATGGTATATATTTATGTGTTTTTATGTTTTTTTTAATACTAGTAATGTCGGTGATCAGTGGCCGACAATCGGACACAAATTTTGCGGTGATCAGTGCTAAAAATATGCACTGTACTAATGATACTGACTGGGTTAACTGTGTGCCTAGCCAGTGTTTTTGTGTTCTGTATGTGCTGCTTTTACTAGGGGAAGAGATGAATTCTAGTCCCTGCTTTGCAGGAATACATAATCCAGCCCTTTCCCCCTATCAGAACTGCAATCTGCCTTGTTGTGGGTGCCAGAGGACATCAAGTGCTCAACACCCGCAAATCGTCTTCTGCTGTGAACAATCACAGCAGAAGTGGCCCACCAGTGGCGCTCATGCACCCCCTGCAGGTGGAAGTGAAGAATCACTAGTATATACGCGATTCTGCGCAGAGCTGCCGCCCTGTAGCAGTAAAACTGAGAGAGCCACTGAGAGCCTGAACCAGTCGCTCCTGCCCCCTCCACAGCCCAGTACCCCAGTGAGTGTGTGGGGGGAAGAGCAGGCAAGGGTGACTGACAGTCATCAGCTCTCTGTTTAGGAAGCACTGAGAACTGAGCCATTAGTGGTGTTTGATTGCTCGGTTCTCAGTCTTAGAGCTGGCGGGGGACAGATGCAGCATCAGACCGATGCTGGATCGACCTAGGTAAGTATAATTCCTAATTATTATTTTTTACCATACTCTTTTAAGGCGTCATGCACACAGCAGCTCAAAGAAGCTGCTAAAACAGGTGTTTAAGCTACAGTATTTTGAGCTTTTAATTTTCTCTGCCTGTTAACTCCCCTCCATGTTAGCCTATGTGTTCATGCACACTATGGGGGTTTTCAGGAGTTTAGTGGCAAGAAAGTTGTCAGGCATAAAAAAAACTCCACCTTGGCTAAACAAAAATGCATATATAGAGAGTTTAGGGGAGCTTAGGAGTGTTTACCTGTGATTTTTAAGTCAGGGTGCAAGGACCTTTACAAAGGTTTTTTTTTTCTGCCTGTAAATTGACTTGCCACTAGACTCCTGAAAACACTTATAGTGTGCATGGACACATAGGCTAACATGGAGGTGTGACTATACTATGGTAAGGCATTAAAATGCAAAATATGTATGAGGATGAACAACTGAGACGTTAAATAATCAATTTTCAAATGGAAATGCTTTGTTACAATGAAGACTACGTCTTTTTTTCTCACGTAATAGCCCAATAAAAAACTACCCAGTACGTACAAAATTAAGCTATGTAGCTAGTTCTATTTTGGCCCAAGCAATTCCCCCAACACCCATCCAAAATATTGTGTCTGATAATACCAATTTACATCATATTACAATAATTTTCTTACTGTGATGTACTGACAAACTTGTAAGAAATTCATTCTTTAACAGAGGTTGAAAGAGGCAAAGAATTCCCCTTGGCTGTTAACTGCCACATTAGATTCATTCAATTTAGATCATAAAGAAGCCACAATTTCCACTGCAGTGAAAGCAGTGCTAATCCCACTATCAGTTTAATTATGTGGAAAAACTGATGTCAAACTTATCATGCTAACAAAATCACTGCAGATGTCAAAATAATCTTCAACGCTGAATTATAGTTTATATGCAATTTACATGACTACATATATTTTTCTTTAGATGCATTATATGTATTTATTTGATTATGGAAAAATGAGCAAATAGCAGGAAGGTTACAACGTGGCTATATGGTGGGCCTTTTAAACTTGTATGTGTAACCAAAAGCCTTTCTTAAAAAGAGTATTGTTTTGTTTTTGTTGTTTTTTGCTCACTGTCCCCTGGTGAGGAGACTTCCGTTCACCTTTTTCCTCTTCTCCAGAGATATAACGAAAAGTAATAGACAAACTCTCAAAAGACACTGTACATCACCTCTTAGACAGATGTTACCAGAACAGGTTTTCTGATTAGAAGATTTCTTCTCACCTGCTGTTGCTATGAGAACTACAAAAAACTCATATCACTTTCTGTACCAGAGACAATAGTCCCCAGGATTAATAATGAGGGGACAGTTAGTAAATCAGCTTTACCGGGGGGCACACAGCGACATGATCTGTGAGCGCTGTGTCCACTGGGCACAAAGGATTACAGTGATTGGTACCGGGCCACTATAATTGGCCCAGGAACTGTGTAATCGCTGTAAACAATCACAGCGATCATATGATCACAAGTCAATGACAGTCATGAATGGTATCCATTCATGATAACATTGTTTATTTATGTGATCTCTGTAATGAACAATCACAGAGGCCCTGTACCATGTGATAACTGTAGCCAATCACATCAATTACAAAAGTAAACAATGAATCATGAATGAAAGCCATTCATGGCAGTTAAAGAAGAAAGAAACTCCCCTTGGGATGGGACTTTTAAGGCCAAGTACATGAAGTAAAAAAACATATATCAAAATAGAGAACTAACGAAGATATAAAATCACAATACAAATTTTATTGGACATTGAGATAAAACCAGAAAATGCATCTGGTGTATTGATCAGTGCATTTGCAGTATACAAAACGCATACAGTACATATAGCATTTTCAATATACAAAACCATGAAGTATATGTAACTAAAGTTTCTACAAAATCCTGGAAAGTGTCACGATACGTGTACCGAGATCATAAATACACACAAGATCACCCTGTGCCTTTAGAAGGCCTGAAAATGCTTATCGGATTTTGGGCTTCTCTGTGGGGCTAGGCTGTAAAAAAAAGTGTCACACGTGGGAGGAGTAGCAAAATGTGCTTTGATGTGCATTTCTAAGTATGTGTTAGAAATATCTTATTAAATGAAAATTTTGTGTAAAAAAAAAATAGGTTTTCGTTTTCTTTCTTGCATTTTCCAAGAACTTGTGGGAAAAAAAATCATTTTAAAAGACTAATTATTCCTCTTAGAAAATAACTTGGAGTTTTTGCTTTCCAAAATGGGGTCATTGTGTAGGTGTATCTACTGTCCTAGTGCTCCAGGGCCTCCAAAATATGATAGGTAGTCATTTATGTAATTTATGCTCCTTGAAAGCCGAAATACTGTCTTTGGATTTAGGGCCCTCTATGCAAACTTGGCTGTGAAAAATATCACGCATGTGGTATCCTTATACTCGGGAGGCATAGCAGAATATGTCAAGGGGTGTGATATATCTCACACACAACATAATGCCTATGTTGTGTGTGAGACATAACATGTAAAAATGACAATATTATTTTATTTCTTCATATTTCAACTTCTAAAAACTCACCATGCCTCTAGTAAATACCTTGGATTATTTACTTTCCAAAAATAAGTAATTTGGGAGGTATTTGTACTGTCCTGGAATTTTAGGACCTGAAATTAGATGAAATGATATGAGGCAGTCAGTACATCAGAATTGATCAATTGATTTTCAAATATACAGTATATACCATATATCATACTCTGTAACGTTCACACAGTCTAAATAATATACAGTGATTTGGATTATTTTTACCAAGAAATGTAGCTCTGTTGGACCTGGTAATCTCAAACCATGCAGAGCGTATTACTAATGTTAAGATAAAGAAACACCTGGGTAGCAGTGACCATAACATGATTTCATTTGATGTTAGTTGTAAGCAAAAATCACATACGGGAAAGATAAAAACACTTAATTTCAAGAGAGCAAATTTTCCAAGGATGAGGGCTGCTCTCCAGGACTTAGACTGGGAGGGAATATTGGCATCAATGGGCACAGAACAGACATGGGAATTCTTCAAAAAGACTGTTTGTGAACTCACTGCAAAGTATATTCCCATGGGCAATAAGTTTAAAAGGCTAAAAATCTATGTGGCTCACTGCCAAAGTTAAAAAAGCTATAAACTATAAGAAAAGAGCTTTTAAAAAATATAAAAATGAGGGAACACTAGTGTAATTTAAATGCTACAAAGAATATAACAGGATATGTAAAAAGGAAATCAAGGATGCAAAAATTCAAAATGAATGACAGATTGCAAAAGATAGTAGGACAAACCCCCAAAAATTCTTCAAATATATTAATAGTAAAAAGGTCAAGTCTGGGTGACTGGGGACAAAGAGAAGGCTAATTTATTAAATACTTTCTTCAGTTCTGTGTATACAAAGGAGCATGGGGGAGCTCATGTCCAAAATGGGGGTGGTAGTGACACAGCCCCAAATCCACAATGGCTCAAAAGTGATATGGTCCAGAAATATTTAGATGGAATAAAGGTGGATAAAGCACCTGGACCAGATGGCATACACCCACGGATCCTAAAAGAATTGAGCTCTGTAATTTCAAAGCCATTGTATTTAATTTTTAGGGACTCATTAATGACAGGAATAGTACCACTGGATTGGCGCAGGGCCAATGTGGTGGCTATATTTAAAAAGGGAATTAAGTCTTTACCAAGTAACTATAGACCTGTTAGTTTAACTTTTATAATTGGAAAGATACTGGAGAGATTAATAAAAGACATAGATGAGTTCTTGCTGGAAAAAAATATTTTAAGCAACAGACAGCATGGATTCATGAAAGATAGAAGTTGTCAGACAAACCTGATTTCTTTTTATGAAGAGGTAAGTAAGACCTTGGACAGAGGGGTGGCTGTGGACGTGGTATACTTGGATTTTGCCAAATCATTCGATACAGTTCCCCACACACGGCTCATGTGCAAGGTAAAGTCTACAGGATTGGAAATATCAGTTTGTAAATGGATAGAAAACTGGATAAAAGACAGAATTCAGAGAGTCATGGTTAATGATTCTTACTCTGAATGGTCTAAGGTTATCAGTGGTGTACCCCAAGGTTCAGTGCTGGGACCCTTACTTTTTAATATCTTTATAAATGATATTGGGTCTGAGATCAAAAGTAACATTTCTGTCTTTGCAGATGACACTAAGCTATGCAGTGGAATAACGTCCTTTCAGGATGTCGCCAATTTACAAGCCGACCTCAATGCTCTGTCTAATTGGGCGACTATGTGGCAGATGAGGTTTAATGTTGATAAATGTAAAATTATGCACCTGGGGGCTAAGAATATGAATGCATCATACATGCTAGGGGGAGTACAACCGGGGGGATCCGCAGTGGAGAAGGATCTGGGGGTTTTGGTAGATCATAAGCTCAATAATGGCATGCAATGCTAAGCTGCGGTTTCCAAAGCGAGCAAAGTCCTTTCTTGTATTAAGAGAGGTATGGACTCCAGAGAGAGAGATATCATTTTGCCCCTGTTCAAATCATTAGTAAGACCTCATCTGGAATATGCAGCTCAGTTTTGGGCCCCAGTTCTCAAAAAGGATATTGGGGAACTGGAGAAAGTGCAGAGAAGGGCAACCAAACTGATAAGAGGCATGGAGGAGCTCAGCTATGAGGAAATATTAGAGGAACTGAATTTATTCACTCTTGAGAAGAGGAGATTAAGGGGGGATATGATCAACATGTACAAATATATAAGGGGTCCATATAGTGAACTTGGTGTTGAGTTATTCACTTTACGGTCAACACAAAGGACAAGGGGGCACTCTTTGCGTCTAGAGGAAAAGAGATTTCACCTCCAAATACGGAAAGGTTTCTTCACAGTAAGAGCTGTGAAAATGTGGAATAGACTCCCTGCAGAGGTGGTTCTGGCCAGCTCAGTAGATTGCTTTATGAAGGGCCTGGATTCTTTCATACATAAGGTACATAATATAACTGGGTACTGACATTTATAGGTAAAGTTGATCCGGGGAATATCTGATTGCCTCTCGGGGGATCAGGAAGGAATTTTTTCCCCTGCTGTAGCAAATTGGATCATGCTCTGCTGTTTTTTTTTGCCTTCCTCTGGATCAACTGTGGGTATAGAATAGTGTATGTGGGATTGTACGATATATATATATATTTTTTTATGGTTGAACTGGATGGACTTGTGTCTTTTTTCAACCTGACTAACTATGTAACTATGTAACTATGTAAGTATGTAGCAGAATACATTTTGGCCTAAATTTATGAAGAAAGATTATTTATTTGCAAAATGTGTTTTTTTCGAAATTTTCGGTATCTTTTTGTTCATATAGTAAAATTTTTTAACTAAATACCACCAAAAGAAAGCTCTATCGGTCTCAAAAACTGATTAAAAAATGTATTTGGGTATAGTATTCCATGACTGAGTAATTGTCATTCAAACGGTGACAGTGCTGAAAACATGAAACTGGGTAGGAAGGGAGTGAAAGTGTCCGATGTTGAGGTGACCAATTATTTGACTTACTTTAACCTCTTGGAAACTGGGGCTCCAGATTAGCCCCAGGTTTCCTGGGCTAAGAGAATGTATACTACCCATCTCAATACCAACATGTTATATTTCCTTTCCAGGCCATTTTTCATTTTTCAGTGCTGAGATAGTTTAACTGACAATTTTTTTATTTTTTTTTAGTGGTATTGAATGACTGCTGTTTTTTTTATGGTACTATATAAAGGAAAAAAGGCTAAAATAATGAAAACCATCTGTTTCTCTTAGTTCCATTTATAGAACATATCAAATGAAAATGCCAGGACAGAAAAAATACCCCCAGTATAAACAACCCCCTAAAGGTATTCTAATTTATATTGCCCTACATTCTTAGAAATTAACCACTTGCTTACTGGGCACTTTAACCCCCTTCCTGCCCAGGCCAATTTTCAGCTTTTAGCGATCTCACAGTTTGAATGACAATTGCACGGTCACTGTACCCAAATGTGTACCCAAATTAGATTTTTTCCCCACAAATATAGCTTTCTTTTGGTGGTATTTAATGGCTACTGTGGTTTTTATTTAAAAAAAAAAAAAAAAAAAACGAAAATAGACTGAACATTTTGAAAAAAAAAAAAAGAATTTCATAGTTTGTTATAAAATTTTGAAAACAGGAAATTTTCTCTTTTGTTGAAGTGCGCTGATGAGGCAGCACTGATGGGCACTGATAGGCTGCACTGATGGGCACTGATAGACTGCACAGATAGGCACTGATAAGGTGGCACTGATGGTCACTAAAAGGTGAAACTGGTGGGCACTGATGAGGCAGCACTGGTGGGCACTGAGAGGTGGCACTGATGGGTGGCATTGATGGGCACTGATGAGTGGCACTGAAGGCCACTGATGGGTGGCACTAAAGGGCACTGATATGCAGCACTGATAGGTGGCACTGATAGGTGGCACTGATGGGCAATGGTAGGTGGCACTGGTGGGCACTGGTAGGCGACACTGATAGGCAGAACTAATAGGTGAGCCCACTAAATATTTCATTTTTTTGTCACAAGTGATTGAAAAATGACAAAAAAAAGCAAACACATTTTCACACAATGTTGTCACTGAAATGATATATTGCTCACACATGCCATGGATATATGTGTATTTACACCCCACAATACATTCTGCTGCCTCTCCTGAGTATGGAGATACCACATGTGTGGGACTTTTTGGGAGCCTAGCCGCGTACAGGTGCCGAAAATCAATTACCCCCTTTAGGATTTCAAAGGGGGTAAACTGTTGATTTCACTTCCTCACTACCAATCACAGTTTCTGAGGCCCTGAAATGTCAAGATAGCACGAACCCCCCCCCCCCCCCCAAATTACCCATTTTTGAAAAGTAGACATCCCAAGCTATTTGATGAGAGGCATGTTGAGTCCATGGAATATGTTATGTTTTGCCACAAGTTTCTGGAAAATTATTATTTTTTTCTTTACACAAAGTTGTCACTTAAATTATATATTGCTCAAACATGCCATGGGTATATGTGAAATTACACCCCAAAATGCAGCTTCTCCTGAGTATGGGAATACCACATGTGTGAGACTTTTTGGCAGTCTAGCCGTGTGCACGACCCTGAAAACCAATCACCACCTTCATGATTTTAAAGGGCGTAAATTGTCGATTTCACTTCCTCACTACCATCACAGTTTCGGAGGCCCTGAAACATTAAGATAGCACCAACCACCCCTCCCCCGCTCAAATGACCCCTTTTTGGAAAGTAGACACCCAAGGTGTTTGCCAGGAGGCATGTTGAGTCCATGGAATATTGGAATTTTTTATGTTTTGCCACAACTTTTATTTTTATTTTTTGCACAATGTAGTCACTTAAATGATATATTGCTTTCACAGGCTTTCTAACTTCCTCACTACCTATCACACTTTTGAAGGCCATGAAATGCCAAGTTAGCACAACTTTCCCCCCCATGACCTCTTTTCAGAAAGTAGACACCCCAAGGTATTTGCTAAGAGGCATGGTGAATATTTTGCAGCTCTCATTTGTTTTGGAAAATGAAGAAAGAAAGGGAATTTTGTGACAAAAACTGAGATCTGCAAAATACTCAACATGCCTCTCAGCAAATACTTGACCAAAAGGGGTCATTTGGGGGGTCGGTTTGTGCTATTTTGTAATTTTGAAACTATGATATGTAGTGAGGAAGTGAAATGAGCAAATTACATCCTTAGAAAGACCGAAGGCAGTGATTGGTTTTCAGGGTCCTGTATGAGGCTAGACTGCCAAAAAGTCTCACACATGTGGTATACCCATACTTAGGAGAAGTAGCAGAATGTATTTTGGGGTGTAATTTCACATTTACCCATGGCATGTTTGAGCAATATATAACTTAAGTGACAACTTTGTGTTATTTTTTTTTTAAATTTTCCTGAAACTTGTGGCAAAACATAAAATATTCTATGGACTCAACATGCCTCTCAGCAAATCTCTTGTGGTGTCTACTTTCCAAAAAGGGGTCATTTGTGGGGGTTTGGTGCTATCTTGACATTTCAGGGCCTCCGAAACTGTGAAATGTACTGAGGAAGTGAAATCAACAATTTACACCCTTTGAAATCCTGAAGGCAGTGATTGGTTTTTGGGGTCCTGTAAGTGGTTAGACTGCCAAAAAGTCTCACACATGTGATATCCCCATACTCAGGAGAAGCAGCAGAATGTATTTTGGGGTGTAATTTCACATATACCCATGGCATGTTTGAGCAATATATATCATTTAAGTGACAACTTTGTGTAAAAAAAAACAAATTGGTAATTTTCCCAAAACCTGTGACAAAACATAACATATTTAATGGACTCAACATGTCTTTAATCAAATAGTTTGGGGTGTATATTTTCCAAAAAGGAGTCAGTTGGGGGGTTTTTGAACTGTGCTGGAATTTTATGCCCAACATTAGAACCCACAAATCACCCACTCTTCTAACCCTTTTCTGACACTTTTTGTTTACATGAAAAAATTATTATTTTTTGCTCTAAAATTACTTTGGGGTTCAAACAGTATATATATATTTTAAAGCAGAGGCCCTACAGTAAAAAATGGTGGGTGCTGCAATTTTTCTTCACACAGCGATTTTCCAAACGCAATTTTTTTGGGAAAAAAAACACTTTTTAATCTCAATGCACAAAAACACACTATATTGCCCAGATGTTTGGTAAAATATAAAATATGATCGTATGCCAAGTACATAGATACAAAACATGACATGCTTTAAAATTTTGCACGCCCATGCAGCGGCGACAAACTACATATATTTTTAAAAGCCAGCTGAAAAAAAAAACATACCAAGATGATGCCTAAACCTGCAGGCATCATTCCGGTATAACCACTCAAAGTCCAGCAACATACCAGTACATTGCTGGTCTTTGTTGGGCATATAATGTAATGTTCTTTTTTTCATGCAGTCTGTGGGCTGAACGAAAAAAGAGAACCTAACAGATTCCTCCATTCACATTGATTGATGTAATATCAAAATGGTGGTATGCCCACCATTAGAATGCCACCCTGCATCCACCCACTTCTAATGATGGGCACACATGCACTGTTCTTTTTTTTCATTCAGCCCATCGATCGATGTGGATGAAGAAATCTTTGCCAAAAAAAGAGTAAAAAATATATGGCGAAGCATAAGGGCAATCTTCCCTCTGTCCACCCCAGCCCCTATGCTTCGCCATATATGCTCTTTTTTTTAACTGCTATGGTAAAATCACCTCCTACAGCACTGGAGTCACAGATTTATGTATTGTGATAAAATAAACAAATCAGAGCTGCAGCTGAATGGCGTACCTGCAAAGCAAACAACGGTTAACAATAAAATACAGTATATATAAAAAAATAATTATTGCAATCTGTGACAAACAAAAGAGTAAAAAATATATGGCAAAGCATAGGAGCACCCTATGTCCACCCCAGCCCCTATGTTTCGCCATATATGCTCTTTTTGTAACTGTGGTGGTGAAATCACCTCCTACAGTGCTGGAGTCGCTGATTTTACATATTTTGAGAGAAAACCCTGTTGTTGTCAAACTAAACAAATAAGTGCTGCAGCTGAATGGCGTACCTGCAAAGCAAACATTGGTTAACAATAAAACACAGTAACAATCCAATAAAACAGAAGAATGACATACCTGCAAAGCAAACAATTGTTAATAATAAAGCACAGTAACAATAAAACATTACAGTATAGCATAAAATACAGTAAAACAGTAGGATTAATAAAAAAACAACTATTTTTGCCTTTTTTATTTATTTATTTTTTATGTATTTTTTTGCACTTTTTTGTAACTGTAAAAAGCTTTGAACGTTCCAGGCTAGGGTCTCTCAAAATGTGATAGCCATTAAACATATTTCGAGACCCTGTGTGAATATATGCCCTAGACTGTGCCGTGCTGTACCCTATACTAATAATCCACTAGTGTGTGGTGGCAACGGAAACAGTCCCCGATGCAGAGACTAGGTTCGCCAGAACAGGAGGGACAAAAATAGCAGGTGTCATGCCTGTATCCGCGCTTGCTACAGACTCGGCATCTTTTTTGGGGTGCTCTTTGGGTAGGGTTACCAGGGAGGACATCCAGGAAAATGTCTCCCATGCAGCCGGCTCACTGTATCTGGATTGGGAAATTGGGCCACAGCACCTTCTGGATACAAAAGGGCTATGATGATCTCTTCCTGGAATTTATAAAGGATCCACTTCTTCTTAAAGCTTTGTATAGTACATAAGCATTGAAAAGAGCCAATTGGAATAAGTATACAGACACTTTTTTGTACCAGTGTCTGGCCTCATGGGCAATTAAGTACAGCCCCATTATCTGGTCGTTGAAGTCCACCCCTCTCATTTTACAGTTGTAATCGTGAACACAGAGGGGCTTCTCAAAAACACCAGCCGCCGTTGTAATTTGGACTGCCGTATCTTCGTGAATGGAAGACAGAATGAAAATGTTCAGTTTGTCCTTCCACCTCACTGCAAGCAATTTTCCCTGTGGGCACTACCAGATTTTCCCATTTGATAATAGATTGGAGGTATTCACAGATGCAGATGGAATTTGTAATTATCATATTAAATGACTTATAAATTGTTCAACACTGAGAATGATTTATTGCCTGAAGTGTCCTTGCAATAAAGTCCATATTGGTAAGATCAACCGACAGCTGAGGGTCCACATCAATGAACACCTCCCTAATACCAAAGAAAGTTCCCTTGCACACCATTTTGCAGCCTTTCATGAGGGTAACGTGAGAGTTAGGTGGAGGCCTTGAAGGCCTTGAAGGTTGCGCCTGTTGGCAAGGCATGGATATTTCACAGTTTTACTAAGAAAAGAAAAAGAATGGTTTTATAAATTGAACACCCTTGTTCCTAGGGGTTTGAATGTGGAACTTCCAGGTCGTTTTGGATAAATAGACTCGCTATATTCCCACAGTGAGTTAATGTTATGATATAAAGAATTGGTGCTGTATATCCAAATCTATTTGGAATTAGTATTGTATAAGTATGGGCGAATATTGGAAACAAATATTCCTTTTGTCAAAGATCTCTTTCCCTATGTGTGTCATACCTCTGTTATCGTGTGAATACCATATTAAATACTGTATAGTTTATACCTATATGGAGGGTAGGAAAGAATATTTTTCAGTCAAATAAAGACACATGGCAGCAGCTTCTTTAAAAGATTTAGGGGCATACCATTATGCAAATTTCTTATGGAAGAAATACCAGTGAAGGAAAGTGGCCCCCTACATCCTGATAAAACCAGATACACCTCGTTGGTGAAACGTGTTGGAATTGGCATGACGTTCTGACATCACCGTGGTTACGCTTCCCAGAAGTGGATCCGAGTGGAGGATACAGATAATCCATAGCGGGACAGCTTTGGAGAAATTAGTCTGGCGGAGAGCCCTTAAACAACACCTTTGACTGATGGATGATTAAGAGTAGATATAAGGCAAGCCTGTTCCGAGATTGAACCAATCCTGCAAAGAGATTTAGTAGCCTTTTGATGGTTTTGAAACACTAAGTCAAGTTCTGTAAGTGATAGAGTTGTGTGAACTTTTATGAATTGGCAGCAGTAATGCACTGGCGGATGAACTTCATACTGTATATATATAATAGTATACTATATTATACTATACTGCACATAATTGCAGAATAGGATGGATTTGAACACCTCATAATAGTGTGCAAAATCTTGCTTCTCCTTTCTGCTGAAACTGAAAGTTTCTTACTTATTGCTCACTCAAAGATTTACGATCAGCAACAATTTCTACTAACATGTTATGCAAGCTCAAGCTGAAAATGCTATTGCTGTCTAATCTTCCTTGCCAACGCTTTATGCTTCTGCTTATCTCTATTCTTTGCTAAAAGACTTATGAAACATCTGAAGTGATAACTCCTGCAAAAGACTATTTTTTGGTACCTGCTACTCAATGACTGAAATATCCACTAGCGATCAAGTGATCATCTGAAAGTATATGTGGAGGCATATGAACACATGCTGACCCTCAGATTTATATAAGGTGGATGGAAATGCTTTTGAGATTTATATTTATATATTGTATTAAAGCTTGGTTAGTTTAAAGCGGAGGTCCGCCGATTTTTTTTTTTTTAAAGTCAGCAGCTACAAATACTGCAGCTGCTGACTTTTGAAATAAGGACACTTACCTGTCCAGGGCGCCCGCGATGTCGGCACCCAAAGCCCGTCTATCCCTCGGCTCTCGGTTGCTGCTGACGCCATCTTCAGTAAGGGAATCGGGAAGTGAAACCTTGCGGCTTCACTTCTTGGTTCCCTACTGCACATGCACGACTCGCGCTGCACGTTCCCACTGGTCCCTGCTGTCTTCTGGGACCTGTGTGTCTCCCAGAAGCTAGCGGGGGGGGGGGCGGAGAAGGCGTCGGAAATGGCGTAGATATCCGTGGGTGGCTCGGGTATCTTATGCCCGGAAGTGGGAGCAGAATACCTGTAATAGACAGGTATCTGCTCCCCCCTCCCCCCTGAAAGGTGCCAATTGTGACACCGGAGGGGGGGAGGAATCGGAAAAGCGGAAGTTCCATTTTTGGGTGGAACTCCGCTTTAAGAGCAAGGACTGCACTTTACAGAGGATCCTAAATTTGCAAACGTGCAACTAAAATCTCTGTTTTTAACGTAAATTGTTAGACAGTGCCAGAAAATCTGGTCCCCTTGGATTACGTCATACCTCCCACAAGACTTTGATTAATCCTTGTTACATTTATAATCGAATTACTTACTCATATTGATGTCCACTCTTACAGTCCTCATTCCTGACTTCCTCTCTAGCCTTTTCCTTCTTTTTTCTTTCACTTATTCTCGCCCTTCATGTCTACACCACAATGGTATAATGATGGATAATAGCTTAAAAAATACTCTATGTTTATATATATATATATATATATATATATATATATATATATATATATATATATATATATATATATTATTGATATTATAATCTTTATTATCATTCATTATTATTCTACATTCATATTAATATCCATTTAAGATTTATGTGATTCTTAAATTTGTCATTATAAATGTACAATTATTGTTTGAATTTTCTATATTCATGTATATTACCTTACCTGGTCTCTGCACCAATAGGAGCGGATGAGTGCTGCCGATCTACCCAATGGCCGTGGAGGAGGGATAATATAAGCTCCGTGCTTACGCCGAGTAGCCACGCCCTCTGTTGAAGTCGGAAGTGACGAAACGCGTCAGTGCGTGGCTACGACGGCGTATCCAGGAAGTTAGAAGTGTGCGTTCCACCATCGGCCATCTCGTAACCAGGAAGCTCACCTCACACTGCGGTTGCAGCGCGAGTGCGGCCCCTATGTTCGGAGGACAGCGGTGACTATGCAAACACTTTCTATATGTCATTTACAAGTGAATATATTGTACGTGTAATGGGAGCAGGGTGTTTTTATACACGGGTTAACTTGAATAAAAACGGGATTACACTATGTTAGTGATTTTTTGTTTTTTATGTACCTTGAACACCGTTTAACCCACACTGATCCCGGGATGATGTTGGAAGTCTGACAGGAGGATTTTATCTTACAAGGCACATTTTACTTATTGCTCTGGTGAGTGTGAACCCCAGCGGGGTGAAGATTGGGAGTTGGTGTAGGCTTCACAACCCATCTGCTTGTAGAAACACTTACCACTTTAAGAACTGTGATCTTGCTGTACCTTCTATGACTGTGTGTCCCTACATCACACCTATTATTTGGATTTGGAGTTGGATTTGGAGTTGGACAATTATCCAACAGAGAGCGCTGTTCTATCAAAGAGACTTTGTCTTTTATAATTTTTTGATACAATTTTATTTTCTGTTTTTATGGATGCGTTTTTATTCATCTATAGAATTAAACAGCTGCTGGCATAATTTTAATGCAGAATACCTTTTATCATTGTTATTGATACTGGTTTTAATTTATTTTCTGGTTGATTATCTTTTTCTATTATTAATTTATTTTATCTCAGAACAAGTTGATTACTACCTAGGCGCCGAGGAGTGCATCTGTGGGCCTGATTTTTGTATGCACCTTTTTTTAGATTATTCAAATATATTTTTTCTTGGCTGCCATGGATGCATTACTTTTTCTGAGTAACAGGAATCTAGATATCAACAGTATATTCACAGTGAATGAACACACCACTGCACAAGTTAATTATAATGGGATTATGACTGCTCTGGGGAACACCCTGGAAAAACAAGTAAGGACTTGGTGGGATATTTGTACCCTAGAGCAATACCTGAAAGAGAGAGTCATTATTAGAAGCCTCAGGTGGGAGGTAGTCCCCCAGGATGGGTTGGACGATACTGACTCTATGACCGAGTGGTTAGAATTTTTTAATGGGGTGGGACTTAAACTACAAGAACTGGTTTTAAAAAGGAAAAGGAGGAAGATGACAAAATTGGAAATAAGAATTAATGAACTACAACAGCAACTTGATCCTATTAAAGATACCCAACAGGTTGCCGACTTTAATAGTCACATAAAGAAAAAGCTGGAAAAAGTAGACACACAAAAAAAGAAAACAAAAAAGTTCCATCGGGATGTCGGAGATTTTAGAACTAATAATATCTACCTATGGCAGCAAACCAATACAGCTGCCATAAGAGAAAATGAGGCCAATATTATGGACACCCAACAAGAGTTTGCTGTTGATAGACCACAGCCAACTCTCAATTTAGACAGACCACAGGGAATAGCCAATCCGGTACTACCCTTAACAGATAGGAGAGATTTGGTTTTACCTCATGCCCCTATTAACTAGTCTACACCCGTAAGGAACACAACTAATCAAACAAGAGGTAGAGCGAAAAATACGGGACCAATGAATTATGGAGGTCGCCCTATACCTATTGATAATTATTATCACTTACCAATATATAATAGATATGAACCCCTATGGGAGGAAGAAAACAGACAAAGATACCAATCACCACAACCTTTTTTAGGGAAGGGCCGAGGATGGCAAAAGAGGGGCAGAGGATCATCGAACTACAGGGGGAGATCAGCACCATACCCCCAACATATGCCCCAATACAGAGACCCCCCTTATGGATCCACATGCAGGGAACCACAGTGGAAAAATCCCCCCCATTGGGAACGGGAGAGGACACCGCAAACTGGTATGTGGAGAGAAGAAGTAGAGGATGTAGGGCAGGGAGAAGGACCCAGAAAAGGAAAAAGAAGAAGGAGGGAACACGAATAAGTGGCATTTTTAATCTCAGTAACGCGATTTTAACTGACAAAGAGACAAACATTTTAAATTTGGGATTAAAATGCGGACTAAATCGTCCGATAAATAAATTCAATGTCTTCTTCGATGTACACAAATACATGAGAAAGTTAAATATGAAAAAATACTTCCTCAACAAAAACTCCAACCCAGCAGCAATTGCAACCTCTGTCCCTACAGATAGTGGTTTACGTAACAAATCTCTTTTTAACCCTCTAATAGGTACAAATCAGCCCCTTGATGTTTTCAAGGGTCTGATATTACGTGATTTGGAATACATAAAACCAAAGAAGAACGTAAATCCAAGATATATCAAGGAGGGTATAGAATTATTGGAGAAGAGGAAAGATATAATAATTAGACCTGCGGATAAAGGTGGGGGCATCGTGATTCTTACAAAGGAATTCTATCACAAACAGATGATTGAGATGCTATCAGACGAAGATACATACCTTAGGCTTAACAAAGATCCCACTTCACAATATGAAGAAAATTTGGGGAGACTTGTGGAAGTGGGCTTTAAAACAAGGGCATTGACCACTAAAGAACAGAAATATCTGACACCAAGTTACAGTAGAATACCTACCATCTATACCCTACCCAAGATCCATAAAGATCTGAACCACCCTCCAGCAAGACCAATTGTTAATGGTATTGGATCTGTTACAGCTCGTGTGGGTGAATATTTGGATCATTTTCTTCAAAAAAGTGTCACTCAGACACGAGCCTTCTTAAAGGACACCAAAGATTTGCTCTTGCTACTTGATGGTATTGACCTTACTGGGAAAGATGACGTGTTTTTAGTTACAGCAGATGTGTCATCCCTATACACCGTGATCCAGCACGATGACGCACTTCTAGCCCTGAATTGGGCATTGTGCAGAAGAGAAGACATTACATTTGCTCAGAAAGTATTTTTAAGGAACTGTCTAGACTATTGTCTTGCATGCAATTATTTTTGGTATGATGGCCACCTCTATTCCCAAAAGAAAGGGGTAGCTATGGAGCCAAATTTGCTCCGAGTATAGCCAACTTATTTATGGCGGAATGGGAGGATAAGACCATTTTTAACCAAATGAGAGAGCAATTGATTTTATATCGAAGATATATCGATGATCTGTTTTTTATCTGGGCAGGGTCCTCATCCTCATTAGAAACATTTTTACAAGAATTGAATGATAATAAGTGCAATATTATACTGACAAGTGAATATAACCAACAAAGTATCCATTTCCTTGATTTGAATATTTTTCGGGTTGGCAGCAAATTAGGAACTAAGGTATACTTTAAACCTACGGATTCAAACAGCTATCTTCCAACACAAAGCGGACACCACCCGATGTGGCTTAAGAATATTCCAAGAGGTCAAATAATGCGTGTCAGACGAAATTGTACTAACGATGAGGACTATATATCCCAAGCACAAATGTTAAAAGGAAAATTTATGGACAAAGGATACAAAGAAAAATGCCTTGATAAAATTATAGAAGACTTTTTAGAAATACCTAGAAGAGCCTATTTAACTGATACCGTCTCTTTGCATAACAACACAAATAAAAAGATACATGAATGGAGTTTTATCTCTGGTTATCATTCCCAATATAAAGAAGTAGAAAATATTTTTTCCTCTCACTGGCATATCCTCCTACTGGACAAAATACTTGGGACTGTCATTCCATCAAAACCTGCTTTTATTTATAGGAAAGCCATAAACTACGGAGACAGGATAGTAAAGAAGGTATTAGACCCCCCCAAAAAAAACCCTTCCTTTTGGGATAGGGATGGCTTCTTTGCCTGTCGCAAGTGTCTCCCATGCAGAGAGGTTACAAAACCCATGAGAGCAATTGACACTTTTATCTCCTCTTCCAATAAAACAGAATTTCCTATAAAGGACTTTATTACATGCAATACATCTTATGTGGTTTACCTCCTAGAATGCCCATGCAAACTTATGTACATAGGACGTACCAAAAGGGCTCTAAAAGTACGAATAGCAGAACATGTGGCAAATATTAAACTTGGGTATAAAGATCATAATGTATCACTACATTTCAAACTTTTTCACGACCAGAATCCAGCTGGGTTGAAGTTTTGGGGGATCGACCATTTGAAACCCCCATGGAGGGTGGCCAACCTCGTAAGGGAATTGTCTAAACTAGAAACCCAATGGATATATTCAGTTGATACATTAGTACCGAAGGGGTTAAACGTTGATTTAGATATCAACTGTTTTATTAGTGATTATTAAGAAATGTATTCCCCCCTTCTGTTGTTACTAACAAGTATTATTGTTTATCAAATATACCCACTACCTTATAAAATTCCTAGACATATGAATTTTTAATTTTTAATTTCTAAATTTTAATCAATATTTCCTCTTGAGTCATTTCACTCCTCCTTTTTATATATATTATATATATTTTTTTTATATATTTTTGTAGATTTTAAATACCTTTTTTATATATACAGCTTTTGTATTTAATTATATAGACTGTTTATATATAAGTATTATATACCGTATTTATCGGCGTATAACACGCACCGGCGTATAACACGCACCCCAAGTTTAGGAGGGAATTTTAGGGAAAAAAACTTTTAGCAGGGAAGTTTAAGGAAAAATAACTTACATTTAAATGCAGCCTTGTCAGTGTCCATTGCAGCCTTGTCAGTGTCCATTGCAGCCTTGTCACAGTGCAGCCTTGTCAGTGTCCATTGCAGCCTTGTCACAGTGCAGCCTTGTCAGTGTCCATTGCAGCCTTGCCCCAGAGTCCATTTCAGCCTTGCCCCAGAGTCGCCGTGCAGCCTTGCCCCAGAGTCGCCGTGCAGCCTTGCCCCCAGTGTCGCCGTGCAGCCTTGCCCCCATGTGGTACTGAATTTAGCGGGATCATCTTTAGCTTGAAAAATAAGTCTTTTCATCTCAGCTATCTTGTCAACTCTACTAAGCCATTCGGCAATGGTGGGGGGGACAGTGCTTCTCCAGTGGATCGGTATGCATTGTGTCGCCGCATTAATAAGGTGTAGGGTAAGAGATTTGCGGTATGTCGAACAGGGGATGGATGTGTGGTGTAGTAAGTATTGTGCTGGAGTAAAATCAGGGGTATAGGTAGTGATTTTGGCAATCAAAGCATGTATTTCTGTCCAGAAAGGTTGTATCAGAGGGCATTCCCACCAAATGTGGAGGAAAGAACCGGGGGCTGAAGTACATCTCCAGCAGAGAGGGGAGACGGTCGGGAAGAAGCGATGTATTTTGTCGGGAGTACGGTACCATCTCATGTACAACTTATATCTATTTTCCTGTGCGGATATGTTAACCGAGCCTCTATGTGTATGATCGCAAATACGTTCCCTATCGACCATGGAGAAGTCTATGGATAATTCCGTGGCCCATTGTCGGTGAGTCTGAGTGTCTGGGGGGGATCCCGAGAGCAAGAGGGCATATAGTGTAGATATTAAATGTCTTTGGGGTTCTGTGTCAGTGCAAAGGAGTTCGAATGGGGTGAGAGTCCTAGACCACTGGGAAGGAGGGCGAGCCTGAAGGAGGAAATGACGTATTTGGAGGTATTTAAAAAGGGTATGTGGAGGTCAGGGAATTTAGAGGACAACACAGGCTGCGAGAGAAGTGTATCGTTGTCAAAGCAGTGATGTGCTCTGACCGGTGGGTCAATGGGCCCTACGTGTCGGTTAGTGGCAGGAATGTCCGCCGGAAAATCTGGGTTCTGGGTGAGAGGCGTCAGTGGCCCAGGAAAAGGGGTTAGTTGAAGGATGTGGCAGGATGATCTGAAGTTATAAAGTGTAGGGCCTATTAGGGGGTGATTGGAGCACTCCTGCGGGATGGAGCATGTGTTGATCCATGGTAGATGGTGAAGAGGAATTTGGGAAAAATAATTTTCCACCTATACCCAGTCTTTGCTGGAGGAGTGTGTGTGCCAATCCACGATTCGTGTGAGCTGGCAGGCCCTATAATAGGAGTGTAGGTCTGGAAGTCCTATGTCTCCCTTACTCTTGGGAAGTGTCAGTTTTGCCCAGCTGAGACGAGGAGGGCCCGCAGACCAGAGGAGGTTTCTGCATAATTGCTTAAATGAAGTAAAATAAGAAGGGGGGAGTTTAATCGGGATGGCTTGTAAGAGATACAATAATCGGGGAAGCACGTTTATCTTTAATATGTCAGCTCTGCCAAACCAGGAGAAGGGGCCCTTCAGCCATTTATTTGTGTCCTTCCTAATAGATTGAAGTGCAGGGAGAAAGTTCTTTGCAAAGAGGTCAGACAATCTGGTAGGGATTTTGATGCCCAAGTACGTAAGATCATTGGCTTCCCATTTAAAAGGGAAGTTGGCTTGACAGAGGAGGACCGTTTGTTGAGGAAGGGAGATGTTGAGTGCCTTGGATTTGTCAAAGTTGATTTGCAGGTTAGCGAGCTGTTTAAAGAGGGTAAAGTCTTTGAGAAGGTTGGGGATGGTAGTCAAGGGATTCGAAAGAAACAGGAGAATATCATCTGCGTAGGCCGCAATCTTGTAGTGATTGCGATGAATGGTAATCCCCTGTATATCGGGGTTTTCTCTAATTTTGCGGAGGAAGGGTTCCATGGTAAGTACGAAAAGGAGCGGAGAGAGGGGACAGCCCTGGCGTGTGCCGTTGTTTATGGGGAATGAGGTAGACAGCCTACCGTTGACCCTTATCCTGGCTGTGGGGGACGCATACAGTGCCATTATCATTAGTATAAGCCGTGGTGGGAACCCCATAGCCTGTAGAGAAGCGGACATATAGTCCCATGCTACTCTGTCAAAGGCCTTTTCGGCGTCAAGGGACAGAAAAAATCCCTTAGACGCGGTGGAGGTCAGCCAGTGGTGAATGTTTAAGGCCTTGGTAGTGTTATCCCTGGCTTCCCTGCCAGGGATAAAACCTACTTGGTCGATGGAGATCAATTTGGGGAGTAAGGGGAGTATGCGGTTTGCCAAGATCTTCGCGTAGAGTTTCACGTCTACATTGAGGAGGGAGATAGGACGATAGTTGGAAACTACCGTTGCGTCCTTACCTGGTTTCGGAATGAGCGTAACGTGGGCCTCCAAAATATCCCTGTTTTGTGGGGAGGAAGAGGATGGCAGTTCATTAAAGGCCGAAACAAAATGGGGAAGTAAAATATCCGAGAGTGACTTGTAGTAACTAGATGTCAGGCCGTCCGGGCCTGGACTCTTGCCCGGTTTCAACTGTCTCAGGGCTTGTAGGGCTTCTTCAGTGGAGATTGGCACGTCCAGATCAGTTAAAACATCTGAGGGAAGAGGGGATGGGCTGTATTGGGTTAAAAATTTGGTTATAATCTCGGGGCGTCTGGAGAGGGGGTCACTTAAATGCGGAGTGGGAAGGTTGTTAAGTCTGGAAAAATATGCTACAAATTGGTTGGCTATGTCTTCCGTGCGATTGACAGTGGTGCCAGAGGGGGTTTTGATAGTGTGGATCGTGTGTGTAGATTTTTTCTGTTGTAAGGCTCTCGCCAATAGTTTACCCGCCTTGTTGCCAAATTCATAGAATAATTTTTGTGTTAATGTGTATTTACGCTTTAGAGTCTTCTGGAGTTCTTCCAATAGGTCAGCCCTAGCTGCCAGGAGGTCGGCAAGGCAGTCATCAGCCAAAGAGCGTTTATGGACGTTTTCAAACCGTTTCACTCGGTTTGATAGGTCCTCGATGTGAGCTTTCCTAAGTTTGTTCCGTTTAGCCGCTAGAGATATGATTTCGCCCCGGATAACACACCACACTTGTGCGCGGCCCACGTAATCATCGGAGATGTGTCCCCATTGGAGTTTTCTCTAAAATAATGTGAAAGACATTCTGATAATTTTAGGGTATTATCTACGTCTAGTAGAAGTGAGTCGTCCAGGCGCCATATCCTAGATCCGGTATGTCGGAGCGAAAGTGTAAGAGTCATGGTTATGGGGTGATGGTCCGACAAAACCATAGGTCCAATGGTGGCCTCTGTAAGTGTCGTCAGGTCGTTTTGGGTTACAAAAAAATGATTGAGTCTAGAGTATTTGTTATGCGGCGCGGAAAAAAAGGTGAAGTCTTTAACCGTCGGGTGAAGCGTGCGATAGGTGTCATGGAGATTCAAAGTGGTCAGGCGAGTCTTAATCGCACGAAGGGCGCTATATGTCATAGAGGAAGAGCCATTAGAAGTGTCTAGAGATGGGACGAGAGGAACGTTAAAATCTCCCCCCAAAATTAAGGTGCCAGTTTGAAATGCGGTGAGTTGGTCCAGGGTCTTACGGTAGAAAGCCACGTGTTTAGAATTTGGAGCATAAATGTTTGCAACAGTAAAGGGTTTGCCATGGATCGTGCCTTTAAGGAAGAGATACCTCCCGTCGACATCCCTGTCAATATCCGTGATCAGTAGAGGACAATGTTTCGAGAGTAAGATGGAGACCCCTTTTGACTTGGCCAAGTTGTTGGTGGCGTGGTAAACAGTCGGGAAGTGGAGGTCGTTGAGCTTGGGGATATTATTCGTACGGAAATGGGTCTCTTGGATAAGAGCGATATGCGTTTTAGCTTTGCGAAGGGTATATAACAATTGAGATTGTTTTTCGGGCGTATTAAGACCTCTCATGTTAATGGAGTATAGTTTAAGTCGCGTAAGGAGATTTGGGGCTGTAGGGACAGAGCCAGCACTCAGATTCTCACCCGCCATTCCTATGGGGGGGGAGGGGTTGAGGGGGGGTGAGATTAAACAGGTGTAGCAAGGGGGTAGAACTACCTCCAAGACGTCGTAGAGGAGGGGAGGTTTTGGTGAAGACCGATGAGGGGGAGGAACCTGTCCCAATCCCTCAATAATGGGAAATAATCGGCAAGCTACAGGGTGCGGCGGGTGATCGCACGCCTGCCAGGCGTGCTCGCACCCTCACACGCCGCCGTGTGGGGGTTGACCAAGACCAGAGCCAGTGAAGGATTGTAGAGTGAGGGATAAAAAACGTGTATACAGGCGATATCCCACCACCCCAGGACAATCTAACACTATAATACGGAGGACCAGACACCAGAAGGGCCAAAGAGACGTAATGTCTGCTAACGAAGTTCGCAAATACCATAGGGTTCAGCGAGAGTAGAGGGGCCTAGAACCAGTGAAATGGTATTCTGTAGGGGCTAGAATTATAGGGGGTGGAATGTTATCCCAACTAAATGAGGCATAGCCTAATGTTTCATGTTCATGCCGGAACACCTAGCGTGGTTCTTCATAGGTAAACCCACACGAACATAGTGCGACCTTCCAGTGTAAACAAAATACTTCTAAGAGCTGTAACTTACAATAGGACCCAAACCTCAGAAGGAACCGTATCAGAACATAATAACCACAGAAACTTATAAACTTAACTATCATACCCATAGTAGCGAAAGGAACGGGGAATAGGGTGTGAACCATACCAGGAGACCCCATAATGTACCTTATTAAGCGTATGAGTGGAGTCTTCCCCCAAAATTCTAGGGGGGCAAATGTAAAAATTCCCCCCACCCGCCCAATAGAAGCATGTAGCAGGGGACGCTGTCTGTAGCTCAGAAGGTTAACCAGGAGGTCATAATGTCACACTAGATAATGGAAGCTTAGGGGAAGGGAAGAGAGGGAGGAACTAGGAGAGTGGGAGGTAGAGGGGTGATGGTAGGATGGAAAAGGGCACAGGGAGAGGGGAAAAAAGGTGGGGAAGGGAGAGGAGGGAGGAAAAGGGGGAGGGGGGAAAGAGGAGGGGGGGGGAAAGGAGGAGGGAGTGAGGGGGGAGGGGAAGAGGAAAGAAGGGATGGAAAGAAGGGGGGGGAGGAACAAAGATCAGGAGAGGCGGTGGTGGGGAGGAGGGAAGGTGAGTTTGGGGGGGAGGAAGGAAAAGGGGGAGGGAGGAAGAGGATGGAAAAGGGGGAGGGAGGAAGAGGATGGAAAAGGGGGAAGGGAAAAGGGGGAGGGGGAAGGGAAAAGGGGGAGGGGGGAAGGAGGTGGGGGGAGGAGGAAAGGAGGTGAGGGAAGGGGGGGGGCAAAGGGCCAGTACCCCCACAAGTAACATTAAGGAAGCAAGAAAGGTTGTGGAGAGGTGTTCAGCTATTGGCCGACCAGTCCAATAATTAAGAAGTTCTCTACTGCTGATGTTGTGCACGGCAATGCCAGCACTTCCATGGAGTGCTCGATCATGAGTCAAGTTGGACTATAGTGGAGAATCAGACAGCGATGGCTGGGGCAGGGACTCAGCGTACCTCTCTACGAGCGGGCGGATCATGAAGCGCGGTCAGTATTCTCCATGTCCTGGAACCGCGGTTCAATCTGTTGTGATTTTATGTTATGCATCACTATTGTCCCTTTAACATTATTCATCAGCTGAATATCTATTTTGAATTAACTACAATTTTACCCCACTGCTGCATGTTCGCAGCGGTGTACAAATCATCTGTTTACTATCCTTTTAAACATTGATACCTTATATGATTTAGAAACCGTCTGGTGACAACCAGAAGTTATGTTACGTTTATTAAGTTGTTATTCACCGGTCAAAGATTTCAAAAACGTGTGCAAATATGGATCTTTATCTACGGCGCTTGTTTATACATCACTATGTTTATCCCTGTGACTTGACACGGCTGACGGCAGTCTCGGCTTCCGCCTGGTCTCTGCACCAATAGGAGCGTACGAGTGCTGCCGATCTACCCAATGGCCGTGGAGGAGGGATAATATAAGCTCCGTGCTTACGCCGAGTAGCCACGCCCTCTGTTGAAGTCGGAAGTGACGAAACGCATCAGGGCGTGGCTACGACGGCGTATCCAGGAAGTTAGAAGTGTGCGTTCCACCATCGGCCATCTCGTAACCAGGAAGCTCACCTCACACTGCGGTTGCAGCGCGAGTGCGGCCCCTATGTTCGGAGAACAGCGGTGACTATGCAAACACTTTCTATATGTCATTTACAAGTGAATATATTGTACGTGTAATGGGAGCAGGGTGTTTTTATACACGGGTTAACTTGAATAAAAACGGGATTACACTATGTTAGTGATTTTTTGTTTTTTATGTACCTTGAACACCGTTTAACCCACACTGATCCCGGGATGATGTTGGAAGTCTGACAGGAGGATTTTATCTTACAAGGCACATTTTACTTATTGCTCTGGTGAGTGTGAACCCCAGCGGGGGAATCTTATCTCACACTAGTGGTGAAGATTGGGAGTTGGTGTAGGCTTCACAACCCATCTGCTTGTAGAAACACTTACCACTTTAAGAACTGTGATCTTGCTGTACCTTCTATGACTGTGTGTCCCTACATCACACCTATTATTTGGATTTGGAGTTGGACAATTATCCAACAGAGAGCGCTGTTCTATCAAAGAGACTTTGTCTTTTATAATTTTTTGATACAATTTTATTATACATGCATATACTGTTCTTCTGCATACTGTGAATCTTTTCATTCATCATATGTAACCTCAACAGTTATTATTTTCTTTTTTATGTCAATAATCAATAAAAATCCATGGAAAAAAACGACTGGAAAAAGTTGAGTTGATTTGTCCGTGACAAACCCATGACCCTGCATTCACTATCTCTGGTCTCCCACAGTACACAGAACATGGAAATGTAATAGTTTTAGTAAATTTAAACTGATAGATACCTTTTCTCATCAGCAGTTAGAGCAGTCTTGTGACTTATATGTGACTTATATGTGACTTATATCAGTGTTTGAATAAAGCTTGGAGGAGGAGTTTTCATTTTCCCCTGATCTTCTGTCTGGACAGTGCTGATTGGCCCTGTGCTGGTCACATGCACGCTCCCAAAAAAAAAAAAAAACTCTCTAGCACTACACAACAACCTGAGCATGTGCAGCCTGACTCCTAATGCTCTGTTCTATCAGTAGATGGGTTGGAGTCAGTTAAAGAAGAGGAGGATTAGAGAGACAGGATCACACAGCCTTTATACACAATACATATTTATGTTTTTTGTATCATCTTTCAATAGCATTACATTTATTTTTTACAAAATGCATGCAATACCTTTCACAGTAGGGGAGGAAACTTGAGTGCAAAGACAGCATGGTAAAAATAAACCACAGAGCCATTGTTTTTAGTTAGCTTATATCTTTGTTATCTTCAGAGCTATATGTTAAGCTTGATTGTAGGCTTGTGCAATTCGTTTCGTAACGAATCGAAATTCGTCCGAATTTAGCAACTTTCGGACATTCGGAAGCATTCGAATTTCCGAACAGAGCAATTACGAATAAAACCGAATCCGAAATAAATTATACCGCAAAATAGCGAATGCCCGAAGGTCTTCGGCATAATTCGTTATGAAAAAAGTTACGAATGTACGAATCCATTCGAAGCACAATAACACTCACTCTGCTCTCTGCTTCTCCCTCACCATGCTGGACTCCCTCTCAAAATGGTGTACAGGGGGCGGAGGCTATAGCCGCATGAAAAAACGAAAGTAAAATACGAGATTTCGAATCCATTCGAAGCACAATAACACTCACTCTGCTCTGCTCTCTGCTTCTCCCTCACCGTGCTGAACCCTCTCCAAATGGTGTACAGGGGCGGAGCCTATAGCCGCATGTAAAAAACGAAAGTAAAATACGAGATTTCGAATCGTTACAAATAACCGCTATGTATTTAGAAAAGTACAAATCCATTCGAAGCACATTAGGCATAATAGGCAGCGTCGTTGTGAGAGAGACACGGAAAATTACGAATCAACGAACCCAAAAAAAGTTACGAAAGTAGGAGTTGTGTCCAGAATCAACGAAAAACAACGTACTCTACCGAAAGTACGAATTATAAAGCAACAAAAAATTCAACGAAAAATGTCGCTTGCAAAAATACGAATGAGTCCGAACACGAAAAATCCCGTCTAGCAAAATTACGAATGATTACGAATCAACAGGACCGGAAAGAAACGAACCGAAACGGAACAAATTTTTCCGTTGTGCACAAGCCTACTTGATTGCATGATTTGATACATATTGAATTAGATTGTTTAGGTGGGTCATCCTATTCCATAGTTTAAGTAAATCTAAAGGAAGTTGCACAGAGAATGCACAATCAGATTGTATAGTGTATGACCATCTTTATATAACTACTTGAAAGAAGTGGGCAGAGACACTCATCTGCCAATGTTCTTGTAATCCAGCTCCAGCTCAGGGAGGGGGAGGGTGTAAACACAACAATTTTACCATTAGACCCCATTCACACCTACTGTAGTGGGAGCACATATTTTTTGGTCCATTTTTCCGTGACACATAGGGCAGCCCGTTTATTTCAATGAGATTCCCTATGTGCAACAAAGTAGTTCATAGGGCATTTTGGCATGTTGAGGTTTGCACATTTTTTAATGCACGTCTTGCCACATTTGTTGTGTGTTTCTGCACATTAAAAAATGTGTATTTGCTTCTCAAAACAATATAATAAGACAACACACCTATCTATTCATACACTCTGGCAGTCATTGCACTACATAGTTGATGGAAGATCTAGAGCAGTGTTTCTCAACTCCAGTCCTCAAGGCGCCCCAACAGGTCATGTTTTCAGGATTTCCCTCAGATAAAATGGCTGCGGTAATTACTAAGGCAGTGAAACTGAATAAATCACCTGTGCAAACATAATGGAAAGCCTGAAAACATAACCTGTTGGGGCGCCTTGAGGACTGGAGTTGAGAAACACTGATCTAGAGGACATTGTACAATCAGATTTTATAGTGTATGGTGAGCTTTACAGACTTCTAGGGACACGTCTCCTGTCTTTAATACTACAGCTCTGATCCACATAGGCTGGGTGGTGATGTGATCACTCAAGTTCCTGCACACTTTGCCAAATGTATGTACACTTTGCCAAATCTATGCAAAAAGGTAAAGTAGAAAAACATCCATCAGCAGTGGAAGGCGCAGGATGTGTATTGAGGGAGAACCTTGCTCACTGGCAATGATTGCATTGGAGAAGCATGTAACTACATGTGGAAAGTATGTTCCTTGCTAACAACCATTATTTTTTTTCAAGTTGTTATGGGTAAAGTTCTGCTTTAAGGAGTAGACACATTTATCAACATGCTTTTTATTTTCAGGTTCTGTGCACTGTCAAATCCCCCCTCCCCTCTCTGCCCTGCCTCCAGTCTTTCTGCAAGATACACATACATAATACAAACAATACAAAGGAGCTGGGCATAATAACAATAGTGGCCGATAATAGTTCTATAAGCCTGACTGGGAAAAGTGTGACTGCCTGGTAACTTAGAGACATGGGACAGCAGTGACACTTAAATCTGGGTAACAAAGTGCTGAAAGCAGTGTTATTTCCAATGTCAGTGTCACAAGGAATGACCAGGGCACATCAGGAAAATATACCCAGAAATAGTCCCATACAAGCACATAACAACCACCACCCCACCCCAAACTATCTAGCAATGGTCTGTTAAATACTCCTACAAGAGTCTAGCAGTCTTAAAGGTGAAGGATATTGCTCACAAACATTAATGTCCTAAGGAAAAAAAGCCCCTTCACTTCTTTAGCACAAACCACACACACAGAATCCAGGACAGCAGTGTCAAAAGGAAATGCTGAGTCCAGTGTGGTTGTACAGTGAGTTGGGTTAGGCAGACCCAACTGGAGTTCTCGGTCACCCTGTGCCCCGAATGGACACAGGGTAACTTACACATAGGAGGGGGCAAGGGAGCTAGACTAGGAGCTTCCAGAGCTCTCAAAGGTAAGCTGGGTTCCACAAGCCCCCCACCCAAATTGACTCCTGTCACACATCTCCCATTTCTGCAGCGGACTAACACAAGAGGAGACCCCAGACGGTCCCCAGACCCCAGTTAGTCAGTAGTTCCAGGCCCCAATGCCGGTATCCACACAGTACCCCAAATAAATTGTCCCAAGCAAAGCATTAATTACCCAGCCACCCTCTGCCTCTCTCAGAGAACATACCTGCCGCTGGGGGGAGGCTTGGACTGGCCCTTCTCCCTGGAGTCATTTCAGCCGCTGGAGAGAAGAAATGGTGACTGGGCTCACTTCGTCATGCTGTTGAGGATCTGGCCAGACTACCCAGCATCCCTGGGGTTTACAAGTGGAGACTGAAGTCCCATGCACTTTTGGTAGGTGAAAATCCCCCAGTGCTTGCAAAGCAAGGCTGACAGCCCCCTGTCTCAGTAACGCATCATTTTCTGGGGTTGTTTCAGTGGAGACCGAAGTCCCATCCACTTTCACAGGAACTCCCTCTTCTGTTAGTTGAGGGCAGAGGCCAGCAGCACTCTGCCCTGTTGCCAGCCCTTCTGCTGGGTTGCTGTGAGTGGAGACTTCAGTCCCATCGGCTGATATCAGCTCAAGCTGCAGTTGTGTGCAGAGGCCAGTAGCATTCTGCCCTGTTAGCACTTCAGCTGAGGACCCCACATCATCCACTCCAGCTAACTGTTGGGAAATGACTGTCAGCTTCTTACCATGGGCCCCTGGAACTGCTACAGGTGTGGGGCAGAGGTCTTGGACCCTCTGTGCAATAGCCAATGCTTCAGCTGGAGAAGTCTCTTATAACTCCACAGATGCTGCTGTTGGTGCTGGGCAGAGCTCAGTGAAGTTTGGCCCTGATACCAGCTCTTCTGCCGGAGGCTCACCAGGTTGTTCTTCCTCAGCAGATTTGTCTATAAAATCCCCAGTCTCTAGAACTGGTGTCTGGGGATAGAGGTTTACCATATCCTGTCCGTGGAACCCAGAAGATGCTATCGGTGCTGGGCAGAGGTTAGCAGAGCTCTGCCCTGTTGTCAGCACTTCAGCTTTGGGGATGCTAATCTCCAGATTTTCCACTGCCGATTCTCTGGCATGCTGCTTGACAGGCACATTCCTCAATCCAAACTTGTCTTGTGCAGAAACCGTATCATCAAGGTCAGTCAGCACTTGCTGCATCCGCCATAAGATCTCTGCTTTCATAGCTGGAGGTGGAGGTGAGCAACGCACACTATTATTCTGCCCCATTGCTGATACTTCAGCCATCATTTCAGGACTGTTGGATGGTACTTCTGCATAGTCCCTGGCAAAGGGAGCCCCACCCTGCTGCTGAGCAGGGTCTAGCAGCTGTCTGTAGGTGCTCTCCAGCTCCCATTCCTGAACGGCCACAAACTCAAAATCTTCCAGTGCAGAGAGCACTTCCGAGACATTCAGTCTTCGCTCTCTGTGCTCCATTATTTCCTCTAAACGCCACTCCAGATCACTCCCAAAGTTGGGGTCCATGGACAGCCTCCAGTACAACAATCCCAGGCCACCGTAGTCAAAGCCTTCTGTGGGGCTGTCATCTGCTGTCAATGAGCACACCTGGGCTACATACCACTGGAGGGCTCTGTAGCTCTCGTCCAACTGCATCTCTGCCCAGATCAGCCTGCTTAACTCAGCCGTCCACTCCTGGTTCAGTTGTTCCCCCAATAACAGCATTTGCACTTCATACTGCGACCAGTACCTTACATGGAAGGAGGGGAGACATTTCCCTGGTCGTGCTGCTTGAGAGCTAGCGCTTTCTTCCAGAGTTGTAGGTGGACAGAATCATATCATACCATCCCAGCAGGACCTGCACTGATACTGGTCCCCTTTGCTGTATTCGCATCTCCCGCAACCTCCTTTTGAATTCCATTTCCATGATGGCTGGTATCTGTACCTCTCCTCTTCTGCTATCCAGACCTTAGATCCTGGTGGTGGTTTGGATGTGTTCACAGCAAGGAAGCACGATCCCACCGCTGCCAACCAATTGTGACGGACTTCTGTCCTCAACAGGATTATGTCTGTCGTAAATGCTTCCTCTGTCCAGTACCACATGATCCAAGACCCTTTAGCCCACCCAGTGACTATCCGTAACTCAGTGTAGGGTGAAAAACATCAAACTGTTTATTCATACACATGTAACAATAGATACACTCAGGGACAATGCCCCCTCCCCTCTGATTCAGGACGGGATAAACTGTCAAATCAACAATTAGGGACACACAGATAAATCAAACATTTGAACAAAAGACCACCTTATTAGCAGGGAGGGCTGTTGGAGGAATCCCCCCTCCCGTCTCTGTCTTGCCCCCAGTCTTCCTGCAAGATATATATAATACAAACAATACAAAGGAGCTGGGTGTGGTAACAATGGTGGCCGATAATAGTTCCATAAGCCTAGGAGAAGTGTGACTGGGAGAAGTGTGACTGCCTGGTAACTTAGAGGCATGGGACAGCAGTCACACTTAAATCTGGGTAACAAAGTGCTGAAAGCAGTGTTATTTCCAATGTCAGTGTCACAAGGATTGACCTGGGCATATCAGGCAAATATACCCAGAGATAGTCCCATACAAGCACATAACAACCACCACCCCACCCCAAACTATCTAGCAATGGTCTGTGAAATACTCCTACAAGAGTCTAGCAGTCCTAAAGGTGAAGGGTATTGCTCACAAACATTAATTTCCCAAGTGAAAAGAGCCCCTTCACTTCTTCAGCTCAAACCACACACACAGAATCCAGGACAGCAGTGTCAAAAGGAAATGCTGAGTCCAGTGTAGTTGTACAGTGAGTTGGGTTAGGCAGACCCAACTGGAGTTTTCAGTCACCCTGTGCCCCGAATGGACACAGGATTACTTAGACATTGGAGGGGGAAAGGGAGCTGGACAAGGAGCTTCCAGAGCTCTCCAAGATAAGCTGGGTTCCACAAGCCCCCCACCCAAAGTGACTCCTGTCACAGGCCTTATTTATGGGAAATTTTGCCAAGGTACTAGCCGGGGTATGATTTTATAAGATGGACACAAATGATTTACTCGGCTCCATTGGCGTGATTGAGAATAAATGGAGATCAGATGCTTTCCATTAAAAAGGAGACAAGGTAGGGGTGCATTCTGTCTCATAAGTTGTTCAACCTTGCATTAGAACCACTGGTGGCCTTAGTCATCTGAAATTCACGGTTTTTGAAGGGGACCCATGGAAGACAAAATTTCCCTATATGCAGACACAACTTTACAGAATTTAGGAGATAGGTCTGAATTCTTGCAAGCCACCATGTCTCTTATAGAACAATTTGGTAAATTTTCAGTTTTCACCATCAACTGGAGCATATCAGTGCTCTTGCCCATAGACACCATTGCCAGTACCAGCCTGCACCCTACAAATTTAAATAGCTCAGTCCTTTAAATACCTAGGAGTCCTGGTCACTCTAAACCCTCAGGAATACTTGGGATTTAAACTTCTACCCTTACTGTAATCGTTTAAACAGAAATGTACCAGTTGGTGTAAACTACCTCTATCTGTGTTGGGGTCAATTTAGTAAAAATGGTATGGGCACCCCAATTGCATTACATATTACATAATTCTCCCATATGGATATCTTAAAAATGGTTAAATAGACAAACGACAAGCAGCTAGAATTAGCTACAGTACTTTACAATATGCTAAGGACCAAGGGATTTGCCCCAAGCCCTTGAATTTTTTTATAGCTGCTCAACTCCAGCACATAACAAGATGGGATATGGAAGATAGCTTAGATCCTATGGGGATATTTACTAAACACTGGTGAACACAGAATGTAGTGCATCTGTGCATAGTAACCAATCAGCTTCAAGGTTTTATTGTCAAAGCTTAGTTGAACAAGCTGAAGTCAGAGGCTAGTTGGTTACTATGCACAGTTACACCACAGTCTGTGTGCACCCGTTTTAGGAAATCCCCCCTTATATGTAGACTGCTGGAAATGGATCTCCCAAATGTGCCATGTTGTTGTCCCATGGTGGGAGATTTACTAAAATTGGAGCGTGAAAAATCTGGTGAAGCTCTGCATAGAAACCAATAAGCTTTCAGATTTTCTTTTTAAGGCTTAACTGAACAAGCTGAAGTTAGAAACTGATTGGCTACCATGTGGAGCTGCACCAGATTCTGAGTGCTCCAGTTTTAGTAAATCTACCCCATGGCGTCTTTGCTAAAAATAATTTGGCAGTCATCAAACATGAGCATTAAAGGGGTTGTAAACCCTCCTGTTTTTTCACCTTAATGCATCCTGCAATCGGTGGCTCTGGACGCTGAATGCTGGACTCGGGAGCGCACCTGCAAGGTAACCCCCTTGGGAGAGTGCTTCTCCTAGGGGGTTATCTAATGCGGGGAGGAGCCGCGAGAGCCGCAGAGGGACCCCAGAAGAGGATGATCGGGGCCACACTGTGCAAAAGAGATGTTTGTTATTTAAAAAAAATATATAAATGTAATCTTTAGTGTCACTTTAAGGTATCCGGAATTTCTTGAATGCACACCTATCTGGCATAATAATACTTATATGAAGCTTGATAAATTGAAAGGGTTTAAGCCAAGGTACACACATGGGTTGATTTACTAAAACTGGGGAGTGCACAATCTGGTGACTAGGGATGAGCTCGGTGTTTGAGTCGAACATAGGTTCGACTCGAACATCGGCTGTTCGCGCATTCGGCGAACAACGAACGATTTGGGCCGTGCGCGCCAAATTCGAGTGATGCGAACGGCCCACAATACACTGCGCCATCGCAGAGTAATCCCGGCGCTGTGATTGGCCAAGCATGCACTGTGACCCTGCATGCTTGGCCAATCACAGCGCCGGCAGCGAGGAGAGCAATGATTGGCCACAGGCAGGATGCCTGTGGCCAATTATAGCTGAGGGGGTTTAGTACACGCCCCACACTATAAAAGGCGCGGCGGCCTCGTGTAGTGTGTTCCGGAGCAGGGAAAGTGAAGGATAGGCAGGGACAGTGTCAAATCCATTCTTTGCTAAACCTTGTGTGTAGGGACAGAGAAGGATAGGCAGGGAGAGTGTCAGTGTCATATTCTTTGCTAAACCTTGTGTGTAGGGAGAGAGAAGGATAGGCAGGGGACAGTGTCATATTCTTTGCTAAACCTTGTGTGCAGGGAGAGAGAAGGATAGGCAGGGAGAGTGTCAGTGTCATATACTTTGATAAACCTTGTGTGCAGGGAGAGAGAAGGATAGGCAGGGGACAGTGTCAGTGTCATTGTTGCTAAGCCTCCTGCACATTATACACCTGAAGTTAGCCCGTATTGCTGCTTTTTCCTGGTGTGTTACACCAACAGGATTTTGCGGCACTTACAGCGGGCGGAGTGTGCCTCCTGACCATATTACACCTGAACTTAGCCTGTATTGCTGCTTTTTCCTGGTGTGTTACACCAACAGGATTTTGTGGCACTTACAGCGGGCGGAATGTGCCTCCTGACCATATTACACCTGAACTTAGCCTGTATTGCTGCTTTTTCCTGGTGTGTTACACCAACAGGATTTTGCGGCACTTACAGCGGGCGGAGTGTGCCTCCTGACCATATTACACCTGAACTTAGCCTGTATTGCTGCTTTTACCTGGTGTGTTACACCAACAGGATTTTGCGGCACTTACAGCGGGCGGAGTGTGCCTCCTGACCATATTACACCTGAACTTAGCCTGTATTGCTGGTTTTCCCATTTCCCTGCAGGCCATTAGAATGTCTGGAAGGCAAACAAGGAGAGGCAGACAGTCAGGAGCCAATAAAAGAGGGCAAGCAGGCTCTGTGTCTAGAGACAACAGTGCTGGTCGTGGACGCGGTGCATCGCCATCAGCACGTGGCCATGGGACACGCTTGTCCTTATTTTCGGCAGCTGGACGTGTTGAGCCGCATCATGCCGAAGACTTGGTAGAGTGGATGACCAAGCCCTCCTCATCCTCCTCATCCTCTCTCACCCAGGCTCAGGGTACTGGCAAAGCAGCTGCCAAAGCGTCCTCTTCCCTGGTATCAATGTCATCATCAGTCACTCCTTCCCTAGACCAACCATGTCCTCCTGAGGAGTCCCCCGAACTGTTTGAGCACAGTGTTGGGTACATGCTCCAGGAGGATGCCCAGCGTTTCGAAGGGTCTGATGATGATACCCAGCTAGAGGAAGGCAGTAGCGTGAGAGCAGAGAGAGGGGATGCTCAAGAAGGACACCAATCTGGCAGTCATGTTCCAGCAGCTGCAGCATACTGCCAGATTGGCTCCAGTGATGAGGAGGGAGGGGATGATGAGGTCACTGACTCCACGTGGGTGCCTAATAGGAGAGAGGAGGAGGAGGAGGATGAGGAGGAGGCACATCTCCAACGAGGCAGGATGCCCTCGGGGGGCCAGCGTAAGGGCTGCCTCTGCCCGTTATTCAAAAAGTTCTTTGGTGTGAGCCTTTTTTGAGTCAAGTGCATCAGATCGCACAGCTGCTGTTTGCAACATATGTCTCAAGCGTATATCGCGTGGCCAAAACATCACCCGCTTGGGTACCACATGATTGACCAGACATATGTTGACCTGCCATGCAGCTCGTTGGCAAGCCTACCTTAAAGACCCACACCAAAGAACAAAGCGGACCTCTTCTTGCACCGCATCAGCTGGGATCTCCAACCCCACTATACCTTCAGTCCTCTCTGAAACCTGCTCTGAGAGGAATGAAGGTGTAGAATTAGGTGTGTCACAGCCAAGTACTTGCGGGCACTCTGCTAGCAGTACACCGACGTCCGATTCTAGCAGGCAAATTTCCCTGCCCCAGCTGCTGGACCGTCGAAAGAAGTTCACTCCCAGCCATCCACACGCCCAGCGGTTGAATGCTAGCTTGGCTAAATTGCTAGTGCTTCAACTGCTGCCTTTTCAGTTGGTAGACTCGGCCCCCTTCCGTGAGTTTGTGCAATGTGCGGTTCCTCAGTGGCAGGTTCCCAAACGCCACTTTTTCTCACGGAAGGCGATTCCGGCTCTCTACCGGCATGTGGAATGCAATGTATTGGCCTCGCTGGACAGGGCGGTCAGTGGTAAGGTGCATATTACCGCTGACTCATGGTCCAGCAGGCATGGACAGGGACGTTACCTTTCTTTCACGGCCCATTGGGTCACTCTTTTGGCAGCTGGGAAGGATGCAGGACAAGGTGCAGTAGTGTTGGAGGTTGTTCCACCGCCACGCCTCCAAAATGCTACTACTGGTTGTGACACACTCTGTCCTCCACCCCCTCCTCTTCTTTTCCTCCGTGGCCTCTTCCTGTGCTTTGTCCTCGGAACCAGCGGTGCTCCGTAGGCGTTCAAGGGGCTACGCAAGTACGCAGGCAAAAAGATGCCATGCCGTGCTTGCGCTGGTGTGTTTGGGGGACAGGAGCCACACTGGGGCAGAGGTTCTGTCTGCTCTGCAGGGGCAGGCCGAGAGGTGGTTGACGCCACGCCAGCTTAAGCCAGGAATGGTAGTTTGCAACAATGGCACCAACCTCCTCTCCGATCTCTGACAGGGACAACTGACCCATGTGCCCTGTGTGGCTCACATCCTTAACCTGGTGGTGCAGCGGTTCTTGGGCAGGTACCCGGGCTTACAGGATGTCCTGAGGCAGGCCAGGAAAGTCTGTGTGCATTTCCGCAGATCTTATAATGCCAGTGCTCGCCTGGCTGAGCTGCAAAAGGAGTTGAACCTGCCCAAGAACCGCCTTATATGTGACATGCCCACCAGGTGGAACTCAACGTTTTCCATGCTGCAGCGGCTGCACACGCAGCAGAGGGCCATCAATGAGTACCTGTGTGACTACGGCACCAGGACAGGGTCAGGGGAGCTCGGGTTTTTTTCACCACGCCAGTGGGGCATGATCAGGGATGCATGCACTGTCCTGGCACCATTTGAGGAGGCCACGAGGATGGTGAGCAGTGACAGTGCATGCATCAGTGACACTGTACCTCTTGTCCACCTGTTGGAACATACGCTGCGTGGAATAATGGACAGGGCACTTGAGGCAGAACAGAGGCAGGAAGAGGAGGACTTCCTTGCCTCTCAAGGCCCCCTTTACCCAGACAGTGTTCCTTCTGTCCCACCCATCGCACAGGAAGAAGAGGATGAGGAGGAGGAGGAGGATTGTGTCAGCATGGAGGTGGAGCCTGGCACTCAGCATCATCAGCAGCAGTCTTTTAGGGATGATTTACAGTCCCAAGAAACCAGTGGACTTGTACGTGGCTGGGAGGAGGTGGCTGCGGATCATGTCGTCCTTAGTGACCCAGAGGACTCCGGACCGAATGCCTCAGCTAACCTACGCTGCATGGCCTCCCTGATCCTGCAAAGTCTGCGGAAGGATCCTCGTATTCTTCGGATCAAGGAGAGGGACCATTACTGGCTGGCCACTCTCCTTGATCCACGGTACAAGGGTAAGGTTGCGGACCTTATCTTACCGTCGCAGAGGGAGCAGAGGATGAGACAACTCCGGGAGGCCTTGCAGAAAGGTCTGTGCAACGCATTCCCAGAGACTGGGAGGTTACAAACTCCTGGTCCTGGACAACGAGTTGCTGAGGCTTCGGTCAGTCAAAGAAGGAGCGGTGGGGAAGGTGGCCGTCTGACCGATGCGTTCAGACAATTCTTTAGTCCGCAGCCCCAAGGTATGATCGGTTCCAGCAACCATCGCCAGCGTCTGATATACATGGTGCAGGAATACCTAGGGGCAAGGTCAGACTTGGACACCTTCCCCAACGAAAATCCTCTGGCTTACTGGGTCTTGAGGATGGATCACTGGCCAGAGCTTGCACAGTATGCAATTGAGCTACTGGCCTGTCCTGCATCCAGCGTTCTTTCAGAACGCACATTCAGTGCTGCTGGAGGATTTGTCACGGATCACAGGGTGCGTCTGTCCACCGACTCTGTTGATCGACTGACCGTCATAAAGATGAACCAGTCTTGGATCACCACCAGCTACCAAACACCTGAAGCTGATATAACAGACTAATTTATTTTCAAATGTCACATCCCTTCAAGACTGATGCTGATGCTGAGAGACTGTCCTGTTATGTTGACTGACTATCCTCCTCCTCCTCAATGATCCGATTGATGAACATTTCTGTTTCTGGGTGCCGCCACCAGTGGCTAAGGCCCAATTTTTCAGCCCCTGTTTAACAGGGGCGTGTAATTACAATTTTTGATGCAATACTTTGCAACAGGGCTCATTGCTGTGCTCCAAGTACAGTATCTGTGAGGGGTTGCAGTGTTGTGGCACCAGTGCCTAAGGCCCAATTTTTCTTCCCCTGTTTAACAGGGGCATGTAATTACAATTATTGATCTAATAATTCACAGCAGGGCCCATTCCTGCGCCCACCAATACTAACTGTGAGGCCTTACAGTGTTGTGTCAACACCACCACCACCACCACCAAAGGCCCAATTTTTCAGCCCCTGTTCAACAGGGGCATGCAATTACAATTCTTGATCTAATAATTCACAGCAGGGCCCATTCATGCGCCCACCAAGAGTAACTGTGAGGGCTCACAGTGTTGTGGCAACACCAACATGTAAGGGGCAAATTTCAGCTGAGTATATACGGCAGGCCCCTACTTTCAAACATCCAACTTACAAACGACTCCTCCTTGCAAACGGAAGGATACAACAGGAAGTGAGAGGAAATCTACCCCTAGGAAGGCAAATTCTCTCCTGTAAGAGTTAATATGGGAAAAAAAGTGTCTCCTCTCCACTGATGCTTTATCACCAAATCTTGTTTCAATAAAAAACCCAAATTTTCAAAAAACGTTTGTCATTAGGAGGGAAAGTGAGGTGAACTGTTCTGAACAGGTGCACACTGCACAGACAGCAAAACAAATGTTACAGGGGTGATAACCCTTCCCTATGTTTTCCAAAAAGCTTAAAAATAGATTTTGTGGCTGGAGCTACACTTAAACAATGTACCTGTTCAAAATTACAAACAGATTCTACATAAGAACAAACCTACAGTCCCTGTCTTGTATGCACCGCCTGTATACGGCTGTTCAGAGTATATAGGGCCTTTTTTATTTTGTGTGCGGGGTTCCCCTTAATATCCATACAAGACCCAAAGGGGCTGGTAATGGGCTGGGGTAGGGGGGGGTGTGATGGGGTAGCTATGCCATTTTTCTTAAAGATTTTCATCCATATTACCGGGACCATACATGACATGAAAGCCGCAAGCAGTTTTAAATGGCTTTTTTTCCTTTAGAAATGTAATTTTGTGCAGGGACAGTTCTAAACACGGGAAACACATGGCACTTCACAGGCATACTTTAGACACCCCCCAGGTACGATATTTAAAGGAATATTTGACTTTCTTTTTTTTCACTTTATGCATCATTAAAATGACTGCTCCCGAAAAACGGCCGTTTTTAAACATTTTTTTGGATTGATACATGTCCCCTGGTGCAGAACCCGGGTTCCCAAACCCTTTTTAGGACAATAACATGCATATTAGTCGTTATAAATAGCACTTTAGATTTCGAACGTTCGCATCCATTGTATTTAATAGGGTTCTAAAGTTCGTGCGAACTTTCGGTCCGTTCGCAGGTTCTGGTGCGAACCGAACCCGGGGGTGTTCGGCTCATCACTACTGGTGACGCTCTGCATAGAAACCAATCAGCTTCCAGGTTTTATGGTCAAAGCTTTAGGCTCCATGTACACAGAAGCTCAAAAACGGTCGTTTTGAACACAGATTTGTGGCAGAAAAAGCTGCTTTAAAATATATCTTTTATCAGCGTTTTTTACTAGCGTTTATTAGCGTTTTTCAGTGTAGCGTTTTTTAGCTTTTTGGATCAAAAAACCGCTAAAAAACGCTGGCGAACAGCGTTTTTGAGCGTTTATTAGCGTTTTTCAGCATTTTGCGTTTTTTTTTGCATTTTTTTCCACCGAAAAACTGCACTTTGAACGCAAATTTCTTGCGTTCAGAAAAAAGCCTATTAACTCCACTGCTCATTAACGCTAAAAAATGCTATGTGTACATGAACACATAGGCTAACATAGAGTGCAGTTAATGGGCTTTTTAAAAAAACGCCAAAACGCTAATAAACTGCAGTTTATCAGCTTCAGTGTACATGGAGCCTAATACAACAAGCTGAAGTTAGAAGCTGATTGCCTACTATGCACAGCTACACCAGATTTTGCACTCTCCAGTTTAAGTAAATCAACCCCACAGAGTATCCAGTTAATGTCCCAGTTGTACTCTAAGCATACGCTGAAATCCTTTACAATGGTGCAGGCCAAGTTTGATATCCCTAGACAACAGTTTTATAGATATCTAAAATTGTGTCACACATTACAAACTCAAGCTCTCCTTTCAGTGTTAAACCTGGAGGAGCCATGACTGATTCAGGAGATTAACAGTGCAGATAAGAAAAAAGGAATGATTTCACGTATTTATGCCAGTCTCTTATACCTTCCACAGGATGGTGCCTGGTTGTCTTATAGGAGAAACTGGGAACAGGACTTTGGTGAAATTTATGGAGCATGATGGGAAGCGGCAATGGCTTCCATACTAATAGCCTCCATATCCTCCTCTCATACTCAAACTCAACTATTTATCTTTCATGGTGCATATAGGTCCCCAATGCAAGTATACCAATGGAGAAAGTGAGACTCCCCCCCTTTGTCCCAAATGTACCAGAGATCAAGGAGACTTAATACACATGCGGAGGTGTCTGAAGTCTAATAGATATTGAACCGGGATTATTAGCACTATTGCATTGATACATGAGTTCGACTCGAACATTGGCTGTTAGCCCGTTCGGCGATCAGCGAACAATTTGGTGTGTTTGCGGCAAATTCGAAAAGCCGCGGAACGCCCTTAAAAGTCTATGGGAGAAATCTAAAGTGCTCATTTTAAAGGTTAATATGCAAGTTATTGTCATAAAAAGTGTTTGAGGACCTGGGTCCTGCCCCATGTGTCAATGCAAAAAAAAAGTCTTAAAAACTGCAGTTTTTTTGGGAACAGTGATTTTAATAATGCTTAAGATAAAACAATAAAAGTGAAATATTCCTTTAAATTTCGTACCTGGGGGGTGTCTAAAGTTTGCCTGTAAATTTGCGCATGTTTCCCGTGTTTTGAATTGTCCCTGCACAAAATGTAATTTCTGAAGGAAAAAAAGTAATTTAAAACCACTCGTGGCTATAATGAATTGTCTGATCCCTGGCAAAACAGATCAAAGTCATGTTGAGTTCATGTGGCCTGGTACGGTTCAGGAGGGGGGGGTGCTCTCTCGCCCCCCCCTTTTCCTGCGGCCTGCCAGGTTGCTCGGATAATGGTCTCGTATGGATTTTTGGGGGGACCCCACACCATTTTTTTTTACATTTTGGTTCCCCTTAAAATCCATACCAGACCTGAAGTGTCTGGTATGGATTTTTGGGGGGGACCCCACGCTTTTTTTTTGTTTTTTTTTGGTTTGGGGTACCCCTTAATATTCACACCAGACCCAAAGGGCCTGGTAATGGACTGTGGGAGGGACGCCTGCCGTTTTTTTCAATGACTTTGATCTGTATTGCTGGGGACCCGACAATTCATTATAGCTGCGAGTGGTTTTAAATTACTTTTTTTCCTTCAGAAATTACATTTTGTGCAGGGACAATTCTAAACACAGGAAATATGCGTGACTTTACAGGCATACTTTAGACACCCCCCAGGTATGAAATTTAAAGGAATATTTCACTTTTATTGTTTCACTTTAAGCATTATTAAAATTACTGCTCCCGAAAAAACTTCAGTTTTTTTTTAAAGCATTGATACATGTCCCCTGTGGCAGGACCCGGGTCCCCAAACACTTTTTATGACAATAACTTGAATATTAACATTTAAAATTAGCACTTTTGATTTTTCATGTTCGTATCCCATAGACTTTAACGGTGTTAAAAAATATTTTTTTGCCTGTTCGCATGTTCTGGTGCGAACCAAATCCCTACTCAGGATCCTTTTATATGTCTCCTTGGGGCATTGGATACAGAATTATATTAGAAAGCTACACTTATAGCTGTGCTTAGGCTCTAATACATAGCGTGAAAATCGACAGTGCTTCATTGGATGTCCTCTCCTTTGCCTACAAGACAATTGTGGATAAAACAGAAGAATTCTATTCTGATACGCAAAAAAGGTGACTTACCAACGCCAAAACTCGTCTTAGTAATTTGTGAATATTTGGCAGAACTGGCTAGATATTCCAGGGCTTGCTCCTCTGCCATTGGTGCTTAATAGGTTACTTCAAGGGCAACACATAGGGGCTGATTTACGAACCGTTTGCGCCTTAAGTTGAGGCGCACGCCAAGGCGCAACATACGTTTTGGTATGTACCAAACCTTTGTGCCGGTAACACAGAGCTATTCCCCATTTACTAAAGTGTTCTCGGCGCACGGGAGGAGGCAATCAGTGCGCCACTATGGACCTGGCGCACGACATCTTCAAATCAAAATGAAAAGAAGCTGGAATTGCCAATATTATGGGGTGATGTGGGGTGATGTGAGGAAGTATAGTAACAACTGCCCAAGTAACAAATATGCTCAAAATAGAATGAGAAAGTACTGTAACTTTTTCAGAACAAGCCTGCTGCGCCTGCAAGTACGTTTAGAACTGTGCGAGGTCTATTTGTGCACTGCACATGCGCAAGCGGCATTTGCGCACATTCAAATGCATTGGTTCACTGCGCCGGCAAAATCTTAGTAAATGTCAAGTAATGTAAATGCATTTGCGTGGGTTGAACAGGCGCACCTCTAAACTTGAAAAAAAAATTAACGCTGGTTCACTTTTATGTATTTTTTTAAGGTTATTTGCACACAGGTCATGTTAACGTGTTACATTGATAACATGTCACATGTACCTTGTTCAAATTATGTAAAAAGACTCTTGCTACTCTAGCTCCTCATAAAAGGGCATTTAACCTTCCCCTTCTAATGCATATGTTATCATTGGGCTATTTTTGGCTTTTAAAGGGGAACTCTACACTCCATTCTCCAATGCTCTTGTCTCCCCCTTGTAATGCATATGTTATCTTTGGGCTTGTTTTTGCTTTTAAAGGGGAACTCTACGCTCCACTCCATTCTACAAAGGCTGTGCGCTGCCTTCACCAATCCAAACCAATTTTGGGGTGTCTGAGCCCCTCCGGCCCCCAAGCATCCACCCCCTTTCATTAGCTGGCTTGCTGTGTTTGGCTAGGGGTTTGTTAGTGCGTGGGAGGGGGTGTTTTTTATGTGGGGGTTCTCGTTTTACACCTTTCCAGATCCAAATGGCCTTATATGTTTTGGGGGGGGCAGGCTTTTTTTTTTGTTAAAATCTTGCAGCTGCAATGTCGATTTGTAAGTTTGCTCTAAAGCCGTACATCTTTGAAGCAGCATTTTGGATACATGCTAGAGATGCACCACTTTACAGGCAGAGTACCCCCCCCCCCCAAATTAATAGCTTTAGGGCAAGTTCACTCTATAGAAAAGCAGTCCAGATGCTTTTCTGCATGTGCATTTTGAATGCATTCCTGTGCGTTTATGATGCGTTTTTTCGCGTTTTACAGCGTTCCAGTACAGTCCAGTGCAGGAAAAATGCAGCATGTTCTACTTTATTTTCTGGAACTGGAACGCACTGGAACTGCAAGCAATCGTGTGAACTGTGACATTGAAAAACATATAACCTACTTTCCATGCGTTTTTGAGGCATAAAAAACGCACTGGACTGCATGTGGTGTGAAATGGCCCTTACAAAATTTGGCATATTTAAAAGCACTTCTCCTTGTTTTGTTTTTAGGGTTCTCCAAATTGGTGACATTGATATATGTCCCTTAGGGTGGGACCTGGGCCCCCATACCCATTTTAAGGCCAATTACTAGAAGATAAGCCAGCCAAGTGGGGACTAGCAAAATTAAAAAGTCAGTTCCCATAGACTGCAATGGTATTTGTTATCTAACTTATGCCCATGCTAGGCTCTTTGTTTGCCCCCCTGGATCGGGGGGGGTGTTTGTCCCATCTCTAATTTAGTAGCATGCTGGATGGTGTCCTTAATTTTGGACAGGGGGTGGCTTATTTTGTGCTAGCTGCATTTGGGTTGGTCTGGGCCTCATTAGCACACAAACCTATGTTATATAAAGCTTGCAGATAGCATTCTCTACCTTGCCCTGAAAAGAGGCAAGATTGTGTGTGTGTGGCCGGCCGACAAGAGAGTACATTTTGGTGTCCTTATCGAGTTTGTAACACATGTATTTTCACTTTGCTTTTTGTTTGTTATGTCTTTGCAAAACAGATGTTCTTTTTACTTTGGTTTATTGTATTTTTTAGGGTGGCGGATATTTTCTCCTGAAATATTTTTGATGTTGTTAATGTGTGTCGTTTGTTCACTTTGATTTAATTGTCTGTGCTGCATTCTTTTGCAAAATCTTTCTCAAGATGTTGTGACTAATGTTTCAAATTAACATAAATGTTTTTTTTTTTTGCTTTCCTTGCTCTTTTCCAAGTCCTGTTTTGTTGACCAATAAAATTTGATGCAAATTTTGATGTTTGTTTTTTATTATTTTCCATGCAACAAATTTCACAGCTGCAGCTTAACTAGGCTGATTGGCATGTAAAAACAAAACAGGTGCGATTTGTCTAAAAGTTACTTTCTGGTGCCTTGATGGTAGCATATGCATGGATTGTGTGCTGCCATGAATAGTCACCAGGAAAGGAAAAATACAGAGCGGAAAGTATTCAATTTTCCTTTTTACTGCAGTGGTTCTCAGCCTCAGTCCTCAAGTACCCCCGACAGGACATGTTTTGTGAATTTATCTTATCTAGATTTGCTGTCCAAAATACCAAGCCATTGACTGTAATTTAAAACACATGTGCAAGATGAAGGAAAACCTGAAAACATGGCCTGTTGGGGGTACTTGAGAAGCACTGATTTAGATCACTGCGCTAAAATCTAGCTCAAGGCTATACTATTCTAATTGTGGGCATTTGAGGGAAACCAAGTGAGTGTTATAACCCCTGCTTGTCTTTTTTAGGTTGGCCTTTGTGTCCCTTTTTCTTAAAATTGGCTTCACTTCCTGTCACACAGCCAAACAGGAAGTGAAGGTAAAACCCTACCAATGTCTTTTCTTGGGGACACACAGATCAATCTAGCTAGTGTCCCCATTAAGCAAATTGCATTCTAGCACTTTGTTGTGTACATCCGAAATCATTAGGTAGTTTGGGGTTTAGTAAAGGTGAATCCACTCTGCAGTTCAAGTGTAGTTGCTGAAAATCTGAGGGGAAGCACTGGCGATTTTAACATTTAATCATGTAGAAGCAAAGATGGTGTTTTTTATTTTCCTTTCATGTCCCCCTCGGATATCCAGCAAGTGCACTTGTAGTGCAAAGTTGATTTGCCTTTAGTGAATAAACCCCAAAGTCCAAGATACCTAATAATTTGGGGTTAACAAAGCAAAATGCAGGAGTGCAATTTACATAATTGGGAAACTATTTAGATCAACCTGTGTGTCCCCAAGGAAAGACATTGGTAGGGATTTGGAAAAGAAAAAATTGCGCTATTTTTAAAGTGCAATGGTAGGTTTAAACACAGTCCAGCAAAAAATGTACACTTGTTGTTCCAACACCCAGTGAATGGATCATAGACAGGTGCACCACCACCAAATGAATGAACTGCTTACTAGATAGTAAGCTAAGTAAGCAGATGGCTTATACCCAGCCAGGGCCTTCATAGGGATTTACCCTCACTTCCTGTTTGGCCATGTGACAGGAAGTGAATAAATTTGAAGGAGAAAGTGGCAAAATTTGGGAGTTGTCTTTACCCTATCAGGGGTGCAGACATCCCAAAAACTGGGCAGACTTCTAATCCCTCTGCACTCTATTCCCAAGCAAAAATAAGAAAGGATTTCATTTAGTTTAACTTTGCAAAGACGCATTCCTAGGTACAACTGTGATGCATGGCAATGGCCCATTTAGACCTTGTTTAATAGAAAACACCAGTTGCCTTTCACTAGAAACATTTGTTAGTCCAGTCCTGGACATCTGCATCTTCTTTACTATTAATTTCCATAAGAATTGAGTTCCTGCAGCTAGATGCGCCAAATGTATGTAGATGCGCGACCGCTGTGTATATGAGATGCGCAACTGCTGTGTGCACACAGGTATGCGCATATGTGGTTCTCAGAAAGTGGTGGCCAGCACACAGGAATGACATCACGCCCCTACAGGAAGTTGCTTGTACTGCTGCTAAGTTCTCTGAGGAAGAGATGATACTTATTTGCAAATGAAGAAAAAAAATATGTTTTTAACATGGGGTGGTGTTTGTGTGGGTACCTAACACACATTCATACATATTAGGGCCAATTTAGAAAGGATCCGATTTACAGCATGTTTTTAGATTGTAGGAGGAATCCGGATTACCCGGAGGAAACCCACGCAGGCACAGGGAGAACATGCAAACTCCAGGCAGATGGTGTCATGGGCTGGGTTCAAACCAGCGACCCTTTTTACTGCTTTTGGTGTAACCACTACACCACTGTGTTGCATAAATATGTATCTAGAGATGTAGGTTCTTGTGTCCACTTGTGAAAATACAAGTGGGTCATGGCACATCTACATTCCAAATTTGGCACTTAAGATGGTTATGCACTATGCAATCTGATTGGCCAATCTCTGTACAACTCGAGATTTCGGCAAAATAGGTAATAGGAATACGCACTTGAACAATAAATTAAAATTTTTGGAAATAAAACAGGCTCTTGCCTAATTAAATTTTTATAATTTTTATATATTTTTTAAGATTGCAGTGTATGGTCACCTTTAAAGATCAAGATCTGAAAATATAAATTTATTGGGTTTAGAAACACTTTTCTGTTCTTTGTAATGTATTGAAATATTTGTGTGAAAATAGAAAAAAAAATGTCAAAGATATATTAGAAGTAATAGGAATGAGATTAGCATCACAAGGGTTAATTAAGTGAGAACACCTACTAATTGCCTAACAAGACACATCCAATGAGATGGGCGTGCGCTATTATCAATGAGAAAACAGCAGTTACCCTGGCACCAATTGCTGTTTACATATTTATTATCACGTTGCGCGTCTGCGTGCGCCGGTTCGCAAGCCCAATAATGGATTTATCCAGAGCACCAATTAAGGTATGAACCGGCGCAGCACATTGTTCTTAGTAAATCAGCCCCATAGTCTTTCCCGAAGAAATGTATTGCCCTTGAAGTGTGTTAAAGCTGGGGCTCTACTGTACTAAAAGGGCTATACAACACTAGAGGAATATGTTTGGACCTGTCAAATTGTTTGGTTTACTGTACAGTAAAATGTAAAAACTATTTTGGTACCAATGTTCGAAGTGCCACACAATTTGTCATTAACTGTGTATTAAATAATGGATGGACAAGTATTTGAATAAAAAAAAAATACTACTACTTTTAACAAGCACGTCAGTTGCTCCATCAGTGGCAAACTCTTTTTTTAGAAATGTGAGAGGAAAGGTTTTCTTATAATATTTATAATCCATATATAATGCCTTTAATATTAGGGGGCAAGGCTTAATTGTTTTCTGTCATTTACCTCTAATGTTATTTTAATTTTTTTATCTATTGAATAATGTAAAATGTGATATCAGAGCCTCTTAATATATCTACATCTATAAATTTTACACTTAGTGAGAGAAATGTACAGTCCTTATTCTTGATCTTTGAGATTTTTAAAGTTGTTGTTCAAGTGAAGTTCAACTTAGGGAGGCTTCCTTAGGCCTCGTGTAAACAGGGCATTTAACCTTTGTGCATGAGATTCCAGCATTTTGGTGCAGGCAGAAGGCACAGCCTCAAATGCCAGTGGCTGAAAGGCTGAAAGCTGCCACGGCTGGAAGGGGCTGGGTGATACAATGAGTGGCACTAATAATTACAGAACCCAGCGACGAATTCACCCTCCAGCCTCAGCAGCTTTGTGCCTCTCATAGAGTTTTACAGGCTGCTGGTAGTGGGGCTGGATGGCAAGCCTGTGCCTTCTGCCTGAATGAAAATGCAGGAATCGCAAGGGGAGACTGCTATATGGTCTAATATTGTTTAGCATCTAGCACATGTTTGCTGTTGGTACTCACAATAGTGAAGCTGCTTAAAAAGCTCTCTGGTAATAGGTTTACCTAGGTTCTCGCAGATATCTGAACTTAATATCCAAATGTGTTCTTCTAGGTACTGCATGTGTGTAGCTTTTGGTTATGGTGAAAAAAAATATTAGATATTGACTTGAATGAATGTATTTCAATATTGATGGTTCAGGGAAAGGGCACTTTTATTGACAAATTTCTTAACACTTTGAACTCATTTCATAGCTCTTTTGCCACTTGATCAGGAATTTTACATGTAAACTACATGTATAAATATTATGGTACACATTTTTAACTTCAGTATTGAGGTACAGTGGAATTTGTAAATATTCTTTGTGTTCAATATTCAACTTATGTTAATAGTTGGAAAGAATAAGCAATGAATTTCTAAAACCTTCCTTAGCTGGATATACCTTTTAAATTTAAAGAGACAGCCTTTGAATTATCAAAATGTTTAAAGGTATTTTTTTACAGTATGAAGAAAAGATGATCCGCACTCCGGTCGTTGCTCTTAAAAAATTGACGTATTTATTGACAAGCCACAGTAGACAAACGCAAATAGGAAAGGTTGATGCGTTTCAGCCTATAAGGCCTTAGTCATAACCACCAGTACAGTACATATTGTCAAGTGGAAAATCCTTGAAGAAGGCTCATTTTGTGATGTGTGAAGAATTTAGAAATAGAAGATTTTAGCTTCAAATTCAATTTTTAGGAATGTAGAACAATATGTTTGTTAAGATGGTTTCCATCCTTTGAAAGATAATTACCGTAGTTAGATCTAAGTATAAGGCCCCTTTCATAGCTGCAAACCGTTTGTTTTTCATCCATCAATGGAAGGATGAAAAACAGACATCAGTGCATGTCTTTGGACAAACTGATGTAAACAGATGTTTATCCGTTTACATCCATTTACATCCCCATCCGTTAAAATCCATTTTTTTAAATGGATCATGGCTCTATTTTTGGTCCATTTAAATAACAGAAGTGGACAAACGGTCCTTTTTTGCATCCGTTTTTGCTTTGGTTGTTAAGAGCCAGCACCTGCCGGTGTCCTAACAACTGTCTTAACAACCAGTGACTCATCTCTGCTGTCAGCAGGAATACAGTGTGTGCAAGAAGAGGGGCATGAGAGGAACAGTGTACACAGTGAGGGGGCAGAGTACTTCAACTAGTGGATGTAAAAAACTTATGTAAAGTGATGAAAAACTGATGAAAAACAGATGTAAACTAATGTAAACTGAATAATTTTTTTCTTTGAAAAAATGTGACTGAACTGATGAAGCAGGCAGACCATCAGTATGAAAGGGGTCTAAAGCTGGCCATACATTATACAATTTTATTATTCAATTTCCATTAGATTTACTGTCAACTATGTAGTGCAAGGGCCTGCCTGATTGCATACAAATTGAAAGTATTTAGGTTTGACCTCATATGATATGGTTTTGGTAAATCTAAAGGAAAATTGTGCAAGAGAATTGTATAATGTATGGCCAGCCTAAGACTGGAAGGATTGGATTTCAGAACAATTGAATGGAGATTTTAAACTTGATAGCTGTCTCTCATATATGAATTATGTTGCTAACAGTATTTATTATATTGCTTGTGCAATGCGATATGTACATTTACCTGTGTGGATAAGACAAAGAGAACAATTAACCACTTAAGCTCCGGTAGGTTTTACCCCTTTCATAACCAGTTAATTTCTCGGTATTCAGCACTCTGCTACTTCAACACTGTACACAAATTTAATTTATATAATTTTTCACACAAATAAAGCTTTCTTGTAGTGGTATTTGAACAGCACTGGGTTTTTAAATGTATACTATATAAATGAAAAAAAAATGAACATTTTGAAAAAAAAAAGATATTTTCTATTTTCTGTTATAAAACATATCCAATGAATTAAAATTTCTTCATAAATTAGTCCAAAATGTATTCTGCTACATGTATTTGGTTGAAAAAAATCCCAATAAGACCCCTTTCACACTGGAGGCGTTTTTCAGGCGCTTTAGCGCTAAAAATAACGCCTGTAAAGCGCCTGAAAAAAGCCTCATCTGCAATCCCAGTGTGAAAGCCAGAGTGCTTTCACACTGGGGTGCTGCGCTGGCAGGGCATCCAAAAAAGTCCTGCAAGCAGCTTCTTTGCAGCGCTTTAGGAGCCGTGAATACACCGCTCCTAAAGCGCCCCTTGCCATTGAAATCAATGGGAAGCGCCTGCAGGGGTTAAAAGCGCCACGCTGTTTTAGCTAGTTTTAGCGGCGCTTTTTCCAGCGTTTTACGGGCGCTGGCAGTGTGAAAGGGCTCTAAGTGTATATTAATTGGTTTGTGTGAAAGCTTTAGCCTCTACAAACTATGGTGTATATATCTTAAAATTGATCAATCCTGATGTACTGACGGCATATCTAATTTTTTGAGGCCCGTAAAATGCCAGGGCAGTACAAATATCTCTCAAAGGACCCCTTTTTGAAAGTAAACAGTCTGAGGTATTTAGTAAGAGACATGGCAAGTTTTGTAATTTATTGTCACAAGTTTTTGGAAAACGATAAAGTTAAATAATTTTTTTTACAATCTTTCTGTCAGTGCAGTGTCATAATATGACTAGTGTGGCAGTGATCAGGGATATTGATTGGTGACAGTATGTGAAAAAATTAAAATAATTGTTTATTCAATCTTTTAAACTTTTTTTTTTATGTTTTTTTTTTTTTTTTTACTATTTTGTGTTTGTACATCCTGTTTTTTTTTTTTACACTGTTATTGCATATACAGTGATTATCACTGTATAAGCAATAGTTATAGCTGTCATGAATGGGTCAACTTTAGGTTATGATTTGTGATTTGCTACAGCTAATCACATGAAACAGGTACCATGTGAATTCTGTGCACCAGTCATAGCGATCACATAAAACCCGGGAACCTGATTACTGTTAATTGTGATCTACTGTGTCCGGTGGACACAGCAGTCATAGGAGCTGCTAACCCATAGCAGCCTGGATGATGTAAAGGTAGGTGATCCAGCCTGGCTGTGCTGCCCACCCACAGTAAATGTACTTTGGGCGGTCCAGAATTGGTTGCAGTAAAAAAAAAGAAAAGGAAAAAATTACCATGATAACATGTGTGTGTATATATATACAGCCCTCAAAATTTACACTCTCACGCTCGCATTTTGCGAGTGCATTTTGAGGGCTGGCGAGAAGAGCTGCCTGGGAGCCGGGGGGGCGAGCACCACCGATCACAGAGGGGAAGAGAGTAGAGCCGCCACTGGATGATCAGAGCAGGGAACTGCAGCCACAGGTAGGCTGCACATGGGACACGGGCTGCAATATGGGACACAGGCTGCAATATGGGACACAGGCTGCAATAATATGGGACACAGGCTGCAATAATATGGGACACAGGCTGCACATGGGACACATGCTGCATGGTGGGCACAGGCTGCATGGTGAGCACATGCTGCATGGTGGGCACAGGCTGCATGGTGGGCACGGGGCACAGGCTGCATTGGCAGGCATGGATAAAGTTGTTAATATTTTTATGACTTAAATGCATAAAACATTAAAGTGTAATTACATTAGATAATTATTGAGGGCGGATTTAGGGGTGGGACATGGTAGGGGTTGGGCGGGGCAACTGGTGGCGTGTAACCCTTGAGGCCTGGCTAGTAGCTCATTTTGAGCCCTGTATATATATATATATATATATATATATATATATATATATATATATATAGTTGTGCTCATATGTTTACATACCATGGCAGAATTTATGATTTCTTGGCCATTTTTCAGAGAATATGAATGATAACACAAAAACTTTCTTTCACTCAAGGTTAGTGTTTGGCTGAAGCCATTTATTATCAATCAACTACATTTACTCTTTTTAAATCATAATTTCAACAGAAACCACTCAAATGACCCTGATCAAAAGTTTACATACCCTGGTGATTTTGGCCTAATAACATGCACACAAGTTGACACAAAAGGGTTTGAATGGCTATTAAAGGTAACCATTAGGGATAAACAATAAAAGTGAAATATGCCTTTAAATTTCGTACCTGGGGGGGGTGTATAGTATGCCTGTAAAGCAGCGCTTGTTTCCCTTGCTTGGAACTGTCCCTGCACAAAGTGTAATTTCTGAAGGAAAAAAAGTAATTTAAAAGCACTCGCGGCTATAATGAATTGTCGGCTCCCGGCAATACAGAGAAAAGTCATTAATGAAAAATTTTAAAAAATGCATGGGGTCCCCCCAAATTCAATTACCAGGCCCTTCAGGTCTGGTATGGATATTAAGGGGAACCCTGCGTCAAATTAAAAAAAAAATTACGTAGGGTTCCCCCCAAATATCCATACCAGACACAGTTGGGAAAGTCCTTTATTAAAAAAAAATAAAATAAAAAAAAACATTCCAGCGATGTAATCCAGTGTCCCGAGGTGATCCGATGTCCAGCTCTGCAGTCTCCACTCCACACGAAACGTCATTGGCTGAGCGGATCTGATGGGGAACAGTGTAATAAATGAATAGACCCCGCCCCTTCTCACGTTTCCCCATCAGGTCCGCTCAGCCAATGATGTCACTGGATGTAAGGCTGAGCGGACCTGATGGGGAACGTGAGAAGGGGCGGGTCTATTCATTTATTACACTGTGGAGGAAGTTCCCCATCAGGTCCGCTCAGCCAATGACGCAGGTGGGGTCTGAGATACGAGGGGGCGGGGTCACCTGTCAGATCATAGGGGTAAGCCCCGGCTTTCCCCGCTTGCAGGGAATAGCCAATGACGTAGGCGGGATCCCGCCGATTTGCGCTTAAAATAAATATTAAGATATTTTGGAGACCTTACTTTAAAATAAAATAGGAAGATTCGTGAGATCACAAGAAACAAAGAAATACGTTTGTCAGAACTCGGTGTGAATATTCGCAGCAAAAAAATGTATTTGTTCTAGCATTAGAAAGAAGAAAATAATGCAATACATTTACCGATGCATTAATTTGCAGCATGATGAATGTGCTATCTCCATTAGGAATGCTAGTTTTACCAGAACGAGCGCTCCCGTCTCCTAATTTAGTCTCAGCAAGCGTGGATTTTCCTCCGATGGGATTTCCTATCGTTTTTTTCCCATCAGAAAAATTTAAAACAAGTTCTATTTTTTTACACTGATGGAAAAAAGTCCGATGGGGCCCACACACGATCGGAATTTCCGATGAAACAAGTCCATCAGACTTTTTTCAACCTAAATTCCGATCGTGGGTACAGGGCATTAAAATTAGAATTCTCTTGCTGAGATTTTCCCTTGTTTATATTTCTAACAATATATAAAAAGTTATAAATTCCTCTGTATCTGATATCTATAAAATGTCCCTTTATTCATACAGAATGATAGATACTTATAACAAAGCTTGAGAGAAGGAGTGTCTGTGTATGATCAGTATAAGAAAGCTGTGCAGGTATGATGTTGCAACCAGATACTCCAATGATTCCAAAAGACTTCCATTTGCCATTTTTAATAGCGATCATAAATTAAAACTGCATTTGCATATTTAAGTTGCTTAAAAATATTACATTCATTCATCATCAGGGTGCTTATGCCCTAATCCTAGTTCTTCCCTTTTTTCTTTTCATGTTTGTGTATACAATTATTTTATACTGTATACTGTATAGGCTGTTGTGGCTTACTGCCTGTTTTTTCATTGTTTTGTTTTATTAATGTTTTCCCATTCCTGATTGCCTGATTCTTTTGTACCTTCAAAAGTTTAAAAAAATAATTAAAAATATATATATTGTATTGTCTGCTTGAGCCTCTTGTTTCCAGACATCAGCTATGGTTTTCCTGGCTACAAACAGGTAGTGTCTAATAAATAACTAGTATTTGTAAGACCAAAGCTCCATGTTTAAATGGAGTGAAGTGAAGTTTTTATAACTTTGAAAATGATAACAAATTCCAGAAATGGGAATATCTTGGGGCAGGTCCATCAAATGTGGAGAAGAGTGCCTTTATCTCCACAGTTTAACAAACATAGGGATGGGGTTTAGGGAATATCCTTGAGAGACACTGCAGGGTATAATACCAGCGCTGCAGTAATTTGAGAGAAGACATATGGCAGTATACTATTAAGAGATTTGAATAAAGACGTTCTTCCAAATATGCATAGAATCTGCAGTGGGAAGGTAAGTACACAATAGAGATAGAAAATGCCTTTATGTTGGATTAGGAGACCCACATAAAAGGCAGAACTTCAATAGGTAGAAAAGAGTCTTCCAGAGGTGTATAAAGGGATATACTTTATGTTTAGGCCTCATGTAGACTGCTGCTGGTAAATGGAAGTTTAGGAGCAGTTGGGGATTTTGCCCCTGAACTCTCCTCTATGTTATCTTATCAGTACATGTACACAGGATCGTTTATAGTAGTTTCTAGGCAGTTGAGTTTAGAAGCATTTTTTGGAACGCAAAAAAATGGGTTCAGAGGGATGTTCAGAGGCATTTGAAATGCCAAATGCCTAAAACAGCTTGTACTGTAAATGCTGCTAAACGCAGTTACATAGTTACATAGTTAGTCAGGTTGAAAAAAGACACAAGTCCATCTACTTCAACCATAAAAAAATAAAAAATAAAAATAAAAAAAAATAGTACAATCCCATATACCCAATTCTATACCCACAGTTGATTCAGAGGAAGGCAAAAAACCCCAGCAGAGCATGGTCCAATTTGCTACAGCAGGGGAAAAAATTCCTTCCTGATCCCCCGAGAGGCAATTGGATTTTCCCTGGATCAACTTTACCTATAAATGTCACTACCCAGTTATATTATGTACATCTAGGAAAGTATCCAGACCAGTAACTCGCTATACAAGGTTTTAAACACTTTCACAAAGAAATCACATATGGAATCAATCATATGGTTAATGACTAATAAGTAAAATGACATTCCTTCATTGGTTATTTTTCTCCACTATCACAGAAATGGTTAACCAGGACAGGTGTTCTCGTCATACTTCAATCCAAAACCTTTACTTTGTCAGTCTGTCAAAATACATACATATCACCACATATTGAACCTATATCTCAAATAAATAAATACAAATACAAATCCGTATTTAATCCTTTTGAGGTAATAGTATTGAGAAAATCTATCCAGTATGCTTCATGTTTTCTGAGAACGAATTCTCGATCACCTCCTCTGTTATTTTTGTTAATCCCTTCCAATACCTTATACTTTAGTTAAGAAATAGACAGACCTTTATCTATAAAGTGTCTAGCTAACGGTAGTTGTGGTAATTTGTCCCTAATTGAATACTTATGCCTAGCTGTACGGTCTTTGACCTTTTGTGTTGTTTCACCAATATAAAGTAACCCGCAAGGACACTTTATGGCATAAATTACAAAAGAGGATTGGCATGTATAGTATCCTTTAACTGGAATTTCAAAACCTTTATGAGGGCGTGATATGTATTTCTCTCTTAACATATAATTGCATTGTATGCATGACAGACAGGGATAGGATCCTGTATTACACAGTTCTAAATATTTTATATTGGGGCTAGAAGGGATATACTGGTCAGATCTAACCAAAACGATCTCTTAACGTTCTACCTTTCCTATATGAAGGCAAAGGTGGAACAGAAAACTCATCAATATTAGGGTAACTCTCACAATAATCCCCAATGTTTTTTAACAATATTAAAATTTGATAAGAGAATGCATGAAATTGTGAAATAAAAGGCATTCTTTTTACATGTCTGGTTGATATTCTATTATTAAATAAATTGACACGTTCTTTCTTAACCAGTGCCACTGGATAATTCCTTTTAATTAGTTTAGTTTCCATTTCATTCAATCTCTCCTCCCGACACAGTGGATCACTGAGTATTCTTTTGACTCTAATCAATTGACTCCTAGGGATAGAGATGAATACTCCTTGGGGATGAAAGCTGCTATAATGAAGTAGTTGATTATGGTCTGTACTTTTTACATATAAGTCACTATCAATCTTAGTATGGTTAATCTTCAACATCTCATCAAGAAACTGAATATTTTCCCTACTGGACACATTGTTGAATTTCAAGCCTGTAATAAGATAATTTAAATTTTGATCAAATAATAATAGGGTTCCAATGTCGCTACCCCACACCGCAAACACGTCATCTATAAATCTAAACCATCCCTGACATTGTTCAATGAACATACTATTTTTATAAATCAATGACATGTCTACCATATTCATGAGTTTGCGTATGGAGGTGCGACATTGGAACCCATCGCTGTCCCTTTAAGTTGCAAGTAATGGGTATCCTTGAACAGAAAATACTTTTCTTCAAGGACAATGTTCAACAATTCTAAAATAAATTAAATCTGTCTCTTGTTGTAACAACATGACTGTATAAGAAGACGCCGGCAGGTTTCAATACCCAGTTTGTGGGGAATGATAGTATAAAGACTGGATATGTCCCATGTCACTAAGATGGAATCAGGTGACACATTAAGGTTATTAATCTAGTTTAGAAAATCACTAGTATCAAGTATAAATGGCCGTGTATTGACCAACAAAGGTATTAAACATTTATCTAAATATTGTGCCAATGGTGTTGTCACCGATTCCATCACAGAAACAATGCCCGGTGGGTTAGTGGGGTCTTCATGGCAGTATATACATAACAGGTGTGATAGGATTATCATTCAGTAAAAATTTCTGTGTTTCATTATCAATGATTTGGTCTTTCAATGCTGCAGACAAAGTTTATTTTATTTTATTTTGAACTTTAAATACTGGATTAGAGTCCAGATATCTATATGTATCAACATCTGACAATTGTTTCAAAACCCCTGCTTCGTACTTTGGGGTGTCTATAATTACAATGCCCCCCCCTGTCGCCCGGCATGACAACAATATCTCGTCAGGCCGACAAGGAGGACAACACTACAATTTCATTCTTTCTCAGGTTGTTAGGTATATAATCAATTTTATTTTTATCATCCAAAAATGATTTAATATCATCATTAACCTTATCAATGAACACCTCAACAGCAGAGTAAGAAGTTGGAGGTACCGTAGAGCTCTTAGGTTTAAATTAAACATTTTCACTGATAAATAGGGATGAGCTTCGAGTTTGAGTCGAACTCATGTTCGACTCGAACATTGCCTGTTCGCACGTTCGCCCAACAGCGAACAATTTGGGGTGTTCGCGGCAAATTCGAAAAAGCCGCGGAACACCCTGTAAAAGTTTATGGGAGAAATCTAAAGTGTTAATTTTAAAGGCTTATATGCAAGTTATTGTCATAAAAAGTGTTTGGGGACCCGGGTCCTGCCCCAGGGGACATATATCAATGCAAAAAATTGTCGGCTCCCGGCAATACAGAGAAAAGTCATTGATAAAAAATAAAAAAAATGCGTGGGGGTCCCCCCAAATTCAATTACCAGGCCCTTCAGGTCTGGTATGGATTTTAAGGGGAACTCCACGCCAAATAAAAAAAAAATGACGTGGAGTTCCCCCAAAAAATCCATACCAGACCCTTTATCCGAGCACGCAACCTGGCAGGCCGCAGGAAAAGAGGGGCGGGACAAGAGAGCGCCCCCCCCTCCTGAACCGTACCAGGCCACATGCCCTCAACATGGGGAGGATGCTTTGGGGGTCTGTGACCCCTCAAAGCACCATGTCCCCATGTTGATGGGGACAAGGGCCTCATCCCCACAACCCTTGCCTGGTGGTTCTGGGGGTCTGCGGGCAGAGGGCTTATCGGAATCTGGAAGACCCCTTTAACAAAGGGGACCCCCAGATCCCGCCCCCCCATGTGAATTTGTAACCCCTACCATTTCACAAAGAAAGTGTAAAAAAACACACAGACACCGTTGGGAAAAGTCTTTTATTAAAAATAAAAACTAAAAAAACATTCCAGTGATGTAATCCAGTGTCCCGCGGTGATCCGATGTCCAGCGCTGCAGTCTGCACTCCACACAAAACGTCATTGGCTGAGCGGACCTACACTGCAGAGGAAGTTCCCCATCAGGTCCGCTCAGCCAATGACGTAGGCGGGGTCTGAGGTACGAGGGGGCGGGGGCGCCCTCGTATCTCAGACGACACCTACAACATTGGCGGAGCGGACCTTATGGGGAACTTCCTCCGCAGTGTAAAAAATGAATAGACCCGCCCCTTCTCACGTTCCCCATCAGGTCTGCTCAGCCTTACAACTACGTCATTGGCTGAGCGGACCTGATGGGAAAGGTGAGAAGGGGCGGGTCTATACATTTTTTACACTGCGGAGGATGTTCCCCATCAGGTCCGCTCAGCCAATGACGTAGGCGGGGTCTGAGATACGAGGGCGCCCCCTTGTACCTCAGACCCTGCCTACATCATTGGCTGAGCGGACCTGATGGGAAACTTCCTCCGCAGTGTAGGTCTGCTCAGCCAATGACGTTTCCTGTGGAGTGGAGACTGCAGCACTGGACACCGGATCACCGCGGGACACTGAATTACATCGCTGGAATGTGTTTTTTATTTTTATTTTTTTATTTTTAATGAAGGACTTTTCTTAACGGTGTCTGTGTTTTTTTTTTACATTTTCTTTACTCTTTCTTTGTGAAATGGGGCCGGGATCTGGGGGTCCCCTTTGTTAAAGGGGTCTTCCAGATTCCGATAAGCCCCCTGCCCGCAGACCCCCACAACCACCAGACAAGGGTTGTGGGGATGAGGCCCTTGTCCCCATAAACATGGGGACATGGTGTTTTGAGGGGTCACAGACCCCCAAAGCATCCTCCCCATGTTGAGGGCATGTGGCCTGGTATGGTTTAGGAGGGGGGGCGCTCGCTCATCCCGCCCCTCTTTTCCTGCGGCCTGCCAGGTTGCGTGCTCGGATAAAGGGTCTGGTATGGATTTTTGGGGGAAGTCCACACCATTTTTTTTTTATTTGACGCAGGGTTTCCCTTAATATCCATACCAGACCTGAAGGGCCTGGTAATTGAATTTGGGGGGACCCCCATGCATTTTTTTTTTTATCAATGACTTTTCTCTGTATTGCCAGGAGCCGACAATTCATTATAGCCTTGTGCTTTTAAATTACTTTTTTTCCTTCAGAAATGACATTTTGTGCAGGGACAGTTCTAAGCACGGGAAACAAGCGCTGCTTTACAGGCATACTATACACCCCCCCAGGTACGAAATTTAGGCCCCATGCACTCAGGGAGTTTTTACAGCCGTGTTTTTTACAGCTTAAAAACGCCTGTCCATGTTTTGTAAACATTTTTTGACCTTTTTAAAAAAAAAAAAAAAATCCTGGAGCTCAAAAACGCAAATCGCTGCGTTTTTGCGCGTTTTCGCTGCGTTTTTGCACGTTCTCGCAGCGTTTTTGCGTGTTTATGCGCGTTTATGCGCGTTGGGCATTTTTGCAGGTCAAACCGGGAGCTCCAGAACGCACTGGAATTGTTTTTTTTTTGCAGCTGGAAAACGCCTATGCCACTTGGAGCTCATAAAAGCTCTATGTGTGCATGACACAATAGAATAACATGGATGGGCGTTTTGCAGCTGTAAAAAAAAAAAACGTCTAACGCTGCTGTTAGCAGCTGCAAAAACGCCCTGTGTGCATGGGGCCTTAGAGGAATATTTCACTTTTATCGTTTCACTTTAAGCATTATTAAAATCACTGCTCCTGAAAAAATGGCCGTTTTTAAAACTTTTTTTGCATTGATACATGTCCCCTGGGGCAGGACTCGGGTCCCCAAACCATTTTTAGGACAATAACTTGCATATAAGCCTTGATAATTAGCACTTTTGATTTTGAACGTTCGAGTCTATTGTATTTAATAGGGTTCTAAAGTTCGCGCGAACTTTAGGTCTGTTTGCAGGTTCTGGTGCGAACCGAACAGGGGGGTGTCCGGCTCATCCCTACTGATAAAGACTAGACATGTGCACACTGAAATATTTTGTTTCGGAATTTCGTTTTCGTCCGAAAAATAAATTTATTTAGTTACTCCCGAAATTCGTTTTTATTTATTTAGTTTTTCGTTAAAAAATGTATTCGTCCGAAAATCCGAATTAATTAAGGTAGAATCTGTCATTGAAGGCTTATGGTGTCTGTCGAATGTTCTAAGAAGATTCGACGGAGCAGCTAAACTGTACGACGCCGCAATCGTACATTTCCGGTTGAATGTTCCACCTACTAGCTATAGTAGAATTCTAATGTTGTATGACTAGTAATAATTATATTTATTAATTATTATTACTAGTCAACCAACATTAGAATTCTTCTATAGCCCATGGGCAGAGCATTTCACCATAAATGTCCGCTCGCTGCGATCGTATGTTTTTAGCTGCTTTGTCGAATCTTCATGTCTCTATAATGTCGAATCTTTTATCTCTATGTCAAATCTTTTCTCTCTATGTAGAATAATCTTGGACTAATAGAGTTAAGGTTAGGCACATTCGACCGCAGGTTTGATAGACACAGATTGTTATTGTCAGCCTCATGTCGAATCTCCTATCTATATCGAACTGTTGACACAATGAAAACAAAAATAAAGCATTTGTTTATGTCGGATCTTTCAGATTTCGGATTCTGCGCTTTCGTTATCGTTTGTTAAAACGATAACGAAAATACCCGAAATTCGGACGAAAATGCATTCGGACGAAAACTAATGCACATGTCTAATAAAGACACATATTCCCTATTTGAAACACTGGGTTTAGATGCATAATACGCTTTAAATCTTAGTTGTCTATAAAAGCGGTATAAATCCTGTATCAAAACAAATGCATTCCTTATTTCTTTCGGACAAAAACCCAAACCCTTATTCAATAACCGCATTTAAGTCTTAGATAACGATACAGCAGATTGCAAGATACTGTTTTCACACTTCAAACTGTGTTCTTACTGTGTCTTTGGAGAATATTTTTTATAAACCAGTAATTGTATTAGTGTACTTGCTTAAGAGATAGCATATTGATGCATGCATAAACATATTTAGATAGGGGAATTGTGTTTCCACCATAATAAATGTGACATACAAAATGTGTTTTTTCATACATATTATATATATTATATATATATATATTTATTTTTATTTATTTTTTGCATTTGTTTTACAGACAGTAACTTCATTCTTGCAAATGCTCAGGTGGCTAAGGGATTCCCTATAGTTTACTGTTCAGATGGCTTCTGTGAACTTGCTGGGTTTGCACGAACGGAAGTCATGCAGAAGAGTTGCAGCTGTAAATTTTTATATGGTGCTGAAACAAATGAACAGACAACACTTGAAATTGAAATGTCACTAGAGGAAAAGAGTGAATTCAAGGGAGAAATCATGTTTTACAAGAAGAATGGTAAGTGATTTTTTTTTCTCTTTAAGGTTCTCCTGTATTGTTTTTATTGTTAAGTGCCTTGGAGGTTTGAGAAATGCCATTTCAGCAGAGGCAGAAGCTCTTCTGCCTCTATGCTTTCTGTTGTTATTCCCAGTCATAATTTAGCTTTAAAAACCAAATGAGTAGAAAGGTCAGTGTTGATATATGCAGCCTAATGAATAGGCTGGTGGTAAACATTTATTTACCTGTAAATGTAACCTTTAATATTTATTAGGTCACACTTACCAAAACTGTATGTTGCATAAAGATAAGAGCAGAAACCTGAAAAGTAATGTGTATAGCATTACATCAAGAATGTTTTTTTGCAAGAACCATTCATTCCTCTGCTACTGATAACAATGATGTACCGGTAATTTAGGGGGTAACAGTTAATATATGTAAATCTTCAGATATACTTATATTATGCAGTCTTTCTGTTAGTCTGGAATAAAGTAATACCATTTAGTAGTAATCGCTTCAAAGTCAAAGTGCCAAGTATATCTTAATCTTATTATTTATTCTACCATACTAAATTTGACAGAAAGTACAAAGTAATTAAAGGTGAGCCTCACAGCTTATGGATAAATATGTGATTGAAATAGATACCGTATATATTTTCTGCTCCTTTGTTTAACAGTGGCAAACCTAGAACTGACTCCCAGTATGAATCAATTTTTTAACACCTATTTAAACAATAGTGAACAGTAGAGAAATGCAGATAGTGAACATTGTAGCATCCTCTTGCATTGCTGGTAAATAAGAAATCCTTCAATTAATGTTCAATCAAAAAATGCCCTTTACATTGGTAACCAATGAGAGAAGGACCCACTTTTATTGGTAGTCAGACAATGCAAAGATGACTGGTGGTCAGTGGGGGGGAAATTTCCATTTGCATTTGTACATTTGTGAGATGAATGCTCCATTACAGATATCTAAATAGATTGACAGTGTTACTGGTTAATTACCTAGAAGATTGAGTCCCTAAAGGCCCTCAAAGACACAACCAACAGTGGTTGGTAAAGATTGGACCCCTGATGTAGAAGGTGTGTCCTGCAGCAGAAATGGTAAGTGTTTGTGTGTGTTTTTCCAGTGTCAAACCTGTAGGTGGCACATAACCCTATGAGTAAGGGATAGTATGCAAAAAGGTACCTATGCGCCTACCAAAAGGTAAAGCTAAACTAATATATAAAGTGCTAATATAAAGTGCTAGTATAAAGTGCTAGTATAAATATAAATGACATACAGCAAGCAGCTCACTTCTATGGTGTAACCAACTCAACTGAATAAAATGAAAAATGTTGAAGCAGCGGTAAATGTCCAAGTGCAAAAAAATACTTAAAGTAAAACGTGCTGTAAATAATCCAATATAAAATGTAATAACTATTAATACATGTGAAAAATGTGCAAAAGATAAAAAAAAAATATATATATATATATATATATATATATCCAAGTGGGAGTCCAGCTTGTCACATCAATAGGGAATCAATAGGGAATCAACCATAACAGGTATAAGTGCACAATCCTCCCCCGATGACACCAGCCTCTCACCTTACTGATGGACCCAAAGAGTCAGATAAAGCCTTAATGGATCTCCGACACATGCTGAGCACAATTCAGTTCCACTTACTTTTCACAAGTCTGCTGCACCTGAAATCATCCTGTGGATCTGCTCTGCACTACACTGGTGGGAGTTCAGAGGTGAGGCTTCTCTAAGCAGCCTTTGTTACATAGGAACAATGCTATCAGTAATAGTTGTATCTGATCAAAGGAGATAACACATTGAAATACAGTAGCAGCAGCAAGATACATATTCTGTGAAGATACGGTTGGAAGTGGTGGAAAGGCCACAGCAATCCCTGCTTGTATACAAGAACTGGAGAGCATCATCTGGAGTGTCGGAGATCCATTAAGGCTTTATCTGACTCTTTGGGTCCATCAGTAAGGTGAGAGGCTGGTGTCATCGTGGAGGATTGTGCACTTATACCTGTTATGGTTGATTCCCTATTGATTCCCTATTGATGTGACAGTGTCACGTACCTGATGGTTATGAGCCCGATATTGCAGAGGAGGGCCTCCCTTACGGCTCCCACTTGTGGCCCCTGGTAAAGTAACAGGAGGCACGGATGTAAGGAGTGGTATGAGTGCCTGGCAGGATCAACAGAGGTGATGGTAGTCCAACGCCCAGGGTGTCTGCAGGAACTAGGAGACCGGAGCTGGAGCAACTAGGAGACTGGACCGGAACCAGGAACAACAGGAAGCTCAGCTGACTGGAATGGTTCAGCAAACTGGACTGGAACTAGGAACCACAGGAAGCTTCAGCAGACTGGAATGGTTCAGCAAACTGGACTGGAACTAGGAACCACAGGAAGCTTCAGCAGACTGGAATGGTTCAGCAGACTGGACTGGAACTAGGAACCACAGGAAGCTTCAGCAGACTGGAATGGTTCAGACTGGACTGGAACTAGGAACCACAGGAATAATCAGACAGGCCGGATCGGTTAACAGGCTGGCAGCAAGGTACAGGGGGGACAGGCAAGGGAATCGTCACAACAGGCCAAGGTCAGGTGCAGGCAGAAGGTTGGAGTGGTCACAGGCAAGCCGGGTCTTTCACAGGTACAAGTCACGGATCGGGTTTCAGATACACAACGCTGTAGAGCAGACAGCAGAGACTGTGAGAGATAGGCAGGTTTAAATAGGCCGCCCAGCACCAACAGAGGTGCGCGCGCGCGTGCATGGGCGCACGCGCCCGCGCATGCGCAGTTGCACCCGCGATCGGGAGCAGGATAGTCTGAGGCGCCTGTTACTGGCAGGATCTTCATGACATTGCCCCCTCCCAAGGGGCAGCCTCCTGATGCCCATCCGGGCAAATTTCTCAGGATGAGACCTTCTGAAGGACTGAACCAGACTTCTAGCATGGATGTTTCCCTCGGGCTCCCAAGAATTTTCCTCGGGACCATACCCCTTCCATTTAATCAGGAATTGGTTCTGGTTATTTCTTCTTCTGAAATCCAGAATAGCCTCCACTTCAAATTCCTCCTCTCCGTCTACAATGACAGGATCAGGGAGAACCGAACTTCGACCTGGAAATAGATTGGGAATAGAAGGCTTCAACAGGGAAACATGGAAAACCGGATGGATCTTTAGAGTATTAGGAAGTTCCAGTTCATAAGCCACTTCGTTGATCTTCCTTTTAACAGGAAATTGCCCGAAGAACTTGTGGCCCAGCTTCTTTGAAGGACATGCCATCCTCAAATTCATAGTGGATAGCCATACCAAGTCGCCAGGTACCAGCACTAATTCACCCCGTCTTTTCCTGTCGTAGGTTATCTTATTGTGCTCCTGAGTCCTGGTCATGGTTTCCTGTAAAAGTTGGTTGTTGGAAGAGAAAAAGTTTATTTTTTCCTGGACTGCTGGTACCGTACATTCGGGAAGGGAATTGGGCAAAAATGCAAGATGAAAGCCATAGTTGGCGAAGAAAGGAGTCTGCTTGGTGGCGGAGTGAATGGAGTTATTGTAGGCGAATTCGACCAATGGGAGTAGGGAGATCCAGTCATTCTGGGCAAAAGAGGAGAAACAGCGCAGATACTGCTCGAGGGTCTGGTTAGTCCTCTCGGTTTGCCCATTGGTCTGGGGATGATAAGCAGAGGAAAATGATAATTCTATATCCAGGGCCTTGCAAAGGAACTTCCAGAACCGGGAGGTAAACTGTACCCCCCGATCGGAGACAATGTTGGCCGGAACCCCGTGGAGTCTAATGATTTCTTTGATGAAAACCTGTCCTGTTTCAGGGGCAGAGGGAGTACCTTTCATCGGAACAAAATGTGCCATCTTCAACAGACGATCAACTACCACAAAGATAGTGGCATTATCTTCTGCCGGGGGTAGTTCAACAATGAAGTCGATATCAATATTTAGGAGGTTTGTATAGAACAAATCTGTTGTGATCTAGCCAGCATCCCTAACTATATTGTATAGAAGAGTTTCCCCTCAAAGGCGGGACTTTTTAGGCATAGATTATGACAACCACTTGGGGGTGTATTCTAATAAAAAATTGTTTTATTACAAAAAATAAATAACACATAATATGATTGAGCTTGATATTACAGGCTTGAACAAAAAATTCCCACAATTGGAAATGTTACTAGATCATATAAGGTACATAACATGTAGGGACAAGGTAACCATACAGATATGTTAACAATATGAACATGTGTATAAAACACGCAATTGTATATATATTAGATCCTACGTGTTACAGAGACAAAACTCCTTCTTCAGGGAAGTTCCAATATATAATTGTGATTGTAATCTAAAAAAGGAAAAAACTGATCTTTACACCACAGCATTCATTGCAGAAAAACAAATGACCCATCAGACAGTTGAATGATAGGTCCTAGTGAAAAAATATAAAATAAAATAAAAATAACTAAAATAAAATAAAATAAAAATAAAAATAGAAATAAAGATAAAAATAAATAATGAAAATAGATATATAAAGAAAAGGGAGGTTAGAGAAGTATATATACATATATGCATAAAAAGTTAGGTGGTAGTGTACTTACATGGTCATACATGTATCAGGCTTGGAATTTAGATATATATTGAACCCTACAGATCATGTAGGTAATCAATTGATGTGTGAAAGCCGTAGAGAAAAGAACAATAAAAGCACAAAACCCATTGATGAACGAGCAGGGAGTTCAACGCGAGAGGGCGTCCGAGGGACAATCCAGGACCGCACACGTCTAAAAATGGGAATATGGAGGAATATGTACCAATAAAGTGAGAACTAGTATATTTTAGTTTAAGATAACATCCTAAACTAAATGTCATCAAACCTAAATTCAGACCTCTTTTATATCTATGGGGTCAGAGGGTGGTGGAAGGCATATAAGAATATCTATGTATGTACACATATCTATACATGTGCATACATAGATTGGAGAAAAAAATATAATAATAAAATATATCTTTCTTACCTCACAAAAAGGTGCTGTGTATCTTTGGGGGGAGGAGAAGATTAGAGCAGGGAGTAGAATGTTACATGTGTAGTGGATTCACACATATATCCTAAGTTTGTAGATGTGGCCAGATTAGAGCAATCAGGTCAGATAAAATAGTGGACTGGGAGATCAGGATCCAAATTCAAATGGAAGATCCCAGGGTAACATCATTGGTCCAACAATAAAGGTAAATAGATTCACCTCGGAAATCTGTATACAGACAAGAATTATATGCATACACATAGCATCAAGGTATAGTATAGACAACCCCCACCTTGGGACAGGAAATAAACATGTCCCAAAGTGAGGATAGCAAAGAAAAAAGAAGAAAAGAGTTTGTTTCTTCATTACCTGCTCAATGTTAGTAGCGACGTACTCTCTCCCCGCCGGCCACAGCACTAGTGATCCAATACAGGGCCAGTCCTTAAATACGGACTGCAGTCCAATCAGCCAAATTCCCAGCAGCGCGTGTGGCTAGGATTGCAACACACGCTGAATAGGTTAGACAGTGCGGTCCTCCGGGCACGCGGCGCACAGCGTCATCCCTGCCCATGACCAAAATGGCCACTCGGGGAGAAAGACGTCATGCGTCACGCCCCCACCGGCACGCATGCGTGGCCAACCTAGGGGCCACACTTGGGAGCAACAAGGACGACGGAGATGGACTAAACCATATACCGTCAGATGGATCATGTGCCAAATGCAGCAGGGAAAGCCGCAAAAACCGGCCGACCCGACACAGGAGGCGGATCAATGGATACAAGTATCCAAAAATTCCGCACCCCAATGCAAATCGGATCGGCCCCCGCGTGCCGGGATTGACCCCCAGACAACCAAAAGGCGCAAACTCCCCATTCGTCATCATATGAATGAATATTGAATGCTAGACTGACCAAAAACAGTAAAAATGTATTTTTGTCAGTATAAAAGGATACCAATTACGGAGATGTAAAACATATATCAAAGGTTGATATGTCCAGAAACCCGATAGTCAATGACATTGTACACAACCACCCAACCCAAATAGCACAGTTTTTCAACATGGATCCTGTCTAAAATATGCCTCCCATATTGGTGGAATATTACAAGTTGTCATAGACATATCCTCTGAAAAGAGATTTTTACACAAAGTACCATATATATAGTTGACAATGAATCAATAAGAGATTAAAAGATTCATGAAAATGATTAATTACATTTGAAAAGACACCGTATATGGTTCACCTCTCCATGCCTCCAGAGACAAAGCCCTCCAGGAATGGCCTGAAGTTGGCTGCCTCATTGAGGCCTAGAAACGTGGTAGCTTGAAGAAGGAAAATCCATCTAAGCTCTCTTTGTAATATTAGTTTATTCCAATCCCCCCTCGTGCATTGGGGTGTATTCTGTCCAACACTATAAATTTGATCCCTGTAAATAGACCATTATGGAGAGCCATAACGTGTCTCCCCAAAGGAAAGTCTGGATTGCACCCCCTCATGCTCCAGACGTATATATATGTTATTCAACACATCAATGATACATTTTTGGGTTACTACGGTGTCTTTTCAAATGTAATTAATCATTTTCATGAATCTTTTAATCTCTTATTGATTCATTGTCAACTATATATATGGTACTTTGTGTAAAAATCTCTTTTCAGAGGATATGTCTATGACAACTTGTAATATTCCACCAATATGGGAGGCATATTTTAGACAGGATCCATGTTGAAAAACTGTGCTATTTGGGTTGGGTGGTTGTGTACAATGTCATTGACTATCGGGTTTCTGGACATATCAACCTTTGATATATGTTTTACATCTCCGTAATTGGTATCCTTTTATACTGACAAAAATACATTTTTACTGTTTTTGGTCAGTCTAGCATTCAATATTCATTCATATGATGACGAATGGGGAGTTTGCGCCTTTTGGTTGTCTGGGGGTCAATCCCGGCACGCGGGGGCCGATCCGATTTGCATTGGGGTGCGGAATTTTTGGATACTTGTATCCATTGATCCGCCTCCTGTGTCGGGTCGGCCGGTTTTTGCGGCTTTCCCTGCTGCATTTGGCACATGATCCATCTGACGGTATATGGTTTAGTCCATCTCCATCGTCCTTGTTGCTCCCAAGTGTGGCCCCTAGGTTGGCCGCGCATGCGTGCCGGTGGGGGCGTGACGCATGACGTCTTTCTCCCCGAGTGGCCATTTTGGTCATGGGCAGGGATGACGCTGTGCGCCGCGCGCCCGGAGGACCGCACTGTCTAACCTATTCAGCGTGTGTTGCAATCCTAGCCACACGCGCTGCTGGGAATTTGGCTGATTGGACTGCAGTCCGTATTTAAGGACTGGCCCTGTATTGGATCACTAGTGCTGTGGCCGGCGGGGAGAGAGTACGTCGCTACTAACATTGAGCAGGTAATGAAGAAACAAACTCTTTTCTTCTTTTTTCTTTGCTATCCTCACTTTGGAACATGTTTATTTCCTGTCCCAAGTTGGGGGTTGTCTATACTATACCTTGATGCTATGTGTATGCATATAATTCTTGTCTGTATACAGATTTCCGAGGTGAATCTATTTACCTTTATTGTTGGACCAATGATGTTACCCTGGGATCTTCCATTTGAATTTGGATCCTGATCTCCCAGTCCACTATTTTATCTGACCTGATTGCTCTAATCTGGCCACATCTACAAACTTAGGATATATGTGTGAATCCACTACACATGTAACATTCTACTCCCTGCTCTAATCTTCTCCTCCCCCCAAAGATACACAGCACCTTTTTGTGAGGTAAGAAAGATATATTTTATTATTATATTTTTTTCTCCAATCTATATATGCACATGTATAGATATGTGTACATACATAGATATTCTTATATGCCTTCCACCACCCTCTGACCCCATAGATATAAAAGAGGTCTGAATTTAGGTTTGATGACATTTAGTTTAGGATGTTATCTTAAACTAAAATATACTAGTTCTCACTTTATTGGTACATATTCCTCCATATTCCCATTTTTAGACGTGTGCGGTCCTGGATTGTCCCTCGGACGCCCTCTCGCGTTGAACTCCCTGCTCGTTCATCAATGGGTTTTGTGCTTTTATTGTTCTTTTCTCTACGGCTTTCACACATCAATTGATTACCTACATGATCTGTAGGGTTCAATATATATCTAAATTCCAAGCCTGATACATGTATGACCATGTAAGTACACTACCACCTAACTTTTTATGCATATATGTATATATACTTCTCTAACCTCCCTTTTCTTTATATATCTATTTTCATTATTTATTTTTATCTTTATTTCTATTTTTATTTTTATTTTATTTTATTTTATTTATTTATTTTATTTATTTTTTATATTTTTTCACTAGGACCTATCATTCAACTGTCTGATGGGTCATTTGTTTTTCTGCAATGAATGCTGTGGTGTAAAGATCTGTTTTTTCCTTTTTTAGATTACAATCACAATTATATATTGGAACTACCCTGAAGAAGGAGTTTTGTCTCTGTAACGCGTAGGATCTAATATATATACAATTGCGTGTTTTATACACATGTTCATATTGTTAACATATCTGTATGGTTACCTTGTCCCTACATGTTATGTACCTTATATGATCTAGTAACATTTCCAATTGTGGGAATTTTTTGTTCAAGCCTGTAATATCAAGCTCAATCATATTATGTGTTATTTATTTTTTGTAATAAAACAATTTTTTATTAGAATACACCCCCAAGTGGTTGTCATAATCTATGCCTAAAAAGTCCCGCCTTTGAGGGGAAACTCTCCTATACAACAATGAAGTCGATGGACAACATCCTCCAGGGTCTGTCTGGGACAGGTAAGGGTTTTAGTAGCCCCCAGGCCTTGGTTCTATAGCCCTTGTTTTGGGTGCAAGTTGTGCAAGAGTCCACAAATCTTTTGCAATCTTCGCGTAACCGAGGCCACCAGAAGGTGCGCTGTACTAGATCGGTGGTCTTGATTATACCGAAATGCCCGGCTAGTGCATGGTCGTGACAAAGTTCCAGCACGGATATTCGTAGAACTTTGGGTATGTAGATCTTGTCCTGGTACCAAAGCAGTCCATCTCTAGCCTGCAATTCTGGTTCGGAAGGAGGTGTCTGCCCTGTGGAAGCTTGTTTGATTCGAGAAAGCAGGTCTTCTTGAAGTAAGAGAAAATTTCCAGGAGCCAGGATAGTATCTGGAGGAGAGACTTCCTTGGGTTTGTGGAACATTCAAGACAGGGCATCGGGTTTAACGTTTTTGGAACCAGGGCGATATGTGACGTGAAAGGAGAATCTGGAGAAAAAGAGTGCCCACCTGGCCTGTCGTGGTTTTAACCTCTTTGCAGCTTTCAGATATTCCAGGTTCTTGTGGTCGGTAAATATCAGGATTGGATGGGCAGCTCCTTCTAGCAGATAACGCCATTCTTCCAGTGCAGACTTAATCGCCAGCAACTCCCGATCTCCTACATCGTAGTTCTTCTCTGCCGCTGTCAATTTGCGGGAGAAGAAGGCTACTGTGTGAAGCAAGTCCCTGTTCCCTTGTCTCTGGGAAAGTATTGCTCCTACCGCAATTTCGGAGGCATCCACCTCAAGTACAAATGGCAAGGAGGAGTCTGGATGTTTCAAAATGGAAGCAGAGGTAAAGAGACCGTTAAGGACCTCAAAGGCCTTTTGGGCCTCAGGGGACCAATGGAAGCGGGTCCCTTGTTTGGTTAGCTGGGTGATTGGTGCAATAATGGCCGAAAATCCCCTAATAAATTTGCGATAAAAGTTGGCGAATCCAACGAAACGTTGGATTCCCTTTTTGTCTGCCGGAACCGGCCAGTCCAGGATGGCAGCAATCTTCTGAGGGTCCATCTTGATGCCTTTACTGGAGATAATTAACCACAAAAAAGATATGCTTTCCTGCTCAAATTCACACTTTTCCGCCTTCGCATACAGGCCATGCTGACGGAGCGGGGCCAACACACTTCTGACGTGCCTGCGGTGAGACTCAAGGGAAGGAGAGAAAATTAGAATATTGTCTAGGTAGACAATGACGAACAGGTCTAAAAAGTCCTGAAGCACATCGTTAATAAAGTACTGAAACGTGGCAGGGGCATTACATAGCCCGAAGGGCATTACCAAGTACTCAAAGTGCCCAAAGCGGGTACGGAAGGCAGTCTTCCACTCATCCCCATCCTTGATATGGACTAGGTTGTAGGCTCCGTGGAGATCAAGTTTGGTGAAGATGATAGCGGCCCCCAGCCTCTTGAATAACTCTGGTACCAAGGGAAGAGGATAACATTTTTTTACTGTAATTTTGTTTAAATCGCGGTAGTCCACACAGGGTCGAAGGGTATGGTCCTTCTTTTCTACAAAAAAGATGCCCGCGCCTGCTGGGGATGTAGATGGGCGGATGAACCCCTTCTTTAAGTTTTCATCTATGTACTCCTTCAATGCCCCCTGTTCTACCTCTGTCAGAGGGAAAACTCTACCAAATGGAATTTCAGCTCCGGGAAGCAGTTCAATGGGACAATCATAGGCTCGATGGGGTGGTAAGGTCTCTGCTCCTTGTTTACTAAATACGTCAAGAAAGTCATGGTAAGTCTCTGGAATGGATTGACGTATTCCGTCTTCAGTATCCAGGAACAATAGGGTGGAAGGCCCATGGAAATCAGGTGAGCCACAGAACTGCTGGCAGTAAGGTGAGGAGAAGGTAACTACCCCTGTGGCCCAATTGATGGCAGGATTGTGGGCTTGTAACCAAGGCATACAGAGGATTACAGGAAACAAGGGGGAGGAGATAATGTCCATCCGTAGAAATTCTTGGTGGGTACCAGAGATGGTAACGGGTATAGGGGCAGTCTCTTGGACCACAGGTCCAGATTTAATAGCAGACCCATCAGCCAGGTGAACGGACAGTCCGTGAGCTTTGGCAAGAAGAGGAATCTGGTGTTCAGTGGCAAAGGAGGAATCCATAAAACAGCTGCAAGCTCCGGAATCAATAATGGCGGCTTTTTGCAAAGTCTTTCCTGGGAACTGTAGTGAAACAGAGAGAGCAAGATGAGATGCGGTCTTGGCTAGAGAGTTGGTATGGTCAGGAGACACGGAAAAACACTTAAGCCTCGTACACACGGCCGAGATTCTCGTCGAAAAAAACATGTCGTTTTTTTCGACGAGATTCTTGGACAAGAAACTTGTCCCGGCCGAGTGTACAGACGCTCGATTCAAAGAACCCGCGGTTCTTTGAATGGAGCGTACGCGGTGACGTCATCGACTACGACGAGCATGCGCTCGTCACATTCGATGCCGTCTCCGCCATCTTGGTATACCCTACCTATGCCTAGGAAGCTACCGCGCATGCGTCAAATTCATTTCGAACATGCGCGGGCTTCCGGGAGGACAGGTAAGTGTACACACACTCACTTTTCTCGTCAAGAAACATGCCTACGAGAATCTCGACGAGAAAATAGAGAGCAGGTTCTCTATTTTCTCGTCGAGATTACTTGTCGGTTTTCTTGACAAGAAACCATACACACGAACGAATTTCTCAGCAAGACATCTCTGCCAGCAAGTTTCTTGCTGGTTCTTGCCGAGAAACTCGGTCGTGTGTACGAGGCCTAACAGAGCTTCAGCGGGCAATTTCTGATGTAGTGTTCGGGTACCCCGCAGTATAGGCACAGATTATTCATCCGGCGACGTTGACGCTCCTCCTGGGTAAGTGAAGGGCGAAGAACTCCAAGTTGCATGGGCTCGGGTGCATCGGGTGTGGGGACAGAGGGTGCAGCTGGTGCTGGGTGTAGATGGCTTGGAGCCCTTGGAAGCATCCAGGTCGGGCGTGAGAAACCCGTGGCCCTCTCAGCCCTTCGCTCCCTTAGGCGCCAATCGATTTGTATAGTTAAATCGATCAATAGGTTCAGAGTCTGTGGAATACCAACTCTAGCCAGTTCATCCTTCAAAGGATCGGAGAGTCCTATGCGGAACTGATGGCGGAGAGCGGCATCGTTCCAGTTAGTATCTGCGCTCCACCGCCTAAAATCAGCTACGTAGTCCTCTGCTGCTCTGCGTCCCTGCTGAAGGGTACGCAATGCAGTTTCTGCGGTTGCTGAAAGCTGGGGGTCTTCATATAGCTGGGCCATGGCATCAAAGAAGGTGGTGAGGTTGGTCAGTACTGCATCTTTCTGTTCAAGGAGATGGTGGGCCCAGCTCTGGGGATCTCTAATAAGCAAGGAAACAACGAAGCCCACCTTGGTGACTTCTAAGGAGAAGGTGCGTGGCTGAAGGGCAAAGAATAGTTCACAAGAGTTACGGAAGGCCCTGAATCTGCTTCGATCCCCAGAGAATCTTTCAGGTGTAGGGACCCTGGGTTCTGGAGGAAGCATAACAACCGTTGGTGTTGATCCTGCCCCGGCTGTAGAGGTAGAGGCATGGGGCCCCCCTTGGGTTCCAGTGGGGTTAGAGAGGACCTGCACCTGTTCTTCCAGCCAGGTATAGCCTTTCTGAAGATTATTGACTGCTTCAGCCAATCCTGCCAGGTGTCGGCACAGTTCCTCCATAGAAGAGGTTCCCTGCTCGGGCTCAGACATGGCTGTCTGCTACTGTCACGTACCTGATGGTTATGAGCCCGATATTGCAGAGGAGGGCCTCCCTTACGGCTCCCACTTGCGGCCCCTGGTAAAGTAACAGGAGGCACGGAAGTAAGGAGTGGTATGAGTGCCTGGCAGGATCAACAGAGGTGATGGTAGTCCAACACCCAGGGTGTCTGCAGGAACTAGGAGAACGGAGCTGGAGCAACTAGGAGACTGGACCGGAACCAGGAACAACAGGAAGCTCAGCTGACTGGAATGGTTCAGCAAACTGGACTGGAACTAGGAACCACAGTAAGCTTCAGCAGACTGGAATGGTTCAGCAGACTGGACTGGAACTAGGAACCACAGGAAGCTTCAGCAGACTGGAATGGTTCAGACTGGACTGGAACTAGGAACCACAGGAATAATCAGACAGGCCGGATCGGTTAACAGGCTGGCAGCAAGGTACAGGGGGGACAGGCAAAGGAATCGTCACAACAGGCCAAGGCCAGGTGCAGGCAGAAGGTTGGAGTGATCACAGGCAAGCCGGGTCTTTCACAGGTACAAGTCGCGGATCGGGTTTCAGATACACAACGCTGTAGAGCAGACAGCAGAGACTGTGAGAGACAGGCAGGTTTAAATAGGCCTCCCAGCACCAACAGAGGTGCGCGCACGCGTGCATGGGCCTGCGCGCCCACGCATGCGCGGTTGCACCCTCGATCGGGAGCTGGATAGTCTGAGGCGCCTGTTACTGGCAGGATCTTCATGACAGACAAGCTGGACTCCCACACCTGTTCTTTTCCTCCTCTCCTGTTCTTGGTTGCTGGATACTTTCACATTTTTTTGGGAGACAATTACATTTTGTGTGAACTTTCCATCATACAATATATTTTTTTGGGACTTTTTTGGGGATACATCTACGTTTGGATATATATATATATATATATATATATATATATATATATATATATATATATTTGCATCTCTTGCCCATCTTGCACATGTATTAATAGTTATTACATTTTATATTGGATTATTTACAGCACGTTCTACTTTAAGTATTTTTTTGCACTTGGACATTTAGCGCTGCTTCAACATTTTTCATTTTAAGGGATAGTATGGCTGTGTCCTGTGATATACTCCAAGCAATGGATTTTATTGATAAGTCAAAAATCCAGTTATTGCTTACACTTTGGGTGGATTGCTTCTACTTCCTTGCCTTTTACACACCACTGCTGTTCAGAAGGTCCTATTATTTACTCCCATCTATTGCTCCACATTGACAGATAGGTAGCATCGCTATGTCATGGTTAAGCTTTGCAGCTTCTTTTGTCATAACTCTATCTACAGTCACCTCACTGCATAAGGAGTTAATGGCACCACCTTTGTCCAATGAGCAGTGAAGTTACCTAGGAAATACTACACATATCTCACAAATAAGAAAAGTGTTTATTCTAGCTATGCAATGTGGGGGAGAAGGTTAAAGCTGATGACTAGCTGATCAGATTTACCAAACTTTAGTCAGAAAGAACATTAAACAGTAAGTATTTGAACAGTTATTTTTTCCTGAAGTTACACCTAAACAATTGCTTAAAACCAAGTTTTTTAAGATAATTTTTTACATGTGTTATAATAATCATCATGTTTAATGAAGGGAGAAAAGTTTTGGGTTAGGGTAAATGCAATTTCTATCAATGCTTAAAGCTCCCATGGTGATTTTTGTTTCTTCCTGCTAAATATTTATTTTAAGTATGGTATGACTTTGTACTAGGTTTTGAGTGATAAGTAAATAAAGTATACACCATATTTTTTTTTATCAATACAATTGTTTTACTTGCTCTCATTTGCTCTCCTTCTGCTATTGTAACAGTTTATAACTTTGTTTACATTCTATTATTTGATACCAATAACTTTCGCCTGTGATGCAGAACATCATGTATATCATGTACAGTATTATAGGACCCTCTTTTGACAGTCCATGCTGATTCTAGTAAAGGCATATAGTCTTGGATCACCAAGACAAGAACCATAGCATCTGTTACAAACTATAATAATGCAGTATAACATTGCATTTTAGCCGTATACATAACATATAGATGCAGATGCAGTCATGTCTATGCAAATACAAAAATATACACAAATTGGAGCAATAGTAAAATATGTAAGTATTAAGATAGCACATATTGAAGACAATTGGTAAATATCCCATATGTTTTACGGGTGTTACAGGCATGAGAAATAGGATAACTACATTAGAGGCTGAGCTAGCAAGCTAAAGAGGCTGACCTTGATGCTTCTTTAGCTTGCTAGCTCAGCCTCTAAGGTAGTTATCCTATTTCCCATGCCTGTAACACCCATAGAACATATGGGATAATTACCAATTGTCTTGAATATGTGCTATCTTTATACTTACATATTTTATTATTCCTTTCAGTGTATACCTCTCCTGTTCTCCTACTTTACCCTCCTGAAGAAGCGGGGAATCCGCAAAACATGTGGATAGGTTAATTAGTAATGTTCATATGGTCACTGGAGAAACCTATCATCCTTAGTCAACCCATACTTCACAACAGATGTCACTGCACAATCCATGGTCTGTCAGCTCATCCTCACTTACAGTAGCAAGATCACTATCTGTATTGACTTAACTGGGGGATTGAACCAGAAAATTTTACATTTACAGAACCCAGTGGGACCATATTCAGCAACTGATCCCTTGATTAATCACATCCTTCTCTGGATTACACCCATCTTACATCTACATCCAGGGTTCTATATCCTTATTATCCCACAGAAGGCTAATACAACTTGGAAACTAACAAGGAACTACTATCAAAATCAAAACGGTCCTTATTGACCCTGAATTATTGTTCCATGCCCCCCTTGATTTGTTACTGTATGGGTCACTCTGTTATCATTCAGAAGGGATACAGAAGGGATACAATGATGTTACAATGATGTTACAAATCTATGGAATATTCCCTTATTGCTCAACGAACAGGATACATGATTGATACCCCAATCTGTGTTGCAGCAGACCCTTTGCACTCTTCAACAGAGGAGTTCATGGGCCCAGTGTGTGCTTTTTTCTTTTATTAAATAACAGTGTTGTTATTTGGTGACGGGTGGAGGTTTGATACATTTTATGATGTTTGTCTTTACAATATTTTGTGTCCAATAAACTGATTAAATTTTGATACTGCATAAATGTCTGGGGTCACCTTATACCTGCTCCTCTGGAAAATTCTCCCATTAATAAATGTATTCTTAGTGAGACCCCAATAGAGATGGTATGACCACTCAGAATGAAATCAATATCCAATACCCAGTGTTTTTAAATCTATGTTAATTGTATGTAATAAACTTTATTGATCTTAAACAATATTGTTGTAATATCTTGTAACAGTACCAGGAAAATCCTGCTTGCCCCTTTTCTTCTAGATTTCAATAGTTTAGTTTTTTGGGATGTTGGTACCTATATCTTTTATGTATAGACATACCTGAGCAGTTAGTATATAATATTTATTACACATTTAGCACTACCTCCGTAGGAGCAGCTGGTTTAAAGTTTTGGGCCTACCATTACCTTTTTTGTTCACCGCACTCGTGTCAGGGATCCCTTTGAAGAGCTTTCATAAATGTTCACACCAACACTTGGATACGTTTTCTTCAAGGCTTTATTTTACCAGTTCCAACAGAGGGATAGAGGGAGAGGGGAGGTTCAGGTACCTTGCCCTGCAGACCACGGGCACAATCCTATAGCCAGAGGACAAATCAGTTCCACGCTGGATTCAGCAACCACCGGATAGGCCTACTCCCACTGGCCCAGCAACCAGCGCGAAGCTCGTTCAAAGTCTCTGCCACAGACTCGACGAGTGCCAATAAGTCGTTCCACAATCTTCCGCCACAAGATCGTGTAACCACACTGACACTTTGCAAAAAGTTCCTTCAAAAGTACAGCTCACGGTGCCAGAATCTTTCAGCCACCCGGCAGCACCGTGAGGCAAACTGGCCAGGATGCGTCCTTCAATTGAGTCCCCAATTGTTCCGCTTCTTCCCGCAGGCAAGATCGCGTAGGACCATCCCTGGACTAGTAGGCCCCAGCAACTCCTGGGCCTACTTCTCAGTTGCAGAGCCTCAGGCCAGCAGGCCCCGAGGCCGAAATTGGCTCGCACATCCCTGAGGCCAGGAGGGCCCTCAGGTCAGGATCCGGCAACGATCCCTGGCAACGAACCCCGATAGAGCGGTCGCCATCTCTTGCGTACCCCCTCCCAGAATGCACAGCGGGTCAACCAAGCTCCCTGAGCCACTTCCGGGAAAGGAACACCCAACACACCCAGCCCGCTACATATCCAACCCCGACCTGCGGTGACAGCGACACCCACGTCAGGTGGAAAACGTGCAACCCAGCTAGACTGAAACAGAGCCAACAACCCAGCACAATCCTTCTAAACAGAACTACAGCTCAGACAACTAAACTTCACACACAGCGTCTACCCAACCGGAGCAGGGCGCCACACACTTCCCCCACCGCAAAAAGATGATGTCCTCATCGTCGAGGTAAAAAACATGACTCTCAGTCCTGAGAGTCAGTACCTGAAACCCAAAAAAACTTGGACGTGGAGGGAGGGGGTAAAAACAGTATAAGAAGTATAGGTTTAACATACACTCGCAGTAAAAACATAAAAATTTAAAAATATACAATATTATACAGTATTCCTATCTCTCTCTATATATAACCCACCCATTCTCCGGTGGTTCTTGATAGAAGATTTCAATGCCTGAAAAAGAACAAAGCAAGCAGACATATACAATAATATAAAATATCTCTTGAGAAGCAAAGCCTCACTTCCTGAAGAAATGAGCCTCGCTTTCTCCACACATATGTACATTACTAAGTGTAGGTAGTTAAGGGTAAAAGTGCAGAGTCCAGTTTTACTGAGCAGACTCCTACCACCTAGTGGCAGAAACACAGCATGACAAAGTCCTAAGTTTCAAGTACTGAACCCATAGAAGAAATCTTGACTCCAACATCTTCCTGTACCCTAGCACTAACTAGCTACATACCCACAGTCCTTTCAGAAAATAAAATGTTCCTTTCCTTCTGCAAAAATGTAAAACAAAAACCAGGACAGTCCTTGTAACTCTTCACCAGTAAAATTGTGGATCAGGTAAGGTTAGGGATCTTCCCTGCTTGTCAACGGTGATGATAAAATAAACCACATCGTCCTTCCCTGGTCGGCAAATGACCACTTTGTCTCCGTGAATATGCCTGCCGTAGCTCCAGTGCTGCAGACACCCTTTAAAACGTTCATCCATGGCAACGGAATAGCCCCTCTTCCGGAACGGCTTTGGCACTGAAAGATAGTCCCAAACAGTCTCGTGGTACCACTGTTCTCTGTGAGACTCAACCTCCTGCATAATTTCCCTGGGAACATAGGGGAATTCCAGCCCATATTCTCTTTCCACCCGTTTATTTAGTAACCTTTGTGACCGGGCAAGTCTTGGCAAGGATCTGGTACTTCCATATCCAGGAGGTACACACGAATTTGTGGATTTTTGTACTATAGCACTTGCAAACATTTTTCCTGGACCCAGCAAACTGATACCGTGGGCCAGGATTTCATCAGAAACAATTGGGGGTTCCACCCTAGGTGTTGTCTCCCCCGAGTCCATAGCTGCATACTTGGAGAAGGTAAAAGCCGAGGCGACATCATCGCTATTTGCCCATAATAGCGCTTGCGACAAAGTCTGGACTTTTTTCATCGGACAAACGGATCGTGTATGGGCCCCATCAGTCTTTTTTCCATCGGTGAGAAAAAATAGAACATCGGAGAAAAAACCCACGCATGCTCAGAATCAAGTCGACGCATGCTCAAAAGCATCGAACTTCATTTTTCTCGGCCCGTCGAAGTGTTTTACGTCACGGCGTTTGGGACGGTTCGATTTTTGACTGATGGTGTGTAGGCAAGACTGATGGAAGTCAGCTTAATCGGAATTCCGATGGAAAAATCCATTGGATTTGAATCCATAGGAAATCCGATCGTGTGTACAGGGCTTTAGAGAATAAAATGGTGTGTGTTTTATATTTTTATGTCATGTGATATTAGCGCAGTCGTTTTTCAAATGCAAATTTTTGGGAAAAAAATAAACTTTTTGCAAAAAAACACAATAGAATATCCAATTTCTTTGTAAAATATAAAATATGATGTCACGCAGAGTAAATAGATACCAAACATGTCCCATTTTAAAATTGCGTCTGCCTGTGGAATAGCACCAAACTGTGGTACCTAAAAATCCCCATAGGCGATGCTTTAAAAGCCTTTACAGGTTACCAGTTCTGAGTTACACAGGAGGTCTGGAGCTAGAATTATTGCTCTCGCTCTGATGTTTGTGGCAAGACCTCACGAGTGTGGTGTGATCGCAATTTACATGTGCGTGAGGGACTGCTGCGCACATTCCAATTTGTGCACAAGCATGTGTAGATGGGGGCACTCTACTTTTTTTTTTACATTTTATTATTTATTTTATTTAGATAAACAAAAGGTCCTCTTTGTGTCTTTGGGAGAGAACCCAGTTAATAGACCCCAGACATCTCCTCTGGCCTCCAATGCAGCCAATCAGACACAGATTGGTTAGATCAGCCACTCCACTGGCCAGTAACTGGCCAGTAAACACAAAGCCGAAAACAGAAGTAAGAAAATCCTTGTCACTTCAGGTTTCTGATGTCACACAGTGTGCCCGCAGCCGGATGCTGCCGATTGCATCCTTACCGGCTCCCCTATTGCTCAGGAGAGCCCGGTAAAGGCAGCGAGGGACCCCCTGCCACTGCCTGTAAAAGTAAGTGGCTCTTTAGAAGCTCGGATTACTTTTACTGGCTTCAGAACTGCCGGCTGAATAGACTGATACCTCGCCCATTGCTGCAGCTGCAGCGTTGACTTAAATATCACCCTTCTTATCCAGCAACATACCAATATGTCACAGGACGGGAATCTGTAAAGATAAAGGTCTAGTAGGGATTTTAAGGGGTTCTCCATGTTGTTTTTTGTTTTTTCTTAACCACTTCAGCCCCGGAAGATTTGGCTGCTCAATGACCAGGCCATTTTTTGCGATACAGCACTTACGTCGCTATAGCTGACAATTGCGTGGTCGTGCAACGCTGTACCCAAGCAAAATTTACGTCCTTTTTTCCCCACAAATAGAGCTCTCTTTTGGTGGTATTTGATTACCTCGGCGGTTTTTATTTTTTGCGCTATAAACAAAAGAAATGCAACAATTTTTTTACTTTTTGCTATAATAAATATCCCATTTTTTTAAAAAAAATACAAATTTTTTCCTCAGCTTAGGCCGATATATATTCTTCTACATATTTTTGGTAAAAAAATCTCAATAAGCATATATTAATTGGTTTGCTCAAAAGTTATAGTGTCTACAAAATAGGGGATAGATTTATTGCATTTTTTTTCTTTTTTTTTATAGTTATGGCGGTGATCAACGATTTTTATCGGAAATGCGATATTGCGGCGGACGGATCAGACAATTGACACATTTTTGGGACCAGTGACAATTATACAGCGATCAGTGCTTTAAAAATGCACTGATTACTGTATAAATGTCACTGGCAGGGAAGGGGTTAGCACTAGGGGGGCGATCAAAGGTTTAACTGTGTTCCCTAGAAGTGTTCTAACTGTGGGGGGATGGGAATGACTAGGAGGAGAGAGAGATCAGTGTTCATACTTAGTATGAACACACGATCAGTCTCCTCTCCCCTGAGAGAACCAGGATCTGTGTGTTTACACACAAAGATCCCGGTTCTCGCTCTGTCAAGAGCGATCGCGGGTGCCCGGCAGTCATCGCGCCCGTCGAGCACTCGCATCGGCTCCGGCGGGGTGTGTTCTTACTGTGGGGGGATGGGACTGACTATTAGTGCTCAAAAGGCGAAGCGACGTAAAGTAACGTTGTTTCGCCCAGGGGAGCCAACCTGCCGCAGTAAAACTGCGGTGGCTGGTCGGGAAGGGTTAAAGTCTTTTTTTGCAAACAGCTGGTATACTAAGGACAAATAGGCTGCTCATTTTGCAGGGGAATGTTTCCTTAGTTTAGTGAATGAAGTGAAATACAATCTGCAAATAGAAACCTTATGTCAAAGTGAACCCCATTGTGTACTGTCCCTTGGCTATATAAGAGAAATGTATAGTCCCACCAAAATCTATACCAGAACCTGTTTTAGGCATTAAGCCTGACTGGTTAAGAAAGGGAGGGGCAGTAAGTGTACAACCCCCCTGAACCATATCAAGCCACATGCCCTCAACACTGAGAAGGAACCTTTCAGGTAGGATGCAAAGCCCCACCTCCTTGTGAGACACATTGTCCTCATACTGATGTAGACAAGGGCCTCGTTCTAACATACCTGGCCCAGTAAGTGTGAGGGTTTGAAGGAAGGATCAATGGGAATCTGGAACTCCCTTCAGTATGGGGCTTCCAGATATCTGAACCTTCCCACACATGAATGATGTGATGGGGTATATGGTAACTCTTGTTATTCATTGACATAAACTATTTAATTAGTAAACAAACATAAAGACATTGTAAAAAAAAGTAAACATTGTCCCCTAATGTAAATCCAACATCAATCACATTGTCCAGCGATGGAGATGCATTGTTAATCACTATGACTGATGCAACATCGACCCTCTGTCATAAATATGATGGTCTGTGCCACACTGATCGTCTCCTACCAGACTCCAGGAACAAATAGCAGCTCCCCAGCTCCCTGTTTGATGTCAGAAATGTGTTTAGTCAATGAAATCACCAGAGATGTTTGTTTAAAATTCATAACAACTGGCGGCTAGGCAGAATTTGTCATTTAATCCGGTAGTAATACTACTATTAAAAGAAGTGACTTCGATCTTCAGCAACCAAAGGCTCGGAAGGTGGCGGGCATGATGTCAAGCTAAATTTAGATGGTCCTCTCAGTGAACTGTGAACAGCTTCAAGATTCAGGTCAAACTTATGTTAGTATCCAAGGCTTATCCCTATTTCTAACTCTGATCTAGGGGAGAAAGCTCTATTTAATTTTGCATTCTACTTTAAGCATTGGAATGTTTGTATATGGTGCATGGTTTCAACTAAAGTATGTACAAATCAACATGACAAGAAACCAGCACTCTCCCTTAGGCTCAGTTTACACTTGTGCGATGCCCGAAACCCTGCGAATCCATTGCGGGATCCCGTATCATACCTGAATCGCTGGCGGTTCACACTGTCCTCTGCAAACCATTGCAGGTGACCATACAAAGTTAATGACACCCCCAAAATGGTTTGCAGATTGCAGTACGAACTGTGAAATGGTGCAGGAATTGGATTGCATGGGTGTGAACACCCATGCAATCCGATTCCAGTGCAGCCCAAAAAAACGGTCCTGCACCATTTTGGTCCAAATGCAATGCAAATTCAGCCATACAATGTGTATGGCTGAATTCACATCGCACAAACATTGCATGTTATCTGCATAGCAATGCGGTTCAAATCACATGCAATGTCTGACATTTCTATAGTGTGATCCGAGACTGAAAGTAGAACCGTGAGTAAGCTTTGTGCATTCAAATTTTAATAAAACTCTTTAAAACAGTAAATAAGCTTTAAAATGATCTTTTACTGGCCTCTGTAGTTACAGCCATCATGGAGCATACTGAAAAATCACAATACAAGCCATTAGTTTTGTTTGAGGTGGATCTCAGCACTCTACCATCCCCTCTTCCTGTGCACCAGCTCTGTATTTACATTAAAAATTAGAAGGCGGGCTGACTGCCAGATGGTGGTGGAGTGCAGCTCATCCAAATGAATGGATTGCCTTAACTAAAGCAATGCACATTAGGGCATGACACAGTGTGCACTAATACACATTTGGTAAAGCACCACATCCCAGCAGATATATTTGACTGGTCCCTGAATCTTCCACTGCAAAAATTGAGGATTAACCACTCCACAGTGTATGCATTAACACATGTCATTGAGAGTTTTTTTTCTAATTGTCTAAATATGTGAATGTCCACAGCCTGGTCACAGTTCTACTTTCAGCCAAGTGGATAACAGTCCCTATTCCAGTGAACCAGGATATATAAAAAATGTTTTGGAACAATGGGTGTTTCATACCAAGATTACCAAAGTAAAAAGGTCTGTATTGTCTTTGTAACATATTAGGAGCAGTGGCAGACTATTTTTAAACTGGAGAAAAGCTAAAGCTAACCTACAGTATAAAGCCTAGTACACACAGGCCAAATGTTGGGCAACATCGGCCAGTTCAATAAAAAGCAACCGACATTCGGCTTCTGTCGGACGAGCATGCTGGAAACCTAGCAGGCGACTGGCTCCCAATCAGCGCTCCGAGCCAATGACTGAGAGCGCTGACCGGAGTGTTCTAACGGGGGGCCCGTTCCTGTGTCAGAACACAATAGAGCAGCAGTGGTGATTGCTGTACTAACATTGGATTGTTAGTACAGCAGCTCCAACGCAGTGTTGCCAGCCGTCAGTATTTCACTGACAGCCAGTAAAAAACGGGCACTTTTCTCCTGCCAGTAAATGCCAGTGACAGGAAAATGTTGCCAGTAAAAATCATAGCTGCGACGCTTGGCTCAGAACTATGCATGTGCAGTTCCGGGTCCGGAGCTGGCTGAGACCATCCGAGTGCCTACTACAAAGAGTTTGGGCAGAGCCGGCAGGGGGCAGGTCTGGCGGAGGCAGTACCTGAGCGTAATGTGTGATGTCATAGTGCAAGGAAACCAAGTGGACAGAGCCTCGTGTGCGGGTCTGCAGGACCCGAGCAAGACAAGCCAGGAGTGGGACTATCAGTGCTGCTTGGACTAAAGTGGACTGAAGGGACCACCTGGCATGGAGATAGACTATCACTGTGACTCAGGAAGGGACATGTCGTGTCGTTGAGGTGACATCATCACCTGTGCTGCTGCACACTACTGTCAGTGTCACTGTTAGAGTCAATTTCATGTGTGTGTGCCGCCTATTCTAATTTCTTGCCCCACTGTCCCTGAGCTACTTACTTACTATAGTGAAAAAAAAAATAAGAAATATGTTTTATGCCTTTTTTTTTTAATCATACTTACCTAGGTGGATGTAGCATTGGTCCGAAGCTGCATCTGTCCCCACCAGCTCTAGGACTGAGAACACCACTGATCGCTTGGTTATCAGAACACACTAGAGTGCTGGCTGTGGAAGGGGCGGGAGCGGCTGGCTCAGGCTCTCAGTGGCTTGCTCAAAGGCTGAGATGGGTGGGGGTCCAGGCATGTGAGCGGATCCCAACTTCATTGTCACAATCTTGTCTGAGCCTGAAACGGCTCTGTGATGTAAGCCAACAGCGGCCTTCAGCCCGCTGTCTGCTGCAAACAGGTCACAGGAGTGCAGCACGAATTAATATCTACCTTAAATCACATTCCTTTTGGTATATTCTACTTGTTTGTAGCCTAAATACTGAAATTTGAACTTAAAACTGTAATTTTGTAACTTTTGGAAACAAAATGGCAGTAAAAACTTTGCTGTGCCAGTAAATTATGGGTGTCTTGTCAGTAAATTTCAATATGGTAGGTTGGCAACACTGCCCTGATGGAAGCTGTCAGTTTTTTGTCAGTTTTTTTTTCATTTAACCCAGGGGGTTGAATGAAAAAAAAAACAAGTGGTGTGTTACAAGGCTTCATCTTCTCAAAAGTAAAAGAGTTACATTGTAACATCATAATATGAAAATATATGTGTTAAATCAACTATAATGACTTTCCCTTTATGGAATCAAGTGTTACTATAAGGGAATGTAATACAGTAGGTAATAATGGAGCTTGAACATGTCATCATTTATTATGCCAAAGTTTGTAAAATCACACATGAAATGCTTGTCATTAAAGTTTACTAAGAATAAAATAAGGAATAAAAGAAGCAGGCTTCAACCTTCCAATATTGCACTATACATTTCCAGACAGTTCAATTAAAGTCATGACATTTTGCCAGCTCTCGTAGTTGGCATTTAGCACCTTACTGTGGTCTTGGCATAAAATCAACCCTATTGTGTATGACATATGCAGAGAAAAAAAGACTCCAATTCACTGAGGGCTTGTCAGCTTGGAGAAAGTGCTAAATCCAGCCCTGACTATTTATATCAATAACATAGAGCTTGAGATAAAATTGACTTTACAGTGAAAATTGCTTTTTACAATTTTTTGAACAACAGCTGAAGAGGGAGGTAATAAAAAACTGGTAGGAGAAGAAACCGGTTCATATGATTCTAAAGACAAGTGAGTATGGTTGTACAGTATTTTAATTATAAGAAAATAATTAGTAGTGTAATTAAAAATACTGAAACATTAAGAGTTCATTTAACTTTTGTGTGCAGGGAGTCTACATAATATCATGATGTTCCAAGGGTCGTATTATCATTGAACTGTAGCTACATTGCATGTCATTCTGTGAGTAATTACAGCAGGATGTGTAGTTTATTTTAGAAATCAGAAAGGCAAATACAACAATGTATTTTTTGCTAGCAAATTACTTAGAACCCCCATACATTATATATATTTTTAAAGCAGAGGCTAGAGAATAAATTGGTGAGTTTTAAAATGTTTTATGTCACATGGTATTTGCGCAGCAGTTTTCAAACAGAATTTTTGGGGAAAAATTACACTTTTTTGAATTTTAATGCAAAAAAACACAATACATAACCCATTTTTTTGTAAAATATAAAATATGATGTTACGCTGAGTAAATAGATACCAAACATGTCACACTTCAAAATTGCGTACGCCCGTGCAACAGCAGCAAACAACCTAAATTTTACTATCCCTAGGCTACTATTTAAAAGCCTTTAGAGGTTTAAGATTTACAGAAAAGATCTGGTGCTAGAATTACTGCCCATAATTTGATGTTCATGGTGATACCTCACATGTGTGGGACAATCGGTGTTTGCGTATTAATTTTTTTTTTTTTAGGCTTTCTTTCCTTTATTTTCCCCTGGAGATCTTGCCAATAATGGCACGTACACACGTTAGGAATTTCGGATGGAAAAAGTCTGGCGGAATTTTTTCATTGGATATTCCGAACGTGTGTATGCCCCATCGGACTTTTTCCTTCGGAAATTCCGACGGATTTTGAAAGAGAACATGTTCTCTTTTTTTAAGAGGGAAAAAATTTCTATCGGAATTTCCATTCGTCTGGATGCAATTCCGATGGACTAAAAACCACGCATTCTCAGAATCAAGTCGACGCACGCTCAGAAGCATTGAACTTCATTTTTCTCGGCTCATCGCAGTGTTGTACGTCACCGCGTTCTTGGCGGTCGGAATTTGGTGTGACAGTGTGTATGCAAGACAGCTTGAACGGAAAACCCATCAGAGTTTATTCCGACGGAAAATCTGACCGTGTGTACAAGGCATAAGTCTCTTGTTTTTCAACAGAAAAAGAATTCCTGCAAATGTAGCAGTTCAGGTGTTAAAATAAACTATATACCAGGGGCACTTTTAATGATCAGCTTTTATTTACAGTATTTATGTAAAACCTTTATCCCAAAAGAAAACAAAATGTTGTTGTAACTGCTTGTGTAACTGCAGTGTGACCTGGAGTTTGGCTTACATTTTTTAGTGTATTGAAAGGATAAGTTTACCGTGTTAAAAAAAAAGAACACATGCACATCTTTTTTGCAGGTAAAAAAAAATGTGCATTTATTTATTTTTTTACTTGGAGCCTGTAAAGTAGGGATGAGCCCGATGTTCGAGTTGAACGTAAGTTCGATTTAAACATTGGGCGTTCGCCTGTTTGCCGAACAGCGAACATTATGCGGTGTTCGCTGCAAATTCGAAAAGTCACGGAACACTGTTAAAGTCTATGGGACACTAACATGAAAAAACAAAAGTGCTAATTTTAATGGCTTATATTTAAGTTATTGCCTTAAAAAGTGTATGGGGACTCGGGTCCTGCCCCAGGGGACATATATTAATGCAAAAAAACTTTTTTAAAATGGCACTTTTTTCAGGAGCAGTGATTTTAATAATGCTTATAAATTTTTATTTTTTTTTCCAAATAGTTTATTGAAATGTAAAAAGCATTTACAGATATCTTGAACAATAATAGTACAATAAGATATTAATACAACCACAAAACAGGGATGAATTACATGTGTCATATACAATTCAACTTGCGGGTAGTGAAAATGAAATGGCTATGTGCATCCTTCATGAACTAGGCCGTGTTGGGGTGGGTTACCCTAATTCAAGGTAATTGTGGGGTCTAGTCAAAGTCCGATACCATTGACGGAGATAGATCTTGTTGGTAGGTTAGGGCTAGGTAGGTTCACGGATGCCGTTGTGGACTTTTGGTCTGTGGGGGAGGAAAAGGCCAACAGGTGCAATATGGCAGGAAGGGAGAGAAGGAGCTACAAACAGATTTATTTCGTTGAGAGTGTATGAATGCGGGAGTGTAGGCTGGAACTATGTTAGTGGTTGTATTTTACAGAAGCGTGTGGATGAGAAAGTAGAAGGGGGTAAGTGGTGGAAGGAGAGGGGGTGGGGTGGGGATCGAGGGGAGTGAGGCAGGAGGGGATGGCGTTGGCAGGGGGTCCGTCTCTGACTTCCCCGACCACTTGGGGTGTTCAAGGGGCGTGTTATGAGAAACTAGGGGCGGATCTGTATAGGGGGAGATATAGGAGGAGAGAGGTGTATTTGTAAGGTTTAGGGTTAAGGGAAGATCCTGGCAAGTCGTAGATTTTTAATGGCAATTCTCAGAGGAGTAATTTATCCTTTGTCAGGGTTCAGGGAGTTTGCATATTCTGGTGTCATTTTATAGTGTAACCAGCAGGCCCATTGTTTACTAAATGATGACGGAGTCTCTCTTGCAATATGTATAAGATTTTCCATTTCCTCAATTTTGCATATTCTGTTAAACCATTCTTTTATGGTTGGTTGGTGAGTCGATTTCCAGTGTATAGGGATACACTGCTTTGCCGCATTGATCATGTGCATTGCTAGGGATTTGTGATAGGAATTGTGCGACAGGGGTGAGTGGTGTAGAAGGAATTGAGAAGGGGAAAGGTCCAAATGATATGAGGTGACTCGAGAGGTTATATGGCATACCTTTTCCCAGAAGTCTTTTAGAGATGGACAGGACCACCAGATATGGAGAAGGGTTCCCCTTTCCCGGAGACATCTCCAGCACACCTCTGGGATTGTGGGATTAAATTTATGCAGGAGGGTGGGCGTGCGGTACCATCTAGATTGGATCTTAAAGCCGTTTTCCTGGGTCGACACATTCGTCGACCCTTTATGTATATTGAGGAAAATTTGTTCCCATTGTTCCGCTGAAAGAGATACAGAGAGGTCTGACTCCCAGTTCTTACAGGCTAAGGTCTCATTAGCTTTCATCTCGGCGAAGAGGAGTTCATGTGTGGTAGACACTAGGTGAGATTGGGGTGTCGTTTGGATACATAGCTTTTCGAAAGGGGTGAGTTCTCTGGAGCATTGTATATTCTTGTTAAGGGATTTTAGAAAATGAGCAATTAAAATATATGTCCAAGGGGGAATGGGTGGCTTGTTTAGTTGGGAGGAGAGTTGGGATGTAGACAATAGTTTGCCCCGGAGGAAGAACTGATGTGATCTAATTGGACTCTGTGTCCAGTTATCGGTAAGAAACTTTGCGTGCATACCTGGTGGGAACCCAGGGTTCATTTTTACAGGTGTCAGTGGGCTGGGAATCGAAGATATGGGTGATCAGTAGCAAAGCTTTTTGAAGCATTGCAAGGTTGGGCCTATAAGTGGGTGTACGCGTAATTCAGAGGGGACGTGGGGTGGGAGTATCCATGGGAGAGACTCCAAAGGGAGAGCAGAAAAAGATGCTTCTAGGGAAACCCAATCTTTGTGGAGAGATTGAGTATTCCAGTCCACTATTCTGGTAAGGTGTGTAGCAGTGTAATAATTGAGAAGGTTGGGGAGGCCTATGCCCCCAAGTCTTTTAGGTCGGGCGAGCTGCGTAAAGCTGATTCTGGGTCTACGGTTCCCCCATAAGAATTTAGTGCATATGTTTCTGTAAGATTTAAAAAAGGCCGGAGGTATATGTATAGGGATCGCCTGCAATATATAGAGTATTCTCGGGAGGGCATTCATTTTGAGGATCGCTGCTCTGCCAAACCAAGAGAAAAGCGGTTTGTTCCAGGTTTCAAGATCGGAGGATAGTCTGTGTAGGATAGGAACATGGTTTTTAGCGTAGAGGTTTGAGAGTTTGGAAGGGAGTTGTATCCCTAGGTATGTGATGGAGTCATGTTTCCATTGGAACGAGAAGTTAGCCTTACATTGATCAACTATGTGTTGAGGCAATGTAATATTAAGGGCAAAGGATTTCGAGAAATTAATTTTAAGGTGGGAGAGGAACTGAAATTGTTTAAATTCAGAAAGAAGGTTTGGTAGGGAGATCAGTGGGTTCGACAGGAACAACAAAATATCGTCTGCGAAAGCAGCGTATTTATATTCTCTTTTGGAGGAACTAATACCTTGGATATCTGGGTTGTATGTCAGTTTACGGAGGAATGGTTCAAGCGTGAGTACAAAGAGGATGGGGGACAGAGGGCAGCCCTGTCTTGTGCCATTTCCGATGGGAAAGGCGTCCGACAGAGTATTGTTGACCCGTACCTTAGCAGATGGTCCCGTGTATAGTGACAGAATTAGGCCCAACATATATGGGCCCAATCCTATGGCCCTCAGAACCGCTGTCATATAGTCCCAAGCTACTCTGTCGAACGCCTTCTCCGCATCGAGTGACAAAAACAGGCCTTTTTGGGTTGTCTGTGTCATAAGGTGGTGTAAGTTTATTGCTTTAATAGTGTTGTCCCTGGCTTCACGTCCAGGGATAAAGCCGGTCTGGTCATGAGAGATTAAGGAAGGGAGAAGCGGTAAGAGTCTGTTTGCCAAAATCTTAGAAAAGATCTTGACATCTACATTCAATAATGAGATTGGTCTATAGTTTCCAGTTTGGGTGGGGTCCTTATCTTCTTTGGGGAGAACAACGATATGTGCTTCTAACATTTCGCTTTTGAAAGGATTTGTGGGAGAGAGTGTATTAAAGGCGTCAAGGAAGGGTTGTTGAAGAAGGTCTGAGAATGTCTTGAAATAAACGGCGGAAAGACCGTCAGGTCCCGGGCTCTTACCAGGCTTAAGTTGTTTTAAAGCTTTTTTCCATTCCTGAATAGAGATCGGGGATTCCAGAATCGTGGTGGTGTCAGTGGGGAGCTTTCCTGGGGCAAATTGGTCTAAGAACGAGTTAATATCATTGGGTCTGTCATCTGATGAGGTAATAGGGGGTTCGGATTTATCTAGATTATATAGGGACGAGTAGTACTTCTCAAACTCTCTGGCTATGTCATTGTTATTTTTGAGTGTCTTACCCGTGGGGGATTGTATGTGATGTATCGTATTAGCAGCCCTTTTCTTGCGTAAGGCTTGAGCAAGAAGATGGCCACTTTTGTTGCCGAATTCGTAAAAAAGTTTCTGAGATAGAGTGTATTTCTTCCTGAGGTGATGGCCCAATTCTTCCTGAATGAGTGTACGAATCTCTAGTAGTTCTACGAGGGTTTGCTGGGCCAGGTTTCGTTTGTGTAGTGCTTCTAGTTTATTAAGTTTGGAAAAGAGATCAGCCAGTTTGGCCCGTTTTTCCTTTCTAATTGCGGCCCCCAGGGAAATCAATTTCCCTCGGACAACACATTTGTGAGCCGCCCATTGAGTAAGTTTAGAAATGTCCGGGGTGTTGTTCTCAGTGAAATAATTGCTTAGGCAAGTTTGAATCTCCAATTCTTTGATTTTGTCTGTCAGGATGGAGGGGTCTAGTCTCCAGATTTGCGAGCGGTATACTTTTTCAGGGAAAGTGAGGGTCATTGAGATAGGGTGGTGGTCAGAGAAGGTCATCGGTTCGACGGTTGCTGCTTTCAGGGACGGGAGATCCTGTTGGGTAAGAAATATGTAGTCTAGTCGTGAATATTTGTTATGTGGGGCGGAGAAGAATGTAAAATCCTTTACATTCGGGTGTAAGGTGCGCCATGTGTCGTGGAGCAAGAGATCTTGGAAACATTTTCTGATTTGTCGGAGCGCCCTGTATGGTAGGTGGGATTTCCCCGACGAGGTGTCTAAAAGGGGGTTCATGGGTACATTGAGATCCCCTCCCAGTATAAGAATACCCTCTTAGAAATTGGTTAGGTGTCTTGTTACAGCCCTAAAAAAGGGAACTTGGGACGAGTTGGGGCTGTATATGTTAGCCAAAGTGATTGGTTTGTTCCTGAGGGTCCCTTTTAGGAAGATATACCTGCCTAGTTCGTCAAGGTGAGTATCCGTAATTTGGATGGGAAGGTTTTTGGAAATGATTATGGAGACTCCTTTGGATTTCGATATAGGTGAAGTGGCATGGAAACTATGGGGGAAGAGGCGATTAGTCATGTTGGGAACTGACTTCTTGCAAAAGTGGGTTTCCTGTAGGAAGATTATGTCAGCTTTCATGCTGCGCATGAGGAAAAAGAGTTGTGTTCGCTTTTCAGGTATGTTCAGTCCTTTGGCGTTAAGGGAGACTACCTTTAGGGACAGGTTGGAGCCTCAGACATTATCGGGGCTCATGTTGGTAGTAGAGGTTTAAGCGAGTGGGGGGCGGGAGGATATGGGGAAGTCAGAGACGGGAGGAAAAAAAAAAAGGGGGGGTTATGCGGATGGGGAAAAGGGAAGATGTGGGGTAGGTGAGGTTAGGACGTTGAGGAGGAAGATAACCAGGGAGGAAGGAGGGGACAGGTAGGGGGATGGGATATTATACCGGGTGTGGGAATTGACCTGCAAGCCCACCAATTAGGAGTGGGGGTACCGGTGAGGTTCAGCGGTGTCTACCAGAGTCCGCTGTGTGTGAGAGCGGTAGGTGGAGTTCAACTAGAGAGAGGTGAGGTCTGCGTCTCTCTATGAGGTCTTAAGGATAACAGACGCTGCTGGTTGTTAGCGTCATCTATGGCTCATTTTGGTGTCAGAGGAGTAGTCTTGTTGTGTAGATGACGGATAGGTCATATAAGGACATGGTGAGAGGGTGATTAGTAGGTGGCGTCAGGGCTGTGTGTGACGGCTTATTCTCATAAAGCGTGAAGGCTGTGGAGTTGTAAGGGCATTTATTTGTTAATTAGAGGAGGATGTTTAGCATTGTGTGATGTGGGGGTTTGTGTGGAAGAGGGGGATAAGGAATTAAGTGTATTGCTCAAGTTTCAGATGTCACATGACGGAGAGTGGGGGGCGTATACTTTGGTTTAGAGGAATATGCAAGGAACAGAGTCAGTAACATGGTGAATTAGTTAAAACAGAACAGAACGTACAGCTTGCGTTACCGTGAACAAGTATGCATCTGCAGTTATGGCTGACAACAAAAATCCAAATATGGATAACAAAGCAAACAAAACATAGTAAACAAAAACATACCCAGGGGTTAAGGGCAGGCTGTCTAGATCCGAGGGGGGCACGCCCACTCCCAAGCCTGAGAATGGATTCTACCCGACATCCACGTAGGCCACACACCTGTGCATGTCCCCCTCGGATCCCCGACCACCCTCAGTGCTGTAAAGCAGAAGATTCAGGAGCTAGGAGCTAGTAGGGCCTGTGGGGAGAAAGACAGCACATAATGCAATCGGGGGATTATATATCAACATACCATTAGCTGCATTGGAGTAGATAGGAGAATGTAGGAAGAAGGCTTCAATAGGAAATGGGTACAGCCGATGAGCAAGAATGAATATAGTGTTGGGGGGAGGAGGAAAAGACAATCATTGCGGGAGAAGGTAGTCTCTGACCCAGCATAAGGAAGTTAGGACGACCGGGGAAACCTTCGGGAGTTGTCCAAGAGGGAAAGAGGATACCAACCGTTCTGCCAGTGTTCCCTAGGGATTGCTGTATAGAGTTACCTGAGATCTGGAGTGGTCCAGAGTCCAGCTGTGAAGTGGAAACAGAAGGACGGTATTCATGTTTCTGCATAGAAGATCAGGACCACGTGGTAGATTGACTTGTGCTAGGAGTGAAGAGAATTGTCGAGGGTGAAGCAAGACTGCTGTGCAGCTACCGTTGGAGGCTGAGTCAATGTCGGCTAGTTGTTAAGGTTCCGGTACCGGAGGGATGGTTTTAAAAAACGGGAACAGCTGAAGTCATAGTCAAGAAAGTGTTTGATGGGATAGTAAAGAAAGAATCATATTGGTATTACAGGAGTTTGGTAGGTGTGAGCCAGAGATTTGGCTGAGAGGCTACGGTTACTATTCAATGTTCCTCTCCCAGGGAGCTCTGCTCCTGGTGTATCGTGGTGGCATCGGGTCAGGCAGATAGCAGTTAGTCCTGGATCTGAGCATTGCTTGCTAAGAGGGAAGGGTGTCTAGGCTAAGGAAAGCATGGCTCCGGTAGGAGTATGGGAGGATGGGTAGAAGGAGGGAGAAAATAAAGTAAGTCCCTGTTCTGCAGCTAGATGGCATAAGCGGTGAGAAGTGAGGAGCTGGTTCCCCTGTTACGGTATAAGAACAAATAAGGCATGCTGAGGGCGGCCAGGGTTTCACGGGGATTGGGCCTGGGTATGGAACTCGGGTCGAACGAAGTTTGAACTGTTTATCTCCTGGGCAGGGGAATGTCAAACCGTAGGGTTAGGGACTCTGCGCCATGTGAAAACTGGGTTAAGAGAGGATTGATTACCTTGTTAGGAGGTGCGTGCTCTGCGGTGCACTGGGGAGGCCGTAGGGCTGCCATTACGTGGAGCTCCTTGATCTTTTGAAGGGGTGTGTGGAGGAGGGGGGTGAGAGCGTCGGCGGCTAATACTGAAGTTACCCGCTTCGGCGATACCCTCCATGGAGGCGGCTCTTCTGAGTGGAGGGATACGAAAATCGCTGTACCAGTCTGGTACCTCCACGTACGGTATCTCCATGGCAAAACAGAAGTGCTCTAGGTCTTCCGGCACCCTTAGATTGGCTGTGCGGCCTTGGTGAGTCGCTGTGAGGCAAAAAGGGAACTTCCACCTATAAACTATGGATCTGGCCCTCAGTGTTTCCAGGAGGGGACGTAACTCGCGTCTACGTTGCAGGGTGATGTTAGACAGGTCTTGATAGATCCTGATATCCGTTCCTTGGAAAGACAGTTGATTGCGGTGTCTAGCCTTGCGTAGTATTTCCTCCTTCAGGGGGAAGTCTGTGAGGCAGCAGACTGCATCCCGCGGAGGATCTGTGTCTCTTCCCCGCGGACGCAGCGCTCTGTGGAGCCGTTCAAAGATAATCGGCGCATCCGGGGCTCTTTCAAGCAGGTCGTTGAAAATGGTAGTCACTGCCACAGGGAGCTGGTTGGAATCAATCGTTTCTGGGATACCCCTCACTCTAAGGTTGCGGCGCCTCCCGCGGTTATCCAAATCTTCCATGTGGCGATTAATCTCCCTGAGGTGGATCGCATGTGACTCTGTGACCTGCTGAACGTGGCATATCGCTGTGTCATGGCGGGCTTGAGTAGTTTCCACCTCCTCCACTCTAAGCGTCATGGCCTGTATGTCCGTCCTCATGTCTAAGATGGCCGCCATGAGGGTGTTTTTTATATCCGAAGCCACGCTGTGTAGGTCATTCAGGCTAACTGCCGGGGGGTGGTTCATCCCCGTTGCCCGCTCTGGAGATGTCCGTGTGTCGGAGCGCTGCGGGCTTGCGTTCTGAAGGCTGGTTCCCTGTGAGGAGGCCGGTTGTGAGGCCTGCATCCTGGCTGTAGGCCGGGATCGAAAGATCTCAGGGATATGTTGGTTTAGCGGGGTGTCGGTGTTCAGCGGGGATCGGGAACGAGTTGCTGAGGCACTCCGGGCGGTTCTCACCATGTCTGGGGGGGAAAATAAGCTGAAAAGCTGAAGTTGCTGGACCTCAGGACGGGAGCCCCAAACTACACGTCCATCTCGGAACGGCACCAGACCACGCCCCCCAATGCTTATAAAATTATATATTTTTTTTAAATGGCGTAGGGGGTTCCCCCCAAAATCCATACCAGACCCTTATCCGAGCACGCAACCTGGTAGGCCACAGGAAAAGAGGGGCGCGAGAGAGTGCTCCCCCTCCTGAATCGTACCAGGCCACATGCCCTCAACATGGGGGTCCCCCAAAACATCTTGTCCCCATGTTGATGGGGACAAGGGCCTTGTCCCCACAACCCTTGCCTGGTGGTTGTGGGGGTCTGTGGGTGGGGGGCTTACCGGAATCAGGAAGCCCCCTTTAACCAGGGGACTCCCAGATCCCACCCCTATGTGAATGAATGGGTATCAGGTACATTGTACCCCTACCAATTTTCCAAAAAAAGTGTCAAAAATAGTAAAAATGACAGGAGACACTTTGGGACAATTCCCTTATTAAAACAAATAAAAGATTTCCTACGATGTTAATCCATCTTCAATGACAGCGCCCGACAGACCGAAAAAAGCAAAAAAAAGCAACAAATCCACCTCTACGGGAGGCTCCCGCCGACTGATGCTTCTTCGCGATGACAGCAATTATTTAGCTGAGGGCGGGGCCACCCACTGACATAAACGAGTGACCCCACCTTCCTCTGACGTCACTTTTTTTGGCAATAACTTGCATATAATACCCAAATGACATTTTAAGCATTTTTTCCCCACAAATAGAGCTTTCTTTTGGTGGTATTTGATCACCTCTGCGGTTTTTATTTCTTGCGCTATAAACAAAAGAAGAGGGACAAGTTTGAAAAAAACACAATATTTTTTACTTTTTGCTATAATAAATATACATTTTTTTAAACAAATTTTTTCCTCAGTTTAGGCCAATATGTACTCTTCTACATATTTTTGGTAAAAAAAACCACAATAAGCGTATATATATTGGTTTGCGCAAAAGTTATAGCGGCTACAAAATAGGGGATAGATTTATAGCATTTTTATTATTTTTTTTTTTTTTTACTAGTGTAGCGGACCCCCAAAATTGGGGTCGCTATTCTCTAAATTTAAGCGCAGCCTGAGCAATAGTTTGGCTCAGGTTCTCCGATTCTGCTTAGTTTGGACTCTGCTCTGCTGTATTGTTGCCTGGAGTATAGTTCCCCTTGTCCTGTGGGTGGTGCTGTTGCCCAGGTCTTGAGGAGAACCACAGGTGGCGTTGCGGTGTGGTTGGGTGCCCTCTCTCCGCTACCATGCGGTGGGCGTGTTTTCCTGCTGTGCATGCCGGGAGAGGGTACATAAAGGGCAGATGATCTGGGGTGGTGTGCTGGGGGGATTCCAAGGAGGACCCCTGGTGGCGAAGTCGTGCCCTTTGGCCCTGCTGGCCAGGGGGTGCGTGAACTGGTCGAGGAGTCTCGGGCACCTTTAGCCTGAGGCTGTAGAGTTCCAGGTAGGCCCAGTACCTTCAACTGGGTCTACAAACCAACCACTGGAGTCCCAGGGAACCCGAGGGAGGGTGGCCCGCTCTGAAACAGAGGAAACCAGGGGAGGACCTGTCCGATGGATCGGTGAAGGAAGTCACAGTCTTGGTTGCCTATCAGAGGGCAGGATTCGTGAGTTGCAAGATAACTCCTGTAGCGTGCCCCATTGGCACCTATGGTCTCTATAATCTACAGGCATTAGGAAGTTCTAAATTCAGGAACTAAAGGATTCTGTGGCAGAGGATCTCCTGAACTTGTCCGTGAAGGGGACTAAAACTAGTGTCATGTTTGTGCTTCACTCCGGCTGCTAGAACTGTGAGAGGGATCTGTCCGGGTGAGCAATACCCACTCATGCTTGAGTGAAGAATAGGGTGACTGGGTGCCACGCGCCTGAACCTATTTCCCTACCAAATCCCATTGCTGTTTTCAACCTTTTTCTCAAATTAGTTTCAAGCAAAGAAAATAAACTCATCTGTTGGAGTTTAAATACTGTCTGGACATTGGCCTTCTTTCGGGGAAGAATAGACTTTTCCCTACATTCTAGGGACAAGAACTAACGGAGGGAGGTAACTCGCTGCAGGACCCAAAATTGCAAGAACACCGCTCAACCTCTTATACCAGGAGGATACGGGCATGTGGCATGGTGTGCCTTTACCCCTGCAAGTGAAGGTAGGCAGGAAAATAGGGTCTGTGTGCTACACGTGGGGACTCTAGTCCGGGATGTTTTGCAGCTACCCCCTGGAGGTTGGACTATTTTTCCCCGTGTATAATGTGGTTCTGTAAAAATCGGCCATTTGGGAAAAGTTGAACTGCGTCATTTGTGTGAAAAATGGAGGTAAAGGCCTTGTGAGGGGGTTAGCTCGGCAGCGGGTGTGTGTGACCCCCGGGATGGGCTCCCCACACAAAACAGGCCCAGCAAACGGAGGTTGTGGTTTTCAAAATCAAAAAAGGTGCGGTTTATTTTCTATTTACAGTGACAAAACACAGCAAAGCAAAAGAAACATAAACAAAATAAATCCTGGTCAACTTGACCTCTGACTAAACATACAGGTTTCCTAACTAACAACTGGGATCAGCCTAGTGCTGTCCTAGTCCCTAAGTCCCTGGTTTTAAATGTTCAAGCCAATAGCCACACAGGCTTTGTCTCACCGCACAGGGGTTCACTCTCCCTAGACAGTCCACACAGGTCTGGTTCCAGGCATGAGCTAACACCTAATGAATCTGGGAGTTCTTATAGAGGCCTAAATGAGCTGACAAGCTTCAGCTGGTCTCATCAACTCCCTGTCTGCACGACGCCCCACACTCTCCCTAGAGGTATGAGTCATCCATGAGCCCACTAGCCTTATACAACTCTCCACCTAGTTGTATAAGTCGGCGTAAAGCCTGAATCTGGGCGAAATATATCTACCCCCCTGGATGCAACCAGGTGACTTTACCTTCCTGCTGTCACATACCCCCCCTCTTGTTTTAACCTCGGGGTTGGAACACCAGCAATCAGGCATTCATGTACTCGAGACAAAGCATCCACATTCCCCATTTGAACGCCAGGGCGATGCTTTACTGTGAAGTTGAATTCCTGGAGGGCCAGGAACCACCTATTCACTCTTCTATTTGTCTCCTTGTTTTGAGCCATCCACTTTAACGGAGCGTGATCCGTAACCATGTCAAAGTGCCTACCTAGCAGATAGTACCGAAGGGAATCTAGAGCCCACTTCACCGCTAAACACTCCTTTTCAACGGTGGCGTAATTTACCTCATGGGACTTCAACTTCCTGCTGAGGTAAATGACTGGGTGCTCTTCCCCGTTCCAGACCTGGGACAATACTGCTCCTAACCCCACATCTGACGCATCACTTTGTACGACAAAGTCTTTAGAGAAGTCGGGTGAGTACAACACTGGCTGGCTACATAAGGCTTGTTTCAAGAATTGGAATGCTGCCTCAGCCTCGGGGGTCCATTTAATCATGACCGACCCTTTCCCCTTCGTCAGGTTGGTTAGGGGCACAGCCTTAGAAGCAAAGTGGGGAATGAATCGCCGATAATACCCAGCGATTCCCAGAAAGGCTCGTACCTGCTTCTTGCTGTTGGGACGTGGCCAACTCTGGATGGCCTCGACTTTGTTGAGTTGGGGTTTTATTACTCCCCTCCCAATGGTGTACCCAAGATATTTGGCCTCCTCCTGCCCAATGGTACACTTCTTGGGGTTAGCCGTAAACCCCGCTTCCCGAACAGAGTCCAGGACTGCTTGCACTTTTGGCAGATGTGAGGCCCAATCTGTGCTATGGACAATTACGTCATCCAGGTAAGCCGCAGCATACTTCCGATGGGGCCTCAGCATCTGGTCCATTTTCCGCTGGAATGTGGCCGGCGCATTCTGTAACCCGAACGGCATTCTTTTATATTGGAACGCCCCGTCTGGGGTTACAAATGCGGTTTTCTCTTTGGCCGACTTGGCCAGGGGGATTTGCCAATACCCTTTTGTGAGGTCAAGAGTCGTCATGTATCGGGCTGTTCCCAGCCGGTCGATCAACTCATCTATACGTGGCATGGGGTAGGTGTCAAATTTTGTAACTTTGTTCAACTGACGAAAATCGTTACAAAATCGCCAGCTCCCATCCGGTTTAGGCACCAACACGATGGGACTAGACCAATCACTTTGGGACTCCTCTATCACCCCTAAGTTCAGCATTTTCTGTACTTCCTCCCGTATTGCCTCCCGTCGGGCCTCTGGGATCCGATAGGGTTTTAACTTCACCCTTTCACCGGGCGGGGTAATGATGTCATGCTCTACCCCAGATGTTTGTCCCGGCAGCTCAGAGAATACCTCCTTGTTGCGAAGCACAAACTCCTTAACCTCCTGTTGTTGGGGTTGTGACAAGGTGGCTGCTATTCCAACCTCAGGAATCACGCAACCAGTTTGAGCTGGTGACCAAGTGTCTGCGACTAGGGACTCTCTATCCCTCCAGGCTTTCAACAGATTAACGTGATAGATCTGTTCGGGCTTTCGCCTTCCTGGTTGTCTGACCTTGTAATTCACTTCGCTCACTTTTTCCATTATCTCGTAGGGGCCTTGCCATTTGGCAAGGAATTTACTTTCAACCGTAGGGACAAGTACCAGTATCCTATCCCCTGGGGAAAAGGTACGGGTCTTGGCTCCACGGTTGTACACTCTCTGCTGTGCTAACTGCGCTTGGGCCAAATGTTCCTTCACAATGGGCATTACCTGTGCAATTCGGTCTTGCATCAGGGCGACATGCTCAATCACACTCCTGTGGGGAGAACTCTCACTTTCCCAAGTTTCCTTGGCAATATCCAACAGCCCTCTTGGGTGTCTCCCATACAGTAACTCAAAGGGGGAGAATCCCGTAGAGGATTGGGGCACCTCCCTAATAGCAAACATCAGATAAGGAAGTAGACAGTCCCAATCCTTTCCATCTCTATCCACCACTTTCTTCAACATTTGTTTTAGGGTTTTGTTGAATCTTTCAACCAGCCCATCGGTTTGGGGGTGATACACAGATGTACGTAATTGCGTCACTTTGAATAATTTACACAGCTCCTTCATAACCCGGGACATAAAGGGTGTACCTTGGTCCGTAAGCAGTTCTTTACAAATACCCACCCGGCTAAACACAAGAGATAGCTCTTTGGCTATGGTTTTGGCCGAGGTATTTCGGAGAGGGATCGCTTCTGGATAACGGGTGGCATAGTCCATTATAACTAATATGTACTGGTGCCCCCTAGCGGACTTGATTATAGGACCTACCAAATCCATGGCGATCCTCTCAAACGGGACCTCAATGATGGGTAGAGGGACCAGCGGGCTACGGAAATGTGGCATCGGGGCCGACCTCTGACACACAGGGCAGGAGGAACAATAATTTTCTACGTCCTTCATCACCCCCGGCCAATAGAATCTCTGTAATACCCTCTCTCGGGTTTTCTCTGTCCCCAGATGACCTCCAAGAATGTGCCCATGGGCCAACTCCAACACCAACTTCCTGTAAGGTTTGGGCACCACAAGCTGCTCAACGGTTTCTTTTGCCCTTTTTGCCACCCGATACAGTAGGTCCTTCTCTACGCTGAAGTATGGGTAAGTGCAGGTATTATCTGGGTTCACTAACTCGCCATCTATTTTCACTACGTTTTCCCGTGCCTTTATTAGGGCGGGGTCTTTCAACTGTTCTGTGGCAAAGTTTTCCCTGTGAACCTCAAGATCAGAAAACTCCACAGACGGTAGGTTTTCGTCTGAGGAGGTGGGCTCCTCTCCAGTTTCTTGAGTCTCCCCTGCCAATACTGATAAGGGAAATTCCGGAGAGTCCTCACCACTCTTAGGGGAGTTCTGGCTATCACATTCCTGGTACATAGGGGCACCAGTGGGGGGCTCAGGATCATCCCACAGTTCCCAGAACTTCGGAAAATCCCTTCCCACAATGGCGTCATGCGGTAACTGAGATACTAAGCCCACTGGATGAGAGAGGGTACCTTTGGGGGTCTCGAAACACACTGTAGTCACTGGATACTCTCGGGTGTCCCCATGCACACAAATAACAGCTACCTTGCTATTCCCAGAGACCTCTGTTTTAACTAACTCAGCCTTTATCAGGGTCACAAGGCTACCTGAATCCAGCAATACCACAACATTTCTACCATTAACACACATTTTGCATAAATGTTTCTCAGTTCCTCGAATGGCAGTGCATGCGACTGTCGCACACAGCGACTCACGTCTGCCCGTCAGAAAGTCACACTGCATGGGTTCCTCCACAACCGGGCAATTGGCTGCAATATGTCCCGCTTGCCGGCAGCGGTAGCAAACGATCCTTCTTGCCGCCTCTTGAGCCGCTGATTTCCCAGGCTGTTCTCGCCAAACTTGGGGTAGAGCTCCCACCCTCTCACTCTCTCCACCCTCACCCCTTGGAATCCTCTTATCCGCCCCTGGGGATGGTCTGGTCTTAGGGTGGAAAGTCCGAGTGTCTCTGGAAGAGACCGTCAGGTTCTCTGTAGCCAAGTATTTCTCCACACGATCCACAAGACCATCGGCCGTCTCTGGGTCTCCATGGCTTACCCACTTTTGGATGGCAGTAGGAAGAGCTCTCAAAAACCGATCCATTACAACACGTTCCACAATCTTTGGTGCGGACAAAGTCTCTGGCTGTAGCCACTTTCTGCTCAGGTGAATGAGATCATACATTTGAGACCTGGGGGGTTTTCCAAGCTGGAAAGTCCAGTTATGCACACGCTGAGCCCGGACAGCCTGGGTGACACCCAGCCTTGCCAATATTTCAGCTTTTAGCATCACATAGTCTTTTGCTTGGTTAGGCTCTAGGTCATAGTAAGCTTTCTGCGATTCACCAGTTAACAGAGGAGCCACCAGTCCAGCCCACTGCTCCTCAGGCCACTTTTCTCTTTCAGCGGTCCTTTCAAATGTGGTCAAAAATACCTCTGGATCATCCTCTCCAGTCATTTTTGTCAATAAACGACTCACCCCAAAGGACGCGGTATTAGTGGGACGGCTTTCCTCACTGGTCTGCGGACGTTGCTGCATTACTGCTTCCATCTGTTGTTGTAGTCTCTGCTCTTGCTTCTGCAACAGGTCTATGAAGCGGGCCTCAGATTGCTGCTGGGCTCGTTGCTGAGCCTCCAGACTCTGTTGCAAAGTTGCGTTTGTCTGCTGCTGGGCTGCAAGGCTCTGTTGATGAGCTTGCTGCTGGGCTGCGAAGTTCTGTTGTTGAGCTGCAAGGCTCTGTTGATGAGCTGCAAGGCTCTTTTGCAAACCTGCATTTGTCTGCTGTTGATTGGCATTTGCTAGAGCCAGCTGCTTCAGTATCTCCTCCATGCTGGCTTAAAAAAAAACTGCCACTGGTTCTCCACCAACTGTGAGGGGGTTAGCTCGGCAGCGGGTGTGTGTGACCCCCGGGATGGGCTCCCCACACAAAACAGGCCCAGCAAACGGAGGTTGTGGTTTTCAAAATCAAAAAAGGTGCGGTTTATTTTCTATTTACAGTGACAAAACACAGCAAAGCAAAAGAAACATAAACAAAATAAATCCTGGTCAACTTGACCTCTGACTAAACATACAGGTTTCCTAACTAACAACTGGGATCAGCCTAGTGCTGTCCTAGTCCCTAAGTCCCTGGTTTTAAATGTCCAAGCCAATAGCCACACAGGCTTTGTCTCACCGCACAGGGGTTCACTCTCCCTAGACAGTCCACACAGGTCTGGTTCCAGGCATGAGCTAACACCTAATGAATCTGGGAGTTCTTATAGAGGCCTAAATGAGCTGACAAGCTTCAGCTGGTCTCATCAACTCCCTGTCTGCACGACGCCCCACACTCTCCCTAGAGGTATGAGTCATCCATGAGCCCACTAGCCTTATACAACTCTCCACCTAGTTGTATAAGTCGGCGTAAAGCCTGAATCTGGGCGAAATATATCTACCCCCCTGGATGCAACCAGGTGACTTTACCTTCCTGCTGTCACAGCCTGTACTGGACTTTTCTAACTGCGTAGTTCGTGGGCGTGCCTCAAACATGGAAAAGCCCACGAGCTACATGCAGCAATAGAAAAGGGGGAGGAGCCCCCGCCAACTTGTGTGTTGCGCGTGGCGCATTGGCGCCAAAGGGACAGTACGAGCTGGATCATTGGAGGAGAAGTAAGATGGCCGCTGCTCCATGGACTTCTGTTACATCGGGACCTTGGATGTTCCAAACCACCCCAACCATGGACATTGCTTCCCTCACTGCCCCCCTGATGGCCACAGGGATCCGGCTAAAGCCTAGGGGCCGCTTTGCTCTCTATGTCTGCCGAGATGCGGAGGCCGTGGGCATGCTCTGTCCCAGATGTCAAGGACTAGCGGTGCAACTACGGCCTTTTGGAAGGTGTGCAACCTGTGGAGAGTTCCTCTTTGAAGTAGACCAATCCACTGAGAAACCCCGGGTCTACCAGGTCAACTACATTACAGGTGCCATAACTTCTGAGGAAGAAACCTGTACTCCCACAGTTGAGCCCACGCACACCGCGTTGGCTGCCATGAATGTGGCCAATGGAGATGACTCAGCTGCTGCAGAGCCATCGGCGGATACCGGAGCGGATGCTGTCTCCGCCACAACCGGGACCTCCATTTCGCCCACCGAACGAAAGGTGGGCTATGTTAAGGACTCCCACGGCCATGGTCGAAGCCTGCCCCAGCGCCTGCCTGAACCGGAACTCCAAGCCAGAGGGACCTCCAGGAGATCCACATCAGGGGATGGTAAGGAGGCTGGGGGAACTGTGACATTGGGTTTGACGGGGAAGGGAAGGCTCATACTGTACCCCACACTACTGGGGATGCGTGGACAGCCAGCCCGCGGAAACATTCTATTTTTGGAGACAATGTGTCTGTGTCCACCACAAATTATCTGCCGGCAGAGGAGTATGACACCTCCGATCTGGAATCATCGTCAGATGTGGGGGAAGACTATGAGATTGATGAGGTCTATATTAAAAAGGGATGGGACAAAGTTCCAGTGACTTCACCCCGCAGCCTTAGGAAGATCTCGCCTGCTGTGCATGCCGGGAGAGGGTACATAAAGGGCAGACGCCATGATCTGGGGTGGTGTGCCGGGGGGGATTCCAAGGAGGACCCCTGGTGGCAAAGTCATGCCCTTTGGCCCTGCTGGCCAGGGGGTGCGTGAACTGGTCGAGGAGTCTCGGGCACCTTTAGCCTGAGGCTGTAGAGTTCCAGGTAGGCCCAGTACCTTCAACTGGGTCTACAAACCAACCACTGGAGTCCCAGGGAACCCGAGGGAGTGTGGCCCGCTCTGAAACAGAGGAAACCAGGGGAGGACCTGTCCGATGGATCGACGAAGGAAGTCACAGTCTCAGGGAGACCTGGTTGCCTATCAGAGGGAAGGATTTGTGAGTTGCATGATAGCTCCTGTAGCGTGCTCCATTGGCACCTATGGTCTCTATAATCTACAGGCGTTAGGAAGATCTAAATTCAGGAACTAAAGGATTCTGTGGCAGAGGATCTCCTGAACTTGTCCATGAAGGGGACTAAAACTAAAGTGTCATGTTTGTGCTTCACTCTGGCTGCTAGAACTGTGAGAGGGATCTGTCCGGGTGAGCAATACCCACTCAGGCTTGAGTGGAGAATAGGGTGACTGGGTGCTGCGTGCCTGAACCTATTTCCCTACCAAATCCCATTGCTGTTTTCAACCTTTTCCCCAAATTTGTTTCAAGCAAAGAAAATAAACTCATCTGTTGGAGTTTAAATACTGTCTGGACATTGGCCTTCTTTTGGGGAAGAATAGCCTTTTCCCTACATTCTAGGGACAAGAACCAACGGAGGGAGGTAACTCGCTGCAGGACCCAAAATTGCAAGAACACCGCTCAACCTCTTATACCAGGAGGATACGGGCATGTGGCATGGTGTGCCTTTACCCCTGCAAGTGAAGGTAGGCAGGAAAAAAGGGTCTGTGTGCTACACTAGTAATGGCAGCGATCAGCGATTTTTATTGTGACTGCGATATTGCGGCGGACACATCGGACACTTTTGACACATTTTTGGGATCATTCACATTTATACAGCTATCGCATCTATAAAAATGCATTGATTACTGTATAAATATGACTGGCAGGGAAGGGGTTAACACTAGGGGACGATCAAGGGGTTAAATGTGTTCCCTAGGGAGTGATTCTTACTGTGGGGGAGGGGACTGACTGGGGGAGGTGACCGATCTGTGTCCCTATGTACAAGGGACACACCATCGGTCTCCTCTCCCTGACAGGACATGGATCTGTGTGTTTACACACACAGATCTATGGTCCTGCTCAGTTACTGGGCAATCGCGGATGCCCGGCGGCCATTGCGGCCGCCGGGCACGCGCATCGGGTCCCCAGTGACGCGACGTGCGCCCCCTAGTGGCTCGGGAAGGCGCAATGTAATTTAGCGTCCGCCCAGAACGAGAGGCTCTTCATCCCGCCGTCATTTGATGACGAGCGGCAGAGTAGTGGTTAAAATTAGCACTTTTGATTTTTCAGGTTCGTGTCTTATAGAGACAATGAACTACCAAAGCGCTCAACACCGATATGGTAGTTTATTAAAACTACAAGCCGACAGCCACAAAGGCTGTCGGTACTTGTAGTTTCTCATTCACAGAGCACGTTATTTTCAAACACTGACAGCGGACCCGGAGAAGGTGTCCACTCCCTGTCACTGAGCAGCTGCTGAAACATGTTACATGTTTCAAAAGGTGAACTTATCCTTTAAGACCCCTTTCACACTGGGGCATTTTTCAGGCGCTTTAGCATTAAAAAAAACGCCTGTAAAGCGCCTGAAAGAAGCTGCATCTGCAATTCCAATGTGAAATCCTGAGTGCTTTCACACTAAAGCTCCTGAAAAATGCCCCAGTGTGAAAGGGGTCTTAGCGGAGCTTTACCATAGTTTTTCAGGCGCTGGCAGTGTGAAAGGGCTCTGAAAGCACTCAGGCTTTTACATTGGGATTGCAGATGAGGCTTCTTTCAGGCGCTTTACAGGTGTTTTTTTAACGCCAAAGCGCCTGAAAAACGCCCCAGTGTGAAAGGGGTCTAAATCATTTATGTTCCAATATTTTTTATTGAAAGGTTTTGAAGAGTAGCAATGCACAAGAAAAACAGTGTTACGATTATATTGTCCACACAGTAATGATGACCAAGATACAGTATAATGAGACAATAAAAGAACACATCAGGTGATAAGTAGTTGTCCATCAGGTATCAATCTTGAGGTCCATTATTTTAATTAGTGAAATAACAAGTGGTTAAATGCTTAAACACTATACTATGTAGTGTTAATAATAAAAAAAAAGAAACATGCCAAGCAGAACTAAAAGAGGAATAAAATAAAATAGGATGGGATATACAACAAACGGACAAATTCCGTGATCAGTATAAACAAATAGGCAGTTAACATTCTATTAACGGTTCCTGTAAAATGTAAAAATGTGACCAGGTAGTCCACTTATGATTAAAAGATACTAGGTTGTCCGAATTAAGGCCACTAATATGTTCATAATGGAAATAAGTATTGACCCTATGAATCACTTCAGAAATTGTGGGGGCATGGGTGGTTTTCCATTTTTTAGTAATCACCATTCAAATTGCTCTAAGGATAAGTACCACAGTACTGTAGTTCTATGTTAGCGAGGATATTTATCTAAAGATAAATTCAGTAACACTAACTGCGGGCAGGCTTCGTTAGGATTGCAGTTATCTTGCAGATTAACGAGAAAACTGCATTCCAAAAGCTTTGGATACACTTGCAAACCCAATGGATATGGAATAAGTTACAAGTGGATCCACAGTGCCATTAGCATAGCGAGGAGTGATCTGAATATATCTTAGACAATCTATAAGGTGTAAAATAACCTCTATGCAATATTTTGAGGGCATTATCCCAATGGTCAGTACAGTGAGACATTATGAAATTATGTTTAATTGCAGCATGCCACATACCAATGGGAAATTGCTTGCCCAGTTCCTTTTCTCAGGCAAGCATAGAAACTGATTTACAATCCTCCTTAGAGGAACACAAGAAGCTATAAAACCATGAAATACTTCCCTTCTTGTTGAAACAATGATTGCATATAGTTCCATATGGTGAATAATTTATTTGCAGAGTGGTTAGGGAATGTAGTCTGCAAAATGATAAAATTTGCATCAGGGGGAAGCCGTCTTTGACTTTTCTTCAGGATGGAGATCATTCAAGGTCTGACAGCCCTGTGAAAGCCAAGTGGTAATGTTTAACATTGGGATTAAGTATTGATATACTGTGAGTTGGATATTGATAGTTTTTAGATGGTGGTCAAAAGGAGCTTGGCGTAATACACAAGACTACACTTCTAGAGATGCTTGGATAAATAGTAATTCTGGAATCTGAGTTAATTTCCCAGTGGCTTTAGCAAGTAAAAGATATGGCAGATCTCTGTCACTAAGGACTGCTTTTGCAATATGTACCCATAGTTTTTCTGGAGAAGAGTTAAACCACACCTAAAATTGATCCAGAATTGCTTCTCTATAATATGTCTGAATCACCAGGAAACCAACCCCGCCTAAAGATGTTTTTTTTCCCAATATATTAAAGGGAATCTGTGCTGGTTTACCTTGGCAAATGAATATTCTCAGTGCCATATTTAAAGCTTTGAAGAAGGCTAAAGGTACAGAGACTGGAATTGTCCTGAAAAGATATGGCAACCTAGGCAGTAGCAATATCTTAAAAGCTACTCTTCAGCCCAACCAGGAGATCTCATAAGTTCCTATAAGCGACATCTCCTGCTTAAAATTAGTAAGTAATTTAGGGAAGTTAGCCTCAAACATTTTGGAGGAAGGTGTCATTAAATAATTTGTTAAATAAATTAAAAATATTGGAAATTGGGATTGCAGGTCAACCTAGTGATTTCAATTGGGAGTGCCCAGGATTTTTTCATGTTAACCTTGTAATATGAGATTGCACTGAAGCGAGAAAGCTCACTCTGTACTGCTGGTAGGGAGACATCCGGACGAGTCAGGGTCAGAATTATATTGTTGGCAAATAACCAAAATTTATGGGACTGGTTAGCCACTTCGATCCTGAATATTAAAGGATTAGAGCTATGGTTTCTGCTAGGAGCTCCATTATCATAGTAGAAATGATAATGGACATCCCTGTCGGTTCCCATTGGTGATGTGGAAAGGGTCAAAGATTACATTAGAGGTATGCACCATCGCAGAAACTTAAGAATACAATGCAGATATAGCTGAATTCAGAAAGCCAAGAATGCCAAACTTAAGCAACACAGCTTGCAGGAAGCCCCAATGCACCATGTCAAATGCTTTTTCAGCATCTAGGGTTAGAAAAACTGGAGGGGTCTTGCGGTTTTCTGTCAACTTAAGGAGATTAAACATTTTCCTTGTGCCATCAAGAGCCTGTCTTCCTTTTTACAAAACCCACTTGATCTGCTTTGATAAGTGAAGGATCAAATCTGTTGGCCTAAACTTTTGCATACATTTTCAAATCAGTATTTAAAAGTTTTTAAAAGGCCTAAAGTTTTTTGGGTAATATGGCTCTTTCCAGGTTTAGGTAAAGGTATTATAACTACTTGTAGCATTTGTGGAGTAAAGGAACTGTACAACGCAGCTGCATTAAACACTGCTGTTTGGTACTAATATTTCTCCAAATGCATTAGAATATTTGTCAGAAAACCCATCTGCTCCAGGAGATTTGTTGTTGACAAGAGAACGTATTACCTTCTGGATTTCATGAGATGTGATGGGCTCATTTAACTGAGACAACATGGTAGGGTCAACTGTAGGGAGCTTGATGGTATCCAAGAAGGCAGAAGTAGCTTCTGCTGTTAGTTGGATCACAGTGGGGTCATCCTTCAAATTATAAAGGGATGAACAATATTTTTGGAATGCATTGTCGATGTCTTTGGGATGATAGTGTGGCAGTTACGAGTAATAGAAGAAAGCTGGGTTTTTAATTGTTTCGCTCTCAACATGGGAGCTAGAAGCGTACCGGCTTTGTTGCTATGATAGTAGAATTTGGCTTTAATCTTTTGTAAGGATTTTTCCTGTTCTGATATTAAAAGTAGCCAAAGTTCTTGTCGGCATTTCAGTGAGTCATCTACAAATTTTGGAGAAGGGGACAATTTTTACTGATCCTCTGGAGTTTTAATTTCAGATAGCAGCAAGTTTACAGCTTGCGTCCTCCACCTCCACCTCCTTTCCCGTGATGCCACCTGAATTAAAAGACCTCTAATAAATGCTTTATGGGCACACCAAACATTAAATACGCTAGTATCTAAACTAGGGTTCAGCTGAAAAAAGTCCCATAGATGTGCTTTAATGTTTTCCTGTGTAGTTTGAGGGGATAAAAGAAAATTGTTATTACGCCATAAAATGGAAGGGCTCACACTATGTTCATCTTTTAATGTCACAGAGACTGAAGCATGGTCTGGCCACATAATGGAGTGATTTCGGCAGTCAATAATCATGAAGTTTGAACGATACTGAGCCTTTTACTGCAATCATGACCCCTCTTTTTTTTCATCTTGGCATAAAATATGTGGGGGTATTCCTTATGAGTACATTTTGGTGCTTTTTGGTTATGAAAATGGGTCTCCTGTATACACAGGACATCAGCCCTTAGTTGCTTGGCCTCTGTCCTTCATTTATAAAGACTGTTAAATCCATGTACGTTTAACAAAACAATCTTAAGATTGTTAACATAGAGATAAAAGGATATAGTGACAAACGCTGCGTATGAAAGATATGTCCATAATGTAGCAAGCTGGTAGATATTACCTGAGAGATGCTCTCCAGTTGGGCTCAGGGAATACCAAAAAAAAGGTAGCCAGCTCTTCTTTATAGTGGACTTCATGATCCGAAGAATTACGGTACCAGTAGTGAAGGATTAAGGACCAAGTGCATGAAAAAAAGAAAAACAGTCAATAGCAAATAACAAAAAGAGTCATTACGAACATTGTGAGCAAGCTCACTGAGCAGTATTTGCTGCAATCAACAGTTGGGTGTATTGGCGACAGAGCGCATTCCTCATGTAACACGAGTTTACGGATGCTTAAATCGGGGAACTAAATTACACAGTATATTGTTCAGTCCACTACAGTTTCCCATCCAGGAGAGTAAAGGCCAAGTAGATGGCTTAGATTTTGGGGAGCTGTCCAAAGGGGGTAGAAGGCCCCAATATCACACAAGCAGAGTCCTGCTTCCAGAGAGGTCATTGCATGGGAGGAACCATCTTTGGTTGATAAGAAGTTTTGCTGGGTAACACCATTGATACATCAGATGGTAAATCCTTAGGAGCTTTGGGGAAGAAGTGAATTTTTGCAATAATGTCTCTGGGGAGTGGCCAAGTTAGAAGGACGAGGGAGCCGATGGGCTCTATCCACCACAAGTTCTGGTACTGAGGGTAGTAGAGTAGGAATAATCTGTTGCACATACCGGCGGAGATCCGCTGGGAGAACAGTTTCCACCAGCCCTCTAAATTTCACATTGTTCCTCCTGGATCTATCCCCCAGATCAGCTAAATTCATTTTAAGTAGTTTCACCTCGTCTTCTTGCTCATTGTGTGCATCCACCAGCTCGTTATGGCCTATGGCAAAGTCCCCCATTTTATTCTCTATATGGTGAACTCTGTCCCCCAATTAGGTTACCTCCTCTTTCACTTGTGATACATGCAGTGTACCCTGATCATCATAAAGTGTGCCCTTGTCACCATACCAAGGGGTTTTGGTCACCATACCAGTGTGTCCTGATCACCGCCACACTACATCCTGATCACCACCATACCAGTGTTTCCTGATCACTGCCACACCATGTCCTGATCACTGCCACACCAGATTCATCATTATGTTCATTGTTTATGAATTCTTCCAATAGTTTTGCGAATGTCCAGTGAACCAAATGTTTTCTCATCTTTAATTATAACTCATAGCATTGCTTAAATCTCATAACATATTGAATAACTTATAGCATTGCTTATATCCCATAACATATTCAATAATATTTATATGGCAAAATGTATTTCCTATAGCTGCTTAGTTTAATTTATTTCATACAGCAATATTCTTTTTTGGGTTTTCAGAGTAAAGTAGATGCATACATAATTTATATTGCTAAAGCACTGTGCATCATAAAGAATTTTATGTTTATTTATTTAAATACTTGGTTTCCTCTTGGTCACAGCTTTTGCAGTCAAAAGACAGATACACAACATTTGTCATGGCAGATTTCATGATATTGACACTGTATTTGCAATATAATGGCCACTTGTAGTCTGCATCAAAAGCTCATGTAACATGGTGGTGACAACACAGGAAAGCAAATGGGAGACCTTTAGTGCACGATCACCATATTTTACTTTAACCAACTCAAAACCAGCATATTACACCCCCTTCCTGTCCAGATTATTTTTCAGTTTTTAGTACTGTGATAGTTTGACCGGTAATTGGTCAATCATGCAACACTGAACCCAAAATTATTTTATGTAGTTTTATGTAGTTTTTAGACAGATAGAGCATTCTTTTGGTAGTATTTAATAACCACTTTTTTATTTTTTACTATTTAAGGGAAAAGGATTAAGAATTTAAAAAACAAATTGTCTCACTTTCTGTTTTAAAACACATCAAATTAACAACCGTTATTCCCAAAATTAGGCCAGATGTATTCTGCTACATTTCTTTTGTAAAAAACAAAAACAAAATACAAGGGTATTCTATTTAGTTAATGTGAAAATTATAGAGTCAACAAACGATGATATTTAAATGTAACATTTATGAAAAGCAGGACATTAGACATCCACACAATTACCCCAATTCAGAAAGCAGACTCCCCAAGGCATTTGGTAAGAGTCTTTTGAAGATTTGATCTTTTTACACCATTTTCTGGAAAATTAGGAAAGTCAACTGGCATTTTGTTACAGTTGTGATGTCTATGATTGGTCAAAGCAATCATGTGATACAAAGCCACCATTGGCTCTGTACCTTCCAGATGTCTCCTGTGTCTGACGTCACCTCCGCTTGATACGTTTTGTCATCAAAGACTTCTTCAGGATAATGAGCAGAAGTGACGTTAGACACAGGAAACATCTTGAGGAGCCAGGACTTTTACCTACAGGATTGGGGTATTGTTTTTATACTAGAATGTGAGTACTATACTTTTCAAATAAAGTGCTTTTTTGTGACAATATCACACTATGGGAGTCTTTTGAGCAGGGTCATTTAGTGCATTTAAAGAAAGATAATTAAAAAGAGCTTAGTAAATTGTGCAATGATTATGTCAGTGCCATATTTAAAGCTTTGAAGAAGGCTAAAGGTACAGGGATTGGGATTGTCCTGAAAAGATAACATATTTTGGGAGTACCGGACTTTACCAAATATTACTATGCAGCCTAATTGTCCCAATTACCCAAATACCATGCAAAGGGGGAAACCCCACTATGGATGGCATTGGAATAGGTTAAATTTGACCCTCTCTCTACTGCAAATCTTTTATGGCTCTCTCCTACTCAAAGAAAGATGGTTAAAAACACCATAACCAAACATAGCCTGTCTATTTGGGACAGATTGAGAACGAGATTTGGCCTAAAATCTCGCCATAACCCTCTACTTTCCTTTCTTCATAACCCATCATTCTATCCAGCCTGGTCCTCCCCAGCCTCCTTTTCAGCTTGGTCAAAGAGAGGATTGACTTGTGCACATCATTTTTATACATCCGCATCCATTACTTCATTTCCAACCTTACAATAAAAATATGATATTCCTATATCGGAAACATTTAAGTATCTGCAAATTAAAAACTTTTTTACAGATAATGCAGCACCAGACGCGACATCCCCAAATCTCACCACCTTTGAACAAGCCTGTAAAACTGATCCCCATAGGCGTGGACTCATTTCTGAGTTATATAACCAACTACTTTCACACATCGCTTCCTCTCCCCTAACCTATACCAACAAATGGAAAAGAGACCTTCAATTACAACCAAATGACATAAATTGGACCCAAATTTGGCATGACACCAAATCAGCCTCACCGAATATAGTGGCTCTTGAAACAAACTACAAAGTGCTCACTAGGTGGTACCTGGTCCCTGCCAGAATTTCAACATTTTCTCCACAATATCCTTCCCACTGCTTCCAAGGGTACACAAATGCATATTTGGTGGGAATGCAAAATAGTCAAATCATTTTGGTCGGAAGTGGTTCAAATTCCTAACACAATGTTTAACACTATTCTACCACCTGATCCATCGATGGCACTACTGAACAGTAAACCCCATACCCTATCACAACGTCAATTTAAACTAATGCTCTTTGTAACCACAGCAGCAAAGCAGACTATTGCGACAGTATGGAAATCTGATTCACTATGTAATTTATCAGTCAAAATCAGAATTACTCAATCCATGATTAATGCAAAAACAGAAGCAATATTTCTTGACAAAATATCCAAATATGAAGACATATGGAGACCGTGGTTTGAGCATTTTCTACCTCTGGGTTTTGATAAAACATTGTTGTCTCCATGAGGAAGTTCATCATATAAATATTCTTTCTGGAAATATTCCTCATTCTCCACTTTATCGTACCCTTACCTAAAACTAGTTTTAGTTTTACTTTATTTTCTTACAAAAAGTTTAACCAATCAAAACAAGGGTCATCTGGAATAGTTGGGAATATAACGTAATCACCAGATAATGCTAAGCCAATTAGCAGGAACTTGGCCCTGGAAAAGTTTTCTCATTTATCCTAACTATTTTAGGTTATTTGACCCGCTATATCGAGCAAACGTCCATTTTCGTTGTAATTAAATATTACTTTTTATATTCTCCTAACTTGATTATATATGATTGTTAATATTAATAACTAGAATTACATCACTAAATTGTAATGATAACTGAAATGTTACACTAAGCAATACTCCTTAAGCCTCGTACACACGATCGGATATCCTATGGATTCTAATCCGATGGTTTTGTCCATCGGAAATCCGATGAAGCTGACTTCCATCAGTCTTGCCTACACACCATCAGTCAAAAAACCGACCGTTCCAAACGCGGTGACGTAAAACACTCAGATGAGCCGAGAAAAATGAAGTTCAATGCTTCTGAGCATGCGTCGACTTGATTCTGAGTATGCGTGGGTTTTTTATCCGATGGACTTGCCCATAGACGATCGGAATTTGCTATCGGTTTTTGATCCATCCGAAAAATTTAAAACATGTTCTATTTTTTAAAACCGATGGAAAAAAGACAGATGGGTCCCATACACGATCGGTTTGTCTGATGAAAAAAGTCCATCGGACTATTTTCATCGGTAAAACCGATCGTGTGTACAGGGCTTCACATTTGGTTCTATATACTTAATGAGAGAAGTATAGTTATAATTGTTTGTTTTTATTTTTTGTAATTTATTCTTTTCATTGTATTGTACAAATATGAACAGTACTATTATTATGACTTTTGTTATGCCTTATGAAAACACAATAAAATATTCAAACAGAAAAGATAACATACTGTATATAATTATCATAGAAATAAGATGAACATTATATGGCCATGGTTAAAACTGCCTTATTTGTGGGGTAACATATACCTCACAAAATATCCTTAGCTTATATTACTCTACTATTAACTAGTATTATGAATATTACAAAGATTGCCACCTTGCTTTTTTCTATCAATTGAGTATTGTCTCTTACAAAAAAAAAAAATGCTAGTGCTGGGGGAGGGTCCACAATGCGCATACTGTACATATGCATGCCTGTTTGGCATTCCAAAAATCATTGAAAATATTTGTTAAAAAAATCTTGATTTTCCGTCATATTGAAATGAAAACTAAGTCTGCATCCAAGTGCAACATAAAAAAAGTACTCAATAAATGAATATTCATAGTTCTACAACCTCTAATATGGTTAGTATCATTTCTTTTAATGAGACTAGGCTAGGTTTGTAAAATGGCCAGTGGCCATATGTCAAGAGTGTCACTTATAGCAAAGAATAACAGCAAATGAATTTGTGAAATTCAGAATGTGGCCTAAATTCTGTGAGTGACATGTCAGTCAGGCGATGGCTTCTCCCACAGGGATCCCTGCGCTCTTTTCAATGTAAGGAAGGACATATTGTCTCAGCATGCAGTGAAATCTAGTAAGATGATGAATAAGCATTGTCGGTTCAGTGTGAAGCTATGTTGTCTATGGTTCTTACTAAGTTCAAAATTCATGTGTGGTATTTCCATAAATTACTGTAAACATCAGGTAGGGATTGGCAGTGATGAATGTGCAGGCTTTATTTTTTTCAGCTGCCTTCTTACTACATATAAAATATGTACATGTAATGCTGCCTCTGGAGAAGCTGCTGGTTAGACGAGTTTTTCTCTCTTCTCCCAATAATGACCCATGCTGAACTGGGCCAAAAAACTCACTGACACACAAGTAGTGTAAAGTGAGCTTTATTAACCTCCTGATGACCACCACAAGTATAAATATAGCCTGTCAGCTAGTGGTTATACCAAGATCATGGCTGCATGTCATTTTTTACAGATGACTGTTTAGTAAAAGTGATCTGGGTTGCTCTACAGCCACTTGTTTCCTGGGCTATCCCATTCCTCCTGGGGGCCAGGACAACAATTAAGGCCAGATTCAGTTAACACAGAGAGGACGGAGGTACAGCTATTCCCAGATCTCCTCTGTAAAGAATGAAGACAGAAGTGACCATGATTTTGTCACTTCTGGTTTCAAAGCTGTAATTCCCTGGCTGTTACAGTCAGGTACGCAGCTATTCAAATACAATCTGGGGAGGGCAGGGAAGATATTGGGGGTCTAATGGACCCCTGATGTCTTCATAAAGAGGATCTGTAAACTGCCCAAAGCTATCACATGGGAGCTTGTTAGCCCTCTTGTACTAGCAATAGAGTTAAATAAATAAAAAAGTGTAAACTTTTTTTAAATAAAGTTAATAAAAATAATTAAAAAAATCACCCCGAGATATCGTCATGAATGTTGGAGTCAATAATTCTACAGCCTTTATGATTAACTCTACATTGATAACCAGTAAAAACTTTTCAAGTGTCACCCATTAAAAATATTAGGTACAGGCGGTCCCCTACTTACAAACATCCGACTTACAAACGACTCCTACTTACAAATGGAGGGAGACAACAGGAAGTGAGAGGAAATCTACCCCTAGGAAGGGAAATTCTCTCCTGTAAAGCCTCATACACACGATCAGATATCCTATGGATTCTGATCCGATGGTTTTGTCCATCGGAAATCCGATGAAACTGACTTCCATCAGTCTTGCCTACACACTATCAGTCAAAAAACCGACCGTTCCAAAGGCGGTGACGTAAAACACTCCGATGAGCTGAGAAAAATGAAGTTCAATGCTTCTGAGCATGCGTTGACTTGATTCTGAGCATGCGTGAGTTTTTTATCCGATGGACTTGCCCATAGACGATCGGAATTTGCTATCGATTTTTGATCCATCGGAAAAATTAAAAACATATTCAATTTTTTTTAAACCGATGGAAAAAAGACCGATGGGTCCCATACAGGATCGGTTTGTCCGATGAAAAAAGTCCGTCGGACTGTTTTCATCGGTAAAACCAATCGTGTGTACAGGGCTTAAGAATTAATATGGGAAAAAGGTGTCTCCACTGATGCTTTATGTCAGGTCACCTGAAGCCAGGTGACAGATGCACACCATTGGGGTCAGGAGTGCACCGCTAAGGTAGTGAACCCTATGGCTGACTGCTGCGGATAGAACACTGTGTGGTTAAGGAAGGCAGGTCCACAGGAGCACAAACAGGGATCCCACAGGAAGCTATAGCCCAAGATTCCCAGGGCGTGGAGTCTAAGATCCAGCAGGTATTCACCAGAGCCTCTAGTGGTGAGGATGGACTGAGCTGCAACTGGATCCAGGTCGCAGCCCCCAGAGTCCCCTAGCTCACGCTCTGTAGGGTATAGAGGATAGAGGGGAAGAAGCAGCTCAGGATACAAGGATAGTGAGGGGACAAGCCAAGGTCAGGGTGACAAGCAGACAAGGATAAACAAAGGACAAGCCAAAGGTCAAGGTCACAAGCAGATAGGGATAGTCGAGAACAAGCCACGATCGGTAACACAGAGACAGGCGTAGCACATGACAAGCAGGAACCCAAACACAGAATGCTTAACAAACAACGTTGATCAGCAAGGCAGACTTGCAGTGCACAGGTTAATATAGAGTTCTCTGATAGGGCCAGGGGTGGGGCCATGCTTGGAGGAGAGATTATTTAAATAGCCAGGTGAGAGTGTCTGGCCTCTAAGGTAAACACATGGAGAGGAAGGTAAGCTGACAGACAAACATTACTGCATATCCATGACACTTTATCACCAATCCTTGTTTCCCTAATAACCCCAAATTTTCAAAATCCAATTGTCATTGGGACAGTAAGTGAGGTGAAATCTTCTGAAGAGGTGCACAGACAGCAAAACAAATGTTACAGGGGTGATAACCCTTCCCTATGTTATCCAAAAAGCTTAAAATAGATGTTTTGGCTAGAGCTACACTTAAAAAATGTACCTGTTCCAACTTACAAATGGATTCAACTTAAGAACAAGCCTACAGCCTGTACCATAGTTTGTTGCCATTTCTTTGGAGATTGTACAATCAGATTATTTCATGTATGGTGAGCTTTACATTTTCAAAACACACTTCTCCTGTTTTACGTACTACAGCTCTATCCATATCAGTTGTTATCTGATCACTCAGCACTTGCACACTCTGACAAATGAACGGTTGATGTAGGGGGAAGGAGAGGTACAAAACGAGTAAGACCCTGGCTGTGTATTGAGTGAGAATGGTCATCACTGATTGCATTGGAAATAATTGCACCTGCAGAGTTGGGTGGGAGTGATCTCCTGGAGAGGGGATGGCCGGCCCAGGGTGTTTGTTAACCCCTTGCTTACTGGGCACATAAACCCCCTTCCTGCCCAGGCGAAATTTCAGCTTTCGGCACTGCGTCGCTTTGAATGACAATTGCACGGTCGTGCGACGTGGCTCCCAAACAAAATTGACGTCCTTTTTTTCCCACAAATAGAGCTTTCTTTTGGTGGTATTTAATCACATCTGCGGTTTTTATTTTTTGCGCTATAAACAAAAAAAGAGCGACAATTTTGGAAAAAAACACAATATTTATTACTTTTTGCTATAATAAATATCCCAATTTAAAAAAAAATAAATAATTTTTTTCTCAGTTTAGTCCGATAAGTATTCTTCCACATATTTTTGGTCCAAAAAAATCGCAATAAGCGTTTATTGATTGGTTTGCGCAAAAGTTATAGCGTCTACAAAATAGGGGATAGTTTTATAGCATTTTTATTAATATTTTTTTTTTACTAGTAATGGCAGCGATCAGCGATTTTTATTGTGACTGCGACATTATGGCGGACACATTGGACACTTTTGACACCATTTTGGGACCATTGTCATTGATACCGCGATCAGTGCTATAAAAATGCACTGGTTACTGTAAAAATGACACTGGCAGGGAAGGGGTTAACCACTAGGGGGAGAGGAAGGGGTTATATGTGTGCCCTGGGAGTGATTACTACTGTGGGGGGAGGGGAGTGACTGGGGGAGGTGACCGATCTGTGTCCCTATGTACAAGGGACACAGCATCGGTCTCCTCTCTCCCTGACAGGACATGGATCTGTGTGTTTACACACACAGATCCATGCCCTTGTCTGTGTACCGGCCGATCGCGGGTGCCTGGCGGACATCGTGGCCGCCAGGCACGCGCATCGGCATGACAGTGGCGCGCCGCCGGTGGCGCTCGCGCGCCCCCCAGTGGCCGGAGGAGCCGAGGACATCTATTGACGTCCTCCCGGATTTTAAGAGCCACCTTGAGGCCATCATTCGACTATGGCCGGGGCTCCAACTGGTTAATGAAGGCAGCTGGTAAAGTACTTCATGTGTCTTAGAAGTCAGCTTGTGAACTCCCTCCTGTGTCTTACTGTTTTTTACAACCTAAGGTCCGTCCAGGAAGTAATGTAGAAACTTTTCATACAACAAACTGCATGCTGAGTAGGGTTGCCACCACATCCCTTTAAAACCAAACACATATTAATTATACAGATTCTGAGGCTGATTAAGATTGTAATTAAACTACCTTAGTGTCTTACCTGCTTTAAATTAGCCCCAGAACCTGTGTAATTACCATGTGTTCAGTTTTAAAGGGATGAGGTGGCAACTCTAATGCTGAGGTTAGGGCTGGTGTAGGAAAAATATGTAGTGACTCTTAAGCCTCGTACACACGGTCGGACTTCCATCGGACTTTTCCGTGGTTTTTTGTCCGAACGGAGTTGGTTGGGAACACCCATAGCATACACACGCTCTGACTTTTCTGCAAACTTTCTTAAAACTTCTTACAACATCACGTGTTTTTTCTGCTCTTTTCTGATCTTTACTGCCACCCTTTGGTCAACTTCTGCTATTGTTGGTTGATTTTAACATTACTTGTTTTGTCCATCGGACTAAAGTCCGATGGTTTTCTGTATACACGGTCGGACTTTGCTCCATCGGACTTTTGTTGGGCAAAAGTTTGTCCGTTTGCAGACCCAACTTTTGTCCGATGAAATCCAAAACCAAACGAAAAAAGTTTGTCCGATGGAGCATACACACGGTCGGATTGTTGGTCCAACTTGCTTAAAACGAAGTTTGTTGGGCAAAAATCCGACCGTGTGTACGGGGCTTAAGAAATTGGGGGATCTCTGGATGTGGCATCTTGAGGTTATTATTTGGCTTAGATCCAAGTGCAGTAAATGGTCCAAACACAAAAGCATGTTTGCTGAGATATACGCACTAATTATTTTGAAACAAATCTCAATTACTTTTATTTGTGATGACTTAATATTTTCACCAATGTTTAAATATATTCAGCATGATCAAATGGGAACTGCAATATACTGTATATTGTAGGTTGCCCCAAGTATTTATACTTACAGTGTTTGTAAGCCCATACATATATCAAATGAAGTGACTGGCCTCAGCTGATACACAGGGATTAAATAAATCCTCCTACATAAGTTTTATCTGTTTATCTGCAGCCCTTTCTTTTCTACCATATACAAGAACAGTGTTGCGCTAAACATAAAATTGCTCATAAAGTGTTGATAGAAAATAGTCCAGTTGTAGAAAAATGCAAAAAACACAAATCCGTGAAATTGCAGAAGAATTCAGAAGACACTCCACCTCATGCATATACCGCCCCCTCAAGCAATATAGACTCTTACCAGAGTCCCTTTTACAGAGGGTCTAACAGGATTGATGTAATAATCTTTGCAGGGGTCATCAGCTGGAGATGTGTCCTCAGAACAAATTAAGAACTTTCCCTGGATAATCAGACCAGGCTCCATTCACCCCTACCTGTCTTTGTCTCGCGTAAATTTGGGCCTAGCTTTTCTGGTAAATATTGCTTGCTGCTGGCCAATTTTACACTGCTGTGTGATCCTATTTCTTATACAGTACATTTTATCCAGTTTTGTCTCAATAAAAATATCCTTCTGCTGGGCAGTTTTCCATTAGAGTTTAATTTGCCAGTGGCAGGACACGATTTTGCATCAGCAGAACAGAGACAGCCTCACCAAACTACTGTCCATTTTTTTCTGGCAGTCAAAGCAGGCCTATTAACACTTGATGACACTGTGTTGATGCTAAACACTGCAGCAACAATATACATCACTAAGGGGTCCCTGGATCTATTTAGTGATGTGCTATATAATAATAATGTAAAACAATACAAAGTTTAATCTCAAAATTAGATAATGTTTAAATATGAAAGTAATTGATTGTACACATTTATTAAGAAAACATGCAGGTTTAAAGTATTCCCTAAGCATGGTCCAAAAGACCCCTAATGTCTCATTAAGGAGAACTTGTCAATTCTATGTATTATGACAATTATGGCATTGGCAATAAAGTTGGGTATAAAGAAAAAGAGTAAAAAAAAAAGGAAACACCCTCTCCACTGCTGTATTTTTTAAACATTTTTTTTACTGGTACATGTCCCCCATGGCAGTTTCCAGCTCCCCATGCCTTTTTTTTACAGTAGCTGCTCTTTAAGTCATTGAATTGGCCAGAATTCTTGGGCTGATTTATAAAAAATTTAATTTATCTCAACATTCGTGCAAGCGTAACAAAAAAATCCCAATGATTGTGTGTAAAAGTTTCCTTCATGCCTTTTGTGTGGCGAAAATAACAACCACTAACAGTTAATCCCAAGAGAAAAATAGCTGAAGCATATTTATTCATGAGAGGTAAAAGAATAAGAACAATAAACCAGCAGGGGAAATACACATGTGCAATCTATGGATAATCTTGTGATAGCCTACTCCTCGTTGTTAGATAGCCAAAGCCATCCTACTAACCAATGACTCTGCCGGCGCTATCCTTACTGCCAGTGAGCCTTCCCTGCCCTATAATTTTGATTAATGATGGATGTACAGTACATCATGGGATATTATTTTTTCCTTTAACCACTTCAGCCCCGGAAGATTTGGCTGCTCAATGACCAGGCCATTTTTTGCGATTTGGCACTGCTTCGCTTTAACTGACAATTGCGTGGCCGTACAACGCTGTACCCTAACAAAATATATATATTTTTTCCCACAAATAGAGCTTTCTTTTGGTGGTATTTGATCACCTCTGTGTTTTTTTTTGCGCTATAAACAAAAGAAGAGCGACAATTTAAAAAAAGACACAATATCTTTTACTTTTTGCTATAACTAAATACTGTATATACTCGAGTATAAGCCGACACGAGTATAAGTCGAGGACCTAATTTTACCACAAAAAACTGGGAAAACTTAATGACTCGAGTATAAGCTGAGGGTGGGAAATGCAGCAGCTACTGTAAGCCGAAAAGAGGGTCAACAATGCCCATTTGCACGCCTCACTGTGTCCATTTGCATATTCACTGTGCCCATTTGCAGCCTGACCTCACGGTGCCCATTGCATCTCTTCGAGAACAAACAAAAACGTTTTGGATTTAGCTATACTTTAAATTCCAATACCATCATAACTTGAATATTAACTAAGTATAGGTATGGAGAGTATGGGACTTTTAAGGTGCAACAACTACACAATGTTCTATTTAAAATATAATTTTATTACAAAGACATTTTCATAGAAAGATATATTTTCTCATATGTACATTAAATACATGAGCCATCGAATAAACATATTTAAAATTTCCAACATGCATATAGACAGATTAACTCAACATGTTTCGCCAGTTTTTGGCTTCTTCAGGAGTAGTGTCATGCAATTGCTGAGAATAAAAAAAGGAAAATAAGTACAACATAATTTGTTCAATCTATTATCAAAGTTAAAGACACAAAAAACACAAAATATATAGTTGTATTTAGAGATGACTGAAAACCAAATCCACCCAGAAGGATATTTCCAATCTCAGTTCAGTTTTACCCCATATTATATATATATGCTTTACCTGTAAATTTGTTGGTAAGATCATAAAGAAAGGGTAAAGGACGGATAACCAGTAAGTTGAGCCACGTAGGGAGACCTCAAAAGGAAAGATTATTGGTGTATCATAGAAGGGAGAATATACTGGCACGAGTAGCCACCCGAAGCACACCAACAAAAGAACAGAGGATCATCTGGGGGAAACTATGAAAAGGAGTATTGGTCAGAACTTATAATATCTTTTATATTGACTTACTTTGTCTTATATCTTATATTTCCCATCCATATTTACCTTTCTATATATCAAACTGATTTCAAAACAAGCAACCGAAGAGATGGATGAGGGGGAGAAAAAGGAGTGGTAGAGAAGAAAAAGGGAAATTATCCCAATCTCTCCAAATCACCCCTTGTCGCCCCACTTCTATCCGCTCTATGGAGACACAAAGAAAGGGAGAAGAAATAATTATTAATTATAAGGATGTTAAATAACCTTATTTTATTATGTTTTAATTTTTATTTTTTATTTCTATATATAGTAAAAAATTGCCATATATTTATGACTATTGATTACCTATTGTTTTCCCACATAAATATATGGCAATTTTTGACTATATATAGAAATAAAAAATAAAAATTAAAACATAATAAAATAAGGTTATTTAACATCCTTATAATTAATAATTATTTCTTCTCCCTTTCTTTGTGTCTCCATAGAGCGGATAGAAGTGGGGCGACAAGGGGTGATTTGGAGAGATTGGGATAATTTCCCTTTTTCTTCTCTACCACTCCTTTTTCTCCCCCTCATCCATCTCTTCGGTTGCTTGTTTTGAAATCAGTTTGATATATAGAAAGGTAAATATGGATGGGAAATATAAGATATAAGACGAAGTAAGTCAATATAAAAGATATTATAAGTTCTGACCAATACTCCTTTTCATAGTTTCCCCCAGATGATCCTCTGTTCTTTTGTTGGTGTGCTTCGGGTGGCTACTCGTGCCAGTATATTCTCCCTTCTATGATACACCAATAATCTTTCCTTTTGAGGTCTCCCTACGTGGCTCAACTTACTGGTTATCCGTCCTTTACCCTTTCTTTATGATCTTACCAACAAATTTACAGGTAAAGCATATATATATAATATGGGGTAAAACTGAACTGAGATTGGAAATATCCTTCTGGGTGGATTTGGTTTTCAGTCATCTCTAAATACAACTATATATTTTGTGTTTTTTGTGTCTTTAACTTTGATAATAGATTGAACAAATTATGTTGTACTTATTTTCCTTTTTTTATTGTCAGCAATTGCATGACACTACTCCTGAAGAAGCCAAAAACTGGCGAAACATGTTGAGTTAATCTGTCTATATGCATGTTGGAAATTTTAAATATGTTTATTCGATGGCTCATGTATTTAATGTACATATGAGAAAATATATCTTTCTATGAAAATGTCTTTGTAATAAAATTATATTTTAAATAGAACATTGTGTAGTTGTTGCACCTTAAAAGTCCCATACTCTCCATACCTATACTTAGTTTACAAATTAAGGGATGTGGTGCCTATGAGATACAGGTGATAGGTATTATCTTCAAATTTTCCGTTTGAATATTAACTAGTGCAAGTTTTCCTAAAATTCATACAAATAAAAAGTAACTTTGGCCAATGTAAAAATGTCCCTTACAGACTTACCACTCCAAGATCGACTGCCAGTCTTTGTCTGTGCTGAATGATGTCCAATTTCTTTAAGTGCAAACTTGTTCTGGGCCTGACCCCTGGGAAGTGTCACCGCAGAGCACTGCACTCACAGCACAATGATGCAGAGACGAGTGCTGATTCAATTGAGGACAATCCAGCATCAGAGGAGAGGTGAAAATTAGGAATACCCGATCTGTGTACCCGAGTCCATAACATATTCGGATGGCGGCCGTGCAGTGTTAAAAACTCGCGCTCCTCCTTGTGCTGTTCCGTGATAGGCGGAACACTCGGCTTCCCAGCAAACACTGTGTTCAGTGTTCCGCCCATCAGGGATGCCCTCTCGTTCTCTCATCTATCACGGACGAGAGGGCATCCCTGATAGGCGGAACACTGAACACAGTGTTTGCTGGGAAGCCGAGTGTTCCGCCTATCACGGAACAGCACAAAGAGGAGCGCAAGTTTTTAACACTGCACGGCCGCCATCCGAATATGTTATGGACACGGGTACACAGATCGGATTCTGCAATGGGCACGGTGAGGTCAGGCGGCAATGGATTCAGGTACGCTGACTCGAGTATAAGCCGAGGGGGTCACTTTCAGCCCAAAAAAAGGGCTGAAAAACTCGGCTTATACTCGAGTATATACGGTATCCCAAAAAAAAAAAATGTTTCCTCAGTTTAGGCCGATATGTATTCTTCTACATATTTTTGGTAAAACAATCGCAATAAGCGTGTATTGATTGGTTTGTGCAAAAGTTATAGCGTCTGCAAAATAGGGGATAGATTTATGGCATTTTTATTATTATTTATTTTTTTTACTAGTAATGTCGGTGATCAGTGATTTTTATCGGGACTGCGATATTGCGGCAGACACATCGGACACTTTTGACACATTTTTGGGACCAGTGACAATTATACAGCGATTAGTGCTATAAAAATGCACTGATTACTGTATAAATGTCACTGGCAGGGAAGGGGTTAATACTAGGGGGTGATCAAGGGGTTAACTGTGTTCCCTAGGTGTGTTCTAACTGTGGGGGGGTGTGAGACTTACTAGGAGGAGAGAGAGATCGGTGTTCATACATTGTATGAACACACGATCAGTCTCCTCTCCTCTCCTCTCTCACAAGTGATCGCGGGTGCCCTGGCGGTCATTGCGCCCGCCGGGCAGTCGCATCGGCTTCGGCGGCGAGCCTCGGGTAAGTGCGCCCACCCCCTAGTCGCCAAAGGGCGAAGCGACATAAAGTAATGATTTTACCCAGGGGAGCTGGCCCGGAAGCGGTTATTAAAATACTTGTGAAACATTTGGGTGTCTTTATTTTTAGGTTACACTTCTATTTTTGTGAATGAGTAGGGGTGTGTAGGGCTGGTATATTGGGTCACTCTATATTTTTAAAGGGGGCTTTCAGATTTAGATAAGCCCTCCACCTGCAGACCCCTACAACCACCGAGCCAAGGTTATAGGGAACATGGGGACAATGTGATTTGTCTTGGGGTCCCCCCAAGGTGCTACACCCCATGTTGATGTTGAGGGTAGACCTGGTATATTTAAGGGAAGGGGGCATATGCTTATCCACCCCATTTAAATAGCCACTCAGGCTGCATACTCAGGTAAGATTTAGGTATACGTTTTGGGGGGGCTCATACTTTTTTTCTTGTTTTGTGTATGAGGTCCCCCCTTAAAATCCATACCAGACTTGAAGGGTGAGGTGTGGCCCCCCTTAAACTCTGCACCAGACCTAAAGAGCCTAATTAGAATTTAGGGGCACCTAACGCTGTTGGGCAGGGATGAGTCACTGGTTGTTAGAAAACTGATGGGTACCAGCTCCCTACCAATCAGGAGGAAGCTGTCACACTTAGAAGTGGTAATAATATCACTGCTAAATGTTTCACTTCAAACTGCAGCTAGAGGTTCATTTGGGTGTTCGCACAAGATTCTCTATAAACTGTACACAGTGCAGATGTTTTCCTCATAGTGTTTCTCCTGCTGGATGATTGTTCTAAGCTTATTAATTCTCATAACAAAAGAAAACTACTGTGCATGTCTAAAGTAGAAGCTTGAATGAATGACTGCTGCTGCAACTGAAAATGTGGATACACACAAAAACAAATAATAAGAAAAATGCAGTTGCGCTGCAAAGCTAACAACACATAATTGTATGAGGTGCTATCTTAATGGAATAAACCAAAGTAAAATGCATAAAGTGATATAAACAATGACCAATTAATCCAATGAAAAATTAAAGTGGTATGTGACAGTCTGGAATCTTCCATAAAATGTCCACAATGTGATAATGAAAACAAAAAAAAAAACATATGAGAACGTTCCACGATGGCCCTGTATCAAGCAGCTCTCTCGTGCAGGTAAATAATCGTTCAATAAAAGATACTAAAATGCTCTGGCCCTCCTTCTCAGTATCGCTCTGCGCTTATGGATAAAATCTCTAGAGAAATAGACGCTAAATAGGAATATATAAGATAACAGCAGCTGCTTAAAAATCAAAAGTACATATAAAACACAGTCATAAAAAAACTTAAATTAAAAAGTTCATAATAAAACTGCAGCAGCGCTACGGACAAATTGTTCATATGTGCGTCTTCTATATAGTTGAATATATAGGTGATGATGATAGTGATTGGTGAGTCTGGTTCTACTTGATCCTAGTTTCAGTGCTTCTTTCACCAAGGTGTAATTCACCGCGTGGGGGGTAAAACAATCCCCCTATGGGGATGCACTCACCAGATATTTGATCAATAAGGGCATATATAAACCATCCTCATTCCATGTGACTGCAATCTTATGTTTTTTGGACACCGCTTGCATATGTGAGGGAAAAAAAACAGATCCACATAGGGCAGTATTGTTTGGAAAATTTATTCAACAATCCCCAAAATGCCCCCTTTACAAAATGCGTGTACCCAAAATACAAATAAAACAGGCGTTGTATATAATGAGCGCTGTGAGCGCTTTTAAACTTGCCACTTGATGAGCGCCCCTGGCGTCCTCCTGGTGTTACAAGTCCTGGAGCGCAGACAGCGTCACTTCCGGTCTGCTTGGTGTGCTGGTCACGCCCTGGCGTTTCGTCACTTCCTGACTTCTTCTGAGGGCGTGACCAGTGCTACCAACATCCGGATTAAATAGCACCTCTGTTCCGCCCGCCGACGTTGAGTTAGCATCCGTGCGTCCGCGTCATTACGCATGCGCACTCAGCAATCTCCGTCTTGACTTGTTGTGGGCGGAAGTGCTCCATCCAGGAGTCCGGAGTAGCGCTGCCCTCATTGGCGCGCCCGTCCGGCCTCTATTTTGATTGGATGGTTCTGTGTTCCCATGATACTAACAACACTAGTGGGACATTGATGAGCAAGTTAACCCCTCAAGGGGCGTTAATGATTGTGTTACATGGCTGAACGGAACCCCGTTAGTAGGGTCCTATATACAGCAGGCATCGTGGCCCTGCGAGTGCAGGGACCATAGCAATGCTGACAGCCTCTGTGAATCACACATTGTCCTAAGGATTCCTTGTGTTGTATCAGAAAATGCCGCTATGTTTTTACAGACAGTGCCCTCTGTGCAACACTTGAAGTACTCCTAATATGTTTATGTGGGTTACTGATAAACAACAATTAAATATGAAATATTTAAAATGCATTAAAACGGTCACTCAGTAAAAATGTTGACTACGTAAAACCACATTTAAAAAGGGTAGATAATAGCCACATAAAACCGCCTCTATATATAAATGCATCCACAAATAAAAAGGTGTATCCCCACATTAAAATAAATATGAACTGTGTCTATATATAAAACTCTTAAAACATGATAAAATGTGATAAATGTATATATAAAGTCCACCTGAGTAAATCCTATTCTCTTTAAAGTCATTTAATTTGAAATATCGTGTGAACGTAAAATTAAACCATACTTTCAAGGTTCTTTTGAGATATTTTTAGGAGTCACTAATAAAGCAATTAATATCAAGCGCAACGTTCAGTCCTTTTGGTACTAAAACGTCCGTTAGGAAAATCCATTTGGTTTCCTTCTTCGATAATTCTCTTACTTTGTGTGAGCCCCTCCAATTTGACTCCAGACATTCAATGCCCCAAAATTGGAGGCCTGAGGCATCTTGGTCATGTTTTAGTTTGAAGTGTAATGACACATTATGGTCTTTGAAGCCAATCTTGATATTCTTGATGTGTTCTGCTACCCTGATTCTGAGCAGTCTCTTTGTGCGACCAATATAAAGTAGTCCACATGGACATTTTAGAGCATACACTACAAAACTGCTATTGCATGTGATAAACTGCTCTATATCGAACTGCTGTTGGTTAGAGGGGGAGATGAAATGTTCCAGTCCTCTTATTGGTTGTGATACTTCTCGACATGCCTTACATTTCCTACATGCAAAGAAGCCATTTTGACTCCAAAATGTTGGAGGTTTGCTTGGAGGGTCTAGGATTTTTTTTAACACTCTATCCCCATAGTTGGATGCTTTCCGGTATATAAACTGGGGTTTCGGAGGTAATACAGGGCCCAGTTTTTTGTCTAATAATAATATGTGCCAGTGTTTCCCAAAGATTGCCTCTACTTCCTTGTATTGAGAGTGGAATTGAGAGATGAAGCCCCATTCCTTTGAGTTGATTCCATCTAATAGTGGTTTGGGTTTAGGTTGCAGACACGTTTCCCTGGGTATTAATGCCACCTCTTCTACAATTCTCTGTAGGGTTTCTGGAGCATAGCCTTTTGCCACAAATCTGTCTGAGAGGACTTTCGCTTGTGTAAAGAAATTGTTGTCATCAGAACAGTTGCGTTTCACTCGCATAAACTGGCCTTTAGGTATATTCTTTAGCCATTGTGATTGATGCCCACTTGTTGTTGGAAGGTAACTATTCCTGTCAGTTGGTTTAAAAAAGACCTTAGTACATAATTCCAGATTTTGGCGATAAACAGTAACATCTAAAAAATGTATTGTTTCTTTATGCCATTCGGAAGTCAGTCTGATGTTGTTGTTATTCAAATTTAAAACCTTTAAAAATTCTTGGAGTGTCTCTACCGGACCAGCCCATATTAAAAACAGATCATCTATAAAACGTTTATAAAAAATGAGCTCAGCTCTTCTGTTTCTAAAAATCGCTTTGTCCTTCCACTCTGCCATAAATAGGTTCGCGATACTGGGAGCAAATTTAGCCCCCATCGCCACCCCCTTTTGTTGCAAATAAAATTTGTTGGAGTACCAGAAATAGTTGTGTGAGAGGCAGTAATCTAGGGCATGGCCGATAAACACTTTTTGGTTGTGGGGTAAGTCCTCCCTCTTACTCAAAGCCCAATTTAGGGCCAGTAAGGCGTCATCGTGTTGGATGATTGTGTAGAGGGAGGACACGTCCGCTGTTACCAACAGAATTTCTTGGTTTTCAGTTATTATGACATTACGTAAACAATTCAGAAAGTCCTTAGTATCTCTCAGGTATGCTTGTGTCATTGTCACACTTTTTTGTAGGAACGTGTCTAGGTATTGTCCCATTCGCGATGCAATAGAGTCTATACTATTTACAATGGGTCTGGGAGGTGGGTTGGTGGAGTCTTTGTGTATTTTTGGTAATGTGTAGATCGTGGGGATTTTGCTACTTGCTGGTACCAGATACTGTTTTTCTTTATCTGATAGTACTCCCAACTTGGTGCCTATTTCTCCCAATGTTGTTAACTGATTTCTGAACGCCAGTGTTGGGTCCCCCTCTAACACTTTGTACGTGCCTTCATCAGACAACATTTCTATGATCTGTGTGTGGTACATTTCTTTTGTTAATATAACGACTCCACCACCTTTGTCGGCTGGCCTGATGACAATGTCTTTCCTTTTTTCCAGTGTGACAATCCCTTCTTGAATATGTTTTAGACTTGTGTTCTTCTTGGGTACAAGTTCATGCAAATCACGTATGATGAGCCCCTTGAATACCTCCACCTGATGGTTGGGGTTGTTCAGGGGATTAAACAATGATTTGTTTTTTAATCCACTGTTTACAGACCTCTGAGGGTCCGTGTTTGTAATCATATTCTGTGTATTTAATCCTACAAAGTGTTTCTTTATATTTAGCTTCCTGATATATTTGTGTACATCTATATAAACATTAAACTTGTTTACTGGTTGCTTTATTCCACATTTTAGGCCCATATTGAGAATGTTCACCTCTTTATGCGTTAACTCCACTGGGCTTAAATTGTATATACCATTATTTAGTGGTTTCTCCTTCTTTTTCTGGACCTTCCTTCCTGCCCGGCATCCTCTAGATCTGCATTTCTTTGGTATGTATACTGGGTTTGGTCCCTGGTCCACTGGTTCTGGGTTTGGGGGTCTCTCCAATCTTGATCTCTCGGATGTGCCGAGGGGTACTGGGGTTTTCCTCTGTGTGGTGGGGCCCCTCGTCCCCTTCTCTGTCCCCCCCTCCTCTCCCTAAAAAAGGGCGGGGTGGTGGGTAGTAGTTCTGTTGCTCTAATGGTTGAAATTTGTTTTGAGTTGGTGCTTGATATGGTGTATATTGATGATTATTATATTGTTGGTTGTTCACCTGATTACTTTTTCCACCTCCTCCTTTCAGTTTTCCCTTTTTGATTATTGGGATAGGGGTGGAGAAATTTACAGGAGAATCAAATTCTATAGCATCGTCACTTATAAAACCCCGTACTCTATCCATCAGTGTTGTTATAGCTTGATTAATTAGTGGTTCAGTTGGTTTAGGTTTTACTAATAAGTTCACATTCTCAGGAAGGGTTTGCTGCCAGGCATAAATGCTGTTGGTCTTAAAGTCGCCCTTATCTCTGTGATATTTCTTTATTTTCTTTTTTTGGGTGTCTTTGTCCACTTTTTCTAATCTCCTGTTGGTTCTGACATTGAAGTCAATGATAGATTGAGTGTCTTTAATAGGATCTAATTGTTGCTGTAATGCATTGATTTTATTCTCCAGGATCATCATTTTGCGTTTTTTTCTTTGTAGGATGAGTTCTTGTAACTTGTATCCTACCCCATTAAAAAAGTCAAACCATTCTTGTACGGAGCCTGGATCATCCAGAACATCTTGGGGTACAACTTCCCATCTCAGGCTCCGAATGATGATTTTTTCTTTAATGTACTGCTCTAGGGTGCATATGTCCCACCATGTCCTTAGTTGTTTTTCTAAAATGTTCCCCAACATTGTCATGGCCCCATTATAATTCACCTGGGTTGCAGTAGGTTCGCTATCAGAAAATAGTGTATCTAGATTAATAATCCTATTGCTTAAAAACCTAAGAGCATCCATCGCTGCGGAGTAAAACAATGATAAAAATTCAATAAAAGATACTAAAATGCTCTGGCCCTCCTTCTCAGTATCGCTCTGCGCTTATGGATAAAATCTCTAGAGAAATAGACGCTAAATAGGAATATATAAGATAACAGCAGCTGCTTAAAAATCAAAAGTACATATAAAACACAGTCATAAAAAAAATTAAATTAAAAAGTTCATAATAAAACTGCAGCAGCGCTACGGACAAAATGTTCATATGTGCGTCTTCTATATAGTTGAATATATAGGTGATGATGATAGTGATTGGTGAGTCTGGTTCTACTTGATCCTAGTTTCAGTGCTTCTTTCACCAAGGTGTAATTCACCGCGTGGGGGGTAAAACAATCCCCCTATGGGGATGCACTCACCAGATATTTGATCAATAAGGGCATATATAAACCATCCTCATTCCATGTGACTGCAATCTTATGTTTTTTGGACACCGCTTGCATATGTGAGGGAAAAAAAACAGATCCACATAGGGCAGTATTGTTTGGAAAATTTATTCAACAATCCCCAAAATGCCCCATTTACAAAATGCGCGCACCCAAAATACAAATAAAACAGGCGTTGTATATAATGAGCGCTGTGAGCGCTTTTAAACTTGCCACTTGATGAGTGCCCCTGGCGTCCTCCTGGTGTTACAAGTTCTGGAGCGCAGACAGCGTCACTTCCGGTCTGCTTGGTGTGCTGGTCACGCCCTGACGTTTCGTCACTTCCTGACTTCTTCTGAGGGCGTGACCAGTGCTACCAACATCCGGATTAAATAGCACCTCTGTTCTGCCCGCCGACGTCGAGTTAGCGTCCGTGCGTCCCCGTCATTACGCATGTGCACTCAGCAATCTCCGTCTTGACTTGTTGTGGGTGGAAGTGCTCCATCCAGGAGTCCGGAGTAGCGCTGCCCTCATTGGCGCGCCCGTCCGGCCTCTATTTTGATTGGATGGTTCTGTGTTCCCATGATACTAACAACACTAGTGGGACATTGATGAGCAAGTTAACCCCTCAAGGGGCGTTAATGATTGTGTTACATGGCTGAACGGAAGCCCGTTAGTAGGGTCCTATATACAGCAGGCATCGTGGCCCTGCAAGTGCAGGGACCATAGCAATGCTGACAGCCTCTGTGAAACACACATTGTCCTAAGGATTCCTTGTGTTGTATCAGAAAATGCCGCTATGTTTTTACAGACAGCGCCCTCTGTGCAACACTGCAAGTACTCCTAATATGTTTATGTGGGTTACTGATAAACAACAATTAAATATGAAATATTTAAAATGCATTAAAACGGTCACTCAGTAAAAATGTTGACTACGTAAAACCACATATAAAAAGGGTAGATAATAGCCACATAAAACCGCCTCTATATATAAATGCATCCACATATAAAAAGGTGTATCCCCACATTAAAATAAATATGAACTGTGTCTATATATAAAACTCTTAAAACATGATAAAATGTGATAAATGTATATATAAAGTCCACCTGAGTAAATCCTATTCTCTTTAAAGTCATTTAATTTGAAATATCGTGTGAACGTAAAATTAAACCATACTTTCAAGGTTCTTTTGAGATATTTTTAGGAGTCACTAATAAAGCAATTAATATCAAGCTCAACGTTCAGTCCTTTCGGTACTAAAACATCCGTTAGGAAAATCCATTTGGTTTCCTTCTTCGATAATTCTCTTACTTTTGTGTGAGCCCCTCCAATTTGACTCCAGACATTCAATACCCCAAAATTGGAGGCCTGAGGCATCTTGGTCATGTTTTAGTTTGAAGTGTAATGACACATTATGGTCTTTGAAGCCAATCTTGATATTCTTGATGTGTTCTGCTATCCTGATTCTGAGCAGTCTCTTTGTGCGACCAATATAAAGTAGTCCACATGGACATTTTAGAGCATACACTACAAAACTGCTATTGCATGTGATAAACTGCTCTATATCGAACTGCTGTTGGTTAGAGGGGGAGATGAAATGTTCCAGTCCTCTTATTGGTTGTGATACTTCTCGACATGCCTTACATTTCCTACATGCAAAGAAGCCATTTTGACTCCAAAATGTTGGAGGTTTGCTTGGAGGGTCTAGGATTTTTTTGACCACTCTATCCCCATAGTTGGATGCTTTCCGGTATATAAACTGGGGTTTCGGAGGTAATACAGGGCCCAGTTTTTTGTCTAATAATAATATGTGCCAGTGTTTCCCAAAGATTGCCTCTACTTCCTTGTATTGAGAGTGGAATTGAGAGATGAAGCCCCATTTCTTTGAGTTGATTCCATCTAATAGTGGTTTTGGGTTTAGGTTGCGGACACGTTTCCCTGGGTATTAATGCCACCTCTTCTACAATTCTCTGTAGGGTTTCTGGAGCATAGCCTTTTGCCACAAATCTGTCTGAGAGGACTTTCGCTTGTGTAAAGAAATTGTTGTCATCAGAACAGTTGCGTTTCACTCGCATAAACTGGCCTTTAGGTATATTCTTTAGCCATTGTGGATGATGCCCACTTGTTGTTGGAAGGTAACTATTCCTGTCAGTTGGTTTAAAAAAGACCTTAGTACATAATTCCAGATTTTGGCGATAAACAGTAACATCTAAAAAATGTATTGTTTCTTTATGCCATTCGGAAGTCAGTCTGATGTTGTTGTTATTCAAATTTAAAACCTTTAAAAATTCTTGGAGTGTCTCTACCGGACCAGCCCATATTAAAAACAGATCATCTATAAAACGTTTATAAAAAATGAGCTCAGCTCTTCTGTTTCTAAAAATCGCTTTGTCCTTCCACTCTGCCATAAATAGGTTCGCGATACTGGGAGCAAATTTAGCCCCCATCGCCACCCCCTTTTGTTGCAAATAAAATTTGTTGGAGTACCAGAAATAGTTGTGTGAGAGGCAGTAATCTAGGGCATGGCCGATAAACACTTTTTGGTTGTGGGGTAAGTCCTCCCTCTTACTCAAAGCCCAATTTAGGGCCAGTAAGGCGTCATCGTGTTGGATGATTGTGTAGAGGGAGGACACGTCCGCTGTTACCAACAGAATTTCTTGGTTTTCAGTTATTATGACATTACGTAAACAATTCAGAAAGTCCTTAGTATCTCTCAGGTATGCTTGTGTCATTGTCACACTTTTTTGTAGGAACGCGTCTAGGTATTGTCCCATTCGCGATGCAATAGAGTCTATACTATTTACAATGGGTCTGGGAGGTGGGTTGGTGGAGTCTTTGTGTATTTTTGGTAATGTGTAGATCGTGGGGATTTTTCTACTTGCTGGTACCAGATACTGTTTTTCTTTATCTGATAGTACTCCCAACTTGGTGCCTATTTCTACCAATGTTGTTAACTGATTTCTGAACGCCAGTGTTCGGTCCCCCTCTAACACTTTGTACGTGCCTTCATCAGACAACATTTCTATGATCTGTGTGTGGTACATTTCTTTTGTTAATATAACGACTCCACCACCTTTGTCGGCTGGCCTGATGACAATGTCTTTCCTTTTTTCCAGTGTGACAATCCCTTCTTGAATATGTTTTAGACTTGTGTTCTTCTTGGGTACAAGTTCATGCAAATCACGTATGATGAGCCCCTTGAATACCTCCACCTGATGGTTGGGGTTGTTCAGGGGATTAAACAATGATTTGTTTTTTAATCCACTGTTTACAGACCTCTGAGGGTCCGTGTTTGTAATCATATTCTGTGTATTTAATCCTACAAAGTGTTTCTTTATATTTAGCTTCCTGATATATTTGTGTACATCTATATAAACATTAAACTTGTTTACTGGTTGCTTTATTCCACATTTTAGGCCCATATTGAGAATGTTCACCTCTTTATGTGTTAACTCCACTGGGCTTAAATTGTATATACCATTATTTAGTGGTTTCTCCTTCTTTTTCTGGACCTTCCTTCCTGCCCGGCATCCTCTAGATCTGCATTTCTTTGGTATGTATACTGGGTTTGGTCCCTGGTCCACTGGTTCTGGGTTTGGGGGTCTCTCCAATCTTGATCTCTCGGATGTGCCGAGGGGTACTGGGGTTTTCCTCTGTGTGGTGGGGCCCCTCGTCCCCTTCTCTGTCCCCCCCTCCTCTCCCTAAAAAAGGGCGGGGTGGTGGGTAGTAGTTCTGTTGCTCTAATGGTTGAAATTTGTTTTGAGTTGGTGCTTGATACGGTGTATATTGACGATTATTATATTGTTGGTTGTTCACCTGATTACTTTTTCCACCTCCTCCTTTCAGTTTTCCCTTTTTGATTATTGGGATAGGGGTGGAGAAATTTACAGGAGAATCAAATTCTATAGCATCGTCACTTATTAAAACCCCGTACTCTATCCATCAGTGTTGTTATAGCTTGATTAATTAGTGGTTCAGTTGGTTTAGGTTTTACTAATAAGTTCACATTCTCAGGAAGGGTTTGCTGCCAGGCATAAATGCTGTTGGTCTTAAAGTCGCTCATATCTCTGTGATATTTCTTTATTTTCTTTTTTTGTGTGTCTTTGTCCACTTTTTCTAATCTCCTGTTGGTTCTGACATTGAAGTCAATGATAGATTGAGTGTCTTTAATAGGATCTAATTGTTGCTGTAATGCATTGATTTTATTCTCCAGGATCATCATTTTGCGTTTTTTTCTTTGTAGGATGAGTTCTTGTAACTTGTATCCTACCCCATTAAAAAAGTCAAACCATTCTTGTACGGAGCCTGGATCATCCAGCCCATCTTGGGGTACAACTTCCCATCTCAGGCTCCGAATGATGATTTTTTTCTTTAATGTACTGCTCTAGGGTGCATATGCCCCACCATGTCCTTAGTTGTTTTTCTAAAATGTTCCCCAACATTGTCATGGCCCCATTATAATTCACCTGGGTTGCAGTAGGTTCGCTATCAGAAAATAGTGTATCTAGATTAATAATCCTATTGCTTAAAAACCTAAGAGCATCCATCGCTGCGGAGTAAAACAATGATAAAAATTCAATAAAAGATACTAAAATGCTCTGGCCCTCCTTCTCAGTATCGCTCTGCGCTTATGGATAAAATCTCTAGAGAAATAGACGCTAAATAGGAATATATAAGATAACAGCAGCTGCTTAAAAATCAAAAGTACATATAAAACACAGTCATAAAAAAACTTAAATTAAAAAGTTCATAATAAAACTGCAGCAGCGCTACGGACAAAATGTTCATATGTGCGTCTTCTATATAGTTGAATATATAGGTGATGATGATAGTGATTGGTGAGTCTGGTTCTACTTGATCCTAGTTTCAGTGCTTCTTTCACCAAGGTGTAATGGTAATAATGGTATATACAATTTAAGCCCAGAGGAGTTAACGCATAAAGAGGTGAACATTCTCAATATGGGCCTAAAATGTGGAATAAAGCAACCAGTAAACAAGTTTAATGTTTATATAGATGTACACAAATATATCAGGAAGCTAAATATAAAGAAACACTTTGTAGGATTAAATACACAGAATATGATTACAAACACGGACCCTCAGAGGTCTGTAAACAGTGGATTAAAAAACAAATCATTGTTTAATCCCCTGAACAACCCCAACCATCAGGTGGAGGTATTCAAGGGGCTCATCATACGTGATTTGCATGAACTTGTACCCAAGAAGAACACAAGTCTAAAACATATTCAAGAAGGGATTGTCGCACTGGAAAAAAGGAAAGACATTGTCATCAGGCCAGCCGACAAAGGTGGTGGAGTCGTTATATTAACAAAAGAAATGTACCACACACAGATCATAGAAATGTTGTCTGATGAAGGCACGTACAAAGTGTTAGAGGGGGACCCAACGCTGGCGTTCAGAAATCAGTTAACAACATTGGTAGAAATAGGCACCAAGTTGGGAGTACTATCAGATAAAGAAAAACAGTATCTGGTACCAGCAAGTAGAAAAATCCCCACAATCTACACATTAGCAAAAATACACAAAGACTCCACCAACCCACCTCCCAGACCCATTGTAAATAGTATAGACTCTATTGCATCGCGAATGGGACAATACCTAGACACGTTCCTACAAAAAAGTGTGACAATGACACAAGCATACCTGAGAGATACTAAGGACTTTCTGAATTGTTTACGTAATGTCATAATAACTGAAAACCAAGAAATTCTGTTGGTAACAGCGGACGTGTCCTCCCTCTACACAATCATCCAACACGATGACGCCTTACTGGCCCTAAATTGGGCTTTGAGTAAGAGGGAGGACTTACCCCAGAACCAAAAAGTGTTTATCGGCCATGCCCTAGATTACTGCCTCTCACACAACTATTTCTGGTACTCCAACAAATTTTATTTGCAACAAAAGGGGGTGGCGATGGGGGCTAAATTTGCTCCCAGTATCGCGAACCTATTTATGGCAGAGTGGGAGGACAAAGCGATTTTTAGAAACAGAAGAGCTGAGCTCATTTTTTATAAACGTTTTATAGATGATCTGTTTTTAATATGGGCTGGTCCGGTAGAGACAATCCAAGAATTTTTAAAGGTTTTAAATTTGAATAACAACAACATCAGACTGACTTCCGAATGGCATAAAGAAACAATACATTTTTTAGATGTTACTGTTTATCGCCAAAATCTGGAATTATGTACTAAGGTCTTTTTTAAACCAACTGACAGGAATAGTTACCTTCCAACAACAAGTGGGCATCATCCACAATGGCTAAAGAATATACCTAAAGGCCAGTTTATGCGAGTGAAACGCAACTGTTCTGATGACAACAATTTCTTTACACAAGCGAAAGTCCTCTCAGACAGATTTGTGGCAAAAGGCTATGCTCCAGAAACCCTACAGAGAATTGTAGAAGAGGTGGCATTAATACCCAGGGAAACGTGTCTGCAACCTAAACCCAAACCACTATTAGATGGAATCAACTCAAAGGAATGGGGCTTCATCTCTCAATTCCACTCTCAATACAAGGAAGTAGAGGCAATCTTTGGGAAACACTGGCACATATTATTATTAGACAAAAAACTGGGCCCTGTATTACCTCCGAAACCCCAGTTTATATACTGGAAAGCATCCAACTATGGGGATAGAGTGGTCAAAAAAATCCTAGACCCTCCAAGCAAACCTCCAACATTTTGGAGTCAAAATGGCTTCTTTGCATGTAGGAAATGTAAGGCATGTCGAGAAGTATCACAACCAATAAGAGGACTGGAACATTTCATCTCCCCCTCTAACCAACAGCAGTTCGATATAGAGCAGTTTATCACATGCAATAGCAGTTTTGTAGTGTATGCTCTAAAATGTCCATGTGGACTACTTTATATTGGTCGCACAAAGAGACTGCTCAGAATCAGGATAGCAGAACACATCAAGAATATCAAGATTGGCTTCAAAGACCATAATGTGTCATTACACTTCAAACTAAAACATGACCAAGATGCCTCAGGCCTCCAATTTTGGGGCATTGAATGTCTGGAGTCAAATTGGAGGGGCTCACACAAAGTAAGAGAATTATCGAAGAAGGAAACCAAATGGATTTTCCTAACGGACGTTTTAGTACCGAAAGGACTGAACGTTGAGCTTGATATTAATTGCTTAATTAGTGACTCCTAAAAATATCTCAAAAGAACCTTGAAAGTATGGTTTAATTTTACGTTCACACGATATTTCAAATTAAATGACTTTAAAGAGAATAGGATTTACTCAGGTGGACTTTATATATACATTTATCACATTTTATCATGTTTTAAGAGTTTTATATATAGACACAGTTCATATTTATTTTAATGTGGGGATACACCTTTTTATATGTGGATGCATTTATATATAGAGGCGGTTTTATGTGGCTATTATCTACCCTTTTTATATGTGGTGTTACGTAGTCAACATTTTTACTGAGTGACCGTTTTAATGCATTTTAAATATTTCATATTTAATTGTTGTTTATCAGTAACCCACATAAACATATTAGGAGTACTTGCAGTGTTGCACAGAGGGCGCTGTCTGTAAAAACATAGCGGCATTTTCTGATACAACACAAGGAATCCTTAGGACAATGTGTGTTTCACAGAGGCTGTCAGCATTGCTATGGTCCCTGCACTCGCAGGGCCACGATGCCTGCTGTATATAGGACCCTACTGAAGGGGTTCCGTTCAGCCATGTAACACAATCATTAACGCCCCTTGAGGGGTTAACTTGCTCATCAATGTCCCACTAGTGTTGTTAGTATCATGGGAACACAGAACCATCCAATCAAAATAGAGGCCGGACGGGCGCGCCAATGAGGGCAGCGCTACTCCGGACTCCTGGATGGAGCACTTCCGCCCACAACAAGTCAAGACGGAGATTGCTGAGTGCGCATGCGTAATGACGCGGACACACGGACGCTAACTCGACGTCGGCGGGCGGAACAGAGGTGCTATTTAATCCGGATGTTGGTAGCGCTGGTCACGCCCTCAGAAGAAGTCAGGAAGTGACGAAACGTCAGGACGTGACCAGCACACCAAGCAGACCGGAAGTGACGCTGTCTGCGTTCCAGGACTTGTAACACCAGGAGGACGCCAGGGGCGCTCATCAAGTGGCAAGTTTAAAAGCGCTCACAGCGCTCATTATATACAACGCCTGTTTTATTTGTATTTTGGGTACGCGCATTTTGTAAAGGGGGCATTTTGAGGATTGTTGAATAAATTTTCCAAACAATACTGCCCTATGTGGATCTGTTTTTTTTCCCTCACATATGCAAGCGGTGTCCAAAAAACATAAGATTGCAGTCACATGGAATGAGGATGGTTTATATGCCCTTATTGATCAAATATCTGGTGAGTGCATTCCCATAGGGGGATTGTTTTACCCCCCACGCGGTAAATTACACCTTGGTGAAAGAAGCACTGAAACTAGGATCAAGTAGAACCAGACTCACCAATCACTATCATCATCACCTATATAATCAACTATATAGAAGACGCACATATGAACATTTTGTCCGTAGCGCTGCTGCAGTTTTATTATGAACTTTTTAATTTAAGTTTTTTTATGACTGTGTTTTATATGTACTTTTGATTTTTAAGCAGCTGCTGTTATCTTATATATTCCTATTTAGCGTCTATTTCTCTAGAGATTTTATCCATAAGCGCAGAGCGATACTGAGAAGGAGGGCCAGACCATTTTAGTATCTTTTATTGAATTTTTATCATTGTTTTACTCCGCAGCGATGGATGCTCTTAGGTTTTTAAGCAATAGGATTATTAATCTAGATACACTATTTTCTGATAGCGAACCTACTGCAACTCAGGTGAATTATAATGGGGCCATGACAATGTTGGGGGACATTTTAGAAAAACAACTAAGGACATGGTGGGACATATGCACCCTAGAGCAGTACATTAAAGAAAAAAATCATCATTCGGAGCCTGAGATGGGAAGTTGTACCCCAAGATGGGCTGGATGATCCAGGCTCCGTACAAGAATAGTTTGACTTTTTTAATGGGGTAGGATACAAGTTACAAGAACTCATCCTACAAAGAAAAAAACGCAAAATGATGATCCTGGAGAATAAAATCAATGCATTACAGCAACAATTAGATCCTATTAAAGACACTCAATCTATCATTGACTTCAATGTCAGAACCAACAGGAGATTAGAAAAAGTGGACAAAGACACACAAAAAAAGAAAATAAAGAAATATCACAGAGATATGGGCGACTTTAAGACCAACAGCATTTATGCCTGGCAGCAAACCCTTCCTGAGAATGTGAACTTATTAGTAAAACCTAAACCAACTGAACCACTAACTAATCAAGCTATAACAACACTGATGGATAGAGTACGGGGTTTTATAAGTGACGATGCTATAGAATTTGATTCTCCTGTAAATTTCTCCACCCCTATCCCAATAATCAAAAAGGGAAAACCGAAAGGAGGAGGTGGAAAAAGTAATCAGGTGAACAACCAACAATATAATAATCGTCAATATACACCGTATCAAGCACCAACTCAAAACAAATTTCAACCATTAGAGCAACAGAACTACTACCCACCACCCCGCCCTTTTTTAGGGAGAGGAGGGGGGACAGAGAAGGGGACGAGGGGCCCCACCACACAGAGGAAAACCCCAGTACCCCTCGGCACATCCGAGAGATCAAGATTAGAGAGACCCCCAAACCCAGAACCAGTGGACCAGGGACCAAACCCAGTATACATACCAAAGAAATGCAGATCTAGAGGATGCCGGGCAGGAAGGAAGGTCCAGAAAAAGAAGGAGAAACCACTAAATAATGGTATATACAATTTAAGCCCAGTGGAGTTAACGCATAAAGAGGTGAACATTCTCAATATGGGCCTAAAATGTGGAATAAAGCAACCAGTAAACAAGTTTAATGTTTATATAGATGTACACAAATATATCAGGAAGCTAAATATAAAGAAACACTTTGTAGGATTAAATACACAGAATATGATTACAAACACGGACCCTCAGAGGTCTGTAAACAGTGGATTAAAAAACAAATCATTGTTTAATCCCCTGAACAACCCCAACCATCAGGTGGAGGTATTCAAGGGGCTAATCATACGTGATTTGCATGAACTTGTACCCAAGAAGAACACAAGTCTAAAACATATTCAAGAAGGGATTGTCACACTGGAAAAAAGGAAAGACATTGTCATCAGGCCAGCCGACAAAGGTGGTGGAGTCGTTATATTAACAAAAGAAATGTACCACACACAGATCATAGAAATGTTGTCTGATGAAGGCACGTACAAAGGGTTAGAGGGGGACCCAACACTGGCGTTCAGAAATCAGTTAACAACATTGGTAGAAATAAGCACCAAGTTGGGAGTACTATCAGATAAAGAAAAACAGTATCTGGTACCAGCAAGTAGAAAAATCCCCACGATCTACACATTACCAAAAATACACAAAGACTCCACCAACCCACCTCCCAGACCCATTGTAAATAGTATAGACTCTATTGCATCGCGAATGGGACAATACCTAGACACGTTCCTACAAAAAAGTGTGACAATGACACAAGCATACCTGAGAGATACTAAGGACTTTCTGAATTGTTTACGTAATGTCATAATAACTGAAAACCAAGAAATTCTGTTGGTAACAGCGGACGTGTCCTCCCTCTACACAATCATCCAACACGATGACGCCTTACTGGCCCTAAATTGGGCTTTGAGTAAGAGGGAGGACTTACCCCAGAACCAAAATGTGTTTATCGGCCATGCCCTAGATTACTGCCTCTCACACAACTATTTCTGGTACTCCAACAAATTTTATTTGCAACAAAAGGGGGTGGCGATGGGGGCTAAATTTGCTCCCAGTATCGCAAACCTATTTATGGCAGAGTGGGAGGACAAAGCGATTTTTAGAAACAGAAGAGCTGAGCTCATTTTTTATAAACGTTTTATAGATGATCTGTTTTTAATATGGGCTGGTCCGGTAGAGACACTCCAAGAATTTTTAAAGGTTTTAAATTTGAATAACAACAACATCAGACTGACTTCCGAATGGCATAAAGAAACAATACATTTTTTAGATGTTACTGTTTATCACCAAAATCTGGAATTATGTACTAAGGTCTTTTTTAAACCAACTGACAGGAATAGTTACCTTCCAACAACAAGTGGGCATCATCCACAATGGCTAAAGAATATACCTAAAGGCCAGTTTATGCGAGTGAAACGCAACTGTTCTGATGACAACAATTTCTTTACACAAGCGAAAGTCCTCTCAGACAGATTTGTGGCAAAAGGCTATGCTCCAAAAACCCTACAGAGAATTGTAGAAGAGGTGGCATTAATACCCGGGGAAACGTGTCTGCAACCTAAACCCAAAACCACTATTAGATGGAATCAACTCAAAGGAATGGGGCTTCATCTCTCAATTCCACTCTCAATACAAGGAAGTAGAGGAAATCTTTGGGAAACACTGGCACATATTATTATTAGACAAAAAACTGGGCCCTGTATTACCTCCGAAACCCCAGTTTATATACCGGAAAGCATCCAACTATGGGGATAGAGTGGTCAAAAAAATCCTAGACCCTCCAAGCAAACCTCCAACATTTTGGAGTCAAAATGGCTTCTTTGCATGTAGGAAATGTAAGGCATGTCGAGAAGTATCACAACCAATAAGAGGACTGGAACATTTCATCTCCCCCTCTAACCAACAGCAGTTCGATATAGAGCAGTTTATCACATGCAATAGCAGTTTTGTAGTGTATGCTCTAAAATGTCCATGTGGACTACTTTATATTGGTCGCACAAAGAGACTGCTCAGAATCAGGATAGCAGAACACATCAAGAATATCAAGATTGGCTTCAAAGACCATAATGTGTCATTACACTTCAAACCAAAACATGACCAAGATGCCTCAGGCCTCCAATTTTGGGGCATTGAATGTCTGGAGTCAAATTGGAGGGGCTCACACAAAGTAAGAGAATTATCGAAGAAGGAAACCAAATGGATTTTCCTAACGGACGTTTTAGTACCGAAAGGACTGAACGTTGAGCTTGATATTAATTGCTTTATTAGTGACTCCTAAAAATATCTCAAAAGAACCTTGAAAGTATGGTTTAATTTTACGTTCACACGATATTTCAAATTAAATGACTTTAAAGAGAATAGGATTTACTCAGGTGGACTTTATATATACATTTATCACATTTTATCATGTTTTAAGAGTTTTATATATAGACACAGTTCATATTTATTTTAATGTGGGGATACACCTTTTTATATGTGGATGCATTTATATATAGAGGCAGTTTTATGTGGCTATTATCTACCCTTTTTATATGTGGTTTTACGTAGTCAACATTTTTACTGAGTGAACGTTTTAATGCATTTTAAATATTTCATATTTAATTGTTGTTTATCAGTAACCCACATAAACATATTAGGAGTACTTGCAGTGTTGCACAGAGGGCGCTGTCTGTAAAAACATAGCGGCATTTTCTGATACAACACAAGGAATCCTTAGGACAATGTGTGTTTCACAGAGGCTGTCAGCATTGCTATGGTCCCTGAACTCGCAGGGCCACGATGCCTGCTGTATATAGGACCCTACTAACGGGGTTCCGTTCAGCCATGTAACACAATCATTAACGCCCCTTGAGGGGTTAACTTGCTCATCAATGTCCCACTAGTGTTGTTAGTATCATGGGAACAAAGAACCATCCAATCAAAATAGAGGCCGGACGGGCGCGCCAATGAGGGCAGCGCTACTCCGGACTCCTGGATGGAGCACTTCCGCCCACAACAAGTGAAGACGGAGATTGCTGAGTGCGCATGCGTAATGACACGGATGCATGGACGCTAACCCGACGTCGGCGGGCGGAACAGAGGTGCTATTTAATCCGGATGTTGGTAGCGCTGGTCACGCCCTCAGAAGAAGTCAGGAAGTGACGAAACGTCAGGGCGTGACCAGCACACCAAGCAGACCGGAAGTGACGCTGTCTGCGCTCCAGGACTTGTAACACCAGGAGAACGCCAGGGGCGCTCATCAAGTGGCAAGTTTAAAAGCGCTCACAGCGCTCATTATATACAACGCCTGTTTTATGTGTATTTTGGGTACGCGCATTTTGTAAAGGGGGCATTTTGGGGATTGTTGAATAAATTTTCCAAACAATACTGCCCTATGTGGATCTGTTTTTTTTCCCTCACATATGCAAGCGGTGTCCAAAAAACATAAGATTGCAGTCACATGGAATGAGGATGGTTTATATATGCCCTTATTGATCAAATATCTGGTGAGTGCATCCCCATAGGGGGATTGTTTTACCCCCCACGTGGTGAATTACACCTTGGTGAAAGAAGCACTGAAACTAGGATCAAGTAGAACCAGACTCACCAATCACTATCATCATCACCTATATATTCAACTATATAAAAGACGCACATATGAACATTTTGTCCGTAGCGCTGCTGCAGTTTTATTATGAACTTTTTAATTTAAGTTTATTTATGACTGTGTTTTATAGGTAAATAATTGTGACTCAAATGGATCTCAATGGAAGAGATCACAACCGCTTGTGGCTTAATTCCCCCGCCAAGGGTCTTTCAACTGCAGACCAGCATACAAGATATAGCCTTCCTCAACACTCTGGCATCCTAATATAACTCCCGGGAGTGTGATCCCCAAAAAGACATAAGGGCCACAATAGTGAAGTATGCAATGAAATTTAATAAAGTAAAAAAAGAAATACACTTACAATAACGATGTAAGATAAAAGCAATTTAAAATGTCTCAAGCCGGCCGGCTCTTGCTATCCGCTCGTTCCTTCCGGGATAGCGTTGTTTTCGTCGGTGACGTCAGCACGCCACTCCTTCCTACGCCGTTTCGTCAGAGATGACGTCTTCCAGGGGCACGAGCGGCGTGCTGACTCACCGCTATATATCTAACATATGACAAAAAGGCACGCCCAGCTCTTAGCTCCGGGGAACCCTTATACCAATCCACCATCTTTGAAAGGGGAGAATTGCCCATACTTCGCCGCTCTCAACATATTACTGGTGGGAACAACACAAGCATTTCAGCATGAATGCAGTCATTATGGCTGCAATCAGTTGATTGTATAGAATACTAAAAAAAATATAAACATTACCCTAAAGACAAACCTATAAAGGATGCCATAAATGGAGGATAATAAATTAAATTAAAAATAAAATAAATTTGATGCACAAAGACATCTAAAACACGGCAATTGATGATTACATTGCCATGGTAATGAAAAGGCTATGAGTAACGTTAGTGATGTCAATTGGTGGAGCGGCAGATATTCCACCCATAGACAGATTGTTCAAAGCCACATATTACCCAACCAGAAATGAACTGGATATAAAAAACATACTCAAAAAGCATGTATGGATGCTGAGTACTGTGTAAACCACAATATCCCAGCATTGGACATAGGAGTGGGCAAATTTGAAATACTAGACCACATATGGAATACCAATAGTTTAATGGATGTGTTGGAACTACGTCAGCTTAGAGATGCTAACATAACTTGGAAGCAAGAGACATAATGTCCCATTGCGCCACCCACTGGTGGACTGATGGTACTACATCCTGATAATAATACCATTGTGTCCAAGGGAAACCAAAAAAAGGAAGAAATACAGGGGAATGGAGATGGACCGAGAATCCATCTGCACAGACTATCCAATACCCACAATCAAAAATAATAAGACAACATGTGGTATTGATTTGAAATAAATTTCAGATCGCATATCAAGAGATCCAAAGTGACATGGAAAGTCACGACAAAGATACGAACAAGTACTAAATTGGATTTACCAGAGGTTTACCCACAATTCAGTGCTGGTTTACATATTGCCTCCTTAAGCTGGACTATCTATATAAACAAAAAATAGGCAAGGATTCACAACTAACCATTGTCAATGAACGCATTGACGTCAGTGTCAATGTTAAGGCCATAAGGGCTATAGCATCGTACTCGATATATCCAGGCCATCTCAAGCCTGGACATCTCCCTAACTAATGAACTACCCCTCCAATGGGGCTCGAATTTATCGATCCCCAGAAAGAGGGTATTAGCTGGATTACGATCGTGGTGAGTGTCATAATGTTTTGAAACAGAATGGTCTTGAAAACCCGTTTTGATGTTCGTGATATGCTCACCTAATCTAACCTGCATGGACCTTTTGGTCCTGCCAATATATTGGAGTCCACAAGGGCACTGGAGCAAATAAACAATACCCGTTGAACTACAAGTAATGAATGGCTCTATAGTGTGCTCCTTAGAGGTACTGGTGGAATGAAAGGATTCTGTTTTCTTCAGTTTGCTCTTATTGTAAGTGCAAACCTGGCATCTACGACACTGATGATATCCTGACAGTCCCTTCTGGAAAAAGGACACCTTTCTTGTGGGAGGGTCAACCACATTAGGGGCCACCCAATCACGAAGGGAAGGTACTCCCCTAAAAATCACTTGAGGTTTGGATGGTAAAAATTGGCTAATGACATGATCATTGCCTAACAAATGCCAATGTCTTTGAATAATTTTTTTAATTGCGAAGTGCTGTGTAGAGAAGGTAGTGATGAAAGGTATCTGAGGTCTTTCTTTCTCTATTTTATGGTGATCCTCCAATAATTGGGATCTATCAATACTGGCAACTTACTCAATTAAAGTCTCAAGAGATTCTACATCATAACCCTTTTCACAGAGCCTAGATTTCAATATGGCTGTCTGTGATCTGTAATCTTCCAAAGAGGTACAGTTTCATCTCATCCTGACAAACTGTCCCCTAGGGACAGATCTCAGCCAGGGTTCGTTATGGCAACTTCCAATGGGAATGTATGAGTTGCGATCTGTCTGTTTAAAAAAGGATTTTGTAGTCAGAAAGCCACCTTCCCTCATGATAGTGAGATCGAGGAAATTAATGGCCTCACGGCTTGCATCATGAACAAGTCTGATTCCCCGTTCATTGTTATTAAGTGAGGAAACAAAATCATCCAGTTGGTTTTTGGTGCCGTCCCATAGGAGGAGGACATCGTCGATATACCTTGCCCACAACACCAGATGTGGGCTTCTGTTAGTAAAGACGACGTCCTCCTCCCATTTGGCCATAAAAAGGTTAGCCAAGCTGGGGGCATACTTGGCCCCCATTGCAACACCACGTATTTGGCGATAATATTGGCTATCAAACCAAAAATAGTTATGCCCTGCGGCATATTCTAATAGGTCCATAATGTAATCCTTTTGAAGCTGGGGTAGGCCTGACCAGAGATCCAGATAATATTTCACAGCTGAAATACCCATCTCATGTGGAATGATAGAATATAATGAAGTGACGTCAGCCGTCACCATCCACAGTTCTTCCTTAGGTTCTACTTGGGCCACCAAGTTAATGGCATGTCTGGTGTCCTTCAAATAAGATGGCATTTGCTGAACTAGAGGTTGTAAAAAATGGTCAATGTACTTACCCACCCGGGATGTAATTGAGTCTATACCACTCACTATTGGTCTGCCCGGGGGGCAAGTCAGGCTCTTGTGTATTTTAGGTAGAGCATACAGGACGGGCACCCTGGGAGCCCTGGGTATCAAAAATGATTATTCTTTATCGTTTAAAATACCCAAATCCGAACCCTTTTGAACCAATTCGTCCAGGGTGTCCCTATATTTAATAACTGGGTTCCCAGGTAGTAACACATAGGTGTCGCGATCATCGACAATTTTGTGCATTTCTCTCAAGTAGTCAATCTTATCGAGGACTACTATTCCACCTCCTTTGTCAGCAGGACGTATTACTAACTCCCTGTTCTGACAAAGGGAGTCTAGTCGTTTTTCTAGATGTTGATCCATCTTATTATTGGTAATTTTCATTTTCTCAAGGTCTCGTAAGACTACATCTCTAAAGACCCTGAGTGACGGAGCCAAAGTTCCAGGGGGATTGAATGTGGAAGCGTTTCTTAGTCCCGAATGTTGGAATAACGGTGGAACTAATCCCTCTTCCCTACTTGGAACATTTGCAAAATGTCGCTTGATGTTTACTTTACGGACATACTTGTGTACATCCATAAAGGTTAAAAATTTGTTTAATTTCTTAGGAGGTGCAAACTTTAAACCTTTGTTGAGAAGGGTTAATTCTGGCTTAGTCAAGGTTTGGGAACTAAGATTAAAGATGCCATCCTGACTCACATCTTTTGCTTTTTTAAGTTGTGCTCTCCTCCCCCCTCTTGTTCCTCTTTGCTTTCCACAGGCCTTTTTATTCCCTGGTTGGGCCTGGGAAAACCCCAATGCTGGTCAATGTCTTTTTCATACTGACCCGTGGGAAAATCTCTTGAAGGCACCGACCTGTATGCCTCACGTACTCTATTGTTCTGTTCGTAATCCTGATGACCCAAATATCCTGGCCCTTCTCTGTCTCTCAATGGAAAAAATCTATTACGAGTTCCCGAGTCATCACCATACTCATCTCTATCTCGTTCTGAGTAATAGTTATTTTCATAGTGAGATCTCTGGTTAGGATATGTGTCAGAACTGTAATTCTCAGAATAAGTCCTCTCAGGGACTCTTACAGGTCTCGGTGATTCTCGATGGGAATAATATTGACCCTGAGAATATTGTTGTCCATAACCTCTATCATAACTGTGGCCCTGTTTGGATTGGGTCTGTTGTATCCAACCAGAGTTCTTTAGATGCTGTCCTCCCTTCACGGGTCCTGATGTCCTCGGAGGGGACTGATGTGACACTCGTCTGCCCTTTTTGGCCTGTTTGGCAGAATTCTGAACTTTTTTAGGAGTTTTAGATGTTTCACTCCTAATAGGTAAATGTTGTACCTCATTCATTGAGCCCGATGCGACACCATCACTATGAGTAATCGCGTCCATCCTGGAACTGTTATCTATTTGTGATTCTGCCAATAGTTTCTTCTGCCAATCAAAAACTAAACTTGCTTGATAATCACTGTAGTCCCTATTATATTTCTTCCATTTTTTAACTTTCTGTTCCTTTTCCTCTTTGTCCAATACCTTTAAAAGGTTTAAACTCCTATCTTTATATTCTTCACTTTCTTTATGAGGATTAAGGCTATTTTTTAACGTTTTGATTTCACTATCAAGCTTAGCTAATTTGCTATTCTTTCTGGTAACCAGAAAGCGTAAAAAGTTCAGTCCGGCTTCGTTGAAATACCGAAACCATTCTTGTAGCTCTAATTCTCCTTTCTGTGGGCTGACCTGCCATCTTAGGCTCCTTGGTACCATATTTAATTTGATATACGTCTCAAGGAATGCCACATCCCATTGAGTGTGGATTTCAGAGATGGTTAGATTTTTAAGTCTTACAAAAAGTCCACTTAAATCCCCCTCCTTCTCATTGTACATCTGAAACACCCCCTCGGTGTTGACCACCTTAGAGGCCCTGTATTCAAAGACGTCCATATTATTAACAATGACAAAGGTGGTATCTAATAAAAAACTAACTAAATTCTTCTAAATGAATAAAACTAGTGCACAAACAATTGTTTAAACACTGTGAAGTGTACTGACTGCTGCTGTAGGTGAGTATCAAAAATGGTAATAACAAAAGAAAACTACTGCGCATGTCTAAAGTAGATGCTTGAATGAATGAATCTTCCATAAAATGTCCACAATGTGATAATGAAAACAAAAAAAAAACCCATATGAGAACGTTCCACGATGGCACTGTAGCAAGCAGCTCTCTCGTGCAGGTAAATAATCGTGACTCCACTCTCTTAGACACCCAAGAAAAAAGTGCAGTGATGGTAAAGACAGAGATCCTCCACCTCTAATATCAGATATGCTTACCAGCTCAAATGGATCTCAATAGAAGAGATCACAACCGCTTGTGGCTTAATTCCCCCGCCAAGGGTCTTTCAACTGCAGACCAGCATACAAGATATAGCCTTCCTCAACACTCTGGCATCCTAATATAACTCCCGGGAGTGTGATCCCCAAAAAGACATAAGGGCCACAATAGTGAAGTATGCAATGAAATTTAATAAAGTAAAAAAAGAAATACACTTACAATAACGATGTAAGATAAAAGCAATTTAAAATGTCTCAAGCCGGCCGGCCCTTGCTATCCGCTCGTTCCTTCCGGGATAGCGTTGTATTAGTCGGTGACCTCAGCACGCCGCTCCTCCCTATGCTGTTTCATCAGAGATGACGCCGTCCAGGGGCACGAGCGGCGTGCTGACTCACCGCTATATATCTAACATATGACAAAAAGGCATGCCCAGCTCTGAGCTCCGGGAAACCCTTATACCAATCCACCATCTTTGAAAGGGGAGAATTGCCCATACTTCGCCGCTCTCACCGTATTACTGGTGGGAACAACACAAGCATTTCAGCATAAATGCAGTCAATTTATTATCCTCCATTTATGGCATCCTTTATAAGTTTGTCTTTAGGGTAATGTTTATATATTTTTTAGTATTCTATACAATCAACTGATTGCAGCCATAATGACTGCATTTATGCTGAAATGCTTGTGTTGTTCCCACCAGTAATACGGTGAGAGCGGCGAAGTATGGGCAATTATCCCCTTTCAAAGATGGTGGATTGGTATAAGGGTTTCCCGGAGCTAAGAGCTGGGCGTGCCTTTTTGTCATATGTTAGAAATATAGCGGTGAGTCAGCACGCCGCTCGTGCCCCTGGAAAACGTCATCTCTGACGAAACGGTGTAGGGAGGAGCGGCGTGCTGACGTCACCGACGAATACAACGCTATCCCGGAAGGAACGAGCGGATAGCAAGAGCCGGCCGGCTTGAGACATTTTAAATTGCTTTTATTTTACATCGTTATTGTAAGTGTATTTCTTTTTTTACTTTATTAAATTTCATTGCATACTTCACTATTGTGGCCCTTATGTCTTTTTGGGGATCACACTCTCGGGAGTTATATTAGGATGCCAGAGTATTGAGGAAGGCTATATCTTGTATGCTGGTCTGCAGTTGAAAGACCCTTGGCGGGGGAATTAAGCCACAAGCGGTTGTGATCTCTTCCATTGAGATCCATTTGAGCTGGTAAGCAGATCTGATATTAGAGGTGGAGGATCTCTGTCTTTACCATCACTGCACTTTTTTCTTGGGTGTCTAAGAGAGTGGAGTCACGATTATTTACCTGCACGAGAGAGCTGCTTGCTACAGTGCCATCGTGGAATGTTCTCATATGGTTTTTTTTTTGTTTTCATTATCACATTGTGGACATTTTATGGAAGATTCCAGACTGTCACATACCACTTTAATTTTTCATTGGATTAATTGGTCATTGTTTATATCACTTTATGCATTTTACATTGGTTTATTCCATTAAGATAGCACCTCATACAATTATGTGTTGTTAGCTTTGCAGCGCAACTGCATTTTTCTTATTATTTGTTTTTGTGTGTATCCACATTTTCAGTTGCAGCAGCAGTCATTCATTCAAGCATCTACTTTAGACATGCGCAGTAGTTTTCTTTTGTTATTACCATTTTTGATACTCACCTACAGCAGCAGTCAGTACACTTCACTGTGTTTAAACAATTGTTTGTGCACTAGTTTTATTCATTTAGAAGAATTTAGTTAGTTTTTTATTAGATACCACCTTTGTCATTGTTAATAATATGGACGTCTTTGAATACAGGGCCTCTAAGGTGGTCAACACCGAGTGGGTGTTTCAGATGTACAATGACAAGGAGGGGGATTTAAGTGGCCTTTTTGTAAGACTTAAAAATCTAACCATCTCTGAAATCCACACTCAATGGGATGTGGCATTCCTTGAGATGTATATCATATTAAATATGGTACCAAGGAGCCTAAGATGGCAGGTCAGCCCGCAGAAAGGAGCATTAGAGCTACAAGAATGGTTTTGGTTATTCAACAAAGCCGGACTGAACTTTTTACGCTTTCTGGTTACCAGAAAGAATAGCAAATTAGCTAAGCTTGATAGTGAAATCAAAACGTTAAAAGATAGCCTTAATCCTCATAAAGAAAGTGAAGAATATAAAGATAGGATTTTAAACCTTTTAAAGGTATTGGACAAAGAGGAAAAGGAACAGAAAGTTAAAAAAAGGAAGAAATATAATAGGGATAGGGATGAGCTTCGTGTTCGAGTCGAACATACTTTCGACTCGAACATCGGCTGTTCGATCGTTCGACGAAGATCGAACGATTTGGGCCGTTCGCGCCAAATTCGAGTGACGCGAACGGCCCACAATGCACTACGCCATCGCAGTGTCATCCAGGCGCTGTGATTGGCCAAGCATGCACTGTGACCCCGCATGCTTGGCCAATCACAGCGCCGGCAGCGAGGAGAGCAATGATTGGCCACAGGCAGGATGCCTGTGGCCAATTATTGCTGAGGGTGTTTAGTACACGCCCCACACTATAAAAGGCCGCCAGCACGGCGGCCTAGTGTAGTGTGTTCCGGAGCAGGGAAAGAGCAGCATAGGCAGGGACAGTGACTTTTATTTCTTTCTTGCTTAACCTGGATTCCTTTAGTTTAGGGAAAGAGAAGGATAGGTAGGGAGAGTGTCAGTGTGTTTTGTGCTTGTGCTATAGTGTGCTTAAAAAAAACATTTTTTCTAGGGACAGAAAACTGTAAGTAGGGAGAGTGTCAGTTTCTTTCACTGTGCAAGTCCTTGTTTCTAGGGACTGGGAAGGACAGTGAGTGAATTCTCCTTGTGCTATAGTGTGCTTAAAAAAAACATTTTTTCTAGGGACAGAAAACTGTAGGTAGGGAGAGTGCCAGTTTCTTTCACTGTGCAAGTCCTTGTTTCTAGGGACTGGGAAGGACAGTGAGTGAATTCTCCTTGTGCTATAGTGTGCTTAAAAAAAACATTTTTTCTAGGGACAGAAAACTGTAGGTAGGGAGAGTGTCAGTTTCTTTCACTGTGCAAGTCCTTGTTTCTAGGGACTGGGAAGGACAGTGAGTGAATTCTCCTTGTGCTATAGTGTGCTTAAAAAAAACATTTTTTCTAGGGACAGAAAACTGTAGGTAGGGAGAGTGTCAGTTTCTTTCACTGTGCAAGTCCTTGTTTCTAGGGACTGGGAAGGACAGTGAGTGAATTCTCCTTGTGCTATAGTGTGCTTAAAAAAAACATTTTTTCTAGGGACAGAAAACTGTAGGTAGGGAGAGTGTCAGTTTCTTTCACTGTGCAAGTCCTTGTTTCTAGGGACTGGGAAGGACAGTGAGTGAATTCTCCTTGTGCTATAGTGTGCTTAAAAAAAACATTTTTTCTAGGGACAGAAAACTGTAGGTAGGGAGAGTGTCAGTTTCTTTCACTGTGCAAGTCCTTGTTTCTAGGGACTGGGAAGGACAGTGAGTGAATTCTCCTTGTGCTATAGTGTGCTTAAAAAAAACATTTTTTCTAGGGACAGAAAACTGTAGGTAGGGAGAGTGTCAGTTTCTTTCACTGTGCAAGTCCTTGTTTCTAGGGACTGGGAAGGACAGTGAGTGAATTCTCCTTGTGCTATAGTGTGCTTAAAAAAAACATTTTTTCTAGGGACAGAAAACTGTAGGTAGGGAGAGTGTCAGTTTCTTTCACTGTGCAAGTCCTTGTTTCTAGGGACTGGGAAGGACAGTGAGTGAATTCTCCTTGTGCTATAGTGTGCTTAAAAAAAACATTTTTTCTAGGGACAGAAAACTGTAGGTAGGGAGAGTGTCAGTTTCTTTCACTGTGCAAGTCCTTGTTTCTAGGGACTGGGAAGGACAGTGAGTGAATTCTCCTTGTGCTATAGTGTGCTTAAAAAAAACATTTTTTCTAGGGACAGAAAACTGTAGGTAGGGAGAGTGTCAGTTTCTTTCACTGTGCAAGTCCTTGTTTCTAGGGACTGGGAAGGACAGTGAGTGAATTCTCCTTGTGCTATAGTGTGCTTAAAAAAAACATTTTTTCTAGGGACAGAAAACTGTAGGTAGGGAGAGTGTCAGTTTCTTTCACTGTGCAAGTCCTTGTTTCTAGGGACTGGGAAGGACAGTGAGTGAATTCTCCTTGTGCTATAGTGTGCTTAAAAAAAACATTTTTTCTAGGGACAGAAAACTGTAGGTAGGGAGAGTGTCAGTTTCTTTCACTGTGCAAGTCCTTGTTTCTAGGGACTGGGAAGGACAGTGAGTGAATTCTCCTTGTGCTATAGTGTGCTTAAAAAAAACATTTTTTCTAGGGACAGAAAAATGTAGGTAGGGAGAGTGTCAGTTTCTTTCACTGTGCAAGTCCTTGTTTCTAGGGACTGGGAAGGACAGTGAGTGAATTCTCCTTGTGCTATAGTGTGCTTAAAAAAAACATTTTTTCTAGGGACAGAAAACTGTAGGTAGGGAGAGTGTCAGTTTCTTTCACTGTGCAAGTCCTTGTTTCTAGGGACTGGGAAGGACAGTGAGTGAATTCTCCTTGTGCTATAGTGTGCTTAAAAAAAACATTTTTTCTAGGGACAGAAAACTGTAGGTAGGGAGAGTGTCAGTTTCTTTCACTGTGCAAGTCCTTGTTTCTAGGGACTGGGAAGGACAGTGAGTGAATTCTCCTTGTGCTATAGTGTGCTTAAAAAAAACATTTTTTCTAGGGACAGAAAACTGTAGGTAGGGAGAGTGTCAGTTTCTTTCACTGTGCAAGTCCTTGTTTCTAGGGACTGGGAAGGACAGTGAGTGAATTCTCCTTGTGCTATAGTGTGCTTAAAAAAAACATTTTTTCTAGGGACAGAAAACTGTAGGTAGGGAGAGTGTCTGTTTCTTTCACTGTGAAAGTCCTTGTTTCTAGGGACTGGGAAGGACAGTGAGTGAATTCTCCTTGTGCTATAGTGTGCTTAAAAAAAACATTTTTTCTAGGGACAGAAAACTGTAGGTAGGGAGAGTGTCAGTTTCTTTCACTGTGCAAGTCCTTGTTTCTAGGGACTGGGAAGGACAGTGAGTGAATTCTCCTTGTGCTATAGTGTGCTTAAAAAAAACATTTTTTCTAGGGACAGAAAACTGTAGGTAGGGAGAGTGTCAGTTTCTTTCACTGTGCAAGTCCTTGTTTCTAGGGACTGGGAAGGACAGTGAGTGAATTCTCCTTGTGCTATAGTGTGCTTAAAAAAAACATTTTTTCTAGGGACAGAAAACTGTAGGTAGGGAGAGTGTCAGTTTCTTTCACTGTGCAAGTCCTTGTTTCTAGGGACTGGGAAGGACAGTGAGTGAATTCTCCTTGTGCTATAGTGTGCTTAAAAAAACATTTTTTCTAGGGACAGAAAACTGTAGGTAGGGAGAGTGTCAGTTTCTTTCACTGTGCAAGTCCTTGTTTCTAGGGACTGGGAAGGACAGTGAGTGAATTCTCCTTGTGCTATAGTGTGCTTAAAAAAAAACATTTTTTCTAGGGACAGAAAACTGTAGGTAGGGAGAGTGTCAGTTTCTTTCACTGTGCAAGTCCTTGTTTCTAGGGACTGGGAAGGACAGTGAGTGAATTCTCCTTGTGCTATAGTGTGCTTAAAAAAAACATTTTTTCTAGGGACAGAAAACTGTAGGTAGGGAGAGTGTCAGTTTCTTTCACTGTGCAAGTCCTTGTTTCTAGGGACTGGGAAGGACAGTGAGTGAATTCTCCTTGTGCTATAGTGTGCTTAAAAAAAACATTTTTTCTAGGGACAGAAAACTGTAGGTAGGGAGAGTGTCAGTTTCTTTCACTGTGCAAGTCCTTGTTTCTAGGGACTGGGAAGGACAGTGAGTGAATTCTCCTTGTGCTATAGTGTGCTTAAAAAAAACATTTTTTCTAGGGACAGAAAACTGTAGGTAGGGAGAGTGTCAGTTTCTTTCACTGTGCAAGTCCTTGTTTCTAGGGACTGGGAAGGACAGTGAGTGAATTCTCCTTGTGCTATAGTGTGCTTAAAAAAAACATTTTTTCTAGGGACAGAAAACTGTAGGTAGGGAGAGTGTCAGTTTCTTTCACTGTGCAAGTCCTTGTTTCTAGGGACTGGGAAGGACAGTGAGTGAATTCTCCTTGTGCTATAGTGTGCTTAAAAAAAACATTTTTTCTAGGGACAGAAAACTGTAGGTAGGGAGAGTGTCAGTTTCTTTCACTGTGCAAGTCCTTGTTTCTAGGGACTGGGAAGGACAGTGAGTGAATTCTCCTTGTGCTATAGTGTGCTAAAGCATTCCTCATCAACCATCTTTGAAATCCTTGTTTTTTGGACAGTCAGGGAAATTGTCGTTGTGCTATTCTGTGCAAAAGCAATCATCCTGAACCATATTTAGAAATCCTTAAGTAAAGGGACAGAGAAGGACACCTGAAGGTAGCCCTTATTGCTTTTTTCCCATCTCCCTGCAGGCCATCTATTAGAATGTCTGGAAGGCAAACAAGGAGAGGCAGACAGTCAGGAGGCAATAAAAGAGGGCAAGCAGGCTCTGTGTCTGGGGGCAACAGTGCTGGTCGTGGACGCGGTGCATTGTCATCAGCACATGGCCATGGGACACGCTTGTCCTTCTTTTCGGCAGCTGGACATGTTGAGCCACATCATGCCGAAGACTTGGTAGAGTGGATGACCAAGCCCTCCTCCTCCTCCTCATCCTCTCTCACCCAGGCTCAGGGTACTGGCAAAGCAGCTGCCAAAGCGTCCTCTTCCCTGGTATCAATGTCAGACTCATCATCAGTCACTCCTTCCCTAGACCCACCATGTCCTCCTCCTGAGGAGTCCCCCGAACTGTTTGAGCACAGTGTTGGGTACATGCTCCAGGAGGATGCCCAGCGTTTTGAAGGGTCTGATGATGAAACCCAGCTACAGGAAGGCAGTAGGGTGAGAGCAGACAGAGGGGATGCTCAAGAAGGACACCAATCTGGCAGTCATGTTCCAGCAGCTGCAGCATACTGCCAGATTGGCTCCAGTGATGAGGAGGGAGGGGATGATGAGGTCACTGACTCCACATGGGTGCCTAATAGGAGAGAGGAGGAGGAGGAGGATGAGGAGGAGGCACATCTCCAACGAGGCAGGATGCCCTTTGGTGGCCAGCGTAAGGGCAGTACACCGACGGAATCACACCGCAGAGCTCCGCCTGTGCAGGGCGCTGCCTCTGCCCGTCATTCAAAAAGTTCCTTGGTGTGGGCCTTTTTTGAGGTTAGTGCATCAGATCGCACAGCTGCTGTTTGCAACATATGTCTCAAGCGTATATCGCGTGGCCAAAACATCAGCCGCTTGGGTACCACATGCCTGACCAGACATATGTTGACCTGCCATGCAGCTCGTTGGCAAGCCTACCTCAAAGACCCACACCAAAGAACAAAGCGGACCTCTCCTTGCACCGCATCAGCTGGGATCTCCAACCCCACTATAACTTCAGTCCTCTCTGAAACATGCACTGAGAGGAATGAAGGTGTAGAATTAGGTGTGTCACAGCCAAGTACTTGCGGCCACTCTGCTAGCAGTACACCGACGTCCGATTCTAGCAGGCAAATTTCCCTGCCCCAGCTGCTGGACCGTCGAAAGAAGTTCACTCCCAGCCATCCACATGCCCAGCGGTTGAATGCTAGCTTGGCTAAATTGCTAGCGCTTCAACTGCTGCCTTTTCAGTTGGTAGACTCGGCCCCCTTCCGTGAGTTTGTGCAATGTGCGGTTCCTCAGTGGCAGGTTCCCAAACGCCACTTTTTTTCACGGAAGGCTATTCCGGCTCTCTACCGGCATGTGGAAGGCAATGTCTTGGCCTCGCTGGACAGGGCGGTCAGCGGTAAGATGCATATTACCGCTGACTCATGGTCCAGCAGGCATGGACAGGGACGTTACCTTTCTTTCACGGCCCATTGGGTCACTCTTTTGGCAGCTGGGAAGGATGCAGGACAAGGTGCAGTAGTGTTGGAGGTTGTTCCACCGCCACGCCTCCAAAATGCTACTACTGGTTGTGACACACCTCTCTCCTCCACCCCCTCCTCTTCTTCTTCCTCCATGGCCTCTTCCTGTGGTTTGTCCTATGAACCAGCGGTGCTCCGTAGCCATTTACGGGGCTACGCAAGTACGCAGGCAAAAAGATGCCATGCCGTGCTTGCGCTGGTGTGTTTGGGGGACAGAAGCCACACTGGGGCAGAGGTCCTGTCTGCTCTGCAGGGCCAGGCCGAGAGGTGGTTGACGCCACGCCAGCTTAAGCCAGGAATGGTGGTTTGCGACAATGGCACCAACCTCCTCTCCGCCCTCCGACAGGGACAACTGACCCATGTGCCCTGTGTGGCTCACGTCCTTAACCTGGTGGTGCAGCGGTTCTTGGGCAGGTACCCGGGCTTACAGGATGTCCTGAGGCAGGCCAGGAAAGTCTGTGTGCATTTCCGCAGATCTTATAATGCCAGTGCTCGCCTGGCTGAGCTGCAAAAGGAGTTGAACCTGCCCAAGAACCGCCTTATATGTGACATGCCCACCAGGTGGAACTCAACGTTGGCCATGCTGCAGCGGCTGCACACGCAGCAGAGGGCCATCAATGAGTACCTGTGCGACTACGGCACCAGGACAGGGTCAGGGGAGCTTGTTTTTTTTTCTCCACGCCAGTGGGGCATGATCAGGGATGCATGCACTGTCCTGGCACCATTTGAGGAGGCCACGAGGATGGTGAGCAGTGACAGTGCATGCATCAGTGACACTGTACCTCTTGTCCACCTGTTGGAGCACACGCTGCGTGGAATAATGGACAGGGCACTTGAGGCAGAACAGAGGCAGGAAGAGGAGGACTTCCTTGCCTCTCAAGGCCCCCTTTACCCAGACAGTGTTCCTTCTGTCCCACCCATCGCACAGGAAGAGGAAGAGGAGGAGGAGGAGGAGGAGGAGGATTGTGTCAGCATGGAGGTGGAGGCTGGCACTCAGCATCATCAGCAGCAGTCTTTTAGGGATGATTTACAGTCCCAAGAAACCAGTGGACTTGTACGTGGCTGGGAGGAGGTGGCTGCGGATCATGTCGTCCTTAGTGACCCAGAGGACTCCGGAGCGAATGCCTCAGCAAACCTACGCTGCATGGCCTCCCTGATCCTGCAAAGTCTGCGGAAGGATCCTCGTATTCTTCGGATCAAGGAGAGGGACCATTACTGGCTGGCCACTCTCCTTGATCCACGGTACAAGGGTAAGGTTGCGGACCTTATGTTACCTTCGCAGAGGGAGCAGAGGATGAGACAACTCCGGGAGGCCTTGCAGAAAGGTCTGTGCAACGCGTTCCCAGAGACTGGGAGGTTACAAACTCCTGGTCCTGGACAACGAGTTGCTGAGGCTTCGGCCAGTCAAAGAAGGAGCGGTGGGGAAGGTGGCCGTCTGACCGATGCGTTCAGACAATTCTTTAGTCCGCAGCCCCAAAGTATGATCGGTTCCAGCAACCATCGCCAGCGTCTGATAAACATGGTGCAGGAATATCTAGGGGCAAGGTCAGACTTGGACACCTTCCCCACCGAAAATCCTCTGGCTTACTGGGTCTTGAGGATGGATCACTGGCCAGAGCTTGCACAGTATGCAATTGAGCTACTGGCCTGTCCTGCATCCAGCGTTCTTTCGGAACGCACATTCAGTGCTGCTGGAGGATTTGTCACGGATCACAGGGTGCGCCTGTCCACCGACTCGGTTGATCGACTGACTTTCATCAAGATGAACCAGTCTTGGATCACCACCAGCTACCACACACCTGATGCTGATATAACAGACTAATTGATTTTAACATGTCACATCCCTTCAAGACTGATGCTGATGCTGAGTGCCTGTGCTGTTATGTTGACTGGCTATCCTCCTCCTCCGAGTCCTCAATGATACGATTGATGATGATAGCTTGGAAGATCATTTTTGTTTATGGGTGCCGCCACCAGTGGCTAAGGCCCAATTTTTCAGCCCCTGTTTTACAGGGGCGTGTAATTACAATTTTTTTAGCAATAATTTGCCATAGGGCTCATTGCTGTGCTCCAAGTACAGTATCTGTGAGGGGTTGGAGTGTTGTGGCACCAGTGCCTAAGGCCCAATTTTTCAGCCCCTGTTTAACAGGGGCGTGTCATTACAATTTTTGAAGCAATACTTTGCAACAGGGCTAATTGCTGTGCTCCAAGTAACGTATCTGTGAGGGGTTGTAGTGTTGTGCCACCAGTTCCTAAGGCCCAATTTTTCAGCCCCTGTTCAACAGGGGCATGCAATTACAATTCTTGATCTAATAATTCACAGCAGGGCCCATTGCTGCACCCACCAAGAGTAACTCTGAGGGCTTACAGTGTTGTGGCAACGCCACCACCACCACCACCACCACGAAAGGCCCAATTTTTCAGCCCCTGTTCAAAAGGGGCATGTAATTACAATTCTTGATCTAATAATTCACAGCAGGGCCCATTCCTGCACCCACCAAGAGTAACTCTGAGGGCTTACAGTGTTGTGGCAACACCACCACCACCACCACCACCACGAAAGGCCCAATTTTTCAGCCCCTGTTCAACAGGGGCATGCAATTACAATTCTTGATCTAATAATTCACAGCAGGGCCCATTGCTGCACCCACCAAGAGTAACTGTCAGGGCTTACAGTGTTGTGGCACCAGCACCACCATCAAAGGCCCAATTTTTACTACCACTGTTCAACAATTATATGTAATTAAAATTCCTGATATAATAGTTGACAGCAGGGCGTTCCAGCACCAACCAAGAGTAACTGTGAGTGCTTACAGTGTTGTGCCAACACCAACAACTAAGGGGCCTATTTCTGCAGAGTATATACGGCAGGTCCCTACTTTCAAACATCCAACTTACAAACGACTCCTACTTGCAAACGCAAGAAGACAACAGGAAGTGAGAGGAAATCTACCACTAGGAAGGAAAATTCTCTCCTGTAAGAATAAATATGGGAGAAAGGTGTCTCCTCTGTACTGATGCTTTATCAGCAATCCTTGTTTCAAGAAAAACACCACATTTCAAAAACAGTTGTCATTGGGACGGAAAGTGAGGTGAAATGTTCTGAACAGGGGCACAGACAGCAAAACAAATGTTACAGGGGTGATAACCCTTACCTATGTTTTCCAAAAAGTTTAAAAATAGATTTTTGGGCTGGAGCTACACTTCAACAATGTACCTGTTCAAAATTACAAACAGATTCTACATAAGAACAAACCTACAGTCCCTGTCTTGTATGCACCGCCTGTATACGGCTGTTCAGAGTATATAGGGCCTTTTTTATTTTATGTGCGGGGTTCCCCTTAATATCCATACAAGACCCAAAGGGGCTGGTAATGGGCTGGGGTAGGGGGGGGGTCATGGGGTAGCTATGCCATTTTTCTTAAAGATTTTCATCCATATTACCGGGACCAGACATTACATTAAAGCCGCAAGCAGTTTTAAATGGCTTTTTTTTCCTTTAGAAGTGTCATTTTGTGCAGGGACAGTTCTAAACACGGGAAACACGTGGCACTTCACAGGCATACTTTAGACACCCCCCAGGTACGATATTTAAAGGAATATTTGACTTTTTTTTTTCACTTTATGCATCATTAAAATGACTGCTCCCGAAAAACGACCGTTTTTAAAACTTCTTTTTGCATTGATACATGTCCCCTGGTGCAGAACCCGGGTTCCCAAACCCTTTTTAGGACAATAACATGCATAATAGTTGTTATAATTAGCACTTTAGAATTCGAACGTTCGCATCCATTGTATTTAATAGGGTTCTAATGTTCGTACGAACTTTCGGTCCGTTCGCGGGTTCTGGTGCGAACCGAACCCGGGGGTGTTCGGCTCATCACTAAATAGGGACTACAGTGATTATCAAGCAAGTTTCGTTTTTGATTGGCAGAAGAAACTATTGGCAGAATCGCAAATAGATAACAGTTCCAGGATGGACGCGATTACTCATAGTGATGGTGTGGCATCGGGTTCAATGAATGAGGTACAACATTTACCTATTAGGAGTGAAACATCTAAAACTCCTAAAAAAGTTCAGAATTCTGCCAAACAGGCCAAAAAAGGGCAGACGAGTGTCACATTAGTCCCCTCCGAGGACATCAGGACCCGTGAAGGGAGGACAGCATCTAAAGAACTCTGGTTGGATACAACAGACCCAATCCAAACAGGGCCACAGTTATGATAGAGGTTATGGACAACAATATTCTCAGGGTCAATATTATTCCCATCGAGAATCACCGAGACCTGTAAGAGTCCCTGAGAGGACTTATTCTGAGAATTACAGTTCTGACACATATCCTAACCAGAGATCTCACTATGAAAATAACTATTACTCAGAACGAGATAGAGATGAGTATGGTGATGACTCGGGCAGGGCTGGCCTAAGACATTGTGCTGCCTGGGCCCAAGAATGAAATGCTGCCCCCCCCCCAAAAAAATAAATAAATCCTATGCCCATCCAGCAAAAGAGACGTTTCCATAAAGCAAAGAGACAGCCCAATATATTCAGCAAGAGACATCCCATATATTCAGCAAAGAGACATGCCCCTTCTAGGGTGACCACGTGTCCCGGATTGCCCGGGACAGTCCCGCATTTTGCAGGTCTGTCCCGGGCACCTTCATTCCAGGACAATACAGTGTCCCGGATAGAAACTGACACAGCCACCCCCCCCGGGCCAATCTGATGCCCCCAAAAAAGGCCGCCACATCACTGCTTTACTCACTGACAGTTCTTGTCCTGGCCGGGAATGCCTGGAGGAGCACAATCCCCGCCCCCTGCTTGTGATTGGAGAAATCATAAATCCCACCTCTTGTGTCCAATCACTGTGCTGTGATTCGTTACAGCACAAGCTGATTTTTGGGAAGGAGGGGTGTCCCTGAATGATAGTTTAAAAATGTGGTCACCCTAGCCCCTTCCTGCAAAGAGTATTGTGTAGCACCACAAAAGCTCCCCCCTTTCTCTCCACTGCCACCGACCAGCTACGCTCTGATCCCAGCTCAGTGATGCAACATGCTGCAACAACAGCGCTGCAGTGGCGGCTAGGGTGACCATATTTCCAAACTGCCATTCAGGGATACCCCCCTTCCTTTCCAAAAAAAGATATAGGGGGGGGGTGTAGTCTCGCTGACAAGGAATTTGGCAGCGGGTGATTTGTCAGCGAATGGCTGGTGTTAGCACTTAAATCATCCTAACATTATGATTGATATGGTGTCAGGATGATCAAATTACATTATTTCTATTACTACATTGTAATATATAATGAAATAGTTTAACTCACCATAATGCAGAATCAGTGGAAGCCCTGAGCTTGTCATTTGCCACCGTTGCCTGCCACCAGATGTAGCTGTGCCACTTGCCACCCATAGCCTGCCACAACATGCAGCGTGTCACTTGTCAACATTGCCTGTCCCCAGTCACCATTGCCTGTCACCAGATGCAGCCTGTCACTAGATGCAGCCTGTCACTTGTCACCATTGCCTGTCACCAGATGCAGCCTGTCACTAGATGCAGCCTGTCACTTGTCACCATTGCCTGTCACAACATGCAGCCTGTCACTAGATGCAGCCTGTCACTTGTCACCAATGCCTGTCACCAGATGCAGCCTGTCACTTGTCATCAATGCCTGTCACCAGATGCAGCCTGTCACTTGTCACCAATGCCTGTCACCAGATGCAGCGTGTCACTTGTCTGCAATGCCTGTCACCAGATGCAGCCTGTCACTTGTCACCAATGCCTGTCACCAGATGCAGCCTGTCACTTGTCACCAATGACTGTCACCAGATGCAGCCTGTCACTTGTCACCATTGCCTGTCACCAGATGCAGCGTGTCACTTGTCACCATTGCCTGTCACCAGATGCAGCCTGTCACTTGTCACCAATGCCTGTCACCAGATGCAGCCTGTCACTTGTCACCAATGCCTGTCACCAGATGCAGCCTGTCACTTGTCACCATTGCCTGTCACCAATGCCTGTCACCAGATGCAGCCTGTCACTTGTCACCATTGCCTGTCACCAGATGCAGCCTGTCACTTGTCACCGATGCCTGTCACCAGATGCAGCCTGTCACTTGTCACCGATGCCTGTCACTTGTCACCAATGCCTGTCACTTGTCACCAATGCCTGTCACCAGATGCAGTCTGTCACTTGTCACCAATGCCTGTCACCAGATGCAGCCTGTCACATGTCACCAATGACTGTCACCAGATGCAGCTTGTCACCATTGCCTGTCACCAGATGCAGCCTGTCACTTGTCACCAATGCCTGTGACCAGATGCAGCCTGTCACTTGTCACCATTGCCTGTCACCAGATGCAGCGTGTCACTTGTCACCAATGCCTGTCACTTGTCATCAATGCCTGTCACTTGTCACCATTGACTGTCACCAGATGCAGCCTGTCACTTGTCACCAATGCCTGTCACCAGATGCAGCTTGTCACCAATGCCTGTCACCAGATGCAGCGTGTCACTTGTCTGCAATGCCTGTCACCAGATGCAGCCTGTCACTTGTCACCAATGCCTGTCACCAGATGCAGCCTGTCACTTGTCACCAATGACTGTCACCAGATGCAGCCTGTCACTTGTCACCATTGCCTGTCACCAGATGCAGCGTGTCACTTGTCACCATTGCCTGTCACCAGATGCAGCCTGTCACTTGTCACCAATGCCTGTCACCAGATGCAGCCTGTCACTTGTCACCAATGCCTGTCACCAGATGCAGCCTGTCACTTGTCACCATTGCCTGTCACCAGATGCAGCCTGTCACTTGTCACCATTGCCTGTCACCAGATGCAGCCTGTCACTTGTCACCGATGCCTGTCACCAGATGCAGCCTGTCACTTGTCACCGATGCCTGTCCCCAGATGCAGCCTGTCACTCAGCCTGGCACTCTCTCCCTCCCCTTCAGCTGGGCATGCTGGGGGCTGCAGTCCCCCCCCCCTAGAATTGCAATGGGCCAGCCATTTGCACTATATATCCCATAATCCTCTTTTCTCCTTTTTTTTCCCCTGGCCAATGGGAGGAAAAGGGGGAAGAAACATAGCGGTGGCTGTCCTGGGAACAGCAGCATGAGGAGGAGAAGGAGGGGGGGAGAAGAGCCCGCAGCTGCTCTCTCTCCACACACACAGAGCTCCGATCTCATGCTGTTCTGCTGCCTGCTAACAGAAGAGGGAATGGGCAGGAAACAACAGAGATAGTGGCACCTCGAGGGAAGAGGAGGCAGGCAGCACTGATCCTCGCACCGCACGCCGCTCCTAACTTGCTGAAAGGAACACATACAGGGAGGAGGTGGGTGGAGCTAGCTTAGGAGAAGGAAGTTAAATCCTCCTCCTCAATGAATGGTGGGTCTCTCTCTCCTTACGTCACTGGTTGCTAGAAACAAAGCGGTCCACGGCTAGCAACCAGTTTGGGCAGTGAAGCAGGGGCCGCTGGTGAGACCCTTGAAGTGGGTCTTGCCACTGCGGCCAGTGACAGCGGCGCCGGCGATGCAGTACAAGTATGACACTGCACACTAGATGGAGGGAAACCCAGGTCCTCAGGCAGTGCGCCCCTGTTGCCGCCCCTCTTAAAGTGCCGCCTGGGACCATGGTCCCACCGGGTCCCATGGTAGGGCCGGCCCTGGACTCGGGAACTCGTAATAGATTTTTTCCATTGAGAGACAGAGAAGGGCCAGGATATTTGGGTCATCAGGATTACGAACAGAACAATAGAGTACGTGAGGCATACAGGTCGGTGCCTTCAAGAGATTTTCCCACGGGTCAGTATGAAAAAGATATTGACCAGCATTGGGGTTTTCCCAGGCCCAACCAGGGAATAAAAAGGCCTGTGGAAAGCAAAGAGGAACAAGAGGGGGGAGGAAAGCACAACTTAAAAAAGCAAAAGATGTGAGTCAGGATGGCATCTTTAATCTTAGTTCCCAAACCTTGACTAAGCCAGAATTAACCCTTCTCAACAAAGGTTTAAAGTTTGCACCTCCTAAGAAATTAAACAAATTTTTAACCTTTATGGATGTACACAAGTATGTCCGTAAAGTAAACATCAAGCGACATTTTGCAAATGTTCCAAGTAGGGAAGAGGGATTAGTTCCACCGTTATTCCAACATTCAGGACTAAGAAACGCTTCCACATTCAATCCCCCTGGAACTTTGGCTCTGTCACTCAGGGTCTTTAGAGATGTAGTCTTACGAGACCTTGAGAAAATGAAAATTACCAATAATAAGATGGATCAACATCTAGAAAAAGGACTAGACTCCCTTTGTCAGAACAGGGAGTTAGTAATACGTCCTGCTGACAAAGGAGGTGGAATAGTAGTCCTCGATAAGATTGACTACTTGAGAGAAATGCACAAAATTGTCGATGATCGTGACACCTATGTGTTACTACCTGGGAACCCAGTTATTAAATATAGGGACACCCTGGACGAATTGGTTCAAAAGGGTTCGGATTTGGGTATTTTAAACGATAAAGAACAATCGTTTTTGATACCCAGGGCTCCCAGGGTGCCCGTCCTGTATGCTCTACCTAAAATACACAAGAGCCTGACTTGGCCCCCGGGCAGACCAATAGTGAGTGGTATAGACTCAATTACGTCCCGGGTGGGTAAGTACATTGACCATTTTTTACAACCTCTAGTTCAGCAAATGCCATCTTATTTGAAGGACACCAGACATGCCATTAACTTGGCGGCCCAAGTAGAACCTAAGGAAGAACTGTGGATGGTGACGGCTGACGTCACTTCATTATATTCTATCATTCCACATGAGATGGGTATTTCAGCTGTGAAATATTATCTGGATCTCTGGTCAGGCCTACCCCAGCTTCAAAAGGATTACATTATGGACCTATTAGAATATGCCGCAGGGCATAACTATTTTTGGTTTGATAGCCAATATTATCGCCAAATACGTGGTGTTGCAATGGGGGCCAAGTATGCCCCCAGCTTGGCCAACCTTTTTATGGCCAAATGGGAGGAGGACGTCGTCTTTACTAACAGAAGCCCACATCTGGTGTTGTGGGCAAGGTATATCAACGACGTCCTCCTCCTATGGGACGGCACCAAAAACCAAGTGGATGATTTTGTTTCCTCACTTAATAACAACAAACGGGGAATCAGACTTTTTCATGATGCAAGCCGTGAGGCCATTAATTTCCTCGATCTCACTATCATGAGGGAAGGTGGCTTTCTGACTACAAAATCCTTTTTTAAACAGACAGAACGCAATTCATACATTCCCATTGGAAGTTGCCATAATGAACCCTGGCTGAGATCTGTCCCCAGGGGACAGTTTGTCAGGATGAGACAAAACTGTACCTCTTTGGAAGATTACAGATCACAGACAGCCATATTGAAATCTAGGCTCTGTGAAAAGGGTTATGATGTAGAATCTCTTGAGACTTTAATTGAGTAAGTTGCCAGTATTGATAGATCCCAATTATTGGAGGATCACCATAAAATAGAGAAAGAAAGACCTCAGATACCTTTCATCACTACCTTCTCTACACAGCACTTCGCAATTAAAAAAATTATTCAAAGACATTGGCATTTGTTAGGCAATGATCATGTCATTAGCCAATTTTTACCATCCAAACCTCAAGTGATTTTTAGGGGAGTACCTTCCCTTCGTGATAGGGTGGCCCCTAATGTGGTTGACCCTCCCACAAGAAAGGTGTCCTTTTTCCAGAAGGGACTGTCAGGATATCATCAGTGTCATAGATGCCAGGTTTGCACTTACAATAAGAGCAAACTGAAGAAAACAGAATCCTTTCATTCCACCAGTACCTCTAAGGAGCACACTATAGAGCCATTCATTACTTGTAGTTCAACGGGTATTTTTTATTTGCTCCAGTGCCCTTGTGGACTCCAATATATTGGCAGGACCAAAAGGTTCATGCAGGTTTGATTAGGTGAGCATATCACGAACATCAAAACGGGTTTTCAAAACCATTCTGTTTCAAAACATTACGACACTCACCACGATCGTAATCCAGCTAATACCCTCTTTCTGGGGATCGATAAATTCGAGCCCCATTGGAGGGGTAGTTCATTAGTTAGGGAGTTGTCCAGGCTTGAGATGGCCTGGATATATCGAGTACGATGCTATAGCCCTTATGGCCTTAACATTGACACTGACGTCAATGCGTTCATTGACAATGGTTAGTTGTGAATCCTTGCCTATTTTTTGTTTATATAGATAGTCCAGCTTAAGGAGGCAATATGTATACCAGCACTGAATTCTGGGTAAACCTCTGGTAAATCCAATTTAGTACCTGTTCGTATCTTTGTCGTGACTTTCCATGTAATTTTGGATCTCTTGATATGCGATCTGAAATTTATTTCAAATCAATACCACATGTTGTCTTATTATTTTTGATTGTGGGTATTGGATAGTCTGTGCAGATGGATTCTCTGTCCATCTCCATTCCCCTTTATTTCTTCCTTTTTTTGGTTTCCCTTGGACACAATGGTATTATTATCAGGATATAGTACCATCAGTCCACCAGCGGGTGGCGCAATGGGACATTATGTCTCTTGCTTCCAAGTTATGTTAGCATCTCTAAGCTGACGTAGTTCCAACACATCCATTAAACTATTGGTATTCCATATGTGGTCTAGTATTTCAAATTTGCCCACTCCTATGTCCAATGCTGGGATATTGTGGTTTACACAGTACTCAGAATCCATACATGCTTTTTGAGTATGTTTTTTATATCCAGTTCATTTCTGGTTGGGTAATATGTGGATTTGAACAATGTGTCTATGGGTGGAATATCTGCCGCTCCACCAATTGACATCACTAACGTTACTCATAGCCTTTTCATTACCATGGCAATGTAATCATCAATTGCCGTGTTTTAGATGTCTTTGTGCATCAAATTATTTTTTTTTTTATTTAATTTATTATCCTCCATTTATGGCATCCTTTATAGGTTTGTCTTTAGGGTAATGTTTATATTTTTTTTAGTATTCTATACAATCAACTGATTGCAGCCATAATGACTGCATTTATGCTGAAATGCTTGTGTTGTTCCCACCAGTAATACGGTGAGAGCGGCGAAGTATGGGCAATTCTCCCCTTTCAAAGATGGTGGATTGGTATAAGGGTTTCCCGGAACTCAGAGCTGGGCGTGCCTTTTTGTCATATGTTAGATATATAGCGGTGAGTCAGCACGCCGCTCGTCTGGTCTGCAGTTGAAAGACTCTTGGCAGGGGAATTAAGCCACAAGCGGTTGTGATCTCTTCCATTGAGATCCATTTGAGCTGGTAAGCAGATCTGATATTAGAGGTGGAGGATCTCTGTCTTTACCATCACTGCACTTTTTTCTTGGGTGTCTAAGAGAGTGGAGTCATGATTATTTACCTGCACGAGAGAGCTGCTTGCTACAGTGCCATCGTGGAACGTTCTCATATGTTTTTTTTTTTTTGTTTTCATTATCACATTGTGGACATTTTATGGAAGATTCCAGACTGTCACATACCACTTTAATTTTTCATTGGATTAATTGGTCATTGTTTATATCACTTTATGCATTTTACATTGGTTTATTCCATTAAGATAGCACCTCATACAATTATGTGTTATTTGCTTTGCAGCGCAACTGCATTTTTCTTATTATTAATTCTCATGTTTGAATGTTCTTAAGCATTTTTTTCTATTGGGATCAAATGTTAGAAGCTGTTTCACTCGCCTAGTGAAAGGCAACAAGAAAACAGGAAATATTTGTTATGCTTGCATCAATGTGGAGACCTTGAAAAGCTATTTTCTTTATAAATTGGCCCCCTGGTATTAAGATTCACCTTTTATAGACTTCAATGGGGTTTCCATTCTAAGATCAGGTTTAAGCAGACTTGTAGAATGAATAAAACCCAGGTCATCTGTTGAAAAGCAACCATATCACAATAATAAGTACCATGAAATATTATAAAAACTACTTAAAGTGTATGCTGGACAAAATTATAGAAAAAAAACATATTTTGTACATCTATGCAATTTATACACATATACATATGTTTTGTTTCTTAAAAAAATACTTTTAGTACAGAACAATATCTGTTAATCTGCCAGGAATCCAGTGTGCTCTTCCAATATTGAGTTGGCAAACCTGTCTCTACTGCTCTGAGATCCTAAGCAATGTTATTAGCCCTGCTGAGCTCTCCCTACTGGACTACAATACACATGCCCTTCTCCTCCACTCTGTAACATGGAGGGTGGTTCTGAAGTCCAGCAATTAATAAAATAAGGTAGGAATCACCATGCTGCTTATGATTTCAGTGTACCAGACGCAATGTTGTCAGAAGCTCGTTGAAATTCCAGTTGGATCAACTGATATTTTTCTGTAATTGCAGCATTTTTGCAGAGACAAAACATAACGATATGTATGTGTTTTGCAGCTATGTACTGAATATGTTGTTTTTTTTCTTTTAATTTTGTCCAGACATTTTAACGCAAACCTGTGCAGGTCTCTTTCTAAAAATGCTAGATGCATGGCATCTTTGGCCTCAATACGGCTGTCTCTGACTTTAATACATCTGAATACCTGACCCAGAACAGCATGTGACATGTGAGGTCAAAGCTATGTCAGCACTACTTTTAGGTCAATAGTAAGGCAGCTAACATCTTTAGAAGGAGAGGCCAGTAAGGGCAGCCTCCATATTTAATTTGGTACGTTTAATTAAAAAAACCTATATAGCACTTTATTATTTGGATTTTAACCCACAATTATTTACACATCAAATTTACAGTATAATATATATATATATATATATATATATATATATATATATATATATATATATGTGCATAGGACCAATTATCACCATTCTCTGATGTGTAGTCCTGGCATAGAGCACATATTACATTCACAACATTCATTGTTTCCTACACTAGACAAAGAACCATCTGTTCAGGGAAACAGTTATTTCCACATCCATAAAGTCTCTAAGCGATCTTTGTTGTGAACAAAGGCCTTGAAGAGGTCTTCTGAAAATGACCTGACAAACTACTGTAATATAGGAGCACATAATATAAGTATACAATGGGCATCTATATACCGCTATCATTTTAAACAGTTAGAATAAAATTCTTAAATATATATTAACCGCTTAAAGGGGTTGTAAAGGTTCGTTTTTTATTTTCTAAATACTGTAGGTTCCTTTAAGCTAGTGCATTGTTTGTTTACTTACCTTTTCCTTTGATTTACCTTCTAAATGTTTTTTTTCTTTGTCTGAATTTCTCACTTCCTGTTTCTCCTCACTAAACTTCACACCATCATCCGAGTGGTGTGGAGTCAGCCAGAACAGTTTACTGAACAGCTTACTGAGGAGGAACAGGAAGTATTTAGAAGGGAAATCTAAGGAAAAGGTAAGTAAACCAACAATGCACTAGCTTAAAGGAACCTATTTAGAAAATAAAAAACGAACCTTTAAACCCTTTTAAAGACCACCGATTTATGTCGACAGAATGGCACGGACAGGCTAATGGGCGTACAGGTACGTCCCCTTTAATTTGCCACCGTGTGGTCACGCACGTGCCGGCGGCGGCGCGCTTGCAGCCCTGGCATGAACTCCGTGACTGTGCCCGCGGGACCCGCGGACTCGATGTCCGCCGGTGTCCTGCGATCGTGTCACGGAGCTGAAGAACGAGGAGATGTCAGTGTAAACACAACATCTCCCCATTCTTCCTAGTGACAGGTCACTGATCGAATGCTCCCTCTCATCGGGGGCAGCGATCAGTGATGTGTCACTCGCAGCTACGCCCCTAACAGTTAGAATCACTTCCTAGGACACACTTAACCCCTTCAGCACCCCATACAGGTTAACCACTTCCCTGCCAGTGTCATTTTCACAGTAATCAGTGCATTTTGTATAGCACTGATCGCTGTAAAAAATGACAATGGTCCCAAAATGGTGTCAAAAGTGTCCGATGTGTGCGCCATCACGATAAAAATCACTTATCGCCGCCATTACTAGTAAAAAAAAAAAATTGATAAAAATGCCTAAAACTATCCCCTATTTTGTAGATGCTATAACTTTTTCGCAAACCAATCAATAAACGCTTATTGCGATTTTTTTACCAAAAATATGTAGAAGAATACATATTGGCCTAAACTGAGGAAAATATTTGTTTTTTTATATACTTTTTGGGGATATTTATTATAGCAAAAAGTCAAAAAAATTTAATTTTTTTCAAAATTGTCGCTCTATGTTTGTTTATAGCGCAAAAAATAAAAACCACAGAGGTGATCAAATACCACCAAAATAAATCTCTATTTGTGGGAAAAAAAAGGACGTCAATTTCGTTTGGGAGTCACGTCGCACGACCCTGCAATTGTCAGTTAAAGCGACGCAGTGCCGAATCTTTGGCCAGCCAAATGGTCCAGGGCTTAAGTGGTTAATGTGTATATATTACTCATAAGTTATCTCCCAGCTTACTCTGTGTGCATAGTTCAAAATTCTTCTCCATATGCAATTATGGCAATGGGGCATGTCCATCTAACTGGTGGCCATAGGAATATAGCTGCTAAACTTTTTATTTTTTAGTCTCCTCTCTTCGCCCAGCTGTTTAATATACAATAAAGGAATAACGATCATCCTGGTGTTCTTCTGTAAGCATGCTCAGTGTTAGGTTAAACAACACTGTGCAAAGCAATATATGCTTGATCTGCTCAGTGTCCAACTTCTGTGACTTCCAAGTGTTTCTAGGCAGAGGATTACAGGAGGCTGATATCTAGCAATATTTCAATACATATACTATCTCAATGTAAAAAAAAATATATATATTTTAATTTTCTAATAAATACTGTATATCCAAAGATTTAATTTGTCATATTAAATATTTGCCTGCTTTTTAGAATAATGTTCAGAGCAGGGATGAGCATATCTGTTCATGATTTATTCCCAAACAGTTTTGCATTTGTTGCTTGAAGTTCACATTGAACCTTATTGAAGTGGGGGGGGGGGGTGTTTTGCAATTCAAATTTAAGGGCTAATCAGCAAGCCATTGTCAGATAAAGGCATGAGAAGCCAGGCACTGCCAAGCGGGACATGTAGCAATGTTGAATATAGCAATATTTAAAAAAAGTACCTTCACAGTTGTCAGCTTTCCATAACAGCTCCAACATGCTCTGGCATTATGACTGTTGTGAGCCCACCCTATTATAGAAAGGGGACTGGGTTATCCATTTCTTCAAATTATTGTGACTTATCTGACCAGGGGTAAAAGCTATGCACTGCATTACATGATGTGCTCTATTTCTTGCAGAGAACATGTAACATTTTTAGCCAAAAGTATGTGATTCAAAAACCTCCCAAATTCTGGTAATTCTCTACAAAACCATTGTAGCTCAAACAGGAACCTCATTGCTAATGCAGAGGTCCCACCAAGCAAGTTCTTGAGAGATATAAGGTGTTGGTAGGTGTTTTATGCCCAAATCTTTCAGAAACTGTAATATAGGTTTTGGGTTAACTAACTGCACATTTTTTTAGTTCCCTTTAGCAAACCTAGAATTGCAAAAACATTGAATTTTAGAGGTAAATTAGAAAGCAACGACTATACACTACTGTCCAAAGCCAACCCAATGGAGGCATTTATAAGGCTGATTAACATTTAATACAGGAATGACAACTCTTCCCTACTATGCATGTTTGTGGAAAGATCTTTTTGCATAAAAGATATTTCAGTGGCTGGATCAATAAACAGTTCCCAACTGTCAGAGTCAAATTTTAATTCATATATGTGTAGCAAATGTGCTCAATTCGCAGCCCAGATGATTATTAAAAATATTCTCAAAGTAAGATGAATGAAGACATTAAAGTGATAGTAAAGTTTTTTTTTAAATAACAAACATGTCATACTTACCTAATCTGTGCAAGGGTTTTGCACAGAGCGGCCCCGATCCTTCTTTTCTGGGGTCCCCCAGCAGCGCTCCTGGCTCCTCCTCTTCATTGAGTGCCCCCACGGAGAGGAGCTTTCCATGGGGGCACCCGTGCGGGCATGCTCTCGAGTCCTGCTGCTGTGTCCATTGACACAGACACAGGACTCGGCTCCGCCCCCAGGCTCCCATGTCACTGGATTTGATTGACAACAGTGGGAGCCAACGGCTGATGCTGCTTTCAATCTATCCAATGAGAACCCAAGACAGCGGCTGGAGCTGCTGTGCTTGTCCCTGTCGCTGAAACAATTGGGCTCAGGTAAGAAAAGAGGGGCTCTGGGGGGCAGCTTCAGCGCAGAAGGTTTTTCACCTTAGTGCATAGAATGCATTAAGGTGAAAAACCACAAGGGTTTACAACTCCTTTAACATACTTTTTTTTTCATTTGTATTAATGCTGGATCTTGTATACTGTATGTAGGTAACTTATATATCATACCTTTGACTGGGAAGCAATACTGTACTTACAAGGCCGGTCCAAGGCAAAGACAGAAAAGACACCCACCCTGGGATCCATGCTGTGCAGTGCACAGCTAAGGCAGGGATCTTTCCTGGCTCCTCATTCCCCATCCATGTCCTGTAAACTGACAGCTCAGTCCTGCATATTACAATGAGAAATCACATCTATCTTAAAGAGCTGGGGTGGGGGTGCAGTTTGGCATTATCTATATACCGTATAAATGCAAGTTATATTCTTTATAAATGATTTTCAGTGCATAATTGGGTTAAGGACCGAAGAGTAATAATGTGGTGCAGATTTGAAGTGTTGCCTCATGCTGCTTGAAATGTATTTCCTAATAATGTAATATATACTTTAATTGAAGAGAGTGGAGAAACCTTGATTTGTAGTGCAATTACATTGCATTAAAGGCTTTACACATGATTTTTCAATATAGTATTTTTCACAACAAAACCTCATTCATTCAAACCTCAATCATTAGAAAACGTAGGTATTATATCAGTAGTACCAATTTCATAACACTGTAGTTATTGGTTAATATCACAAAGCAAGAGGACTATTACTAAAGTAAAGGAAGTTTTAAGCAACATCTGTTCTTATTTCAGCTCAATGATCACAAATGATTGCATGTACTGTATTGTATTTCAGAAAGTTTACTTAGAAATGCATGTAGTGCACTGGATGCCTTCTTAAAGGCCAGCTGAACTTTATAAATCAGCTAAATACATTTCAAATGCATCAAAACAAAAATATGTTCCACGTCTAAGCTGGCCATAGATGGGTCTTTTTTTTTTTCCTTTACCAGTGGGTTGAATGAAAAAAAAATAACAGATTCCTCCATCCACACAAGTGAGGTGGATAGAGGAATCTGTCCCATTGAGAAATTGTATTCTCTGACTCTCTGCTGTCAGAATATACTGCAGATAAACAGGGACATCTCTGCTAAACCAGAAAATGTATTTATTTTTTAATACAAACGCTTTTATTGAAGGATTGTTAGCATAACAAAAATAATGACGTTTACACATATTGTCGGGTAACATTCAACAAAAAAATGGGTACAAATCTTATTCAGTACTATCATTTTAGGTCCTGAAGGTAATCCAGCATTAGTCTGCACGAACTGAGCATATCCTAACTCATTTTCTAAGTACATTCACCTATCTATCCCCACCATCAGTGGGATACTGTCATATAATACGTATTTAACATCAAGCCTAGGTAAACACATTCTACTGTATAAGATTAAAGAAAGGGACCAAGAACTAACAAACTGAAAAAAAATAATCAAACATATAACTTACACACAAAAAAAAGAAAATAAGCGAACCAAAAATAAATGATCAAGAGGAAGATACGCTTTGTTTCTCAGCAGGTTAATAACCTGCCCTGCAAGATTAGTTATTAAGGGGACCATATACCCCCAGGTTGTACCTTACATTGAGTTACTGCTGTCATATGAGATCCATCCTTTCCATTTACGGTCAAACACGTGCATGGTGTCCAAAATAGTGTGTTTTATCCTTTCCATAAGCTTGATGGTTTCCATTCTCTGTAATACCTCGGGCCACGGCACAGTAGGGGTCTTCCAATTCAGTGCTATGGCCCACAAGACCGCACAAAAAAGCGTGTGGGTCAATTTCTGTGCTGGCACCACGACCTCAGGTATTTGTGAAAAGAGAAGGCACATTGGTGCATTCAGCGACACCAGGGAGCCCGTTATTTGGCTTGCCTTGTTGGCTTAGTGGTTGCTGAGCCGAAACCAGCCAAATTTTGATTCATCTATGCCAGCTTTACATTTCATTTTCTTTTGAATGTAGCCCTAGTCTGAGTAGAGATGCCTGCTGTTTCCAGCATTCTATAGAGGAGACCCTTTGCTCTTTGTGTGGAAAAAGTGGTTTCTCTGCAGAGGTCCAACACACTTCTTGCTGAGTAAGAGATAGAGCCCTCCAAACCAGCAGTGAGCTTGAACATTGTTAGCTGCAAAAGCTATTGGCTTGACTAAATTCAATTGAGTTTTAAAACAGAAGGTATTTACATGTTGTCAGTTCCAATACAAATCCAGAAATCCATAGTGAGCAAAGCAATGCATATCATTTATTTATGGCCCAGTTTTACCCACTTCAATACAAGCACTTTCACTCCCTTCTGCCCATGTCAGCTTTTAGTGCAGTCATATTTTGAATAACAATTTGCACAGTCATGGAACACACTACCCAAATTAAATGTGTTACCTTTATTTTTAGACAAATAGAACTTTCTTTTGATGGTATTTAATCACCGCCTGGTGGTTTTATTTTTGTCCAATAAATGTAAAAAGACTGAACATTTTTTCACTGATGAGGAGGCTGCACTGATGGGCACTGGTGAGGCTGTACTGATGTGCACTGATGAGGCTGCACTGATGAGATGGCACTGATGGGCAATGATAAGCTGCACTGATGAGGAGCCACTGATGAGGCTGCACTGATGAGGCGGCACTGATGGGCCATGATAAGCGGCACTGATTGGCACTTATAAGCTGCACTGATCAGTTCCCTGATTATCAGTGTAATCAATGTACTCACTGTGCCCTGTCAGATCATCTCTCCTTTCCTCACATGCTGTCTCTGTGTGAAGAAAGGATAGCCGATAACTGGCAAGTCTGTTTACATGTGACCAGCTGTGATTGGACACAGCTGATCACACAGCGATCACAGAGCCTGCCCAATGCATGCCCCAATGGGTGTGCAGGAGGCCACACATGGAAGGATGTCCATGTGCGTACTAACAGAACTAAAGGCCTGCACTGTAGTCATGTTTCAGTTATAGCATGGGCAGGAGGTGGTCAAACTGCACACTTGTGGCAGAGATACAGTCTAGATGTTCCTTATTCTAAATTGCACACATCTGTGTCATGCTGTTGGCTCTCTTCAGTGAAAGGTATTGAACATATGAATCTTTAATGTGATGCTTCAGGGGGGGGGGCACATTGCGTTTAGACAGCTTAATTTAAATGCAATGTCTTGTACAGTAGCAATTTGTATACTTGCAACAATTTTGTCTCACATTATGAACTATGAGTGAATGTTTAAATAATCCTATGAAAAAGATGGGCAATGTAAAATGATTAGGCAATGAAATAAATGATTTACTTGCATAACTCAACACTTCCTGTTAAAGTCAAGACTGGTCCTACCTATAAGGCCTTTTGAGCCTCCCTATTGGTCAGTTTTCTTTTCTATCTGTGTTTATCTTCTGCTGCCTATACTTCTGGTTCCACAGATGTGTTTTTTACAAAGGACTTAGTATGCAAATTAGGGGACAATTCACATTGGTTACCAACAAAAATTTGTTGTCGGATCTAATACTACTTTAAGATTGTTGGAGTAAGTGGGAGCTATACTGTCGATATGCAGACCCCAGCACATGCAGCTAAAACATGCCAAGGAGTGGGTATAATTTCTTTATTTTTTTTAAGCAAAGTTTTGATGTTGTCTGATAATAAAAATTGGGGTAATGCCATCTGATCAGTTCAGATGTTAATAGTGCATAGTAGAATTCTTTGTTAAATATATAATCCCTTTTGAGATACATCACTTTGGCAAATCACAACAATTATTTTTTTCTTAAACCTGTGTAATGCTGTTTTGTACCTACAGCAAAGTTCTCTTTCAACGTGATACAAACTACCTCTAAAAATATTTATTTTTGTAAATAGTAATATCTATTTTATGTGTTGTTTTGTACTAGATACTATATACTATACTATTACAAAATAATTTAGACATACATATATGTTTACATCCCATAAGACCGATTCTGCATGTGAACTATATAACACAATGGTTGAAAATATGATTCTCCCAAGGAGCAATCTTTTTTAGAAGGCTCTTCTGCAAGTAGTTTATCAGCTCTGAAAATCTAACACCTTATCTATGAGGCTTTCAGTTGGATTACTGCTATTATTCCTGTGTACATGGTATAATAACTTTGAACATCCCACTTCAACAAACAGACACTGATTTGTCATGCTTCAGAAAAGCATGGTAATGAAAAAGATTGACGATAAACAGTTTCTAAAGGTGTAACATATTTTATCAGCAACAGCATGGTATTTGTATTTTGGCATCCTAGAATAAAAGGTATTAGCTTCTGCACACTACTCAGCACAAAATGTAATTCCCTAAGTACTAAGACTTTTCAGCTCAAGGAAACATTATGGAAACATTCTGACTTCAAGAAAAGTAGGAGAAAAAATACAAATACAGTATATTACTAGAAACAGAAAATGATATTTGCAACAGTGCATAAAATATATATATATAAAAAAAAAAAAACGAGAAGTAAAATATAAAAAGAGTTTCAATCTTGTAATAAGAAAACGGAGTACTCCCTTCAGTATGTACGTTTTTTAAACATTTTGACTTGGTTTTCAGGCAGGGCTTACTCACCCTACATGTGGGGGTACCTCTTCCCATGTACATCAATGCTCAGGACCAGATGGGGCCGTGTTCATAAGAATGTCAACATTATGGCAGTACCCCAAATTAAAGATGAGCTGTGCATTGTGTGCAGTAGTTAAATATACAGAGTTCCTCTGTGGGCATTACAACCCCTGTCAGTACACACTTTCTCCGGTGTACAGTATGTCACATTTAGGAAGGACACTGCTGATCCCATGCCCTCTCCACCAGTCCAGCCACCTCACTTCCAGTGACAGAATGGGGTACAACCGAGAACTAGCATGGACATCTGCATGCTCAAAATTAACTCCTTCTTTCTTTCATACCATGTAGCTAGGTATATGGGGCCCTAGCTCCCTTTGCAAGTTACACACACACACAAACAGAAAACCCCCATATATACCATCCTTTGCCCACAGTTGATCCAGAGGGAGGAAAAAAAAAACCAATAGAACGATCCAGTTCGCACCGGGGGGGGGGACGACATCCTTCCTTATTCCCCATGGGTCAATCGGATATTTCCTGGATCAATTACACCTTTTGTTATTATCTCTAAATAGTATTATCCCGTTATAATTTGTGCACTTAGGAAAATATCCAGTTATTTTTTAAAAGCACTACTGAGCTGGCCACAACCAGTTCAGAGTTTGGGAGAGGTGAAACATACCTTATGAAGCCTTATATCCTCCTCCTTGTATTCTTCATCGCAGGGATTGAGGCAGAAGGCAAAGGCTCCTACTGACCTTAAGACAGAAACAAGTCCTCCTCTTCCCCCTACTGCTATACCTTCATTGCTCGGTTTAATAACCCTTATGCCCTGTACACACGATCGGATTTCCGATGGAATAAAATCCGATGGAATTTTCCGTCGGAATTCCGATGAAGCTGACTTCCATCAGTCTTGCATACACACCATCAGCCAAAATTCCGACCGTCCAAAACGCCGTGACCTACAACATGTACGACGGCACTATAAATGGGAAGTTCAAATCCAATGGCGCCACCCTTTGGGCTGCTTTTGCTGATTTTGTGTTACCGCGTGTTAGTAAAAGTTTGGTGTTAGCCGATTCGCGCTTTTCAGTCTCCGTGCTTTTCAGTCCGTTACAGCATGACGAATGTGCTATCTCCATTACCAAGTTTTACCAGAACGAGCGCTCCCGTCTTCTAATTTAGTCTGAGCATGCGTGGATTTTTCTCCGATGGAGTTCCATACAGACGATCAGAATTTCGCATCGTTTTTTTTCCATCGGAAAAATTTAAAACATGTTCTATTTTTTTACACCGATGGAAAAAAGTCAGATGGGGCCCACACACAATCGTTTTTTCCGATGAAAAAAGTCCATCGTGTGTACAGGGCATTATAGTGTCTGCTCCTGAAGAGACATGAGATTGCATCACTTATCATATCACAGCTCATTATTCCGGTTACCACTTCTAAAGGTGTCAAAATGCCACACACATCTTAACCACTTCCCGCCCAGTCAATAGCGAATTGACGTCCGGGAAGTGGTTGCAATATCGATACTGGACGTCATATGACGTCCTGCAGGATATTGCCTTGCGCGCGCCCGCGGGGGCGCGCAGCGCGGTGATCGGGGACGGCATGTGTCCCTCGGACACAGCGCTTCCCCGATCACGGTAAACAGCCAATTTCATTGGCTGTTTACCATGTGATCGGCTGTGTCAAAGTCACAGCCGATCACCTGTCAAAACAAACACGGCTTGCACAGCGGGTATCGGGGCAGGCGAGTGTCCCTTGGACACAGCGCGTCCCCGATCAGAGTAAACAGCCAATGAATTGGCTGTTTACCACGTGACCGGCTGTGTCCAATCACAGCCGGTCACAAATGTAAACAAACTCCACAGGAGTTACTACCTGATCCCTGCTCTCTCCTCACACACCGATCTGTGAGGAGAGAGAAGAGATCAGTAAGTTAGCTCAGTGTAGTTTGTCTACATAAATTTACAGTGCACAACACGCCCCCCCCCCATAAAGAGAACCTGTCACACAGCCCAGCATATCAATCAGCCCAGCCAATCAGCCCATCTGTCAATCAGCCCATCTGTCATCAGCCCATCTGTCAATCAATCAGCCCATCTGTCAATCAATCAGCCCATCTGTCAATCAATCAGCCCATCTGTCAATCAATCACCCCACCTGTCAATCAATCACCCCATCTGTCAATCAATCAACCCATCTGTCAATCAATCAATCAGCCCATCTGTCAATCAATCAGCCCATCTGTCAATCATCTGTCACAGGCCCACCTCCATCGGTACCGCCATTGGCACCGCCACACAGGCTACCAGTACCGCCATCGGTACCAGTACCACCACCAGTACCGCCACCAGGCCCAGCATCTATACTGCCACACAGGCCTGCTACCAGTATCACCACTAGTGCCGCCATCGGTACCACCACCAGTACCACCACCCGTACCACCGTCGGTAGTGCCACCACCACCTGTACCACCACCTGTACTGCCATCGGTACCATCACCACCCGTACCACCACCACCTGTACCGCCATCGGTACCACCACCACCTGTACCGCCATCGGTACCACCACCACCCATACCGCCATCGCTACCACCACCACCCGTACCGCCACCTGTACCGCCATCGGTACCGCCACCACCACCACCACCCGTACCGCCATCGGTACCACCACCACCTGTACCGCCATTGGTACCACCACCACCCATACCGCCATCGGTACCACCACACAGGCCCACCACTAATACCTCCATCGGTACTACCACACAGACAGCCACCACTACCACCAGCAGTACCATTACACAGGCCCACCAATAAGCACTGCCATAATGTCCCAAAGGGTTTACACACCTGAGGAGGCATATGCCATTCTTGCCATGTCGGATGATGAGAACAGCGGGGAGCTCCCATTATCCGATTCTGGTTCGGAATACGAGCCAATGGAGGATAGTGGCTCAGAGTCCGAGTCCCCGGAGGAAACCGTCCCTCCCAAAAGAATGCGATCGGCACCAAGATCAGCACCAAGATCAGCACCAAGATCAGGAGAACTGCCCACCACCAGCAGCGCCATACCCCAGGAAGAGGAGCCCAGTACAAGCAATGGAAATGCACTCCCAACCCGAAGAATCCAGCCCCAATCCTACCTTCCCGATGCCCTGGCAAACCCCTTATGGTTGCCTGCCAACTCAGGATCCGCTATCATCCCCCCTTTCACCGCACAGCCAGGTGTGCAGCCCGACACTACAAATTTTTCTAAATTTGATTATTTTTGTTTATTTTTCCCACAAGATTTGCTGCAGAATATAGTGGATCAAACAAATCTGTATGCATCCCAATTTATTGCTGCCAACCCCGATTCTTCCTACGCCCGCATGTTCCAGTGGCGGCGTCTAACATTGGAGGAATTTAAATTATTTTTGGGCCTTATGTTCAATATGGGGCTTACAAAAAAGAACGAAGTCCATTCATATTGGTCCAAACGCCCCATCCAACACATGCCCATATATTCCGCTGTCATGTCCAGGAAAAGATACGACATGATTATGCGCTTTCTCCACTTCAATGACAATTCACAGTGCCCTCCCCGAGATCATCCCAACTACGACAAATTGTACAAGATACGCCCCCTAATCAATGCCTTTTCCCAGCGATTTGAAGAAGTTTTCATCCCAGACCAAAAAATTTGTGTGGACGAGTCCCTCGTACATTTCACCGGCCGACTGCAGTTCAAGCAGTACATACCAAGCAAGAGAGACAGGTATGGGTTAAAATTAAATAAATTATGTGATCGAGCCACTGGATACGTCTGCAAATTCAGGATCTACGAAGGCAAAGACTCCCAGCTCCAGCCCCGTGCTTGCCCCATATATATTGGAACCAGTGGGAAAATTGTCTGGGAGTTGGCATACCCCCTGTTCGGAAAAGGTTACCATTTATATGTTGATAATTATTATACCAGCCTGCCCCTTTTTCGCCACCTTTACAGTAAACAAACCCCGGCCTGCGGTACCTTCAAAAAAAACCGGAAGGGATTCCCACAAAATTTATTGACAAAAAAATTGCGACCTGGAGAATCGGCATCCATGAGGAACGAGGAGGTGTTGGCCATGAAGTGGAGGGACAAGAAAGATGTCCACATCCTCTCTACAATCCACAATGACACCATGGTGGAGATCCCAAGAAGACGCGGCTCCATTGTAAAGCCTGAATGTGTCCACGACTACAATTTGTACATGGGGGGGGTGGATTTAAATGACCAGATGCTACAGCCCTACTTATCAACCAGAAAGTCCCATTATTGGCACAAAAAAGTTGCGTTTCACCTGTTTCACATGGCCCTTTTTAATTTGTTTGTCTGCTACCAAAAAGCAACTCAAAATCACCGACTCCACTACCTCCAATATATCGAAGATATCATCGATGCCCTCATTTACCAACAAGATCCCGCCCCAGGAAGCATTCGCTCTGATAGTGTGAGTCGGCTTCAGGAGCGACACTATCCCTTTAGCATCCCCCCCACAGAATCTGGAAGAAGACGCCAAAAGAAATGCCGTGTATGCAGCAGAGGAGGAGTAAGAAGAGACACCAGCTATTATTGTCCCGATTGTCCCTCCCAACCTGGCCTGTGCATCGGAAATTGCTTCAAAAATTATCATACATCCATTAGTTCCCCTTATTATTAACAGACTGCCACTTCCCTATTTGCCTGCTACCATGTTACTAACTACCTTCCATGTTAATTAACTGACCCTGGCCTGTTTACCGACGATGCCTCTGCCTGCCGATTTAAACCACATTTCTGACTTCCACGTGTACCGACCTTGGCCTGTTAATCGACCATGTTTTTGCCTGCCACTTGGACTGATCTTTTGGCCATCTACTTTTAGTACACAGGGGTCTCACATATGTGAGGGGTTTCAGAATAGCGTTCTGAGTAGAGAAAACCAGTTTTTCGTTTTCTGTGCTCCAAGAACAGGGTCTGGTTGCCCGGAGGCTTCAAAGCGATTTGGGTGGGAGAAGCCTCTACCCCTGTCCCCCTGGCCCTAAGCTTGATGGTCCTTCCTGCTGCCTGGACCAATAATTTGGCTGTGCTGACCATATTACTGCCTGTAATGACCCATGACATTATGGACCATGTTTCTTCCTGCTGCTTGGACCAATACTTTGGCTGTGTTGACCATATATCTGCCTGCTGCCTCTACTAACTTTGGACAGCATTTCTGCCGGGATACCTCTGCCTGCTACCTGGACCTGTGCTTTGGCTGTGCTCTGGCTGTGCTGACAGTATCTCTGCCTGTGCGAACTATGGACAGTATTCCTGCCTGCTGCCTGGATGATTGCTTTTGCTGTCGCTGACCTCATCCCTGCCTGCTGCCTGGACCGATGCTCTCCTCTGTGGACCACTGCACTTCTAAAACCACAGGTAATCTTTTGTTATTTGGTATGTACCTGCTATGTGTTAGATATATGAAGGGCCTTCAAAAATGTGATCGGTAGTCAGAAAATGATATGTGCAATTAATGCTGCTAGAATGCCTGGAGGTGCTACTTGGATGTTGGGCCTCTGTATGTGGCCAGGCTGTGTAAAAGTCTCAAACATGTGGTATCGCCATACTCAGGAGGAGTAGCAGAATGCATTTTGGGGTGTAATTTTTGCTATGTACATATTATGTGTTAGAAATATCTTATAAATTGACAACTTTGTGTAAAAAAAATGCATTTTAATTTTTTCTCCACATTTTCCAAAACCTTCTGGAAAAAAATGAACCGTTCAAAAGACTCATAATGCCTCATAGATTATACGTTGGGGTGTGTGCTTTCAAAAATGGGGTCGTTTTGTGGAAAATTCTATTGTCCTGGTGCTCCAGGGCCTTCAAAATTGTAATAGGTGGTTGAGAAAGGATATGTGCGATTTATGCTTGTAGAACGCCTGAAAGTGCTACTTCAATGTTGGGCCTCTGTATATGGCCAGGCTGTGTAAAAGTCTCACACATGTGGTATCGCTATACTCAGGAGGAGTAGCAGAATGCATTTTGGGGTGTTATTTTTGCTATGTATATGCTATGCGTTAGAAATATCTTATAAATGGACAACTTTGTGTAAAAAAAATGCATTTTAATTTTTTCTCCACATTTTCCAAAACCTTCTGGAAAAAAATGAACCGTTCAAAAGACTCATAATGCTTCATAGATTATACGTTGGGGTGTGTGCTTTCCAAAATGGGGTCATTTTGTGGAAAATTCTATTGTCCTGGTGCTCCAGGGCCTTCAAAATTGTAATAGGTGGTTGAGAAAGGATATGTGCGATTTATGCTTGTAGAACGCCTGAAAGTGCTACTTCAATGTTGGGCCTCTGTATATGGCCAGGCTGTGTAAAAGTCTCACACATGTGGTATCGCTATACTCAGGAGGAGTAGCAGAATGCATTTTGGGGTGTTATTTTTGCTATGTATATGCTATGCGTTAGAAATATCTTATAAATGGACAACTTTGTGTAAAAAAAATGCATTTTCATTTTTTCTCCACATTTTCCAAAACCTTCTGGAAAAAAATGAACCGTTCAAAAGACTCATAATGCTTCATAGATTATACGTTGGGGTGTGTGCTTTCCAAAATGGGGTCATTTTGTGGAAAATTCTATTGTCCTGGTGCTCCAGGGCCTTCAAAATTGTAATAGGTGGTTGAGAAAGGATATGTGCGATTTATGCTTGTAGAACGCCTGAAAGTGCTACTTCAATGTTGGGCCTCTGTATATGGCCAGGCTGTGTAAAAGTCTCACACATGTGGTATCGCTATACTCAGGAGGAGTAGCAGAATGCATTTTGGGGTGTCATTTTTGCTATGTATATGCTATGCGTTAGAAATATCTTATAAATGGACAACTTTGTGTAAAAAAAATGCATTTTCATTTTTTCTCCACATTTTCCAAAACCTTCTGGAAAAAAATGAACCGTTCAAAAGACTCATAATGCTTCATAGATTATACGTTGGGGTGTGTGCTTTCCAAAATGGGGTCATTTTGTGGAAAATTCCATTGTCCTGGTGCTCCAGGGCCTTCAAAAGTGTAATAGGTGGTTGAGAAAGGATATGTGCGATTTATGCTTGTAGAACGCCTGAAAGTGCTACTTCAATGTTGGGCCTCTGTATATGGCCAGGCTGTGTAAAAGTCTCACACATGTGGTATCGCTATACTCAGGAGGAGTAGCAGAATGCATTTTGGGGTGCCATTTTTGCTATGTATATGCTATGCGTTAGAAATATCTTATAAATGGACAACTTTGTGTAAAAAAAATGCATTTTCATTTTTTCTCCACATTTTCCAAAACCTTCTGGAAAAAAATGAACCGTTCAAAAGACTCATAATGCTTCATAGATTATACGTTGGGGTGTGTGCTTTCCAAAATGGGGTCATTTTGTGGAAAATTCCATTGTCCTGGTGCTCCAGGGCCTTCAAAAGTGTAATAGGTGGTTGAGAAAGGATATGTGCGATTTATGCTTGTAGAACGCCTGAAAGTGCTACTTCAATGTTGGGCCTCTGTATGTGGCCAGGCTGTGTAAAAGTCTCACACATGTGGTATCGCTACACTCAGGAGGAGTAGCAGAATGTATTTTGGGGTGTAGTTGCAATTATGCATATGCTGTGTGAGAGAAAAAAACTGTTAATATGACCAGTTTGTGTAAAAAAATAAAAAAAATAAATAAATTTTCCCAAGAATTGTGGGAAAAAAATACAACTTCAAAAAACTCACCACGCCTCTTAGTAAATACCTTGGACTGTCTACTTTCCAAAAAGGGGTAATTTTGGGGTATTTGTACTTTCCTCGCTTGTTAGTGTCTCAAGAAATGAGATATCCCTTCAGTACATCAGGCGTGATCAGATGTGATAAATTTTCAGTGATTGCCACCATAGTTTGTAGACTCTATAACTTTCACAAAGACCAAATAATATACACTAATTTGGGTTAATTTTACCAAAGATATGTAGCAGTATACATTTTGGCACAAATTTATGAAGAAAAATTACTTATTTGCAAAATTTTACAATAGAAACTAAAAAAAAGTTTTTTTTTTTTTTTTAAATTGCTGTTTTTTTGCTTATATCGCAAAAAATAAAAAACCCAGTGGCGATTAAATACCACCAAAAGAAGCTCTATTTGTGAGAAGAAAATGATAAAAATTTTGTTTGGATACAGTGTAGCATGACTAAGTAATTGTCATTCAAAGTGTGAGAGTACTGAAAGCTGAAAATTGGTCTGGGCGGGAAGGTGCATAAGTGCATGGTATTGAAGTGGTTAAACCACTGATGCAGTTTTCTAGATCCCATACCATAATCACACAAGTAATCATTGATGAACCACTACTGCATCATATTTTGCATTGAGTTACAGTATTTGCCAGTATAACATATCAGCCAGTTTTCAGACAGCTAGTGTTAGTGCTGCATTTCTGCCAGGCAAACATTGGTGGGGTATGACACAGGACTTCTTGGAAAGCAGGGTACCTAACCACATGCAAAAAGGGAGGCTGCATAGGTTCTAGGACACATTAAGGTGTTTCTCCCACTGAGCTTTGTGGTGCAGAGCCATATGTCTCCTCATTTATATAGGGTCCAAATGGCTGGTACATTTACCATGGCTTATATGTATGCTGTTTGTTCACTAAGATTCTCTAACAAACTTCTGAGGGCTACACAGAACAGGTGTATTTATACTGAGATTCAATTACACACAGGTGGGTTCTATTTACTAATTAGGTGACTTCTGAAGGCTATTGGTTCACTAGATTTTAGTTAGGGGTATCAGAGTAAAGGGGGCTGAGTACAAATGCACGCCACGCTTTTCAGATATTTATTTGTAAAAAATGTTGCAAACCATTTATCATTTTCTTTCCACTTCACAATTATGTGCCACTTTGTGTTGGTCTATCACATAAAATACATTTACGTTCTTGGTTGTAACATGATAATAATGGAAAATTTGAAAGGATATGAATACTTTTTCAAGGCACTGTGTATATATATATATATATATATATATATATATATATATATATAGCCACCCTGAAACAGAAAAGCCAAATATACCCTGTCTCTATATAATTTGGTCCACTCACCACTTTGTCCGGCATAACCTGTTCACCCCCTACTACTTCAAAGTGCAAAAATTCTGCCTCTACATTTGGAATAAATGGGATAACATAACATTAATGGCAATAGGGGGAATAAAAGATGTAGTGCTTTGGTGCACAATACATTAGAACACGACCTTGCAAGCAATAGATAACTCTGCCTGTGTCAGCGGCAAGTGTACAGTGGGAACCACAAATGTAAAAAAAAGACCCTAGTACTAACAAACAAATAGAATATATTTGTTGGGGGAGGAGGTTATATTACTCCAAAACTGCATACAATTATATTTCTTTATATATATATATATATATATATATATATATATATATACACACACACAATGCCTTAAACAAGTATTCATACCCCTTTGAAATTTTACACATTTTGTCATGTTACAACCAAAAAAAATTTAAGTGTATTTTATTGGGATTTTATGTAATAGACCAACACAATGTGGCATATAATTGTGAAATGGAAGAAAAAATATAAATGGTTTTCAAAATTATTTTACAAATAAATAAAGAGTCAATACTTTGTAGAACCACCTTTCGCTGCAATTACTGCTGAAAGTCTTTTTGGGTATGTCTCTACCAGATTTGCACATCTAGAGAGTGACATTTTGGCCCATTCTTCTTTGCAAAATAGCTCAAGCTCCATGGATGGAGAGCGTCTGTGAACAGCAGTTTTCAAGTCATGTCACAGATTCTCAGTTGGATTTAGGCCTGGACTTTGACTGGGCGTTTTTAACACTTGAATATGCTTTGATCTAAACCATTTCATTGAAGCATTGGCTGTATGTTTAGAGTCATTGCCCCAGTCTCAAGTCTTTTGCAGAATATAAAAGGTTTTCATCTAAGATTGCCCTGTATTTGGCTCCATCCATCTCCCCATCAACTCTGACCAGTGAGTACACTCTAAAGCCCTGTACACACGATCGGATTTTCTATGGATTCTAATCCGATGGATTTTTCCATCGGAAATCCGATGAAGCTGACTTCCATCAGTCTTGCCTACACACCATCAGTCAAAAATCCGACCGTCCCAAACGCTGTGACGTAAAACACTCCGACAAGCCAAGAAAAATTAAGTTCAGTGCTTCTGAGCATGCGTCGACTTGATTCTGAGCATGCGTGGGTTTTTTGCGTGGGTTTTTTGTCTGATGGAGTTCCACACAGACGATCGGAATTTGCTATAATTTTTTTTCCCATCAGATACATTTAAAACATGTTCTATTTTTTCTCACCAATGGAAAAAAGACCGATGGGGCCCATACACGATCGGTTTGTCCGATGAGAAAAGTCCATCGGACTGTTTTCATCAGTAAAACCGATCGTGTGTACACGGCATAAGTGAAAATGTCCAAATTGGGCCCAATTAACCAGTTTCCCTCCCCGGTGTCATGTGACTCGTTAGTGTTACAAGGGTCTCAGGTGTGAATGTGGAGCAGGTATGTTAAATTTGGTGTTATCGCTCTTACTCTCTCATACTGGTCATTGGAAGTTCAACATGCCACCTCATGGCAAAGAACTCTCTGAGGATCTGAAAAATAGAATTGTTGCTCTACATAAAAATGGCCTAGGCTATAAGAAGATTGCCAAAACCCTGAAACTGAGCTTTTTGTTCTCTGCTTACAAAACTTTTTACATCTTTTTTTTTTTTTTTTAGCTATGAACTATGGCTGGCTGGAAATGTAATTCTTACGGCAATTAATTTTCATTCTGGGAATATTCACCCAATTCCCATGGGAAACTACAAGGAATTGTTCAAAAACTTAAGTTGAACTTATATGAGTCATAATAACAGAGATTTGTAGACCTATAAAGCCCAATCATCTTTCCTGTAGTTATTTAAAATGTCAGAAGTATGAACTTGTATTAAATATAAGTGTCACTTTTTGCATTATATTGCTTGCAAAACAAGGGTCATACTTCTAAATTACCTAAAATATCTAAAATATTTACATAATAGAAGTAGCTTTGGTAAGCTGTGAAACATTGTTAACATAAGTCTAGCTATACCTAGGGTTGCCACCTGCACGGGATTCACCCGGACAGTCCGGGTTCTGAATCATCTGCCCGGTTTTCAGACTCTCTGAAACCCGGACAGACCATCAGTCAGGGGGGAGCTCCATTAACATATGTGTCACTGTGGAGACAGCAGCAGTGTCACTGCTTCTCCATAAAAACACTGTGCTGGGGTAATTTGTTAGAATCTTAAGCTTATTCTATCCTGTCTCCCCCCCCTCCAGGCTCCTGCAGGGTCTCTCTTATCAGTGACTTACTCCCCCCCCCCTCCAATCACTAGTGAGGTGTGCTTACCCGGGAGGCGGAGCTGAGGGGAGATCACGTCGGGCTGGATCTGCTCACACTACATGCAGGGAAGAGGTGAGCTGAGAGTTTTTGTCTGAGGAGTCTCCTGGGGTGGAAATCTGACATTATTTGTTTGGCAGGAGTTACTGTGAAGGGTTAAGGGGACAGGAGGATCGGGAGTGTGTCTGAAGATATCTTCCTCCAAGCCTCCTCTGTCTATACAAACATCCCCCATCCTCAGTCCAGATAATGTGCAGTAATTTATGACCATTCATTAACCCTGTGTGTATGTGGAAAGTGTAAACTTCTGATTGTACAGAGCCTGGATAACACAGAGATATATGAATGGTCATCCATTACCTTCACATCATCTGTACATACAGAGTGCTGGGGGCTGGGAGTTTTCATTGTTGTAAATATTAGTGGGTGAGTACAATAGCTTTTGTTTTTATATACATCACTATTTCTCACCCCCCCCCAGACCACTTCATACATCCAGCTGGCATCATCCCCTCCACACTCCTCTACTATACATACTACCCCCACCATCCCCTCCGCACTCCTCTCCTACACATACTACCTCCCCCATCATCCCCTCCGCACTCCTCTACTACACATACTACCCCCATCATCCCCTCCACACTCCTCTACTATACATACTACCCCCATCATCCCCTCCGCACTCCTCTCCTACACATACTACCCCCACCATCCTCTCCGCACTCCTCTCCTACACATACTACCCCCACCATCCCCTCCGCACTCCTCTCCTACACATACTACCCCTACCATCCCCTCCGCACTCCTCTCCTACACATACTACCCCCACCATCCTCTCCGCACTCCTCTACTACACATACTACCCCCACCATCCTCTCTGCACTCCTCTCCTACACATACTACCCCCACCATCCTCTCCGCACTCCTCTACTACACATACTACCCCCACCATCCTCTCCGCACTCCTCTCCTACACATACTATCCCCACCATCCCCTCCGCACTCCTCTCCTACACATACTACCCCCACCATCCCCTCCGCACTCCGCTCCTATACATACTTCCCCCACCATCCCCTCCACACTCCTCTCCTACACATACTACCCCCACCATCCCCTCCGCACTCCCCTCCTATACATACTACCCCCACCACCCCCTCCTCACTCTTCTCCTGTACATACTACCCCCACCATCCCCTCCGCACTCCTCTACTACACATACTACCCCCACCATCCCCTCAGCACTCTTCTCCTCTACATACTTCCCCCACCATCCCCTCCGCACTCCTCTACTACACATACTACCCCCACCATCCCCTCCGCACTCCTCTAGTACACATACTACCCCCACCATCCCCTCCGCACTTCTCTCCTACACATACTACCCCCACCATCCCCTCCGCACTCTTCTCCTGTACATACCCCCATCATACCCACCACACTCCTTCTGCCACACTGCATGTTGGCTCCCATGAGACAGCCATCTTTAAACCTGGGGGTCCCATGATCTTCAGTTGCCCGGAGGCCCCAAGAGTTATCAGTCCACCCCTGGCCCAGACTGTGGCTACCCAGCACGGTTGCTCACTGCAATTGTAAGCCAAGAGTGTCAACTTTTTTGACTCTGATGTAAAGGGGTACTCTTGTGATTAACTCCATATGATTAGAAATGTTATTTAATCACAAAATATATGTATAGTTTATACTACATAAATACATAAAAATTGCCTTGCATTGTACAGAGCTAATGAATTTAATGTACTACTGATTTTTTTTTTTTTAATTGCCGTCCGCTGCTAATGTGTTCGGGTTTGGCTTGAAGAAAAGGTGGCGACCCTACACGCGCGCACCCGGCTCGGGAACACAGATCACATACATATAAGGGATCCTGCGCAGCGCGGCCACCCTGTAGCAGTAAAACTGATATGGGGCGGTCGGGAACTGGGTAATGCATGAAGTAGGTGGCTAAATATTGCAGTGCATCATATCTTGGTGTGATTCGGGGAGTAGTACAATGTGTGTGTCTTATGTTTTGCTGAAGAAGAGGAGTGAGAAGATCGTTGCTATGTTTATAAAATGTAATAATCGTGCCATCGGGCCCAGCCTCTTCCCAGATGGCAGGCTTCACACCACCCGAAAACACAGGGCTTTATTCAGTGTTAACGCAGGGGGTCTGTCTATTGTTGCCAGCTGCAGGGGATCCATTTTACTGCTTTTCTTTTCATTAACCTCTTCAATACCAGACACTTTCACCCCCAATTTTCAGTTTTCAGTGCTGTCACAGTTTGAATGACAATTGCGCGGTCATGTAACACTGTACCCAAATGACATTTTTATAAAAAAAATTCACACAAATAGAGCTTTTGGTGGCATTTAACCACTTGCCGACCTGCTGCCGTCATTATACTGCGACAGGTTGGCACGATCCCGTGAGCCGTCGTAGCTGTATGTCGGCTCCGTTAAGCGGGATAGTAGGCGTGCACGCGCTGAACTGCGGGGGTGCCGATGCTCGTGACCAGTAAACACACACATCCATGTTCTGTGAGGAGAGGAGATGTAGATCGTAAGTTCCTAATAGCTAGGATTCTGGAACCACGATCTTTCATCTCCTATAGTGAGTCCCCTCCTCCCACAGGTAGAACACTAGGGAACACAGTTAACCCCTTGATCGCCCCCTGGTGTTAACCCCTTCCCTGCCAGTGACATTTTTACTGTAATCAGTGCATTTTAATAGCATAAATGCCAATGGTCCCAAAAATGTGTCAAAAGTGTCCGATGTGTCCGCCATAATGTCACAGTCCTGATAAAAATCGCAGATCTCTGCCATTACTAGTAAAAAAAATATTAATAATATAAATGCCATAAATCTATCCCCTATTTTGTAGACGCTACAAAAGCCCCCGGAAGGGACTGCTCAATGACCAGGCCATTTTTTGCGATACGGCACTGCTTCGATTTAACTGACAATTGTGCGGTCGTGCAAAGCTGTACCCAAACAAAATTGATGTCATTTTTTTCCCCACAAATAGAGCGTTCTTTTGGTGGTATTTGATCATCTCTGCGGTTTTTATTTTTTGCTATAAACAAAAGAGTGACAATTTTGAAAAAAACACAATATTTTGTACTTTTCGCTATAATAAATATCCCTTTTTTTTAAAAAAAAAGGAAATTTTTTCCTCAGTTTAGGCCGATATGTATTCTACATATTTTTGGTAAAAAAAAAATCGCAATAAGCGTATATTGATTGGTTTGCGCAAAAGTTATAGCGTCTACAAAATAGGGGGTAGTTTTATGGCATTTTTATTATTATTTTTTTTACAAGTATTGGTGGCGATCTGAAATTTTTATTGAGACTGCAATATTGCGGCGGACAAATTGGACACTTTTGACACATTTTTGGGACCATTCACATTTATACAGCGATTAGTGCTATAAAAATGCACTGATTACTGTATAAATGTCTCTGGCAGGGAAGGGGTTAACACGAGGGGGCGATCAAGGGGTTCACTGTGTTCCCTCACTGTGTTCTAACTGTAGAGGGGATGGGACTTACTAGGGGAAGAGAGAGATCGGTGTTCATACTTTGTATGAACACACGATCAGTCTCTTCTCCCCTGATGAGTGGGTGCTAGATGAGTGGGTGTAGCTGAGCCTAAGAAGCATTGCCACCCTTGGTGGTACAAAAAAGTGGTTACTGCCCCCACCTGTAACTGGTCACTGCAGCAAGAAGCATTGGAAAGGCAAACACATAAAAATAACAAAGACATTTCCACGCTCAACTTACCGACCAGCCTGCGACCAACCGAATTGACCTGTTGAGCAGCATGTGTCAAAGACAGGGGTTTAGTTGCACACATTTACAAATACATGCGTAAGCCACAGAGCCACGGCAAGGCACCCCATTTTCTGTGGACCCTCTTGGTGGTGGATGAGTGTATGTAGGTGGGGCCAGGGGGTAGTACCATTATGCTGGGCGTGGGGGAGTGAGGGCAGATGAAACTTGGGGGGAAGTTCCACTGGCCACACTGAGCCCGTACCCAGGGTGGTAGCATCCCCTCTTGGTGGTAGATGAGTGTATGTAGGTGGGGCCAGGGGGTAGTACCATTATGCTGGGCATGGGGGAGTGAGGGCAGATGAAACTTGGGGGGAAGTTCCACTGGCCACACTCGCCACATACCCAGGGTGGTAGCGTCCCCTCTTGGTGGTAGATGAGTGCATATAGGTGGGGCAGGGGGTATTACCAGTGCGCTGGGCATGGGGGAGTGAGGGCAGATGAAACTTGGGGGGAAGTTCCACTGGCCACACTCACCCCCTACCCAGGGAGGTAGTGTCCCCTCTTGGTGGTAGATGAGTGGGTGTATTGGGTTGTGAGGCAGTTGATCCAGAGGAAGGCGAAAAACCCCAGCAAAAACATGATCCAATGTGCTCCAGCTGGGGAAAAAATTCCTTCCTGATCCCTGAGAGGCAATCGAATATTTCCTGGATCGGCCCTGTGTGGGGGGGTGGGCAATTGGAGCCCCACCCTCAGTGGTAGGTGAGTGTAGATGTGGGTGTCAGTGTGTGGAGAGCAGAGAAGGAGGGACCATCCCCCACACAGAGCTCCAGAGGGAGGAGTCATTGTCCGGACAACAGGCGGGTCACGGCGTGTCTGTGTAATCTGCCGCCTCTGCTCAGGCTTTACAGCCTGTCATAATGTCACCCACCGAGATGTTATTGTGGGTATCTATCATTGAGTCTCTGTAAATGCAGAGAGTAGGTTCAGGGCTTGACAGCCCTTTATAATGTCACCCACTGAGATGTTATTGTGGGGATCTATCATTGAGACTGTGAATCCAGGGAGTAATTTCAGGGCTTTACAGCCCGTCATATTGTCATTCACGGAGATGGAATTGTAGGGATCTCCCTGGAATTACAGTTAATGGTAGACTTCACAAACTGTATTGTCATGCAAATTATGTTGTCTCCTTGGCTCCTATATGGCACTCCATTTTTCACTCATAAAAGTGAACCCATTGAAGTACATCTGATGCTCTGCTGGAATTGGTGGCTTTAGGGCTTCAGAGTCCGTCATAAGGTCAGCCACTGAGATGAAATCATTGGTATCAATTGCTGGACCCTACAAAGAAAAAACATTGATCAGTTTTATTCGTCAATATGTAAAAAGCCCTGGGATGTCATATAACCCCATGACTGTAAGATACATGATAGTGTAAAGTAACATCAGTCTACATTCCCAAAAGTGTCAAGAAAGAGCATATCTGCCCCAAACAGACATTTTTGCTTCAGTCATTATAGTACACTAATATTATCCATTAGCTATTAAATATGTTTGATATTGCTCAAACTTCTCACTAATGTAGTTCCTTATATCAATTGGCCCCCGTTCACACCGGTGCGACTTGTCGTGCGATTTGACGTTTCCAAATTCCATGATAAGTCGCACCACATTGTCCGCAATGGAACCATTCATATTGCCCTGACTTTTGTCGCAGCGATTATGAAAAAGATTCCTGCACTACTTTTTACAGACTTCATCGCGACTTGCATAGATTTCTTTTAATTGAAGTCGCAAACCTCAGTGAAATTGGCAGCGCAAATTGCACTGATGTGTGGCTTTGAAATTGCTCTTCAGTAGTGGGACTTCAAAGCCGCACCGGTGTGAACCAGGGCTAAAGGGCATAATAATGTAGCCCTCTTCTCTATAACACTACAGATTCTGCTTAGAATTGTATACTTACTGGTTCCATCCCAAATGGTGGTGGTAGCTTTCCAGTTTTTAACTCTGACCAATCAACTGTGCTGAAAAATGGATGGTTGCGAAGGTTTCTTGTCAGCTGTTCACGCATCACTTGATCTTTGCATAAGAGCTGTAAAAATATATATATAAAAGTTTAAGGGCATAAACAAATGACCAATTTCATCTGGTCCTTTTATTTAATAATGTTTTATCCTCAGTACTATGTCTTTCAATTCATATATTGTTCCACATCAACTTGTGTGAAGTATCTGCTAATAGGCCACTAAAATGTTTTGGAACAACCATTTCTCATTTTTATAATTGTGATTTCTGGACAGGAATTATGTAATGTTTTATGTCCAGGCAATATCCAAAGATCTAGCTATAAATGGGAATTTGGTTACTGTATAGAGTAACAGCTTTGTAAAGTGCACCTATAGGTTGTGTTCTGTCTAATGCGTACGATTTCCTCTCTTCTCCCCACTATAAATAGAAAAGTACTTACTCTCTCAATGAGGTCTCGTAGTTCAGGATCTATGTTCTCTGGGTAAACTGGTGTATCCATACACACTCTTGCGTGCACCGTCTCGTATTCCTCACTGTCAGGAAATGGCTGTGAGCCCACTGCCATCTCGTAGATTATACATCCAAGTGAGAAATAGTCAGCTATTTTGTTGCAGGGTTCACATCGATGAACCTCTGGGGCCATGTATGGTGGAGTGCCGACACCATCGGTGACCGTTCTGGATCCGAACATGCCTGCCTCCGCTATGCCAAAGTCAGCTACTTTAACATGGCCGCGCTATCCAAGAGTACATTGTCTGGTTTTATGTCTCTATGCACAACGCCCCTGGAATGTAGATGTTGAATTCCACACAATATTTCCGCTGCAAGGAATCTGATATGGAAAAAAATAAATAAGGTTTAACACCGTAACATGTCAACAGTTCTAGAAGCCAACAAAACAAATTGTTTTTATGGTATACTAAATGAATATAATGGTGAGAAGAGGTTTTCAGTGACTGGTCCAAGTTTTAGTCTCTATTGAAGCTAAAATAATTGGTTCAGAGATTGTCAATATGGAAGGACACACATGGAAAATATGTATGTCCTGATTCATCTTTCCATTCCTATCATCACTGGTATCCCTCTCACCCTAAACATACTTATAATAAGCAACGCTTACCTTGTGATGGCCACATCTAATGGGGCTTTGGCTTTAATCAGTGAACTGAGTTCTCCTCCACTTAAATACTCCATGACAAAAAAAAATGTAATCCTGTAGAAGAGAGAAGAGAAAAAAAAGTTTAAATTCATACAGACATCATTTGTACCCTGGATTCTCACTCTGATTGATTTGTTTCCTTTGCTAAGATGAAATGGTCTTCATGCCATTATTCCTAGTTAGCAAGGTAATAGGTGTGAGGATCTGGGTGGATAATAGGACTTGGCATTTGGTAAGCAGGTGGTGAAAGGTGAAGATACTTACTTCTGTCTGGAACGTGGCAAAGGCATGAGTGAGAAAGCGGTTATCCTTGCACATCTCTAGCACTTGGCGCTCGATTTGGACGCAGCTGGGATCTTCCTCAATTAGGACCCGTTTCTTCACCATCTTGACTGCCAGAAGCTGATCAATGGAAGGATGAGATGCCAACATTACCTATAGAAGAGAAAAGGTTGTTAGATAATTCATAAAGATAGAGAGCCCTAGCTTCCCCCTGATGCATAATACTTCAGATATCATCTCCACTTTTCCTTTCTCTGTCCTGTTTATGGATCTGACTCTTAAGATTGTGATTTACAAAAAGTGGAGAAACTACAGTGCAAATCCATTTTTCAACACAGAGAATAAGGGACTAACATGGATTCTCAGATCAGGTGTATGAAATGGAACTGGGAAACTAGTAGTTTCTGCAGGCGGCATATCCATTTTTCCCATTGTCATAAATTGGTTTGAATATTATAGGCTCAATTTACAAAGCTAAAACAACAGGATTTAGGGGCCTTTTTTTAAAAAAGTGACAGCTATTTTTAGCTATGTGCGATGAGCTTTGAAAAATACTGTCACATAGATGAAAAACAATCTTTTCCTTTGTGTAGCTTTATGAATTAGGCCTGGTTACCAGGCTTTATTCACAAAGCTTTCATACAAGCCTAAGGCACTCTATTATTTCCAGCCATGAAACTATCATTTTCAGGTATCATTGGACTGAGTTGAAAATAGCTGTCAAATATTTTTTTGAAACAAGGATCCTCATCCTGTTAACATTGGGAATTGAGTCGTATGTATTGTGCAATGATCCCAATGAAACATTTCAGATCCTTATAAAGATTAACAGTTATAACAATAAAAAATATCATCAGAAAGGTCTCCTATCTCCTGTACTTTGTATGGATCAGTTAGGGGATTGTGTATCGGGTAACTTACCTTTCCATAAGTCCCTTCTCCAAGCATACGATGGAAGGTGAAGCTCTCAGGAGTCAAAGCATGTGGTGTTGTCCGCATGGATCTTGCAGGTTGGATGTCAATTTTACCTGGAGAGAGAAAGAAATCAGATTACCCCTGTGTACAAGTCATATATTGGCAGTAACACTTATACACAATCAAAGAGTAGAGAGCTGAGAAAATCAGAAACTGGAGTGTGAAAAGTATTAAACAGTCAATGCATTCAAAGGGAATATTTGTTGGGGGTGAATACTAGTGAGCTTAATTTCCTGCTGTCATTATGGTTTCCAGAAATCTCTAACTATACGCTCCCCCATCTGTATTACTCCCCACTATCCCCCTCTTCATTTCTGGTATTTCCTATTCACCCCTCCTCTGGTACACCCTATTTACTCCTCTTCCTATAATCTTAGCAATGCTGGTCCTCATGTTATAGGAAGTTCATCCTCAACCCTCTATGTGCAAGTAGTGTAACAATAATAAATATATATTATAAAATCCTTACCTGCTGAACCTGATGATGATTTGGTTGTCTTTTGGCGTCCTTGACAGCCAAAAGTGGGACAGAGTCTTCTCAGGAACTTCTTGAAGCCCCGCTTCAATGCTTTAAATTTACCAGCCTGTTTGGGTTTAAAAAGGTCTTCTTGGATGTTACTGGCACAGGTCTGTATGTCCTCTGTATCAATGTCCCAGCTTTCTTCAGGTATGAAGTCCATGTCCCATCTTTGCTCTGAATTGGGTTCCCAAGTGACAATGTGCTGTTCTTTCTCCGATTTGGGTTCCCAATCCTCTTCTGTGTTAGAGTCCCATTTCCAAGCTGTTTCAGGGTTCCACTGCTCAGGTGATTCAGGAACCCATGTCTCAGCTGTTTCAAGGTCCCAATTTTCCTCAATTGGCTCCTCTTGGGTGGTATACAGAGGAGCCTGAAATTCTGCTGGGAGTTCATTCTCCCAATTCTCCTCGGTGTCAAGGTCCCAATTTTCTTCCATTGGCTCCTGTTGGGTGGTATATAGAGGATCCTGAAAGTCCTCTGGGAGATCATCCTCCCAATTCTCCTTGGTATCAAGGTCCCAATTTTCTTCAATTGGTTCCTGTTGGGTGATATACAGAGGAGCCTGAAATTCCTCTGGGAGTTTATCCTCCCAAATCTCCTCTGTATCAAGGTCCCAATTTTCTTCCATTGGCTCCTGTTGGGTGGTATTCACAGAAGCATGAAAGTCCTCTGGGAGTTCATCCTCCCAATTCTCCTCGGTGTCAAGGTCCCAATTTTCTTCCATTGGCTCCTGTTGGGTAGTATTCACAGAAGCATGAAAGTCCTCTGGGAGTTCATCCTCCCAATTCTCCTTGGTATCAAGGTCCCAATTTTCTTCCATTGGCTCCTGTTGGGTGGTATTCACAGAAGCATGAAAGTCCTCTGGGAGTTCATCCTCCCAATTCTCCTCATTGGGCTCCTCTTGGATTTTAGTCAGAGAAGCCTCACAGTCATCTGGAAATGTATCCTCATTTTCTTCCTCATTATCAAGGTTGCAATTTTTCCTAGCAGGCTTCTCTTTGGTGTTCAGAGAAGCCTTAGATATGCTATGTAAACAGCCCATTTCCTAAATAAAGAAATTTGCTGCAGACACTCAGAAAACGCTTCCACTCAGGTCAGTGGTAAACAACCTTGTGAGCTCAGGCTGCTGTTGCAGATTCAAATCCTTTCTGCTTCTCCGTGATGTCACTAAGTGGGCAGAGACTTTTCCAGGCAGGTTAGGCTCCGCCCCCTAAGCTAACTGCCACGGCTGTGCAGGAAGCTGGCTGTTGTCAAGGTCACCTGTGGCCAGGTGACAGATGCACACCGTAGGGGGACAGGAGTGCACCGCAAGGTAGTGAACCCTATGGCTGACTGCTGCGGATAGGAAACTGGGTGGTTGTGGAAAGCGGTACCAGAGGAGCACAACCGGGATCCTAACGGAAGCTAGAGCCAAGATTCCCCAGGGCGCAGAGTCTAAGACCCAGCAGGTCTTCTCCAGGGCCTCTAGTGGTGAGGATGTTATGCTGCAGGCTGGGACCAGGTCGCGGCCCCTGGAGTTTCCTAGCTCACGCCCCGTAGGATAAGGGGAAAAGAGGGGAAGCAGCAGCACAAGATATGAGAGAACCGAATAACAAGCTGAAGGTCAGGGGCCACAAGCAGACAAGGATAACGAAAGAACGAGCCAAAGGTCAAGGGTCACGAGCAGACAGGGATAGTCGGGGACAAGCCAAATATGTAACAGAGAGACAGACGTAGCACACGGCAGGCAGGAACCCAAACACACAATGCCTAACAAACACATTGATCAGCAAAGCAGGCTTGCAGTGCACAGGTTAATATAGTGTTCTGTGATAGGGCCTGGGGTGGAGTCTGGCTGGGAGGAGATTATAAAGGAAGCCAGGTGAAAGGGCTCAGGCCTCTAAGATGAACACATGGGAAGGAAGGTAAGCTGACAGACAAACACTACTGCATATCCATGACAGTACCCTCCCTCTTATGGGCCCTCCCCCACCTGGGCCCAGGCTTAAAGGGAAATCTCTGATGAAACCTTCTCAACAGATGAGGTGCAGCGACATCAGATGCAGCGATCCAAGACGCCTCCTCAGGACCAAAACCTCTCCAATGCACAAGGTACTGAAGAATGCCTCTGCAGAGCCGAGAATCCAGAACTTTTCTAACCTCGTACTTAAGATTATCCTCAGAGACCGAAAACGAGGTAGGGAGATGACAAGAAGATCTATTGAGGACCAAAGGCTCTCTAGGAATAAGCAAGGGCATGAGAGGATCAACAGGAATCTGAGGAGGGTCCCCTAGACCCTTAAAGGGGAACTGGTCATCTTGCACAGGACCATCAGACTGGGCAGATGTCAGTGGAACCCTGAAGTCAGGTTGGTTAGAAGGTGACATGACGCCGGAGTCAAACTGAATAGCTGAAGGACAAGCAGAATGTCCCGAACAAGAAAAAGTAGGAGGCTCACTGGGCATGGGCTGGACTGGCATAACTAGTACAGAGGCAGAGTGAATAGCTGAGTCAGGTGTAGCGACTACCTGAATCGCATCGCAAGACGTAGCGACTGCAGGACTTGTAGACAAGCTAGCCTGGCTGTGCGTCCAAGGGTGGTTAGGGACAGAGAAATGTAAATGGTTATGCAACCTGGAATGAATGACCGGCTCAGATTCACAGGGGGAAACCTTGGGTAGGCAGGACGAGGAACAGGAGGGACCCCAAGCCAGGATCTGTCCAGTAGTCCAGTCCACATGAGGAGAATGGAGCTGTAACCATGGGAGACCCAAAATTATAGGCGTTGAGGCCTTGGGTAAGATAAGGAAGGATATCCACTCCTGGTGGAGTGTCCCTACCGACATCTTAACAGGGAGGGTCTGGAAGCGGATAGGTCCCCCTGGGAGAACAGTACCATCAATCGCCAAGACCACCAATGGTGTGGTGAGGGGCAAAAGAGTAAGTCTCATGGACGATGCGATTTCCCAGTCCATAAAATTACCAGCGGCTCCGGAATCCAGATATGCTGAAACCGAATGAGAAGAAGCACCAACATGAAGGAACACAGAAAGCAGAAGACGAGAAGGGGGAGGTGATATTTCTGGGTCCAATACTCCACTTTCCAGATGAAGTGGACCCGAACGTTTTTCTGGACAAAGAGAGCAAGTGTCACGAAAATGACCTTTGCCCCCACAGTAAAGACACAGACCAAGAGTTCTGCGCCTAGCACGTTCCTCGGGGGATAGCCTGGTCCGACCCAGCTGCATGGGTTCCTCAGCTGGTAGGAGATGCTCTACGGGTCGAAGAGAGGGGAGCTCAGGATGACTAAGAACCAAGGAGTGCTGGCGTTGCTTTTCTAAGGTCCTCTCCTGAAAGCGAATATCGATCTGGTTACACAAGGAGATAACGCCGGCCAGATCAGTGGGGATGGTTCTTCCTGCTAATTCATCCTTCCCTCTATCAGACAGGCCATGCAAAAAGGTTGCGACTAAGGCCTCATTGTTCCAGCTCAACTCAGCCGACAGTATGCGGAAATGAAGGGCATACTGTCCCACAGAAGCAGACTCTTGGCGGAGACGTAAAAGGGCGCTGGCCGCTGAAGAGACACGAGCCGGTTCTTCGAAGATATTCCGAAAAAGTTTCAAGAAGCCAGACAGGCTAGAAACCACTGGATCATTCAGTTCCCACAGAGGGGCTGCCCAGGCTAAAGCTTCACCAGAGAGGAGGGAAATGATATAGGCTACCTTAGCCCGATCAGACAGGAAGTTTTGGGGCTGGAGCTCAAAATGAATTGTGCATTGGCTAAGGAACCCCCTGCAAGCCTTGGAGTCCCCAGAGAAACGGGACAGAGCTGGCAGTTGTAGTGAGTGTGTGGCTGCGACTGGTGCAATAGGTGCAGCCGCTGGTTGTATTTGAGGTTGCGGATTCAGGGTTCCCAAGGAGGCCTGAAGCTGCTCAAAGCGAGAAGCCAGATCCTGGAGGAATCGCATCACCTGAGTCTGATTCGATTCCTGGGTTTCAAGTCTGCAAACTATGCCCTGCAACGGATCATCCACGGGTAACGGGATGTCAGCCGGGTTCATGGCTGATCAAACTGTCAAGGGTCACCTGTGGCCAGGTGACAGATGCACACCGTAGGGGGACAGGAGTGCACCGCAAGGTAGTGAACCCTATGGCTGACTGCTGCGGATAGGAAACTGGGTGGTTGTGGAAAGCGGGACCAGAGGAGCACAACCGGGATCCTAACGGAAGCTAGAGCCAAGATTCCCCAAGGCGCGGAGTCTAAGACCCAGCGGGTCTTCTCCAGGGCCTCTAGTGGTGAGGATGTTATGCTGCAGGCTGGGACCAGGTCGCGGCCCCTGGAGTTTCCTAGCTCACGCCCCGTAGGATAAGGGGAAAAGAGGGGAAGCAGCAGCACAAGATATGAGAGAACCGAATAACAAGCTGAAGGTCAGGGGCCACAAGCAGACAAGGATAACGAAAGAACGAGCCGAAGGTCAAGGGTCACGAGCAGACAGGGATAGTCGGGGACAAGCCAAATATGTAACAGAGAGACAGACGTAGCACACGGCAGGCAGGAACCCAAACACACAATGCCTAACAAACACGTTGATCAGCAAAGCAGGCTTGCAGTGCACAGGTTAATATAGTGTTCTGTGATAGGGCCTGGGGTGGAGTCTGGCTGGGAGGAGACTATAAAGGAAGCCAGGTGAAAGGGCTCAGGCCTCTAAGATGAACACATGGGAAGGAAGGTAAGCTGACAGACAAACACTACTGCATATCCATGACAGCTGTGCTGTCTATGGAGGTGTCTGGATGACAATTCTGGATAAACCAGATGAGACATCTTATTGCAGGCAAGAAATGTCAGAGAAATGTATTTCCTCTGTGTCTTTATTTCCATGTCTGGGGCTCAGCTTTGTATTTTGGGTGACATATGGTGGCCAATAGGATTGCTGGACAGCTACTGAGTGTCTTTTTTTTGGTTGGTTCTATGTAATAACTTTCACCTCTTCCTGTATTAAATCAGTTTTATCTCTAATTAATCTGGAATCCCTTTAATTTCCACTAAAGTCCACTTTTTTAGTTTATCATATGAAGAGTAGTCATGGTAAGCATTGCTTGTTACCCATAGCAGCCGCCCAGCTCCCAGCTGTCTGTTGTACAGCCCAGGTGTTTACACAAGTACAGAAGCAGACTGGTTGCTATGACAACAAGGTTGTTGTACCTTTGTCAAAAATTTAACATATCAAGCTGCATATTCCCTACCCAGGTGTCATAGACAAGTGTTGTGTCGCTGATAGCAACCAATTAGAGGTTCAGTTTACTCAAGTGCAGTGTGATATAAATGAATGGTGTTTGATTTTTATGGGGGGAGGGGGCTGGGACCCGGATTTATTGGTTTCTATTACTCCTCAGTCACTGACCGGGGACTAGTATGGACATTTGGGGTTTTGACTCCACTTGTTGGTAACTCTGATTAAAATATATTTTACGGTCTTCTTTACACTTCAGGGGCAGTAAAAAAAATAAAAAGGCCACTGATCTTTGTTTTTACTGCCCCTTTAACCTAACATGGCGGCCAGAGGGGGTGGTAGAGAAGCAGAGCAAAAGCTATACCACGGGTATACCACCGCTAAGCACAACCCATTCAGATGAACAGGGCTGCACTGCTACTGCCCTGCAACTGTAAAGGGTTAACATAGGTGTCACTGGGGCAACCGATTGCCTATGAGCTTCGTATCAAATGCCTCCACAGATCACTTTTTAGAGGCGCAGCAATGACAGCCACAAATGTAAACAACCCCGGAAGGAAACCTGTCATTTAGACCCCATTCACCCTGAGAGGGCCCACCGTTAGCACTAAAGCACCGCTCATTTTAGCGGCGCTATTTGGCCGCTAGCGGGATGTTTTTACCCCTAAAAAATACTTAAAAACTCCTATTTTGGACATTTTCAAAGCGCTTTTCAGGTGCTTTGAATGCGCTGCACCTTCATTCCAATGGGAGCACTAAATACAGCTCTCCCAACCTGCCTCAAAGATGCTGCTTGCCAGGGCCATCTTACTGAGCAGGCACCCCTGGGCACTGCCCAGGGGCCCCAGGTTCACTCGGGGCCCCATCAGAGCCACGCAAAAAGAAGTAGCAGTGGGGCAAGGGAGTCGGGCTAAGTGGGCACAGGCAGTCCGGCAGCCATTGGCATCTTCGGATCCGCCTGCCAGCTGGGCTGTCACCGCCTCCCTGAGTGACTGTCTGTAATGAAGCACCGAATGTTAGTGGCTTCGCCTCCATCCGTCGCCCAGCCTGGACTCCGTGGCTGGGAGCGGGTCAGTTGCACAGTGAACTGTGCTGTCTTTGGCTGTGCCGATCCTGTCACTCAATGTCTCACTCGCACTATTCCCGTGGCTGGGAGCGGGTCAGTTGCACAGTGAACTGTGCTGTCTTTGGCTGTGCCGATCCTGTCACTCAATGTCTCACTCGCACTATTCCTGTGAGTCCGACATTGAGAGAGACAGGATTCGGTCTGAACATCCTCAGGGGTGCTGAGTTAGAAGGGCTCTTGTAAAGTAGCCAATCCCTGCGGTCTCTGCCCTAGCAGCCCCACCCCCTGATGTGCACAGATACTCACACGGCGTGGTGCTAGATACTGTAGGTGTGTGTACAGCTGCTGCATGCTTGGAGGATTGGAAATTGGTGAGTCCACAGTCCAAATGGTTGTATGTTGTGGCTGACTGTGTTAGCAATTGTTTTACAATGCTTGTACCAACAATAAAATTTCATGCAAGTGCAATTCAAAAGATATCCCTATTTAATGTTATTCAAAGTTTGAAACCCCACCCTGAACTTGACAAATGCATATGTATGTCCCTCACCTCTCCTATTCTGAGTCTCTCACTGCAAAACACTGCCACTTCTCTGAAAAGCAATACACACGAATATTGCTTTTCAGAGGTGTTTGACAGGTGGTGTTGCCTCCTCACCACCTATTTTAACCCCCTAAATGCTGCATCACCGCCATCACAATCGTGTGCGTTGCACACGATTGTCGGGAAGTTGCAGCACGGACCCTTTTATTTGATTGGGTTGCATTTGGTGTGTGGTAGGGCCCGCCAAATGCAACTGGGGATATAATTCTTGCTGCAGTCATGAAGTAAAGCACTGTGGCTGCAGCATGTGTACAACCCCATGTGCTGCCTTGTCTGCTTAGGCCCCTTTCACACTTGTGCGACCTGAAAGTCACGCGATTTTGCCGTGACTTGAATGCCTGTGTCTATGGACCTCAAGTCACATCAAAGTCGGACCAAAGTAGTGCAGGGACTACTTTGAAGTTGCTGCGACCTGAAGTAGCACAGATATGAATGGTACTCATTGGAAATCATGGGATACGACTTGTCATGCGACTTTGCAGCCCCAAGTTACAGGACAAGTCGCATAAGTGTGAAAGGGGCCTAAGGGTTTATTCATGCAACATGCTGTTTTTTTTTTTTTTTTATACAAACTTTATTGTAATGAAAAAAGCTCAATTGGCTGCAGTGCTGTGAACTAGACATACCAGAGAAAAGGCATTTTGCCTTGTCATGAGGTGGGACTGTGCTGGAATAGCAACCCAACACAGTCCCATCACATCTGGTGTGAGTATGCCTTAACCACTTGCCACCCACCCTCAGGAGACAGGTTCCCCAGACACACAGACATGCTGTGACCCACCTGTAGTCCAGACAATGTCTCCTCCCTCTGGAGCTCTGTGGTGGAAATGCATCCTCTTCTCTGCTCTCCGCACACTGACGCTCTACCTTCCTCCGCTCTGCTATTTACCAGCTCAAGCCACGCCCACTCCTGACATCACTGTCTAACGGCTCCAGCTGTTGCGCATGTCAGATAGAACTAAGTCACGTGTCATGTCCACGTGATGTCAGCGTGGAAGATGTTCCCTCCTCCCCGCTTTTCCCTTCTCCCAATTGGCTATTTACTGGGCTCAGGCCACGCCCACTCATCCTCTGGTCATGCCCACTCCCACCTGAGCCGTTTTTCTGTCGAGAAGCACTGCCCATCATTGAAAAATCCGCCCCCTTCATGGAAAAATATGCCCCTCACCTACATGAATGTGCCTCGTCAGCGCAAGGCACAATCTGACTCACAAATTTCTTCAGTCGCCTATTGTGTGCAGGCGCTGTCTAGCCGACACAACAGCTGAGCGTAAACTCAGCTGTTGTGCTGTTACGTACGGCGCATGCGCCGTTCGTCTCGGGCACTATTCGATAACGGGCACTTCTCGACAGAACTCCTAGAAGAATACCTGGGACAGAACACTTCTCGACAGAACAGGTGACACCGGAAAGAGAACCTACTAATAGGGTTGCCACCTGTCCGGGATTCACCCGGACAGTTAGGGTTTGGAATCATGTGTCCGGGTTTCCAACTGCCCGAAAACCCGGACACATTATTCAGACTGGACTATGGCCTCCCAGCAGGGTTCCTGGCTCCAGCTGTCTAAGCTGAGAGTGTCTGTTACACTCTCTTTCACACTCTCCATAGCCAGCGCTAACAATCCCCCCCACTCGATTTTCTCCTCTTCCCCCCACCCACCCCTCTGTGTCTGCTCACACTTCAATCCCTGGCGCTGTACCTCAGAAAAGGAAAGTGGGGGCCAGAAATTTGAAGTCCAGCAGCCTCAGATACATCTGGATGAGAGGTGATGACTGCCAAGGGGTGAGTGAGCTCACCATCCATCCCAGTCTGTGAATGTCTCCCCCCTTCTCTCTCCTACCTCTGAGTGAGTACACTAAGGTAAATCAGGGTTCTCAGAGCACCTCTTACCTCAGAGTTCCCCTTTACACCAGAGGCCACAGTGTTCCCCCTTACAGTAGAGTCCTCTCCGTGCATCAGAGTTCTTAGGGTTTACCCTTAAATCAGGGTTCCCACAGCATCCCTTATGTTAGCGTCCCCAGAGTTCTCCCTTACATCAGAGTCCCCCCTTACAGTGTAAGGGAACTCTGCAGATTCAGATGTAAAAGGGGAACTCTGTGGATTCAGATATAAAAGGGGAACTCTGCCGATTCAGATGTAAAAGAGAAACTCTGCAGATTCAGATGTAAAAGAGGAACTCTGCGGATTCAGATGTAAAAGGGGAACTCTGCGGATTCAGATGTAAAAGGGGAACTCTGCAGACTCTGATGTAAAGGGGAACTCTGCAGATTCAGATATAAAAGGGGAACTCTGCGGATTCAGATATAAAAGGGGAACTCTGCGGATTCAGATATAAAAGGGGAACTCTGCGGATTCAGATATAAAAGGGGAACTCTGTTGTGGACTGATGTAAAGGGGGACTCTTGTGATTAACTTTAAATGATTAGAAATGTTATTTAATTGCAAAATATATATATAGTGTATACTATAAAAAAATTGCTGTGCGCTGCTAAAGTGTTCGGGTTTGACTTGAAGAAAAAGCGGCAACCCTAGCTATACCATAACCTGGATAAATGAGAAACTTCACAGTCATAATACTTCTGATATAATTTTGACCCCTGTAATTCAAATGCTATGATCCCTTCAATGATCTCTGCTCAAAGAGATCACACTGCTCCTAGCAACAATGCCTTTGTCTGCTTTTCTTTCCAAAGCCATACATGTTCAGACATCATCCAGTGTCAACATCAACATTCACTTCCTGGCTCAAAGATGCTGACTCAGAAATAGGACAGTCATGGAAAAAAAATTGCAGTTTTAGGCTGCACTCTTCTGCCTGTAGCAGACAGGTGACATCATCTCACCCTAGACAAGTCACTTGAGAACTACTTTTTAATTATAAAGGTAGTGAGTAATTTTACTAGGTACGATATTTTGTGATATGTCAAAATTTTTGTCATACAAATTTGTAAAGTTACTAAAGAAAATTCACTTAAATTTTTTTTTTGGAAAATGTGTGCTTGGTAGTCTCTGCATAACAGGGGGTCACACACCTTTCCCGCCGAGGGTACGCACATATGCGTACTCGGCTTTCGGGGGTTATACCGGGATGATGCCTGCAGCTGCAGGCATCAGCCTGGTACCATTGTTTAGAGCCGGCGATTGGCTTTCCAGGTATAACAACCGATGCGGCTAAAAGCCGATCGGTTGTTATACCAGAGGAGCGGGAGGGGACATCCCCCCCCCCGCCGCCTCCGCCGCTCTTACCGGGCCTCCCGTCCCACCGGGAGACCCGATCCACGATCCGCCACCTCGGGCGGCTAGAGACAGACTGTATCGAAGCCGCGAACGGCGTTGATTCAGTCTCTTCACTGTAACCACGGAAGCGACGTCATGACGTCACGTCCGGGTTACTCGGCTGCCAATGGCGCCGAATTTAAAAAAGTACACAGTATTCAGAATCGCAGTTTTCGGCGATCTGAATACTTTGAAGTGCAAAGGAGGGATTGGGGTCTTTTAGACCTACAATCTCTCCATAAAGAGTACCTGTCACCACTTATTACTGTCACAAGTGATGTTTACATTCCTTGTGACAGCAATAAAAGTGATCAAATTTTTTTTTTTAAAACACTATTTTTAATTATAAAAATAAAATAAAAAAATAAGAAAAAATATTTTTTTAAAGCGCCCCTGTCCCCGCGAGCTCGCGCAGCAAAGAAAACGCATACCGAAGTCGCGCCCGCATATGAAAACGGCATTCAAATCACACATGTGAGGTATCGCCGCGATTGTCAGAGCGAGAGCAATAATTATAGCTGTAGACCTCCTCTGTAACTCTAACCTAGTAGCCGTAAAAAAAAATTAAAGCGTCGCCTATGGAGATTTTAAGGTACCGTAGTTTGACGCCATTCCACGAGTGCGGGCAATTATAAAGCATGACATGTTTGGTATCTATTTACTCGGCGTAACATCATCTTTCACATTATACAAAAAAATTGGACTAACTTTTCTTTTGCAAAGAAGTTGCGTTTAAAACACAGCTGCGCAAATACTGTGTGACATAAAATATTGCAACGATCGCCATTTTATTCTCTAGATTCTCTGCTAAAAAAATATATATAATGTTTGTGGTTTCTAAGTAATTTTCTAGCAAAAAATACGCATTTTAACTTGTAAACACCAAATGTCAGAAATGGGCTTAGTCATGAAAGGGTTAATATAAAAAAAAAACAGATGTGTGTTCTTACAGAATGGAAAACATTGTAAAATAGTTATAGTGGTGGAACAATGCTTTTCTGCCTCTGTAGTTCAAAAAGCATGCTTTGTGAAATGTGTGACACAGCAGTGCCTACTCACAGGGCATAGTGAACTGGGGAACCAAATTCAAGGCAGTAAATGTGTGGGAATCTTCACAACATAAGCTTACAAACTTTAAGATCCTAGGAGTTTCCAGAAAAAAAAATGGAAATACAATGTGGAAAAAATATATAATTTTACATTTTGACTATATGCTTTAGGGCCGGTTCACACTCCTGTGTGGTGCAAAATTGCATGTGATTCACAGCGCACTGCAGTGCAAATCACATGTGATGTCCGTGCGATGCGATTTCAGCCATACAGATAGTATGGCTGAAATCGCATCACATTAGGACTAAACTCGCACAGGACCCTTTTTTTGGTCCATACCAGAATCGGATCGCATGGACGTTCACACCCATGCAATCCGATTCATGTCCAAACTGACAGTTCGCAGTGCGATATGCAAGCTGAAATGGGGGTGTCATTAACAATGTATTGACACTCCCCAGCAGTTCACATATGGCAGTGTGAACTGCCGTGCCAGTCAGGTGCGATGCTGGAACCCACAGTGGATTTGCAGGGTTCCCGCATCGCACTAGTGTGAACCCAGCCTCAAATTCAAACCATCCAGTTTGAATTCATCACAAGCATTTCTATCATTTTGTAAAATCTCCTCCATAAAGTGTGTAGCACTACCCCTGTAGGAGCTGCTGGTTAGTTTTGGTCTGCCGTTACCGCACTGTTCTCCGTGTTGGTTCAAAGTCTAGGGTTAAAGTTGCATAAAACACGGTTGCCAGTCACTGAGTCTTTTCCAATGCTTCTTTTATTAAACACAACGTTAGCAGAATGAGGGATGGAGTGTTAGGGGAAGTTCAGGTACCTGATGCAATTCACTGAGAAAACTTGAGATCCTGGAGACAGGTACACTCGCTGTCATTGGATCTTGCTCACCCGGATAGGCCCCTCTCACCGGCCTAGCAGCTGGGATGATGCACGGACAAAAATGAAAAGTCTCTGCCACAGACTTGGTAATCAGAATTTCAAAGTTCACTGCACAGTATGCGAAAGTCCTTTTTAGCCAACCCGGCAATACCGTGAGGCAGATCTGTTTGGATGCATCCTCCAATTGAGGCCCCAGGCTCCTCTCGAGATACCAGCCTTCCGCTGCGTAATCTCCAAGATGAGTAGAGTTGAGCGGACACCTGGATGTTCGGGTTCGACGGGTTCGGCCGAACTTCGGAAAAAAGTTCGGGTTCGGGACCGAACTTTAACCCGAACCCGGACCCGAACCCGAACCCCATTGAAGTCAATGGGGACCCGGACTTCTAAGGACTAAAAAGGCTCTAAAAAAGTAATGGAAAGGGCTAGAGGGCTGCAAATGGCAGCAAAATGTTGTTAAGAGCATGGCAAGTGCTCTGCAAACAAATGTGGATAGGGAAATAACTTAAAATAACATAAAAAAAATAAAATAAAAAATAATAATCTTGACCTAGGAGGACGAGGTCCATATGGAGTAGGAGGTTGAGGTGGCGGTGGATGTGGCTGTGTAGGTGGAAGCGGCGGTGGAGGAGGACGAGGTAGCCAACACTGATTCAAAAATACAACAATGGCTGGGTAAGGCGGGTGATGTGTCGAATTCTGTCCCCCGTCAAATAGTGTCCACCCTGTACTGCGCTTGCTCAGTATGTAGGACAAGGGGATTTCTAAAATCTCCCAAGACGAACGGCGCCTGCGTGGTGAGTTCAGGTGAAGGCCACACCATCCGTGGTTCAAGCCGAGCCAAGTGAGGCCGTGCCCGAAGCGTGGCGATCGAACCGAGCCTGTGAGGGGCCCTGTTACTATGTGCTACCGTATGTCCACTTGGATGGTGGGGCTTGAACCTGCACTCACAGCGCAGGCGCCGTTCATCTTCGGAGATTTTGTGAATCTCCTTGTCCTCTGTACTGCGCAAGCGCTGCGCCTTCGCAGTATGGGCCGGACACAATCCGATGGCCGGACAGTTTTTGTCACAACACCGGTATACATGTCTATTCTGCACAAAGTACGGACAAGTCCTGTGGGATCCATGCCTGGTTCATTTTAATGAACGTGAGCTTGTCCACATTGGCTCTGGACAGGCGGCTGCGCTTGTCTGTGATAACGCCCCCTGCCGTGCTAAATACACGTTCAGATAATACACTGGCTGCAGGGCAGGCCAGCACCTCCAAGGCATAAAGGGCAAGCTCAGGCCATGTGCCCAATTTGGAGACCCAGAAGTTAAAGGGGGCAGACCCGTCATCCAGTACGTGTAGGCCTGTGGACACATACTGCTCAACCATGTTGGTGAAATGCTGCCTCCTGCTAAGACGTTCCATCTCAGCTGGTGGTGCTGGTTGTTGTGGCATGCTGACAAAGCTTTTCCACATTTCAGCCATGCTAACCCTGCCTTCTGAGGTGCTGCCGATGCCCCGGCTGCGTTGGCGACCTCTTCCTCCTCCTCTGCCTTCGCCTTGTGCTTCCACCGTACGCCCGCTGTCAGGTGGGAATGCCACCAGCAGCGCGTCTACCAGCGTACGCTTGTACTCGCGCATCTTACGATCCCGCTCCAGTGAGGGAAATAAGGACGGTACGTTGTCCTTGTAACGGGGATCCAGCAGGGTGGCCACCCAGTAATCAGCACCAGTTAAAATGTGGGCAACTCGGCGGTCATTGCGGAAACACTGCAGCCTGTAATCGCTCATGTGTGCCAGGCTGCCCAGAGGTATGTCGTCTGTGTCCTCTGTATCCCCCCAGCCACGCACCAGTGATGGCCACGAGCTGGTCTGGGTGCCACCCTGCTGTGAAAATGGCTCCTCCTCCTCCTCCTCCTCCTCCTCCATCTCCTCCTCCACCTCGTCATCCTCCAGAACTGTGCCCTTTCTGCCGGACAATTGTGTACCTGGCGTTTGTTGGTGCAGGAATCCACCCTCGTAGCCACTTGTGAAAGACTGCCCTGAAAGCCTTTGAAATGATCCCGCTTCCTCCTCCTCCTCCTCATCCTCCTGTGCCACATCCTCTTCCATCATCGCCCGAAGCGTTTTTTCAAGGAGGCATAGAACTGGGATAGTAACGCTAAGAACGGCGTCATTGGCACTGGACATGTTGGTGGAGTACTCGAAACAGCGCAACAAGGCACACAGGTCTCGCATGGAGGCCCAGTTATTGGTGGTGAAGTGGTGCTGTTCCGCAGAGCGACTCACGCGTGATTGCTGCAGCTGAAACTCCACTATCGCCTGCTGCTGCTCGCACAGTCTGGCCAGCATGTGCAAGGTGGAGTTCCACCTTGTGGGCACGTCACATATGAGGCGGTGAGCGGGAAGGCCGAAGTTACGCTGCAGCGCTGACAGGCGAGCAGCAGCAGGGTGAGAACGCCAAAAGTGCGCACACACAGCCCGCACTTTCTGCAGCAGCTCTGGCATATTGGGGTAATTTTTAAGGAACCTCTGGACCACCAAGTTCAGCACATGCGCCAGGCAAGGGATGTGCGTCAAACCGGCTAGGCCCAGAGCTGCTACGAGATTTCGCCCATTATCGCACACCACCAGGCCGGGCTTGAGGCTCACTGACAGCAACCACTCATTGGTCTGTTGTTCCATGTCCCTCCACAACTCCTGCGCGGTGTGGGGTTTTTCCCCCAAACAGGAAAGTTTTAAAACTGCCTGCTGTCGTTTACCCCTGGCTGTGCTGAAGTTGGTGGTGAAGGTGTTACGCTGACCGGATGAGGAGGCGGTAGAGGATGAGGAAGCGGAGTAGAAGGAGTTAGCAACAGGAGGCAAACTGAAGCGCCCTGCAATCCTCGGTGGTGGAAGGACATGCGCCAAACTGCTATCTGCCTCAGGCCCAGCCGCCACTGCATTTACCCAGTGTGCTGTTAGGGAGATATAACGTCCCTGACCGTGCTTACTTGTCCACGCATCCGTAGTTAGGTGGACCTTGCCACAGATGGCGTTGCGCAGTGCACACCTGATTTTGTCCCCCACTTGGTTGTGCAGGGAAGGGATGGCTCGCCTGGAAAAATAGTGGCGGCTGGGCACGACGTACTGCGGGACAGCCAATGCCATCAGGCTTTTAAAACTCTGCGTCTCCACCAGACGGAATGACAGCATTTCAAAGGCCAGGAGTTTTGAAATGCTGGCATTCAGGGCCAGGGATCGCGGGTGGCTAGGGGGGTACTTCCTCTTCCGCTCCAATGTTTGGGAGATAGAGAGCTGAACGCTTCCATGGGACATTGTGGAGATGGTTGGTGACCCAGGTGGTAGTGTTGCTGGCAGATCCTCTGTTTGCGGGGTGGCAGGTGCCATTGTCACTACAGAGGTGGATGAAGAGGCCGAGACTGCAGCAGAAGAGGAAGCAGGAGGAGCCAGAGACCTTTCTTGGTTTTTGAGGTGTCTACTCCACTGCAGCTCGTGCTTTGCACTTAGATGCCTGGTCATGCAGGTTGTGCTCAGGTTGAGAACGTTTATGCCTCGCTTCAGCCTCTGATTGCACAGCCTGCAAACCACTCGTGTCTTGTCATCAGCACATTGTGTGAAGAACTGCCACGCTAGGGAACTCCTTGGACCTGGCTTTGGTGTGCTCGGTCCCTTGCTGCGTTGGGCAGTAGCAGACATACTGTCTAGCTTACAGACGCTCCGCTTTTGCACCCTGCTCCCTCTTCTGCTGTGCTGGTGGCTCTGTGCGACCACCGCCTCTTCCTCCAAACTACACTGGTCACCTGCATAACGTTCATTCCATGTGGGGTCGAGGACCTCATCGTCCTCCACATCATCTTCCACCCAGTCTTCACCCCTGCCCTCCTTGTCTGTCTGCACAATTGCGAAAGCAGCAGCAGTTGGCACCTGTGTTTCGTCATCATCCGAGACGTACTGCGATGGTCCTCCCATGTACTCATCATGAAACATAAGTGGTTGGGCATCGGTGCACTCAATCTCTTCCACTTCTGGGGCAGGGCTAGGTGGATGGCCCTGGGAAACCCTGCTAACAGAGTCATCGAAAAGCAGAAGAGACTGCTGCATGATTTGGGGCTCAGACTGCTTGGCTGATTTGCAAGGGGGTGAGGTGAAAGACTGATGGACATGGGTTTCAGGTGCCAACTCTGTTCTTTCATCAGAAGAGTGGGTGGGAGACAATGTGAAGGAACCCGAGGCACTGTCAGCAACCCAATCTACTATCGCCTGTACTTGTCCTGGCCTAAACATTCGTACAGCTTCATTAGGCGTGACAAAATACCGCCGCAGGCTCGGTCGCCTACTCGCACCTGAGGAAGGTGTTTCACTTGTGCGTGTATCTGGCACAGATCCACCACGTCCTCTCCCTGCAACAGGAGCTCCACCAGCAGCACCTTAAGTACCCTCTTCCTTCTCCTCATATTTTCCAAATTTAGGATCTTGCCCTAAATGGGTGTTTTTGGAAGAGCAGAACACACCCACAGTACGTAACCGCTGAATCGCACAGCTACAGAACTGCAGAAAATGCTATTCAAAAAAAATGTTGTTTTTTTAGTATAGCACAGTAGGAGAAAACTATATAGAAATTGTTTATTTCACACACCTCCAAATATGTATAACACACTGCAAACTATTTTTTGTGCCCCTAAACGGCGTTTTTTGGAAGAGCAGAACACACCCACAGTACGTAACCGCTGAATCGCACAGCTACAGAACTGCAGAAAATGCTATTCAAAAAAAATGTTGTTTTTTTAGTATAGCACAGTAGGAGAAAACTATATAGAAATTGTTTTTTTCACACACCTCCAAATATGTATAACACACTGCAAACTATTTTTTGTGCCCCTAAACGGCGTTTTTTGGAAGAGCAGAACACACCCACAGTACGTAACCGCTGAATCGCACGGCTACAGAACTGCAGAAAATGCTATTCAAAAAAATGTTGTTTTTTTAGTATAGCACAGTAGGAGAAAACTATATAGAAATTGTTTTTTTCACACACCTCCAAATATGTATAACACACTGCAAACAATTTTTTGTGCCCCTAAACGGCGTTTTTTGGAAGAGCAGAACACACCCACAGTACGTAACCGCTGAATCGCACAGCTACAGAACTGCAGAAAATGCTATTCAAAAAAAATGTTGTTTTTTTAGTATAGCACAGTAGGAGAAAACTATATAGAAATTGTTTATTTCACACACCTCCAAATATGTATAACACACTGCAAACTATTTTTTGTGCCCCTGAATGGCTCTTTTTGCAAGCGTACATTAAAGTGCAAATTTTTTTTTTTTTTTTTTTTGCCCTAAACGGGTCTTTTTTTGCACAAGCAAAATAAAATGTTTTTTTTTTGTTTTTTTTGCCCCATGGGTCTTTTGGAAAAGAGCACAATAAACTGCCTTTTTTTTTCCCCTAAAAGTTAGATTTTCTCTGACACTGGGCTCATGGCAGTGTAAAAAGACTGCACTGCAACACAAACAGGTAAACCTATGCAGATCGCTGATTTTAATCTCTGAATCTGGACTCCTATATAATATTCTCTCTCCCTGAAAGCACCAACACAGGAACCTGGCCCTACACTACACTATCTCTCTATCTTTTCCCTCAGATTGTAGAATCAGGACTACCTCATCTATTTTTCTATCTCTCCCTAAAAGCAGCAGCAGCAGACTAGATCCTCTCCCTATCTATTCTGAAGCAGAGTGACATGTGTGCTGTGTGCCTCTAGCTTATATAGAAGCTGGGTCACATGTTGCACTGACCAATCACAGCCATGCCATTAGTAGGCATGGCTATGATGGCCTCTAAGGGCACACCAGCTAATCAAAAGGTGATTGGCTGGCCCCTGAAGCATTTCTAAATGCGTAATTAGATTGCCGAACCCGAACCCGGACTTTTGCGCAAAGTCCGGGTTCGGGTTCGGGAAAAAGCTAAAGTTCGGTACGGACCCGAACTTTACAGTTCGGGTTCGCTCAACACTAAAGATGAGTCCTCCCCTGGTTCCTTCAATCGCTCGGCTTCTTCCCGCAGGACAGACAGCACAAGATCACCCTCGAACCAGTAGGCCCCAGATAGCTTCTGGGCCTACCTCCAGTAACGAAACCTCGGGCCAGCAAGCCCCGAGGCAGAAGAGGAGTTGTCACATACCTCCGGCCAGGGTGGCCACGAGGTGAGAGAGCTTCTTCAAAAATGGCGTCCGCCCCTTAAGTACCCTCTTCCAGCATGCCCAGCGGTATCAACCTCCCGCTAGGTTGTCTCTGGGAAAAAGCACCCAATACGCCTCAGCTTGTTGTACCTTCCAACACGAACCAGAGGTGGCAGCGACACCTGCTCACCCAACTCAGCCAAGGCTGGAACATAGGCCAATTTAGCCAAAACATAGAATCTGAACTAACTACAGTTCAGACATCCTATTAAATTTGGACAATAGCGCCTGGTCAACAGGAGCAGGGCCCTACAAGTGGATTTGGTCTATTTTTATAAACCGTTGTACAATTGTTGGTGGTTTATCAGTCCTCTAATATTTAGGTATTAGTCCTTTAGCTGCATTCAAGAAATGTGGTATTACTGATTTTCTTTATTTATCTCCTGAAGAGGCTGTAGCGTTAATAAGGCACTGCCAGGGGTCTAATGATATTTGTATCCCACTTAGAAAATTTCTCTCCAATATTTATGTATAATTGGGCACTGCCACCATATACACGTGCATCCCATAAAATTAGAATATCATCAAAAAGTTAATTTATTTCAGTAACTCAATTAAAAAGTGAAACTCATATATTTTTCTTGTTTAATATTTTTATTAGATTTTACAAGTAAATAGCAAATATAATGAACATTACATTCTGATCAAGAATAGAATTGTAAATAAATACAGCAATCACTAAAAATACATATTGAAAGAAAGGTAATAGAGGATAAACCTCATTAACAATTATATCAATACAAATAGAGGTATAAAAGATTAGAGCAATGAAGATAAGCAATATTCAGGATAGAATATCATGTCTCCAGACCATCCACTCACCCCCGAAGGGAGCAAGCTGTGAGCAGATGGGGGCTCGATTAAGTATGAGAGAATATGCTGGGCTAGCCAGAAGGATACACCAGATGAACGTTGTCATACCTCAATTGTTTAGTGGAGACTTTCCTAACAAATCTTGAAGACACAAAGATATTAGTGATTGATAAAGTGAAACTTAAAAGGTATATATATAAGTCATGCAATGAACATCACATGTGTATAAAATCCGTATTACACAAGTAACAAAACTAACCAGAACAGAAAGACAGAAGAAGTAAGAGAGAAGAAGAAGAAATATGGGAGAAAAGTAAAATTTATAGAAAAGAAGGTATGGGTATAGGAAAATAGAGAAAAAGGTGAAGGTTGTCTCCCCGGGTGGCGGCCCAGTCAGATCAAGGCCCCGTTTAAATATTATATTAATAGATAAATATTAAAGTATTTCAAAGAGGCATCAACAATAATTGATCAAAATCTGGGGGTAAGAAGTGTTTAATCCATGGTTTCCATATTTTATTGTATGTTGCAATGTTGTTATCTTCAATAGCAGACATTTTGGAAAAGATAAGGGCTCTGTTAATTCTATGTTTAGTTTCAGCCACAACTAAAGTTTGGGTTTTCCAGGCCTTAGCTATAGATTGTTTAGCCGCCGTGGTGAGATGTAGTAGTAATTTGAATTGTGACTTATTCAATTCAGGAGGTTTGAGGTTGAGGAGAGCCAGTGCCGGGTCTGGCGGGATTGGTATTTCCAAGGCCGTAGAGGCCATGTTAAATATTTTACTCCAGAAGGATTGAACGATTGGACATTGCCACCAAATATGGAACTGCGTGCCCGGTTCAGAACAGCCTCTGAAACATAGATTTGGGTACAAGGGGGCAAATTTGGCAATCCTGGCCGGAACCAGGTACCATCGAGAAAGGACCTTATAATTTGTTTCCAACGCAAAACAGTTTGGCGAGGAATGCTTAGTAGCTGACCATATATTATCCCAGTCACTTTTACTGAATGTTCTATCCATGTCGTGTGCCCATTTAGTCGTATAGGATGGTAAAGTATCGTCGGATGTGGAATTGATGCGTTTATACAAAAGTGATATTAATCCTCTAGTATGGGGATCACTGTTACAGATACGTTCAAATTGAGTCATTTGGGTGAGAGGGGATCCCGTATCAATGAGGGGTGTATAAAAGTTCTTAATTTGTAGATAGCGGAAGAGCTCCTTCATGGGGAGTTTGTATAAATCACATAATGTTGGGAACGTAAGAATATCATTGGAGGAAACTAGATTGTGGAATTGAAGTAGGTTTCTTCTGGACCAAGCTGCAAATGATAGGGGAAATTTCCAGGCGGGGTAAAATGAGGGATTTCTAAGAAAAGAGAGTAGAGGGTTATGAGTGGATTGTAGGCTTTTTGTGGATCTATATTTGTCCCAGATAGCTATAGAATGTTTGGTTACAGGGTTAGATAAGTTTAGTCTATCTTTAGGAGCTAACCAGAGCAAATTATTCACAGAAATGGGGTCAATATCCACTGATTCAATCGCTACCCATAGAGGGGATTCTATTGTAGAATGGTATTTGGGGAGTTGTGCTAGCTGAGCAGCAAAGTAGTATGAGGAAAAGTTAGGAATTCCCAGACCACCTTTCAATTTATCAAGATAAAGAGTCGATCTAGGTATACGGGGCTTTGTAGAGCCCCATATAAAAGACATCACTCTCTTTTGAGTGAGCCTCAAGAAGTAAGGAGGTATATGTATGGGGAGAACTCGGAATAGGTAAAGGAACTTTGGTAAGATTGACATCTTAGTAGCATTAATCCTCCCAATCCAAGATAAAGGAAGAGAAGACCATTGTTTCATCAGATTAGTAGTTGACTTCAATAAGGGTAAGTAGTTAGCTGAAAATAAGTCGGATATAGAAGAAGTGAGTTGGACTCCAAGATATGAAATATGGTGCAATTCCCAATTGAAAGGTAAAGACGTTTGAGCTTGTTGTAACTCAGATGGCGAAAGGGAAATATTAAGGGCATTAGATTTGGCATGATTAACACACAATCCAGAAATCTTTGCAAACTTGTCTAAAGTATTTACTAGATTTGGGGCTGAGACATGGGGATAGGATAAAAAAATCAGGATGTCATCTGCAAAAAGACTCAATTTGTGGTGATGTCCACCTAATTCTACACCTTTGATATTAGGATTATTTCTAATAATACATGCTAAGGGTTCAATAAGTAGGGCAAAAAGCAAAGGGGATAGGGGGCAACCCTGTCTAGTACCTCTCCTAATATCTATCATAGCTGATTTGTAGCCCATATATTTAATATAAGCTTTCGGAGTGCTGTATAGTGAGGAGACCCAAGTTAAGAAATTTTCCCCAAAACCCCATTTTTGAAGAGTATATTGTAGATATGGCCAGCTGATTGAGTCGAACGCCTTCCTAATATCTAATGATATAAGGCAAGTTGGGATACGTCTTTTTTTGGCGGCATGAATTAATAAAAGTGCTCTTCTGACATTATCCCCTGCTTGACGCAAGGGCATGAAGCCAGTTTGGTCACGATGGATACGTTTACCTATAATGCTATTTAATCTAGTTGCCAAGATCTTAGCTAATAACTTAATGTCTAGATTTAAAGAAACTCATATATTTTTATATGGATGAGTTACACACAGAGTGATATATTTCAAGCATTTCTTTCTTTTAAGTTTGATGATTATGGCTTACAGCTAGTGAAAACCCAAAATTCAGAATCTCAGAAAATAAAAAATATTACATAGGACCAATAAAAGAAAGGATTATCAATACAGAAATGTTGGCTTACTGAAAAGTATGTCCGTGTACAGTATAGTATGCACTCAGTATTTGGTCAGGGCTCCTTTTGCATGAATTAGGCCTGGTTCACACTGGTACGACACGACAGTCGTACGACTGTGGATCCGACTTTGCCCTGCGACTTGAAGTCAGACATCCGTCCGATTTTAACCACTACATTAACGAGCCTATTTCTAAAATTTGGTGTTTGCTAGAAAATGACTTAGAACCCCCAAACATTATATATATATATATATATATTTTTCTAACACCCTAGAGAATAAAATGGCTGTTGTTGCAATACTTTCTGTAACACCATATTTGCGCAGCGGTCTTACAGGCGCCTTCCCATTTTTTGGGGAAAAAATACACTTTTTTGAATTAAAAAATAAGACAACAGTAAAGTTAGCCCATTTTTTTTTACATTGTGAAAGATAATGTTACGCCGAGTAAATTGATACCAACATGTCACGCTTCAAAAATGCGCCCGCTCGTGGAATGGCGACAAACTTTTACCCTTTAAAATCTCCATAGGTGACGTTTAAAAAATTCTACAGGTTGCATGCTTTGAGTTACAGAGGAGGTCTATGGCTATAATTATTGTTCTCGCTCTACCGATCATGGCGATACCTCACATGTATGGTTTGAACACCGGTTTCATATGCGGGCGCTACTCACGTATGCGTTCACTTCTGCACACGAGCTCGGCGGGACGGGGCGCGTTTACATTTTTTTATTATTATTATTTATTTTACCTTTTTTTTTTTTTCATTGTTCTTAAAAAAAAAAAAAAAATTGGTCACTTTTATTCCTATTACAAGAAATGTAAACTTCCCTTGTAATAGAAAAAAGCATGACAGGTCCTCTTAAATATGAGATCGGGGGTCCAAAAGTCCTCAGATCTCATATTTACACAAAAATGCAATAAAGAAATAAAAAAAATTGTCATTTGAAAAAAAGAAACAATAAAATGTCCCTTTAAGAGCTATGGGCGGAAGTGACGTTTTGACGTCGCTTCCGCCCAGCAATGACTTGGAGATGGGCGGGGGCCATCTTCCCCTCTATCGTCTCAATGTCAGGCTAGGGACAGGTCCAGATCGCCTCCGTCATTACCGACGGCCACGGTAAGCGGCAGAGGGCACCGGAGCGCGGCGGGAGCCCTCTCCCGCCGCCGATCAAAGTGATCTTGCGGCGAATCTGCCGCAGAGACCACTTTCATCTAAAAAAGGGAACTGCCGGTATTCCTCTTTAAAGACAGGACGTTTATAGTCATCCTGCAGGAAGCAAGTGGTTAATGAACGGGGATCCGACTTTTCAGGCCAATTCTGACTTATTATATCTTTTTAAACTCCCCCAGAATAGAGGGCAAGGTTAATCCTGAGTTTTGTATATAGAATAGTACATCATCTGCATAGGTGACTTCATCATGCACCTGATCTGCAACGACTGTTCCCTTGATATCTGGATATCTGGATTTAAATAGATTGTAACCAGCAGTGGTTTTAGGGGCAACACAATAAGCAAATGTGAAAGCGGTCACCATTGACAGTCCCATTATTTAAATTAAAGTGATTGTTAATGTAAAAATGTTTTTATAAAAAAGTAACATACTTACTGTATCTGCTCTGTGTAATGATTTTACACAGAGCAGCCCCGATCCTCCTCTTCTTGGGTCTCCCGCTGGTGCTCTTGGCTCCTTCCGCCTGCTGAGTGCCCCCATAGCAAGCTGCTTGCTATGGAGGCACTTGTGCATGTTTGCTCCCGAGCCCCACTCCATGTGTCTATAAGAAACACAGAATCAGGCTAGGCTCTTTCCTCACTGGCTGTGATTGACAGCAGCAGGAGCCAACAGCTCTCGCTGCTGTCTCTGAGCCAATTAAGAGGCAGAGAGTCAGGAGAGAAGCTGGCTCTTGTGCACATCACTGGATTGCGAAAGGGCTCAGGTAAGTATTGGGGGGCTGTGGGGAGAGCTGCATAGTGAAAAATTATTTTACCTTCCCCTTAATATCCATACCAGACCGGAAGGGCCTGATATGGAATTTGGGGGGGACCCCCACGCTTTTTTTTAAAAAATTTGGTTCTGGGTTCCCCTTAATATTCATACCAGACCCAAAGGGCCTGGAAATGGACTAAGGGGGGAACCCATGCTGTTTTTTTTCAATGACTTTTTTTCAAGGACCCGGCAATTCATTATAGCCTTGAGTAGTTATAAATGACTTTTTTTTCCTTTAGAAATTTCATTTTGTGCAGGGACATTTCTAAGCACGGGAAACATGCGCTACTTTACAGGCATACTATAGACACCCCCCAGGTAAGAAATTTAAAGGAATATTTCACTTTTATTGTTTCACTTTAAGCATTATTAAAATCACTGCTCCCAAAAAACTTCTGTTTTTAAAACTTTTTTTGCATTGATACATGTCCCCTGGGGCAGGACCCGGGTCCCCAAACACTTTTTATGACAATAACTTGCATATTAGCCTTTAAAATTAGCACTTTAGATTTTTCATGTTCGAGTCCCATAGACTTTAACAGTGTTTGCGTGTTCAAATTCATTTTTTGCCTATTCGCATGTTCTGCTGTGAACCGAGGGGTGTTCGGCTCATCCCTAATAAGGATATCGGTCTATAACTTGAGTATAAAGCAGGGTCCTTTCTGTCCTTTGGAAGGAGAGTTATATTGAGGCATCTGTACCCAATAATGTTTATATATAACTGAAAATAGGGTGTTAATTGTCTCTGAACTTTTTTATAATACAGCAAAAAAAAACATAGTGGCCTAGACTCCACTGCACATTTGGATGATTGTTATTTCAATTGCCAATCTATCCAAAGCTTCTCAGGATGTTACAGGTAAATTCACAGCTTTCAAATGCCTTTATGCTAGTTATACAGGACAAAAATGTGTCGCTCGAGAGGGAGAAACAAAGACCAAAACAATAAACAGAATCCAATTAAAAATAATATTTTCATTAACCACTTAAGCCCCGGACCAATACGGGCCATTATGACCAGCCCCCTTTTTGCGATTCGGCACTGCATTGCTTTAACTGACAATTGCGCGGTCGTGCGACGTGGCTCCCAAACAAAATTGGCATCCTTTTTTTCCCACAAATAGAGCTTTCTTTTGGTGGTATTTGATCACCTCTGTGGTTTTTATTTTTTGCGCTATAAAAAAATAGAGCAAAAATTTTGAAAAAAATTACATATTTTTTACTTTTTGCTATAATAAATATCCCCAAAAAATATATAAAAAAACATTTTTTCCTCAGTTTAGGCCGATACGTATTCTTCTACATATTTTTGGTAAAAAAAATCGCAATCGGCGTTTATTGATTGGTTTGCGCAAAAATTATAGCGTTTACAAAGTAGGGTATAGTTTTAAGGCATTTTTATTATTTTTTTCTTTTTTACTAGTAATGGCGGCAATCAGTGATTTTTTTCGTGACTGCGACATTATGGCGGACTCATCGGACACTTTTGACACATTTTTGGGACCATTGTCATTTTCACAGCGATCAGTGCAATAAAAATGCACTGATTTCTGTGAAAATGACACTGGCAGTGAAGGGGTTAACCACTAGGGGCGCTGAAGGGGTTAAGTGTGCCTAGGGGAGTGTTTACTACTGTGTGGGGGCGTGGCTACGACTGACACGTCACCGATCTCCGCTCTGATTACACAGAGCGGAGATCGCTGCTTTTGTCAGTAGAGGAGCGGGGAGATGTGTGTTTACACTGACATCTCCCCACTCCGAGCCTCCGTGAGACGATCGCGGGGATCCCCGCGGCGATCGAGTCCACGGGACCCGCGGTCCCACTCACGGGGAAGGCAGGGGGTCGCGAGCGTGCGGCCGGCGACGCGCGCGCGACCCCGACGTCGGCAGTTAAAGGGCCACGTACAGGTACGTGATTGTGCCTGTACGAGCCATTCTGCCAACGTATATATACAACGAGGGGTCTTTAAGTGGTTAAAGTCCAAATGCTGTGGGTAGATGGCCTCCAGCTGACAAGTGTAAGCAACTCTGTGGATAAAGACAGGAAGAAGAGCAGCGCCATCTAAGTGTAGTGATTTGGTTAAAACAATTTATTCTGAAAGTAAAGCATTCACATGGGGAAGAACTTGTTCATTGCAAATAAAAGAATGGTGCCACCAAGCAGGCAGTCCCGCTGTGTGGAGCCCCATCCGGGTAGATGAGCTGCAGCCGTGCTCCAGAGTCAGGACATAAATATAACAATGTGCAATAATAAAATAAAAAAAGGCAATACAAACACATGTTACACTTATACATATATATGGTACAATACATTTAAAAAATCTGGTACTTACATGTAAGCATGTGTAATATGTGAGACCTTAAGGGACCTGTATGACAAAGTTAAGAAGAATAACATTAAAATGGGATAAGAATAACAATAAAAACAAAAATAAGAATTAGCCATTGTTAGGAAAATTGTCACATAATGGTAAGTATGTGGCCAGTTAAGTGGATCTTTCATAAACATGGATGAATGGTATAACACCTTGACATGTTTAATGTTCACTAGTTGTTATACCATTCATCCATGTCAATGCAAGATCTGACTCTGGATTAAGCCCGCCTATTGAGTTTTGTGACACAGCGCCAATGGTCTGGGCGGTGTTGTCCGCAGGCCCTGGAGTTCATAAATATCAACTGGAACATGGCCGTTCGACTGCCTGAGGAAGGATCATGCATACTCCAAACACGTGCCACGCCCTCTTGCTGCTGCCTCACCCAAACTGTCATCCGAGCATCCACATCGAGACTGAGTGAGCCCAGGGGCTCTGGAATCCATCAGCGTGGCAGCAGCTCCTCTACCCACAGCGGTATATTAAAATGGGATAAGTATAAAAATAAGAACACAATTAAGAATAAGCCATCGTTACGCAAATTGTCACATAATGGTAAGTAATGTATGTGGCCAGGCAAGTGGATCTTTCATAAACATGGATAAATGGTATAACACCTTGCAGTTGCCATGTTTACTGTTCACTAGGTGTTTTACATTCATACATTTATTCATACATGTCTATGCAAGATCTGACTCTGGCGTGAGCCTGCCCATTGAGTTTTGTGGCACAGCGCTGGCAGTCTGGGCAGGACTGCTTCCTTGGCAGCACGGTTCTTTTATATGCAATGAACAAATTCTCCCCCATGTGAGTGCTTTACATTCAGAATAAATTGTTTTAACCAACCCACTACACTTAGTTGGCTCTGCTTATATTCCTGTCTGTATACTAGTTATACCTTTTTGATTCTCTTCAGGAATTTGTGTTTCATTTCAAATTGCCAGTAGTACTCACAAAACACCTTAGTCATATCTATGGTAGAACGCATCATACTTGCTATAAAGTTGAGGATTTTCTAGCTTGCAATCCTCTTGCCAAAAGTTTGCCAAGCTTATTGCTCAATTTGTAACATTTAGAAGAAAAGAAGGCTGGACGGCCGCAATTCCTGTGCAATTTCTTTATTCAAGTGTCGGATACAAAGGTGAATTTGTAACATTGTTGGAAAAACACATCATATATATGTTTTATGTCTTTTTCCAATAACATTTTAACTTTCCTTTAACCACTAAAGTTGCAAAGGTTTGTGTATCAAATGTTGCTTTATGTGACTGCTTTAGTGCATGCATCTCTTGCAAAAGAGCCTGTATTTAAACTGTCCATTCTTTTTTCGTTTGTGTCCATAGAGCAAAAAATTGTTCCTCTAACATAAGCTTTATGAGCCTCCCATAAAAAAGCTGGTGATACACTTCTTTCTATGTTATTTAAAAAAAAAAAAAAACATGAGTTTTACTTCTTTGGAGTCTTGTAAAATGAAGTCACCCAACTTCCAAGAAGGTTGTTGCCTAGGGAGTTCTGAAGAATCCAAGAAAATTAGTACTGGTGCAAGGCCTGATAAAGTAATCAATTTTACATATGAAGAGACTCCAGTAACTGGTGATCTAATAAAATATAATCAATTCTCAAATAAGAGGCATGCCCCTGCTAATAATAGGTAAGGTTAAATATGAAATTTAATTCCCCTACCAAAATGTATTTACCTTGTTGAAATATCTTAAATTATGAATAATCTGTTTAAAAAAAGGCATCGGCAGCTTTTTAGGACAATAGACTTTAAAGTGAATCTTCACCCTCAATAGGATGTTGCTTCCCTTCCACCCCCCAAGCTGCATTATTTAATTTGTTTGCTTTTTTTATTAAAAATCCTCTGCTAACGTGCACATCATTCATCTAAGCAAATGACATGCGCTTTTCCCATTGTACCATTGAGAAAGGAGGAGGGGGTAGGCTTGGTGGCATATCATTGGGAAGCTGCTGGCTGAGCCTGGAACAGCCACCAGTTTCACGATGACTTCACAAAAAATTATGGTGGCACGGGACCGAGTGGGGGACAGAAAAGAAGCTGATCTCAGCTGGACCGCAGAATTCTGGATCCACTGGGCGGGTAAGTATCTTAAATGTACAGGACCCACAATCAGGTAATCAGGGGTTATAAAAAATGGGTAATAAGGGAAAAAAAACTGCGCCAAGAAAAATAAATTTAAATTATCTGAATAAATGATATAAAGGTCCAATCATGTATCCTCCAGAAAAAGGAACCAGAGAAAAGGACAATATGCTGTATTTGGTCCAACAGTCCTGTATCCTAGCACATCCTGCAAGACACCAACACCATAAAAAGTGCCTGCTTACCAGATAACAGCCAAATGAACGCAGTCGGCTATGACCCAGCCGCAGCCTTTAAGTAGAAGGGGAATCCAGGAATTGGCAGGGACGCTCCTCTAGTGATTCAAGACCTCTTGATGGCTCAATAACACAAAAGAGAAAACAATATAGGATAATATTGTTTGGATATTATAGGACAGTGAAAAACACCACCACCGTGAATAGAAAAGAGAAATCGTGAATAGCACCCTGGTATTGATGGCTCCTACCGGACGCAAGAGAGAAACTCACGATTGGCTATACTCTAGCCACGGCCTTTATCCTATATGAATTACCCGGCTTAAATCAATGGAACTTTACTCAATGGTACCACACGCCACCGACATTCTCTCAGCTGTAATGTCTGTCAACTGGCTCTCTGCTGTGTTGTCCCCCGTGTAACCGACAGGAAACTGACACCGGAAGATGAATGCGGCTTCTATGGTAACCATACATATAAAAAAGGGGTGATGGAAATACGCTTTAACTAACGTGCATTCAATTTTCTACAGTAGCACTCCTATAAACAAATAATGCCTTCCTGGGTAATGACAGTATTGCTTAAAATAAAAAGCTTGTATATTACATCTCTGGCGAAATCTGCTGTAAAGTTACAGGGTCAAAAAACTCTGGGGTTGATTTACTAAAACAGAGTGCAAAATCTGGTGCAGCTGTGCATGGTAGCCAATCAGCTTCTAACTTCAGCTTGTTCAATTAAGCTTTGATAAAATTACCTGGAAGCTGATTGGTTTCTATGCAGAGCTGCACCAGATTTTGCAACTTTGCACTCTCCTGGTTCCCTACTGCGCATGCACGAATCGCGCTGCGCTATCCCACTGGTCCCTGCTGTCTTCTGGGACCTGTGTGTCTCCCAGAAGACAGCAGGGGGGACGAAGGAAGTGGCGTAGATACACGCGGGTGGCTCGGGTATCTATGCCCGGAAGTGGGAGCAAATACCTGTATTACACAGGTATCTGCTACCCCCTCCCTCCTGAAAGGTGCCAAATGTGACACCAGAGAGGGGGAGGGTTCCGAAAAGGGGAAGTTCAATTTTTGGGTGGAACTCCGCTTTTAACATAATGGGGAAACATAGATCAGTGTTGAACAGCTGGAACAGGAAGCTATCACATTTCACTTGACCTAAAAAAACAAAAACCTCTTTCAACAGGTGTTGTTAACTAGCAACCATACTAAACAAATGAAAACCACAGGCGAAAAAGTATAAAAGAAGTGCAAGAGAGAAATGTAACAATGTAATGTACTGTAATTTGTAATAAAATGAGGGAAACATAAACACCAAACAGGTATCCTGCATTATAGAAGGCTAAATCATGAAAGCAAGGTATTTTTGTAGGAATTGGGAAGATTATGTTTTATTTTAGTAAGCTATATTTAACACAATTTGTTAGAAAAAAAAATCAAAGCAAACATAATTGTAGATTTCTACCTATATTTCAAATATTTTTTATTGAGATTTAAAGAGTTAAGGTATAACAAACAAAGGAATTCACTTACAGTATTTCAAGTGTGACATAAAACATAGTGAGTACACAGAATAGATTTGCATCAAAAATAAAAAGAACAGTCTCCACTTATTCCGTTTAACAATAAACTTTATAGCAAAACCCCTATGAAGGGAACCTACCTCCTCCACCAAAAGGCAGAGGATCGAGATTGAGGGGATCACCGAGCGAGGGAACCCATCCCCAGGCACCCCCAAGGGATCACACTGTGCCTATTAAGGGGATGAGCCCCCCCAATCCCGCCAACCCTGCAACCCCCAGGCAGACAATGTAATATCAGGGGAAGGCTGTATTTGTAACATTAGAAAATTAACAAGAAGGAAAGAAGGATCTCCAAGCTGACCAATTAGTTTCAAATTTAGAAGAATTACCATCTCTATGTGCCAGTATTTTTTCATATTCAGCAATGATGTTTACTTTAGTTACTACATCCCTTATACTTGGAGCGTCTGGTGATTTCCAACCATACATAATTACAGACCGTGCTGCCATTAAGATGATAACAGTTATAGGCCTAATAATGGGAGGAAGATCATATATGTTAATGTTAAGAATTGCCTGCTCAACATTGGGTTTAACAAATACTCTTGTCACTTTAGAGATTAGCATGAAGATATCTGCACAGTAATTCTTCAGAACAATGCAAGACCATACCATGTGAGTCAACGTACCTACATGTCCACATCCCCTCCAGCATAAGTTTGATTTATCGTTAGAGAATTTAGCTACTATATAAGGAGTAAAGTACCACCTCTGCAAAAACTTCTGGGCCAATTCCTCAAAGTTAGAACATCTCGTAAATTGGAGGTGACATTTGTTTGCATTTTTCCATTGAGATTCTGAGAATTCCTTCCCCAACTCTTTTTTCCATTTTATTAAAGGTGTATACTTGGTAAAGGTATCTTTGGAGTTTAATGTATTATAAATTAGTGTAATACCTTTCAATGAGGGATTAACGGAGTGAATAAATTTCCAAACTTTTTCCACTATCAGTACATGAGTGGTTTTATTATTCTGAAAAAAAGAGGCAATCTGTATGTACGTAAGAAAGTCTGTGTCCATAATTTGGTATTTGTGTTGTATATCCTTAAAGGGTATAACTTTGTCGTCTTTGACTATATCAACCAAATTCAGAATACCGTTCTCTAACCATGTATTTAGCCTTAGGTTGGGAATCATCCACCAAAGAGATTCAAGAGGGATGGGAACCTTAGTTACTGGGTGCAACGTAGTTCTCTTTGGGTATATGTCAGTCCAAACCTGGGCTGCTGCTTGTATTGTGGGATGACTTGTTAAATCTTCAGTGTTTTGTGACTTATTAGCCATTAAGAATGAGAGTGGGGATTTATTGTTTAAGCAATGAAGTTCCACTTGACACCAGGGCTTTATGATGGGACTCTGGAACCAGTTGATCTATAACTACTGCAATATAATAGTCTTTCAGTACCGGTATTCCCATACCCCCTGTCGATTTATGTCTGTTTTGTATGGCAGAAGAGCACCTGGCTCTGCTACCTGCCCAGACAAAATTGGACAGTTGCTTCTGCATCGTAGTGAAGAAAGAAGCGGGCAGTGGAATAGGTAGTGCTCTGAAGTAATAGAGTAATTTTGGTAGTAACAGCATCTTATATGCTGCTATTCTTCCTGACCAAGACAAGTAAAACTTCCATAGTCTGGAAAGCTCCTGTTAAAAGGAGTTAATTAGTGGAAGATAATTAGCATGATAGAGATTTGAGATGGGAGTCACTAATTGAATTCCTAAATAGGTGATGGGGCCATCAGTCCATGGGTATGGAAGAGTCATTTCCAGGAATGTTTTAGTGTTAGAATTTATGGCTATTCCTAAAATGTTAGATTTAGTAGCATTAACTTTGTAGAATGATGCTCTACTAAACATTCTTAAGATTTCATGAGCTGCAGGTAAAGAAGTGGATGGGTTAGATAGAGATAAAATGACATCATCAGCGAATAGAGATATTTTATGCTGACAATTGTGGGCAACGATGCCGTGGATGTTCAGGTCTGAACTTATTTTTTCCGCAAGGGGTTCCATAATGAGGGCAAAAATTAGTGGGGACAACGGGCACCCCTGTCTGGTCCCATTTGTAATTCGGAATTCTTTAGAGAACATACCTTCCGTGAAGACAAATGCTGATGGTGAAGAGTACAGTGCCAATATCGCGTTCTGTATCGGGCCCACCAGACCAAATTTTTCTAGGACTTTTTTGAGGTATCCCCAGTGGACCCTATCGAAGGCCTTCTCCGCATCCAATGTAAGAAGCAGAGAAGGCTCTCCTTTTTTCTCCATCAAGTGAAGGAGATTCACCATTCTCCTGGTGGCATCTATGGTCTGGCGACCCGACATGAAACCCACTTGATCATAATTAATCAATTTAGGTAGTAGGGTCATTAATCTATGTGCAATTATTTTGGCATACAGCTTCACATCTACATTCAATAAGGAAATTGGTCTAAAATTTGGTGCTAAATTAGGTTCTTTACCTAGTTTCGGGAGAGTAATGATAGTGGCTCTTAATAGACTTGTGCACAACGGAAAAATTCGTTCCGTTTCGGTTCGTTTCTTTCCGGTCCTGTTGATTCGTAATCATTCGTAATTTTGCTAGACGGGATTTTTCGTGTTCGGACTCATTCGTATTTTTGCAAGCGACATTTTTCGTTGAATTTTTTGTTGCTTTATAATTCGTACTTTCGGTAGAGTACGTTGTTTTTCGTTGATTCTGGACACAACTCCTACTTTCGTAACTTTTTTTGGGTTCGTACTTTCGGTAGAGTACGTTGTTTTTCGTTGATTCTGGACACAACTCCTACTTTCGTAACTTTTTTTGGGTTCGTTGATTCGTAATTTTCCGTGTCTCTCTCACAACGACGCTGCCTATTATGCCTAATGTGCTTCGAATGGATTTGTACTTTTCTAAATACATTGCGGTTATTTGTAACGATTCGAAATCTCGTATTTTACTTTCGTTTTTAACATGCGGCTATAGGCTCCGCCCCTGTACACCATTTTGAGAGGGTTCAGCACGGTGAGGGAGAAGCAGAGAGCAGAGCAGAGTGTTATTGTGCTTCGAATGGATTCGAAATCTCGTATTTTACTTTCGTTTTTTACATGCGGCTATAACCTCCGCCCCTGTACACCATTTTGAGAGGGAGTTCAGCACGGTGTGGGAGAAGCAGAGAGCAGAGCAGAGTGAGTGTTATTGTGCTTCGTATGGATTCGTACATTCGTAACTTTTTCATAACGAATTATGCCGAAGACATTCGGGCATTCGCTATTTGCGGTATAATTTATTTCGGATTCGGTCTTATTCGTAATTGCTTTGTTCGGAAATTCGAATGCTTCCGAATGTCCGAAAGTTGCTAAATTCGGACGAATTTCAATTCGTTACGAAACGAATTGCACAAGCCTAGCTCTTAACATTTCTTGGGGGAAGCTTGCGTTATTCTTTGCTTTTTCAAAGACTTGGTGTAAATATGGTGTTAAGACCTGGCTAAACATTTGATAATATTCAGAAGAATATCCATCAGGTCCCGGGGATTTGTTGTGGGTAAGAGTCTTAATTGCATTTTCTATTTCCTGTCCTGTAAAAGGTTGGTTTAAGGTTTGTTGATCAGATTGGGATAAGGTGGGCAGATTCACAGAGGTCAGGAATTCTGAGATGGCTTCCTCAGTAGGTTGATGGGTGTCAGAGTCCTTATTAAGATTATAAAGCCCCTCATAATACTTACTGAAGGCATCAGCAATGCCTTTGGGATTTGTAACTTTCTGCTTGGTTCTGGGGTTCATAATGTACATTATTTTTTGTTTGGTTGTTTTTTCTTTTAAGTGATTTGCCAACAGCTTTCCTGCTCTATTCCCATACAGTATCTATACGATTGAGCCCTCAAAGAGCGCAACTGACAGTCATGTTGAGCTACCAGATGGGCTCTTAGTTCCTGTCTAGTTGTAAACAGTAGTTCTCTAAGCTTTTGTGTTGTACTTTGCTTATTTAGATTTTCTAGATGGGTGATTTTAGATAGTAACTCATTAAGTCGCTCTGAGCGTTGCTTTTTAACCCTTGCAGTCAACTGTATAAGCAAACCTCTTATGTAAGCTTTGTGAGCATTCCACAGCGTGAAGGGATTGTCGACCGAGGGGGCATTGACAGTGAAAAATTCAGTGAGTGCTTTACCAATTTGTTCGGTGTGGGTCGGTTGTGAAAGGGTATAAATATCGTTACGCCATCTATTTGCCCTAGTTGCGGCACGACCATCCCCCACGCTGATGGAAACAGGAGCATGGTCTGACCAAGTTATACAATGAATTTCTGATTTGTCTACCTGTTGCAAAAGAAACTTGTCAACTAGAAATAAATCTATGCGAGAATAAGTATGGTGAACTTGGGAAAAAAAGTAAAGTCCTTTTCTGCTGAATGTTGACATCTCCACACATCATATAGGCCGGAAGAAGATATAAAGCTGTTCAGAGTTATTCTGCATTGGTGAAGCCTAGAAAGGCTGGACAAATCCATATCTTTATCAGGAACTGCGTTAAAGTCCCCGCACAAAATAAAATTTCCCTGTTTCATCCTAGATACTCTCTTCCAAATTTTATTCAGAAATCGCAGTTGTTTCGTGTTGGGAAGGTATACATTAACTAGCGTTAATTTGGAATTATTAATTTCACATACAAGAATTAAATATCTGCCTGCGTCATCTAAGAAAGTTTCTATCAGCTTAAATTGTACAGAGTCCTTGATAGCGATTGCTACTCCTCGTTTTTTAGCTGTGTTATTGGTCAGAAAGATGTGCGGGTATTTACTGTTTTGAAAAGTAGGAGGCTTGAGGGCGATAAAATGGGTTTCTTGAAAGCACACCACATCACTATGCAGTCTATTTGCTTCCTTCCAGGCCATCTGCCGTTTGTAAGGGCTGTTTAAGCCCCTGACGTTAAGTGATGAGATTTTAACAGGCATGTTGAGTGATATGATATGTTCGTTCAATATCCGAGCAATAAGTGGTTAGTGCAGTCAGGAGTACCTTTACCCAAATGTATACAGATGCAGACAGAGATCCTAAGCGGCAGTAGACGATTGAAAAGATTCCTTCCGAGATGAAGCGAAGATTACTGGGTCCGTTGGAGATCCCCTCTAGTAACAAAAACAGTTAGTAAACGAAAAATAGTAAAAGAAAACGAAAACAAAGGATGTAGGTTGCGATTCTACAGAGAATCTGTGTGGTAGAACAACCGCTCAATTTGGGGGGTTAACTAAAGTTAGCAATGTGGCGATCCCCTGGGCCAATAGGGAGTGCATAAGAGTACAAGGAAAACATGGTAAGATCAGCCTGTTTCATTTTCCGAAGTATCATGGGAGGACACCGGTGAGCTGATTTGTCCACTGGCTGTAGATTTGTGAGGAATGATCTGCCATTCGTGCAGGAGGCGGAGGCCTTCTTTCATATTAGTGACCACATGGGTATTACCTTCTTTTGTTATCAGTAGCTTTGCCGGGTACAGCCAGCGGTAGGCTATATTGTGGTTGTACAAAGGTTTTGTTATGGTGGCCAATTGTCTGCGCTGTTGCATAGTGAAGGCTGAGAGGTCCGCAAAGAAAGACAACCCCTGCAGGTCAGAAGGTATGGAATCACGCTGTCTGACTGCCGCCATAAACTGATCTTTTGTATGAAAGAAGTGGAGCCTGACAATGGTATCTCTGGGTAGGTGGGATGCAATATGTTTAGGTTTAGGCAGTCTATGGATCCTGTCTATTAGAAGTTCCTCCAGGGGAGCTTCTGGGAGGACCTCAGTCATGACATCAGTGAACAAAAACAAAAAGAGTCTTGTAGCGCTAAAACCGGCAGCAATATGTAAAACGTAATGTCATATGAATATAAGTCTTAAAAAACTTGCCCCCAGTGCAGCTGGCAACCTCCGGAACAAGGCAATCTCAAAACAATTATATACAATCCAGCGCTCAAATGGTGGCAAAAATGATGAAATGTAACTTGGTGATCAAATAAAAATGATAATTTATTGATTAAAATGCATGCTGAAAATTGATTAATGTATTTGATCGGATGGAATCAAAAATACAAAGTACAATAACCTTCAAACTGGGATCAGACAAAAATCTTGATCAGTATTGAAGCATTAAAAAACGCATAACAACCAACACCGCCAGCCAAAGGGTTAAGATGTGCAAGTGTGCTGAATAAATCTGGTTGTGATGACCAGTTGGATGGAATGAGCTTGGTGTTGATCAAAGTTACTGGATGTAACTTGCACTATCCTTGCCGTCAGTTGAGCCGCTGATCATTCCATCTCCTGCCTGCCTGCACAGCTGGTCTGATTGCGATACAGGTACTTGCAGAGTATGTCACATCTCTTTTTGGTCTTCCTGGTCTCCACGGCTTTTGTATTTCCATCCAGCCATAGGCTGTGAAAGACTGCATCTACGGATACAGGTTTAAATCTCTACTGTATTTTTGATTCCATCCGATCAAATACATTAATCAATTTTCAGCATGCATTTTAATCAATAAATTATCATTTTCATTTGATCACCAAGTTACATTTCATCATTTTTGCCACCATTTAAGCGCTGGATTGTATATAAATTACATCAGTGAAGTACTTTTTCAGATCAGGAGGTTTTACAGTTTCAGGAATACCTCTGATTTTGATGTTATTTCTCCTAGATCTGTCCTCTAAATTTGCCAATTTAAGTTTCATCTGCAGCATTTCATCATCCCTGTCATTGTGAGCATCCACCAGTTCATTGAAGGTAGATGCAAATACCCCCATTTTTTCTTCTACATGAGACACCCGTGCATTGACTGTGGATATTTCAGATTTAAATTGACTGGTCAGATTAAGGATGTCAGCATGTAGGGTGGATCTCAGTGACACTAACATGTCTTTAAGCATAGTATCCATTACAGGCATATTGGCAGTAGGGAAGTCAGTGATTGAGTCCTGTAACTCCCTGGTATCATCCAGAGACGACACCAGGCTTACCTCCAGGGCTTCCGTTTCAGAGCTGCTCATTTTCTGTTTACTTTTGGCCGGGCTGGATGTGGCTGAAGGAGGAGTAGATGAGTGTCCTCCTCTCTGGCTGCTGTTATGGTGGTTTGCAGCAGCGTGTAAAGCCTTATCCCTCTGGCTGAAGGAGCCTCGTTTATGCTCCCTCAGCTTGCCGCCGTCGCCATCTTGGATCTCAGAGCGGCGCTGCATTATGAAGAAGTCCGGCAGTTTATGCATCCTGGTGCCTTCTTTTCTTTTGCGGGACGGCATTTCAGTGTGTGCCCGCTCTCAGAAGCTCTGGTGTCTTGCTGAAACGAAACCTGTAGTTGCTGTAAATCTCCCTAATGGCCCGCGGCAGAGAGGAGATGTCTCAGAATGCGTCCATGCTCTGCGCCGGCTAGCCACGCCCAAGAGATTTCTACCTATAAAGCTTTTGTAGAGAATATGCACTGGCCATGGTAGTGCTGATTTTTTGTTTTTCAAAATTAGTGCCAAGTTTTAGATCTGGGAGAAAGAAGCAAATCAATTAGAGGAATACTGATTCTGGGAAATCCTGACTACAGATTGTAGTTTGTTGCTGTGGTACAGAGAAGAGAAGTTTGGCAACTATATAAAAGAATAAATGCCTGCAGACGGAAAAAAAAAATGTTTGATTTAGTTAACAAATTTAAAATCATTATTGTTTCAATCATGTTTTGAATGGATAGTTTTTACTCTAAAACAGATGTACAGTGCAAATTTAAAGTGGAACTGTATTGCGGGTAATCAGTGGCAGCTCTTGTCATAATGTGCAAGTACTGTATATATAACCATGTGATGTTCCCGGTCTCCTCGTGCTAGCCATCCTGAGACAGTATATTGTGGCCCCACGCTCTTGGGAAGAGTGAAAGAGCCCGGGAACCACGTTGCAGAGTGCCAGTGGGGTGCCGGCAGGGGGACCACACTGCCAATGCTGGAAAATGATCAGGGGCCAAACAGCCACCTGGATTACCTTTATATTAGAGCAGAAGCCAGCTGAGAAAAACTAGCCCAAGCTTATGTCTGCTACTGCAGCAATGAGCTTGCACTTAACCCTTTACTCTCCGGAGGTACTATGTACGTCCAAAGAGCTCAACTGGTTAAAGTGACACTTAACAATACCCTTATTCTCCATGATCTCCCAAACCTCTCCCAACCCGTCACTTCAATTTTTTGGAATGAGCAGAGCATGTTAGTTTTGGTCACGGGCACTGCTGTATGCACAATACACATCCCATAGTCCATCTTGGGAGCGAGCAAGAGAAGATAGCTACGTTACTGCATACAGTGGGTCCATGGAGAACAAATGTAGCCACCCTCTAACAGGAAGTCAAGCCATGGCAGCAAAATAAATTAAATAAATTTAAATTGGAGATTTAAAGGAGGCTGGGAGCAATGGAAGGGACTTGTTTAAGTTAAGAATACATACTTGAATAGAACTTTCTTTTTTTAAACTTGAGTTTAGTCCAGTATTTTATGTATTCTTAACTTAAACAAGTTCCTTTCATTGCTCCCAGCCTCCTTTAAATCTCTTTTTTTTTTTGCTTGACCTCAATTTTCTGTATACAAAAGCTTAACAAATTGTAAATTTAACAACTGACTGCATGAATGATTCAATAAATCAATTTAAATGCAGAACAATATATGAACTATTCTATTTTAATTTGCAACAATAAATGTTCTCTGTTGTTTAGTATATACTGTATTTAACTTATTTTATTGCACTTTACTAAATGGAAAAAATATATTTTATTTGCAGAATGGTGCAAATCATCATGTACCAAGTGCCCCATATTGTGTCAAAATGTGTGTTTTATATAAGCATGTGCAGAGAATATTTTTTACTGTGATTCTATTTAAAGTAAGTCATACTTTTTTCTGATTTCTGCTTTAGTTACATTGATATACTGGACATTAGGTCTTCTGAGGCAGGATGATGAGGGGAGACAACTTTCTAATTAATCAAGTGAAAGACATACGTTGTAAATAGCAAACTTTAAATATCACAGTCAGCACACTGGGAATTTTTCTATTAAAATAGGAAAGTTATGCTCAATATGAGGTTCAAAGTAAAAGTGTAATTTGGAAGTAATAAGAAGCTTCATTAGAACATTTTAATGATCCCAGCAGATAAATTTTGCATTTAAATCAATGCTTTACTTCCACAAAGAGGAGTGCTGCTAAGCTTCATCGGATGAGACAAGCAGATTTACATTTACTGAACAGCTGTGGTTTCTCGACTATTGACCTTTCCAATAAGATTTGGTTAAAATTACATTAGCTGCAGCTCTAGATTTGTACTTTTTTGTTTCAGCAGCGTGCTTGTATTTAGTGTGCTGATTTGTTAATCTATTTTCTTTTTAGGTACTTCATTCTGGTGCCTATTGGACATTGTTCCCATAAAGAATGAAAAGGGTGATGTGGTACTTTTTCTGTCATCATTTAAGGACATTACAGATACAAAAATTAAAATTGCCCAGGGAGAGAAAAAAGAAGGTGTGTATCTCTTTGCTTTTATTAATCAATATGACATGTATATATGACATATAGTTTTGATTGAAAGCTTACTAGCCAGCAACAGGGTAATACGCAACTTAGTCACTCAAAATAAAGGAGCCAACTAAATATCAATGCTTGATTTTCGTAGGAGGCATGTTTCCCTCTAGAAAGTTTCAGATGCCCTTTCCTCCAGAAGATTATAACTATGATCACTACGACAGAACCCATAGCAGGGAACTATTTGAGCTTCTTTTGTTTGGTGGGACAATATCCTGCTAGACTCAATATGTAATGCAGGCAAGCGAAGAAATGACTCCCAAAAAGAACACAGCTTTGGTACATCTATTTAAAAATGAACACCCTGTGATTATCCTACACCATGTCCATACTTCACCCAGAAAGAAACCCTCTTTTTATTTTCTCTCCTAAGTACAGCCACTTTCATTACACATATAACCCAATTACTCACAAAATTACGTATCCAGGGGTGGCCTTGTTTCCATTTTCTACAAAGACAACAGTGATTGTCTTTTCTTGAAGAACCCCCCCCCATTTGTGCCTAGCACTACCCTGCACATAGTGAAAGGCATGTTTCCCTGCACTCCTCACTAACCACACCTAGGATTTGGGATATTAGAGTATCAAAAAAGTTAATAAATATTTACTAGCACTACCCCCGCAGGGCTTGACTGAAAAAAATAACCAGGGACATCATTCTCCCCTTGTACAAGATCTTGAACTGTCCTCCTTTATGGACACTGCCAGTCTTTTAAGATGAAATGCAAAAGCCCCTTAAGGACTAGGAAAGCTCAGTCCCTTAGAAAGAAGCACTTTGTGTAGTAAGCAACATCCTGGAGTATCTCCCACTCCACTGTAGACACCGATCCCAGTTCTACTGCCTGCAGGACTACCGACCCACCCGGCTGCTTCTTCACCAGCCCACCCAGCTAGATCTTCACCAGCCCACCTAGCTGCTCCAAAGATCTTTCAGGGCAAGGAACAGGAAGGGTTAAGTACAATTCTGTCCTCCAGAAAGGCTTGCTACATGTGGCAGTCTCTCCCCTTGTGTATTCATGGGTGTGCTAATGTACTCACACTGCCCTGCTTGCTCCCTGCTGCTCCTTAGGCAAGATTCCTTTCAAACTGCTCCGCTGTCAGGATTTTCTAAAGCCAGCCAGAGCTCCAGCCTGGAGGGAGAGCCCCCCCCCCCAGACTTCACAGTCTCATCAGCACTCCATCTTCCACCCAACTCCCCTGCTGGCATGACTCATTCATATTTAAGGGCTGACTCAGCCACCCTGCCAGGCCCACTGCTTGGGGATTAGCCAAGCTTCCCTGGGTATGCAGATCAACCCTCCTGGCCACTGCCCTCTAGCTTCTAGAAGTTTCTCTAAACTTCCAGAACCAGGGGGAAGCACCAGAGACCTGCCTCTGTGAGTCATACAGCCTGATCTGCAGTAAACCCTGACCCAGATTCCAGACTCACACTTACCATGAGTCATGCAAATACATTTACCTCTACTAACCTGATAGTACACTAGAGGGTGTCACATGCTATTTGATATAAAAAAGAAGCCCGAGGGCTAACGCTGTGCTAGAATGTGAAAAATTACTAAGTGAATAAAAACAAACTAAAGCAGCCAGCACCTGTAAGTTCGATACAAAAACTTAAACAAGATAAATTTACAAAGTGAGTGCAGCGCTAAACATATTATAAAAACATGTTAATAAATTAATACAATAATAAAATCATTGACAATTAAGTCTGTATTTTCCCTTTTCACTCCTTTTTTTTTACTTAATTTTCAATGATTGTATTATTGTATTCATTTATTAACATGTTTTTATAATATGTTTAGCGCTGCACTCACTTTGTAAATTTACATGCTATTTGATACCTGAAATGCTGTCACTAAGACACTTTTTCCACTATTGCTGTTCCTCTCAGTATTATCTCACTCATCTTCGCAAACTTTCACCCATTCCCAATCACATCCTCCCCTCTACACTTTCCTTGAGAATCTCACACCCCTAGACTCCAAGAGCTAAAAAAAGGCGCATCCTCACCCTTTACCCCTTCACCAATACCTGATTACCTCCCCCCACCCTGATTAACTGGCTCTTCCCATATGTCACATCTCACCCTTTCGCATTCCTACAAACACTTGATCATATAATATGGTTTTTGCTTCCTTGGGATGTGATCCTACTTTAAATACTTAAGGACTGCCGCCTGTACATATTCGTCAGCAGAATGGCATGGCTGGGCACAAGCACGTACAGGTACGTCCTCTTTAAGATGCCCAGCCGCGGGTCGCGCTGGGCAGTACCACTGCTAAGTGTGAGAGCTTCCAGCTCAGAGCTCTGCTGGCCTTCTAACAACCAGTGACCCAACACATTCAGCTGTAAGCTGGGGATTCTTGTATATATACCCCCCTAAATTTATTACCAGACCCTTTAGGTCTAGTATGTATTTTTAAATGGACCCCACTCATTTTTTAACCCCTTGCAGGCCCAACTAACAGGAAACTAGCTGTAGTCTCTAGGGTCTTCAAAAACGCAAACAACTTCTACAGACCCTCAAATTGGACGACACCTGGCACACAATGCATCCAGAGGGGACGTTTCTTTCTATTTGCCACCACATGGTAAATACTTATGTATTGATTACTTGTTGTGGTCTCCCTAAACTGTGTAAAGTAGAGATAGGAATACAATTCATATCTATTCATGCACCCATCCCTATAACTCCCACACAGAAACTACACAATGGAAATGGCAAAAAATTCCCATCTTACTTGGTGACCAATCTACATTCAGGCACATTGAAACTACACTTTGCAACTATTTTGCAGAAAACCTTTCCACAAATATCTTGCTAATGTTTGCATGAGAATAACACACGTGCACACAAGTACACAGGGATTTCATAAGTATAGAGTCCAGAATTAAAAAGATAGAGTGTCAGCTTTGGAAGCTTAGAATAAACAATCTGAACTAATTTATGCCCACCAAGAACTCTAAAACACCAAAATATACTAAAGCTAATTCTAAAGAAACCAAAGCTAATTAAGACATTTTTCTACACACACAAAAATATAATAAATATGGGGATAAGAGGGAAAAATATGTGGTGAAAGCCTTATGGGTAGCCAAGTCTGTAACACACATTTCACTGCCTGGTACAGGCTGAGTTGACAAAAGGGCTTCTCTGATAGCTCCTGTCCAATACCCCCTGGAGTTGGTAACATGGAGTAGCAGGAAAAGGAGTGGCATGGGTGCCTGTGGGGCAGGCCCAGACACAGTGGATGATCTGGGTGCAGACCATATCTGGTGCAGAATGCATACACACAGGTGGAGCACAGGAACCTACATATGCAGGAAGCAAGCTGTAGTCAAAGCAGGGTGGAATCAGCAACAGACGAGTAGCAAGGGTACAAAATCCAAAGAAAGGAGCAGGGTCAGAAGCCAGGCTGGAGTTAATAACAGTCAGCAATAAAATATATTGAATCTGCAGGCAGAAGAGAAGTCAGGACACAAGCCAGAGTCAGCAGCAGGAGTTCAGGATACAAAAAATTCAGGAGTCAAGATGGGTTAAGCACAAAGAAACAGAATGCGGGTCAGGTCAGGTTTCTCAGAAGCTGATGACCACTCAGCAACTTCTCTTCTGTGTGTTGTGCTTAAAATAGAGATAAGCACCAATGCCATTCAAACAGTAAGACATGCACACTTGTTCACACATGCACATATGTTTGAGGATAGCCATACACTCAATTCTCCTGACAATATATTTCTAGCATGGATCATCTAAGGTCCCCATGGGAAATTGTCACATGAAGCATCCCAATCAGCTGCAACCATGGAATTACCTATCATGCAGCCATACCTAACGAAGGATGCTGGGGACATTGTTGACCTAATATGAGCACATGGCCTTATTTGGTTAATGACAAATTATGGTCATCTGGCCACATTAGTTCAATTATGCCATTAGCATCCCCACCCCCATTGTCACATGTGGCTGCAAGGTGGGAAATTCCATGTCCACAGCAGATTGTCATGTTGTCATGCTGTTAAGTGACAATTTCCAACTGATGTCATTGCTCATCCCTAATTTATAGCATTAAAAAAGCTTAGGGCGAGTTATTCACTTTACCAAAGCTATAACTGACAATTCATCAACGTTATTCTGCCCTATACAACCTTCTCCCACAACACAAAACAGCAACACAGAGAGAACAAGGGCCCAGACTCTCTTAAAGTACCTACACAAGAGTAAAACACCCACACTAACTAAAGAAGAGCCTCCTTCCTTGAGCAACCTTTTACAGAGGAGGAACCCAAAATTCCTCAAAGATCTTAAAGTTCTAGCTAAAATAGTTGTCAAACTGTATGCCTCCTCAGTTGAATAAAATCATTGGCTTTGACCAACTGGGCTTCATGCCAGGAAAAGAGGCTAGAGACAACACAATCAAAGCTATCAACATCCTGCATTTGGCCACATTACATAGAGTTGAAGGCTTTCTCCTATCTATGGATGCAGAGAAGGCCTTCAACAGGGTCGCTTGGGAACTACATTCAAGGTACTATTTCCCAAATAGGGTTTTATTTTAAAATGAAGACCTTTATCTCCTCTGTACCAACAACCAACAGTGAAAGTCAAATTAAATGGATCCTTCTCTGATCCAATATACATACATAATTTCACATGCTAGTGATGTCCCCTATCCCTTCTCCTCTGCATATTGACTCTGAAATCCTTCATTAGAAACACTAAAAATACAGAGGCAATACTTGGTATAAATATTTGTAACAATGGGTATACTTTGGCTGCATTTGCAGATGATCTATTTTTCTTTCTCTCATAACCCCAGGTGATTGTATAAACTCTACTAAAAGAACTTAAGCTGTTTGGCTTCAGTAACCAAAACTGCAGTGTTTGTCCTCATGACACATCACAGGAAGCACCCTCATGACTAACAGAGGACAGAAATACACTTAGGAAACTTAACATAAATAACCGGGACCAGGTGGCTTGCAGCTGACGGTACTTAGGGAACTCAGTCAAGTAATTGCCAGACCATTGTTCCTAATTTTTACTGACAGTCTACTGACTAGAATGGTACCAGCTGATTGGAGAAAAACCAATGTAGCACCAATATTTAAAAAAGGCCCAAAATACAATACATCCCTGGGAATTACAGACCAGTTAGCCTAACATCAATAGTATGCAAGCTCTTAGAGGGGATGATAAGGGACTATATACAAGATTTTAGTAATAAAACGATATCATTAGCAGTAAACAGCATGAATTCATGAAGAATCGTTCTTGCCAAACCAATCTAATAACCTTCTTTGAGGCGGTGAACTGCCATCTTGATAAAGGAAGATCCGTAGACGTGGTGTATCTGGATTTTGCAAAAGCATTTGACACAGTTCCCCATAAACGTTTACTGTACAAAGTAAGTTTTGTTGGCATGGACCATAGGGTGAGTACATGGATTGAAAACTGGCTACAAGGGCGAGTTCAGAGGGTAGTGATAAATAGGGGAATACTCGGAATAGTCAGGGGTGGGAAGTGGGGTCCCCCAGGGTTCTGTGCTGGGACCAATTTTATTTAATTTGTTCATAAAAGATCTGGAGAAGAGACGCTTGAGAGGGGATATGATTTCAATTTAAAAATACCATACTTATGACCCCACAATAGGGATAAAAAAAATTGCGGAAGGGAGTTTAAAACCCTTTCCCGCCGAGGGTACGCATATATGCGTCCTCGGCTTTCGGGGGTTATACCGGGATGATGCCTGCAGATGCAGGCATCATCCCAGTACCGTTGTTTAGAGCCGGCGATTGACTTTCCAGGTATAACCACTGATGCGGCTAAAAGCCGCTCGGTTGTTATACCGGAGGAGCGGGAGGGTACATCCCCCCCCTCCCGCCGCCTCCGCTGCTCTTATCGGGCATCCTGTCCCACCGGGAGACCCGATCCACGATCCGCCACCTCGGGCGGCTATAGAGAGACTGAATCAAAGCCGCGAATGGCTTTGATTCAGTCTCTTCACTGTAACCACGGAAGCGACGTCATGACGTCACGTCCGGGTTACTCGGCTGCCAATGGCGCCGAATTTAAAAAAGTACACAGTATTCAGAATCGCCGTTTTCAGCGATCTGAATACTTTGAAGTGCAAAGGAGGGATTGGGGGTCTTTTAGACCTCCGATCTCTCCATAAAGAGTACCTGTCACCGCTTATTACTGTCACAAGGGATGTTTACATTCCTTGTGACAGCAATAAAAAGTGATCAAAAAATGTTTTTTTAAAAAACACTATTTTTAATTATAAAAATAAATAAAATAAATAAGAATTTTTTTTTTTAAAGCGCCCCTGTCCCCGCGAAAAATCACACATGTGAGGTATCGCCGCGATCGTCAGAGCAAAAGCAATAATTATAGTCATAAAAAATTAAAGCGTCGCCTATGGAGATAGTTTGTCACCATTCCACGAGTGTGGGCAATTATAAAGCATGACATGTTTGGTATCTATTTACTCGGCGTAATATTATCTTTCACATTATACAAAAAAATTGGACTAACTTTGCGTTTTAATTTTTTTTAAATTCATGAAAGTTAATTTTTCCAAAAAAGTTGCGTTTAAAACACTGCTGCGCAAATACTGTGTGACATAAAATATTGCAACAATCGCCATTTTATTCTCTAGATTCTCTGCTAAAAAAATATATATAATGTTTGGGGTTTCTAAGTAATTTTCTGTCAAAAAATACGCATTTTAACTTGTAAACACCAAATCTCAGAAATGGGCTTAGTCATGAAAGGGTTAATAAGACACGTGGCCACTCACTAAAATTAGAAGAAAAGAGGTTTAACCTTAAACTACGTAGATGGTTTTTTACTGTAAGAGCGGCAAGGATGTGAAATTCCCTTCCATAAGTGGTGGTTTCAGCAGGGGGCATAGATAGTTTCAAAAAACTATTAGATAAGCACCTGAACGACCGCAACATACAGGAATATACAATGTAATACTGACATAATATCACACACATAGGTTGGACTTGATAGACTTGTGTCTTTTTTTCAACCTCACCTACTATGTAACTATGATTCGAGCATGCCCAGACTTATTAACACCACTCATGATACTCCTGAATAACCAAAGGGAAATTCCAGCAACAAATCCCCTGTGTTATCAGATTGTATGTAAATGGAAATTTGAATGAAAGACAGGCTTTAATTTTTTTAACTGCTGGATAAACCCTACCCATGTGAACCTATTTAGAACTCAAAAATGACATCATAACTAATAAATTCAAACATTATTTTACACAAACTTTCTTCTTTGAAATAGCCTGCTCCACTTTACTCCTAGTCCATAGTAAAGGTCATTATGTACTGTAAAAGCTTCAACTGCAAGGCATTTAAAAATTGAAAAATATTTCAAAAGCAACCAATTATCTTATGGTTCACTTATCCCAGTATTCTAATTTCATAATATGACCCAGAAGTTAGACACTAGTGCTTTCTTCTAACAATATTTGAAACGGAAGTAGGAGCAGGGAGCTTTGAGTTTAGCAGTTTTTCTGTTGTGGTATATTCTATTATATATCCAAAGCTGCTGACTCAAAATATTCTCTGTTCTATTATATATTCAACTAATCTGGTACTGAAACTTTAAATATATTTATATATTTTATCAAAGTACAATGTTCCTTCTGAGCTCATTAGGAGAAAGAAAAATTGACACAAAGGAATGAGGATAGTGGTTTCCAAGAAGTTGTCTCATTGTAAAATCATTGCTTTAATTGAGAAAGACAATTATATAGAGAAAAAGATATAGTCTTTTTCTTATGTATAACATTTTTCCCAAATCTATCTATAAATCCGGTGTCCTAGAAGAATTATTAAGTGTTACTCTGCGGAACATATTGCGTACTCTGTACTTCCTGTCTTTAAACCATTTCTTACTTTTGTCCCACACTTCAACAACAGTAATACCATGGCTATCTCAAGCTAGTTTCTACATCTTTTAAAGATACGTTATCTAAGACTACTACAGCTTCAACTGAGCAGAGAAAATGTTTAAACACTGATTCCTTTTCAGTTCCTTTTTAGTTTAAATAATCTGTGCATTCAGTTAAATTTTCTTTCTAGCAAAACTGTGCATCATCACTGCTATGGCTTAAAATATATAGATGATGTAGGTGGGAGGTGCTAAAAAAGGCTCTGAAGCAGATTGTTTTCCTCAGTGTGAAGGTGAGTCCATAATATGGAGTACAATTTCTATGGTTAGGCAGCTTTCTAACATGAAGAACCTTAAAGGTGCCTAGGGTAAACAATGTAAGGTCCAAGAAAAGTACCACAACAAAAATATTTAATTACAGAAGTCCAACGATAACCAAGATAATAATCCAAAATGTTTCAGGGGCAATCATTTTTACTATTCATCGAGAATTAGATGGTCAGGCCCTGGTGAAGGGGGAACCTTATAGCCCCTGAAATGCATTTGCATGTTGTTTTATAGATTAGAGTAGATGTAAACCCAATCACAAAAATCTCATATAATATTGAACATGTTTAAATATTTTCTATACCCTGTATGTTTTTATTCTATTCTTCAATAAACATTTATTGAGAAAAAAATATATATTTTAAAAAGTCATTATTCATATTTAAAAATCTAAAGCCTTAGTATAAGTAATACATGGTAATCCTGTCATAAATTTCCCAGTTCAGGCACTTCCTATTCTGAATTGACAGCCCTCTATCAATGTCTCTCAATTACTGCCCTGCTTTGTCACACTTTCACCACTATAGACTGTAAGCAGCCATGCCAATGCTTACAAGACAGGTACATTGTATTCATACCCCTTGAAATTTTCCACATTTTGTCATGTTACAACCTAAAACATGAATGTATTTTATTGGAATTTTATGTGATAGACTAACACAAAGTGTCACATAATTTTTTTTACAAATAAATATTTGAAAAGTGTGGCGTGCATTTGTACTCAGCCCCCTTTACACTGATACCTCTGACTAAAATCTTGTGGAACCAATTGCCTTCAGAAGTCACCTAATAAGTAAATAGAGTCCTCCTGTGTGTAATTTTATCTCAGTATAAATACAGCTGTTCTGTGAAGCCCTCAGAGGATTGTTAGAGAACCTTAGTGAAAAAACAGCATCCTGAAGGCCAAGAAACACCCCAGACAGGTCAGGGATAAAGTGGAGAATTTTAAAGCAGGGTTAGGTTATAAAAAAATATCCCAAGCTTTGAACATCTCACTGAGCACTGTTCAATCCATCATCCGAAAATGGAAAGAGTATGGCGCAACTGCAAACCTACCAATACATGGCCGTTCAGCTAAACTTACAGGCTGGGCAAGGAGAGAATTAATCAGAGAAGCAGCCAAGAGACCTATGGTAACTCTGGAGGAGCTGCAGCGATCCACAGCTCAGGTGGGAGAATCTGTCCACAGGACAACTCCTAGTCGTGCACTCCACAAATCTGGCCTTTATGGAAGAGTGGCAAGAAGAAAGTCATTGTTGAAAGAAAGCCATAAGAAGTCCCATTTGCAGTTTACGAGAAGCCATGTGGGGGACATAGCAAACGGGAGGAAGGTGGAAGAAGGTGGTTTGGTCTGATGAGACCAACATTTTTGGCCTAAAAGCAAAGTGCTATTTTTCCGGAAAACTAACACTACACATCACCCTGAACACACCCACCCCACTGTGAAACATGGTGGTGGCAGTATCATGTTGTGGGGATGCTTTTCTTCAGCAGGGACAGAGAAGCTGGTCAGAGTTGATGGGAAGATGGATGGAGCCAAATACAGAGCAATCTTAGAAGAATACCTGTTAGAGTCTGCAAAAGACTTGAGACTGGGGCAGAGGTTCACCTTCCAGCAGGACAACGACCCTAAACATACAGCCAGAGCTACTATGGAATGGTTTATATTAAAGCATATTTATGTGTTAGAATAGCCCAGTCAAAGTTCAGACCTAAATCCAATTGAGAATCTGTGGCAAGACTTGAAAACTGCTGTTCACAGATGCTCTCCATCCAATCTGACAGAGCTTGAGCTATTTTGCAAAGAAGAATGGGCAAAAATGTTACTCTCTTGATGTGCAAAGCTGGTAGAGACATAGCTAAAAAGACTTACAGTGTACAGCTATAATTGCAGTGAAAGGTGGTTCTACAAAGTATTGACACAGGGGGTCTGAATACAAATGCATGCCACACTTTTCAGATATTTATGTGCAAAAAAAATTGAAAACCATTTATGATTTTCCTTTAACTTCACACTTATGTGCCACTTTGTGTTGGTCTATCACATAAAATCCCAATAAAATACATTTACGTTTTTTGTCAAGGGGTATGAATACTTTTTCAAGGCACTGTATGTACTATCAGCAAGCATGTTCTGAGCGGTGACGTGGAGCTGCCACTATAACAAGTGCTTGTAGGCATGAAGTGGGTTATTAGTGGTTGGAGTAGACCAGCAGCATTAGGATGCAACAAAGGGTTGGACAAAAAGAGTGAAAATTTTATTTTGTAAAGAAAAAAGCATGATAATTGTATATCATATGCAGTGATTTAGAATAATAAATATGCTGTTCAAACAGATCTAAAGACTTACTTAATTATCACTTTAGTGATTAGAATTACCAAAGAAAAGATTCACATTCTAAAAGTAGATATGTTTAACTAATGACTGGTAGACTATGTTACTCACCTGATCTTTTTAAAGAAGAAGAGGAATTGTTAAGGGGCTTTAGCAGGGTAAAAGCAAGGATTTTTGATTTGATTTGCAAAGAGATTTGCTGAAAGGATTGACCTAGTGCAGTGAGAGATGAAATTAGGTCACGTGGATAATTGTGAAAGCAGTGTTTTCTACTGACCATAATATGATTGTATGTAAGTGTAAATAATTTAGAAATGTAAAATATATAGTGTTCAAATGGCAAATAGTTCCCAATAATAAAAAACATGAATTGTGTTATTTTTTTATATTTTTAGATCTACAGTAGGGATGAGCTCGGTGTTCGAGTCGAACATAGGTTCGACTCGAACATCGGCTGTTCGCGCGTTCGGCAAACAACGAACGATTTGGCCAAATTCGAGTGACGCGAACGGCCCACAATACACTGCGCCATCGCAGTGTAATCCTGGCACTGTGATTGGCCAAGCATGCACTGTGACCCTGCATGCTTGGCCAATCACAGCGCCGGCAGCGAGGAGAGCAATGATTGGCCACAGGCAGGATGCTTGTGGCCAAATATAGCTGAGGGGGTTTAGTACACGCCCCACACTATAAAAGGCCGCCAGCACGGCGGCCTCGTGTAGTGTGTTCCGGAGCAGGGAAAGTGAAGGATAGGCAGGGACAGTGTCAAATCTTGTCAAATCTATTCTTTGCTAAACCTTGTGTGTAGGGACAGAGAAGGATAGGCAGGGAGAGTGTCAGTGTCATATTCTTTGCTAAACCTTGTGTGTAGGGAGAGAGAAGGATAGGCAGGGAGAGTGTCAGTGTCATATACTTTGATAAACCTTGTGTGCAGGGAGAGAGAAGGATAGGCAGGGGACAGTGTCAGTGTCATATTCTTTGCTAAACCTTGTGTGCAGGGAGAGAGAAGGATAGGCAGGGAGAGTGTCAGTGTCATATACTTTGATAAACCTTGTGTGCAGGGAGAGAGAAGGATAGGCAGGGGACAGTGTCAGTGTCATTGTTGCTAAGCCTCCTGCACATTATACACCTGGATTTAGCCCGTATTGCTGCTTTTTCCTGGTGTGTTACACCAACAGGATTTTGCGGCACTTACAGCGGGCGGAGTGTGCCTCCTGACCATATTACACCTGAACTTAGCCTGTATTGCTGCTATTTCCTGGTGTGTTACACCAACAGGATTTTGCGGCACTTACAGCGGGCGGAGTGTGCCTCGTGACCATATTACACCTTAACTTAGCCTGTATTGCTGCTTTTTCCTGGTGTGTTACGCCAACAGGATTTTGCGGCACTTACAGCGGGCGGAGTGTGCCTCCTGACCATATTACACCTTAACTTAGCCTGTATTGCTGCTTTTTCCTGGTGTGTTACACCAACAGGATTTTGCGGCACTTACAGCGGGCGGAGTGTACCTCCTGACCATATTACACCTTAACTTAGCCTGTATTGCTGCTTTTTCCTGGTGTGTTACACCAACAGGATTTTGCGGCACTTACAGCGGGCGGAGTGTGCCTCCTGACCATATTACACCTGAACTTAGCCTGTATTGCTGCTTTTTCCTGGTGTGTTACACCAACAGGATTTTGCGGCACTTACAGCTGGCGGAGTGTACCTCCTGACCATATTACACCTTAACTTAGCCTGTATTGCTGCTTTTTCCTGGTGTGTTACACCAACAGGATTTTGCGGCACTTACAGCGGGCGGAGTGTGCCTCCTGACCATATTACACCTGAACTTAGCCTGTATTGCTGCTTTTTCCTGGTGTGTTACACCAACAGGATTTTGCGGCACTTACAGCGGGCGGAGTGTGCCTCCTGACCATATTACACCTTAACTTAGCCTGTATTGCTGCTTTTCCCATTTCCCTGCAGTCCATTAGAATGTCTGGAAGGCAAACAAGGAGAGGCAGACAGTCAGGAGCCAATAAAAGAGGGCAAGCAGGCTCTGTGTCTAGAGACAACAGTGCTGGTCGTGGACGCGGTGCATCGCCATCAGCACGTGGCCATGGGACACGCTTGTCCTTCTTTTCGGCAGCTGGACGGAGGTCACTTGGCACTTACAGCTGGACGGAGGTCACAGGCACTTACAGCGGGTGGAGTGTGCCTCCTGACCAATGACCATATTACACCTTAATTTAGCCCGTATTGCTGCTTTTTCCTGGTGTGTTACACAAACAGGATTTTGCGGCACTTACAGCGGGCGGAGTGTGCCTCCTGACCATATTACACCTTAACTTAGCCTGTATTGCTGCTTTTTCCTGGTGTGTTACACCAACAGGATTTTGCGGCACTTACAGCGGGCGGAGTGTACCTCCTGACCATATTACACCTTAACTTAGCCTGTATTGCTGCTTTTTCCTGGTGTGTTACACCAACAGGATTTTGCGGCACTTACAGCGGGCGGAGTGTGCCTCCTGACCATATTACACCTGAACTTAGCCTGTATTGCTGCTTTTTCCTGGTGTGTTACACCAACAGGATTTTGCGGCACTTACAGCGGGCGGAGTGTGCCTCCTGACCATATTACACCTTAACTTAGCCTGTATTGCTGCTTTTCCCATTTTCCTGCAGGCCATTAGAATGTCTGGAAGGCAAACAAGGAGAGGCAGACAGTCAGGAGCCAATAAAAGAGGGCAAGCAGGCTCTGTGTCTAGAGACAACAGTGCTGGTCGTGGACGCGGTGCATCGCCATCAGCACGTGGCCATGGGACACGCTTGTCCTTCTTTTCGGCAGCTGGACGTGTTGAGCCGCATCATGCCAAAGACTTGGTAGAGTGGATGACCAAGCCCTCCTCATCCTCCTCATCCTCTCTCACCCAGGCTCAGGGTACTGGCAAAGCAGCTGCCAAAGCGTCCTCTTCCCTGGTATCAATGTCATCATCAGTCACTCCTTCCCTAGACCAACCATATCCTCCTGAGGAGTCCCCCGAACTGTTTGAGCACAGTGTTGGGTACATGCTCCAGGAGGATGCCCAGCGTTTTGAAGGGTCTGATGATGATACCCAGCTAGAGGAAGGCAGTAGTGTGAGAGCAGAGAGAGGGGATGCTCATGAAGGACACCAATCTGGTAGTCATGTTCCAGCTGCTGCAGCATACTGCCAGATTGGCTCCAGTGATGAGGAGGGAGGGGATTATGAGGTCACTGACTCCACGTGGGTGCCTAATAGGAGAGAGGAGGAGGAGGAGGATGAGGAGGAGGCACATCTCCAACGAGGCAGGATGCCCTCGGGGGGCCAGCGTAAGGGCAGCACACCGACGGAATCACACCGCAGAGCTCCGCCTGTGCAGGGCGCTGCCTCTGCCCGTTATTCAAAAAGTTCTTTGGTGTGGGCCTTTTTTGAGTCGAGTGCATCAGATCGCACAGCTGCTGTTTGCAACATATGTCTCAAGCGTATATCGTGTGGCCAAAACATCACCCGCTTGGGCACCACATGCTTGACCAGACATATGTTGACCTGCCATGCAGCTCGCTGGCAAGCCTACCTTAAAGACCCACACCAAAGAACAAAGCTGACCTCTTCTTGCACCGCATCAGCTGGGATCTCCAACCCCACTATACCTTCAGTCCTCTCTGAAACCTGCTCTGAGAGGAATGAAGGTGTAGAATTAGGTGTGTCACAGCCAAGTACTTGCGGGCACTCTGCTAGCAGTACACCAACGTCCGATTCTAGCAGGCAAATTTCCCTGCCCCAGCTGCTGGACCATCAAAAGAAGTTCACTCCCAGCCATCCACATGCCCAGCGGTTGAATGCTAGCTTGGCTAAATTGCTAGCGCTTCAACTGCTGCCTTTTCAGTTGGTAGACTCGGCCCCCTTCCGTGAGTTTGTGCAATGTGCGGTTCCTCAGTGGCAGGTTCCCAAACGGCACTTTTTCTCACGGAAGGCGATTCCGGCTCTCTACCGGCATGTGGAAGGCAATGTCTTGGCCTCGCTGGACAGGGCGGTCAGCGGTAAGGTGCATATTACCGCTGACTCATGGTCCAGCAGGCATGGACAGGGACGTTACCTTTCTTTCACGGCCCATTGGGTCACTCTTTTGGCAGCTGGGAAGGTTGCAGGACAAGGTGCAGTAGTGTTGGAGGTTGTTCCACCGCCACACCTCCAAAATGCTACTACTGGTTGTGACACACCTCTGTCCTCCACCCCTCCTCTTCTTCTTCCTCCGTGGCCTCTTCCTGTGCTTTGTCCTTGGAACCAGCGGTGCTCCGTAGGCGTTCAAGGGGCTACGCAAGTACGCAGGCAAAAAGATGCCATGCCGTGCTTGCGCTGGTGTGTTTGGGGGACAGGAGCCACACTGGGGCAGCGGTTCTGTCTGCTCTGCAGGGGCAGGCCGAGAGGTGGTTGACGCCACGCCAGCTTAAGCCAGGAATGGTAGTTTGCGACAATGGCACCAACCTCCTCTCCGCTCTCTGACAGGGACAACTGACCCATGTGCCCTGTGTGGCTCACGTCCTTAACCTGGTGGTGCAGCGGTTCTTGGGCAGGTACCCGGGCTTACAGGATGTCCTGAGGCAGGCCAGGAAAGTCTGTGTGCATTTCCGCAGATCTTATAATGCCAGTGCTCGCCTGGCTGAGCTGCAAAAGGAGTTGAACCTGCCCAAGAACCGCCTTATATGTGACATGCCCACCAGGTGGAACTCAACGTTGGCCATGCTGCAGCGGCTGCACATGCAGCAGAGGGCCATCAATGAGTACCTGTGCGACTACGGCACCAGGACAGGGTCAGGGGAGCTCGGGTTTTTTTCACCACGCCAGTGGGGCATGATCAGGGATGCATGCACTGTCCTGGCACCATTTGAGGAGGCCACGAGGATGGTGAGCAGTGACAGTGCATGCATCAGTGACACTGTACCTCTTGTCCACCTGTTGGAACATACGCTGCGTGGAATAATGGACAGGGCACTTGAGGCAGAACAGAGGCAGGAAGAGGAGGACTTCCTTGCCTCTCAAGGCCCCCTTTACCCAGACAGTGTTCCTTCTGTCCCACCCATCGCACAGGAAGAAGAGGAGGAGGAGGAGGAGGATTGTGTCAGCATGGAGGTGGAGCCTGGCACTCAGCATCATCAGCAGCAGTCTTTTAGGGATGATTTACAGTTCCAAGAAACCAGTGGACTTGTACGTGGCTGGGAGGAGGTGGCTGCGGATCATGTCGTCCTTAGTGACCCAGAGGACTCCGGACCGAATGCCTCAGCTAACCTACGCTGCATGGCCTCCCTGATCCTGCAAAGTCTGCGGAAGGATCCTCGTATTCTTCGGATCAAGGAGAAGGACCATTACTGGCTGGCCACTCTCCTTGATCCACGGTACAAGGGTATGGTTGCGGACCTTATCTTACCGTCGCAGAGGGAGCAGAGGATGAGACAACTCCCGGAGGCCTTGCAGAAAGGTCTGTGCAACACGTTCCCAGAGACTGGGAGGTTACAAACTCCTGGTCCTGGACAACGAGCTGCTGAGGCTTCGGTCAGTCAAAGAAGGAGCGGTGGGGAAGGTGGCCGTCTGACCGATGCGTTCAGACAATTCTTTAGTCCGCAGCCCCAAGGTATGATCGGTTCCAGCAACCATCGCCAGCGTCTGATATACATGGTGCAGGAATACCTAGGGGCAAGGTCAGACTTGGACACCTTCCCCACCGAAAATCCTCTGGCTTACTGGGTCTTGAGGATGGATCACTGGCCAGAGCTTGCACAGTATGCAATTGAGCTACTGGCCTGTCCAGTATCCAGCGTTCTTTCAGAACGCACATTCAGTGCTGCTGGAGGATTTGTCACGGATCACAGGGTGTGCCTGTCCACCGACTCTGTTGATCGACTGACCTTCATAAAGATGAACCAGTCTTGGATCACCACCAGCTACCAAACACCTGAAGCTGATATAACAGACTAATTTATTTTCAAATGTCACATCCCTTCAAGACTGATGCTGATGCTGAGAGACTGTCCTGTTATGTTGACTGACTATCCTCCTCCTCCTCAATGATCCGATTGATGATGATAGCTTGGAAGAACATTTTTGTTTCTGGGTGCCGCCACCAGTGGCTAAGGCCCAATTTTTCAGCCCCTGTTTAACAGGGGCGTGTTATTACAATTTTTTATGCAATGCTTTGCAGCAGGGCTCATTCCTGCACTCCAACTAGAGTATCTGGGAGAGGTTGCAGTGTCGTGGCACCAGCACCAGTGGCTAAGGCCCAATTTTTCAGCCCCTGTTTAACAGGGGCGTGTAATTACAATTTTTGATGCAATACTTTGCAACAGGGCTCATTGCTGTGCTCCAAGTACAGTATCTGTGAGGGGTTGCAGTGTTGTGGCACCAGCACCAGTGGCTAAGGCCCAATTTTTCAGCCCTTGTTTAACAGGGGCGTGTAATTACAATTTTTGATGCAATACTTTGCAACAGGGCTCATTGCTGTGCTCCCAGTACAGTATCTGTGAGGGGTTGCAGTGTTGTGGCACCAGTGCCTAAGGCCCAATTTTTATTACCCTGTTTAACAGGGGCATGTAATTACAATTCTTGATCTAATAATTCACAGCAGGGCCCATTCCTGCGCCCACCAAGACTAACTGTGAGGCCTTACAGTGTTGTGTCAACACCACCACCACCACCACCACCACCAAAGGCCCAATTTTTCAGCCCCTGTTCAACAGGGGCATGCAATTATAATTATTGATCTAATAATTCACAGCAGGGCCCATTCATGCGCCCACCAAGAGTAACTGTGAGGGCTCACAGTGTTGTGGCAACACCAACATGTAAGGGGCAAATTTCAGCTGAGTATATACGGCAGGCCCCTACTTTCTTTTTTTTTTCTTTTTTTTTTTTTTTTCAAAATAGTTTATTGAAATGTAAAAAGCATTTACAGATATCTTGAACAATAGTAGTACAATAAGGCATTAATACAACCACAAAACAGGGATGAATTACATGTGTCATATACAATTCAACTTGCGGGTAGTGAAAATGAAATGGCTATGTGTATCCTTCATGAACTAGGCCGTGTTGGGGTGGGTTACCCTAATTCAAGGTAATTGTGGGGTCTAGTCAAAGTCCGATACCGTTGACGGAGATAGATCCTGTTGGTAGGTTAGAGCTAGGTAGGTTCACGGATGCCGTTGTGGACTTTTGGTCTGTGGGGGAGGGAAAGGCCAGCAGGTGCAATATGGCAGGAAGGGAGAGAAGGAGCTACAAACAGATTTATTTCGTTGAGAGTGTATGAATGTAGGCTGGAGCTATGTTAGTGGTTGTATTTTACAGAAGCGTGTGGATGAGAAAGTAGAAGGGGGTAAGTGGTGGAAGGAGAGGGGGTGGGGTGGGGATCGAGGGGAGTGAGGCAGGAGGGGATGGCGTTGGCAGGGGGTCCGTCTCTGACTTCCCCGTCCACTTGGGGTGTTCAAGGGGTGTGTTATGAGAAAATAGGGGCGGATCTGTATAGGGGGAGTTATAGGAGGAGAGAGGTGTATTTGTAAGGTTTAGGGTTAAGGGAAGATCCTGGCATGTCGTAGATTTTTAATGGCAATTCTCAGAGGAGTAATTTATCCTTTGTCAGGGTTCAGGGAGTTTGCATATTCTGGTGTCATTTTATAGTGTAACCAGCAGGCCCATTTTTTACTAAATGATGACGGAGTCTCTCTTGCAATATGTATAAGATTTTCCATTTCCTCAATTTTGCATATTCTGTTAAACCATTCTTTTATGGTTGGTTGGTGAGTCGATTTCCAGTGTATAGGGATACACTGCTTTGCCGCATTGATCATGTGCATTGCTAGGGATTTGTGATAGGAATTGTGCGACAGGGGTGAGTGGTGAAGAAGGAATTGAGAAGGGGAAAGGTCCAAATGATATGAAGTAACTCGAGAGGTTATATGGCATACCTTTTCCCAGAAGTCTTTTAGAGATGGACAGGACCACCAGATATGGAGAAGGGTTCCCCTTTCCCGGAGACATCTCCAGCAAACCTCTGGGATTGTGGGATTAAATTTATGCAGGAGGGTGGGCGTGCGGTACCATCTAGATTGGATCTTAAAGCTCTTTTCCTGGGTCGACACATTCGTCGACCCTTTATGTATGTTGAGGAAAATTTGTTCCCATTGTTCCGCTGAGAGAGATACAGAGAGGTCTGACTCCCTGTTCTTACAGGCTAAGGTCTCATTAGCTTTCATCTCGGCGAAGAGGAGTTCATGTGTGGTAGACACTAGGTGAGATTAGGGTGTCGTTTGGATACATAGCTTTTCGAAAGGGGTGAGTTCTCTGGAGCATTGTATATTCTTGTTAAGGGATTTTAGAAAATGAGCAATTAAAATATATGTCCAAGGGGGAATGGGTGGCTTGTTTAGTTGGGAGGAGAGTTGGGATGTAGACAATAGTTTGCCCCGGAGGAAGAACTGATGTGATCTAATTGGGCTCTGTGTCCAGTTATCGGTAAGAAACTTTGCGTGCATACCTGGTGGGAACCCAGGGTTCATTTTTACAGGTGTCAGTGGGCTGGGAATCGAAGATATGGGTGATTGGTAGCAAAGCTTTTTGAAGCATTGCAAGGTTGGGCCTATAAGTGGGTGTACGTGTAATTCAGAAGGGACGTGGGGTGGGAGTATCCATGGGAGAGACTCCAAAGGGAGAGCAGAAAAAGATGCTTCTAGGGAAACCCAATCTTTGTGGAGAGATTGAGTATTCCAGTCCACTATCCTGGTAAGGTGTGTAGCAGTGTAATAATTGAGAAGGTTGGGGAGGCCTATGCCCCCAAGTCTTTTAGGTCGGGTGAGCTGTGTAAAGCTGATTCTGGGTCTACGGTTCCCCCATAAGAATTTAGTGCATATGTTTCTGTAAGATTTAAAAAAGGCCGGAGGTATATGTATAGGGATCGCCTGCAATATATAGAGTATTCTCGGGAGGGCATTCATTTTGAGGATCGCTGCTCTGCCAAACCAAGAGAAAAGCGGTTTGTTCCAGGTTTCAAGATCGGAGGATAGTCTGTGTAGGATAGGAACATGGTTTTTAGCATAGAGGTTTGAGAGTTTGGAAGGGAGTTGTATCCCTAGGTATGTGATGGAGTCATGTTTCCATTGGAACGGGAAGTTAGCCTTACATTGATCAACTATGTGTTGAGGTAATGTAATATTAAGGGCAAAGGATTTCGAGAAATTAATTTTAAGGTGGGAGAGGAACTGAAATTGTTTAAATTCAGAAAGAAGGTTTGGTAGGGAGATCAGTGGGTTCGACAGGAACAACAAAATATCGTCTGCGAAAGCAGCGTATTTATATTCTCTTTTGGAGGAACTTATACCTTGGATATCTGGGTTGTATGTCAGTTTATGAAGGAATGGTTCAAGTGTGAGTACAAAGAGGATGGGGGACAGGGGGCAGCCCTGTCTTGTGCCATTTCCGATGGGAAAGGCGTCCGACAGAGTATTGTTGACCCGTACCTTAGCAGATGGTCCCGTGTATAGTGACAGGATTAGGCCTAACATATATGGGCCCAATCCTATGGCCCTCAGAACCGCTGTCATATAGTCCCAAGCTACTCTGTCGAACGCCTTCTCCGCATCGAGTGACAAAAACAGGCCTTTTTGGGTTGTCTGTGTCATAAGGTGGTGTAAGTTTATTGCTTTAACAGTGTTGTCCCTGGCTTCACGTCCAGGGATAAAGCCGGTCTGGTCATGAGAGATTAAGGAAGGGAGAAGCGGTAAGAGTCTGTTTGCCAAAATCTTAGAAAAGATTTTGACATCTACATTCAATAATGAGATTGGTCTATAGTTTCCAGTTTGGGTGGGGTCCTTATCTTCTTTGGGGATAACAACGATATATGCTTCTAACATTTCGCTTTTGAAAGGATTTGTGGGAGAGAGTGTATTGAAGGCGTCAAGGAAGGGTTGTTGAAGAAGGTCTGAGAATGTCTTGAAATATACGGCGGAAAGACCGTCAGGTCCCGGGCTCTTACCAGGCTTAAGTTGTTTTAAAGCTTTTTTCCATTCCTGAATAGAGATCGGGGATTCCAGAATCGTGGTGGTGTCAGTGGGGAGCTTTCCTGGGGCAAATTGGTCTAAGAACGAGTTAATATCATTGGGTCTGTCATCTGATGAGGTAGTAGGGGGTTCAGATTTATCTAGATTATATAGGGATGAGTAGTACTTCTCAAACTCTCTGGCTATGTCATTGTTATTTGTGAGTGTCTTACCCGTGGGGGATTGTATGTGATGTATCGTATTAGCAGCCCTTTTCTTGCGTAAGGCTTGAGCAAGAAGATGGCCACTTTTGTTGCCGAATTCGTAAAAAAGTTTCTGAGATAGAGTGTATTTCTTCCTGAGGTGATGGCCCAATTCTTCCTGAATGAGTGTACGAGTCTCTAGTAGTTCTACGAGGGTTTGCTGGGCCAGGTTTCGTTTGTGTAGTGCTTCTAGTTTATTAAGTTTGGAAAAGAGATCAGCCAGTTTGGCCCGTTTTTCCTTTCTAATTGCGGCCCCCAGGGAAATCAATTTCCCTCGGACAACACATTTGTGAGCCGCCCACTGAGTAAGTTTAGAAATGTCCGGGGTGTTGTTCTCAGTGAAATAATTGCTTAGGCAAGTTTGAATCTCTAATTCTTTGGTTTTGTCTGTCAGGATGGAAGGGTCTAGTCTCCAGATTTGCGAGCGGTATACTTTTTCAGGGAAAGTGAGGGTCATTGAGATAGGGTGGTGGTCAGAGAAGGTCATCGGTTCGACGGTTGCTGCTTTCAGGGACGGGAGATCCTGTTGGGTAAGAAATATGTAGTCTAGTCGTGAATATTTGTTATGTGGGGCGGAGAAGAATGTAAAATCCTTTACATTCGGGTGTAAGGTGCGCCATGTGTCGTGAAGCAAGAGATCTTGGAAACATTTTCTGATTTGTCGGAGCGCCCTGTATGGTAGGTGGGATTTCCCCGATGAGGTGTCTAAAAGGGGGTTCAGGGGTACATTGAGATCCCCTCCCAGTATAAGAATACCCTCTTGGAAATTGGTTAGGTGTCTTGTTACAGCCCTAAAAAAGGGAACTTGGGACGAGTTGGGGCTGTATATGTTAGCCAAAGTGATTGGTTTGTTCCTGAGGGTCCCTTTTAGGAAGATATACCTGCCTAGTTCGTCAAGGTGAGTGTCCGTAATTTGGATGGGAAGGTTTTTGGAAATGATTATGGAGACTCCTTTGGATTTCGAGATAGGTGAGGTGGCATGGAAACTATGGGGGAAGAGGCGATTAGTCATGTTGGGAACTGATTTCTTGCAAAAGTGGGTTTCCTGTAGGAAGATTATGTCAGCTTTCATGCTGCGCATGAGGGAAAAGAGTTGTGTTCACTTTTCAGGTATGTTCAGTCCTTTGGCGTTAAGGGAGACTACCTTTAGGGACAGGTTGGAGCCTCGGACATTATCGGGGCTCATGTTGGCAGTAGAGGTTTAAGCGAGTGGGGGGCGGGAGGATGTGGGGAAGTCAGAGACGGGAGAAAAAAAAAAAGGGGGGGGGTTATGCAGATAGGGAAAAGGGAAGATGTGGGGTAGGTGAGGTTAGGACGTTGAGAAGGAAGGTAACCAGGGAGGAAGGAGGGGACAGGTAGGGGGATGGGATATTATACCGGGTGTGGGAATTGACCTGCAAGCCCACCAATTAGGAGTGGGGGTACCGGTGAGGTTCAGCGGTGTCTACCAGAGTCCGCTGTGTGTGAGAGCGGTAGGTGGAGTTCAACTAGAGAGAGGTGAGGTCCGTGTCTCTCTATGAGGTCTTAAGGATAACAGACGCTGCTGGTTGTTAGCGTCATCTATGGCTCATTTAGGTGTCAGAGGAGTAGTCTTGTTGTGTAGATGACAGACAGGTCATATAAGGACATGGTGAGAGGGTGATTAGTAGGTGGCGTCAGGGCTGTGTGTGACGGCTTATTCTCATAAAGTGTGAAGGCTGTGGAGTTGTAAGGGCATTTATTTGTTAATTAGAGGAGGATGTTTAGCATTGTGTAATGTGGGGGTTTGTGTGGAAGAGGGGGATAAGGAATTAAGTGTATTGCTCAAGTTTCAGATGTCACATGAAGGAGAGTGGGGGGCGTATACTTTGGTTTAGAGGAATATTCAAGGAACAGAGTCAGTAACATGGTGAATTAGTTAAAACAAAACAGAACGTACAGCTTGCGTTACCGTGAACAAGTACGCATCTGCAGTTATGGCTGACAACAAAACTCCAAATATGGATAACAAAGCAAACAAAAACATACCCAGGGGTTAAGGGCAGGCTGTCTAGATCCGAGGGTGGCACGCCCACTCCCAAGCCTGAGAATGGACTCTACCCGACATCCACGTAGGCCACACACCTGTGCATGTCCCCCTCGGATCTCCGACCACCCTCAGTGCTGTAAAGCAGAAGATTCAGGAGCTAGTAGGGCCTGTGGGGAGAAAGACAGCACATAATGCAATCGGGGGATTATATATCAACATGCCATTAGCTGCATTGGAGTAGATAGGAGAATGTAGGAAGAAGGCTTCAATAGGAAATGGGTATAGCCGATGAGCAAGAATGAATATAGTGTTAGGGGAAGGAGGAAAAGACAATCATTGCGGGAGAAGGTAGTCTCTGACCCGACATAAGGAAGTTAGGACGACCGGGGAAACCTTCGGGAGTTGTCCAGGAGGGAAAGAGGATACCAACCGTTCTGCCAGTGTTCCCTAGGGATTGCTGTATAGAGTTACCTGAGATCTGGAGTGGTCCAGAGTCCAGCTGTGAAGTGGAAACAGAAGGACGGTATTCATGTTTCTGCATAGAAGATCAGGACCACATGGTAGATTGACTTGTGCTAGGAGTGAAGAGAGTTGTCGAGGGTGAAGCAAGTCTGCTGTGCAGCTACCGTTGGAGGCTGAGTCAATGTCGGTGAGTTGTTAAGGTTCCGGTACCGGAGGGATGGTTTTAAAAACCGGGAACAGCTGAAGTCATAGTCAAGAAAGTGTTTGATGGGATAGTAAAGAAAGAATCATATTGGTATTACAGGAGTTTGGTAGGTGGGAGCCAGAGACTGGGCTGAGAGGCTACGGTTACTATCCAATGTTCCTCTCTCAGGGAGCTCTGCTCCTGGTGTATCGTGGTGGCATCGGGTCAGGCAGATAGGCAGATAGCGGTTAGTCCTGGATCTGAGCAATGCTTGCTAAGAGGGAAGGGTGTCTAGGCTAAGGAAAGCATGGCTCCGGTAGGAGGATGGGTAAAAGGAGGGAGAAAATAAAGTAAGTCCCTGTTCTGCAGCTAGGTGGCATAAGCGGTGAGAAGTGGGGAGCTGGTTCCCCTGTTACGGTATAAGAACAAATAAGGCATGCTGAGGGCGGCCAGGGTTTCACGGGGATTGGGCCTGGGTATGGAACTCGGGTCGAACGAAGTTTGAACTAGTTATCTCCTGGGCAGGGGAATGTCAAACCGTAGGGTTAGGGACTCTGCGCCATGTGAAAACTGGGTAAAGAGAGGATTGATTACCTTGTTAGGAGGTGCGTGCTCTGGGGTGCACTGGGGAGGCCGTAGGGCTGCCATTACGTGGAGCTCCTTGATCTTTTGAAGGGGTGTGTGGAGGAGGGGGGTGAGAGCGTCGGCGGCTAATACTGAAGTTACCCGCTTCGGCGATACCCTCCATGGAGGCGGCTCTTCTGAGTGGAGGGATACGAAAATCGCTGTACCAGTCTGGTACCTCCACGTACGGTATCTCCATGGCAAAACAGAAGTGCTCTAGGTCCTCCGGAACCCTTAGATTGGCTGTGCGGCCTTGGTGAGTCGCTGTGAGGCAGAAAGGGAACTTCCACCTATAAACTATGGATCTGGCCCTCAGTGTTTCCAGGAGGGGACGTAACTCGCGTCTACGTTGCAGGGTGATGTTAGACAGGTCTTGATAGATCCTGATATCCGTTCCTTGGAAAGACAGTTGATTGCGGTGTCTAGCCTTGCGTAGTATTTCCTCCTTCAGGGGGAAGTCTGTGAGGCAGCAGACTGCATCCCGCGGAGGATCTGTGTCTCTTCCCCGCAGCCGCAGTGCTCTGTGGAGCCGTTCAAAGATAATCGGCGTATCCGGGGCTCTTTCAAGTAGGTCGTTGAAAATGGTAGTCACTGCCACAGGGAGCTGGTTGGAATCAATCGTTTCTGGGATACCCCTCACTCTAAGGTTGCGGCGCCTCCCGCGGTTATCCAAATCTTCCATGTGGCGATTAATCTCCCTGAGGTGGATCGCATGTGACTCTGTGACCTGCTTAACGTGGCATATTGCTGTGTCATGGCGGGCTTGAGTAGTTTCCACCTCCTCCACTCTAAGCGTCATGGCCTGTATGTCCGACCTCATGTCTAAGATGACCACCATGAGGGTGTTTTTTATATCCGAAGCCACGCTGTGTAGGTCGTTCAGGCTAACTGTCGGGGGGTGGTTCATCCCCGTTGCCCGCTCTGGAGATGTCCGTGTGTCGGAGCGCTGCGGGCTTGCGTTCTGAAGGCGGGTTCCCTGTGAGGAGGCCGGTTGTGAGGCCTGCATCCTGGCTGTAGGCCGGGATCGAAAGATCTCAGGGATATGTTGGTTTAGCGGGGTGTCGGTGTTCAGCGGGGATCAGGAACGGGTTGCTGAGGCACTCCGGGCGGTTCTCACCATGTCTGGGGGGGAAGATAAGCTGAAAAGCTGAAGTTGCTGGACCTCAGGACGGGAGCTCCAAACTACAGGTCCATCTCGGAACGGCACCAGACCACGCCCCCCCCCCGCCCCTACTTTCAAATATCCAACTTACAAACGACTCCTCCTTGCAAACGGAAGGATACAACAGGAAGTGAGAGGAAATCTACCCCTAGGAAGGCAAATTCTCTCCTGTAAGAGTTAATATGGGAAAAAAAGTGTCTCCTCTCCACTGATGCTTTATCACCAATTCTTGTTTCAATAAAAACCCCAAATTTTCAAAAAACATTTGTCATTAGGACGGAAAGTGAGGTGAACTGTTCTGAACAGGTGCACACTGCACAGACAGCAAAACAAATGTTACAGGGGTGATAACCCTTCCCTATGTTTTCCAAAAAGCTTAAAAATTGATTTTTTGCCTGGAGCTACACTTAAACAATGTACCTGTTCAAAATTACAAACAGATTCTACATAAGAACAAACCTACAGTCCCTGTCTTGTATGTGCCGCCTGTATACGGCTGTTCAGAGTATATAGGGCCTTTTTTATTTTGTGTGCGGGGTTCCCCTTAATATCCATACAAGACCCAAAGGGGCTGGTAATGGGCTGGGGTGGGGGGGGTGTGTGATGGGGTAGCTATGCCATTTTTCTTAAAGATTTTCATCCATATTACCGGGACCAGACATTACATTAAAGCCGCAAGCAGTTTTAAATGGCTTTTTTTTCCTTTAGAAATGTAATTTTGTGCAGGGACAGTTCTAAACACGGGAAACACGTGGCACTTCACAGGCATACTTCAGACACCCCCCAGGTACGATATTTAAAGGAATATTTGACTTTTTTTTTTCACTTTATGCATCATTAAAATGACTGCTCCAGAAAAACGGCCGTTTTTAAAACTTCTTTTTGCATTGATACATGTCCCCTGGTGCAGAACCCGGGTTCCCAAACCCTTTTTAGGACAATAACATGCATAATAGTCATTATAATTAGCACTTTAGATTTCGAACGTTTGCATCCATTGTATTTAATAGGGTTCTAAAGTTCGTGCGAACTTTCGGTCCGTTCGCGGGTTCTGGTGCGAACCGAACCCGGGGGTGTTCGGCTCATCACTAATCTACAGTACAGAAGTTTAAATCATAAGCCTATGTTTAACCTACATGAACATGTGTTTAACTGTATAATAATAAGGCATCAATGCCAAAGCTGTTTTTGCATTTCTTTCACACATGTTTAAAAAATAATTTTAGGCTAGAATATTACTTATTATATACTTTCTGAAAGCAAAGCCCCTGAAGAATATAATGGTGGTTGTTCAAATTTTTTATGTCACACAATACTATAACAATGGTTTATCTAGTGCAAGATTTCAGAACAAAATACACTAAAGTCAATTTTGTGGCACACATACACAAAATATTACCCAATTTTTTGGCAAAATATAAAAGATGAGGATGACCTAGGCAAGCCTTAAAATGTATTGTTTTCTTATTCATTGTACAGCATTGGAATAAACCAGTCAAGGTAGCACAATGTCAGCTAAGTTTGCATGGTTTTTCTGTGTGTATAATCTTGAAGTAGTACAGAAAAAAAGGTTCTAGTGATGACTGTCTGTATTACATAGAAGCTACAGGGAGCATACTTAATTTCAGGGTCAAAACTTATAAGCGTCATTGGCTATTTTGAATAGAGGAGTGGTTTGTCTAAAGTGTATTAGCAATGCATGGTTTGGATGAATCATTTAGCATATGTGCAAAAAATTTATTTGAGAAGAAATGTAGTGGCTAGTAATAAAATTACAGTACTAATGGTTTTCTCAGGCAACACAAAACTTTTGATGATGAAGGTACACTACTGATTTATTTGTCCCAGAAACAATACTCAAAAGTATCATATATTCTGTTGAACTTTTGGTGAATGTCTGTGATTTAGCACATGTATGATTTACTGTCAACATTGATGTTGAAGAATTTTGCTATATACCTTAAGCAAGAACCTTTCTTCTTCAAACATCTGATGATTCATCCATTAAACTGCAACTAAAAACATGAGTCCAGTGTATCAGTTTTTGTAAAAACAGATTTGCATTTACATATTTTTACCTATCTATATATTAAGAACAGAAGTTTTAAATAACACCCCCCAATACTTTACAATTACTACTCCTCTAGACATACAGATTCATCAAATGATTGCTCTTAGTGATATGGAAAATACAACTGTAATGCCATAATGTTTCCTCATTTTCAATTGTCAAAGTCCTCTCAAAGAAATGCCTTCTGCTCTCTTGATATTCCAGCTTGAATCTTTTGTTCACAATGGGGAAAAGCATTGAAGTCTGTCGTTATATTTTATTACATTCTAAAAAGTGCCATAGAAGTACATCTCTGAAAGGTTAAAATTGCATGTGGTGATATCTAATTGCTTGTTACTTTTGTTCCACAGAAAAATACAGAAAAGGAAAAGCAGGGTCCCATTTTGAGGCAGCAAGGAGACGGAGTCGGGCTGTTCTTTATCACATCTCTGGTCACCTACAAAGGAGAGAAAAGGGCAAATTAAAGCTTAATAAAGTAAGAATGCCATATGTGTGTATGTGTGGCAGGAAATTATAAAGTGCTCACTAATGTGTTATAATGATAAGACTATATATAATCTATATGAAACATGTGTACACAAACGAAGATCTTTAAATGTATATATTTACTATACTACCAATAGTCTTATTGTTCACCAATATTTGCCGTAATGCCTGTGATTTTTAATATCACATTACTTTATCCACTGGGTGCTAATGGTATTGTTACTATTCTATCTACAACAGTTTTAAATAGTGTGTGTTTTTATCTTTATGAATGTGTATTTTGTTGAAAGGTGCTTGTGTTAGCTCTTTAAAAATAAAGAACCCAACATGTACCACAGGCTGCACAGAAATATAAGTAATACTAGTACAATTAAGAACACTAGATAATCACTACAAACATATTTATATTGAAGATTAAAAAATGCATTAAAGATGTTTAATATAATACTGAATGTTTTGTGTGAGTCATTGCTTGCCATTGAATTTTATTAATGATAAATAATAACTAAGTTAACAAAAAGTCAGTGTGGGTGAAGAAACACCATGAGGTTCCTGTTACTATAAAGGTGACCACACATGTATCAATATAATCATTCAATCAATCCTTTAATGTAAATAAACCAAAGGCACTCGACTTTAGTTAGTTGATGAAATTAGTTGTCTATGGCAGAATTTTGTCAGTCACTGTTGAGGAAATGCATACATAATTTATTACAGGCATCTCACAAGCTTGCACACAAATACAAGAGCCAGTTTAGGCAGGAAACAAATCACCTACCAGCAAGTCTTTGGCATATGGAAAAAATGGGGTGCTCAGACGAAATGCGTGCAAGCACAGAATGAACATGCAAACTCCATGCAGATAGCAGCCTGGCCAAGACTCACACCAGGGTCCTATGTAGTACAAAGCAAGAATATTAACCACTAACTCACTGTGCTTCATGATTATCAAAGAATCATAATATAGAGAATCATAATAGAGGACAATTAAGCACAATATTTAATCGATCATTTAGATAATGAATGATAGATTGTATTTTCTGTTGTAAAGTGCAGAACAATACCATGTGTGTTACATTGTACAATATTTTATAGGTGATTGTACCTAGATAAAGTACAAATCACTGTGCATAACCACCATAAGGGTTTGTACAGATGTATGTTTAACATATAATCACATAAATCCCACTTCTATTCTTTCCAAGATTTCTACTCTGCGCTCCCATTCATTAGGTAGCATACATAGGGCAGCCAATACACCCGTTGCAACAGCATCAAGTCCTGAATTATTTTTTTAAAGTGGCAATGCAGAGTTAAGCAAAGCACTCATGTGCATTGTAAAATATTACAGTATAAGTGCACTTTAACCACTTAAGGACCGCTTCACGCCGATATACGTCGGCGGAATGGCACGGCTGGGCACATCAACGTACAGATTCAGGTACAGGTACCTTTAAGAGCCCAGACGTGGGTCACGCGTCCTGAGCTCCGTGACTGCGCCCATGGGACCCGCGGACCCGATCGCCGCCGGTGTCCCGCGATTGGATCACAGAGCTGAAGAACGGGGAGAGGTGAGTGTAAACAAACCTTTCCCCGTTCTTCTCCGTGGCATGTCAGTGATCGTCTGTTCCCTGTCATCGGAACAGACGATCAGTGACGTGTAACGTGTAGCCACGCCCCCCTACAGTAAGAATCACTTCCTAGGGAACACTTAACCCCTACAGCGCCACCTAGAGGTTGAACCCTCCACTGCCAGTGTCATTTTCACAGTAACAGTGCATTTTTATAGCATTGATCGCTGTAAAAATGACAATGGCCCTAAAATGGTGTCAAAAGTGTCCGATGTGTCTGCAATAATGTCGCAGTCACGATAAAAATCGCTGATCGCCGCCATAACTAGTAAAAAAAAATATTATTAAAAATGCCATAAAACAGTCCTTTATTTTGTAGAAGCTATAACTTTTGCGCAAACCAATCAATAAACGCCTATTGCAATTTTTTTTACCAAAAATATGTAGAAGAATACGTATCAGACTAAACTGTGGAAAAAAATGTTTTTTTATATATTTTTGGGGGATATTTATTATAGCAAAATGTAAAAAATATTGAATTTTTTTTCGAAATTGTCGCTATATTTTTGTTTATAGCGCAAAAAATAAAAACCGCAGAGGTAATCAAATACCACCAAAAGAAAGCTCTATGTTTGGGAACCACGTCGCACGACCGCGCAATTGTCAGTTAAAGCAACACAGTGCCGAATCGCAAAAAGGGGCCTGGTCGTTTAGCTGCATATTGGTCTGGGGCTTAAGTGGTTAAAGGGAATTTTTTCCTGTAAGATATACAACATAGTTGACTTGATGCAAGTCCAGCACCAGCCAAAACATTTCAGATTAGATTGAATTTAGAGTGAGAAACAGTTAGAACCAGGGTAGGATTTTTTATTGCCATCTTTGTTCCCATTGGCGTAGATGGAAATCTCTCAAATGGGGATTCAGGCAAAAACAAAAATAATTTTTTGTTGATTGAAGAGGGCTTAGATCTGCTTCTACTGTCTGTGCATTCCTCTCTCTGGTGACAGCCCAACCCGCCTTTTCTTTGTTAGTCCGTCACAGGAATAGAAGAGAAATCTCCTTTTGGGGTTACAGAAAGCTATAAAAATCGAACATAAATTTTAACTTTCCATATTTCATCTAAAACTAGTGAAAAATGACTAAGGTTAAGAGTGATATAGGGTATATGAAGGTGCAGCAATTCTTATTATTATTATTATTATTATACAGGATTTATACAGCGCCAACAGTTTACGCATCGCTTTACAATATAAAAGGGAGACAGTCCAGTTACAATACAATAAAATACAAGAGGGTTAAGAGGTTCAGATTTAGCAAGCCTTAAATAGGGTAGCTCTGATATAAAAGTGCTATAAAATGCCAAATTAGGGGAAAATAAAAAAGACAGAAAACACTGAATATAAATCATATTTTTAAGCCACAGGTAAAAAATAATGACTTATTTTGTAAAAGTTAAGTGATGCTAGGCAGGGAATGAGTAGAGTCTGAGCCACATTAGTAGTTTAAACCATATCTAAACTTCCAAAACAAAAATGTAATGTAATGCAGCTTACTAATCCTTACATGTGATGGCTGCATTCGTTTTTTTTTTATTTACATTTTCAGCATGTAAAGAAAATACCTGCTGATCTGATGCAGGGTCCTTTTCACTCCCTATGAGCTGAATAGAAAACATAAACATCTTTTATTTCTTGTGTAAACTATGATCCCATCAATTCACCATGTAATAGAGATGAACAAAGGCAGACATACAGTATATAAAGTCCAGTTTTTTTTAATTTGCAAAATCACCAGGTGAAACAGTTAAAGCCTGACAAAAACAAAAACAAAAAAACACTGCAGCCACCACATCTATGAACTATAAGCTGCAATATATACTACATTTTGATTTTGGATTTGAATATGCTTTAACATTTGTTGCAGGAAAGAAATGGCTTTGTTAGGAGAGATGAATAAGGGTAGAGGGAGGAAAAATAATCTTTAGGACCCCTTTCACACTGGGGCTGTGGCCGTGCTTGCGATAAAGCACCACTCATTTTAGCGCCGCTTTAACGCTGTTTAAAGCGGCGCTTTTGCGCTGTTTTTAGGCCGCTAGCGGGGGGCTTTTCACCCCCAAAGAGGGGATTAAAAACGCCCATGTTGTGGCACTTCCAAAGCACTTTTCAGGTGCTTCGGAAGCGCTGTCCGTTCATTGCAATGGGCAAGGGCATTTTGGGAGCTCTCTATACAGCGCTCCCAAACCGGCCCAAAGGTGCTGCTTGCAGGACTTTTCTGAACGTCCCACAAGCGCACCACCCTTTACAGGCGCTATTTCTAGTGCTAAAATGCCTGAAAACTGCCTCAGTGTGAAATTGGTCTAAAATAAATATCATACTGTAGGTCCAAACTTCAATGAAAAGTCGGGACAATATTCCATTGGAAAACCAATACTTTGAAAATAGTATAATGTGCCTTGAAATTTTCCACTTTTTGTTATGTTACAACCAAAAACATAAATGCATTTTATTGAGATTTTATGTGATAGACCAACACAAAGTGGCTTATAATTGTGAACTAGAAGGAAAATGAAAAATGGTTTTCCAATTTTTTTACAAATAAATATGTGAAAAGTGTGGCATGCATTTTTATTCAGCCCCCTTTACTCTGATACCCTTAACTAAAATCTAGTGGAACCAATTGCCTTCAGAAGTCACCTAATTAGTAAATATAGTCCATATGTGTGTAATTTAATCTCAGTATAAATACAGCTGTTCTGTGAAGCCCTCAGAGATTTGTAAGAGAGCCTTAGTGAACAATCATGAAGGCCAAGGAACACACCAGACAGGTCAGGGATAAAGTTCTGGAAAGGGTTAACCAGTTCCCGACCGGATCCTGTACATATACGTCGGCAGAATGGCAAGGCTGGGCAAAGTAACGTATATATACGTCACTTTGAAATTCCCACCGTGCGGGCACACGCGCGATGCCTGCGTCGCACGCACGCCCCTGCCGCGAGCTCTGTGACCATGCCCGCAGGACCCGCGGACTCGATGTCTGCTGGTGTCCCGCGATCGGGTCACAGAGCTGCAGAACGGGGTGAGGCAAGTGTAAACAAGCATCTCCCCGTTCTGCCTAGTGACACTGTCACTGATCGTCTGTTCCCTCTCACAGCGATCAGTGACGTGTCACTCGTAGCCCCTAACAGTTAGAATCACTCCCTAGGACACACTTAACCCCTTTAGTGCCACCTAGTGGTTAATCCCTTCACTGCCAGTGTAATTTTTACAGTAATCAGTGCATATTTATAGCACTGATCGCTGTAAAAATGACAATGGTCCAAAAAATTTACCAAAAGTGTCCGTTGTGTCCGCCATAAAGTCGCAGTCACAATAAAAATCGCTGATCACCGCCATTACTAGTAAAAAAAAAAAAATTACATAAAACTATCCTCTATTTTGTAGACGCTATAACTTTTGCGCAAACCAATCAGTATACGCTTATTGCGATTTTTTTTACCAAAAATATGTAGAAGAATACGTATCGGCCTAAACTGTGGAAAAATTTTGTTTTTTTATAGATTTTTTGGGGATATTTATTGGGGATATTTATTATAGCAAAAAGTTGTCGCTCTATTTTTGTTTATAGCGCAAAAAACAAACAAACCCAGAGGTGATCAAATACCACCAAAAGAAAGCTCTATTTGTGGGGAAAAAAGGACGTAAATTTTGTTTGGGAGCCACATCGCATGGCCGCGCAATTGTCAGTTAAAGCGCCGCAGTGCCAAATCGCAAAAATGCTCTGGTCTTTGGCCAGCTAAATGGTCCGGGGCTGAAGTGGTTAAAGAAGGGTTAGGTTATAAAAACAAATATCCCAAGCTTTGAACATCTCACGGAGCACTGTTTAATCCATCTTCTGAAAATGGAAAGAGTATGGCACAACTGCAAACCTACCAATACATGGCCTTCCAGCTAAACTGATGGGCAAGGAGAGCATTAATCAGAGAAGCAGCCAAGAGGCCCATGGTAACTCTGGAGGAGCTGCAGAGGTCCACAGCTCATATGGGAGAATCTGTCCACAGGACAACTCCTAGTCGTGCACTCCACAAATCTGGCCTTTATGGAAGAGTGGCAAGAAGGAAGTCATTGTTGAAAGAATGCCATAAGAAGTTTGCAGTTTACGAGAAGCCATGTGGGGAACACAGCAAACATGTGGAAGAAGGTGCTCTGGTCAGATGAGACCAAAATTTAACTTTTTGGCCTAAAAACAAAAGGCGTGGCGGAAAACTAACACTGCATATCACCCTGAACACACCACCTGTAAAACATGGTGGTGGCAGCATCATGTTGAGGGGATGCTTTTCTTCAGCAGGGACAGGGAAGCAGGTCAGAGTTGATGGAAAGATGGATGGAGCCAAATACAGGGCAATATTTGAATAAAACCTGTTAGAGTCTGCAAAAGACTTGAGACTGGGGCCACCCAAGCTTCACCTTGCAGTAGGACAACGACCCTAAACATACAGCCAGAGCCACAATGGAATGGTTTAAATCAAAGCATATTCATGTGTTAGAATGGCCCAGTCAAAGTCTAGACCTAAATCCAATTGAGAATCTGTGGCAAGACTTGAAAATTGCTGTTTACAGATGCTCTCTATCCAATCTGACAGAGCTTGAGCTATTTTGCAGAGAAGAATGAGCAAAAATGTCACTCTCTAAATGTGCAAAGCTGGTAGAGACATACCCATAAAGACTTGCAGCTGTAATTCCAGAAAAAGGTGGTTCTACAAAGTATTGTATTTTTTTGAAAAAAATGTTGAAAACCATTTATCATTTTCCCTCTACTTCACAATTATGTGCCACTTTGTGTTGGTTTAAAATCTCAATAAATACATTTACGTTTTTGGTTGTAACAAAATGTGGGAAATTTCAAGGGGTATGAATACTTTTTCAAGGCACTGTACATACTGGTTATATACATGTGCAAATTTTATAATGTGCCCAAAACTTAATGGGGTACAGCATATTTTAAAAGGGACCAGGTCCTTGTTGAGCTATGTAACTACAAGATATTTACTTTAATAAAATGAATTTTTGTTTGTTTTACAGAACGTTTTTGTTGATAAACCAGCAATTCCTGAATACAAAGTTTCAGATGCAAAAAAAACAAAGTTTGTCATTTTACATTTTAGTACCTTCAAAGCAGCCTGGGACTGGCTAATATTATTAGCAACGTTTTATGTTGCTGTTACTGTACCTTACAATGTATCCTTTGTGGACAATGATGATCTGTCATCAACAAGAAGCACAACTGTTAGTGATATTTCCGTGGAAATCCTTTTTATTATAGGTAAGGTTGCTGCTGTTTGGTCATCTGCTTTCTAACAAATTTTTTTGTGTATAAATAATGTGATATGCAAATTTACATTTTCCCTGTAGTATAAAAAATGGTTTTCCAACATTCCTAAAATTAGATCATGCACTCGAAATCCAGTATTCCAAAATGCATCTAGCACTTAAAAACATTTAAGGAAGAAGTAGGACCAAAGCTCTTTTGGCCCTTCTTCTCCTGGAGATCACAGGAGTGCATTCCTGTAACATGTATTCACCCTGCTGTTGGCTTATGTCACTCAGCCAGTCCAGACTCTGAAGAGATCTCCACTTTAATGTCAGGATCCACCCAGATGCCCGGACCAACAGCTGGCTCAGCCTCTCAGAGCACCCATGAAAGCCGAAGCCAGCCACTCTCACCCCTCAACAACCCAGTGCTCCAGTGAGCTCTGAAGGCACAGAGCACAGAGCCAGTGAATTACAGTCACCAGCTCTCTGATAACTGAAGATCGAGACTGAAGCAATCAGTAGTTTTTGATCGCTCAGTTCTTGGTGTACGGGCAGTGGGGGGACAGATGCAGCATTGGATCGATGCCCTCTATGTGAATATACTGTATATGTTTGTTTTTGTTTTTTAATCCCTAACTTCTCTTTTAAATGATTTTATTTGGTAGAACATTTTGGGTTGTTGAAATCTAATTTCTTGCTCCAGTGGAATGCCTTACACAATTGCTTTGTATTATAAAAAAAAAATATCTGCTAATATCTGCTTCCCCTTAATTTCTTGTTGTGTAACTATAACAGCGATCTTGCCTTATATGATAGAGATACTTTAAAGCATATTTAAGAACACAACTATATATATATATATATATATATATATATATATATATATATATATATATGTATATGTATATTGTGACAGCAGGAAGGTAAAGTCACCTGGTTGCATCCAGGGGGGTAGATATATTTCGCCCAGATTCAGGCTTTACGCCGACTTATACAACTAGGTGGAGAGTTGTATAAGCCCAGCTGAGGATAGTGGGCTCATGGATGACTCATACCTCTAGGGAGAGTGTGGGGCGTCGTGCAGACAGGGAGTTGATGAGACCAGCTGAAGCTTGTCAGCTCATTTAGGCCTCTATAAGAACTCCCAGCTTCATTAGATGTTAGCTCATGCCTGGACCCAGACCTGTGTGGACTGTCTAGGGAGAGTGAACCCCTGTGCGGTGAGACAAAGCCTGTGTGGCTATTTGCTTGGACATTTAAAACCAGGGACTTAGGGACTAGGACAGCACTAGGCTGATCCCAGTTGTTAGTTAGGAAACCTGTATGTTTAGTCAGAGGTCAAATTGACCAGGATTTATTTTGTTTATGTTTCTTTTGCTTTGCTGTGTTTTTGTCACTGTAAATAGAAAATAAACCGCACCTTTTTGATTTTGAAAACCACAACCTCCGTCTGCTGGGCCTGTTTTTGTGTGGGGAGCCCATCCCGGGGGTCACACACACCCGCTGCCGAGCTAACCCCCTCACAGTTGGTGGAGAACCAGTGGCAGTTTTTTTTAAGCCAGCATGAAGGAGATACTGAAACAGCTGGCTCTAGCAAATGCCAATCAACAGCAGACAAATGCAGGTTTGCAAAAGAGCCTTGCAGCTCATCAACAGAGCCTTGCAGCTCAACAACAGAACTTCGCAGCCCAGCAGCAAGCTTATCAACAGAGCCTTGCAGCCCAGCAGCAGACAAACGCAACTTTGCAACAGAGTCTGGAGGCTCAGCAACAAGCCCAGCAGCAATCTGAGGCCCGCTTCATAGACCTGTTGCAGAAGCAAGAGCAGAGACTACAACAACAGATGGAAGCAGTAATGCAGCAACGTCCGCAGACCAGTGAGGAAAGCCGTCCCACTAATACCGCGTCCTTTGGGGTGAGTCGTTTATTGACAAAAATGACTGGAGAGGATGATCCAGAGGTATTTTTGACCACATTTGAAAGGACCGCTGAAAGAGAAAAGTGGCCTGAGGAGCAGTGGGCTGGACTAGTGGCTCCTCTGTTAACTGGTGAATCGCAGAAAGCTTACTATGACCTAGAGCCTAACCAAGCAAAAGACTATGTGATGCTAAAAGCTGAAATATTGGCAAGGCTGGGTGTCACCCTGGCTGTCCGGGCTCAGCGTGTGCATAACTGGACTTTCCAGCTTGGAAAACCCCCCAGGTCTCAAATGTATGATCTCATTCACCTGAGCAGAAAGTGGCTACAGCCAGAGACTTTGTCCGCACCAAAGATTGTGGAACGTGTTGTAATGGATCGGTTTTTGAGAGCTCTTCCTACTGCCATCCAAAAGTGGGTAAGCCATGGAGACCCAGAGACGGCCGATGGTCTTGTGGATCGTGTGGAGAAATACTTGGCTACAGAGAACCTGACGGTCTCTTCCAGAGAAACTCGGACTTTCCACCCTAAGACCAGACCATCCCCAGGGGCGGATAAGATGATTCCAAGGGGTAAGGGTGGAGAGAGTGAGAGGGTGGGAGCTCTACCCCAAGTTTGGCGAGAACAGCCTGGGAAATCAGCGGCTCAAGAGGCGGCAAGAAGGATCGTTTGCTACCGCTGCCGGCAAGCGGGACATATTGCAGCAAATTGCCCGGTTGTGGAGGAACCCATGCAGTGTGACTTTCTGACGGGCAGACGTCAGTCGCTGTGTGCGACAGTCGCATGCACTGCCATTCGAGGAACTGAGAAACATTTATGCAAAATGTGTGTTAATGGTAGAAATGTTGTGGTATTGCTGGATTCAGGTAGCCTTGTGACCCTGATAAAGGCTGAGTTAGTTAAAACAGAGGTCTCTGGGAATAGCAAGGTAGCTGTTATTTGTGTGCATGGGGACACCCGAGAGTATCCAGTGACTACAGTGTGTTTCGAGACCCCCAAAGGTACCCTCTCTCATCCAGTGGGCTTAGTATCTCAGTTACCGCATGACGCCATTGTGGGAAGGGATTTTCCGAAGTTCTGGGAACTGTGGGATGATCCTGAGCCCCCCACTGGTGCCCCTATGTACCAGGAATGTGATAGCCAGAACTCCCCTGAGAGTGGTGAGGACTCTCCGGAATTTCCCTTGTCAGTATTGGCAGGGGAGACTCAAGAAACTGGAGAGGAGCCCACCTCCTCAGACGAAAACCTACCGTCTGTGGAGTTTTCTGATCTTGAGGTTCACAGGGAAAACTTTGCCACAGAACAGTTGAAAGACCCCGCCCTAATAAAGGCACGGGAAAACGTAGTGAAAATAGATGGCGAGTTAGTGAACCCAGATAATACCTGCACTTACCCATACTTCAGCGTAGAGAAGGACCTACTGTATCGGGTGGCAAAAAGGGCAGAAGAAACCGTTGAGCAGCTTGTGGTGCCCAAACCGTACAGGAAGTTGGTGTTGGAGTTGGCCCATGGGCACATTCTTGGAGGTCATCTGGGGACAGAGAAAACCCGAGAGAGGGTATTACAGAGATTCTATTGGCCGGGGGTGATGAAGGACATAGAAAATTATTGTTCCTCCTGCCCTGTGTGTCAGAGGTCGGCCCCGATGCCACATTTCCGTAGCCCGCTGGTCCCTCTACCCATCATTGAGGTCCCGTTTGAGAGGATCGCCATGGATTTGGTAGGTCCTATAATCAAGTCCGCTAGGGGGCACCAGTACATATTAGTTATAATGGACTATGCCACCCGTTATCCAGAAGCGATCCCTCTCCGAAATACCTCGGCCAAAACCATAGCCAAAGAGCTATCTCTTGTGTTTAGCCGGGTGGGTATTTGTAAAGAACTGCTTACGGACCAAGGTACACCCTTTATGTCCCGGGTTATGAAGGAGCTATGTAAATTGTTCAAAGTGACGCAATTACGTACATCTGTGTATCACCCCCAAACCGATGGGCTGGTTGAAAGATTCAACAAAACCCTAAAACAAATGTTGAAGAAAGTGGTGGATAGAGATGGAAAGGATTGGGACTGTCTACTTCCTTATCTGATGTTTGCTATTAGGGAGGTGCCCCAATCCTCTACGGGATTCTCCCCCTTTGAGTTACTGTATGGGAGACACCCAAGAGGGCTGTTGGATATTGCCAAGGAAACTTGGGAAAGTGAGAGTTCTCCCCACAGGAGTGTGATTGAGCATGTCGCCCTGATGCAAGACCGAATTGCACAGGTAATGCCCATCGTGAAGGAACATTTGGCCCAAGCGCAGTTAGCACAGCAGAGAGTGTACAACCGTGGAGCCAAGACCCGTACCTTTTCCCCGGGGGATAGGATACTGGTACTGGTCCCTACGGTTGAAAGTAAATTCCTTGCCAAATGGCAAGGCCCCTACGAGATAATGGAAAAAGTGAGCGAAGTGAATTACAAGGTCAGACAACCAGAAAGGCGAAAGCCCGAACAGATCTATCACGTTAATCTGTTGAAAGCCTGGAGGGATAGAGAGTCCCTAGTCGCAGACACTTGGTCACCAGCTCAAACTGGTTGCGTGATTCCTGAGGTTGGAATCGCAGCCACCTTGTCACAACCCCAACAACAGGAGGTTAAGGAGTTTGTGCTTCGCAACAAGGAGGTATTCTCTGAGCTGCCGGGACAAACATCTGGGGTAGAGCATGACATTATTACCCCGCCCGGTGAAAGGGTGAAGTTAAAACCCTATCGGATCCCAGAGGCCCGACGGGAGGCAATACGGGAGGAAGTACAGAAAATGCTGAACTTAGGGGTGATAGAGGAGTCCCAAAGTGATTGGTCTAGTCCCATTGTGTTGGTGCCTAAACCGGATGGGAGCTGGCGATTTTGTAACAATTTTCGTCAGTTGAACAAAGTTACAAAATTTGACACCTACCCCATGCCACGTATAGATGAGTTGATCGACCGGCTGGGAACAGCCCGATACATGACGACTCTTGACCTCACAAAAGGGTATTGGCAAATCCCCCTGGCCAAGTCGGCCAAAGAGAAAACCGCATTTGTAACCCCAGACGGGGCGTTCCAATATAAAAGAATGCCGTTCGGGTTACAGAATGCGCCGGCCACATTCCAGCGGAAAATGGACCAGATGCTGAGGCCCCATCGGAAGTATGCTGCGGCTTACCTGGATGACGTAATTGTCCATAGCACAGATTGGGCCTCACATCTGCCAAAAGGTGCAAGCAGTCCTGGACTCTGTTCGGGAAGCGGGGTTTACGGCTAACCCCAAGAAGTGTACCATTGGGCAGGAGGAGGCCAAATATCTTGGGTACACCATTGGGAGGGGAGTAATAAAACCCCAACTCAACAAAGTCGAGGCCATCCAGAGTTGGCCACGTCCCAACAGCAAGAAGCAGGTACGAGCCTTTCTGGGAATCGCTGGGTATTATCGGCGATTCATTCCCCACTTTGCTTCTAAGGCTGTGCCCCTAACCAACCTGACGAAGGGGAAAGGGTCGGTCATGATTAAATGGACCCCCGAGGCTGAGGCAGCATTCCAATTCTTGAAACAAGCCTTATGTAGCCAGCCAGTGTTGTACTCACCCGACTTCTCTAAAGACTTTGTCGTACAAAGTGATGCGTCAGATGTGGGGTTAGGAGCAGTATTGTCCCAGGTCTGGAACGGGGAAGAGCACCCAGTCATTTACCTCAGCAGGAAGTTGAAGTCCTATGAGGTAAATTACGCCACCGTTGAAAAGGAGTGTTTAGCGGTGAAGTGGGCTCTAGATTCCCTTCGGTACTACCTGCTAGGTAGGCACTTTGACATGGTTACGGATCACGCTCCGTTAAAGTGGATGGCTCAAAACAAGGAAACAAATAGAAGAGTGAATAGGTGGTTCCTGGCCCTCCAGGAATTCAACTTCACAGTAAAGCATCGCCCTGGCGTTCAAATGGGGAATGTGGATGCTTTGTCTCGAGTACATGAATGCCTGATTGCTGGTGTTCCAACCCCGAGGTTAAAACAAGAGGGGGGGTATGTGACAGCAGGAAGGTAAAGTCACCTGGTTGCATCCAGGGGGGTAGATATATTTTGCCCAGATTCAGGCTTTACGCCGACTTATACAACTAGGTGGAGAGTTGTATAAGCCCAGCTGAGGATAGTGGGCTCATGGATGACTCATACCTCTAGGGAGAGTGTGGGGCGTCGTGCAGACAGGGAGTTGATGAGACCAGCTGAAGCTTGTCAGCTCATTTAGGCCTCTATAAGAACTCCCAGCTTCATTAGATGTTAGCTCATGCCTGGACCCAGACCTGTGTGGACTGTCTAGGGAGAGTGAACCCCTGTGCGGTGAGACAAAGCCTGTGTGGCTATTTGCTTGGACATTTAAAACCAGGGACTTAGGGACTAGGACGGCACTAGGCTGATCCCAGTTGTTAGTTAGGAAACCTGTATGTTTAGTCAGAGGTCAAATTGACCAGGATTTATTTTGTTTATGTTTCTTTTGCTTTGCTGTGTTTTTGTCACTGTAAATAGAAAATAAACCGCACCTTTTTGATTTTGAAAACCACAACCTCCGTCTGCTGGGCCTGTTTTTGTGTGGGGAGCCCATCCCGGGGGTCACACACACCCGCTGCCGAGCTAACCCCCTCACAATATGTATATGTGCAATATATGTGCAATATCTATGCAATATATATATATATATATATATATATATATATATATATATATATATATATGCAATATATATATATATATATATATATATATATATATATATATATGCAATATATTGGAGATTACCAGTGCATTACTTTTTTTTTTACATGCTGATCCTGCAAATAAAATTTTTTTTTCTGTCCTACTCATTTTCCATTTTTATATTGAAAGAGTCATTGTACTCATACAGGCTGCACATCAAATGGGTCTAATGTTTTTTTAAAGGTGTTTATTTAAAATACTTCTATAATATGCATAGTTACTAACATAAAAGTACAGAACAGGAAAAAGAAGAGAAAAAAAAAATAAGTAGACTAGGTCAGCCATACTACATTGAACACACTCACAATTTCTTCCTCCCTCCCACCTTCGGTATCACAGTGGGGCCATGCAGTATTTTAGATGCAGAAGGGATTAGGTGTTAGCGTCTACAGTAGACAGGTCTGAATATGACATCATCATGGGGAGTCTAGCCAGAAATTCAAAAGTTTTTGAAACCTTAAGAGAGCTGAACAAAAGATATCAACAAACAGCAGACATGTTTTTCACCGCTTTGAAAATTCCTACTATCTGGACAAAGATCTGTATAGGGTAGGGTCAGTATCCTGACCATATCCTACTACCTACAGGCGTGGACTAGTGCCAATGGTCACTGTGGCTACTGAGAGGCTTGGCTGCCTTTCTAAAGCCAAACACGCCACAGTGCCTCTTCCAGCCTAGTAGAAATACTTTCCTAATAATTTAATTTCTCTACCAGTACATAAAGATCCCACTTAATTCTCCTGCAGCATAGTCCACATAGCCCCAATAAACTGACCTTACCCATCCAGATAGTAGGAATTCTCAACAACAACAAAAAACTTCTGCTGTTTGTTGATATGATTTATTTAGCTCCATAAAGATTGAGGTAACTGTACATATCCTCTATGATTACTATATCATGCTTCTGTACTAATCCTACATTGCCCTATAAGTTACATAGGTTACACACCTGGCAGTTCTCTGTGACTTCCATGTACTCCCCATGTTATGTGTTTTACATACAAGCTAAGTTTTAGGTCATGGTGGGTTTGGTGCATGGGTTTAGCGCATCCCTGCTGGTTCTAATTTATGATTGTTTTCCAAGTAAGGCCAATCTTATGGTATAAGTACACATCAGGCTGCCTTCCATTTGTTTGAGTATTGCCTTCCTGGCCTGATAAAATATCAAATGAAACATGATATACTCCTGTGTCATTTAAGTCATTTAAGACACAAAGGCATTCTGGGACCAGGGAATTGCAAATCCATTTCTAGAGCAGTATAAGATGAAGAAGAAGAAATATGAGGACAGGACCGAAAGATGTGATATAAAGTGGCTGGAGACAAACAGGTCTAACTTTACTCCATTACACGTTGAATAAATGGGACCAGTAGTTCACACAAGAATGTAGCTGTGTTATTTGTGAATTAGGGTGTGTTTGTTTTCTTTTCAGTTCATTTAAAGTGACAAGAACACTGCATTTTTAGAAAGGTCAATAGGTATATTCCATACTTGTTGAAAAATAAATTTTCCTAAAAAAAATTAAACTAATGGACCTACCACAACTAAGGTCTAATAAAATGCAATGTATTACTTTTTTGTTTTATATATTCTTAGGGTTCATGTTTTCAGCTAGAATGAAAGTGTTATATTTCAATGGGGTACAGCGCTATATTCTGTATAAGTATTCAAAAGCACTCCCTCTATACACTAAACTACAGTGTAGTGAACACATCTCAAACAAAGAATATTAAAGGAATTAAAGATAACATACAATGTAAATGAGTGCTCCATTCTGCACACATCCAATTTTGATCAAAACCCTCGGTGAAAAGTAAAAAAAAAATTGGGAAAATTGTTGTGATAACAAAACGTATTGAGGTGGAGCTAAACAGGGTAAACTTGCCATGCAGGAGCCCCGGGGCACTTACATAAAGTGCAACAAGCTGTGGTTATACTTACTGAGAAAGCACCTGCAGGACTTATTGTTTAAACTGGACTGACATCTTTGCTTATGGGATGATTTATTACTTTGGAAGATGTAAATGTATAGGTCTGCAACAATAAATGGTTACTTTTAGAGGGTATTATGCTATGTGAGATTTCTTTCCTGGTGATTGACTATCCTGAGATTAGAAGCGGCAACCCACACATGGAACGCCGGATTATTAGCTAAAGCTGTTTGAGCGAGTATGCCTCCTTTGAGGAAGACAGGCAGGCATATAGCATTTGTGAGTTCAGGTCCTGTGACCTTGTGAAGGGAAGCACAGATGATAGGTGGCACCTTTTTCATTAATGGATAATTCATTTGGATACACTGTTTAGGGTCTGCATTCATTGTTGGCTGCACTGAAAAGTGACTGTTTTCATTGAATTGGTATTTTGTTTCACTTTTCACTGGGGGTTCTGCACACACTTGGGTATTTGTAGAACAGACAAATTTGTTATTGGAACACTAATTTACAATGTACGGTATGTTGTTTTCAATTCACTGCCATACATTATGCTATTTCCTTTCCTTCAACCAGGGGTTGAAGGAAAGAAAATTGCTTACTTCTCCCAATGTTGATGGGGGAATCCCTCCCGCTGTGCTATTGTATTGTGATAGTGGGAGGTTTCCGCCATCAGAAAAGAATGATTACTGCCGGAAGCTATAGCTGCCGGCAGTGATCAAATGAAAAAAAAAGAAAATCTGACAGGCTGTTTCTACTGAATGAGTTTGGTCATTCAATCGGTCTACGGCTGGCTTATTTCAGCATTCTTTGTTTTTTGTTCACTGCACTGTAGTTTAATGTAAAGACAGAATGTTTTTGAATACTTACTGTATATACAGTATAGTAGTGTACTTTATGAAATTTTTTATTCCAACTCCATTTTTTGCACATGTTTATGGGATTTTAAGTATAGCAGCTTGTTAGTATTTCAAGTGCGAAGTGGGATTATTATGATATTCCAATTGAGTTTATGATGCATATGAAGCATATGTTATGCTGTTACAAAAAATAAGAAGGGGATAGTGTGCGTATGTAACTTTATGTTTAGCAGTACTATGCATGAGATTTATATTGATTACCTAGTTCCTTTTATTTAATTAAGCAAATGAGATTAGATAGTGTATGCTCAGCAAGTGCTGACTAATGTGAAAATAAGTCAGGGAATCTGACATATCCTAGACTCTCAGACATTTTTGTTAAAAAATACCTATCCATTGGTTGATATACAAAAAGGCACAGGAATTGGATCAAACTAGCTACCCAAAGTAAAATAAATAAAAAATAACACAATTTTCTGCATGCAGACATAGCATGTATTATGTTGTAATTCGAGCACCATCAGAAACTAAAATAAAATGTTTAAACCATATACAGTAGTTTATGATAATATAGTTGTGGTTTGGGCTTCTGCCAGTGGTGGATAGAATTACCAAAAATACCCCAGTCGAGACCAATTAAACTATTGGCCTAGTAAAAACACCTAGTTACAATGTATTGATTGACAGCTACATAGAAGTAAACTATTACTTTGTCTACATGACAATCAAAGGGGTCCCCACACCCATTCGCTCTACATCTAGTATACATAGGCATGAAACCACAAAAAGCTTAAAACTTGACTATGATTTCCACAACTCCACCTTCTATTTGGTATTGAAAATAAAAGTAAAACAACACTCCAAACAACATAGATTCTTACACAGACCTACCAAAATCTTTATCCACGTCAATCCAACAACAGAAAAATTGACAAAAAAAAATCAAAGTCAAGAAGAAAGATAAAAATAGGTGGTGCTGAAGGGGTTAATTGTGTCCTAGGGAGTGATTCTTACTGTAAGGGGGCGTGGCTACGAGTGACACGTCACTGACCCCTGCTCCTGATGAGAGGGAGCAGACGATCAGTGACAGTGTCACTAGGCAGAATGGGGAGATGCATGTTTACACGTGCCTCTCCCCTTTCTGCAGCTCTGTGACCTGATCGCGGGACACCAGTGGACATCGAGTCCACGGGTCTCGCAGGCACGGTCACGGAGCTCACGGCAGGGGCGGGAATTTCAAAGTGACGTAAATATATGTTACTTTGCTCAGCCGTGCGATTCTGCCGACGTAAATTTACAGGAGCCGGTCGGGAACCTTTTAAAGTTATAGCATCTACAAAATAGGGGATAAATATATGCCATTTTTATTATTATTATTTTTTTACTAGCAATGACAATGATCAGCAATTTTTTGTAGGACTGCGACATTGCGGCAGACAGATCAGACACTTTTTTGGGACCAGTGTCATTTATACAGTGATCAGTGATAAAACTAGCCACTGATTACTGTTCCCTAGGGAGGTGTTTCTAACTGTGGGGGGATTGGACTGACTGGAGGAGGAGAGAGATTGCTGTTCCTTATCACTAGGAACAGCAGATCTCTCTCTCCTCCCTGTCATAAAGAGGATCTGTTTTTTTACATTGACAGATCCCCGTTCTGGCTCTCTGTGGAGCGATCGCGGGTGGCCGGTGGACATCGAGGCCACCGGCCGCGCTCATCGGCTCCGGCGACACGGGTGCACACATGCCTCCTATTGCTCCTAAAGCGACCGACGTACAGCTACGAAGATTTGCGCAGCCATGCCAACCTGCCACAGTATAACGATGACAGCTGGTCGGCAAGTGTTTAAACAAAATATACCTTAAATTTTGACAGACCTTTGGAGTGGCCAGTGTGTCATTTGCCAACAATTTAAAACCATTTTTCTTTTGTAAATATCAGTGCTCCAAAACAAATTAAAAATAAAACACTGCTCCATGCCAAAAGGAATTATCCTATTTTTTTTTTGCAGTGGTACATGTTCCCTTGTATTCCCCCCCCCCCCATGGTATTTTTACAACCATTTGCATATTAGCCCAGAAAGTTTAAATTTTTGATTTGACAGATTCAGCTCCCTTTGATTTCAAAGGGGTTTAATTCTGAACTGAACTTATTTGAAGTTCGCCAAACCCTGCTCAAACCGAACCCAGGGCAATTCAGCTCTAATGATGATCAAGCCAAATACCGATTACCAGCAGAGAGAGAATGAACACTGTAAAGTGCTCATTATTGCAGTGAGATATTTTACAGCATGTTGGAGTTTCTTTCTAGTCATTCAGCACTTGTTCCTTTTTCTTTATCCTGCTGAGGTTAAAAAGATAACAATAAATCTTTATGCTGAGCAGCATGAAGGAAGACAAACATATCTCTTATTACTGTGTTTCTTAGATTTGGATTTGCCCTTGTCTCTGGCTCCCATATGTGGAGATAGGGTTTACAATTCACTAGTTAATTCCAATCAAAACCTAGTACATCCAGTGAAGTAACTATGGCTCACCCCACTACACAACATGTGCTATAAACCTGTATATGGCAACAATTTAGAATTTATCTCCCAATGTGGCCATCCCTCCTTGTTCTATAGAAATGTTATATAGATTTGATTTTTTATCTGATGTCATTCCTCAGTTCTCAATCATTTGTGTATAGGATTATCAGCATGTTGGATAGCACTGCGCTTGTGCTATGTTAAAATATATAATTTAAAAAAAACAAAAAAAGAAACACTGCGCTAAATAATGAGTGAATAAAGATGAGAAAACCTTCACTGTGATAGTGAATGAGAAAGCTGCCGGTACCAAAAATTGGGATACAAAATTCAGAAAAATGCGTAGTAAGAGGTACAGTGCTTAGTATTGAAATATAATCCTAATTTAAAGAAAATCATACATTGATAAACCTAGTAAATGTATAATAATACAATAAAGTGTATACCAAAAAAAAATGTTGGTATACACTTTATTGTATTATTATACATTTACTAGGTTTATCAATGTATGATTTTCTTTAAATTAGGATTCTATTTCAATACTTAGCGCTGTACCTCTTACTACATATGTTAAAATATATGCATATAGAAATGTATGCAACTATTAGAATAATGTGGGTTTTTGATCATTTATAATGTTCTGTAAAATAAAGATAGTATTTACAACGTATATTTTAGTACACCTTCACACAAATGAAGCCATAAATAAAATAGATGAAATGACACAGCCTTTCCAAGAAAGTAATCCAGTTAGATATATAGTGCAATATAAGTGTTACATAGAAGCTATTTCCTTTTTCGTGGACACACATATTGCTTTTCTGGGTGAGGTACAGCATCAAGGTCACAAAACCTTTTTTGACCTAATCTACAAACCCATCTCCCTATTGGAACTGAAGGAAAATACCATATAGTACAGCAACATTTCTAAGACAAGCTAAAATTTAATAGATCACACTCAATTTAAAATATAGTTCAATAATAAAATAGTTCAAAGCAACATAGCACATCTTCACTTCAAAGACCAATATTCATTTTTTTTCATCATATATCTAATACATATATACTGATTTAAATAAACACAAAAGCATAAATATGATATACAAATTTTAGTAAAGAGACTATCTAATGCCACATTTTTGCTTGAGTTTTACAATAGTGTGGTGGCTGCTGCTAGATTGGTAATATGTTTTACAACAGCAATTACAATGTAGGACAATGGGGTAAATTCACAAAGCTTTACCACATGCGATAAGGGTATATTACTCATTTGCATACATTATTGAATGCGGTAAAGTCCAATTCACAAATAAAAATGAAGTTTATGCGGTATTAACTGAAAAAAGAATGTGCAACAAAAAAAAACTCTTAAGTCCAATTTATAAACGGACCAGAGCATGTGATAATTACCACCAAGGTTTAGCTGGCAGTATCACATGCGGTATATGTAAAAAAATTACGGGCTTCCCCTGACAGCTGATTGAAAAAAAAGCAGAGAATTAAAAAGTATTAAAAAAAAAACGTTTAAAAAAAATGGTGTGTGGTCCCCCCCAAAATCCATACCAGACCCTTATTCGAGTATGCAGCCCGGCAGGTCTGGAAAGGGGGGGCATGAGTGAGTGATTGCTCCTCCCCCCACCTACCCCAAAGCACCTTGTCCCCATGTTGATGGGGACAAGGGCCTCCTCCTGCCAACCCTGGGTGGTGGTTGTGGGGGTCTGCAGGCAGGGGGCTTATCGGAATCTGGAAGCCCCCTTTGACAAGGGGACCCCCAGATCACGGCCCCCCTATGTGATTGAGAATGGGTTACGTTTTACCGCTACCCATTCACCAAAAAAAAGAAGTGTAGTGTTACAAAACACAAGAGATGTTTTTTGACAAGTCCTTTATTAAAAACTGTGTCTTCTTCCTCCAGTGTTTCTTCTCTTTCTTCTCTCTCTTCTCTCTCCGGTGGTTTCTTCTCCCTCAGGTATTTCTTCCCCCTCTTCTCTCTTGGGTGGTTTAATTTCCCTCTGCTGTGTTCTTCCTCTGCTGTGTTCTTCCTCTGCTGTGTTCTCCCTTCGGTGTATCTTCTCTCTCTTTTCTCCGGTGATATCTTCTGCGTCCGCCGACAGCTGACAGCTGATGAGTAGAGTTGAGCGGGTAGCTGGATATTCGGGTCCGGCGGGTTCGGCCGAACTTCGGAAAAAAGTTCGGATTCGGGACCGAACTTTAACCCGAACCCGGACCCCATTGAAGTCAATGGGGACCCGGACTTCTGACGACTAAAAAGGCTCTAAAAAAGTAATGGAAAGGGCTAGAGGGCTGCAAATGGCAGCAAAATGTTGTTAAGAACATGGCAAGTGCTCTGCAAACAAATGTGGATAGGAAATAACTTAAAAGAACATAAAAAAAATAAAAAAATAAAAAAATATGCTGGAGGCCCCCTTTTCAGCAGAAGAGGTACAGGAAGTCATTAAGAACCTCAGAAACTCAACGGCACGATGCGACACATATGGTGGGAATGCCCCAGAATACGCCCTTTCTGGAATAAATTATTTAATTTAATGGATAAGCTAGTGGGAAAATAAAATACTTTGAAATAAAAATGTAGCGGGGTGCTAAATTTAAGGAAAGTGTTTGAGTGGTAAATAGGCTCAAATACCCTAATTCTGTAGGATTCATGGACCATTTTGTCCTCGGGGGACAGTATTGGTGTGCAGTTCCCTGCGGCCTCCAGGTGGCACCTTTTGTGTCCCCTCTTGGCAGTAGTACAGCGGGGCGGGGAACCTGCTGTGCATGCCGGGAGAGCATATAAAAGGGGCAGACCTTTGGCCTGGGGGCTGATGTCCAGTGGGGTCCGCGCCCAGGTGCCTTCGGCCTGGGTGCATGTGTTCCTGTTCCATCTCGGGCACCTTTAGCCCGGGGTGAGGTACTATCCTGGAGTTCTTGCTGCCCTGGGTATGGAGGCCTAGGGGCGGGAGTAAAGCCTGGAGTCCAGAGCCGCCTCGTGTAGGGGACCCTGTTCCAGGGAAGGGAGGATCATTCTGATGGACCGATGCGGGAGTCACGGTGAAGGAATGGTCTGTTGACTCCCTGGAGAGATGTCTTCCCCTTGATATGGGCTAGGTTCGTAGAAGGAGAAGCTCAAGGTCACCTTGACTGTATCAGAGGCCTTATTCAACCGGCCCGTGGCAGGGGCCTTATACACCCTGGTCTGTGGCTGAGACCAAAGTTCCCCAGGCCCGTGGCAGGGGCCTTGTACACCCGGTCTGTGGCAGAGACCAACCTCAATGTCTGTGGCAGAGACCGTGCGCCAAAAACTGTTTGAGAAACCTAAGCAGTGAAGTGAATGTGCTACGTTTGTGCCTGGACCTCCTCCACACCTTAAGCTGTCCTGTTTCTTTGCTCTAACCTTTTCTATCTGAGTACAGTTTATTTTGCCATGAGAGAATAAGAGTTGGAGTTTCAGCTGGTGTGGACATTGACTTTACTGGCAATTAAAGGACTTGCCTCTACCTACAGTAGAGGTGAGAATCATCCTCTGGAGGAGTTTTGACTCCGGCTGTGGACACGGCCCGTCAAGTACACCGCTCAACCTCTTTATATAGGAGGATACGGGCTGGTAGTGCGGTGTGCCTTTCTCCCTCCTGCGAAGAGCCAACAACATAAAGGCAGGTAAGGGGGAAAGGATCTGTGCGCTACAAAAAAATAAAATAAAAATTTTAATCTTGGCCTAGCAGGACGAGGTCCATATGGAGTAGGAGGTTGAGGTGGCGGTGGATGTGGCTGTGTAGGTGGAAGCGGCGGTGGAGGAGGACGAGGTAGCCAACACTGGTTCAAAAATACAACAATGGCTGGGTAAGGCCGGTGATGTGTCGAATTCTGTCCCCTGTCGAATAGTGTCCGCCCTGTACTGCGCTTGCTGAGTATGTAGGACAAGGGGATTTCAAAAATCTCCCAAGACTAACGGCGCCTGCGTGTTGAGTTCAGGTGAAGGCCACACCATCCGTGGTTCAAGCCGAGCCAAGCAAGGCCGCGATCGAAGCGAGCCCGTGAGGGGGCCTGTTACTATGTGCTACCGTATGTCCTCTTGGATGGTGGGGCTTGAACCTGCACTCACAGCGCAGGCGCCGTTCATCTTCGGAGATTTTGTGAATCTCCTTGTCCTCTGTACTGCGCAAGCGCTGCGCCTGCGCAGTACGGGCCGGGCACAATCCGATGGCCGGACAGTTTTTGTCACAACACCGGTATACATGTCTATTCTGCACAAGGTACGGACAAGTCCTGTGGGATCCATGCCTGGTTCATTTTAATGAACGTGAGCTTGTCCACATTGGCTCTGGACAGGCGGCTGCGCTTGTCTGTGATAACGCCCCCTGCCGTGCTAAATACACGTTCAGATAATACACTGGCTGCAGGGCAGGCCAGCACCTCCAAGGCATAAACGGCAAGCTCAGGCCATGTGCCCAATTTGGAGACCCAGAAGTTAAAGGGGGCAGACCCGTCATCCAGTACGTGTAGGCCTGTGGACACATACTGCTCAACCATGTTGGTGAAATGCTGCCTCCTGCTAAGACGTTCCATCTCAGCTGGTGGTGCTGGTTGTTGTGGCGTGCTGACAAAGCTTTTCCACATTTCGGCCATGCTAACCCTGCCTTCTGAGGTGCTGCCGGTGCCCCGGCTGCGTTGGCGACCTCTTCCTCCTCCTCTGCCTTCGCCTTGTGCTTCCACCGTACGCCCGCTGTCAGGTGGGAATGCCACCAGCAGCGCGTCTACCAGCGTGCGCTTGTACTCGCGCATCTTACGATCCCGCTCCAGTGAGGGAATTAAGGACGGTACGTTGTCCTTGTAACGGGGATTCAGCAGGGTGGCCACCCAGTAATCAGCACCAGTTAAAATGTGGGCAACTCGGCTGTCGTTGCGGAAACACTGCAGCATGTAATCGCTCATGTGTGCCAGGCTGCCCAGAGGCAAAGAAAAGCTGTCCTCTGTGGGAGGTGTATCGTCTGTGTCCTCTGTATCCCCCCAGCCACGCACCAGTAATGGCCACGAGCTGGTCTGAGTGCCACCCTGCTGTGAACATGGCTCCTCCTCCTCCTCCTCCTCCTCCATCTCCTCCTCCACCTCGTCATCCTCCAGAACTGTGCCCTTTCTGCCGGACAATTGTGTACCTGGCGTTTGTTGGTGCAGGAACCCACCCTCATAGCCACTTGTGAAAGACTGCCCTGAAAGCCTTTGAAATGATCCCGCTTCCTCCTCCTCCTCCTCATCCTCCTGTGCCACATCCTCTTCCATCATCGCACGAAGCGTTTTTTCAAGGAGGCATAGAACTGGGATAGTAACGCTGAGAACGGCGTCATTGGCACTGGCCATGTTGGTGGAGTACTCGAAACAGCGCAACAAGACACACAGGTCTCGCATGGAGGCCCAGTTATTGGTGGTGAAGTGGTGCTGTTCCGCAGAGCGACTCACGCGTGATTGCTGCAGCTGAAACTCCACTATTGCCTGCTGCTGCTCGCACAGTCTGGCCAGCATGTGCAAGGTGGAGTTCCACCTTGTGGGCACGTCACATATGAGGCGGTGAGCGGGAAGGCCGAAGTTACGCTGCAGCGCTGACAGGCGAGCAGCAGCAGGGTGAGAACGCCGAAAGTGCGCACAGACAGCCCGCACTTTCTGCAGCAGCTCTGGCATATTGGGGTAATTTTTAAGGAACCTCTGGACCACCAAGTTCAGCACATGCGCCAGGCAAGGGATGTGCGTCAAACCGGCTAGACCCAGAGCTGCTACGAGATTTCGCCCATTATCGCACACCACCAGGCCGGGCTTGAGGCTCACTGACAGCAACCACTCATCGGTCTGTTGTTCCATGTCCCTCCACAACTCCTGCGCGGTGTGGGGATTTTCCCCCAAACAGGAAAGTTTTAAAACTGCCTGCTGTCGTTTACCCCTGGCTGTGCTGAAGTTGGTGGTGAAGGTGTTACGCTGAATGGATGAGGAGGCGGTAGAGGATGAGGAAGCGGAGAAGGAGGAGTTAGCAACAGGAGGCAAACTGAAGCGCCCTGCAATCCTCGGTGGTGGAAGGACATGCGCCAAACCGCTATCTGCCTCAGGCCCAGCCGCCACTGCATTTACCCAGTGTGCTGTTAGGGAGATATAACGTCCCTGACCGTGCTTACTGGTCCACGCATCCGTAGTTAGGTGGACCTTGCCACAGATGGCGTTGCGCAGTGCACACCTGATTTTGTCCCCCACCTGGTTGTGCAGGGAAGGGATGGCTCGCCTGGAAAAGTAGTGGCGGCTGGGCACGACGTACTGCGGGACAGCCAATGCCATCAGGCTTTTAAAACTCTGCGTCTCCACCAGACGGAATGACAGCATTTCAAAGGCCAGGAATTTTGAAATGCTGGCATTCAGGGCCAGGGATCGCGGGTGGCTAGGGGGGTACTTCCTCTTCCGCTCCAATGTTTGGGAGATAGAGAGCTGAACGCTTCCATGGGACATTGTGGAGATGGTTGGTGACCCAGGTGGTAGTGTTGCTGGCAGATCCTCTGTTTGCGGGGTGACAGGTGCCACTGTCACTACAGAGGTGGATGAAGAGGCCGAGACTGCAGCAGAAGAGGAAGCAGGAGGAGCCAGAGACCTTTCTTGGTTTTTGAGGTGTCTACTCCACTGCAGCTCGTGCTTTGCACTTAGATGCCTGGTCATGCAGCTTGTGCTCAGGTTGAGAACGTTTATGCCTCGCTTCAGGCTCTGATTGCACAGCGTGCAAACCACTCGTGTCTTGTCATCAACACACTGTGTGAAGAACTGCCACGCTAGGGAAGTCCTTGGACCTGGCTTTGGTGTGCTCGGTCCCTTGCTGCGTTGGGCAGTAGCAGATGTACTGTCTAGGGGACGAATGCTCCGTTTTTGCACCCTGCTCCCTCTTCTGCTGTGCTGGTGGCTCTGTGCGACCACCGCCTCTTCCTCCGAACTACACTGGTCACCTGCATAACGTTGATTCCATGTGGGGTCGAGGACCTCATCGTCCTCCACATCATCTTCCACCCAGTCTTCACCCCTGCCCTCCATGTCTGTCTGCACAATTGCGAAAGCAGCAGCAGTTGGCACCTGTGTTTCGTCATCATCCGAGACGTACTGCGATGGTCCTCCCATGTACTCATCATAAAACATAAGTGGTTGGGCATCGGTGCACTTAATCTCTTCCACTTCTGGGGCAGGGCTAGGTGGATGGCCCTGGGAAACCCTGCTAACAGAGTCATCGAAAAGCAGAAGAGACTGCTGCATGATTTGGGGCTCAGACTGCTTGGCTGATTTGCAAGGGGGTGAGGTGAAAGACTGATGGACATGGGCTTCAGGTGCCAACTCTGATCTTTCATCAGAAGAGTGGGTGGGAGACAATGTGAAGGAACCCGAGGCACTGTCAGCAACCCAATCTACTATCGCCTGTACTTGTCCTGGCCTAAACATTGGTACAGCCTCATTAGGCGCGACAAAATACCGCCGCAGGCTCGGTCGCCTACTCGCACCTGAGGAAGGTGTTTCACTTGTGCGTGTAGCTGGCACAGATCCACCACGTCCTCTCCCTGCAACAGGAGCTCCACCAGCAGCACCACGACCGGGGCCACCACGTCCCTTTGACCTTCCCCTCATATTTTCCAAATTTAGGATCTTGCCCTAAATGGCGTTTTTTGGAAGACCACAACACACCCACAGTATTTAACCGCTGAAACGCACAGCTACAGAACTGCAGAAAATGCTATTAAAAAAAAAAGGTTGTTTTTTTTAGTATAGCACAGTACAAGGAAAATATATAGAAATTGTTTATTTCACACACCTCCAGATGTGTATTTCACACTGCAAAATATTTTCTGTGGCCCTAAATGGCGTTTTTTGCCAGACCACAACACACCCACAGCATGTAACCGCTGAATCGCACAGCTACAGAAAATGCTATTCAAAAAAAAAGGTTGTTTTTTTTTAGTATAGCACTGTACAAGAAGAATATATAGAAATTGTTTATTTTACACACCTCCAGATGTGTATTTCACACTGCAAAATATTTTCTGTGGCCCTAAATGGCGTTTTTTGGAAGAGCACAACACAACCACAGTATTTAACCACTGAATCGCACAGCTATAGAAGTGCAGAGAATGCTATTCAAAAAAAATTTTGTTTTTTTTAGTATAGCACTGTACAATATATAGAAATTTTTTATTTTACACACCTCCAGATGTGTATTTCACACTGCAAAATATTTTCTGTGGCCCTAAATGGCGTTTTTTGCCAGACCACAACACAACCACAGTATTTAACCACTGAATCGCACAGCTATAGAAGTGCAGAGAATGCTATTCAAAAAAAAATTTGTTTTTTTTAGTATAGCACTGTACAATATATAGAAATTGTTTATTTTACACACCTCCACATGTGTATTTCACACTGCAAAATATTTTCTGTGGCCCTAAATGGCGTTTTTTGCCAGACCACAACACATCCACAGCACGTAACCGCTGAATCGCACAGCTACAGAAAATGCTATTCAAAAAAAAGGTTGTTTTTTTTAGTATAGCACTGTACAAGAAGAATATATAGAAATTGTTTATTTTACACACCTCCAAGATGTGTATTTCACACTGCAAAATATTTTCTGTGGCCCTAAATGGCGTTTTTTGGAAGAGCACAACACAACCACAGTATTTAACCACTGAATCGCACAGCTATAGAAGTGCAGAGAATGCTATTCAAAAAAAATGTTGTTTTTTTTAGTATAGCACTGTACAATATATAGAAATTGTTTATTTCACACACCTCCAGATGTGTATTTCACACTGCAAAATATTTTCTGTGGCCCTAAATGGCGTTTTTTGGAAGAGCACAACACAACCACAGTATTTAACCACTGAATCGCACAGCTATAGAAGTGCAGAGAATGCTATTCAAAAAAAAATGTTGTTTTTTTTAGTATAGCACTGTACAATATATAGAAATTGTTTATTTTACACACCTCCACATGTGTATTTCACACTGCAAAATATTTTCTGTGGCCCTAAATGGCGTTTTTTGCCAGACCACAACACACCCACAGCACGTAACCGCTGAATCGCACAGCTACAGAAAATGCTATTCAAAAAAAAAGGTTGTTTTTTTTAGTATAGCACTGTACAAGAAGAATATATAGAAATTGTTTATTTTACACACCTCCAAGATGTGTATTTCACACTGCAAAATATTTTCTGTGGCCCTAAATGGCGTTTTTTGGAAGAGCACAACACAACCACAGTATTTAACCACTGAATTGCACAGCTATAGAAGTGCAGAGAATGCTATTCAAAAAAAATGTTGTTTTTTTTAGTATAGCACTGTACAATATATAGAAATTGTTTATTTCACACACCTCCAGATGTGTATTTCACACTGCAAAATATTTTCTGTGGCCCTAAATGGCGTTTTTTGGAAGAGCACAACACAACCACAGTATTTAACCACTGAATCGCACAGCTATAGAAGTGCAGAGAATGCTATTCAAAAAAAATTTTGTTTTTTTTAGTATAGCACTGTACAATATATAGAAATTGTTTATTTTACACACCTCCACATGTGTATTTCACACTGCAAAATATTTTCTGTGGCCCTAAATGGCGTTTTTTGCCAGACCACAACACACCCACAGCACGTAACCGCTGAATCGCACAGCTACAGAAAATGCTATTAAAAAAAAAAGGTTGTTTTTTTTAGTATAGCACTGTACAAGAAGAATATATAGAAATTGTTTATTTTACACACCTCCAAGATGTGTATTTCACACTGCAAAATATTTTCTGTGGCCCTAAATGGCGTTTTTTGGAAGAGCACAACACAACCACAGTATTTAACCACTGAATCACACAGCTATAGAAGTGCAGAGAATGCTATTCAAAAAAAATGTTGTTTTTTTTAGTATAGCACTGTACAATATATAGAAATTGTTTATTTTACACACCTCCAGATGTGTATTTCACACTGCAAAATATTTTCTGTGGCCCTAAAAGGCGTTTTTTGGAAGAGCACAACACACCCACAGTATTTAACCACTGAATCACACAGCTATAGAAGTGCAGAGAATGCTATTCAAAAAAAATGTTTTTTTTTTTAGTATAGCACTGTACAATATATAGAAATTGTTTATTTTACACACCTCCACATGTGTATTTCACACTGCAATTTATTTTCTGTGGCCCTAAATGGCGTTTTTTGGAAGAGCACAACAACCCCAACAGTATATAACTGCTGAATCGCACAGCTGCAGAGGCCAGAGAATGCTATTCAAAAATAATGTTGTTTTTTCACACACCTCCAGATGTGTATTTCACACTGCAAAATATTTTCTGTGGCCCTAAATGGCGTTTTTTGCAAGAGCACAACAACCCCAACAGTATATAACCGCTGAATCGCACAGCTGCAGAGGCCATAGAATGCTATTCAAAAATAATGTTGTTTTTTCACACACCTCCAGATGTGTATTTCACACTGCAAAATATTTTCTGTGGCCCTAAATGCCGTTTTTTGCAAGAGCACAACAACCCCAACAGTATATAACCGCTGAATCGCACAGCTGCAGAGGCCAGAGAATGCTTTTTAAAAATAATGTTGTTTTTTCACACACCTCCAGATGTGTATTTCACACTGCAAAATATTTTCTGTGGCCCTAAATGGCGTTTTTTGGAAGAGCACAGCACAACCACAGTATTTAACCACTGAATCGCACAGCTATAGAAGTGCAGAGAATGGTATTCAAAAAAAATGTTTTTTTTTTAGTATAGCACTGTACAATATATAGAAATTGTTTATTTTACACACCTCCACATGTGTATTTCACACTGCAATTTATTTTCTGTGGCCCTAAATGGCGTTTTTTGGAAGAGCACAACAACCCCAACAGTATATAACCGCTGAATCGCACAGCTGCAGAGGCCAGAGAATGCTATTCAAAAATAATGTTGTTTTTTCACACACCTCCAGATGTGTATTTCACACTGCAAAATATTTTCTGTGGCCCTAAATGGCGTTTTTTGGAAGAGCACAACACAACCACAGTATTTAACCACTGAATCGCACAGCTATAGAAGTGCAGAGAATGCTATTCAAAAAAAATGTTGTTTTTTTTAGTATAGCACTGTACAATATATAGAAATTGTTTATTTTACACACCTCCACATGTGTATTTCACACTGCAATTTATTTTCTGTGGCCCTAAATGGCGTTTTTTTGAAGAGCACAACAACCCCAACAGTATATAACCGCTGAATCGCACAGCTGCAGAGGCCAGAGAATGCTATTCAAAAATAATGTTGTTTTTTCACACACCTCCAGATGTGTATTTCACACTGCAAAATATTTTCTGTGGCCCTAAATGGCGTTTTTTGCAAGAGCACAACAACAACAACAGTATATAACCGCTGAATCGCACAGCTGCAGAGGCCAGAGAATGCTTTTTAAAAATAATGTTGTTTTTTCACACACCTCCAGATGTGTATTTCACACTGCAAAATATTTTCTGTGGCCCTAAATGGCGTTTTTTGCAAGAGCACAACAACCCCAACAGTATATAACCGCTGAATCGCACAGCTGCAGAGGCCAGAGAATGCTTTTTAAAAATAATGTTGTTTTTTCACACACCTCCAGATGTGTATTTCACACTGCAAAATATTTTCTGTGGCCCTAAATGGCGTTTTTTGGAAGAGCACAACACAACCACAGTATTTAACCACTGAATCGCACAGCTATAGAAGTGCAGAGAATGCTATTCAAAAAAAATGTTTTTTTTTTTAGTATAGCACTGTACAATATATAGAAATTGTTTATTTTACACACCTCCACATGTGTATTTCACACTGCAATTTATTTTCTGTGGCCCTAAATGGCGTTTTTTGGAAGAGCACAACAACCCCAACAGTATATAACCGCTGAATCGCACAGCTGCAGAGGCCAGAGAATGCTTTTTAAAAATAATGTTGTTTTTTCACACACCTCCAGATGTGTCTTTCACACTGCAAAATATTTTCTGTGGCCCTAAATGGCGTTTTTTGGAAGAGAACAACACAACCACAGTATTTAACCACTGAATCGCACAGCTATAGAAGTGCAGAGAATGCTATTCAAAAAAAATGTTTTTTTTTTTAGTATAGCACTGTACAATATATAGAAATTGTTTATTTTACACACCTCCACATGTGTATTTCACACTGCAATTTATTTTCTGTGGCCCTAAATGGCGTTTTTTTGAAGAGCACAACAACCCCAACAGTATATAACCGCTGAATCGCACAGCTGCAGAGGCCAGAGAATGCTTTTCAAAAATAATGTTGTTTTTTCACACACCTCCAGATGTGTATTTCACACTGCAAAATATTTTCTGTGGCCCTAAATGGCGTTTTTTGCAAGAGCACAACAACAACAACAGTATATAACCGCTGAATCGCACAGCTGCAGAGGCCAGAGAATGCTTTTTAAAAATAATGTTGTTTTTTCACACACCTCCAGATGTGTATTTCACACTGCAAAATATTTTCTGTGGCCCTAAATGGCGTTTTTTGCAAGAGCACAACAACCCCAACAGTATATAACCGCTGAATCGCACAGCTGCAGAGGCCATAGAATGCTATTCAAAAATAATGTTGTTTTTTCACACACCTCCAGATGTGTATTTCACACTGCAAAATATTTTCTGTGGCCCTAAATGGCGTTTTTTGCAAGAGCACAACAACCCCAACAGTATATAACCGCTGAATCGCACAGCTGCAGAGGCCAGAGAATGCTTTTTAAAAATAATGTTGTTTTTTCACACACCTCCAGATGTGTATTTCACACTGCAAAATATTTTCTGTGGCCCTAAATGGCGTTTTTTGCAAGAGCACAACAACAACAACAGTATATAACCGCTGAATCGCACAGCTGCAGAGGCCAGAGAATGCTTTTTAAAAATAATGTTGTTTTTTCACACACCTCCAGATGTGTATTTCACACTGCAAAATATTTTCTGTGGCCCTAAATGGCGTTTTTTGCAAGAGCACAACAACCCCAACAGTATATAACCGCTGAATCGCACAGCTGCAGAGGCCATAGAATGCTATTCAAAAATAATGTTGTTTTTTCACACACCTCCAGATGTGTATTTCACACTGCAAAATATTTTCTGTGGCCCTAAATGGCGTTTTTTGCAAGAGCACAACAACCCCAACAGTATATAACCGCTGAATCGCACAGCTGCAGAGGCCAGAGAATGCTTTTTAAAAATAATGTTGTTTTTTCACACACCTCCAGATGTGTATTTCACACTGCAAAATATTTTCTGTGGCCCTAAATGGCGTTTTTTGGAAGAGCACAACACAACCACAGTATTTAACCACTGAATCGCACAGCTATAGAAGTGCAGAGAATGCTATTCAAAAAAAATGTGTTTTTTTTAGTATAGCACTGTACAATATATAGAAATTGTTTATTTTACACACCTCCACATGTGTATTTCACACTGCAATTTATTTTCTGTGGCCCTAAATGGCGTTTTTTGGAAGAGCACAACAACCCCAACAGTATATAACCGCTGAATCGCACAGCTGCAGAGGCCAGAGAATGCTTTTTAAAAATAATGTTGTTTTTTCACACACCTCCAGATGTGTCTTTCACACTGCAAAATATTTTCTGTGGCCCTAAATGGCGTTTTTTGGAAGAGCACAACACAACCACAGTATTTAACCACTGAATCGCACAGCTATAGAAGTGCAGAGAATGCTATTAAAAAAAAAATGTTTTTTTTTAGTATAGCACTGTACAATATATAGAAATTGTTTATTTTACACACCTCCACATGTGTATTTCACACTGCAATTTATTTTCTGTGGCCCTAAATGGCATTTTTTGGAAGAGCACAACAACCCCAACAGTATATAACCGCTGAATCGCACAGCTGCAGAGGCCAGAGAATGCTTTTTAAAAATAATGTTGTTTTTTCACACACCTCCAGATGTGTATTTCACACTGCAAAATATTTTCTGTGGCCCTAAATGGCGTTTTTTGCAAGAGCACAACAACCCCAACAGTATATAACCGCTGAATCGCACAGCTGCAGAGGCCAGAGAATGCTTTTTAAAAATAATGTTGTTTTTTCACACACCTCCAGATGTGTATTTCACACTGCAAAATATTTTCTGTGGCCCTAAATGGCGTTTTTTGGAAGAGCACAACACAACCACAGTATTTAACCACTGAATCGCACAGCTATAGAAGTGCAGAGAATGCTATTCAAAAAAAATGTTTTTTTTTTTAGTATAGCACTGTACAATATATAGAAATTGTTTATTTTACACACCTCCACATGTGTATTTCACACTGCAATTTATTTTCTGTGGCCCTAAATGGCGTTTTTTGGAAGAGCACAACAACCCCAACAGTATATAACCGCTGAATCGCACAGCTGCAGAGGCCAGAGAATGCTTTTTAAAAATAATGTTGTTTTTTCACACACCTCCAGATGTGTCTTTCACACTGCAAAATATTTTCTGTGGCCCTAAATGGCGTTTTTTGGAAGAGAACAACACAACCACAGTATTTAACCACTGAATCGCACAGCTATAGAAGTGCAGAGAATGCTATTCAAAAAAAATGTTTTTTTTTTTAGTATAGCACTGTACAATATATAGAAATTGTTTATTTTACACACCTCCACATGTGTATTTCACACTGCAATTTATTTTCTGTGGCCCTAAATGGCGTTTTTTTGAAGAGCACAACAACCCCAACAGTATATAACCGCTGAATCGCACAGCTGCAGAGGCCAGAGAATGCTATTCAAAAATAATGTTGTTTTTTCACACACCTCCAGATGTGTATTTCACACTGCAAAATATTTTCTGTGGCCCTAAATGGCGTTTTTTGCAAGAGCACAACAACAACAACAGTATATAACCGCTGAATCGCACAGCTGCAGAGGCCAGAGAATGCTTTTTAAAAATAATGTTGTTTTTTCACACACCTCCAGATGTGTATTTCACACTGCAAAATATTTTCTGTGGCCCTAAATGGCGTTTTTTGCAAGAGCACAACAACCCCAACAGTATATAACCGCTGAATCGCACAGCTGCAGAGGCCATAGAATGCTATTCAAAAATAATGTTGTTTTTTCACACACCTCCAGATGTGTATTTCACACTGCAAAATATTTTCTGTGGCCCTAAATGGCGTTTTTTGCAAGAGCACAACAACCCCAACAGTATATAACCGCTGAATCGCACAGCTGCAGAGGCCAGAGAATGCTTTTTAAAAATAATGTTGTTTTTTCACACACCTCCAGATGTGTATTTCACACTGCAAAATATTTTCTGTGGCCCTAAATGGCGTTTTTTGGAAGAGCACAACACAACCACAGTATTTAACCACTGAATCACACAGCTATAGAAGTGCAGAGAATGCTATTCAAAAAAAATGTTTTTTTTTAGTATAGCACTGTACAATATATAGAAATTGTTTATTTTACACACCTCCACATGTGTATTTCACACTGCAATTTATTTTCTGTGGCCCTAAATGGCGTTTTTTGGAAGAGCACAACAACCCCAACAGTATATAACCGCTGAATCGCACAGCTGCAGAGGCCAGAGAATGCTTTTTAAAAATAATGTTGCTTTTTCACACACCTCCAGATGTGTCTTTCACACTGCAAAATATTTTCTGTGGCCCTAAATGGCGTTTTTTGGAAGAGCACAACACAACCACAGTATTTAACCACTGAATCGCACAGCTATAGAAGTGCAGAGAATGCTATTCAAAAAAAAATGTTTTTTTTTAGTATAGCACTGTACAATATATAGAAATTATTTATTTTACACACCTCCACATGTGTATTTCACACTGCAATTTATTTTCTGTGGCCCTAAATGGCGTTTTTTGGAAGAGCACAACAACCCCAACAGTATATAACCGCTGAATCGCACAGCTGCAGAGGCCAGAGAATGCTTTTTAAAAATAATGTTGTTTTTTCACACACCTCCAGATGTGTCTTTCACACTGCAAAATATTTTCTGTGGCCCTAAATGGCGTTTTTTGGAAGAGCACAACACAACCACAGTATTTAACCACTGAATCGCACAGCTATAGAAGTGCAGAGAATGCTATTCAAACAAAAATGTTGTTTTTTTTAGTATAGCACTGTACAATATATAGAAATTGTTTATTTTACACACCTCCACATGTGTATTTCACACTGCAATTTATTTTCTGTGGCCCTAAATGGCGTTTTTTTGAAGAGCACAACAACCCCAACAGTATATAACCGCTGAATCGCACAGCTGCAGAGGCCAGAGAATGCTATTCAAAAATAATGTTGTTTTTTCACACACCTCCAGATGTGTATTTCACACTGCAAAATATTTTCTGTGGCCCTAAATGGCATTTTTTGCAAGAGCACAACAACAACAACAGTATATAACCGCTGAATCGCACAGCTGCAGAGGCCAGAGAATGCTTTTTAAAAATAATGTTGTTTTTTCACACACCTCCAGATGTGTATTTCACACTGCAAAATATTTTCTGTGGCCCTAAATGGCGTTTTTTGCAAGAGCACAACAACCCCAACAGTATATAACCGCTGAATCGCACAGCTGCAGAGGCCATAGAATGCTATTCAAAAATAATGTTGTTTTTTCACACACCTCCAGATGTGTATTTCACACTGCAAAATATTTTCTGTGGCCCTAAATGGCGTTTTTTGGAAGAGCACAACACAACCACAGTATTTAACCACTGAATCGCACAGCTATAGAAGTGCAGAGAATGCTATTCAAAAAAAATGTTTTTTTTTTTAGTATAGCACTGTACAATATATAGAAATTGTTTATTTTACACACCTCCACATGTGTATTTCACACTGCAATTTATTTTCTGTGGCCCTAAATGGCGTTTTTTGGAAGAGCACAACAACCCCAACAGTATATAACCGCTGAATCGCACAGCTGCAGAGGCCAGAGAATGCTTTTTAAAAATAATGTTGTTTTTTCACACACCTCCAGATGTGTATTTAACACTGCAAAATATTTTCTGTGGCCCTAAATGGCGTTTTTTGGAAGAGCACAACACAACCACAGTATTTAACCACTGAATCGCACAGCTATAGAAGTGCAGAGAATGCTATTAAAAAAAAAATGTTTTTTTTTTAGTATAGCACTGTACAATATATAGAAATTGTTTATTTTACACACCTCCACATGTGTATTTCACACTGCAATTTATTTTCTGTGGCCCTAAATGGCGTTTTTTGGAAGAGCACAACAACCCCAACAGTATATAACCGCTGAATCGCACAGCTGCAGAGGCCAGAGAATGCTTTTTAAAAATAATGTTGTTTTTTCACACACCTCCAGATGTGTCTTTCACACTGCAAAATATTTTCTGTGGCCCTAAATGGCGTTTTTTGGAAGAGCACAACACAACCACAGTATTTAACCACTGAATCGCACAGCTATAGAAGTGCAGAGAATGCTATTCAAACAAAAATGTTGTTTTTTTTAGTATAGCACTGTACAATATATAGAAATTGTTTATTTTACACACCTCCACATGTGTATTTCACACTGCAATTTATTTTCTGTGGCCCTAAATGGCGTTTTTTTGAAGAGCACAACAACCCCAACAGTATATAACCGCTGAATCGCACAGCTGCAGAGGCCAGAGAATGCTATTCAAAAATAATGTTGTTTTTTCACACACCTCCAGATGTGTATTTCACACTGCAAAATATTTTCTGTGGCCCTAAATGGCGTTTTTTGCAAGAGCACAACAACAACAACAGTATATAACCGCTGAATCGCACAGCTGCAGAGGCCAGAGAATGCTTTTTAAAAATAATGTTGTTTTTTCACACACCTCCAGATGTGTATTTCACACTGCAAAATATTTTCTGTGGCCCTAAATGGCGTTTTTTGCAAGAGCACAACAACCCCAACAGTATATAACCGCTGAATCGCACAGCTGCAGAGGCCATAGAATGCTATTCAAAAATAATGTTGTTTTTTCACACACCTCCAGATGTGTATTTCACACTGCAAAATATTTTCTGTGGCCCTAAATGGCGTTTTTTGCAAGAGCACAACAACCCCAACAGTATATAACCGCTGAATCGCACAGCTGCAGAGGCCAGAGAATGCTTTTTAAAAATAATGTTGTTTTTTCACACACCTCCAGATGTGTATTTCACACTGCAAAATATTTTCTGTGGCCCTAAATGGCGTTTTTTGGAAGAGCACAACACAACCACAGTATTTAACCACTGAATCGCACAGCTATAGAAGTGCAGAGAATGCTATTCAAAAAAAATGTTTTTTTTTTTAGTATAGCACTGTACAATATATAGAAATTGTTTATTTTACACACCTCCACATGTGTATTTCACACTGCAATTTATTTTCTGTGGCCCTAAATGGCGTTTTTTGGAAGAGCACAACAACCCCAACAGTATATAACCGCTGAATCGCACAGCTGCAGAGGCCAGAGAATGCTTTTTAAAAATAATGTTGTTTTTTCACACACCTCCAGATGTGTCTTTCACACTGCAAAATATTTTCTGTGGCCCTAAATGGCGTTTTTTGGAAGAGCACAACACAACCACAGTATTTAACCACTGAATCGCACAGCTATAGAAGTGCAGAGAATGCTATTCAAAAAAAATGTTGTTTTTTTTAGTATAGCACTGTACAATATATAGAAATTGTTTATTTTACACACCTCCACATGTGTATTTCACACTGCAAAATATTTTCTGTGGCCCTAAATGGCGTTTTTTTGAAGAGCACAACAACCCCAACAGTATATAACCGCTGAATCGCACAGCTGCAGAGGCCAGAGAATGCTATTCAAAAATAATGTTGTTTTTTCACACACCTCCAGATGTGTATTTCACACTGCAAAATATTTTCTGTGGCCCTAAATGGCGTTTTTTGGAAGAGCACAACACACCCACAGTATATAACCGCTGAATCGCACAGCTGCAGAGAATGCTATTCAAAAAAAAGTTTTTTTTTTTTTTTTTAGTATAGCATAGTACAAGAAAAATATATAGAAATTGGTTATTTCACACAACTAGAGATATACACTGCAAAATATTTTTTTTGCCCAAAAATAGGTCTTTTTTGCGCACAACAAAGTGCCTTTTTTTTTTTTGCAACAGCACAATAAAGTGCCTTTTTTTTTTTTTTGGGGCCCAAAAATTGGTCTTTTTAGCAAAAGCACAATAAAGTGCCTTTTTTTTTTTTCTGCCCGAAATGGGTCTTTTAGCAAGAGCACAATACAGCCACAGTATGGAATAGGTGTATCACTCAACGTAATGTAGTGCTGGTGCACTGAGCTTGCAACACAAACAGATAAACCTATGCAGATCGCTGAGCTATTATATCTCTCAATCTGGACTCCTATCTAAATCTCTCTCCCTGAAAGCACAAACAGGATCCTGCCCCTACACTACACTACACTACACTGTCTCTCTATCTTTTCTATCAGTAGATTGCAGAATCAGGACTAACTCCTATCATATAATTCTCTCCCTCACAGCAACAGCAGCCAGGATCCTTTCCCTACACTGTCTAAAAGCAGAGTGACGATCTGTGCTGTGTGCCTCTTGCTTATATAGAAGCTGGTCACATGCTGGGTCACATGTTGCACTGACCAATCACAGCCATGCCATTAGTAGGCATGGCTATGATGGCTTCTAAGGGCACACCAGCTAATCAAATGGTGATTGGCTGGCCCCTGAAGCATTTCTAACTGCGCCATTAAATTCCCGAATCCGGACCCGGACCCGGACTTTAGCGCAAAATCCGGGTCCGGGTCCGGGGTCGGGAAAACGCCAAAATTCGGTACGGACCCGAACTTTACAGTTCGGGTCCGCTCAACACTACTGATGAGTCATCGGTTGCTAGGGACATGGCGGTCGGCTTCCCGGCCCGCTCTTTAGCAACCAGCTCAATGCCGTAAAATACTGCATTAACTAATGCAGTAATTTCCGCTAAATTGAACAAATACCGCATGCAGTATTTAACTACAAAGTCTTAGTGAATTGAACACTTGCACAATTGTTAACGCATGCAGCATTTTACCACATAGGATTAGCTGTTATTTAAATCTTAGTGAATTGACCTTATTGTAAGCCTGCTTCTGAATTGCCCTTAAAGTGGTTCTAAAGACTCAAGGTTTTTTATCTTCATGCATTCTATGCATAAAGGTAAAAAATCTTCTCCGTGCAACAGCTCCCACATCCCCCTTATATTTACATGAGCCCAATCTTCCTCCAATGATGTGCACGAGAGCCTCGGCTCTCCAGGAACTCTCCCTTCTCATTGGCTCAAGCAGGTTCGCTCCAGAGCTGCTGCTCTACTTGTCCATTCACACACAAAGCTGTGGTTGCCCCTGCAAGCTGCTTCCTCTGGGGGTACTCAGCAGGAGGATGGGGCATTTTTTTTTATTACATGTTGTACTTACTTGCTCTGTGCAGCACTTTTGCACAGAGCAGGTAAGTATAACATGTTATTTTAAAAAAATTGCCTTCATTATTACTTAAAAACTGCTGGCAAAAATGCAAAATCATTCTACATTTGCATCTTAGACTCACTTAAGTCACCAGAATGTCATTGATATTTTATGTAGTAGCAAAGTGGTCATTTGTTTATTATTTTTGAGTCTGAGGGAAAAAATATGACTTATACCAATCACCAAAATGTCTGTGAACTTGCCAAATTGCTTAAGACAACTGACAGGCTGTGGCTGCATTATTTGGTTACTCAACAGAAAAACTGACACTTATTGACATTTTTAGTCTAAGAAAAATATGTTAGAGGCTGAATTACTAAAGGAGTTAAGAATATTCATTAAAAACTGTGTTTATATTGCCTTTAATTACCCAGTCATTTAAAAAAATTATTCCTATTCAGTTTGAATACCCAATAATGTGCAGATTCTTTTACATGAATAGATAATTAAAGGGAATATTTGTGAAGATTCTCAATAGTAAATCAGCCTCTAAAGCAGGCCATAGATTATACAATGTTATTTCCACACACTCCACTGGCCACTTCCACTTGTTGTACCGAAGTCAATTCATCGATCAACTTCAGTACAGCCAGCCTGTTAGATTTTTTTCATGTAATCACTGCTGATGACTGTAGCAGCAAGCAGTGATCATTGTGTTCTGACAGCTGGGAAGGCTCCCCATGCCACCACTCCCGCCCCCTCAGCAGGATACCAAAGCCCTGTGGGAGGGATTCCCGCATCAACACTGACTGTACATATGGGGGAATCAAGTGTTTTTCTTTCCTTCCACAGTCATTAGCAGTGATTACATGAAAAAATCTAACAGGCTGGCTGTACTGAAGTTGATCGATGAATTGACTTCGGTACAACAAGTCTGCCCATAGATGGATCAAATCTTGGCTAGTCCCTGCTGAACCGACCGAGATTAGGAGCCATCTAAGACCAGCTTGTCTGAGATTCAGCTAGTCGCAAGAATGTTTTACATTTCCTTACTGCAGAGCCTCTCAAATTTTAAACTATACTTTAAACTTCTCCACAACTTTATCCGCGATCTGCCTGGTGTGTTCCTTGGCCTTCATGATGCTGTTTGTTCACTAAGGTTCTCTAACGAACCGCTGAGGGCTTCACAGAACAGCTTTATTTATACTGAGATTAAATTACACACAGGTGGACTATTTACTAACAAGCTGATTTCTGAAAGAAATTGGTTCCACTAGATTTTAGTTATGAGTATCAGAGTAAAGGGGGCTGAATACAAATTAAACCCACAGTTTTCAGATATTTATTTGTAAACAAATTGGAAAACCATTTATTAATTTCCCTCCACTTCACAATTATGAACCACTTTGTTTTGGTCTATTACATAAAATTCCAATAAAATACATTTATGTTTTTGGTTGTAACATGACAGAATGTGGAAAATTTCAAGGAATATGAATACTTTTTCAAGGCACTGTATATATATATATATATATATATATATACTGTATATATATATATATATATATATATATATATATATTTCAAAAGTTAGGGTACTTACAGGGCTTGAAATGTGAACTCACAGTGACAAAATTTTGTTTTGATGTTTTGACAGAGCACAAGATTATCTTCCTCAGGACAACAGTGAAGTGAAACAAAACAACATATACCATATATCATATAAACTCACCCATCTAGGCTATATACTGTATGTTGTTTTGTTTTCATGAAGATATGAAAATAAAGCTTCATCACTGTTTGTTCATCCTTCAAGCTGCATGTGTTCTGCCTTATCTTTTGGACTGCTGTCATCAATGTGCATACAATAAGTTACACCTTTGCTTTATGTTTGATACCGGAACTCACTGATGACAGTTCCCAGTTTAGCTTACAATACAAACAGTGAAATATGTATTTACTCAGCTGCAATTGTCATTTGAAAAACTAGTTATTGTTGTTACAAATAGAAAAATAATTTCATAACAATTAGTTTCTATCAAAACATGTGAAGTGTCAGACTGAAAATAATTTAGAACATTGTGAAGACATAAAGGAAAACAAATAAAAAAGAAAGAAATAACAATTTGCAATACAAATATTAAGGTTTACATTTTGAAAAAGAAAAGCCTTCTTATATGTTTAATTTAAACATCCCAGTATGTCTGAATCTCTTTGAAATTCACAGTGGTTACTGGACTTTGGAATTCTGGGAGATTATCGTGCTCATATTCCTACAGTGCTTGCTAGTTAGTTAGTTATTTAGCTAGATAGTAAGTTAGTTAGTTAATACATAGTTACATAGTCAGGTTGAAAAAAGACACAAGTCCATTTAGTTCAACCAATAAAAGAGGATTTTTTTTATATACAATCCCATATACCCAATCACATACCCACAGTTGATCCAGAGGAAGGCGAAAAACCCCAGCAAAGCAATTATCCAACTTGCTACAGAAGAGGAAAAAATTCCTTCCTGATCCCCGAGAGGCAATCTGATATTCCCTGTATCAGCTTTACCTATACATGTTAGTACTCAGGTATAAAATGCACTTAATTATGAAGTAGTAGAGTTGCAAAAACATAATATAAAGTATCAGTGGAAAAGGATACCAATTTTTATTTTATTACTAAATTAAAAAGATAAAGAAAATGGTCAATATATCAACTGACATCTATAAATATCAATTTCCTGAATAGATTATTTCAATACATATTTATTATTTACTTAATATTATTACGTATAGTTAACATAATTTAGGTATGCAGTTAAAAAAAGATTAAAGAGAACGTTTTTTAAGAGTTTAAAGAGACACAGTCACCTTGTCCAGGGTCCTTTTACTCCCATATATTTATCCTCAACTCCCTCATAAGTCATTGCTTTACTGGAAGTGCCAGGTATTCTTGCTTGCTGCATGAGCCAAAAGAGCTCTAAGGGAGCTCAAGTAAGGTGAGTATTAGGGGAATTCCTATTGCATAGATGGTATTATTTTTTCCTGTATGAACAAGATGATAGTGTCTCTTTAAAGATACAAGTTCCTGGAGATATTCAAACGATGGTATATTAAAATGGAAGATAAGCCTAATAACAATAATTCCTAAAAATGCTGCCTCCCTCCACCTCCTATAGCTTGTATAGCCTGTAAAAAGAGCAGTGTATATACCTAATTTTTACCACTTAAAGGTTTTTGTAAACCCTTGTGTTTCTTGTTCATACATCACGGGACACAGAGCGGCATAGTCATTACTATGTGGGTTATATAGAATTACCTTCAGGTGCTGGCACTGGCAACTTCCAAAACAGGAAGTACCCTCCCCTATATAAGCCCCTCCCATCCGGGAGCACCTCAGTTTTTTTTTGCCAGTGTCTAAGGTGTTGGCCAAGGTTAACATGTATTCATCTGGGCTTGTGTACAGGTTCTCTGGGCCTTAGCAAGCTATTCCGGATCCGACCAAAAAAGCTTCATAGCTAAACGGTCGGTACCCGGGCCTTGCAGAGAAGAGCAGGGTTTTGCCTGTAATGCCTCTCTTAGGAGGGCTGGACCCTGGGATCCAGAGCTCTGGTCATACCCAAAACCAAGAGGCTATCTGTGCAGGGTGCTATACAGGTCCAGGGGAGTGGAATCCTTGGGAACCCGGTCCCTGAAGGTCTAGTACAATGCCTGCCGTGAGAGGTGAAGTTTGGGCTTCTGTGGACCAAACAAAGTCCTGCGGCGGGGAAAAGGTAAGTGGGGGCCCCTCAGGAACTTGGTTCTATTGAGGGGACCCCCAAGCCTAATATATCTTTCTGCCTGTTACCTAAAGGTATTCCCGCTAATAGCTGTATATGCCTAAGAAATCCTAGAAATGTCTTTTCATAAAGGAAGTTTTAAAAACTGTAAACCTAGAAATGTTTTTCATAAAGGAGGTTTTAAAAAAAAAAAAAAAAAAAGACAAAAGTGCGGTACCTGTGTTTGTCCACTAGAGGCCGCTGTGGAACGTCTTTTTTTCTTGGGACTATTCCTTCCATGGTGAAAGTCCAGGCAGATGAGTGAGCTCTCTATCAGGGAAGCTGCATTCCTCTGTCATGCTGCCAAGTAGTTTCCTTCCATCCCGAGTCCTGGTGAAACAGGGACCCTGGCTCCTCTCCCTACATGGCGCCAAGAGCGCACACGTGCACGCGCGCACGCACACACGCTTTCTTTTTATAAGATTTAGCTTCAAAAAAGGGGGCGGAGCCTGGCGGATGACGCGCTCTGTGCGCCCAGCGCTTCTGCGCATGTGCGGGCGTCCCAGCAAGATAAAAGGACTCAGTCCACGCTGCTTGCTATGGACACAGAGCATGAAAAGGAGCTGGTAGCATGGTATAGGGGCTTACAGCGGGCGGTTGATACAAGCATCCCCAGAAAGACACATTAGTAGACACCCACTGATGTACATAGCAGCAAATTGCATTAGACTATTTCAGTAAAGGGGTGTATTGCGGCTGGAATACCTCAGCTTTGAACTAAGGAATATGCCGCCTAAAAAACTCTGAGATATACCTCTCAGGAAGTGTAGGGGGTCTCCATCGGGCTCTGAGGATCTGGAGCAGTCATCTGCACCTTCCTCCCCTGAGAAATCAGAGGTTAATACCCATAAGGAACCCCCGGGAGTGCCAGGTACTGCGGCTGTCCTCAGTCCACCTGCTCCTGCATATATAACAGAGGAGGTTTTTGCCTCAACTCTGAAGGGATTGGAGCAGAGATTGGCAGCATTGATTGCTTCTTCTCTACAGGAAAGAAAGCGCGCCAGATCTCCATCCCCTCCATTAGAGTGCCTGTTGGCAGAGCAACAGTCCCAGGAAGGGACTGACCTTCCTGAAGGGGATCAGGAGGAGGTTAACTCTGTTTTTGAGGAATCGACAGTAGATGAACCATTTTCAGCATCACAGACTGAAAGATTGTGGGTCCAGACCCTAACTGACATGGTTCGATCTGCATTTAAAATGCCTCTTGTTGAACCATCAACTACTGCTGTCTCCTCGTTGGGGTCGCTAAAAGCTCCCCAGATTAATTGCTCCTTTCCAATTCATCCATTATTGGAAGGACTTATATACCAGGACTGGGAACATCCTGATAAACTATTTGTTCCACCTAAGAAATTTCAGGTGATCTATCCCATGGAGGAAAAATTCACCCAGAGATGGAATGTTCCTACGGTGGACGCAGCCATTTCTTCTGTGAACAAATCACTGACATGTCCAGTAGATAATGTTCAAATGTTCAAAGATCCAGTAGATAAAAAATTGGAATCTTTATTAAAATCTGCTTTTTCCACAGCAGGGGCTGTTACACAGCCAGCAGTGGCAGCTATTGGGGTCTGCCAAGCTTTAAAGGATCAAATGAAAATGGTCCTGAGGGATTTGCCAGACCAGCAGGCCCAGGCTCTGGCTGATCTGCCTAGAGCATTATGCTTTGCGGTTGACGCCATCAAGGATTCTATCCATCAGGCCTCCCGCCTCACGCTGTCTTTTGGTACATATGCGTAGGCTTCTGTGGCTCAAGAACTGGTCTGCTGAGGCTCCCTGTAAGAAGCTCTTAGTTAGCTTCCCATTTCATGGAGAACGCCTTTTTGGCGAAGACCTGGATAAATATATCCAGAAGATTTCCAGTGGTAAAAGTACTCTCTTACCAATTAAAAAGAGGTCTAGGGGTCCGTCTTTTAAGAGGACTACCTCTCCTATCCCTGGGACGTCTGCTACTAAGCAGTTCCGACGGCCTCCTCGGTCAAACTCAGGAGGTAAAAATCAGGGACAGTCACAGGGTAATAAAAAGCCCTGGATCCGAAGAGGTACTAAACCAGCCTCCAAGTCAAGCCTATGAAGGGCTGCCCCCACTCAAACGGGTGGGGGGAAGACTTCAGTTGTTCACAGAGACCTGGCGGGAGACGATCAAAGACAGATGGGTGCTCTCCGCAGTAACTCGGGGATACAAGTTGGAGTTAAAAGAGTCTCCTCCTTCCCATTTTTATGTGGTCAGGCATGCCAAAAGACCCTCTGAAAAGAAGGTGTCTCCTAGTGGCGTTAGAACAACTATTGCTCCAAGGAGTAATTATGGAGGTTCCTATGGAAGAGTGGGGGTTGAGTTTCTACTCAAACCTTTTCACAGTCCCGAAACCAAACGAGGACATAAGACCCATATTGGACCTAAAGAGTCTAAACAAATTTCTAAACGTCCGGTCTTTCCGGATGGAGTCGATCCGATCGGTCACTGCTGCCCTACAGGGGGAGGAATGGTTAGCCTCGATCGACATCAAAGATGCTTACTTGCATGTTCCCATCTTTCCAGGTCATCAAAAATTTCTACGCTTTGCAGTAGAAGGGCGCCATTTTCAGTTCAGAGCCTTACCATTCGGTCTGGCCACAGCACCACGAGTGTTCACAAAAATTCTGGCCCCACTGTTGGCCGATCTAAGAACACGAGGTGTAACGATAATGGCATACCTACACGACCTGTTGTTGATGGACCACTCAGTTGCCAAGCTAGAAGTGGTAATTGTCGATACAATCAAGTATCTAGAATCTCACGGTTGGGTCATCAACCTGGACAAGTCAGCCCTACAGCCAGTGAAAAACCTGGTATATCTAGGGCTACGGCTGGATTCAGACCAGAGGAAGATTTTCTTACCTCTAGACAAGGTATCCTCTTTGAGGGGCTTGGTCCGTCTGCTTTGTGCAAAAAGACACCCGTCCATACGCCTGTGCATGAGGCTGCTAGGAGAGATGGTAGCATCATTCGAAGCTGTGCCATACGCCCAATTCCACTCAAGGAATTTACAGAGGGCCATATTGTCAGCCTGGAACGGAAAAATTCAGGCTCTAGACTTCCCGATGGCTTTGTCCCCTTCCGTTCGGAAGAGTCTCTGCTGGTGGTTGATCCCCCAGAATCTCCAGAAGGGAAAACCCTTCAGTCCGATATCCTGGAAGGTGGTCACTACAGATGCCAGCCTTATAGGCTGGGGGCAGTACTGGAGCAATGGTCTCTCCAGGGCAGATGGTCAAATGTAGTAAAAACCCTGCCCATCAATCTCTTAGAGATACGAGCAGGCCGGTATGCCCTAGTAGCCTGGGCATCCAGACTCCAAGGGTCCCCTGTCAGAATTCAATCAGACAATGCCACAGCAGTGGCATATATCAATCATCAGGGAGGCACCAGGAGTCGTGCAATTCAGAGGGAAGTAAGTCACATCCTGGAATGGGCAGAAAAGCATGTCCCATGTATGTCAGCTGTCTTCATTCCAGGGGTGGAGAATTGGAAGGCGGACTTTCTAAGTCGCCAACAGTTATGCCCAGGGGAATGGTCCCTTCATCCCGAGGTCTTCCGAGCAATATGTCAGCGGTGGGGAACACCGGATGTAGATCTGCTAGCATCCAGATTCAACGCAAAGGTGGACAGATTTGTCTCCCGGACAAGGTATCCCCTCGCTTGCGGCTCGGATGCTCTGGTGTTCCCTTGGAATCAGTTCAGACTGATATATGCATTCCCTCCGCTACAATTGTTGCCTCGACTCCTTCGCAGAGTCAGGTTGGAAAAGAAGCCGGTGATCTTGGTGGCTCCAGCGTGGCCCCGAAGGGCCTGGTACGCGGAGATCATCAAAATGTCTGTGGGGAGTCCTTGGACCCTTCCACGTCGTCCGAACCTGCTTTCGCAAGGGCCGATATACCACCCTTCCTTACTAACTCTAAGTTTAACGGCCTGGCTATTGAATCCCACATCCTAAAGAAGAGAGGTCTCTCTAACTCTGTGGTATCAACTATAATCAATGCCAGGAAGCCTGTATCCAGGCAGATCTACTATAGAGTTTGGAAGGCGTACATCACTTGGTGCGAGGCCAGAAAGTGGCATCCACGTAAGTACGTTATAGGCAGAATTCTGGACTTCCTACAGTGGGCTGTAGACAGGAAGTTTGCCTTAAGTACTATCAGGGGTCAGGTTTCGGCCTTATCAATACTATTTCAAAGGCCCCTGGCTATGCATTCACTTGTCAAATCCTTTATGCAAGGAGTGACTCGTATTATTCCACCGATTAAAGCTCCCATATGTCCATGGGATCTAAATTTGGTTCTGTCGGTTCTGCAGAAGCAGCCATTTGAACCTTGCGGCACATTTCCTTGGTTCTACTCACCAGAAAATTGATATTTTTAGTAGCCATATGCTCGGCTCGAAGAGTGTTGGAAGTAGCCGCCATGTCCTGTAAAGAGCCATATCTGGTTATTCATGAGGACAGAGTAGTATTACGTCCTCACCCAGCCTTTCTTCCTAAGGTGGTATCAAGGTTTCACTTGAACCAGGATGTGGTTCTTCCTTCTTTTCCCCAAACCGAGCTCGGTAGAGGAAAAGTTATTGCATTCTTTGAATGTAGTAAGAGCAGTTAAAGCTTATCTAAAAGCCACTGCTCAGATTCGTAGAACGGATTCTTTGTTTGTTCTGCCGGAAGGCCCCAGAAAGGGTCAGGCAGCATCAAAATCTACTTTAGCCAAGTGGATTCGACAGGTCATAATACAAGCCTATGGCTTGAGAAGTAGACCGCCTCCGTTCAAAGTTAGGGCACACTCCACGAGAGCAGTTGGAACTTCATGGGCAGTGCATCACCAGGCCTCCCTGGCTCAAATTTGTAAGGCCGCAACATGGTCTTCAGTACACACGTTTACTAGGTTCTACCAGGTGGACGTTAGAAGTCAGGAGGATGTCGCCTTTGGGCGCAGTGTGTTGCAGGCCGCAAAGATCCTCATGCCTGATGGCGCCCAGCTTATGTATGGTATATCCCCCCCTCATTTGGCATTGCTTTGGGACGTCCCACATAGTAATGACTATGCCGCTCTGTGTCCCGTGATGTATGAACAAGAAAGTAGGATTTTTAAAACAGCTTACCTGTAAAATCCTTTTCTTGGAGTACATCACGGGACACAGAGCTCCCACCCCTCTTTTGGGGACACGTATTGCTTTGCTACAAAACTGAGGTGCTCCCGGATGGGAGGGGCTTATATAGGGGAGGGTACTTCCTGTTTTGGAAGTTGCCAGTGCCAGCACCTGAAGGTAATTCTATATAACCCACATAGTAATGACTATGCCGCTCTGTGTCCCGTGATGTACTCCAAGAAAAGGATTTTACAGGTAAGCTGTTTTAAAAATCCTACTTTTTTCACCTTAATGCATCCTGTTGCGATATTTACCAAAAATATGTGGAAGAATTCGTATCGGCCTAAACTGAGGAAAAAATTCGGTTTTTTTTAATATAATTTTTGTGGATATTTATTATAGCAAAAAGTAAAAAAAAATACTTTTTAAAAAAAATTTACGCTCTATTTTTGTTTATAGCGCAAAAAATAAAAAATGCAGAGGTGATCAAATACCACCAAAAGAAAGCTCTATTTGTGGGCAAAAAAGGACGTAAATTTTGTTTAGGAGCCAAGTCGCACATTGTCGCAATTGTCAGTTAAAGCGACGCAGTGCCGAATCGCAAAAGTGGCAGCCAAATCCTCCAGGGCTGAAGTGGTTAAATATGAGATTTGGGGTAAAAAATACCTCAGATCTCATATTTACACTAAAGTGCAATACATTTTTTTTATTTTGAACAAATAATAATTAGAAAATGTCCCTTTAAGAGCTTTGGGCGGAAGTGACGTTTTGACGTTGCTTCCGTCCTGCAATGGTATGGAGCTGGGTGGGGGCCATCTTTCCCTCACTCAGCTCCATACCACAGAGGGAGAATGGCGCCATAGCTACGGAAGGCTCCGGAGCGCAGTGGGAGGGGGGCCCCTCTCCCGCCACTGATAAAGGTGATCTTGCGGCGAATCCGCCACAGAGACCACTTTTATCTGAAAGCTGACCACCCACTCTTGAAGAGGATACTGGGGTTATGGTAGCTAGCTGCTGCCATAACAACGATATTCCTTCAAACAGCCGACGCATAACGATGGCGGCGGTTGGCAAGTGGTTAATCCAGCCTAGTCCAGTCACATTATCCACCAGCTCCAGCTCTTCTTTGTCACAGAGTGACTGCCTTTAGTGCTAAAATGCAGTGCAATGGGAGCTGGTGGGTGATGATATGGCTATGGAAATTAATTGCTGTTGTTGAGTGATACAGGGGAGCCAAGGCAGCTGAATCATGTGACCAGACCAGACAGGATTAAAGAAAGGTATTTACACTGCTATTTTAATACAGGCTATGCAGGATAGAATGAGTGGGTGGGAGGGGCAATATTTTTAAGAATAATTGTTATTAGCCTTTACCAACTTTACTAACAAGTTCAGCCATTGATAAAAATGTATAGTTCATTTCACAAGCTTTGAAAAATGGTAGAGTTATGAAGTGTTATATATCCAGCCATAACTAAAGAGAAAACATATAGCCATTGATATAATGGCACTATGTTGTTGTTCAGTTTTCTGTCAAATTGTGTTTTATATTAAATTTTTGATATTTATAGATATTTAAATTGTTTATTTTACAAATACTTTTACAGGACTGATCCATGACATTTTGTTTGAAAAGCATGTGGCTTATCTAATAAGAAAGCTTAGCACTACCTTTATGCTTTCTAGAAAATGTTTTTTATCCAATTATTGTTAATTGAGTTTCACAGAAAAAAGAACAGTACATAGTCCAGCAGAGCATCGGTATTAAACCAAAGGCTTGGTGAAATGATCTAACTGGGAAAAATAACCCTGGTTAACTGCAGGATACTAAACATGGTAGATACATGTGTTTAAGAGGCTTCAAGAGGAGAAAACAGGATAGAGAATCCCACATAGGGCTGGGGTGAGCCCGAGGGGGAAGTCTGTGCCTAGCTAAGATAATCAGTGTAAAAAGCAGTTAAGAAACCAAATAAGAACATAACCTAAAACAGCTAAGCGCTTATATCACAGTTCCAGGTGTCCTAGAAAATAGAAGCGGGTACACTAGTTCACAAAAGGTTCTGCTTAGTTGTCCATGGCAGATGACAAGATGGGATCAACCATTAAAATAGAGGCAGTAATTTGGTGAGGCCTTTCCAAAAAACAGAAGGAGAACAACAAGGCAGAAATATCTCAATGTGGTAAGGTAGATTCCGTGAATGCTTGCCATGTGGAGGTGAAGTGTTTGGTAGAGATGGAAGGAAAGTTGTCAATTTCAAGCTTTTGCGGGTATAGGAGAGTTTTTAATACATTTTTAACATCTGTTAATTTTGGCTCTGTTGAAGATGTCCATTTTTTTGAGAATGGCCTACAGGCTACTAGTAGGCAGATAAGAGTCTCCGGTTGAGTTGAAGTGAACTGACCAGCTCTGGGGCCATATCCAAACAGCATAGGGATAGGATCCTTGGAGATTTGGCAATGAGTGACTCTGTAGATAGGCCACATTGTCCCAAAAGACATAAATGTGTGGGCACAACCAGAGAGGATATGTAAGAGAGGGCCTGGGTATGTGCAAACAGTTTTAACTCTAGTTAGATGTTGCTCTTTTTGCTATCAGAGGAGGGTAGGGTATCCTTCCTCTAACTCATTCAGTAATTTTTTCAGCATTGCAGCTGTGAGAAAGAGGATTCACAAAGCCTAGAACTTGCATAGAACTCAACGTGCTGGTTGTAAGTGTTGCATACTGTAGATTTTTTAACATAGAAATTAAACAAATAAATAAAGCATAATAAAATAAATAATAATTGTAAATGTAACCTCCATTAGGTTTTGCAAGGTATTAATTTAGTTGTACAAATCCCTAAACATTTGTTTTAATGCTATTCATGCTACTACTTTACCATGTGGACACATGTATGCAACTATATGCAAGTTTGATTAAATGCATGTATGAATCTTGAAGTACATTGTTTTTGTAATTCTTGATATAAACTTATGGCACTGTATATTACATGTCTTCTTTCTTTGCCAAGCAGATATTATTTTAAATTTCCGAACAACCTATGTCAGCAAGTCTGGCCAAGTTGTATTTAAGGCAAGATCTATTTGTATCCACTATGTTACAACCTGGTTCGTCATTGATTTAATTGCTGCCCTTCCCTTTGATCTCCTTTATGCTTTTAATGTCACTGTGGTAAGTGCATTGTTCTGTATTTTTACTTGAATAAAAAACAAATAAAAATAACACAGATTCTTAATATACAGTAAATATATATGTATATATATATATATATATATATATATATATATATATATATATATGTGTGTGTGTGTTTTTTGTTTAATATAAACAGTATTTGTTCAATTTAGTGTGTTATTGTATAATGAATATACAAAATTATGTCTAACATATTTTTTTATTCCTCTCACTTAAAAAGGTAATATTATTCTGATCACAAATACATACAATGTCTATAAAATGTTTCTATCTCTTTTTTTTAGATATAATTTAATTTGCACCAAATTCAATTCTTCACTATCTCTTTTCCCTCTCACCATACCTTTAGATGCATATCCCATGCCTTTGTGTCTGTATCCTGTTACCCTAGGTGGCCTATGAATCAGCGACATTTTATACATGCAGGATTTAAAATTTGCTGCTTGGGGTCTATGCTGTACTTTGAATTCAGTTCTCTAAGCTTCTGAATCCCAAATACAAGATACAATACACATTATAAGACTGCAATATTTTATTGCTCACACTTCAAGCAGCATGTATTTTAATACATTTTTTAAGAGCAATTTGACTTACAGATATAGATAAAGTGTAGAATTGACAGCTCTGTGTATCTGCTATTGTGAGATATTAAACATATTTCACATTGGAGACAGAAAAATACTTTACAGTCAATGTAAACAAAGTGTGTATTATTTAAAGTTGATGGAGAGACTTTGAACTATATATTTTCTAATCTTACAATTTTATCAATATTTTAATTACTAATGTTAAATTGTTTATTGTATGACTTTTGACTGCACTTAAGTGCTTTAACTATGTTTTATACAGTTTTGTCCTTTTGGGGGTTTTCTGGCAACTTTCCTTTTTACCTAAATTAACTCAAAAATAATGTGCCTCCTTATACATTTACACTTTTTTATTTCCCCTGAAAAAAGTTACTGTAGGAAACAGTATAGAACCCATATATAAACTGTCTCCGATAACTGTATGCAAATGCAAATTCTGACTTTCAGAAAGCTGTAATTTGCATAGGCTTATGCACACCTCTCCACCCTTTTGACAATGTTCAGGCCTGACAACAGGTCACTGAAACATCAAGTGCTATGATGTGTGGAAGGAGGGGCGGGGGTTTGCCAACTCTGCCTTACCCTGTAAGGGGGAGCTTTTATTAAGAACCAACAGTGCAATAAATAGGTGGAAATTTACATACAGGTGCCATGTGGCTTCCATTGTTACCTACTGTGTAGAGGTAAAGCTTATTTTTTAATGGTCTAGTTAGAATATAGGTTCACTTTAAGCTGAACATTTTTTTTTTTAAATGGTAGCGGTCTGAATAGTTGAAGTCAAAGAACATTTTCTAAACTGAAATATAATTGTTTAATAATGAAACTGACAATAATTTATATATTCGTAAGTTATGACTCAATTTGCTGCATTTCCAGCATTTTCCCTAAGGACAATTTTCTATTTTTATAACGATAATTGGAGCAAATTATAGTAGGTTATTATAGATTTTCAAGCGTAGGTCCACTGCATGCCCAGTGTACCTGATACAAAGTGATACAAAGGCACAAGCTAATTTAGCTCTGTATTCATGAATACATCAATAAATGTACTATTTTAAATGCAATCAATGTAAGTACCTGGTATTAGTCTCTTACAATCCACTGTACAGCAGAGTTTAGGTTGGCAGGAGGTAAAGAAGCACAACGAGACAGTCATTTGTGCTGTTGGGCTCATGTGCTAATGAGTAAACATGTTTAAGAGGGGAAATGGGTTAATCACAGTGCTTTTTCTTCTTTCACTGTCCAGTCACAGGCTGGGGTAGGAACAAGACCAGTGTTAATTTTGCCAGCAAATTTTCGATTTAGTTTTAGTCTTAGTCTTAGGACTAAAATGGCATTTTAGTTTTAGTCCCATTTTAGTCTTTTGCAATTGTTTTATATTGTGTCGTATTTAGTAGACTAAATCTCCAGTACATTTTAGGCGACTAAAACTCTCCAGTACGTTTTAGTCAACTAAAACAAATTTTAGTCGTCTAAAATCTAGTGGGTGTAATTAAATTGTAAGTGGCATTGTTTCATCTTGCTTTCATATCCACAGTTCCACTCTGTGATGATATGGTTTCTCTAATTACATAATTAAATTGTAATGCATTATTTAACATTTCTATACAATTTCCAAACTCATTATATACCGCTGGAGTGAAAAATCTCATATATTATTTATGGTATTGAGGTATGAACATGCACTACAGACCAATGTTAGTTTTGAAGTCAAAGTTCAATTTAGTTTTAGTCTTAAGCCCTGTACACACAATCGGATTTCCTATGGTTTTTTAACCGATGGATTTTTCCATCGGAAAACCGATGAAGCTGACTTTCATCAGTCTTGCCTACACACCATCAGTCAAAAAACCGACCGTTCCAAACGCGGTGATGTAAAACACTCCGATGAGCCGGGAAAAATGAAGTTCAATGCTTCTGAGCATGCATCGACTTGATTCTGAGCATGCGTGGGTTTTTTATCCGATGGAGTTCCCCACAGACTATAGTAATTTGTTATCGGTTTTTTAACCATCGGATAAATTTAAAACATGTTCTATTTTTAAACACCGATGGAAAAAAGACCGATGGGGCCCATACACGATCGGTTTGTCCGATGAAAAAAGTCCATCGGACTGTTTTCATCGGTAAAACCGATCGTGTGTACAGGGCTTGGGTCTTTTGACTAAAATGCCATTTTAGTTTTAGTCCCATTTTAGTCCTTTGACTAAAATGCCATTTTAGTTTTAGTCCCATTTTAGTCATCTCAATTGTTTTAGTTTTAGTAGTATTTTAGTCGACTAAAATAGTATTCATTTAGTCGACTAAAATGTTTTAGTCGACAAAATTAACACTGGACAAGACATGTAAGTGTTACTTAACCACTTCAGCCCCAGACCATTTGGCTGGCCAAAGACTAGGCCACTTTTTGCGATTCGGCACTGCATCGTTTTAACTGACTATTGTACGGTCGTGCGACGTGGCTTCCAAACAAAATTGACGTCCTTTTTTCCCCACAAATAGAGCTTTCTTTTGGTGGTATTTGATCACCTCTGCAGTTTTTTATTTTTTGCACTATAAACAAAAATAGAGCGACAATTTACTTTTTGCTATAATAAATATCCCCAAAAAATATATAAAATATTTTTTTTTCCTCAGTTTAGGCCGATACATATTATTCTACATATTTTTGGTAAAAAAAAATCGCAATAAGCGTTTATTGATTGGTTTGCGCAAAAGTTATAGCGTCTACAAAATAGGGGGTAGTTTTATGGCATTTTTATTAATAATTTTTTCTTTTACTAGTAATGGCGATCATCGATTTTTATCATGACTGCAACATTTTGGTGGACACAACGGACACTTTTGACACCATTTTGGGACCATTGCGGTTAAAGTGTTACTAAACCCAGGACCCTACATTCACTATATCTGGTCTCCCACAGTAAACAGAATATGGAAATCCAATCATTTTAGTAAATATAAACTGCAAAATACCTTTTTTTAGCAGCAGTATATAGCAATCTTCTATCAGTGCCTGGTTAAAGCTTGTAGAAGGAGTTTTCATATTGCCTTGGCTGTCCTATTGGAATGTTGGACCCCTGCCCCCTCTGTCTGAACAGTGCTGATTGGTCCTGTGCTGATCATATACACTTCCACAAGAAAAAAAAACACCAGGTAGCTGGGAAAAGTTCTGGTGTGATGTTGTGCTGAATAGCTGTACATTCAGTAAAACCTGTTTTTCCTGAATGTACAGCTATTCAGCACAACATCCCACAACATCCCACCAGAACTTTTCCCAGCTACCCAGATCGTGCGAGGAGCATGTGGGACACAGTAGAACTGCCAGGACTACATACTTATGATGAGAATGACTCCCACTTATATCTTGTAAGTGTTTTTTATCTTGTGCAATAAATGTTAGTGTTTTAATACTACACTTAGAGAGGCGCCCCCTTGTTTCTTTTATATGTTTAGCAGAGTTGCTGGCCACACTCTGAGGATGGCTGCCTCTTTTTAAATCACCCCCTTACTGTGGTTCAACTTTGTTTTTACCTAAAGACTGACTAATCAAATGTACTGTATATACACAAGTATAATCCGAGTTTTTCAGCACATTTTTTTGTACTGAAAATGCCCCCCCCCCGCTTATACTCGAGTCACCTTTTTGCGTCTGATGTCCCGGACTTTGGGGACCCGGTACCGGCCGGCCGGGTCCCCATGGAACACATGTAGCCCCACTCTTCCTCTACAATTGTGCAAAGTTTGTTGTCCGGGGGACCTACGGCCGGGGAGCACCGATTTTTCAAACCCAGGCCCCCCTTCCATAGACTCCCATGTTAAACAGTAATTTCTCCGGTGAATTTGGGGACCGGGTATCGGCCATAGAGTCCCATGTTAAACGTCAGTCTAGTCATGGACACAGTGAGGCATGGACACAGTGAGGCATGCACATGGACACAGTGAGGCACAGTGAGGCATGCAGATGGACACCCTAGACTTATACCCGAGTCAATATGTTTTCCCAGTTTTTTGTGGTAAAATTAGGTGCCTCGGCTTATATTCGGGTCGGCTTATACTCGAGTATATACGGTACATTATTACAAACTAATGGCATTGCTTTCTGGAGTGCCAGATACCCAATTTACCTTGCCTTGTTTACATAGGCAGATCACTGTTCTGCCTGTGTACCAAACAATATTGTGACCCGCTGATCAGCTCCTGCTGTGTAGAATCACGCAATCACGCCTGATACCCGGAAGTGCAGGATATATGCAACACGGCAGCCCTTTAGCAGTAAAACTTCTAAAGGGAGGTCGTCAAGTGGTTAAGCAGCTTGTGAAACTCACCATTATGTACACGTATGTTGACTCTTTTTGTCTACTCACAATATCTTGATCACCTTACACCCTCTACTGTCTTTTGATTTGAAAGGTTTGTCCCACTACAGAAGTTTCAATGTATAGTCAATATAATATATAGAGTATCATAAATGTAGGACATGTATGTAATATCTATATACAAGAAAATCAATATTCCCAAGTATAAGGAGAATGATGAGGTACAGTAGATTAAATTATCCAGCAAAACTACAACATATATACTACCATGTTGCTGACACAGTCACCCAAACAAATTACTTGGCATCCCTATCCTCTCAGTTAGTTGAAAAATAGGTGAAACATACATATAAACATGCTGTAAAGTAAAGTTTTTATCAATTTACAAAATGCAAAGTGAGTGAACAGAAGAAAAATCTAAATCAGATTATTATTTGTGTGATTACACTTTGGCTTCAACCCAGCATAAATTCTTATACTTGCACACTTCGTACGCTTGCAAAAAGTCTGAGATTTTGTAGGATTAGAGTCAGGTGTAAGATTAACCAAATGTACCAATCTGGTGCTAATAACCATGAATTTCATACGTAGGTTGAAACACAGTCATTAACTGAAACAGAAACAGCTGTGTGGGAGGATTAATACAGGGTGAGGAACAGCCAAACCATGCTAATAAGGTGAGGTTGTGGAAAACAGTTTCATGTCACAGGTCATACACCATGACAAGACTGAACACAGCAACAAGACACAAGGTAGTTATACTGCATTAGCAAGATCTCTCACAGGCAAAGATTTCAAAGCAGATTGGGGTTTCAAGATGTGCTGTTCAAGCTCTTTTTAAGAAGCACAAACAAATGGCAACTCTGAGAACCATAGTTGCATTGGTCAGCGAAGGAAAATTAATGCATAAAATGGAAGACACGTCATGCTTACTTTCCTTTGACATCAGAAGATGTCCAGTAGTGCCATTAGCATAGAACTGGCAGAAACCAGTGAGACCCTTGTACACCATCTACTGTCTGGAAAAGTATGGCCAAAAGAGGTCTGCATGGAAGAATTGCAGCCAAAATTACATAACTCCGATGTGGAAATAAGGCTAAGTCACTCAACTATGCATTAAAACAGGAACCGGGTGCAGAAAAATGACAGCAGGTGCTCTGGACTGATGAGTCAAAATTTGATATATTTGGGTGTGGCAGGAGACAGTTTGTTCACCGAAGATCTGGAGAGCGGTACAATGATGAGTGTCTGCAGGCAACAGAGAAGCATGGTGGAGGTTCTTTGCAAAGTCTAAGGCTGCATTGCTGCAAATAGAGTTGGAGATGTGGTAAGAAACAATGGTGTCCTCAATGCTAATTAATAGAGATAGATACTTATCCATAATGCCATACCATCAGGGATATTTGTGATTGACTTCAACTTTATTCTGCAGCAGGACAACGACCCCAAACATACAGCCAAAGTCATTAACTAAAGAAGAAAAATAAATCTTCACATTATCGAGTCTGTCTGGGATTACATGAAGAGACAGAAGGATTAGACGCAGCCTACATCCACAGAAGAGCTGTGGTTAGTTATCCAACATGTTTGGAACAACCGATCTGCCGAGTTCCTACAAAAACTGTATGCAAGTGTACCTAGAGGAATAGATGCTGATTTGAAGGCAAAGGAAGGTCACAGCAAATATTGATTTGGATTTATTTTTTGTTCATTTATTTTCCATTTTGTTAACTGATAAAAAATAAACTATTAAAATTTATATTTCTGAAAGCATTCTTAATTGACAGCCTTTTTCACACCTGCTTAAAACTTTTGCTGCACAGTAGTGTATAGTTTGCTAACTTATTATGGGTGGGAGTAGGGTCAACATCAACATTGCACTACAAACAGATAGTCTTTCAAAATGGCCTGTTCAAAAACCAACAAAAATGATATCATGAAAACTTTTTGCAATCAAATAATTTTAAAGCACATGGAAATGTAGGCTGCACCTATCCCTCCTTAAATACCCAATTTACCTTTATTAAATAAATACACTCACGACGTACTTGGAATATAATTAGCCGAGGCACTTTTATTGGTTTAAACTGTAAATAACTTAAATCCATTCAATCATTTTATTAATTCATAAAATTCTCACTTATAAATATTACATTTAAACAGCTCAGTCTTCAGAACTCGAGCAATACTATATATAAAAAAAAAGTCCCCCCTTTAACCTTGAAAGGGTGACAAAGCCACATAAAGTGCCTTCGACAAGGGTAGGGGGATGGGGAGCTTGTTGCTGTAATCTAACCAGCTGTGAGGAGATTCCTGCGGAGGACCCCTTTATATAGCCTTGTCCCACTTCCAGAATATTCCCAATGGTCATGTGACTTTTTGAAACATCCTGGTTGGATCAATGAGGTTCCCTACCTATACTCCAGCGTTACCAGCTATGAATAAACACTGATCTGTAGTGCGAAACGCGTCAGCTCCATTGCTGTGTTTTGCTGTGTTTTGCTGTGATTTTGTGTTGATGTGATCTTTTCCTTTTTTTTATAAAAACAACCAATTTTTGGAGTGCGGCTGTCCAAGCTTTTCTTTCAGTCTCTGCATAAATAGATACCTAACATGTCACGCTTTAAAATTGCGCACACTCATGGAATGGCGCCAAACTTCGGTACTTAAAAATCTCCATAGGCGACGCTTTAATTTTTTTTACAGGTTACCAGGTTAGAATTACAGAGGTCTAGTGCTAGAATTGTTGCACACGCTCTAACTCACGCGACGATACCTCACATATGTGGTTTGAACAGCGTTTACATATGTGGGCGACTTACATGTGCATTCGCTTCTGATCGCGAGCTACCGGGGACAGGGGCGTTTTAATATATATATATTTTTTTTTACTTATTTTTTTTTTACAATTATTTTACTTTTTTTGATCACTTTTATTCCTATTACAAGGAATGTAAACATTGTGTGACAGGTCCTCTTTATTGAGAGATGCGGGGTCAATAAGACCCCACATCTCTCCTCCAGGCTGGAATGCATGAGATCAGTGAAAATGTTTTCACTGATCTCATACTTACAGCCGCAATGGCGGCTTTGTTTACATTTGAGGACCCGGGCGTGACGTCATCACATCGCGCCCGGGCCTCCGACGATCATAGAGATGACTGGTGACCATCTGGTCACCAGTCATCTCTATGCTCATCACGTGACCCACCAACGGCACCGGAAGATTCGCTCCGGGTCCCCGATCGCACGGGAGAGCCCGGAGAAGCACCGGGACATCCCCCCTCCCGCCGCCTATAAGAACGATCAAGCGGCGGAACCGCCGCTATGATCATTCTTATGGTGCACAGAATCACCGGCACTTCAAAAAGATATCTGAATGATGCCTCTAGCTGTAGGCATCATTCAGATATCCCCCTACAAAGCCAGGACGTCATATGACGTCCACCCAGGATGGGAGATCCCATCTGTGGACGTCATTTGACTATGGCTGGGTAGGGAAGTGGTTAAGATCTGATGTTAATCTAATGTGTGAAAAGGGGGATTTAAGCCCTGACATAGCTATATATAACCTTCTAGAGAATATCCTGCCAACCGGCGTAACTCTAGTTGCAAATGCTAGCTTACCTAATAAAGATTGAAGCTCTTTCAATAAAAAAAAAATTCTTCTTAACATCCAAGAAATGGTAGATTTAATATCATCAATTTTATTTAATGGTAGCTGAAATTCTAATAATTCAGTGTCTATTTTTATGCCTAGGAATTCAATGGATGTGGAGGGCAACACAGTTTTTTCCTCAGCAAGGGGAGCTCCTTTTTTTTGTGATTATACTAAACCATTCCAACATAAATAGACAATTTGGCTGGGATTGGCAGGGCCAATAAATAGGAAGTCATCCAAGTAGTGTATTATACCCTTATGACCAGATTCAAATGAAATCACCCATTGAATGAAAGATACAAATTTTCTCGAAATACGCACATGAAATTGAACACCCCATTGGGAGGCACATGTCGTAGTAAAATTTGACTTTAAAAACCATGCCAAGTGAATTATAAGAGGCTGGGCTAATCGGAAGCAATCTAAATGCTGCTTTATTATTCGCTTTTGCGAGTAGCGCAGCCTTCCTAAATTTCCTGATATGGCAAACGGCTACTTCAAATGTACAGTATGAGACGGATGCTAGCTCTTTATTTATCATATCATTTAATAGTGCACCTATCGGGAAGGATAAATAATGTATTAGGCGAAATGAGTTGTGATCTTTTTTTGGGACAATTCCTAATGGAGATACTCTAAAAATTTAATAGTGCACCTATCGGGAAGGATAAATGATGTATTAGGCGAAATGAGTTGTGATCTTTTTTTGGGACAATTCCTAATGGAGATACTCTAAAAATTTTAAATGGAGGGAAATTGAATGGTCCCGCTATTCTACCCTCTTTGATTTCTTTATCCAACTTTTCTTTAACAATGTGTGGAAATTGTAATACTGATTTTAAGTTATTAACCAATTTGCATCCTATGCCTTTAAAAACTGGCAACAGAAAACCTCTGGAGAAACCTTCAATTAGAAACTTAGCTGTCTCCTGGTCTGGATAAATTTCCAACCATTGCTGCATATTTTGTAGGTTCAATGGTGTGTAAGCTTTTTGAATGGTTATCTCTTTGCCTGTGTGTGTTGGTATTCCTTTTAAAACATTTGAGCAATGGGTGGGGGCCCGAGCAGTTCGAGCACTCATGCTTGTACTTGCATGACCCCCCCCATTTGCACTGATTCTCATTAAATGCAAAGCAGTAACCCCTAATATAAGGGGACACTGAAACAGAGGGCTGTTGTCTAGGGAAACCCAAATTTTGCGGTGCTATAAAGTTTAACCATAAACCTATATCCTTATTACCCCATTTCAAAGATGGATATATGGACAATTTTTGTCTAAACGACTCTTCGTAAAGGTACCAGCATAAACCACCAAAGCTTTTATATGCTTCAAGCACATGCTCACGGTGTTGAAAAAGACCACTACATCATTCCGGGTATTTTTCTCCTAACACACTGCCATAAATGCCAAATGCCTGTACCCAATTATGAAAGGACCTTGCCACGGGTCTACGCCTATCTTCCTCAGGTTTATCCTCAGATTTTTTGTCAGACTTGTTAATAATTCTTTTGCTGAGGGCAGTAATGACAAAATGTCAATGAACTGCCTTTTCCATATTTTCTCTGAGGGGGGGGACGCTGAGGTGGGCAGCGCTGATTTTGCTGCCTGAGACACGGGCTGCGAGTGACAGGTCTGCCTCTTCTATTAATTAAGCCAGGTACCTCTGCCACTGCTGGTCCTTCTTCTACAGGCACCTGCTCCCGCCGCACTTCTTCTTCTTTCCCCAACTCCAGGCATCTTCTCAGCCATTCTTCACCTCCTCTGTCCCCTGCTCGCTCCAGCACCTGGCACATTAGGGTCTTCATGTTCAGGGCAGCCGTCACACAAAGTATAATAGCTCTGTTGAGCTGAGCTTGTTGCTGTAATCTGACCAGCTGTGAGGAGATTTCTGCGGAGGACCCCTTTATATAGCCTTGTCCCACTTCCAGAATCTTCCCACTGGTCATGTGACCTTTTGAAACATCCTGGTTGGATCAATGAGGTTCCCTACCTATACTCCAGTGTTACCTGACCCTATTTTTCCGCCTGACCTACTGTACATTTTTCTCTTAAAGTGACATTACTTTTTTTTTTTTTATAAATAAATATTATAGCTGTCCGGGGGGCAGCCACATGTCTATGCTGTTCGGGCCATATTCTTTAGCCCTCTCAGTTCATTCTGCATTACCTACAGACCCCTTCATGAAAACATTATGGAATAACGTTTTTTTAATGCTTGCTTTTAATGCTTGTCAAAAAGACAGGGATAAATGGGGTATGTTTTCATGGTTTATTTACTAGCTAATAGATTTAATAGCTAATACATATTGAAGTTTACACAAATTAGCAATTCTCCGTGCCTTAAATTTTGAGTCTGTAACTCGGTTAATTAAGCCATACTTACCTGATAAATTAAAAAGAAAAAAATTTCAGTAGCATTGCCTAACATACAGGCTCAGTGATGTAGAAAAATTGCAACTCATATAAAACATATATACAGAAACATTTCTAACTGAAAATTATTTTTCTATTGCCTATATCATTTAAGTTATATGCCAACAGGACAGTCCTCAAGCTGTCAAAGATAGAGCAAACTATACATGAATACACACATATTTAAAAAAAAAAACACACAGAAAGCAAAGAATCTGTGTTCCTTTTTGTACAAATAATAATTGGCTATGTGTGGATATTTATTTTCATTCGAATTCCATAAGCTGATTAAATATTTTGAAAAACTATTTTTATAAGACTTAGGAAAAACATTCTCGGTCGTATATGTTTGTAATAAATATGAATCCCTAATTTACACATCTATAAACATTAACAAAAAAAACTTTAACTTGTCACAAAGAAATAACTAATTAAAAAAATAATATAAGCCTATTCTAGAGCTTAAACATTGAATAGAAATATTGTTTTTCTAATTTTTAAAGCTTTTTTTCAAAGTGTTAGTTTGGATTTTGCCAGAACACCCTAAAAATACAAAACTTTGCCATTTAAGTCACACAAATGTAAACTGGTTTTGTAAAACTTTTTACATACCATTTTAAATCCAATACATTTTGAAACAGTTTATTTTCTTTTTTTTTCTTTTTTTTTTAACAATGCTTTCCATGCTGCCTTCTATCAATGACGTTGGCATATGCCCACAAAAGGACAACCTGGTATGCACCAAGGAATGAATGCCAAATGTTAGTCTTTATATCTCCACTTTAAATTAAAGGGCCTTTCTGTTCTAAAAAACATCTGCATTTTACACCAGGGGTGGGATTAAACACTTTTCAGGTCAAATATTCGTCCCTTTCTTTTTGATTTTTGATTTTTTTTTTATCAGCTTCAGTTGTTTCCATAATCAGTCCATTTGTCACTTTCTTGATTTGGTGCAATAATGTGAACATTATATCTATATATATATATATATATATATATATATATATATATATAAAAATACACTACGTATACATTTGAATCAATCAGCAATTAGGAAAGTGGTTCACTGAGATCTTGCCATTGGTGAGTATGCTTCTCTGAGGGATACTTTAGTGTTAAGGATGCAGGTTAAAGGCTACTGCTAGGGTCAAGGTTTAGGAGTTTATGGTGCAGCAGATTTAGAAATATGTTATGTGTTTAGGAGCAGGTTTATTGGTAAGTGTAACTTTTAGGGGTTACATGTGGTTACATGCATTTTAATTTGTAATGGTAAGAGTTAACGTTATGCTTAAAAGTTAGGCTTGCTGGTTATTTAAGGGCCAATTTTAGGGGTTAAGTGTTATAGTTCATGTAGGAATAATTTGACGTTTTAATGCCAGGCAGCAATAGGTTATAGGTAATGGACATTTTTGGTCACTGTGTGATTTGCTATATTTTAATCACCAAAAGCTCTGCAGGGAAAAGTAGACCATCAACTTTCTCAAGTTTTGACATAAAAAAAAAGTGTATAAAAGTTCTTTATGGCTAGTCCTAAATTAGACTTTAACATTGCAGCTACAAATATAAATATAATATACCCGTTAATTAAAAGGTAACTTCACCAAAAAGCTCCATATTTTTTTTTTAATTGACAGCTTTTAAAAGGGAAATTTCCATCCAGTAAAATTAATTGTGCTTATTGTTACCTGTATCCTATTGGTATTGTTTCCGATTACCTCATTTGATACTTATCGGATGCTTACTGGTTAGATTTGGTGAACCTTTAAATATAAAGAAAACAACAAAACATTTCAGGTAAAAAAAAAAATGTTTCAGTATACTAAAGTCAGATTGTACTTAAAAAATGTTCTAAACAGAGCTAAACAAAGATAAATAGGCATTGCTTGGTATGTATGCTATCATTTAATAGCATTATACCGACACTATAGAAAGTTTCACCCATGTCCTGTTTTGTCATCATTATTATTCAGTGTTTCCTGTCTGAAAATTCCTATCACTTCATAGTATTGCTTCCAAAACATCATGTTATTCTCTTGTTAATGTTGCCATACCCTGTATGTACGAATTTAAAAAACACAGTACCTAACATACAAAACAATATATGATATAATGTATATTAAAATTATGTAATCAAAACAGTATCACTGATAAAGTACAATTAAAAATGTATTTTATGTAGCAAAAAATTATTAGCAGTATGTATTTCTAGTGAGTTTTTTAATTTATTCCTCCTGCATTGTTTCTTCTGGATTACATTTTTAATTATTTCAATTTGTTTATGTTTATTTTACCTCCAACATGCTAAATGTGTGTGTATACTTTACATAAAAAGGTGGTTCGGGGATATGAAATAATTTTTCTCTGTAAATTATATAAGGCTGACTGAATATTCAATTTATTATTGAAGAAACCGCTCTCTTTTTTCTATGTTATAATTTCTTTTGCTTTATTACAATGGATAGTGAACAGTGAAGAAGGTTGCAATAAATGAACATGTAGTAACATCATTAATGTGATTGCTCTATAGGTTTCACTTGTTCATCTTTTGAAAACCATCAGATTGTTACGACTTTTACGCCTTCTTCAGAAGTTGGATCGTTATTCTCAGCATAGCACTATAGTACTTACTTTATTAATGTCCATGTTTGCCCTTTTGGCCCACTGGATGGCTTGCATTTGGTATGTCATTGGGAGGATGGAAATGGAAGAAAACAATCCCCTTACTTGGGATATAGGTAAGGCAATTTATCTTATACTTACCCTATTATGAAAGCGGAACTTTACCCATAACAACTTGATAAAGAAAATGATCATTAGCAAGAAACATACATTCCACATGAATAATTATTCTACCAAAATTAGTGTGTGCTGTAAATTGCCTCCAGCAATGTTCCTGTTTCTTCTTGTTGGAGGTTGCCATTTTGATGAAGCCCAGAGACCCTAAACAGCAGTAAATCTGTTAGCAAATTGGCACCTACTTTTTAGCACAGTGTATACATAGATAGAGCAACTGAGCATATACAGAGCAGGGTGAGATGGTGTATTACTGGATTCTAAATAGTATAGGCACTTATGTTTAATGTTTTGCATAGCTATACCTGCAAAGGGGGTCAACCTGAAGTGATCTAGCAGGACTTAATTTTCTGACCACAGTTCCACTTTAGGAAGCATTGTGTCAGTATATTTTTTATGTTACTCAAAATGATAAATGCTGGTCTGTTTTATATTGGTTTTTCATACCCATCCAGTGATAAATGTTTAAGAACCTTGATAATCTACTCTGATATGCTTTAGATGTACTCATTATCAATCTTAAGATTTCTACCAAGTTGAAAAAGAAGGTTAAATTGTTATTATGAATTTCTTTCACTGCTCAGGTGTTGAGGTGTTGAGATGTAATGTTGCCTAAGTAATGGTAAAAAAGATGACATGCCAGTTTTGTTGCTTTGTGTTAAGACATAGTGACTTCATTCACAAAGAATTAACCTGCAGCTTGAAGATACCACTGCAGCCTAAACATGGCAGTGTTCCTCACTTCTGTGCTGTTATAGTTAGATTTAGCTACAGTATTAAAAAGTAGTAGTAAATAAAAATATTATGTATACCATATTTTTCACTCCATAAGACACACCTGACTATAAGACGCACCTAGGTTTTAGAGGAGGAAAACACGGAAAAAAATATTCTGAACCAAATGGTGTACTAAAATATTTAATATTATACTACTACTATAGGTGGGTGGTGGACACACAGCAATACCACCCCCCCCATCAAATCAGCTCAGCTACACTATACCTGGGTGGTGGTGGTGGACACAGCAACCCCCCCCCCCCTTTCCCAGATCAGCTCTGGGTGGCAGGACAGACATAAACACCCCTTCAGCCTCTTCTATCACAATAGCTCAGGTGACTGGGCAGTGGATACCATGTCAGCCCACACCTCCCACCCCCTTATCACCTGCTCACCTCAGGCAGTGGAGGACATTGCCATTACAATGCACAACCCCCTCTGGCTGACTGGCTGGCTGGCTCACAGCCTCAGATGCACTCGGGCAGCAGCTAGGAAGGATGACTGGGGAAATAGTTTGTAGCAGCAGCGGCCGGTGGAAAGAGGCAGGAAGTGAGACTGGACCAGACCACGGTGACGGGGGAAAAAAAACAGCCAGGGCTCTTGCTGCTTTCAGAATGGTGTCACATCTGGCAGTGTCAACTGACCTGGGTGCGGAGCGCACCACTATAGCAACACCACTGACACCCCCCATGTTTTGACACCTGGGGCAGACCACCTCCCCCGCTCCCCCTTGGTATGCCCCTGCAAGGATCCGCCTCACATCCTGTCCTCACTCTTCCACATGGGAAGCCGAGCGTTGATATTCTGACATGGCGGCAACGACGGGGAGGCGGAGCCTGCTCAGTATTTGCTCCATAAGACGCAGGGACATTTTCCCCCTTTTGGGGGGGGGGAGTGCGTCTTATGGTGCGAAAAATACGGTATATATTATTTTGTGTTTTTGTTGATTTGTAAACCTATAATAAAAAAGAGATTGATAGCAGTTCTACGACCCAGCCATGGTCTAAATCCTTTGGTGCAAATCTAAACTCTTTCTCAGATTATCTAAAATGTTGAGTGTGCAAGAGCTAACTAACAGCAGCGTCCTTCTGTATCAAATTTGAATGTCAATACATGTTACAACACCCAGCAATCAAGTGTAAATTTTGATACCAGAAGACTTTGCTGTGTGCCTGCTCAGGTACACCCAATATAATAAAAAGAATAAGCAACCATTTTATTATAATAGTGTACCAAATAAAATCCTTGTACGTCCTTAATATAAAATGTCAGTATTGTTAAAATCAAATCAACTGATGCATACTACTTAAAAATAATGGAATTGAACATAGAATATATTTGCCTTTAAAGGCTGTATTTCGAACAATGTTATACAGTAATTGATGACTGAATCCTATATGTCCCACCAAACAACTGGCTAGTGATCTTTTACCCATTTAATTTTTTTTTTCTAAACATTGCTTATATCTTATGATAGATCATTTATATAAAAAGTAAATTCACCTAAAATTACCTAATAAACCTAAAAAAAACCATGATTATATAGTATATACCAGGAGGGTGCATACAAGTATGACCAAAACCAAGGTGGCAGTCTGGAAGGTGTACAGTGAATTGACCAGAACACAAGTCTTTTGTTATTTGGAAAACATCTCTTAAGGGATGAATGTTGGAGATGTGGCTAGGACCAAGATGGTAAATCATACAGTAATCATACAGTAAGTGCCAAGCACAACAGTTACGGTAACAATATAGTTTTAGGTATAATGATATGTATAAAAAAGCTATGCATTGCATTTTTTGTGATAAAAAATGTAAACAGTGGATATTTGTTTGGTTGGCATGACAGCCGGCCAAGTAGCCAATTGAGAAAGAAAAGTCTGTAATCAAAGTCTGCATATTTCTATTGTTATATCTTTCTTTTAAGTCTTTACTACTGAAGGATAGCTTCAATAGTAGATATACTGTATATTATTAAGTGTGTGCAATGCAACTAGAAGGCCAGGGCTCCAAAGTGGCTGTATTGCTGTGGGGTAGCTAAAATACAAAATAACACATATGTACTTATATAAAGATTCAGTGATGTTGTATGCATTAAATAATCTTGCTAATCGTCCTACCTAAGTATCTGATAACTTAATCATCAACACTTATGTTGTTTTTGCCACTTAACGATAATTGTGATCAAACAATGGAAATATATTTTTTTATTGTTTTGGTGTTTTGCAATTAAAATGTTTTACATTTAAGATTGCTTAGGTGGTTTTTCAATATGAAAGATTTGTTAAAAAAATTATGTAATGCTTATTGATTTTATTGATTTGTAGTAAATCATGTTTCTCCTGTCTTTAAGAATAATAATTCTAGTGATTAATGCTAATTATAATGGCACATAAATCTTTAAAATTCCTCTATTTTTGTTTACAGTGACAGAAGTTGCTAACAAATGACTTCCTCAGTGTACTGTAATGTGTGTTGAGATGGTTACTGTCCAAATACTGTATTTATTTTAGTTGTTTTATTCCCTTTCTAGATGTACTTGTGAAAGTCTTCCTATTGTTTATTAATCAGTGCAGTGTATATTGTTTTATTTATTGTACTTGTTTATTAATTGTGAAGTCTATTTTTAGAACTATGGCATCAATAATTTCAAGTTTTGCTAATCCACAGTGAAATTGTATGTTAAATTTCAGCACTGAGTGATTTTACAGTACACAATAGTTTATAGAGTACAACCAGTTTATTAAAGTGATTGTAAAGGCTTGTTTTTACATTTTTTTAAATAACAAACATATCATACTTACCTCCACTGTGCAGCTTGTTTTGCACATCCTCTTCTGGGGTCCCTCGGCGGCTCTCGCGGCTCCTCCCCACATCAGATAACCCCCTAGGACAGTGGTTCTCAACCTTTCTAGTGCCGTGACTCCTTGATAAAATTTCCCAAGTTGTGGGGACCCCTAACAGTAAAATTATTTGCGTAGCGTGGGTTGTCGGCACCCAAGGCAGCGCCCCTAACCCACGGAAATTTTGCGCTCCCTGAGTCCCTTCCACTCGTACAGTATTAAAACTCCTTATGGTACATTTTAGGATTTTCTCTTTGTTCTCGATTCTTTCCCTTTTAGCTCTCTCTATCCTAATTTTCTTTTTCTTTTTTTCTCTCTCTCTAGCCATCTTTCTTGTTTCTCTTATTCTTTCTCTCCCTTTTTCTTTGTTCCTCCCCCTCTTTTCCTCTCCCTTCTATGTATTCTCTATTTTTATTTCTTCTCTTACTCCTTGGTGGGGTGGGGGGAATGGGATTAGTGGCAATACTGGGGGGTGTTCTGATCAGCCAACTAGGTGCTCTTGAACTATAATCACAGGTAGTGTTACTTACTGTGTCTCTGGCTTCACTGTGTCTCCGACATTGGTGTCTCAAGCAGTGACACCTATGCCGAAATCAGGAGATAGGGTCTCCTCCAGCCACTCACACTTCACATTCCTCACCAGTCAGTTGACCTCTAGTCTCTGCCCCCCAGCCATGCTGTGAACTGAATTGGCAACTGCGAAGAGGCTAAGTGGGCGGCCGCGGGCTCCAGGAACAGCTAGGCGGCCGCAGAAAGGCTGGGAGAGCAGTGCGGGCTTCAGGAACAGTCCAGGATTCGGTGACCCCTGGCAAATTGTCATTTGACCCCCAAGGGGGTCCCGACCCCCAGGTTGAGAACCACTGCCCTAGGAGAAGTGCTTTCCTGGTCACTGGCAGGTGTTTTTCCACCTTAATGCATATGATGCATTAAGGTGAAAAAACACAAGGGTTTACAACCCCTTTAAGTTTAGGTGAATAATTTATTAACCAGGATACTGTGGCCTATAGGTCATGTATTACCCAATTTTTGTATATGTTTGGATAAAGTTGGATAGGCTGAGAAGAGAACAACTGTGGACTTTTATTGCCGTCTGTGTCCCTTCTTGGTAGATTCACTCTCATGTGTCCAAGTCTCCATTGTCACCAAGACAGAAAGTGATGGGGAATCCAAAATGTTTGCGTTACCCCCAGAGTAAAAGCTGAGCAGAAAACATCTGTTTCACTGGCAAATGGCTAAGAACTGAATTCCTTTTACTATATAAGGGCTTCCTATCACTTTACTTTCTATCAGGAAGTGAAGGAAAATCTCCCCAATGGGCCACAGGCAGAAATAAAACTTGGCTGGGGTTCAAACTCTGTCTTAGCCCTGGTTCACACTGGTGCGATTTGACATGCGATTTGACATGTCAAATCGCATGTCATATCTGCGAAATTTGCCGCAAATTGCGGGCAATGGCACCGTCCTAATCGGTGCGACGCCGCATCTGCGGCGCTGCACCGATTACAAAAAGTAGTTTCTGTACTACTTTTTGCGATTTCAGCCGCGATTTACATTGACATCTGTTTCAGATGTCTTTGAAATCGTGGCTGAAATCGGGACTGCCAGCGGGAGTGAAATCGTGCGAGTTCAGCTGAACTCGCAGGCTTCACTCCCGCAGCCCCAGTGTGAACGTGGGCTTACTCTATCCGAAAAAAAAAAAATAGCACACATAAATTTTATTATCTTGGTGTGAATTAAGTATTATTTTGCTATAGAGAGAGTCATTCTGAGCTGCTTCAGCACTCCCATAGGTAAATTTACATATTTCCAAGTAATCCAATTCTAGAACATATTGACGATACATGCTTGCACTTACTGTAAAGTAAATATTAGTGTATAGTAATGGCTAAAGTGTGATAGAATTGCTAAAATATTTTATGTGCATTTGATGGGTGTATATACTCATAATTAAACTGTGCACAATAAAAGAAGGGATGCTGGAAATGCCAAAGTGAACAGTGGATTCACATAATGTGTATACTGATTAGCATGCTTTGATGCACGTTAATCGCACTTGATTTGACACATGTTGGCATGCTTATTATAATGCTTTGCATTGTTTTGCATTTTTTCCAGAGCAGAAGCCACAATACTTTATTTAGTTTTCCTTAATAGCCACTGCAGCATGTGTTTATATTTTACAATGGGGTCGATTCACGGAGAGTTAAATAATGGCAAATAAAATGCGGTAAAATAGCTCCTGTGTTAAGACAGTTTTGAAAGTGCAATTCACTAAGAATTGTTTGATAAATAACTACTGCAGTAAAGTTTTGATAATTCAGTAATTACCGTATACTTTCATTGCAGTCATTTATCGCATTGAACTGGTTGCTAAGGAGCGGCCTGGGAAGCTTGCCACCACATCCTTAACAACAGATGATTTATCAGCTATCAGCGGGTTCCCCTTATCCAAGCATGCAGCCAGGCAAGTCAGGAAAGGGAGGGGATGAGCGAGTGCCCCACCCCTCCTAAACCATACCAGACCACATGCCCTCAACATGGGGGGGTGCTTTGGGGCAGGGGCTCTGCTCCCCGCACCTTGATGGGGACAAGGGCCTCTTCCCCACAGCCCTTGGCTGTGGTTGTGGGAGTCTGCAGGCGGGGGGCTTATCAGAATCTGGAAGCCACCTTTAACAAGGGGGCCCCCAGATCCCCCCATGTGAATGAGTAGGGTACTCATTCATCAAAAAGAGTGTCAAAAAGAAATAATTCACACACACAGTTTTTGACAATTCCTTTATTAAAAAATGTAAAAAAACATTGTCCCCCGAAGTAGATCCAACGTCAAACACGATGTCCGCTGAACCCCCGGACTCGAAAAAGAGGATAAAGAAAAAAACCTCAGGCCCTGATGAAGGTTTCCACCGACTGCCTGCTCCTCCGCCTGACAGTTCTTAAATAGCTAAGGGAAGGAGTCACCTGGTGGCGTCACCGGGTGGCCCTGCCCCCTTGTGACATAACCAGCCAGGAGCATGTGAGGGCAGTGATTTCACGTGGGGCAGGGCCACCCGATGATTTCACCGGGTGATTCCTCTTAGCTATTTAAGAACTGGCCCCCCGAGAAGAAGGCAGGCGGCGGGAGCCTTTCTTTGGGCCAGAGGTTTTTTTCTCTATTTCTTTTTTTGGGCGGGCATCGTGATTGACATTGTCGGGTGGACAACTTTTATTTTTCTGATAAAAGATTTTCCAAAAACTGTGTGTGTGTTTTTATTTCTTTTTGACACTGTTTTTGGTGAATGAGTAGGGGTACAATGTACCACGTACTAATTCACATAGGAGGAGGGGGCCGGGATCTGGGCCCCCCCTTGTTAAAGAGGGCTTCCAGATTATGATAAGCCCCCTGCCTGCAGACCCCACAACCACAGCCCAGGGTTGTGGGGAAGAGGCCCTTATCTCCATCAACATAGGGACAAGATGCTTTGGGGTGGAGGGGTCTCTCCTGGGCGAAATCCCATATATATATACGGCTTCACCCAGGAGAGCCACCAGAGGGCGTGCGAGCACCGCTGGAGGCGTGCGCCCCCTGCACAGCAGGGAACTCGATGCGCGTGGCGGGCACCATTGCCTCCGGCCCCACACGATTGTTTGCAAGAGCAGGAGCATGGGAGTTTTTTGTGTGTAAACACACAAATCCCCATGCTGTCTGAGGAGAGAAGGACAGATTGTGTCTTTCTACAGAGTAGAAAACACTATCTGTCATCTCCTATAGTCAATCCCCATCCCCCCACAGTTAGAACACAAAATAGGGAACACAGTTAACCCCTTGATCGCCCCCTAGTGTTAACCCCTTCCCTGCAAGTGACATTTACATAGTAATCAGTGCATATTTATAGCACTGCTTGCTCTGTAAATGTCAATGGTCCCAAAAATGTTTCAAAAGTGTCCGACCTGTCCGCCACAACGTTGCAATTCCGGAAATAAAAACAGATCACCCCCATTACTAGTAAAAAAAAAAAAAAAAAAACCCATATAAATGCCATAAATCTTTCCCATAGTTTGTAGACGCTATAACTTTTGCGCAAACCAATCAATATACGCTCTTTGCGATTTTTTTTTTCAAAAATATGTAGAAGAATACATATCGGCCTAAACTGAGGAAAAAAATTGTTTTTGTTTTTTAAAAATTGGGAGATTTACTATAGAAAAAAAGTAAAAGAAATTGTGTTTTTTTTCAAAATTGTCGCTCTTTCTTTGTTTATAATGCAAAAAATAAAAACCACAGAGGTAATCAAATACCACCAAAAGAAAGCTCTATTTGTGGGAAAAATAGGACATCAATTTTGTTTGGGTACAACATTGCACGATTGCGCAATTGTCAGTTAAAACGACGCAGTGCCGTATTGCAAAAAATGGCCCGGTCATTGGGCAGCCAAATCCTTCGGGGCTGAAGTGGTTAAAGCCCTTTTACTGCCTTTTAAGATTATATGTATATTCTAATGCCTATAGCTTAGGCACAGGTCCACTTTAGGATATACAGGTGCTGTTAAAGGATCTTCATATTTGATGCATGGGCCATTGTTTTCACACAGTTAATAAATGTTAATACCCCAAATTTCATTTTTAATTTAGTAATGTAATGTCTTATATCTAGTGCAATTTAGATAGGGGGTCATATATCTGTGAACATATATTATGGTTACTTATATAAGAGTTTTTCTTTTGGTTTTTAAATATACATTTTACAGAATCATACCATTATATATTTTTCCATATAAATAAGTTCTGAATTCAGAGAAATTAATAAAATTATATATAAAAAAATAATAAACAAATAAAAACAATAAAAAAATAATAATGAATTCAGTCAAATATAAGTCCAAATAAAAGTATATAAGTCCATCATCCAAAATGATGTGAAATTAATTTGCAATATATCCTTCCTCAGAATAAAAATGCAGTTCTTCATACTTGCACAGTGTTCGTCTACTGCATGCCTACTGAAACATGCTTACCAGAACAATTTTACCCTCTGTATAAGAGAAGTCAATGTGTGTTGTAATTAGGGTTGCACCGATACTGATACTGGTATCGGTGCCGATACTAAGCATTTGCACGAGTATCGGTACTATTGCAAATGCGATATCTATACCTTCAGGTTTGGCTCTTTCATCTGTCAGCGCGATTCCCCGCTGACAGATGAAATTTATACAAAGAAATTCGCAGGCAGTCATTAGTTGTAAAGGAGCGGGGCCGCCGCGTCCTTAACAACCAATGATGTTTCAGCTGCCAGTGGGGATTTCCCTTCTCTTCAGTGGACCTGCACCGGCTCCGCCTCCTCCAGTGCCATCTCCGCCTCCTCCCACGCCAGCTCTGCCCCCTCCTGCGCCAGCTCCGCCCCTCCCATGCCAGCTCTGCCTTCTCCCGTGCCAGCTCTGCCCCCTCCCGCGCCGCTTTTTGTGTCCTCCGGCAATGTGCTTCTCCTCCTCGGGTGGCTGTGGTGTGACAGATCTGCCTGCCTGGTGAGTAATGTGTCCTACACTGAGCCAGGCTTTACTGCTGCAGAACCTTGGAGGGGGAGGGCATGTCTGCTGGGTCTTTATAGTGCAGTGATTGGGTTCCCAAATACCCCCCTTCCCCTCCCCCTTCCGCCCAAAACAATAACCCCCTCCCCGCCCCTCCACCCTAATAACACAGCTCTCCAACCTAAACAAGAACCCCCCTCTCCACCCTAAACAAGAACCCCCCTCCCCGCCCCTCCACCCTAATAACACAGCTCTCTGCCCTAAACAAGAACCCCCTCCCCGCCCCTCCACCCTAATAACACAGCTCTCCACCCTAAACAAGAACCCCCCTCCCCACCTCTCCACCCTAAACAATAACCCCCCCTCCCCACCCCTCCACCCTAATAACACAGGTCTCCACCCTAAAGAAGAACCTCCTCCCCACCTCTCCACCCTAAACAATAACCCCCCTCTACACCCTAAACAAGAACCCCCCTCCCCACCTCTCCACCCTAATCAATAACCCCCCTCCCCACCTCTCCACACTAAACAAGAACCCCCTTCCCACCTCTCCACCCTAAACAAGAACCCCCCTCCCCACCTCTCCACCCTAAACAAGAACCCCACCTCTCCACCCTAAAAAAGAACCCCCCTCCCCACCTCTCCACCCTAAACAAGAACCCCCCTCCCCACCTCTCCACCCTAATCAATAACCCCCCTCCCCACCTCTCCACACTAAACAAGAACCCCCTTCCCACCTCTCCACCCTAAACAAGAACCCCCCTCCCCACCTCTCCACCCTAAACAAGAACCCCCTCCCCACCTCTCCACCCTAAACAAGAACCCCCTCCCCACCTCTCCACCCTAAACAAGAACCCTCCTCCCCACCTCTCCACCCTAAACAAGAACCCCCTCCCCACCTCTCTACCCTAAACAAGAACCCCCCTCCCCACCTCTCCACCCTAAACAAGAACCCCACCTCTCCACCCTAAACAAGAACCCCCTCACCACCTCTCCACCCTAAACAAGAACACCCCTCTCCACCCTAAACAATAACCCCCCTCCTTACCCTAAACAATAACACCCCTCCCCCAACAATAACTCCCTCCCCACCCTAAACAATAACCCCCTCCCCACCTCTCCACCCTAAACAATAACACCCCTCCCCACCAAAAAAAGTTAAAGTTATAAAAATGTAAATAATATATTTTTTTTAAATAGGTATCGGTAATCGGTATCAGCGAGTACTTGAGGAAAAGTATCGGTACTCGTACTCGGTCTTAAAAAACTGGTATCGGTGCATCCCTAGTTGTAATGTTAGGGATCCTCCATGGTAAGGTGAAACATTCATCACATTCAGATCTTTTTTCTGATCACCCTCCGATTCTCCAGGGTATTTATTAAAATAAAATTAAATAAATGTATTAAACAGTGACAAAATTGGGAATAGTGGTGGGGTAGCATCATCTTGGTGGAAGGTTGCCATGGTGGTGGGTCAGCATATTCTGATGTTCGTCATCATAATGTTCCAAACAAAATGATACATATTTTTTATTTTACTTTTTAATTAAAATACTTTTTCACTTTACAGCCCCTCCCACCCAAAATGACATGTTTAGGAGCAGGTGTCCCCTTCACCTTTCACTTGGGGGAATATCTGAAGTCCCCATTATTTTAAAGAAGGTGTCCAAATTCCAATAAGTCCCTCTCGCAAACCCCCTATCCCTTTTGGGGGACAGAACGTGGGAATGAGGCCCTTGTCTTCATCAACATGGATGGAGACATGGTGCCTTGCAAAAGGGGAGCTGCTGATCCCCCTTGCAAGGTACCCTCCCAATGTATGGGGTATGTGCCATAGTATGGTTCAGCTCACTGTGTCCCACTTTCCTGGCCATGCAGGCTGATTGCCTGTATAAAAGTATTCTTTATGATTTTTTAGGAGAAGCCCCACATCAATTTCTTTGCAATTAGCTTGTCTCATATGCAGCAGTCGCACCCCAACCTGATACACTACATATTTAATTAATACTGCTTTCAGGTAGCTTCAGTAGTTTACTGTGGCCAATTTCTATCAAGCTCTTAAGAATTAAGAGACCACAAATGATACTGCAGTGTAAAATAGTCCGACAGTGGGACACATTATATAGAAACAATGAGCACAGTCTGAAATCTTTCTACAATTAAAGTGGAAGAAAAGCCTAACATGAACTATTCTTAAAGCATTTGTTACACCAACATTTCATTTTCCTGATATGTGCCTGCTGTACAATTTACTTGTATGAAAAAGTCTCTTGTTCTCTTTGTATTGCTTCCTTTGTATGAAATCCCTGGTGTTCCTGTCGGTCCCCCTGCTTTCCTATTAAAAACTGACCACACTACGCAGGAGAACACACTGTGGTCAGTTCTTTAGCTATAAAAAACAAAGGTATGCAGCGCTGAAATGAGATCTCCAAAATTGAATGTAGAGAACATAAAATGGGTTGATAATCAACTGAAATAATAATTAAAACACAAAAAAATATTAAGTGAATAATAAATGAGTGCAGTAGTGAACCATAAAGAAATTATTAAAATCCTAAATGTTGACAGTGTAAATAATATTAATAATTAATCCGTGAAAAAGTTCATAAACAAAGTCCATCAAAGAGAAACCTCCTTAGTGCAAAAAATCAACGACAATCCAATGTGAAGTGAAGTGTTCCAAAAAAAAAAAAACAGAAGAAAACTTGCTCCCAAACGTGAAGTAATGGATACAATGGTGACACCCGGGTGAGAAAGATATATATCCTGCTTACCAGATGCCCATGACTGCATCCAACAGTCTCACCCAGCACAGGGAAATTAGGCTTCCCCCACAGCCTTTAAATTTCAATGGTGTAGATTCCTCGACCGACCTGGACAGTTAACTTCATCACTCTCATCCTCACAGGTTGGCCATCCATCACACTGCCAGTTCAAGGGAATGCACTGGATGGCACCGCTGTGGCAGGCAAACTGCACAGGTGTACAGCGCAGTTCTGATTGCAGTCTTGCGAGAGCTATTCGTGGACCTGGCCTCAGCGGCTCGGTCAGGGTTAACACCAGCAGTGTTACTGTTACTATTGTCATAGTTGGTAATAGCTACCATGACATACATTTATATAAAACAATTATCCACTGTCGAAAGAGAGAAGAAAAAAAAACTGTTGGAACTTTGTCCCATCCCCAAAATTCTATAGGGAAGCTTTAATATTCTATATCAACATTTTTAACTGTTTTAAATGTTCTCCTTATAAAGTTCCCCATACTCCCCTCTTTTTTTTATTTTATTTCACCATAGCGAAGCCAAACTCAAGAATCACCCAAAAAAATAAGGTGATATAGGAAAGAAAGAAAAATAGTTTTTCTTAAAAGAAGAAGGAAAAAAAAACTAAACCAAAAAAAGTAATAAAAAAAAAATTCAGATTGAATGCTGCCCCAACCTTTAACTTGTTAAAGAGCATTGAATCTGTACTTTTGTTAAACAAAAATGATTGAAACTGCCTTCAAACATTGCAGCTATACAAAAGGCAATGCCCTCTCTCAGTAGTGATTAACATATTAATTGATTCTCAGTGAAAATCAATTTGCAAGTTCAACAGGCCACAGGAAGTTGTATCAGAGAGAGGCCAGACCCTGTTTAATGAAACAGACCACCAAAAAAAAATATTTTAGAATTTAGTTAGGCCTGACTGTAATTAATTCCATTCCAGGATTTTCCTTAAAATAAACATAAAACTGTGTTTTAAGGTCCTCTGTTTTTCAAAGTAATTTGACCAGTCTTGGTCCGATCATCCGTCCTTGTGTGTGTATTTCTGCTAAAATACAAAACTCAAAAAAAAATGAATAACACCTCACTATACCTCTCTGAGAGGTTCCTAATGAACTAACTGGCTTGGAACAGACTTCCAGCAGAGGTAATGAGTCCATCAACAGTAAGTACAGTGAAAGATGTACAGGCTCACCCACATATCTGTACTCTGACAAACAAAAAGTTATAGGAAAACATGGTGGGTTTGTAAGTACTTGCAGTCTAAGAAGACAACATTTCGACATAAAACCTTTACACATATTAACAGCACATGCATCAATTTGGAAGGAAAAAACAGACAAAACATAAGACCTACTAAATCCATAAGATGCCACAGGGTGCAACGAATGAATGAAACTTCACTCTAACCACAGGAAAGGACAAAAAAAATCCCTACAGTTTCTCCTAACTATAGGAATCGATGATCTCGTATATGTGCACAAGTTATTTATTCGCGAATAGATTTCAATTTTTTTTTAAAAAAAGGTTAAATTTAAACTGGTACCAGTATTGAGCTCATTACAAACGAGAGAGAGAAGGAAAAAAAATCAAATAAACATAAACCGTACAAAGCATGCACATTAATGTGATCACACTTATTGATGGCCATAAAACAAAAAATCTTGTTTACACCTGGACAGTACATACACATCCATTCCATCACTCAGACACACACATTCGTTTAGATTGAATCCCCTAGATTTTGGATAGCTTTGGTAATTTGCAAATGAATTGCTGGGCGTTTCTGGTCACTGGGAGAATACAAAGGAAAGCATAGGAAAAAAAAAACAAAGACCATGGAATATTATACTTTACCTTTGTTAGGCGTGTATTTACGCATATTTACAGCTTTATATGTACATATACTTTCAGCAACTCACTTACCCTGAAAAAAGATAACTTGTAGCAAAACAGTTATTACTCTATCCCCTCTCTTTTTTTTTATTATTTAAAGCAAATAATACAACATTCTTACGTGTACATTGGTAAACGGTCAATGACATTCCCACTTTGATCTAGTGAAACTAAAATGCCCTAGACCTCTAAAACCTAACTTACCGGTATATCTTGTATTTCATCCACGGTTTTAGTGTACTGGTTTGGTTCCCGATGGACAAATTACTCCCTCCATTTTTCAAATTCAAGGAGTCAATAACGTTTCTTTTAAAGGATTGGGATTCTTTCACAAACTCCTCCCGTTCCTGTTTCATTTGCCTAATCTCATACTGTAAAGCCTAATTTTCGGCCTTAATAGTTGAGGAAGAGATATATGATTTTGTATTTTCAGATTTCCTAGGCCCTTTCCCCCAGCGCGGTGAGTACACTTCCACGTCACGCCTCTTTGTTGTATATTGATTCGGTTTTAATATCTTTTCACCAGAAGGCAAACAAAACTTGGAAATGTGGCCGAATAAACCACAAGTGAAGCACTTTATTATTATTATATATATAAGTAAGACAGCCCTTTTCCCATAAATACCCTTTAGTACCATGCTGCAGGCTGCCGTTCCACAAAAAGAGCTTCCTCTCCCATCTGCTCTGAGTATATCCCTCCATGCTGATGCCCCATAGGTTGGCCTAGCTTGGATCATGATTGGGCTTACTACATAAGTCAACCCCCTTTAATGCAAATCCTGGTGACTATTCTGGGCAGGAGATTTAATTGAATTTCCCAAGGAAGTTAGGTGTTGATTATGGGTTGGCCTCCCTTCATTGCATATCCCACCATGGGATTCTTTGAAGTTAAAAGGTGTAAAACAAGGGAATTGGCTCTCCATTGTTTGTATATACAAGTCTCGGCCCCGCATTTTCTGCTCTTTAATAAGCGCTTCTGTGAAGCCCTTTTGCCCGGCTTTCATAGATGCTAGCTAAATTAAATATATTCATAATTACAATATTTGACAGCTATTAATGGAGATTTCACATAAACCCATAAGGCAACAGTAGAGTATACAGCAGTGTAAAATTAGCAGGATAGTTTTAAAGTGGTTCTAAAGTCTTCTGTGCCAGAGGACACCCCCAACCCACCCTTATACTTACCTGAGCCCGATCTTTATCCAGCACTTACCGTTCTCTCTGCTCTCTCTCCCTCCTCACTAGACAGATCAATAGCAGTCAATACAATTCTGTCAATCAACTTCTGTGAAGAGGGAATGGGGGGCAAGGCCAAGCTTTTCAATCACTTTATTTAGGGATAATAGCCCATAATGAACTAACGACAAAGGGGTTGTTTTAAAAGGCAAATTGGCTGTTCACTTTGCAGGGGAATTTTATTTAGATTAGTGAATGTCGTAAAACTTTGCAAAAAGCACCCAAATACATCCAAGGAAAATAAAAAACAGACTTTTTTGCTAGCACGTGATAGGATGATGGAAGTCAGCAGAGATTCACCTCATCCCATAAAATATAGGCACTATTTTATTACAGGAATTAAAGGAAGGGGCAGCAAGGGAGATGATTGTCTAATTAGATAATATTTGGAATTAAAGTACAATTTCCTAACAGACCCTAATCTCTCCAATGCAATTTGTCAGGTTTCATTATGCTCCAACAATTTACTGACACTATGTCTTCTCTGTGCCCCACCCCCCTTCTATAGTAAGGGGCTATCCTATCCAGAAGTCCCTTTATTGGTCTGTCTAAATCTTCTGGTCTGGCTAAGAACTTGAGGTCTAATATGCTTTAAAAAAAATTCTCCCAGGTGACCCTGCACAAAAAAATAGATGGGACTGTGAATTTAAACCCACAGGATTTGCCTCAAGTCTATAGTAATGGCAAACCTGAACGCCTTTGCTGAGAGCAAAGTAACTCACATATTTAGAAGATGATTTATAATTACAGCCTGCATTTTTATTTTATTTAGTGGCATAACCATAGCCAAAGCAGTCCATGCAGCTGTTATGGGGCATGGGGGTGGTGAAAGTGGCACCATTAGGGAGGCAGTTGAGGTGAATCTAACATACAACCCCATGTGCATGTTAAGATAACACAAATCTAGTACTGTATCATTAAGGATTTCAGAGGTTGCTGTTGACACTAACCAGGTATCCCTGCAATATTCTCAGTCAGGAACAACTGACATCCACTCTGGCTTTCTTCTGCCTAATGTAACATGAAATACTACATGGGGAAAGCCACAAAAGTTTAAAAGAATTGTCTCATACCCTATTATAAGATTCCTGTGACACTACGCTTCTATATTGTTTCCCCTATGTTTCTGTTGACCTGTCACCATATTATGCTGATACACTGTCAGTGTTTATTTATACTGAACTCCATGTTGCCTGTATTGTTCCTGACCCACCATGGCATGCTGTCCTCCACCATAGATACACTCGTATGTTGAACTTGGATTTATCCATTAGTACCCCAAGACAACTCCCACATACCTACCACTAAATATCAGTTCTTACCTCTCTCTATCCCTTCTTCCTTCTTATCCTCCCAGTGGCTACCTCCCACTGGTCTTACTCTTGTGTTTCATTCCTGTTCCCCCTGTACTGTTATTTTTGCACCTTCCTGCCCTCCTGTGCCCTTTAGATTTTCTTCACTCACGTCTCTCTTTCTCCCTGAGAAATGTAACATGTTTCTTTGGAAATTTTGAAGTCAGAATTCTAAAATTGCATTTCTTCAGGTAACATATTTTCAGACAGTGAAAATCCCAAACATGCAAGATAACTGTTATATTACTGCCTACTACAATGGTTCTCCAAATAAAAAAAATCTTGAGTGGTAATAATAACTACTAAATTAGTCCCATGGATTTTGCCAGACTACCCCATGGATACAGAAGGTAGATATTTATTTCATAAAGGTATGGTTGGAACTTAGCTGATTACCTTGGCCAACTTGTATATACCAACCTAAACCACTACTGATTTTTGGATCTTGCCTTAAAATCGCTGACAGACTTTAAAGAAGGCCTATTTATTAAATGTGGGGACCTCAAGCTTGTTTTTGATCCTTCCCTTGATTCCTCTGAATTCCCTTTTAACCCCTCCTAAGCAAATCCTTGGACACCTTAATAAGTGTTTTTATTTTCACCAACTAATGGATGTTTGGCACTGTAACGGCACCCCAAGTATGAAAGAGGTTACCGCCGTTTAGGATATTCCCTTTCCGAACACACATCAGCTACCGACACTCCACAGTCAGGCGACCGAGACCCATAGGAATAATTCTCCCCCAGATACGAGACAAACGCTCTGTATGAGGTTCAAACAGGGAATGAATCTTTATTGCAAGCACATGGTAACACACTTCTCTTCAAAACACTTCCCTCCCATCCTTGGGGAACAGGGCGGGTTAAACTGTCCAATGACAATGGTGATACAGGTCAGGTGTGTTCAAACTTCTCCTTCAGTAAACAGTCTTAGCAGGAGGGGTTGCTGGAGTGATCCCCCCCTTTCCTCACAGCAAGACACTTAACCATCCCATAATAGGCAGCCAGACTGTCTACCAAGCTCCAATCCACATCACCACAAACAACAATGAAAAGGTCTTTGGAAGCTAGTCTGGACTTAATCTACATTACACAGGCAGACAGGTGGTTGAAGTTGAACACGTCAGCATCTCTCAATTAACCTGTTGAGTTCAGAATCAAACAATCCTCGGGAATATTGTGGATAAATATTACAGACCCATTTTAGGTAGTCCAATATATTTTTCCTCAGTCACCCTATGCCCAAAGGGACTCCCGTTACATGGCTCCCTCCATGTGGGACACTCCGAAAAACCTTCTCGGGTCAACTTGGGGATGTCCGGAACTAGGAGGCCGGGATGATGTCTGTTTGCCGGGACAACCCATCAGCATTGCCATTTTGCTTACCGGGTCGGTAGCTGATGGTGAAGTTGTAAGGTTGCAGGGCTAAGCTCTACCGCAGCAACCTGCCATTGTCTCCTGAGACCCAATGGGTTGTGGTCGGTGACTAGTGAAAATTCCTGTCCATACAAGTAAGGGTTCAACTTTTTAAGGGCCCAGACCAGGGCCAAACACTCCTTCTACACTGCCGCATAGCTCACTTCCCGGGGTAATAGTTTTCTGCTCAGGTATGCGACAGGGTGTTCTCCTCCATCCTTCCCAACTTGGCTCAGCACAGCCCCCAGTCCAAACATGGAAGCGTCTGTGTGGACAAGAATATGTTTGTTAGGTACTGGGGCAGCCAAGACAGGGGCATTTACAAGTGATTGCTTGAGGGCTAGAAACGCGGTTTCACAAACTGGAGACCACAGGACCTGCCAAGATAAAAAAAAAATTGTCAGGTCAGTCAGGGGCTTGGCGATAGCACTATAATCAGGAACAAAATGTCGGTAGTACCCTGCAGTCCCCAAGAAGGCTAATACCTGGGTCTTAGTACGGGGCGTGGGCCAGTTAGCTACTGCCTCTACCTTGGCTGGCTCTGGTCTATGGTTCCCACACCCTACTCGGTGTCCCAGGCACTGCACCTCCGCCATACCTAGATGGCACTTGTCTGGTTTCAAGGTCAGGCCTGCAGCCCGAATTTTGTCCAGAACCACCCCTATGTGAACCAGGTGCTCCTCTCAAGAGCCACTGTAGATCGCAATGTCATCCAGGTATGCACATGCAAAATCCTGGAAGCCATCGAGGAGCCTATCCACCATACGTTGGAAGGTAGACGGGGCATTTTTCATCCCAAATGGCATGACCTTAGACTGGTACAGGCCAAATGGGGTAACAAATGCCGACTTGGGGTTACCATCCTCGGCCAGGGGAATCTGCCAATAACCTTTGCACAGGTCGATTGTAGTTAAATAACGTCCCCTGGCTATACGATCTAGCAGTTCGTCTACCCCGGGCATCGGGTAGGCATCAGTGGTGGTCTTCTCATTGAGTCACCTGTAGTCCACGCAGAACCGTGTAGTTCCGTCTTTCTTAGGCACCAGGACTACAGGCGAGGCCCAAGGGCTGTCAGAGGGCTCAATGACTCCTAACTGAATCATCTCCTGTATCTCCTTCTGCATTCCTTCTCGGACTGCTTCAGGGATACGGTAGGGGGGCTGTCGAAGGGGTGCTTGTCCAGGGGTCTGTACCTTATGCACAGCCATGGTCGTATATCCCGGTTTTTGGGAGAAATTTGCCTGTTTCTCCCACAGAAGCCGCTTAGCCTGTTCCTTCTTTGTGGGGCTTAACCGGTCCCCTAGCTGTACAAGGCTAATGAGGTCAGTCTGGGGGTCTCTCTCTAGTAAGTCAGGGAGGGGTAAACCTTCTGAGTCGTCTGCAGCAGGGGCACATACTGCAGCAACATCCTCCTGCCGTTCCTGATACTCCTTCAGCATGTTCACATGAATGGTTCGCTGGATTCTTTCATCTGCACAGCTGGCAATAACATAGGTAGTATCACATACCTGGGCTACTACTTTATATGGGCCCTGCCAAGATGCCTGCATCTTGTCGGTCTTCACAGGCTTGAGCACTAAGACCTTCTGCCCAACCTGGAAGATACGCTGTTGGGCCCCCCGATCGTACCATCTCTTCTGTCTCCCCTGAGCCACCTGGAGATTCTCCCTTACCATCAGAGACAGTTGCTCCATGTGGTCCCTGAGTTCCAGAACATAGGGCACTATGGGGGTCCCTTCCTGCTCTGTCTCTGCCTTCCAGTGTCCTCTGATGAGATCGAGGGGTCCGTGGACCCTTCTCCCATAGAGCAACTCGAAGGGCGAGAACCCAGTAGATTCCTGGGGTACCTCTCTGTACGCAAATAACAGGTGAGGCAGGAATCTCTCCCAGTCTCTGCAAGCGTCCGAAAAAGTCCTCAGCATTTGCTTGAGGGTCCCGTTAAAGCGTTCGCAGAGACCATTAGTCTGGGGTTGGTAAGGTGAGCTCAGCAAGGGCTTAATATTGCACACCTTCCACAACTGCTGGGTGAGCACCGCGGTAAACTGGGTTCCCTGGTAAGAGAGAATCTCCTTAGGGAACCCCACTCTGGTAAATATCTTGAAAAATGAGCTAAAACTACAGCTAGGGTTGGGACTTTAAATGAGGCAATATCTAATATATACCTCCATCCCTAGAAGGGTTGAAAAAGGAGAACTAACATTTTGGGACTTTTTGATGAAACACACTGTTGACTAATGAACCAACTATAGTAAACATAGTTTATTGATTGCAAATAAGGCATGACATACACATGATGAACAAGGAAAAAACATGGTATAGATGGATAACATAAAGTAAAGTCTAGACCATGCGAGATGATACCTAATTATCTCAGCATAACATACATGGTAATGTATGGTAATCATAGGTCTCGCTATATAAAATCTAGACAATACATAATTGTAACATGTTAACTCTAAGATAACATAAATTGTGTTAGGCCTTATGCATGGAATCCAAACTTGCAACAGTAACATATAAAAAGAGTAATAATAATAGTAGGTCCATAAAAAGTATTGTATAACAGATAGTAAAACATGTACTGTGCCATATCATCATAGCAGAAGCTCTACGCGTTTTGCGGTATACATAACCACTCGTCAGGAGCCGATATACAGTACAGAAATATCTATAGTAAAATGAGAGAAATGCCAAGGTAAGATACTAATGGTAGAAAACATAATGTATAGAAGAAAGAGGGGGAACAAAAAGGTCCCAAACACTCTCACCTATTGGTAGCATATGGGTAAGGCTATAAGATGGTAGCAGTAGTAGGACGTAGATTTATCTGAAACATCTCCCCCGGGAGCTGAAACGGTATGACCAGAGGCACGGCAATGAAAGTGATGAAGGTGCAAAGTGGAGTGACCGGTCATCAGCTGGAATATATATAGTATGTCGATTTCGTTGTATAATTTAAATCCCAGAGGCATCTGTACAAATTAATAGGATAACAGTAAATTAACAGCTGATAGACTAAGGGGCACCCACAAGTTTTAAGAAAAAAATGGAGTGATGGTAGGTAAAAGGGTAAGTACCGTGACACATGAGGCCTAAATGTAAGCCAGGGTGTGAATATAAATATAAAATAAAAGTGTCACAAAAAGATTGAGTAAGGTTAAGTTTTAGGTACCTATCCAGTTGTATAGTAGGAATTATCCAAGTGCGCTCATGTCAAGGAAGTGAGACAGCAAGTGAAAATTACGGTGAAAGAAGGGTGTATATGTAGTGGCCGTGAACCAATGGCGACCGTAAGCGCCACGTAGCATCACAGAGGGGGGCGGGGCCAGCGTCCGAGCCGCACCGCGCAAACGGAGCTGGCGCCAATTCCTCCCTCGTGGTGAGCATAGATGGATGAACCACGTCAGCGGCATGGCATCACGAGTGACGTCATCTGCTAAACGTGGGAGCGTGGCGTCAATCCGCAGCGAACGCCCGCCCCGCCCCTCACAGTGGGAGGGGAGGGGGAGGTCACGGTGCGGGTTGCAGCTCCCGGGGAAGGTGACACCAAAACTGACTCCAGCCAGCAAAGCTGGTCCCCATGGCTATTGGGAAAGAACACATTGGCAATAGATAGGTCACAGTGGTATAAAAGGTAATATTTAAGCTAGTGTGTTTCCATCCCCGATAATATTGAAAAATGAGCTAAAACTACAGCTAGGGTTGGGACTTTAAATGAGGCAATATCTAATATATACCTCCATCCCTAGAAGGGTTGAAAAAGGAGAACTAACATTTTGGGACTTTTTGATGAAACACACTGTTGACTAATGAACCAACTATAGTAAACATAGTTTATTGATTGCAAATAAGGCATGACATACACATGATGAACAAGGAAAAAACATGGTATAGATGGATAACATAAAGTAAAGTCTAGACCATGCGAGATGATACCTAATTATCTCAGCATAACATACATGGTAATGTATGGTAATCATAGGTCTCGCTATATAAAATCTAGACAATACATAATTGTAACATGTTAACTCTAAGATAACATAAATGGTGTTAGGCCTTATGCATGGAAGCCAAACTTGCAACAGTAACATATAAAAAGAGTAATAATAATAGTAGGTCCATAAAAAGTATTGTATAACAGATAGTAAAACATGTACTGTGCCATATCATCATAGCAGAAGCTCTACGCGTTTCGTGGTATACATAACCACTCGTCAGGAGCCGATATACAGTACTTAAATATCTATAGTAAAATGAGAAAAATGCCAAGGTAAGATACTAATGGTAGAAAACATAATGTATAGAAGAAAGAGGGGGAACAAAAAGGTCCCAAACACTCTCACCTATTGGTAGCATATGGGTAAGGCTATAAGATGGTAGCAGTAGTAGGACGTAGATTTATCTGAAACATCTCCCCCGGGAGCTGTACAGATGCCTCTGGGATTTAAATTATACAACGAAATCGACATACTATATATATTCCAGCTGATGACTGGTCACTCCACTTTGCACCTTCATCACTTTCATTGCCGTGCCTCTGGTCATACCGTTTCAGCTCCCGGGGGAGATGTTTCAGATAAATCTACGTCCTACTACTGCTACCATCTTATAGCCTTACCCATATGCTACCAATAGGTGAGAGTGTTTGGGACCTTTTTGTTCCCCCTCTTTCTTCTATACATTATGTTTTCTACCATTAGTATCTTACCTTGGCATTTTTCTCATTTTACTATAGATATTTCTGTACTGTATATCGGCTCCTGACAAGTGGTTATGTATACCACGAAACGTGTAGAGCTTCTGCTATGATGATATGGCACAGTACATGTTTTACTATCTGTTATACAATACTTTTTATGGACCTACTATTATTATTACTCTTTTTATATGTTACTGTTGCAAGTTTGGCTTCCATGCATAAGGCCTAACACCATTTATGTTATCTTAGAGTTAACATGTTACAATTATGTATTGTCTAGATTTTATATAGCGAGACCTATGATTACCATACATTACCATGTATGTTATGCTGAGATAATTAGGTATCATCTCGCATGGTCTAGACTTTACTTTATGTTATCCATCTATACCATGTTTTTTCCTTGTTCATCATGTGTATGTCATGCCTTATTTGCAATCAATAAACTATGTTTACTATAGTTGGTTCATTAGTCAACAGTGTGTTTCATCAAAAAGTCCCAAAATGTTAGTTCTCCTTTGTCAACCCTGGTAAATATCTTAACCAAGGCATCTGCTACTGTCTCTGCTTCAATGTTGGACATAGCTACTGCCTCTGGGTAACGGGTGGCGTAGTCCACCACGGTGAGAATATACTTCTTCCCGGATGGACTAGGCCTGGCCAAGGGGCCCACAATGTCAACAGCTATGCGGTAAAAGGGCTCCCCAATAATAGGCATGGACATAAGTCTAGCCTTAGGGTGGTCCCCTCTCTTACCTACCCGTTGACATGTGTCACACGTTTTGCAGTATTGTCGCACATCCTGGTTAAAATTGGGCCAGAAGAAATTCTGTGTAATCCTATGGGCTGTGCGATGGGACCCTAGATGTCCTGCTAGCGGCACATCATGCCCAATTCGCAGAATCTCCAGCTGGTATTTCTTAGGTACCACCAGCTGTCGTTTCTGCGAAGGGGCCTTACTTCTCTGAGATGGCTTAGGGATCTTATACAGTTTATCCCCCACCCATTCATACAGCTCCCCATCTATTCCCCTTTCCTGAGTATCTGCCTTAGCCCTATACTTGTGTAAGGCCGGGTCCTCCCGAGTTTCCCTCCCGAATGCCTCTGGGGTATCCCAGCCTAGGGGCGCCTGATCTAAGGTATATGTCGGGGAAGATAGTCTCACCTGGGTCTCAGCAGCAAGCGGGCCGGTTCCAGCAGCATGGGTCTGGGCACGGGTAGTCACTGGGTTGACTTCATCAGGGCCCATCGGGGCGTAAGCAGAAATGAGGGGGGCCAAATCATTCCCCAGTAGTACATCTGCTGGCAAATCCTTCATCACCCCCACATTCACGTGTCCCGAACCAACCCCCCAATCCAGGTGAACACGGGCAACGGGTAGCCGGAAGATGGTACCTCCCGCTACTCTTACGGCTACAGTGTCTCCGGTATGTTGGCTCTCTGGGATGAGGTTCTTCTGTAGTAGGGTCATGGTGGCACCAGTATCACATAGGCCATTGGCTACCGTTCCATTAACCCGGACAGTCTGCCTGTGTTGTTGCCTGTTGTCCCGGTTAGCTGCTTGTATTGGATCAGCCTCGTGCAGGACACTCCACTGTTCTTCCTCCTCAACTCAGAGGGCCGCAGGCATGGATGTGCGGGGGTTCCCCCCTGCTGGCTTTCTCCATGACTGGGACTGCCTGGCTGGATTCAATGGACAGTCTGGCTTTTTGTGCCCTAGCTGTTTACACCCGAAACACCTGATGGGTTGTGAGTAGTCCTGGGAGTTGAACCTGGGCTGCTGAGGATAAGTGGCCGCTGGAGGTGGTGCTGTAGGGCGGTACGACTGTGGTTGGTAGGCGATAGCCGGAGGGGGTGCCGCTGATCGATAATCCACCTGACCTGTTGTCTTGACCACAGGGTTATCCAGTTTGCGGGCGTCTGTGTATTCGTCCGCCAGGCGAGCTGCTTCAGGCAAGGTGAAAGGTTTTCGGTCCCGAACCCACTCTCTGACTTCCAGGGACAGTTTGTCAAAGAAGTGCTCCAGCAGGAACACCTGCAGTACCTCTTCCCCGGATTATGCTTGGCATCCAGCGACCCAGTGGGATGCAGTGCGGTGTAGGCGGCATGCCCACTCGGTATACGAGTCTCCAGTCTGCTTGCTCGTCTCTTGGAACCGCCTCCGGTATGCCTCCAGTGTGACGGCATACCTGGCCAACAGTGCTTCTTTTACCAGTCCATAGTTCATAATATCCTCGTCTGGGATGGCCCTGAATGCTTCACTGGCCCGGCCGGACAGTTTCCCAGACAAAATGGTAACCCATTCCTCTGTGGGCACCCGGTGTAGGGCACATTGCCGTTCAAAATCAGCGAGGTACCCATCAATCTCTCCTACAGTTTCAATTACATTTTTAAAAGCAGTAAAATGTATCTTTCTCCTTTCAGTTGGTGCTGCTCTGACTTCTGCTACTGCAGCACCTCTTTGCGGTAGCAAATTTACGTCCACAGCCGCTATAACTCGGTCTATGATCTCCGCTGTAGGGTTAGAGCTATAATGTGCCAGTCTTATGTTAACAGCCCGATCAAAACTTGCCTCTTCGAATGTCCTGTCTGTTATGCTGGGCCTTTCGGTTCCATCCATTTCGACTAGTTCTCTGATAATGTCCCTCTTCTTACGGTTGTTGGCCGGTCTTCCCCGGTTCTCCAGTAAGTCCTTGAGGGTAGAGCGCTTTAGCCGTTCATACTGTGCCTCCATTGGCCTGTGTCCTCTTGTAGCTGTCCTTCCGGCTGTGGGAATCAATCTGCTGCTTGCCACCAATTGTGACGGCACCCCAAGTATGAAAGGGGTTAACGCCGTTTAGGATATTCCCTTTCCGAACACACATCAGCTACCGACACTCCACAGTCAGGCAACCGAGACCCATAGGAATAATTCTCCCCCAGATACAAGACAAACGCTCTGTATGAGGTTCAAACAGGGAATGAATCTTTATTGCAAGCACATGGTAACACACTTCTCTTTAAAACACTTTCCTCCCATCCTTGGGGAACAGGGCGGGTTAAACTGTCCAATGACAATGGTGATACAGGTCAGGTGTGTTTAAACTTCTCCTTCAGTAAACAGTCTTAGCAGGAGGGGTTGCTGGAGTGATCCCCCCCCCCTTTCCTCGCAGCAAGACACTTAACCATCCCATATAGGCAGCCAGACTGTCTACCAAGCTCCAATCCACATCACCACAAACAACAATGAAAAGGCCTTTGGAAGCTAGTCTGGACTTAATCTACATTACACAGGCAGACAGGTGGTTGAAGTTGAACACATCAGCATCTCTCAATTAACCTGTTGAGTTCAGAATCAAACAATCCTGGGGAATATTGTAGGTAAATATTACAAACCCATTTTAGGTAGTCCAAGATATATTTCCTCAGTCACCCTATGCCCAAAGAGACTCCCGTTACATGGCTCCCTCCATGTGGGACACTCCGGCAAACCCGGCTTGATCCTTCAAACAACCAGTAAATAGTCCTTTACAGATATCCTGGGGAATATTATGGATAAATATTACAGACCCATTTTAGGTAGTCCAAGATATATTTCCTCAGTCACCCTATGCCCAAAGGGACTCCTGTTACAGGCACATTCACCACTTCTGATCCTTCACAGGCACCTTTAGTTAATGGATTCTAGCATTGTCAATACTATTGTATGTTATCTGATCATGTCCCTCTAATCCTTGATCTTGATCTAAAAGACCACTTACCAAAACTGGAGGCTCAATTGATCCCTTTTGCAGGACAAAGAGGATGTGGTTGATATTACGAAAGAGCTAACATTGTTCTTTGTGTCTAACGCCATGCCAGAGATTTCTCCTTATGCAATTTGGGAAACATACACGCCATACATACAAAGGCTCTTAATCTGGCATGGTGCACAATTACACAGAGCAAAATTATAAATGCAACACTTTTTGCCCCTTTTTATCATGATCTGAACTTAAAACTCTACAAATTTTTCTATGTACACAAAAAGCCTATTTCTCTCAAATATTGTTCACAAATCTGTTAGAATCTGTGTTGGTGAGCACTTCTCCTTTGCCGAGATAATCCATCCACCTCACAGGTGTGGCATATCAAAATGCTGATTAGACAGCATGATTATTGCACAGATGTGCCTTGGCCTGGCCACAATCAAATGCCACTCTAAAATGTGCAGTTTTATCACATAGCCCAATGACACAGATGTTGCAAGTTTTGAGGGAGCGTGCAATTGGCATGCTGACTTCAGGAATTGTTCACCAGAGCTATTGCCCTTGAATTGAGTGTTAATTTCTCCACCATAAGCCATCTAAAAAGGCATTTCAGAGAATTTGGCATCCAATTGGCCTCACAACCGCAGACCACGTGTAACCACACCAACCCAGGACCTCCGCATCCAGCATCTTCACATCCAAGATCTTCTGAGACTAGCCACCTAGACAGCTGCTGCAACAATCAGTTTGAATACCAAAGAATTTCTGCACAAACTGTCAGAAACCGTCTCAGGGAAAATCATCTGCATGCTCGTCGCCCTCATCAGGGTCTCGAACTGACTGCAGTTCGTCGTCATAACCGATTTGAGTGGGCAAATGCTCACATTCAATGGTGTCTGTCACTTTGGAGAGGTGTTGACTTCATGGATGAATCCCGGTTTTCACTGTACAGGGCAGATGTCAGACAGCGTGTATAGGGTTGTATGGGTGAGCAGAATGCTGATGTCAACGTTGTGGATCGAGTGGCTCATAGACATGTGCATTCGTTTTCGTCCGAATGCATTTTCGTCCGAATTTCAGCTATTTTCGTTATCGTTTTAACAAACGAAAACGAAAGCACAGTATCCGAAAACCGAAAGATCCGACATAAACAAATGCTTTATTTTCGTTTTCGTTGCTACAACAGTTCGATATAGATAGGAGATTCGACGTGACGCTGACAATAACAATCTGTGTCTATCGAATCTGTGGTCGAATGTGCCTAACCTTAACTCTATTAGTCCAAGATTATTCTACATAGGAGAGAAAAGATTCGACATTATAGAGAGAAAAGATTCGACATAGGAGAGGAAAGATTCGACATAGGAGAGGAAAGATTCGACATAGGAGAGGAAAGATTCGACATAGGAGAGGAAAGATTCGACATAGGAGAGAAAAGATTCGACATTATAGAGAGAAAAGATTCGACATAGGAGAGGAAAGATTCGACATAGGAGAGGAAAGATTCGACATAGGAGAGGAAAGATTCGACATAGGAGAGGAAAGATTCGACATAGGAGAGGAAAGATTCGACATAGGAGAGAAAAGATTCGACATAGGAGAGGAAAGATTCGACATAGGAGAGGAAAGATTTGACATTATAGAGAGAAAAGATTCGACATTATAGAGAAAAGATTTGACATTATAGAGAGAAAAGATTTGACATTATAGAGAGAAAAGATTTGACATTATAGAGAGAAAAGATTTGACATTATAGAGAGAAAAGATTCGACATAGGAGAGAAAAGATTCGACATTATAGAGAGAAAAGATTCGACATAGAGAGAAAAGATCACTGCTTGTGGGCGGAACATTCGACCGGAAATGTATGATTGCAGAGTCGTACAGTTTCGCTGCTCCGTCGAATCTTCTTTGAACATTCGACAGACACCATAAGCCTTCAATGACAGATTCGACCTTAATTAATTCAGATTTTCGGACGAATGCAATTTTTAACGAAAAACGAAATAAATAAAAACGAATTTCGGGAGTAACTAAATAAATTTATTTTTTGGACGAAAACGAAATTCCGAAACGAAATATTTCAGTGTGCACATGTCTAGTGGCTCATGGTGGCGGTGGGGTTATGGTATAGGGAGGTGTATGCTATGGCCAAAGAACACAGGTTCATTTTATTGATGGCAATTTGAATGCACACAGATACAGTGACAAGATCCTGAGGCCCATTGTTTTGCCATTCATCCACGACCATCACCTCATGTTTCAACATGATATTGCACGGCCCCATGTTGCAAGGATCTGTACACAGTTCCTGGAAGCTGAAAACATCCCAGTTGTTGCATGGCCAGCATACACATCAAACATGTCACCCATTGAGCATGTTTGGGATGCTCTGGATCGGCGTATACATAGAAAAAGTCATAGATCTTTGCGTTCAGCTCATGATAAATAGGGACAAACATAAAAGTTTTGCGTTTATAGTTTTGCTCAGTATAGTAAAGTGAGAAACCATGCCAACTCATGACCATACTTGAACAGATAAAAGAACTGGAGCTCTTTACATAAACATTCTGTGACTCTTGGTGTAACAGCTAAACTGACTCTACTCCAAGGGGTTGATTTACTAAAACTCAAGAGTGAAAAATCTAGTGATAGCTCTGAATAGAAATCAACCAGCTTCCATTTTTTTTTGTCAAAGCTTAATTGGTCAAACTGAAGTTAGAACTGATTGGCTACCATGTAGAGCTGCACCAGATTTTGCAGGCTCCAAATGTAATAAATCAACTCCAATGACTTACTTATATTTCTGTGTCTCACAAAGGTGAACACATCCCTAGTGAAATGACAAAGATATTGCTATGAATTCAGTAACCATTGAGGAAAATCTCTTGCACATGCTGAAACCTTTGTATCATATTTCACTTCTAAACGAGGTACTAAAAATCTCTTACAACAGAGATAACATATGAATTCAGATCTCACACCCCATGACAGAGAATGTTACATTACTGATCAACTTAAAGCGGAGTTCCGCCCAAATACTACAGCTGCTAACTTTTAAAATATGGACACTTACCTGTCCAGGGCACCCGCGATGTCCTCAACCAAAGCGGGTCTGTCCCTCGGCTCTCGGTTGGAGGCGCCGCCATCTTCGGTAAGGGAATCAGCAAGTGAAGCCTTGCAGCTTCACAGCCTGGTTCCCTACTGTGCATGCACGAGTCGCGCTGCGCATCTTCAGTGGTCCCTGCTGACTTCTGGGACCTGTGTATCTCCCAGAAGACAGCGGGGGGACAAACAGAGGGGGGCCAGACATGGCATAGATCGCCGCGGAGCCTGCGGCGATCTATGCCTTAGAAGTGGGAGAAAATACCTGTATTAGACAGGTATCTGCTCCCCCCTACCACCTGCAAGGATTCCAAAAAGCGGAAGTTTAATTTTTGTGTGGAACTCCACTTTAACTGGGACTACTTATGTTCTGCCAACCTCCTCACCATAGATCCACTTGATTGACCATGGCTGGAATCATTGATCTCCACAAAGGAACTCAAACATGTCCTCAAACTCACTAAAAGCAGGAGGGCTCCAGGTCCAGATACATTTTCTGTCCCCTATTGCAAACAATACTTAACCATCCTAGCTGCACATTTCACGGAAGAACGTAAAGCAGAACTCTGGGCAAAAACTTTTTTCCATGTCCTTGTTGCTGATCGCCTGCCTTCACCAACTATGCCACCCATGTTCTTCTGAGCTCTGTATTTCCTCTGCAATAGCCTACTGATCTTGCTGAAAAAACGTTATTGTCCAGTGGCATCCTGTTTGTAAGACAGCTGGCTGCTATTTCTCCTATACCTCCAGCCAGCGGTCTGATACCCCCCCTTGTAGTTCTAGCAGGGAGTTCTATTTCCTGTAATGGGCAGAGGGGGTCTCACAGCCCCCAGTCTCTGCCGCCCATACAGGTGGTTTCCTCCTCTGCTCCCTGCCAGTGCCGCCCCCACTCCACCTCTACTACGCCCCCGCCCCTGCCACCCACCCATCATCTCCGTGCAGAGGATTGTTATAACAAATCGCCGGATGACACAGCGGGGGTCTCTGGCTGTGACAGGTATTGTATTGTATGTTAAATACTGATCTCTGTAATGCCCTGCCTCCCAGCGACATTGTGATTGACAGCTCACTGTTCCAATGCAGGTGGGAAGTGGTACATTACAGAGATCTTTATTTCACATGCACTACAATACCTGTCACAGCGTGATATCCCCCGCTCTGTCATCATGATGATTTCTGATAATGACCTTGCTGCCCTGATGATCACTGACATGCAGCACTGGTGATCCCTGACATGCGACACTGGTGGTCCCTGACATGCAGCACTGGAGGCCCCTGACATGCAGCACTGGTAATCACTGACATGCAGCACTGGTGGTCCCTGACATGCAGCACTGGTGGTCCCTGACATGTATCCTCAAACTCACTAAAAGCAGGAGGCCTCCAGGTCCAGATTAATTTACTGTCCCCTATTGCAAAAGTAGCAACTTGGAGTAAAGTTCTGTAAAGATATATAGTCAGAGCCCCAAGCTCAAAAAAAAGGCTTGCTTGCTAACAGGGAACACCAGCCCTAAATATGTACATGAAACATAAAAATAAAAGGGAAATGGGCGTTAAGTGGTGATTCCCTGATGATAAAACATGCACACCAAAATGTGAAAACACGATACAAAAAAACACATAGACAAATACGATTCTGTGTATTTGTCTATGTGTTTTTTTGTATACACTTTAATAAATATGTGTTTTAACGATTTTTTGTGTATGCTATATCATCAGGGAATCACCACTTAACGCCCATTTCCCTTTAATTTTTACTGCTTCTATGTAAAGTAGCAACTTACTGTGTCTTATGATCATCAGCATTAGGATAATCACACAGCACAGCAGGCGATCTATGACTCTGTCACAGTGTGCCACATGGCTGTTGAGTTCTGTCCTTGTTATGGCTGTACTGTGCTACAGATTGTAGCACACAGTACAGCCATAAGTTAACCAAGTGAGCACCCAACAGGCATGTGGCACACTGGGACAGAGCCATAGATCGCTTTCTGTGCTGTGTGATTATCCTAATGATTATGATCATAGGACATAGTGAAGATTCTGGGAACTCTATCCAGATATTAGTGTGTCACTCACTGTGTGCTGAAGTGCTGCCACACCATCTGCTGCTGCCAGGATTAGTGTTGCTGCTGCTCCCTGTCAATATCTCACATCAGTCTCTGTACCTGTCATGGTACCTTTTACATAGTAGAAAATGTGCTGACAGGTATAAAAATCAGGTTGCTGGTAAGAAATAGTCAGATGAACTATGTAGCAGAAATAATAAATAACTTGCCGCGCTAAATGTGATACTGATCAAACAAAATAGTCACTCCATTATGTGGAGTATACACACAAAGTGGACTTTATGACTCTATCTATTTTGGATTTCACATAATGGAGTTACTGTTTTGTTTGCACAATATCACATTTAGCGCAGCAAGTTATTTAATATTTATGGACATAAGATCACTCCGCCAGGGAAGGCAGCTGGCCGGAACTATAATTGCACAGCGCAGGTTGCGATGCAGATTTACAGTATGTACCTGCACCCAAAAAAGGATTAAAAAGTCCCTGCAATGCTCCCACCTCCTAGGCCCCTCTGTTGACCTGATGGGACCAAGGAAAATGTATTTATACACCCCCTATGCATGTAGAAGCGTGGATGTATTTATAAGACCTATTCCTTTATTTGGTAGGTATTAACTATAAAGCTGCCTGAGCCCTCTTGTTGATCTGATGGGGCCCGGGCCCGGTACAACAGGACCAGTTGTACTGCCTTATCAGCTGCCCTAAGTACTGGGTGATATTTAATATTTTTGGACTATATATATTTTATACATGCATGTGTTTTGTTAATATTTTTTGTTTAATTATGATCACACCGCTGCATTAATTCATTTATTTATTTGTTATATTAAAGAGAATTATTGTCTAGTGTCGATACCTTGGGTTGTTATTGAGCAATACTTTATACCCATTCCCTTGCACCCACTACTGTAGTGTAGTGTTCTTTATCACCTTTGCAAGACTTTAAATCCTACTCAATGATGAAATTCCTGGAACTTGACTAAATGCTTTTTTGGCAGAAATAATCCATCACTGACTTCTTCCCCTTTATTTATCTTAGGAAACAATGCCTTCCCACTGGACATTCAGGTTCTCCAATTTCTAGCCAATCTAGAGACTGACATGTATCCAGCCCAGCATTTTATCTTCAGTCATAAATGGATTTCTATGGTTGTCCTTGACACAGATGCAAATTGTATACCCCTAAACCCTTGGAAACAGAAACAACTCTTTCTAGCCTCACTTCCCCCTGTAAATCAGTTTGAGTGTCTCTTTGACCTGTTTGGAAATGCTCCCAATCTGGGCTGACAAATCATGTGCTAGCCTTTTCCTATAAGCTACTTCAACAGGAGAACCTCTCCTCTTCCTTTCACTTTTTAGTACAGTGGGAGAAGGACCTTGGTTGTACCTTCACTCTGAGTAAAAAATCCCACATCTTGACTCAATCTATCAGAACCTCTATCTGCAGTAAATAACAGTAATTCAGATACAAAATTTTGACTGGATGGAAATGGACACCACAGGTACTTCATTCCTTCTTATCCAATGTGCCCTCCTCATGCTGGAAATTTGGAAACAGTGATGGAAATATTCTCTGTATCTTCTGATCATGTTCAAAAATTGAAAGATTTTGGCTATAAATCCACAATATCATACAGAAATTTACTGACTACTTAGTACCCAAATCTCCAGATTTTTTTCCCTCCATCATAATACCATCCCACTTGGGAGATACAAACACACTGTCCTAATTCATATGGTAGCATGGTATTCCCATGTTCTATAAACAATCTGCCCCACCTATGATAAAACAATAGTTTGGAACATCTCCCCAGTTAAGTTAAAAATACCACCATGAGATTCCATAATACCTGGTTTTATTTAAAGGAATATAGAACTATTGATGACTAGAAATCATACCTGCCAATGAACTAACACATCCCCTACCACCTCCCCACTCCCATCAGTTCCTAACCCCAGATCTTTCCATCCACATTTTTTTTTACCCTTCCTTTAATTCTCCCTTTCAACCCCAGGACTGGCCTGCTGAGAAGACCCTGACTAATATTCACCTTCCCCATGACCCTTACATTAAATTAGGCCCTTCCTATTATAGCAGATCAGCTTGAAGCCATGTTTCTCTCTAAGGGCACTATCTCCTTTTCCCCTCGTTACCCTGCTACTTTCTTCCTCTCTATTCTTAAAGTAAAATCCATTATGCAATTCATTATACAATATTTTGATGCAATACTGGCTGCTCTTATATTTTATGTATAAAATGTTCATGTTTGTATTTATGTTGTTTGCATTACAACACCAACACCAACTGTCAGAAATGCGGCTTTGAATTAAAAAATAAAAACTTTTCTGCTGGTTCTGTAAGTCACAGTACATAAACCAAAACTTGTAAATTGTCTAAAAAATATCTATTTCTTACATATTATAGTAACTCCAATGTATGCAAGGTAAAGCACTAGAAGAAAAATGGAAAATGTAATTGCACAAGTGCTGAGCTGTCTACTAAACCCCCTCCTCTCATTAACGTGGGTTTTCAGGAACAGCTGTATCAGTTAGTGAATGAGTTATCCTGACGTCAATCAGTGAATGAATCATCCTGTCTAATCCTCATTTACTAGTGATAGAAAGAACATCCATTATCCACATACTGTATGCTGAGCAAGGATGTCTTAAAATGAATGTGGCTTCCAAATAGCAGTGGTTAAAAATCAAGTGTATATGCACACAGTACATTATATACCATTGACAATATTATCGCTCTTTTTGTCAACATAAATTGCTAGTAATGGCACGTATATAGTACTTCAGTGGGCTTTTTATTAGTTATGCAGTGAATATGGCTTACAATATATATACGGTGTTGCACATGCAATGTGTTTGCTTTGCTAAAGAAGTGGGGACTGTTTACTTAGGAAATGTTCACAGAGTTTAAAAAATACAGTGAAGATGTGTTCACTCCATTTAGCCAATCAGGTGCTATCTGAAATTCTGTTGTTCCCTAGCAACTAATTAGGTATTTAAAGTGAACACAAATTCACTATATTTACATTCATTGTAATGTAAACATACATGCTTCAATTTTCATACTATTCGTTTAAGAAGTTTACAGCAAGTTTATTTATTTTTTGCAAGTTATCACAAGTACAACATTTTTAATGAGATGTTGATACATTATGTAATTTTATAGCATGCAATAAAAATGTATGAGACAGTGGGTTCCTCTCTTTATTCACTTTCTTCGTTTTCTTCAGAATAGTTTGCAGCATTCAGGCATATCAATTAGAATGTAAAGGTTTGAAGGTTACCTAGGTTTGGACAGTACACCAGGTTACCAGAACAGTACAACCCCCCCCCCCCTAAATTAAGCCTTTCGGGAAATCAGACATTTCAAGGTACTTAGTAAGAGGCACGGTAAATTTTTATGATGTTTACATTTTTTGTCCCAATTGTTTGGACAATTAAGAAATTAAATCATTTTTATTCACAAAGTTATCATGTTTAACAAGTTATTTCTCATACACAGTGTGGGCATACTTACAATTACAGCGAAAAACAAATGTTTCTATGCCTTCTGAGTATGGGGATACCACATGTATGAGACTTTTTCACAACCTTGATACATAGATCCAAGGAGCACCTTCAGGCATACGCCTCCCATTTCCCTACTTATCACATTTTTGGAGGCCTTGGAGCACCAGGACTGTGGAAACACCCACAAAATTACAAACTCTCCAAGATATTTTCTGAAAGGCATAGTGAGTCTTTTGAATATGTAATTTTTTGCCACAAGTTTTTGGAAAATGCAGGAAAGAAAATGAAAATGTATTTTTTTACATAAAGTTCTCAATTAACAAGATATTTTTAACACACATACTTAGAAGTAAAGCCCAAATACATTCTGCTACTCCTTCCGAGTGTGGTGATACCACATGTATGAGACTTAAATAATTTGCACATCTCCTGACTAAGAAAAAATGTACTATAGTGCTGTCTGATAGCTCATGGGTATATGGAATTATGTAGTGAAAGACATTCCTAAACCAAGTCAGTGAAAGAGTTCCTTTAAATCAGTGCTGGACAATGTAGAGATAGGGCTGTTCCTCATTCACAGGTTCTGAGTTACATAGATCACATATAGAAAGTAAACAGAAGAGGGTGAACCCATCTAAATGTAAGCTGTTTATTTAAGGAAATAAGTAAAATTAAAATAATGCACTCACTGCATGTAATGTAAAACAGGCATGTAACTATGGTAGTGGTATCCCCAGTATGATGGCTTCAACTTGGAGTTCAGCAGGCAAGCTGCTGGTCTGGTGTGCAGAGATCGCCCGACTCTCGTGGCTGGGCAGATTTTGGGTATGTTTGTCAGTCTTCAGGAGACACCTAGGAAGATGTCATGATGTTGGGGGCATGGCTAAGTGGTTTGGGGTAGCAAGCACCTCCCCTTTATCAAAACAATAATCCTACTTGGTTTGTTAAAGGGGCGGTGCTTGTTGCCCCGAAAAGCATAACCATTGTCTCAACATTTTGATGTCATCCTCGAACATACCAAGAGTTGGTTGCAGCCTGACAGTCTTCCCGCAGAGTTCTCCAGCTGCTTCCTAGCCAGACTCTGCAGAAACCAGCTGATTGCCTGTCAATCTCTGCACACCAGACCAGTAGCTTGCCTGCCGAACTCTGCGAATTCTCTGCACTACCTGTCAGGAAGGGCAAACCAGAAATGTCATTGACGATATCGGCGCATCTTCACGCATGCGCGGTAGTGGCGCATCGGCGCACGCTGATGTGCGCATGCACGATAGCGGTGCACGCGCGGGCACGCGCGATAGCGGTGCGTGCGCGGGCACGCGCGGGAGCGCGCAGCGGCGGCTCATGGCGCCAGATGGGGTTATTTGAAGGGGCTGATGGCTGGGCTCTGTGCTGTTCGGTCTACAGCGTTACCTGAGACCTCTGACCCCTACTTACCTGAATCCTGCTCCAGCTGACCCTTCCTGGCTTGTTTGACCATTCTTGCTGATCTGCCTGTACCTGACCCCCGGCCTGTGTTGACTACGTTCCTGCCTGTTCCTTCTGCTACCTTGTTGCCTGCCCGTAGCCGAACCTGCCTGTACCTGAGACCTGCCAGCTGCCTAAACCCGCTCATACCTGATCCTGCTCCAGTACTTACCTGTACCTGAGACCTGCCAGCTGCCTAAACCCGTTCATACCTGATCCTGCTCCAGTGCTTACCTGTACCTGAGACCTGCCAGCTGCCTAAACCCGCTCATACCTGATCCTGCTCCAGTACTTACCTGTACCTGAGACCTGCCAGCTGCCTGAACCTGCTCATACCTGATCCCGCTCCCGTACCTACCTGCTTGGGACTGGTGTACCCACGCTTCCAGCCCATCTGACCGCACCCGCCTGAGCTCCAGTTGTTAGGCTGTCAGCTGTTTCCGGATCTATTCCAGTCTCCGTCCCAGTTCCGGTCCAGCGCACCACCAGCGACTTTTACCAGGCTCTCGTGCGACTCTACACTCCTGCGCCCCCTGTCTTCACTACCAGGGGCTGCGAGTGAGAGGTGTAAGGGAGGCCTCCCTCTGCATAATCAGACTCTTCCATCAGGTACGTGACAGTACCGAACAGCCAAGTCAGAGTCTGTGCAGGGTGCCTCTCCCATGGAGGGTTTCCGCTTACACCTCAAAGACCTCACCCAGACTGTTGAAATCGCACAAGATGCGTATATCCGACTGGAAGAAAGCATCCAGGCTCTTTCCTCACCTACCTCGGCCCCGCAAAGAGCTACTTCCGCAATAGCAATGTTACCTCCAGAAACCGGGGTTCCTGCGCCTGAAAGATTCACCGGTGATCACCGATTACGAGGACAGAAGTCAGAGAGACCTGTGAGGTCGTCCTGTCCAGCCTGGAAATTAGCCCGAGCCTCTAACATCAGCAGCCTGACATCTTCTACCACTGCTGCACCCACATCTGATGTCCCTGAACCCAGGCAACTCGGAGTGCCCCGTCCCTCACTTTCCCCTGAGGAACGTCAACGCCGACAACACGAAAACCTCTGCCTGTATTGTGGGAGACCCGGGCATTACGTGAGGTCATGTCCAGCCAAGACCCGCTAGGGTCGAATTATCTTCTCTGCCAGCACGCCCATCCTGCCAACCCACCTGGCTCTCCCCATTGTATTACAGCTTCCGGGAAGAAGTATTCCTGTCTCCGCTATAATAGACTCTGGTGCCTGTAGCTGCTTTATGGACTTGTCTTTTATTGCTAAACATCAAATCCCTTTGTAACCTAGGGCCCAGGGACTTTCAGTACATCTGGCCGACGGGTCTGCTATCAAATCCGGACTAGTGACTCAACAGACTATACCCTTGCCTGTCATTATTGCCGATAGTCACAAGGAATTGTTACGCCTGGATGCCATCGCATCCCCGCTGTTCCCCATAATCCTTGGCATGCCATGGCTCCAAGCACATAACCCTCTTATCAACTGGGTCGGAGGGGAGGTTAAGTTTCACTCTTCCTACTGCCTCCAACACTGCTTGCGGAAATTCTCTTCTGATCCGCCATCCTTGTTATGCTTGGACTCTGATGTTGAAACACACTTATCTGTACCAGTTGCATACCATGACTTTTTAGATGTCTTTAGCAAGAAAGGAGCTGAAACTCTCCCTCCACATCGGCCATATGACTGCCCGATTGATCTCATCCCCGGTGTTGAGGTCCCTTTTGGAAGGATCTTTCCTCTGTCAGAATTGGAGCTTGTCGCCCTGAAAGATTATATAGACGATAATCTAAAGAAGGGCTTCATCCGCCCCTCCACTTCTCCAGCAGGAGCGGGTATCTTCTTTGTGGAGAAGAAGGATCGTTCCCTTCGCCCATGTATAGATTATCGTGAACTCAATAAGGTTACGGTCAAGAACCATTATCCCCTGCCCTTGGTACCCGAATTGTTCCAGAGGTTGGGAGCAGCAACCATATTTACAAAACTGGATCTCCGAGGGGCATATAATCTGGTACGGATACGGGAGGGAGACGAGTGGAAGACGGCTTTTCGCTCCCGATTCGGACATTTTGAATATCTGGTGATGCCGTTCGGCCTATGCAATGCCCCAGCAACATTCCAGCACTTTATCAACGATATCTTCCGCGATTTCCTAGACCTGTTCGTTGTAGCATATCTGGACGACATCTTAATTTTCTCTGCTTCACTTGATGACCACCGCAGACATGTTAAAAATGTATTGAGCAGACTGCGACAGCACGGGCTATACGCCAAGCCGGAGAAGTGCGAGTTCGAGCGACAAAGCATTACTTTTTTGGGACTAATCCTCTCCACCGAAGGTGTCAAGATGGACCCACAAAAGGTCACTGCCATCTTAGACTGGCCAGCCCCAGTGGACAAAAAGGGCATCCAACGCTTTGTCGGGTTCTCAAACTTCTACCGAAAATTCATCAGGGGATTTTCAGCCATCATATCACCAATCACACAACTGACCAAACAAGGCATCCGTTTCCAGTGGTCTCCTGAAGCTCAAAATGCTTTCGAGTCTCTTAAGAAACTATTTACTTCCGCACCGGTTCTGAAGCACCCTGACCCAACATTGCCCTATGTATTGGAAGTAGACGCGTCAGAAACGGCAGTCGGAGCAGTACTATCCCAAAGGCGGGGACCCAAGGCTTTGTTACACCCAGTCGCCTTTTTCTCCCGCAAACTGTCTAACTCTGAAAGGAATTATGATGTCGGAGATAGAGAACTTCTGGCCATTAAAAATGCATTGGAAGAGTGGAGGTACCTTTTAGAAGGAGCAGCACACCCGATCCTAATCTATACGGATCATAAGAACCTGGAGTATCTGAGGACTGCCAAGAGACTCAAACCACGTCAGGCTAGATGGGCACTCTTCTTTTCCAGGTTCTCTTTTCATCTCACGTACAGGCCAGGATCTAAAAACACCAAACCTGATGCACTCTCTCGGATGTTCTGTGTTACCAGGGAATCCGCACCGCCCGACACTATCCTGTCCTCTGAGAACTTCCTGCTACTTCAGGGAGACCTGCTCTCTCAAATTGAACAGGCTTCTGTAAATGCCCCTTCATCTCTGGGAATAACGTTGCAGGCCAGAGATGATCTACTTTGGCACAAGGACAAAATATTCATACCAGAAAACCTACGTGTCTCTGTTTTGGGATTATGTCACGACCACAAATTAGCCGGACACTTTGGTATCCGTAAAACTGCTGAACTTGTGCAACGCACATTCTGGTGGCCTCAAGTGGACATAGACTGCAAGGGCTATGTAGAGTCCTGTACCACTTGCACACGAAATAAGAACAGCAAAACCAAGGCATGGGGCTTGTTGAAGCCGCTATCAGTCCCGAAGAGACCCTGGAAGAATATCTCGATCGATTTTATCGTGGAACTTCCTCCATCTGACGGGTTCTCCACCATCTTTGTGGTGGTAGACCGATTATCCAAAATGGCCCACTTCCTACCCATGAAAGGCACACCATCGGCCCCGGAAACAGCCCAAATCTTTGTGAAAGAAGTTGTTAGGCTTCACGGAGTTCCAGCAAACATCGTGTCAGACTGGGGGTACAATTCACCTCAAGGTTTTGGAGGTCTTTATGTGAAACCTTGGGAATCGAGTTATCATTTTCTTCCGCATACCACCCCCAAACGAATGGGCAAACGGAAAGAACCAATCAAACTCTGGAACAATACTTGCGGTGCTTCTCCTCATATTTACAAGATGATTGGGCCGCACTACTTCCGTTAGCGGAATTCGCTTATAACAATTCCATCCACTCTGCCACAAAACAGTCTCCATTCTTTGCCAATTACGGGTTCAACCCATCATTTCTGACCAGTACCTTCCCGGAGAGTTCTGTACCTGCCGTTCTTGAAACCATAAATTTCTTTGACACCAACAACAAACTTCTACAGACAACTATGACTAAAGCTCAGGAATATAACAAACAGGTCTTTGATAAGAAGAGGCGGGGAGAATTAATACTGGAACCTGGTGATCGGGTTTGGCTATCCACTACAAATCTAAAACTAATGTGCCCCTCTAAGAAGTTGGGCCCTAAATTTATGGGACCCTTCCCGATAAAAAGAAGGATCAACGACGTGTCTTACGAGCTGGAACTGCCAGACTCCTTCAAAATACATCCTGTCTTTCATGTGGCTTTACTAAAACCTGTAACCCCTGATCCATTCCCTGACCGGGATACAGGTCCACCCGAACCAATATTAGTTAACGGGACAGAGGAATTCGAAGTCGAAGCAATCCTGGACTGTAGGAAAAAGAGAAATCAGATCCAGTATCTCGTCAAATGGAAAGGTTATGGCCCAGAGGAGAATTTGTGGGAACCCGAGGACGATGTCCATGCTGAAAGACTTATCCAGGCATTCAGGAGATCCCATCCTTTGAAGCTCGCCCGGTTGGGCATCCGGAGGCTGCCCATTGGGAGGGGGCAATGTCAGGAAGGGCAAACCAGAAATGTCATTGACGATATCGGCGCATCTTCGCGCATGCGCGGTAGTGGCGCATCGGCGCACGCTGATGTGCGCATGCGCGATAGCGGTGCGCGCGCGGGCACGCGCGATAGCGGTGCGCGCGTGGGCACGCGCGGGAGCGCGCAGCGGCGGCTCATGGCGCCAGATGGGGTTATTTGAAGGGGCTGATGGCTGGGCTCTGTGCTGTTCGGTCTACAGCGTTACCTGAGACCTCTGACCCCTGCTTACCTGAATCCTGCTCCAGCTGACCCTTCCTGGCTTGTTTGACCATTCTTGCTGATCTGCCTTACCTGACCCCCGGCCTGTGTTGACTACGTTCCTGCCTGTTCCTTCTGCTACCTTGTTGCCTGCCCGTTGCCGAACCTGCCTGTACCTGAGACCTGCCAGCTGCCTAAACCCGCTCATACCTGATCCTGCTCCAGTACTTACCTGTACCTGAGACCTGCCAGCTGCCTAAACCCGCTCATACCTGATCCTGCTCCAGTGCTTACCTGTACCTGAGACCTGCCAGCTGCCTAAACCCGCTCATACCTGATCCTGCTCCAGTACTTACCTGTACCTGAGACCTGCCAGCTGCCTGAACCTGCTCATACCTGATCCCGCTCCCGTACCTACCTGCTTGGGACTGGTGTACCCACGCTTCCAGCCCATCTGACCGCACCCGCCTGAGCTCCAGTTGTTAGGCTGTCAGCTGTTTCCGGATCTATTCCAGTCTCCGTCCCAGTTCCGGTCCAGCGCGCCACCAGCGACTTTTACCAGGCTCTCGTGCGACTCTACACTCCTGCGCCCCCTGTCTTCACTACCAGGGGCCGCGAGTGAGAGGTGTAAGGGAGGCCTCCCTCTGCATAATCAGACTCTTCCATCAGGTACGTGACACTACCATAGTGACATGCCTGTTTTTCATTACATTGAGTGAATGCATTAATTTTATTTTACTTATTTCCTTTAATAAACAGCCTACATTTAGATGGGTGGCCCCATGTGTTAAATTTTCTGACTACCTATCATAGTTTTGGAGGCTCTAGAGCATCAGGACAGTGGAAACACATTTTGGAGAGTAAACACCCCAAGGTATTTTTTTAAGAGGCATAGTGAATCTTTCAAAGATGTCATTTTTTTGTCAAAAGTTTTCAGAAAATGCGGAAAAAAAACTAAAATATATTTTTTTACACAATGTTGGCAATTTAATAAGATATTCCTCACACACACAGCATGGGCATGCTTAGAATTACACCACCACAAAACACTTTCTTTACTTCTCCTGAGTATGAAAATACCACATGTCTGAGACATTTTCAGTGTCTGGACTGATTATGTACCAGACATTATAAAAGAAAAGGGCATCTGGTGTCACCGGTGACCCATACATTTGTCTGCCCACCTCATTTAAAGTCCCAAAGGGCGAATCTTTTTTGTTGCATGTACCAGACATTGTACCTTGTGTATTACACAAATTAACCAATTGTGTCAAAACCAAAGTAATGTAATGGTCACCTCTGAATGAGTGATCAGAGAATATAGCTTAATGTAGCATAACCTATAGCAGTCCCAGTTCCTATAAGCCAAGAAAACCTGGCCTACTGATACATAACTGCCCCAAGGAATGCCATGTTCACTGGCCAGGAAGTACAGGAAGCTGAAGAAAGGAAGAACAAAATAATTCCTGTGGTTCCAGGAGTGCAGTTGCCCAGGCCATGATGGCTGTAAAAGCTATAATTTCTCACTCTTATCAGCTTCATTCCTGCAGCCATTGAAAAATACTGTGATAGCTGTAATTGGCCACAGCTATCACATGGTACAGAGTTGTTGTGAATGGTCCTTTATTATGTCATCTCTATGACCAATGACAGAGATCACACAGTAGTAAAAAATGATGTCAGTTAATTACATATTGTTTACTACTGTCCAGCGATCACATGGTAGCAGGGCCACCAACAGCAACCCAGTACAGTGATCAGTGTTCCGCTTTGTATGGTGGACACAACAGACACAGATCACATCATTGCTTGGTCCCAGCGATCTCATACAAGCGGCAGATGCGTGAGGAAGTATGGGTACAAGTTTCCCCTCACTGGGACTGCTTCCGTCCAGTCATTTATATATTATGGCCGGATAGTAAGTGGTTAAAGACATTAAAGGTATAAATGTGTAACAAAGTAAAGCAAGTGGGTTGTATAAAGGGAAGGGGAAAGGTGTATGTAAGCAACAGTCATTACCATTCCAGCGAGCCGACAGAGTCAGTATTTGAGGTTATATTGTTACATTTTAAAATCTTAGCAAAGTAAATGGCATCTACACTTTCAGTAAATCAATCCCAATAGACTTCTGAAGTTACAACACTTTTTATTTGTGTACATCATGTATCCAAATATAATGTAATCTATAGAATGTAAAAAATGTAGTAAGGCCCTTTAAAATTTGAATATAATGGCCTTTAGCATTGCAATTTTAGATTTATTTTAAAAATACTGGCTATATAGACAAAACTGGCTACATAGGCAAAACTGGATCATAAAATAGGGTATTTCTAATATTTCACTGATTGATGGATACATCTAATGGATGGATTTACTGAAAGCACACATATATACACTATGCTCTTGCAAGCTTAAAGCAATGTATTGCATGAAAAACTGTACCTGAATAGGGAACATCATGTCTTTTAGGACTTTATATGGAACCTCAAGGAACCTCAAACCTCAAGGCTGTTCACAATACATGGTGGCAACCATGCTCTCTAAGTATTTTAAATTGTAATGATGCTGTTCCTCAGGGAGAGAGTTCTACCACTGTCATAGATAGAAGTTCTGCATCCTTTCCAATAGATACAGCTTTTTTGATGAGTTCCTATTGTTTTAAGGATATTTTGTGCAGCTATATTGCTGGTTTATGTTACAGGTGATGTTGTTAATACATATCTGTTTATGAACATTGGAATACTTACAATTAACAAAGGAACCAATTTCAGATATGGCATTTATTTTTAAGTTGCACACACAACTTTTAGAACAAAGGTAGGATAAATATTTGCTTAAAATTGATAATATTGAACATTTTAATAGAGTGGTGCTGTTGCTCTAAACCTAGTTGGACTCCTGCCCACCTACAGTCTATTTATTAATCTTTCCTAGCATAATGTCCCATGCTGGGGATATTTTAATAAATGCACCCTCTCTCCCTTTATAAGCCAGAAGTTGCACAGTTGCTCACTCTCAATCTTGGCTGTCACCAGGAACTTGAGCCCCCAATGATCATTATGTGATAACTGTATTGCCTATAAAATAGTCATCACATGTATGTTGAAGGCTATATTGTTAAAATAATTCTTCAAACTGCAGATAAACACTGCCATTGTCAGGCTGCCATAGGATCTGTAGTGTCGCTGTAGGTACCGCAGTGCCATCTATTAAATTAAATAGTTGTCAGATGCAATGACATTATTAAAAAGTGTTATAAATGAATTTAAAAAAATTGTCTACCTTTAAAAAAAAATACAGGGCATATTTTTTTTTTATTGAAACAGTATACTAAGTAAAATTTAGTTGTGCAATTTAGTTGTGGAGTTAAATTCAAGTATACATTACCACATGCTGACACTGCTAAGTTTTGCTTGGCATCTAGGCATAAGCGATCTCTGGTCATATAATAATAGTTGTCAATTTACTAAAGGATTAAAGCAAGGATTTGCAAGGGAGTTTTCCCCATACTTAGTGAGTGAGATGAAGCTGTGCTGACATATTTTTTTAACATCCTTGCATGTGGCTGGATATACTTTCCAAACTTAGTTTTTCCATTGGAAATAAGTATCCTCTATTTAACCACTTAAGCCCCGGACCATTTGGTAGCTAAAGGACCAGAGGTGAATTCAGAATTTTGCACTGCGCTGCTTTAACTGTAAATTGTGCGGACATGCAATGTTGTACCCAAACGAAATTTACGTCCTTTTCTTCCCACAAATAGAGCTTTCTTTTAATGGTATTTGATTGCCTCTGCGATTTTTATTTTTTGCGATATAAACGGAAAAATACCGAAAATGTTCAAAAAAAATGATATTTTCTACTTTTTGTTATAAGAAAAATCGAATAAACTCAATTGTAGTCATACATTTAGGCCAAAATGTATTCAGCCACATGTCTTTAGTAAAAAAAATGTCAATAAGCGTATATTTATTGGTTTGCGCAAAAGTTATAGCGTCTACAAACTAGGGTACACTTTCTGGAATTTACACAGCTTTTAATTTATGACTGCCTATCTCATTTCTTGAGGTGCTAAAATGTCAGGGCAGTACAAACCCCCCCCAAATGACCCCATTTTGGAAAGTAGACACCCCAAGGAAATTGCTGAGAGGCATGTTGAGCCCATTGAATATTTTTTTTTTTTGTCCCAAGTGATTGAATAATGACAAAAAAAATAAAAAATTACAAAAAGTTGTCACTAAATGATATATTGCTCACACATGCCATGGTTATATGTGGAATTGCACCCCAAAATACATTTTGCTGCTTCTCCTGAGTACGGGGATACCACATGTGTGGGACTTTTTAGGAGCCTAGCCACGTACGGGACCCCGGAAACCAAGCACCGCCTTCAGGATTTCTAAGAGCGCAAATTTTTGATTTCACTCCTCACTACCTATCACAGTTTCGAAGGCCATAAAATGCCAAAATAGCACAAAACCCCCCAAATGACCCCATTTTGGAAAGTAGACACCCCAAGCTATTTACTGAGAGGCATGATTAGTCCATGGAATATTTTATGTTTTGCCACAAGTTGCGGGAATATGACAAACTTTATTTTTTTTGCACAAAGTTGTCACTAAATGATATATTGCTAACACATGCCATGGGCATATGTGAAATTACACCCCAAAATACATTCTGCTGCTTCTCCTGAGTACGGGGATACCACATGTGTGGGACTTTTTGGGAGCCTAGTCGGGTACGGGACCCCAAAAACCAAGCACTGCCTTCAAGGTTTCTAAGGGCATAAATTTTTGATTTCACTCCTCACTACCTATCACTACCTATCACAGTTTTGAAGGCCATAAAATGGCAAGATGGCACAAAACCCCCCCAAATGACCCCATTTTGGAAAGTAGACACCCCAAGCTATTTGCTGAGAGGCATGTTGAGCCCATTGAATATTTTTTTTTGTCCCAAATGATTGAATAATGACAAAAAGAAAAAAAAAGAAAAAATGTACAAAAAGTTGTCACTAAATGATATATTGCTCACACATGCCATGGTTATATGTGGAATTGCACCCCAAAATACATTCTGCTGCTTCTCCTGAGTACGGGGATACCACATGTGTGGGACTTTTTGGGAGCCTAGCCGGGTACGGGGCCCCAAAAACCAAGCACCGCCTTCAGGATTTCTAAGGGAGTAAATTTTTGATTTCACTCCTCACTACCTATCACAGTTTCGAAGGCCAAAAAATGCCAAAATAGCATAAACCCCCCCCCCAAATGACCCCATTTTGGAAAGTAGACACCCCAAGCTATTTACTGAGAGGCATGTTCAGTCCATGGAATATTTTATATTTTGCCACAAGTTGCGGGAATATGACAAACTTTGTTTTTTTTGCACAAAGTTGTCACTAAATGATATATTGCTCACACATGCCATGGGCATATGTGAAATTACACCCCAAAATACATTCTGCTGCTTCTCCTGAGTACGGGGATACCACATGTGTGGGACTTTTTGGGAGCCTAGCCGCGTACGGGACCCCAAAAACCAAACACCGCCTTCAAGGTTTCTAAGGGCATAAATTTTTGATTTCACTCCTCACTACCTATCACAGTTTTGAAGGCCATAAAATGCCAAGATAGCACAAAACCCCCCAAAATGACCCAATTTTGGAAAGTAGACACCCCAAGGAAATTGCTGAGAGGCATGTTGAGCCCATTGAATATTTTTTTTTGTCCCAAGTGATTGAATAATGACAAAAAGAAAAAAAAATGTACAAAAAGTTGTCACTAAATGATATATTGCTCAAACATGCCATGGTTATATGCGGAATTGCACCCCAAAATACATTTGGCTGCTTCTCCTGAGTACGGGGATACCACATGTGTGGGACTTTTTGAGAGCCTAGCCGCGTACGGGCCCCCGAAAACCAAGCATCGCCTTTAGGATTTCTAAGGGCACAAATTTTTGATTTCACTCCTCACTACCTATCACAGTTTTGAAGGCTATAAAATGCCAAGATAGCCCAAAACCCCACAAATGACCCCATTTTGGAAAGTAGACACCCCAAGCTATTTGCCGAGAGGCATGGTGAGTATTTTACAGCTCTCATTTGTTTTTGAAAATTAAGAAAGACATATTTTTTTTTTCCTTTTTTCAATTTTTAAAACTTTGTGACAAAAAGTGAGATCTGCAAAATACTCAACATACCTCTCAGCAAATAGCTTGGGGTGTCTACTTTCCAAAATGGGGTCATTTGGGGGGGTTTTGTGCCATCTGGGCATTCCATGGCCTCCGAAACTGTGATAGGCAGTGAGGAGTGAAATCAAAAATTTACACCCATAGAAATCCTGAAGGCGGTGCTTGGTTTTCGGGGTCCTGTACGCGGCTAGGCTCCCAAAATGTCTCACACATGTGGTATCCCCGTACTCAGGAGAAGCAACAGAATGTATTTTGGGGTGCAATTCCACATATAACCATGGCATGTTTGAGCAATATATAATTTAGTGACAACTTTTTGTACATTTTTTTTTTTCTTTTTGTCATTATTCAATCACTTGGGACAAAAAAAAAATATTCAATGGGCTCAACATGCCTCTCAGCAAATAGCTTGAGGTGTCTACTTTCCAAAATGGGGTCATTTGGGGGGGTTTTGAACTGTCCTGGCATTTTATGCACAACATTAGGAAGCTTATGTCACACATCATCCACACTTCTAACCACTTGAAGACAAAGCCCTTTCTGACACTTTTTGTTTACATGAAAAAAAAAAAATTTTGCAAGAAAATTATGTTGAACCCCCAAACATTATATATATTTTTAAAGCAAAGGCCCTACATATTAAAATAGTGGGTGTTGCATTTTTTTCCACACAGTATTTGCGCAGCGATTTTTCAAACGCATTTTTTGGGGAAAAACACACTTTTTTTATTTTTAATGCACTAAAAAACACTATATTGCCCAAATGTTTGATGAAATAAAAAAGATGATCTTAGGCCGAGTACATGGATACCAAACACGACATGCTTTAAAATTGCGCACAAACGCGCAGCAGCGAGAAATTACATTCATTTTTAAAAGCATTTAAAAGCCTTTACAGGTTACCACGTTAGATTTACAGAGGAGGTCTACTGCTAAAATTACTGCCCTCGATCTGACCTTTGCGGTGATACCTCACATGCATGATGCAATTGCTGTTTACATATGATGCTAGACCGACGCTTGCGTTCGCCTTTGCGCAAGAGCAGGGGGGGACAGCGGTGCTTTTTTTTTATTTATTTTTTTTATTATTTATTTTGCTTTTTTATTCTATTTTTAAACTGTTCCTTCCATATTTTTTTTTTATCATTTTTATTGTTATCTCAGGGAATGTAAATATCTCCTATGATAGCAATAAGTAGTGACAGGTACTCTTTTTTTGAAAAAAAAATGGGGGGTTAGACCCTAGATCTTTCCTCTGCCCTCAAAGCATCTGACCACACCAAGATCGGTGTGATAAAATGCTTTCCCAATTTCCCAATGGCACTGTTTATATCCGGGGGGGGCATTCCCTCCCACTGCTTTTAAAAGCAGTCTAGAGGCTAATTATCTGCTAGAATTGCTTTTACATGAAAGCCGGCCACTGGCTGAAAAGAATGATACCAAGATGATACCTAAACCTGCAGGCATCATTCTGGTATAAACATTCAAAGTCCAGCAACATACCAGTACGTTGCTGGTCCTTGTTGGACATGTATTGTAATCTTTTTTTTCATGCAGCCTGTTGGCTGAACGAAAAAAAGAGATTGATCGGTGGGTATGCCCACCATTAGAATACCTCCCTTCATCCACCCACTTCTAATGATGGGCATATATGCCGAAGCATGGGGGCATCCTCCCGCAAAAAAGTTATGCCGCGTACACACGGTCGGACTTTTCCACGGGCAAGCCTTTGTCGAAATTTCGACTGTATGTACGCGGCATAAAAGGTTATGCCGCGTACACACGGTCAAACTTTTCCACGGGCAAGCCTCCGTCGGAATTTCGACCGTATATACGCGGCATTAGGAGCAAAATCGCTCCTCCGCCCCTGCTGCCCCCATGCTTCGGCATATATGCTCTTTTTTTTTAACTGTGGTGGTGAAATCACCTCCTACAGCACTGGAGTCACGGCTTTATGTATCGTGGGAGCAAACGCTATTGCTGTCAAGATAAATAATTCCACGCTGCAGTTGAATGGCGCACCTGAAAACAAAAAATTACATACCTGAAAAGCAAGCATGATAAAACATTGCAGAATGGAATACAGTAAAAAAAGAGCAGAACAATAGAGAGAAAATAGAGAGAGAGAGAGAGAGAACAATAAAACGACAACTATTTTTGTTTTTTTTATTTTATATTTTTTTGTGTTTTTGTTTTTTAGTTTTTTTTTTCTTTTTTACACTTTTTTTTAAAAACTTTAACAACTGTAATGGTTCGGGTCTCTCAAAATGTAATGGCATCTTGGGAGACCCTGTGTAAGTGTGTCCTAGTCTGTGAAATGCTGTACCCTATGCTAAAACTTCACTTTTGAGTGGTAGCGTTCAAAACATTCACCAAGGCAAAGACCAGGTTTGTCAGGACAGAGTGGACAATAATAACGGGTGTCACGCCTAAATCCGCGCTTGCTACAGACACAACATCTTTTTTGGGGGGTTCGTTGGGTAGGGGTACTCGGGAGGAGATGCGTATAATGCCTCTCATGCAGCCGGCATACTGCATTTGGTAGGGGATGGTGAGGTGCAGAACCGCCTGGATACAGGAGTTCTGTGACTATCTCATTCTGGAATTTTAGAAGAGTTAAAGTCCCGCCTGAAGCTCTGTATAGCACATGAGCGTTCAGCAAAGCCAATTGGAATAAGGATAGAGACACTTTTTTGTACCAGCGTCTCACCTTACGGTCAATTAGATACGGCGCCATCAACTGGTCGTTGAGGTCCACCCCTCCCATATTTTTGTTATATTCGTGGACACAGAGGGGTTTCTCCACAACACCAGTCGCCGTATGAATTTGGACTGTCGTGTCTGCATGAAGGGAGGTAAGAAGGAAAACATTCTTATTGTCCCTCCACTTCATAGCAAGCAAGTTATTACACTTTACGCAGGCTCTCTCCCCCAGCCTGAGACGGGCATCTACAAGCCGCTGGGGAAAGCCCCGGCGATTAGGTCGCACGGTGCCACATGCTCCAATCTGATGATCAAACAAGTGACTAAACAGTGGCACGCTCGTGTAATAATTGTCCACATACAAGTGGTACCCCTTTCCGAATAAGGGTGACACCAAGTTCCACACTATCTTGCCAGCGCTCCCTATGTAATCCGGCTCAACCTGACTATCTTTTCCCTCATAAACCATAAAGCTCCATACATAGCCTGTTGCCCTGTCACAGCACTTATAGAGCTTGACCCCGTATCTGGCACGCTTGCTGGGAAGGTACTGCTTGAAAGCCAAGCGGCCAGAAAGTTTAATCAGGGACTCATCAACGCAGACAGCTTGATCGGGAATAAACAAGGCTGCAAAACGTTCGTTGAAGTGGTTTATGAGGGGCCGAATTTTATAGAGCCGGTTGTATTCAGGGTCCCCACGTGGACGACAAAGTTCATTGTCGTTGAAGTGCATGAACCGCAAAATCTGCTCGTATCGTTTCCTGGGCATGGAGGCAGAGAACACAGGCATGTGGTCAATTGGGTGCGTGGACCAATAAGCACGCAATGACTGGAATTTATGTGTGCCCATGTTGAGGGAAAGGCCCAGAAAGGTCTTAAATTCAGAAACCATAATTGGTTTCCAATCTTTGGCAATGGAAGGCAACTGGGGATTAGCGGCGATGAATTGACCAGAATATAAATTACTCTGGTCCACAATAGATCTATAGAGATCTTCCGTGAAAAACAGCGAATAAAAATCGATTGGCATAAAATCAGCTGTTTCCACCTGAATACCGGGTTGGGCAGTGAATGTGGGAAGTATGGGTTCGGCAGAAGTGGTGGGGACCCAATCAGGATAGGCGAATTCTGCAGGAAGAGCACTATGGGTACGACGGGCCTGCCTTTGTCTTCTTATTGGTGGCAGCGGGACACTTCTTGTGCTTGCCACCTCGCCAGCTTGAACTGCACTTATGGGACTCGCCACGTCACCAAGTGATACTGCAGTGCTGGATGTACGCCCAGGCTGTACTAGGCCGCTGGTGCTTGCCAATTCACCAGAAGGAATAGCGGCGCTAGTACTACTCTGCTCCATGATACGAGAGCCCTGCGGTTCTTGCTCCTCAACAACCTCAGAAGATCGGGATCGGGTACGCCTGACCTTAGCAGGGACCTCAACTTGGTCGTCAGAGCTATCTGACGTGGGGCCGCTGACGTCACTGTCTTCTACGGGAAGATATTCTAAGCCTGAATCTGACAGATACGTGACCTCCTCTTCACTATCTGTCATGCTCAGAATCTCGTAGGCCTCTTTACTAGTGTACCTTCGACTTGCCATTTTGGGCTCTAAATTTAGGGGTACACTAGTAAGATTCACAGGAAAAAAAGCACCTGACTGTCGTCAGCAAATATATCAAACGCTACAAAAAAAACTGTTAGCGGTCGCAGGGATCAGGACTGTCTCTGCGAACGCTGCAGTTATGTGTTTTGTGTTTGGTAAGTGACAGTGATCGATCGATACTGCACTTGGGTGGGCTGGGCTGGGCTGGGCTGGGCGGAGGGGCTAAACGCAGGTGCTAGCAGGTATCTTGGCTGATCCCGCTAACACTGCGTTTTTGGGAACCCTAAACCGCTGGGGACGCTAGTATAGATCTGATCAGATACTATACCACTAAGGGAGGTGTATGCTTTGCGCGTGGGTGTTAGCGTTACTGGCACTAACCTAACGCTGCCTGGGGCGACGCAGACCCTCTCTGGCACTAAAACCTAATTGATCTCACCCGCCGGGCGATCAGGGGGTTAAACCTTTATTGGGTTATATACGGCGGGTGCCCTGATGCTATAAAAAGCAAACTAACCAACCAGCGTCACCCGTAACCTTTATATGGTGATCACTGGTGAAAGGGTTAACTAGGGGCAATCAGGGGGTTAAAACCTTTATTAGGTTAAATATGGGGGTACCCGACGCTATATAAAAACCTGACGGGTTACCTAAATAACTAAATAACTAACTGGGTAACCAGTGTCACCAGTGACGCTTATACGGTGATCACTGGTGAAAGGGTTAACTCTAGGGGCAATCAGGGGGTTAAAATAATATATGGGGGTACCTGATGCTCTAAAAACCTGCGGCGAAACTAAAAATAAATAACTGGCTATCTAGGGCACCACCGGCACTAAATACAGCAATCGAAAATACGATCGCTTAGTGACGCTGGCGTTAGGGGGTGAAAGGGTTACCTGGGGCGATCAAGGGGTTAAACCTTTATTAGGGGGGGTTAGGGGGCTACCCTGGACCTAAAGGGGCCTAATCCTAACTGTCCTGCAACTTTTTACTATCACAGATGACACTAAATGCAGTGATCTGTAAAATAAATGATCACTGCAATCAGTGACACTGTGATTGGGGGCTGGGGGGTGACCTGGGGGGTGATCTGGGGGTGACTGGGGGGTGAAATGTGTGCCTATGTGTACCTATGTGTCAGTGGACTGTTGGTGCACTAACCTGCTTCTTCTCTCCTCGGCGCCGGAATCGAAAAGACCGCCGCGAGGGAGATGACATCACTTCCTCCTGCCTGTGTTTACATCACATGGCGGAGGAAGCATTTTCATTCGCCGGGAGCGATCGCGAGGGGGTGGCCGAAATCGAATGGTCACCCTCTCATCTCTGATCGCTCCCCAACGATAAATGGCCGCTCACTGTATAGGAGGGGGGTCCGATCGGACCCCCCAACTGTACAAAGGCGATCACGTATGCTCTACGTGATTGTGCCTGTCGGTGCCATTCTGCCGACGTACTGTATATATACAGTGAGCGGTCGTTAAGTGGTTAAGACACTCACTCCTGCTATCTCCCGGAACTTGGGTGCTGGCTGGAATGGAGCCCTCCTAACGCCAAGCATGCCAGAGAAAAGAACAAGACAACCACACGTTGCCTGTTTCTGAGTGATTTCTGCAAAAATCTTGAGTCACCGATCTAGGCATTGTATTCATAATTGTTCATAAATGCAGATTTTTATGGAGATGGATATAGTCATAAACATATTTTTGTATCTATATAAAAACGATTTTGTAATGTTTGTGAATAAATATATTTTTTTACATATATAATTTTCCTTTTTTTTCTTTTTTTGTTGCCTTAAAAATCCCAAAACAACAGAGGTTTTTTTTCACCACCACACGTAAATACAATACAAATCAACATTTATTTCATTGATAACCACAGCTACAATCCTCATCTAGAGACCAACTGAATTTCACTGCAAGGCTTAGTTGTAGAGGTATGGTTTGTCAAAAGGGAGGTTCACTACGGCCTATGTCCTCTAATGTGCAGAGGTGAAAGCCAACACTTATTTTACCTTCGGGCCTGTGTTCTGGATGGAGCCTCTGCTTCTCCTGTGGAAGTTTGACTGTCAGTAATAGAGCCCCACACCATAAAAAGTCCAACACTCCTTTATTCTTCTTGACAAGTGAACAGCATCAGTTGAACTTTTGAATAAACAGACAGGGTGTGGATACGAGTAGGTCCAGGCACAATGAACTCTCCTATTCCTTCTAGTGCAAATAGGCTTGGCGCACGGTCTCTGCCACCGACCGTGAGATTGGTCGCTGCCACTGACCGGGTAAACTGTTGAGGCCCCTGCCACAGGCCTGAGAGCAGGTCTCTGCCACCAACCTGAGTTGATTAGATGGACCGCTGCCACCGGCCATAGAACATGAACAACCTTCCCTGATGAATTGGCCCCTGTTCGGGAAAGACATCCATCCGGACGGTCTCCAGAGGTCCACCCGGCACTGGCAATATGCTGTACCAGCTCTTCGGGAGGATCACCTCTCTGGTCCCTTACGCCCTGGATTCAGGCGCCCAACACCCGGGGCACCTTAGGACGATCCCTCCCTCGCGGGACCCAGTGGAAGGTACTGGGCCCCATACCTCCGGTTGAGTACCTCACCCCAGACCGAAGGTGTCTGGGATGGAACACGAACTCCACGTGTACAGGCCAAGGGCGTCTGCACACCGATCACGGACAGCAGCCCTCAGGCTAAAGGTGCCTGGGACTCGGACCTCGTGGTAAAGATGTCTGCCCCCTTTATACCCTCTCCCAGCAAGCCCAGCGGGTTCCCCGCCCCGCCGTTCAGCTGCTGCGAGAGGTCACAAAGGGTACGGCACTGCAGTGATGGTTCAACCCCGGCCCAAAGCGACAGCGCCACCTACCGAGCCGCAGGGAACTGAACACCACTGATGTCCTCACACGAATAGAACACAGCCCTACTCTACCAATTAGTGCATCTGGGTCATACTACCACCCAGATGCTGCCCCTAAATAGTACATACCCGCTACACGTATACATACAAGTATATTTGTAGGAGCCCAACATTTCTCCTGCAATCCACTGATTGCAGGTGCAAATTTTTGCATGATCCTGCAATTAATTAATAAATGCTCTTTTTCCTGCAAAAATATGTGCATTTACTATTTTTTTCATAGAGGTGAACTTAACCTTTACTGCTGACTGAGAGACTATTTGTGTATAATCATAAAATATGTGACTCACCTAAATAAGTGCAACTCGAGCATTGAGTGTGTCTGCATTTATACATTTCTGAATAATAATAATCAGCGCACTAGGGAATGTAAATGGAGAAGAAAAATTCCCAGCAGTTGAAAAAACACTCGCAGGTCAAGATGATTCACAACAACCAGTGCTTAAAATCAGTCAATATGATCCTCTTGAAATAAAATGCACATTAAATGCCAAAATAAAAGTCTATTTATATATTTTTAAATATATATATATATATATATGTACCTGTATATATATTAAAAATGTCCTCCTTATATTATCACCAGTTAGTTTGAGGTCATGTTCCCTCATTCTTGATTTTGGTTTCATATTCAAAAAACTGCCCTCCTGAACCTTATTCAACCAGTTGATGTATTTAAAGGTTTTAATCATGTCTCCTCTTTCCCCTCTTTCCTCCAGACTGTACATATTAAGTTCCTGAAGTTGCTTTTGATATGTTTTATTTTTTGTTACCCGTCTCTGGACTCATTCTATCTTATCAAAATCTTTTTGTAAGTAAGGTCTCCAGAACTGGACACATTAATCTAAATGAGGTCTCACTAAAGATCTATATAGGGTAATTAAGACCTCCTTTCTAGGGATGAGCTTTGAGTTCGAGTCGAACTCATGTTCGACTCGAACATCGGCTGTTGTCGAATGTCGAACATTATGGGCCGTTCGCGACAAATTAGAGTGGTGCGTCACGGCCCATAATTCACTGCGGCATCGCAGTGCATTGCTGGCTGATGATTGGCCAAGCATGCACTATGACTCGCATGCTTTGGCCAATCACAGCGCGGTAAGAACGGAGAGCCATAATTGGCCAAAGCCAGGGTGGCTTTGGCCAATTATGTCTCAGGGGGTTTAGTACACGCCCCACACTATATAAGGCCGCCTGTGTGGCGGCCTTGTGTAGTGTGTTGCGGCGGCAGTTAAAGAAAGATGGAGAGGGAGAGAGAGATAGTGTCTCAATCTCATTTGAGTTAGATAGAGCAGGCAGGCGAGTCAGTAAGCTGCAGTTACAGTGTGTAGAGGATATATATGCATCCTAGGTGTTGTATATATATACACTGTATTCAGTTTAGCTATATCCGTTCCTGTTATTCTCTTCATAATATACTGACAGGCAGGCAGGTGATAGTGCTAGCTGCAGTATTTTCATTTAGTGTACTGTGTCCTTTGCACAGTGTGCACCTAAAGCTACAAGAATACAATTGCTGGTGTTCTTATACTAATACAGGCAGGGAGCTGCAGTATTTTCATTTAGTGTACTGTGTCCTTTGCACAGTGTGCACCTAAAGCTACCTGAATACAATTGCTGGTGTTCTCATACAAATAAAGGCAGGGAGCTGCAGTATTTTCATTTAGTGTACTGTGTCCTTTGCACAGTGTGCACCTAAAGCTACCTGAATACAATTGCTGGTGTTCTCATACAAATACAGGCAGGGAGCTGCAGTATTTTCATTTAGTGTACTGTGTCATTTGCACAGTGTGCACCTAAAGCTACCTGAATACAATTGTTGGTGTTCTCATACAAATACAGGCAGGGAGCTGCAGTATTTTAATTTAGTGTACTGTGTCCTTTGCACAGTGTGCACCTAAAGCTACCTGAATACAATTGCTGGTGTTCTCATACAAATACAGGCAGGGAGCTGCAGTATTTTCATTTAGTGTACTGTGTCCTTTGCACAGTGTACACCTAAAGCTACCGGAATACATTTGCTGGTGTTCTCATACTAATACAGGAATGGGAGCTGCAGTATTTTCATTTAGTGTACTGTGTCCTTTGCACAGTGTGCACCTAAAGCTACTTGAATACAGTTGCTGTGTTCTCATACAAATACAGGCAGGGAGCTGCAGTATTTTCATTTAGCACTTGATTCTGCTAGCTGCAGTGTAATCAGTATAAATATATGCATCCCAGCTTTGTGCAGCTACATCTCCCTGCAGGCATTAGTATGTCTGGAAGGACAACAAGGAGAGGCAGACAGTCACGAGCCAATAAAAGAGGGCAAGCAGGCTCTGTGTCCAGCGGCAACAGTGCTGATCGTGGACACAGTGCATCCTCATCAGCACGTGGCCGTGGAACGCGCGTGTCCTTTTTTTCGGCAGCTGGCCGCGTTGAGCCGCAACATGTCGAAGACTTGGTAGAGTGGATGACCAAGCCGTCCTCAACCTCCTCATCCTCTCTCACCCAGGCTCAGGGTACTTTGTCTGGCAAATCAGCTGCCAAAGCGGTCTCTTCCCACGGCTCAATGGCATCAGTCACTCCTTCCCTAGCCCCACCATGTCCTCCTGAGGAGTCCCCCAAACTGTTTGACCACAGTGTTGGGTACATGCTGCAGGAGGATGCACAGCGTTTTGAGGACTCTGATGATGGTACCCAGCTAGAGGAAAGCAGTAACGTGAGCCCAGAAAGAGGGGGTGCCCAAGAAGGACAGCAATCTGGCAGTCATGTTCCCCCAGCTGCAGCATACTGCCAGGTTTGCTACAGTGAGGAGGGAGGGGATGATGAGGTCACTGACTCTACGTGGGTGCCTGATAGGTGAGAGGAGGAGGAGGAGGCACATCTCCAACGAGGCAGGATGCCCTCCAGGGGCCATCTTAAGGGCAGCACACCAACAGCATCACACCGCAGAGCTCCGCATGTGCAGGGCGCTTCTGTCTCTGCGCGTTATTCCAAAAGTTCTTTGGTGTGGGCCTTTTTTGAGATGAGTGCATCAGATCGCAGCGCTGCTATTTGCAACATATGTCTCAGGCGCATCTCGCGTGGCCAAAACATCACCCACTTGGGCACCACATGCTTGATCAGACATATGTCAACCTGCCATGCAGTTCGTTGGCAAGCACACCTAAAAGACCCACACCAAAGAACAAAGCGGACCTCTCCTTGCTCCTCCTTTAGCTGGGATGATCTCCAACCCCACTATACCTTCAGTCCTCTCTGAAACCTGCACTGAGAGGAATGAAGGTGTAGAATTAGGGGTGTCACAGCCAAGTACTTGCGGGCAATCTGCTATCGGTACACCAACGTCAGATTGTAGCAGGCAAATTTCCCTGCCCCGGCTGCTGCACCGCCAGAAGTAGTTCGCTCCCAGCCATCCACATGCCCAGTGGTTGAATGCTAGCTTGGCTAAATTGCTAGCACTTCAACTGCTGCCTTTCAGTTGGTAGACTCTGCCCCCTTCCGTGAGTTTGTGAAATGAGCGGTTCCTCAGTGGCAAGTTCCCAAACGCTACTTTTTCTCATGGAAGGCGATTCCGGCTCTCTACCGGCATGTGGAAGATAATGTCTTGGCCTCGCTGGACAGGGCGGTCAGCGGTAAGGTGCATATTACCGCTGACTCGTGGTCCATCAGGCATGGACAGGGACGTTACCTATCTTTCACGGTGCATTGGGTGACTCTGCTGGCAGCTGAGATGGATGCAGGACAAGGTGCAGTAGTGTTGGAGGTTGTTCCGACACCACACCTCCAAAATGCTACTACTGGTTATTCTGACACACCTCTCTCCTCCACCCCCTCCTCTTCTTCTTCCTCCATGGCCTCTTCCTGTGCATTGTCCTCGGAACCAGCGGTGCTCTGTAGGCGTTCAAGGGGCTACGCAAGTACGCAGGCAAAAAGATGCCATGCAGTGCTTGAGCTGGTGTGCTTGGGGGACAGGAGCCACACTGGGGCAGAGATTCTGTCAGCTCTGCAGGAGCAGGCTCAGAGGTGGTTGACGCCATGCCAGCTTAAGCCAGGAATGGTGGTTTGTGACAATGGCACCAACCTCCTCTCCGCCCTCCGACAGGGACAACTGACCCATTTGCCCTGTTTGGCTCACGTCCTTAACTTGGTGGTGCAGCGGTTTTTGGGCAGGTACCCGGGCTTACAGGATGTCCTGAGGCAGGCCAGGAAACTCTGTGTGCATTTCCGCCGGTCATATAATGCCAGTGATCGGCTGGCTGACCTCCAAAAGGAATACAACCTGCCCAAGAACCGCCTAATCTGTGACATGCCAACCAGGTGAAACTCAACATTGGCCATGCTGCAGCGTCTGCACACGCAGCAGAGGGCCATCAATGAGTATCTGTGGCAATATGATCAGGGATGCATGCACTGTCCTGGCACCATTTAAGTAGGCCGCGAGGATGGTGAGCAGTGACAGTGCATGCATCAGTGACACTGTCCCTCTTGTCCACCTGTTGGAGCACACGCTGCGCGGAATAATGGACAGGGCACTTGAGGCAGAACAGAGGGAGGAAGAGGAGGACTTTCTCACCTCTCAAGGCCCCCTTTATTCAGACATTGTTCCTGCTGGCCCGCCAATCCCACAGGAAGAGGATGAGGAGGAGGATTGTTTCAGCATGGAGGTTGAGCCTAGCCCTTATCTTGCTGTCGCAGATGGAGCAGAGGATGAAACTTATTCGGGAGGCCTTGCAGAAAGGTCTGTACAACACGTTCCCAGAGACTGGGAGGTTACAAAATCCTGGTCCTAGACAACGTGTTGTTGAGGCTTCGGTCAGTCAAAGAAGGAGCGGTGGAGAAGGTGGCCGTCTGACCGATGCGTTCAGACAATTTTTTAGTCCGCAGCCCCAAGGTATGATCAGTTCCAGCAACCATCGCCAGCATCTGTTTTACATGGTGCAGGAATACCTAGGGGCAAGATCAAACTTGGACACCTTTCCCACCGAAAATCCTCTGGGTTACTGGGTCTTGAGGATGGATAACTGGCCAGAGCTTGCACAGTATGCAATTGAGCTACTGGCCTGTCCTGCATCCAGCGTTCTTTCGGAACGCACATTCAGTGCTGCTGGAGCAGGGTGTGCCTGTCCACCGAATCGGTCGATCGCCTGACCTTCATAAAAATGAATCAGTCTTGGATCACCAGCTACCAAGCACCTGATGCTACCGAATATTTTTTTTTTGAATGGGAGATCCCTTCAAAACTGCCTATTGTCATGGATATGCAGTAGTGTTTGTCTGTGTCTTTACTGTGGGGGCAAAGGTCATTTTCGTGACACTTGCTCTCTTTGTCCAGAAAAACGTCCGGGTCCACTTCATCTGGAAAGTGGAGTATTGGACCCAGAAATATCACCTTCCCCTTCTCGTCTTCTGCTTTCTGTGTTCCTTCATGTTGGTGCTTAGGGATGAGCTTCGTGTTCGAGTCGAACATACGTTCGACTCGAACATCGGCTGTTCGATCGTTCGACGAAGATCGAACGATTTGGGCCGTTCGCGCCAAATTCGAGTGACGCGAACGGCCCACAATGCACTACGCCATCGCAGTGTCATCCAGGCGCTGTGATTGGCCAAGCATGCACTGTGACCCCGCATGCTTGGCCAATCACAGCGCCGGCAGCGAGGAGAGCAATGATTGGCCACAGGCAGGATGCCTGTGGCCAATTATTGCTGAGGGTGTTTAGTACACGCCCCACACTATAAAAGGCCGCCAGCACGGCAGCCTAGTGTAGTGTGTTCCGGAGCAGGGATAGAGCAGCATAGGCAGGGACAGTGACTGTTATTTCTTTCTTGCTTAACCTGGATTCCTTTAGTTTAGGGAAAGAGAAGGATAGGTAGGGAGAGTGTCAGTGTGTTTTGTGCTTGTGCTATAGTGTGCTTAAAAAAAACATTTATTCTAGGGACAGAAAACTGTAGGTAGGGACAGTGTCAGTTTCTTTCACTCTGCAAGTCCTTGTTTCCAGGGACCTGGAAGGACAGTGAGTGAATTGTCCTTGTGCTATATTGTGCTTAAAAAAACATTTATTCTAGGGACAGAAAACTGTAGGTAGGGAGAGTGTCAGTTTCTTTTACTCTGCAAGTCCTTGTTTCCAGGGACCTGTAAGGACAGTGAGTGAATTGTCCTTGTGCTATATTGTGATTAAAAAAAACATTTTTTCTAGGGACAGAAAACTGTAGGTAGGGAGAGTGTTTTTTTTCTTTCACTCTGCAAGTCCTTGTTTCCAGGGACCTGGAAGGACAGTGAGTGAATTGTCCTTGTGCTATATTGTGCTTAAAAAAAACATTTATTCTAGGGACAGAAAACTGTAGGTAGGGAGAGTGTCAGTTTATTTCACTCTGCAAGTCCTTGTTTCCAGGGACCTGTAAGGACAGTGAGTGAATTGTCCTTGTGCTATATTGTGATTAAAAAAAACATTTTTTCTAGGGACAGAAAACTGTAGGTAGGGAGAGTGTTTTTTTTCTTTCACTCTGCAAGTCCTTGTTTCCAGGGACCTGTAAGGACAGTGAGTGAATTGTCCTTGTGCTATATTGTGCTTAAAAAAAACATTTATTCTAGGGACAGAAAACTGTAGGTAGGGAGAGTGTCAGTTTATTTCACTCTGCAAGTCCTTGTTTCCAGGGACCTGTAAGGACAGTGAGTGAATTGTCCTTGTGCTATATTGTGATTAAAAAAAACATTTTTTCTAGGGACAGAAAACTGTAGGTAGGGAGAGTGTTTTTTTTCTTTCACTCTGCAAGTCCTTGTTTCCAGGGACCTGTAAGGACAGTGAGTGAATTGTCCTTGTGCTATATTGTGCTTAAAAAAAACATTTATTCTAGGGACAGAAAACTGTAGGTAGGGAGAGTGTCAGTTTATTTCACTCTGCAAGTCCTTGTTTCCAGGGACCTGTAAGGACAGTGAGTGAATTGTCCTTGTGCTATATTGTGATTAAAAAAAACATTTTTTCTAGGGACAGAAAACTGTAGGTAGGGAGAGTGTTTTTTTTCTTTCACTCTGCAAGTCCTTGTTTCCAGGGACCTGTAAGGACAGTGAGTGAATTGTCCTTGTGCTATATTGTGCTTAAAAAAAACATTTATTCTAGGGACAGAAAACTGTAGGTAGGGAGAGTGTCAGTTTATTTCACTCTGCAAGTCCTTGTTTCCAGGGACCTGTAAGGACAGTGAGTGAATTGTCCTTGTGCTATATTGTGCTTAAAAAAAACATTTATTCTAGGGACAGAAAACTGTAGGTAGGGAGAGTGTCAGTTTATTTCACTCTGCAAGTCCTTGTTTCCAGGGACCTGTAAGGACAGTGAGTGAATTGTCCTTGTGCTATATTGTGATTAAAAAAAACATTTTTTCTAGGGACAGAAAACTGTAGGTAGGGAGAGTGTTTTTTTTCTTTCACTCTGCAAGTCCTTGTTTCCAGGGACCTGGAAGGACAGTGAGTGAATTGTCCTTGTGCTATATTGTGCTTAAAAAAAACATTTATTCTAGGGACAGAAAACTGTAGGTAGGGAGAGTGTCAGTTTATTTCACTCTGCAAGTCCTTGTTTCCAGGGACCTGTAAGGACAGTGAGTGAATTGTTCTTGTGCTATATTGTGATTAAAAAAAACATTTTTTCTAGGGACAGAAAACTGTAGGTAGGGAGAGTGTTTTTTTTTCTTTCACTCTGCAAGTCCTTGTTTCCAGGGACCTGTAAGGACAGTGAGTGAATTGTCCTTGTGCTATATTGTGCTTAAAAAAAACATTTATTCTAGGGACAGAAAACTGTAGGTAGGGAGAGTGTCAGTTTATTTCACTCTGCAAGTCCTTGTTTCCAGGGACCTGTAAGGACAGTGAGTGAATTGTCCTTGTGCTATATTGTGATTAAAAAAAACATTTTTTCTAGGGACAGAAAACTGTAGGTAGGGAGAGTGTTTTTTTTCTTTCACTCTGCAAGTCCTTGTTTCCAGGGACCTGGAAGGACAGTGAGTGAATTCTCCTTGTGCTATATTGTGCTTAAAAAAAACATTTATTCTAGGGACAGAAAACTGTAGGTAGGGAGAGTGTCAGTTTATTTCACTCTGCAAGTCCTTGTTTCCAGGGACCTGTAAGGACAGTGAGTGAATTGTCCTTGTGCTATATTGTGATTAAAAAAAACATTTTTTCTAGGGACAGAAAACTGTAGGTAGGGAGAGTGTGTTTTTTCTTTCACTCTGCAAGTCCTTGTTTCCAGGGACCTGGAAGGACAGTGAGTGAATTCTCCTTGTGCTATATTGTGCTTAAAAAAAACATTAATTCTAGGGACAGAAAACTGTAGGTAGGGAGAGTGTCAGTTTATTTCACTCTGCAAGTCCTTGTTTCCAGGGACCTGTAAGGACAGTGAGTGAATTGTCCTTGTGCTATATTGTGCTTAAAAAAACATTTATTCTAGGGACAGAAAACTGTAGGTAGGGAGAGTGTTTATTTTCTTTCACTCTGCAAGTCCTTGTTTCCAGGGACCTGTAAGGACAGTGAGTGAATTGTCCTTGTGCTATATTGTGATTAAAAAAAAACATTTTTTCTAGGGACAGAAAACTGTAGGTAGGGAGAGTGTTTTTTTCTTTCACTCTGCAAGTCCTTGTTTCCAGGGACCTGTAAGGACAGTGAGTGAATTGTCCTTGTGCTATATTGTGCTTAAAAAAAACATTTATTCTAGGGACAGAAAACTGTAGGTAGGGAGAGTGTCAGTTTCTTTCACTGTGAAAGTCCTTGTTTCAAGGGACAGAGAAGGACACCTGAAGGTAGCCCTTATTGCTTTTTTCCCATCTCCCTGCAGGCCATCTATTAGAATGTCTGGAAGGCAAACAAGGAGAGGCAGACAGTCAGGAGGCAATAAAAGAGGGCAAGCAGGCTCTGTGTCTGGGGGCAACAGTGCTGGTCGTGGACGCGGTGCATTGTCATCAGCACATGGCCATGGGACACGCTTGTCCTTCTTTTCGGCAGCTGGACATGTTGAGCCACATCATGCCGAAGACTTGGTAGAGTGGATGACCAAGCCCTCCTCCTCCTCATCCTCTCTCACCCAGGCTCAGGGTACTGGAAAAGCAGCTGCCAAAGCGTCCTCTTCCCTGGTATCAATGTCAGACTCATCATCAGTCACTCCTTCCCTAGACCCACCATGTCCTCCTCCTGAGGAGTCCCCCGAACTGTTTCAGCACAGTGTTGGGTACATGCTCCAGGAGGATGCCCAGCGTTTCGAAGGGTCTGATGATGAAACCCAGCTAGAGGAAGGCAGTAGCGTGAGAGCAGACAGAGGGGATGCTCAAGAAGGACACCAATCTGGCAGTCATGTTCCAGCAGCTGCAGCATACTGCCAGATTGCCTCCGGTGATGAGGAGGGAGGTGATGATGAGGTCACTGACTCCACGTGGGTGCCTAATAGGAGAGAGGAGGAGGAGGAGGATGAGGAGGAGGCACATCTCCAACGAGGCAGGATGCCCTTTGGTGGCCAGCGTAAGGGCAGTACACCGACGGAATCACACCGCAGAGCTCCGCCTGTGCAGGGCGCTGCCTCTGCCCGTCATTCAAAAAGTTCTTTGGTGTGGGCCTTTTTTGAGGCTAGTGCATCAGATCGCACAGCTGCTGTTTGCAACATATGTCTCAAGCGTATATCGCGTGGCCAAAACATCAGCCGCTTGGGTACCACATGCCTGACCAGACATATGTTGACCTGCCATGCAGCTCGTTGGCAAGCCTACCTCAAAGACCCACACCAAAGAACAAAGCGGACCTCTCCTTGCACCGCATCAGCTGGGATCTCCAACCCCACTATAACTTCAGTCCTCTCTGAAACATGCTCTGAGAGGAATGAAGGTGTAGAATTAGGTGTGTCACAGCCAAGTACTTGCGCCCACTCTGCTAGCAGTACACCGACGTCCGATTCTAGCAGGCAAATTTCCCTGCCCCAGCTGCTGGACCGTCGAAAGAAGTTCACTCCCAGCCATCCACATGCCCAGCGGTTGAATGCTAGCTTGGCTAAATTGCTAGCGCTTCAACTGCTGCCTTTTCAGTTGGTAGACTCGGCCCCCTTCCGTGAGTTTGTGCAATGTGCGGTTCCTCAGTGGCAGGTTTCCAAACGCCACTTTTTCTCACGGAAGGCTATTCCGGCTCTCTACCGGCATGTGGAAGGCAATGTCTTGGCCTCGCTGGACAGGGCGGTCAGCGGTAAGGTGCATATTACCGCTGACTCATGGTCCAGCAGGCATGGACAGGGACGTTACCTTTCTTTCACGGCCCATTGGGTCACTCTTTTGGCAGCTGGGAAGGATGCAGGACAAGGTGCAGTAGTGTTGGAGGTTGTCCCACCGCCACGCCTCCAAAATGCTACTACTGGTTGTGACACACCTCTCTCCTCCACCCCCTCCTCTTCTTCTTCCTCCATGGCCTCTTCCTGTGGTTTGTCCTATGAACCAGCGGTGCTCCGTAGCCGTTCACGGGGCTACGCAAGTACGCAGGCAAAAAGATGCCATGCCGTGCTTGCGCTGGTGTGTTTGGGGGACAGAAGCCACACTGGGGCAGAGGTCCTGTCTGCTCTGCAGGGCCAGGCCGAGAGGTGGTTGACGCCACGCCAGCTTAAGCCAGGAATGGTGGTTTGCGACAATGGCACCAACCTCCTCTCCGCCCTCCGACAGGGACAACTGACCCATGTGCCCTGTGTGGCTCACGTCCTTAACCTGGTGGTGCAGCGGTTCTTGGGCAGGTACCCGGGCTTACAGGATGTCCTGAGGCAGGCCAGGAAAGTCTGTGTGCATTTCCGCAGATCTTATAATGCCAGTGCTCGCCTGGCTGAGCTGCAAAAGGAGTTGAACCTGCCCAAGAACCGCCTTATATGTGACATGCCCACCAGGTGGAACTCAACGTTGGCCATGCTGCAGCGGCTGCACACGCAGCAGAGGGCCATCAATGAGTACCTGTGCGACTACGGCACCAGGACAGGGTCAGGAGAGCTTGGTTTTTTTTCTCCACGCCAGTGGGGCATGATCAGGGATGCATGCACTGTCCTGGCACCATTTGAGGAGGCCACGAGGATGGTGAGCAGTGACAGTGCATGCATCAGTGACACTGTACCTCTTGTCCACCTGTTGGAGCACACGCTGCGTGGAATAATGGACAGGGCACTTGAGGCAGAACAGAGGCAGGAAGAGGAGGACTTCCTTGCCTCTCAAGGCCCCCTTTACCCAGACAGTGTTCCTTCTGTCCCACCCATCGCACAGGAAGAGGAGGAGGAGGAGGAGGAGGATTGTGTCAGCATGGAGGTGGAGGCTGGCACTCAGCATCATCAGCAGCAGTCTTTTAGGGATGATTTACAGTCCCAAGAAACCAGTGGACTTGTACGTGGCTGGGAGGAGGTGGCTGCGGATCATGTCGTCCTTAGTGACCCAGAGGACTCCGGAGCGAATGCCTCAGCAAACCTACGCTGCATGGCCTCCCTGATCCTGCAAAGTCTGCGGAAGGATCCTCGTATTCTTCGGATCAAGGAGAGGGACCATTACTGGCTGGCCACTCTCCTTGATCCACGGTACAAGGGTAAGGTTGCGGACCTTATGTTACCGTCGCAGAGGGAGCAGAGGATGAGACAACTCCGGGAGGCCTTGCAGAAAGGTCTGTGCAACGCGTTCCCAGAGACTGGGAGGTTACAAACTCCTGGTCCTGGACAACGAGTTGCTGAGGCTTCGGCCAGTCAAAGAAGGAGCGGTGGGGAAGGTGGCCGTCTGACCGATGCGTTCAGACAATTCTTTAGTCCGCAGCCCCAAAGTATGATCGGTTCCAGCAACCATCGCCAGCGTCTGATAAACATGGTGCAGGAATATCTAGGGGCAAGGTCAGACTTGGACACCTTCCCCACCGAAAATCCTCTGGCTTACTGGGTCTTGAGGATGGATCACTGGCCAGAGCTTGCACAGTATGCAATTGAGCTACTGGCCTGTCCTGCATCCAGCGTTCTTTCGGAACGCACATTCAGTGCTGCTGGAGGATTTGTCACGGATCACAGGGTGCGCCTGTCCACCGACTCGGTTGATCGACTGACTTTCATCAAGATGAACCAGTCTTGGATCACCACCAGCTACCACACACCTGATGCTGATATAACAGACTAATTGATTTTAACATGTCACATCCCTTCAAGACTGATGCTGATGCTGAGTGCCTGTGCTGTTATGTTGACTGGCTATCCTCCTCCTCCGAGTCCTCAATGATACGATTGATGATGATAGCTTGGAAGATCATTTTTGTTTATGGGTGCCGCCACCAGTGGCTAAGGCCCAATTTTTCAGCCCCTGTTTTACAGGGGCGTGTAATTACAATTTTTTTAGCAATAATTTGCCATAGGGCTCATTGCTGTGCTCCAAGTACAGTATCTGTGAGGGGTTGGAGTGTTGTGGCACCAGTGCCTAAGGCCCAATTTTTCAGCCCCTGTTTAACAGGGGCGTGTCATTACAATTTTTGAAGCAATACTTTGCAACAGGGCTCATTGCTGTGCTCCAAGTACAGTATCTGTGAGGGGTTGTAGTGTTGTGCCACCAGTGCCTAAGGCCCAATTTTTCAGCCCCTGTTCAACAGGGGCATGCAATTACAATTCTTGATCTAATAATTCACAGCAGGGTCCATTGCTGCACCCACCAAGAGTAACTCTGAGGGCTTACAGTCTTGTGGCAACGCCACCACCACCACCACCACGAAAGGCCCAATTTTTCAGCCCCTGTTCAAAAGGGGCATGTAATTACAATTCTTGATCTAATAATTCACAGCAGGGCCCATTGCTGCACCCACCAAGAGTAACTGTCAGGGCTTACAGTGTTGTGGCACCAGCACCACCATCAAAGCCCCAATTTTTACTACCACTGTTCAACAATTATATGTAATTAAAATTCCTGATATAATAGTTGACAGCAGGGCGTTCCAGCACCAACCAAGAGTAACTGAGTGCTTACAGTGTTGTGCCAACACCAACAACTAAGGGGCCTATTTCTGCAGAGCATATACGGCAGGTCCCTACTTTCAAACATCCAACTTACAAACGACTCCTACTTGCAAACGAAAGAAGACAACAGGAAGTGAGAGGAAATCTACCCCTAGAAAGGAAAATTCTCTCCTGTAAGAATAAATATGGGAGAAAGGGGTCTCATCTGTACTGATGCTTTATCAGCAATCCTTGTTTCAAGAAAAACACCACATTTCAAAAACAGTTGTCATTGGGACGGAAAGTGAGGTGAAATGTTCTGAACAGGGGCACAGACAGCAAAACAAATGTTACAGGGGTGATAACCCTTACCTATGTTTCCCAAAAAGTTTAAAAATAGATTTTTGGGCTGGAGCTACACTTCAACAATGTACCTGTTCAAAATTACAAACAGATTCTACATAAGAACAAACCTACAGTCCCTGTCTTGTATGCACCGCCTGTATACGGCTGTTCAGAGTATATAGGGCCTTTTTTATTTTATGTGCGGGGTTCCCCTTAATATCCATACAAGACCCAAAGGGGCTGGTAATGGGCTGGGGTAGGGGGGGGGTCATGGGGTAGCTATGCCATTTTTCTTAAAGAATTTCATCCATATTACCGGGACCAGACATTACATTAAAGCCGCAAGCAGTTTTAAATGGCTTTTTTTTCCTTTAGAAGTGTCATTTTGTGCAGGGACAGTTCTAAACACGGGAAACACGTGGCACTTCACAGGCATACTTTAGACACCCCCCAGGTACGATATTTAAAGGAATATTTGACTTTTTTTTTTTCACTTTATGCATCATTAAAATGACTGCTCCCGAAAAACGACCGTTTTTAAAACTTCTTTTTGCATTGATACATGTCCCCTGGTGCAGAACCCGGGTTCCCAAACCCTTTTTAGGACAATAACATGCATAATAGTTGTTATAATTAGCACTTTAGAATTCGAACGTTCGCATCCATTGTATTTAATAGGGTTCTAATGTTCGTTCGAACTTTCGGTCCGTTCGCGGGTTCTGGTGCGAACCGAACCCGGGGGTGTTCGGCTCATCACTATTGGTGCTTCTTCTCATTCGGTCTCAGCATATCTGGATTCCGGAGCCGCTGGTAATTTCATGGACTGGGAAATCGCATCGTCCATGAGACTTACTCTTTTGCCCCTCACCACGCCATTGGTGGTCTTGGCGATTGATGGTACTGTTCTCCCAGGGGTACCTATCCGCTTCCAGACCCTCCCTGTTAAGATGTCGGTAGGGACACTCCACCAGGAGTGGATATCCTTCCTTATCTTACCCAAGGCCTCAACGCCTATAATTTTGGGTCTCCCATGGTTACAGCTCCATTCTCCTCATGTGGACTGGACTACTGGACAGATCCTGGCTTGGGGTCCCTCCTGTTCCTCGTCCTGCCTACCCAAGGTTGCCCCCTGTGAATCTGAGCCGGTCATTCATTCCGGGTTGCATAACTATTTACATTTCTCTGTCCCTAACCACCCTTGGACGCACAGCCAGGCTAGCTTGTCTACAAGTCCTGCAGTCGCTATGTCTTGCGATGCGATTCAGGTAGTCGCTACACCTGACTCAGCTATTCACTCTGCCTCTGTACTAGTTATGCCAGTCCAGCCCATGCCCAGTGAGCCTCCTACTTTTTCTTGTTCGGGGCATTCTGCTTGTCCTTCAGCCATTCAGCTTGACTCCGGTGACATGTCACCTTCTAACCAACCTGACTTCAGGGTTCCACTGACATCTGCCCAGTCTGATGGTCCTGTGCAAGATGACCAGTTCCCCTTTAAGGGTCTAGGGGACCCTCCTCAGATTCCTGTTGATCCTCTCATGCCCTTGCTTATTCCTAGAGAGCCTTTGGTCCTCAATAAATCTTCTTGTCATCTCCCTACCTCGTTTTCGGTCTCTGAGGATAATCTTAAGTACGAGGTTAGACAAGTTCTGGATTCTCGGCTCTGCAGAGGCATTCTTCAGTACCTTGTGCATTGGAGAGGTTTTGGTCCTGAGGAGGCGTCTTGGATCGCTGCATCTGATGTCGCTGCACCTCATCTGTTGAGAAGGTTTCATCAGAGATTTCCCTTTAAGCCTGGGTCCAGGCGGGGGAGGGCCCATAAGAGGGAGGGTACTGTCATGGATATGCAGTAGTGTTTGTCTGTCAGCTTACCTTCCTTCCCATGTGTTCATCTTAGAGGCCTGAGCCCTTTCACCTGGCTTCCTTTATAATCTCCTCCCAGCCTGACTCCACCCCAGGCCCTATCACTGAACACTATATTAACCTGTGCACTGCAAGCCTGCTTTGCTGATCAACGTGTTTGTTAGGCATTGTGTGTTTGGGTTCCTGCCTGCCGTGTGCTACGTCTGTCTCTCTGTTACGTTATTGGCTTGTCTCCGACTATCCCTGTCTGCTCGTGACCCTTGACCTTCGGCTCGTTCTTCGTTATCCTTGTCTGCTTGTGGCCCCTGACCTTCAGCTTGTTATTCGGATCTCTCTCATCTTGTGCTGCTGCTTCCCCTCTTTTCCCCTTATCCTATGGGGCGTGAGCTAGGAAACTCCAGGGGCCGCGACCTGGTCCCAGCCTGCAGCTAACATCCTCACCACTAGAGGCCCTGGAGAAGACCAGCTGGGTCTTAGACTCCGCGCCCTGGGGAATCTTGGCTCTAGCTTCCGTTTGGATCCCGGTTGTGCTCCTCTGGTCCCGCTTTCCACAACCACCCAGTTTCCTATCCGCAGGAGCCAGCCATAGGGTTCACTACCTCGCGGTGCACTCCTGTCCCCCTACGGTGTGCATCTGTTACCTGGCCACAGGTGACCCTGACACCTATGCTGATGCTGAGTGACTATCCTGTTATGCTGAGTGACTATCCTCTTCCTCCTCAATGTTCATGCTGATAGCTTGTAAGAACATTTTTGGTTCTGGGAACCGCCACCAGTGGCTAAGGCCCAATTTTTCAGCCCCTGTTTAACAGGGGCGTGTAATTAAAATTTTTGATGCAATAATTTGCAGCAGGGCTCATTCTTGCACTCCAACTAAAGTTTCTGAGAGGGGTTGCAGTGTTGTGGCACCAGCACCAGTGCCTAAGGCCTAATTTTTCTGCTCCTGTTTAACAGGGGCGTGTAATTACAATTTTTGATGCAATACTTTGCAGCAGGGCTCATTCTTGCGCTCCAACTAGAGTTTCTGTGAGGGGTTGCAGTGTTGTGGCACCAGCACCAGTGCCTAAGGCCCAATTTTTCTGCCCCTGTTTAACAGGGGCGTGTAATTACAATTTTTGATGCAATAATTTGCAGCAGGGCCCATTCATGCGCTCCAACTAGAGTTTCTGTGAGGGGTTGCATTTTTGTGGCACCAGCACATGTGCCTAAGGCCCGATTTTTCTGCCCCTGTTCAACAGGGGCATTTAATTACAATTCTTGATCTAATATTTCACAGCAGGGCCCGTTCCTGCGCCCACCAAGAGTAACTGTGAGGGCTTACAGTGTTGTGCCAACACCAATACCAACGGCCCAAATTTCTGCAGAGTATATAGGGCAGGCCCCTATTCTCAAACATTCAACTTACAAACGACTCCTACTTGCAAACGGAGGGAGACAACAGGAAGTGAGAGGAAATCTGCCCCTAGGGAGGGAAATTCTCTCCTGTAAGAGTTAATATGGGAAAAACGTGTCTCCTCTCCACTTATGCTTTATCACCAATCCTTGTTTCACTAAAAACCCCATATTTTCAAAAACCAATTGTCATTGGGACAGAAAGTGAGGTGAAATCTTCTGAAGAGGTGCGCAGACAGCAAAACAAATGTTACAGGGGTGATAACCCTTCCCTATGTTTTCCAAAAAGCTTAAAAATTGATTTTTTAGCTGGAGCTACACTTTAAAAATGTAACAGTTCTAAATTACAAACAGATTCTACTTAAGAACAAACCTACAGTCCCTGTCTTGTTTGCACCGCCTGTATACTGCTGTACAGAGTATATAGGGCCTGAGGGCCACACTCCTTTCCTTTTTTTAATTTGGGTGCGGGGTTCCCCTTAATATCCATACAAGACCCAAATGGGCTGGGGGGGGGGTGGGTACCCATGCTGATTTTCTCAATGATTTTCATCCACATTGCCGGGACCACTCATTACATTAAAGCCGCAAGCAGTTTTAAATGACTTTTTTTCCTTTAGAAATGTCATTTTGTGCAGGGACAGTTCTAAACACGGGAAACATGTGCCACTTCACAGGCATACTATAGACACCCCCCAGATACAATATTTAAAGGAATATTTCACTTTTTTTTTCACTTTAATCATCATTAAAATCACTGCTCCTGAAAAAACTTACGTTTTTAAAACTTTTTTTGCATTGATTGATACATGTTCCCTGGGGCAGGACCCGGGTCCCCAAACCCTTTTTAGGACAATAACTTGCATATTAGCCCTTAAAATTAGCACTTTTGATTCCCATAGACTTTAACGGGGTTCGATAGTTCGCGCGAACATTCGGTACGTTCGCAGGTTCTGGTGCGAACCGAACCGGGGGGTGTTCGGCTCATCCCTACTCCTTTCTCCTGCTGGTGATCCATCTAGTGATGTAACCTTGAATTCTGTTTGCTTTTCCCACTTCCTGGTCACACTGTTTGCTCATTTTGCAATTGTCTGATAATAAATACCCCCCAAATCGTTTTCCTCTGTAGTGCTGACCAAAACTGTATCCCCAATGTTGTACTGTCTCAATGCATTCTTTTTCCCTTGGTACATTATTTTACATTTAGAAAAATTGAACTGAAGTTTCCACTTCTTTGACCAATCTTACAGCAAAGCCAAATCACGTCCCCTGTTACAGACACCTCCAGGTATATCAACCCTATTACACACCTTTGTATCATCAGCAAAAATAGATACCTTGCCCAAAAAGCCTTTAGTTATAACACTTCCAAAAACATAAATGAAACAGGACCTAGTACCTGAAAGAAAGACCTTGTGGTACCCCACTAGTGACTTATCTCTGCTCTGAGTGAACCCCATTTACAACCACACTCTGATATCTATTCTTTAGCCAACTGCATATGCACTGAACCACCCAGGGATTAAGTCCTAGTTTATACAACTTTTGCATCAGATCATGATGTGAAACAGTATCACAGAACGCACACAAATTTCATAACCAAGCTTTATTTCATTTTGTTTTATGGTGAGAATATAAGGAGGATTTTTTTTCATATATATATATATATATATATATATATATATATATATATATACAGTAGATATATACACTATATTACCAAAAGTATCGGTACAGCTGCCTGTTCATGAACATGAACTTTAATAGCATCCCAGTCTTAGTTCATAGGGTTCAATATTGATTTTGCCAACACTTTGCAGCTATAACAGCTCTTCTAGGAAGGCTGCTCACAAGGTTTAGGAGTGTGTCTATGGGATTGTTTGACCATTCTTCCAGAAGCACATTTGTGATGTCAGGCACTGATGTGGATGAGAAGGCCTGGCTTGCAGTCTCTGCTCGAATTCATCCCAAAGGTGTTCTGTCGGGTTGAGGTCAGGCCAGTCAAGTTCCTTCTCCCCAAACTCTTTCATCCATGTCTTTGTGGATCTTGCTTTGTGCACTGGTCCAAATCATTTGGTGGAGGGGGGGACAATAGAATGCCTTTGGGATAAAACATTCCCATAGACACACTCCTAAACCTTGTGGATAGGCTTCTTAGAAGAGTTGAAGCTGTTATAGCTGCAAGGGGAGGCCCGATGCAATATTAAACCCTATGGACTAAGACTAGGATGCCATTAAAGTTCATGTGCTTGTAAAGGCAGGCATCCCAATACAATTATATATATATATATATATATATATATATATATATATATATAAAATTTACTTTTATTTCAGGATTTAATTAGCATTTTATTTCAACAGAATCATATTGACTGAATTTAAGTGCTGGTTGTTTAGAATCATCTGCATTTATACATGTTTGCTGTATTCAATCATGTACCCATGTTCTTGTTAGAGAAACTGGATTAGGGCAGCCATAAACAGTTCAAATCTTGGCTGGTTCAGCAGGAACCAGCCGATATTCGAACCATGTATGGACAGGCTGAATGTACTAAGTTGATCGATCAATGAACTTGGGTACAACCAGCCTGTTTGATTTTACTTGCGATTATCGTTAGTGACTAGCATAGCTGCGAGCAATAATCACTGTCTTGTCCCGGTGCAGGCGGCACCCCCCCCCCCTTACAGGGAAGACATTTTCTCTGTGTATGGGCTGATTTAGAGCTCAGATTTGATTCTTCTCTTGACTTTGATGACCTTCTGTTCATTGTTCAATGGAAGTTGTCATTAGAGACTCTCTTTGAATATCTGAACAACAACATGTACAATCTCAGGGTCATGGGAGGAATGCAAGCATGTATTAAACTCAACTCAGGGCCCTTGTAATTGTTTTACCTTGGAAGAATATGTGAGTGAGGCTGAAATCATGGAGAATAAATATCTGGAACGGTACTATATTATTAAGGATGCATATTTCAAAGCCACAATGGACCCTTCTACACAAGAATGAAAAAAAACAAAAAAAAACATGCCAATTAAGATCCCAAATACATTATCTTCTTAAACCTGTTACAGTAAACAAAGAAATAATATGCATTGTTCACAGATATTTTTCAATTTTACAAGGGTAAATATATGGGTTTAAGAAAATCTTTAGATATTGGAGTCCATTTTGATGCTAGAAGAGCGCCTGCCGTAGGCAATACATTATGGCCTAGCTTGTTTCACTCTAACAATAACACAGGTACGTGGTTGAATACAACAGGCATGTATAGGCATGGACACATGAGTCACATATTATTAAATCACAAACAAATGGCCTGTCAGTCAACATTAAACGGCTAGTAAACTGCCAGACCAAGTATGTTGTAGGGAGGGAATGATTTCTCAAGGAGGGATGTTTATGGAATGTTTATGATAGACACTAGAATCCCCAAATAAATAAACTTTGAATGGGAAATTAAACATGTTTAGGAGCAAAATTCACTTTCTCTTGAAAATTGCTTTGGTTTTTAATTCAAAGCGCTAATCTATCCTTATCTATCATTATCTTCCTCTAATTTTTTTCAAGATAATGATTTCTTGAATGCTGGTTAGTTCCAATGTATGAATCATGACTCAGAATTTTTAATCCATGTTCTTCTAGGGATGGGGGCTCTATTATCAATTTTATGTTTTGTGGGTTTTTATATTTTATCAAGTGTTACGTTTCTGTATATAATACATTGTTGATAGTTTTGTAATAGTAACTTTAGTACTAATAGATTACATTTGAATTGCTTACTTACATGTAAAGGTATACTAGCAGGTTGATTTGTCTGTATACCCATATGTGCTATTATCCTGGCACTCATCCTGACACTCTATACTTGATATTATGAATGTGTCTAATACATATAACCTTATGTAATAGTCAGGATATAGCAAACCTATTCTATGACTGTGCCTAAGTAACACCGGAGTGTATTTGATTGCGTTAACCTGCAGTGTATAAAACATTCCTCCCTTTTGACATTCCCCACCTCTAAGCTCTACACAGTGAAATGTATTAGTATCAGTGTTTTCTAGGTTGGAACTACAGCTGTGGTTTTTGCTGGAATAAAAGTTATTCTTTTGTGTGTGTCATTGTTTTTTGGCTGTCTTGCTTTTTTTCTGTGAAAATCATAAAGTTACCATTTTCCAGCTTAGCTTGTCAATCAATTTCAAATGCCACTAGTCTATCTACTGCAACTACACCAATCACATTACAATCTGGGCATTATTTGTCTAGAATGGAAAATTTTGTGAATGTTTAAGGCAAGCAACACTAAACATTTTTGAGCTTGTACTAAAAATATCTTAGTTATATGTAGTTGTATATGAATTTTCCCCAATTTGTTTGATTGAGAACCTTGCTTTGGTGCTGCATATATTAAGTCACAAGTTGAAATGATTATTTTATTGAGCAATTATATTTTAATCCCTTATAAATAAGATGACACATGAAAATGTAACAAATTAGCAAAATGTCAAACAAAAAATACTAAATTCAAAAAATATTAGATCCTTATTACACTACTGTCATTTTTTTCCCCTTCCTGTTTCTCTGGGTGTATTCACAAAGAAGAAACTAATAAGTCCGGGAAGTGGATTGTAACTGTGTCAAACAGCATTGAAACTAAGGCTCTAAAAATCCGCCCTAAAAGTAAGTGCATTATTTTATCCTCATTTTTTTTTAGTATAATTTAAAATAGAAATTTGCCCAACTGACATGTTACAATAAGCCCCACATATCTTTTAGTTAAAAAAATATTTTATACACTTAAAGCACAGTAGAAATATAGCCCTCCCTTTTTTTTATAATTGCATGCCACCTAAATACGATTTATGCAAACGGACATTTTTTATGTTACTAACACTAATTAAGCCAAAATGTAAGTAAACTTATTGTGGCATCAATACACAAAATATTAACACAGATATAACAAATTACAAGTCAAATTAATCTCTTTATCTCATACCTAAAAGTAACTCTCCTTTAAAAAGTCTAGAAATGAACTCCTTCCCTATTTGTTTGCTTTACTTGTTTGTGTATAATTTTTGACTGTCTTGTGGCTTTGTGAGCTTTTTGGTGATAAAGTGTGGACATTTAATGTGGATTTTTAATATCGTAATCAGGGAAAATAGTTTGCCTTGGAGTCTTATTATTTCTGAGCTTTTGGAAGTGTGGAAAGACTCTGGTTAAAGGTATCATTCATTATGAGTTCCTAACATAAACAGCATGTAAAGTATATCTCCGGTATAGGCCTGCACTGTTAGAAGAGAACAACTGGAAGTTGCCCAAACCTTTCCAATGTATAGAAAGTCAGTTATCTGTTGTGATTGGTTATCTTAATCTCATACATTGTCAAATGCTTAAAAGTGCTGAAATATTATGTATAGTGCTGTTTTTATGTGTAATTTAATAGGAAGCTGGAGAGCAATAAATGCTTACTTTCAATTGCCCACAAGTAATTATGCTATAAAATGCTAATTAATATTTTATTATGTGCACTTGTTTTGATGATACATTTTGGATTACCTACATTGCCAGTTCTTTTAAAAATGTAACTACGAATTTAACTTAAGGATAATTTCCTACAATGTTTCCTTTTTTGTACATTTTTTAATTTTTCTTCATCTTGTTTTTTTTTTTATGGATTTTGTATACGTTTATTCTAATATTATACACATTTTATCCACATTTTATTATATTGTTCTTTGAGTCTTTTAAGAACTGCAACCTGAACAGCCATCATAGTCTTAATTACATGATCTTAATCCTCTCTCCAGACTTAAACTACATGGAAAAATTTTAAAGTTTTAAAATTGCTGTGACCAATAAATCTTTTTGGAGATATAAGAATTTCTTTCCACTATTTCATGACTAAATATGGTTCATGGAACAGGATTTGCAAAACATTCTGCCTCCATACTAATGCTATGTATCAATTAACTGTGTACATTTTTGGAATAAATGTTATACACAACTGACTGTTTTTAAAACACAGATTTCCTCAAATAAGTTACTTGTAGTACTGTATATATATATATATATATATATATATATATATATATATATATATATATATATAAATTGACTTTTATTTCGGCATTTAATTCATATTTTATTTCAAGAGGATCATAGTGACTAATTTTAAGTGCTGGTTGTTGTGAACCAGGGGGGCAGTATGTTTCCAACTGCTGGGAATTTTTCTTCTCCATTTGCATCCCCTAATGCGCTGATTATTATTATTCAGAAATGTATAAATGCAGACACACTTAATGCTCGAGTTGCACTTATTTAGGTGAGTCACATATTTTATGATCATACACAAATAATCTCTCAGTCAGCATTAAAGGTTAAGTTTACCTTTATGAAAACAATAGTAAATGCACATATTGTTTTGCAGGAAAAATAGCATTTATTATTTATTTGCAGGAGCCTGCAAAACTTTGCACACACACTAATTACAAGCAAACAGATCACAGGGGAGGATGGTTACCTTTAATAGTCATTAAAACCCCTTTGTGTCAACTTGTGTGCATGTTATCAGGCCAAAATCACCAGGGTATGTAAACTTTTGATCAGGGTCATTTGGGTAGTTTCTGTTGTGATTATGATGTAAAAAGAGTAAACACAGTTGATTGATAATAAATGGCTTCAGACAAACACTAAGCATGACTGAAAGAAATGTTTTTGTTATCATTCATATTCTCTGAAAAATGGCCAAGAAATCATAAATTTTGTATGTAAACTTATGAGCACAACTGTATATGAAAAACCAATTGATAGCTAACTTAAAGGTCATTTAATTGACTGAAGAATATAATGAGACCAAAAAGTTTTCAGATGTAGATGTACATAAAACAAATGATATATTATGTGATTTTTCTATGCACAACCTCAATAAATTGAAGCAATGTGTTTATTTCAATCATTGTTTTACTTGCCTCAATCAGGCCGTGAAGAGGTGTGGTAACAAGTGCTTATAATTGTCAGACTTGATAATTGTTGTTTAAACTAACCTTCCAGAATTTTTGGACTTTAAGAACATGTCAAAGAATCTATTGGTGGGTTATGGGGATCATCTTAATTTTTTAATTGAAGGTTACATAGTTACATAGTTAATCTGGTTGAAAAAAGACAAAAGTCCATCCAGTTCAACCAGCAGAGAAAAAAAAAACACACGCAAATAGAAAACCTCTATATACACTATCCAATAGCCACAGTTGATCCAGAGAAAGGCAAAAAAAATAAAAAATGAAGCATGATCCAATTTCCATCAGGGGAAAAAAAATCCTTCCTGATCCCCCAAGAGGCAATCAGATATTCCCTGGATCAATTTTGCCTACAAATATTAGTATCCAGTTATATTATGTGCATTTAGGAGAGAATCTAGGATTTTCTTAAAACAATCCACTGAGCTGGCCAGAACCAGCTCTTGAGGGAGTCTCTTTCCCATTTTTACAGCTCTTACTGTGAAGAAACATTTCCGTATTTGAAGAGTGCCCCCTTGTCTTCTCTGATGACCTTATAGTGAATAACTCTACACCATGTTCACTAATTGGACCACTTATGTATTTATACATGTTGATCATATCACCCCCTTAATCCCCTCTTCTCAAGAGAGAGTAAATTCAGTTCAGCTTTAGCTAATCTTTCCTCATAGTTGAGCGTCTCCATGCCTCTTATCAGGTTGGCTGCTCTTCTCTGCACTTTCTCCAATTCCCCAAAATTATTTTGTGAACTGGTGCTCAAAACTGAACTACGTATTCCAGATGAGGTCTTACTAATGGGTTGTAGATGTGCAAAAGTATATCTCTCTCTGCAGCCAATACCTCTTTTAATACAAGAAAGGATTTTGTTAGCTTTGAAAACTGCGGCTTGGCATTGCATGCTATTATTAAAGTGGGTGTAAACCCAATTCATGAAATTTGAGCTGGGCACATATATCTGCAGTGTTTTCTTATCTCTGTTCAAAGCACTATGTCCGTAGCTGTCTTCTGCCCCTTTCTTCTGTTATCAGCCTGATAACTTCTGACAAATCCTCTGTCACATTTGATAAAAGCAGCCAGAGTTTTGAGTTGGGGAGGATGCTCTAAATAGATTGGCAGAGTGCCAACGATTCAAGGAACATAGCTGAAAGTCTCTATCTCTGAGGAGAGGGGGTGTGTGCCTTTGCTCCAATCAGCTGTCTTGGCTGTATACCCAGGCTTCACGGCAGTGCTAAACAGGAAGAGAAAATCTCCTAACACGATCTAAACTTAATAAAGAATATATAAAGTATAAAGATGAAGACAGCAGATATACAGGTGAAACTTATCTAGGGGGATTTGTTTCATCCCTGTGTATCATCTGAGGCTGTTCACTTCACTGGGTATATGTGAGGGTTTACATCCACTTTAAGCTTATAATCTACCAGAATACCCATCTCCTTCTCCACCATTGATTCCCCCAGTTGTACTCCCTCTAGTATGTATGATGCATGAATATGTTTAGCCTCCAAGTGCATAACTTTACATTTATCAACATTAAACCTAATTTGCCACACAGTTACCCAATGTATTGAGGCTGGCTTGTAAGTTGGAGACATCCTTTAACCACTTAACAACCACCTGCCGACAAATAACGTCGACAAGGTGGTTGCTTAACTCTGGGAGGACGTTATATAACGTCCTCCCAGAATCGCGCTCCCGCGCGCCCCCTGGGGCGCGCACACGGGAAACTCCGTGACCGCCTACACCATAACAACAATCATAGGGAGGCGAGAGGGGATGTCCCCCTTCCCGCTGCCCTCCGGTGCTTCTACCGACTCACCGCTACGATCAAAGCCAGGATTGTTGTTTTTTTTTTGTTTTTTTTTCAGGCTTCCCAGCCTAGAGGTGGGATGTGGGGTCTTATTGACCCCATATCTCACTGTAAAGAGGACCTGTCATGTCATATTCCTATTACAAGGGATGTTTACGTTCCTTGTAATAGGTATAAAAGTGATCAAAAAAATTTTTGGGGCGGAAAAACATGTCAAACTAAAATAAATAAAGTAAAATGAACAATAAAAAAATATATATTTTTTTTAAAGCGCCCCTGTCCCCGTGAGCTCGCATACAGAAGCGAACGCATACGTAAGTCCCGCCCACATATGAAAACGGTTTTCAAACCACACATGTGAGGTATCTCTGCGAACGTTAGAGCGAGAGCAATAATTCTGGCCCTAGACCTCCTCTGTAACTCAAAACATGTAACCAGTAAAAATATTTAAAGCGTCGCATATGGGGATTTTTTTAAGTAGCGAAGTTTGGCGCCATTCCACGAGTGTGTGCAATTTTTAAGGGTGACATGTTAGGTATCTATTTACTCGGCGTAACTTCATCTTTCACATTATGCAAAAACATTGGGCTAACTTTACTGTTTTTTTTTTTTTTTTTAGCACAAAACATTTTTTTTCCGTAAAAAACGCGTTAAAAAAATTGCTGCGCAAATATCGTGCGAGATAAAAAGTTGCAACAACCACCATTATATTCTCTAAGGTCTTTGCTAAAAAAACATATATAATGTTTTGGGGTTCTATGTAATTTTCTAGCAAATAAATGATGATTTTTACATGTAGGAGAGAAATGTCAGAATTGGCCTGGGTGCTCCAGAACGCCTGAAGGTGCTCCCTGCATGTTGGACCTCTGTATGTGGCCACGCTGTGTAAAAGTCTCACACATGTGGTATCGCCATACTCGGGAGGAATAGCAGAATGTGTTTTGGGGTGTAATTTGTGGAATGCATATGCTGTGTGTGAGAAATAACCTGCTAATATTACAATTTTGTGAAAAAAAAAAAGAGAAAAAAAAAATCTTGATTTGCAAAGAATTGTGGGAAAAAATGACAACTTCAAAAAACTCACAATGCCTCTTTCTGAATACCTTGGAATGTCTTCTTTCCAAAAAGGGGTCATTTGGGGGGTATTTGTACTTTTCTGGCATGTTAGGGTCTCAAGAAATGAGATCGGCCGTCAGTACTTCAGGTGTGATCAATTTTCAGGTATTGGCACCATAGCTTGTGGACTCTATAACTTTCACAAAGACCAAATAATATCCACCAATTTGTACTTATTTTTACCAAAGATATGTAGCAGTATAAATTTTGGCCAAAATGTATGAAGAAAAAATAGTAATTTGCAAAATTTTATAACAGAAACGAAAAAAAAATCATTTTTTTACAAAATTTTCAGTCTTTTTTCTCTTATAGCGCAAAAAATAAAAAACCCAACAGTGATTAAATACCACCAAAAGAAAGCTCTATTTGTGTGAAAAAAGGACAAAAAATTCATATGGGTACAGTGTTGTATGACTGAGTAATTGTCATTCAAAATGTGAGAGCACCGAAAGCTGAAAATTGGTCTGGTTATTAAGGGGGTTTAAGTGCCCAGTGGTCAAGTGGTTAAGAATGTTATTCCATTGCATAGGTTGGGGAACACCACTAATAACCTTTGACCATTCAGAGTATGAATCATTAACCACTACTCTCTAAATATGGTCATTTAGACAGCTTTCTATCCATTTACGAACTGATTTTTCCAAGGCTGTAGACTTTACCTTGCACATTAGCCATGTGCCATTAGCCATGTGTAGGGAACTGTGTCCAATAATTTTACAAAATCTAAGTAATACTATGTCCACAGCCACACCTTTGTCTAAGGTTTCGCTTATCTCCTTTTAAAAAGAAATAAGATTTGTTTGACAACTTCTGTCTTTCATGAATTCATGCTGACTATTGCTTTAAATGTTTTTTTTTCTAGCAAAAACTCATCTTTGTAATGTTCTATTAAGCTCTTATCTATAGTTAATTGGTAAAGATTTTGACCCCTTTTTCAATATAGGCACCACATTAGCCACATTAGCCTTACGCCAATCCAGTGGTACTTTGCAAGTCATTTAAATTAGAAATAATGACTTTGAAATGACAGAACTATATTCTTTTAGGTCCCAGTTCAAAATGACCTATTAAAGTGGTTGTGAACCCACAATAAAAAAAAAAAAACAAAATAAACTGCAAGACAAAGGCATAATGAGCTAGTATGCATACCATACTAGCTTATTATGAAATACTCACCTTAGATCGAAGCCCCCGTAGCGGTCCCCGTACACCACTCCGGCATCGCTCCCAGAGTTACTTCCGGGTATTGCGGGCTCCGGTGCTGTGAATAGCCGGAGTAGCGATGACGTCACTCCCACCCCCGCGCGTGGGAGCTGCCGGTAACGGCCCACTAGCTGAAGCAACGGCACGAACGTGCCATTGCTTAACTGCTTATGTGCCGATGACGTCGGCACATGCTGATACAGGGGATATCTTCTAAACCGTGCAGGTTTGGGAGATATCTGGGGTAGCTACAGGTAAGCCTTATTATAAGCTCACCTGTAGTAAAAAGTGGTCTGTAGGGGATTCTCTAAGGCCTTCTTTATTACCTCAACATCATTTATATGAAGAACACTGAATGATTATTTTACTGTTAACCTCCCTGTCAGTATGATTATTTCAGATTTTTGGTGCTGAAAGTGGTACCATTATTTTGCATGGAAATTTGGCGTTTTATATTGTAGGCCTGCAATTCTTAGAAAATAAGTCACTTAACCTCCCTGGCGGTATGATTCTGTCAGATTTTAGGTGCTGAAAGCGGTACCATTATTCTGCATGGAAATTTGGCGTTTTATATTGTAGGCCTGTAATTCCTAGGAATAACTCACTTAAATCTGTCCAAACCAGAGTCTAGTAAACATCCCGGGTATGATAAAGTTCAAAAAACAAAATTATACATTATAATAAAATAAATAACTATAAAATAATTATAACAAATAATAATATAATAATAATAAAAGTGTTTTTCAGTGTTTGATGACGAATTTCCCCACAAATCACTATTGCTTAATTCTGCGAGTGATTCTAATTTATTATCACTGTTTTTTAGCTGGTCTAAAACCACTTTTGACATAAAGGGACACTTTTTGGTTGCTATGGACAATCTCCAGTTTCCAGGCAGAAAAAAATAGTTTTTATTATATAAAAGTGCATGCAGGACACTGGGCAGACCACTAGGGACAATGGGGGTGTGTAATTATTACATACAGTACTGTAACCAGTAAGATTACAGTGTACTGTATGTATACTGTGTTTTTACTTTTTTGAATTTGGCGCCGATCTCCGTCCCCGTGCGTCGTAACGTCGCAGGGAACGGAGCTCGGCGGCATTCGGCAGTGTGTGAATCGAGCGAGATGACGGCTCGATTACACAGCGGGGAAGCATCGCAGGATCCAGGGGACAAGGTAAGTAACTCCTGCCTGGATCACTGCGACGCAGCCCGAGTCTGGCTCGGGGTTACCGCTTTTGGTGCTGAAATTTAACCCCGAGCCAGACTCGGGAATACCGCTAGGAAGGTTAAATCTGTCCAAACAAGAGTCTAGTAGATATCCTGGGTATGATAAAGTTTGAAACACAAAATCATGAATTATAATATAATAAATAACTATAAATAATTATAACAAATAATAATGTAATTATAATAAAAATTATTCAATAATGTAATCAAATCAAAAACACTGAAATTTGCTCAGTTGCAGAATTGTCGCTATCATTACTTTTAGTGTTTGATGACGAATTTCCCCACAAATCACTATCGCTCAATTCTGCAAGGGATTCTAATTTATTACCGCTGTTTTCTAGCTGGTCTAAAACCACTTTTGATGTAAAGGGACACTTTTTGGTTGCTATGGAAAATCTCCAAATTCCAGGCAGAAAGTTTTTATAATATAAAACTACATGCAGGACACTGGAAAAACCACTAGAGACAAAGGGGATGTGCAATTATTTGATACAGTACTGTAATCAGTAAGATTACAGTATACTGTATCTATACTGTGTTTTTCACTTTTTGAATTTGGTGCCGAACTCCGTCCCTGTGCGTCGCAACGTCGCAGGGAACGGAGCTTGGCACTCGGCAGTTTGAATCGAGTGTGTATCCTGCAATGCGATCCCGAGTCTGGCTCGGGATTACCGCTTTTGGTACTGAAATCTTACCCCGAGTCAGACTCGGGAATACCGCTAGGCAGGTTAATGCACTGCATTAGTTAAAATCATGGCAAGTCTGGATTAGGTAAGGCAAACAAAGGAGCTTTACCTTGGCTTAGTGAATGTGGTGAAAATGATGTATGGCAGTCAGGAGAGCTTCACCTCATTCATTAACCACTTGCCGCCCAGCCTATAACAAGATGACGGCTGGGTGGGCCTCTCATTGATCCAGGTGGATGTCATATGATGTCCTCCTTGATCCCGCCCCATGTACAGGCACAGGGCCACACAGTGGCGTGATCTATTCCCATTTGCGTGCACCGGACACAGCCAATGAATGATTAGTGCACCGGCTTGCTGCCGGTACCATGTGACCCATGTGGCCAATCACTGCAGGTCACATGACAGTTGTAAACAATAGATGGCTTCATTTCATGCATCGATTGTGTATAATTGTGTTGCTAGCTGTGATTGGTCAGTGTGATCCAATGGTATAAACAGGGCAAATCACAGCCCATCTGTACTATGTGTTTAGCTCTGGTAAATCACAGCTAATATAAACAAAACAAACTGAATGAATCTGTTTCATTCAGTTAAGTGGTTGCTTATAGCAATGTAATGCACTGCTATAAGCCTAATGTGTCAAAAATTGATCACTTTCTCAGAGTAGTACAATGTTACTATGGTAACATTATATTGCTCTGGTCACAGTGTGTTAAAAACAAATCATAAGAATTTTTTTTTTTTATATAAAAATGAAAAGAAAATGAAAATAAATATTTAAAACATTTTTTTTTTGTACTGTCACCATTCAGTGTCCCTGATCACCGCCACACCAGTTATATGATAATGCTGTATTGCACTGGTGACAGTATGTAAAAAAAAAAGTAAAAAGTTATGTTTTTTTATTTTCAAAAATATTTTTATTGGCTTTTCCATTAACAAGGAAAGAAACACAATGCTGTAGTTCAAATAACATGATAACATGCAGTGATAAACAGTGAAATACAGTCTATTAAATCAGTCTGAGCGTATGCAATTAAAGAACAAGAAATAACATTGATAGTTATGACTTTACATAGGAGTATACCTTTCGTTCACACTTGTATACTCAACCAAGGCTTCCAGGCATTTGTATAATTTGTAAGAGTATTGTTTTTTAAGGCCCAGTTGAATTCATACTATTTAACTAGATTAAGCTGGAATTTAACATTTGAAATGTTTGGAATCAGGGAGCGAAAATTGTTTTTTTTATTTTTTCATTTTCCAAAAAATTATGACAAAAAGTTACAACTTCAAAATATTTACCATTCCCCTTACTAAATACCTTGGACTGTCTATTTTCCAAAAATTGATAATTTGGGAGGTATGTGTACTGTCCTGATGTTTTCGGGCCTGAAGAAATGAGAAAGAGAGAGAAAGGCTGTCAGTACATCAGAATTGATACATTTTCAGATATATACCTTAGTTTGTGAACTCTATAACTTTCACACAGATTAAAAATGTACACTGATTTGGGTTATTATCACCAAAGAAATGTAGCAGAATACACTTTGGCCTAAATTTATGAAGAACAATTATTTATTTGCAAAATTTTATAACAGAAACTAAAAAAAAATGCGTTTTCAGTCTTTTATCGTTTATTTAGCAAACAAGTAAAAAATACAGTGGTGATTACATACCACCAAAACATAGCTCTAGTTTTGTTTGGGTACAGTGTTGCATGGCCGTGCAATTGTCATTCAAAATGTGACAGCGCTGAAAGCTGGAAATTGGCCTTGGCTGGAAGGGGGTAAAAGTGCCCGGTATTGAAGTGGTTAAGCTAAATGAAAATTATTTTGCAAAGTGAAAGTTCACACTGAGGCGCTTTGCAGGCGCTATTGCGATAAAATAGCACCTGCAAAGCGCCCTGAAAGAGACGCTCCTTTCTCTCCAGTGTGAAAGCCAGAGGGCTTTCACACTGGAGTGGTGCGCTGGCAGGATGGTAAAAAAAGTCCTGAAAGCCGCATCTTTGAGGCGCTGTAGGAGCTGTGAATACACTGCTCCTAAAGCGCCCCTGCCCATTGAAATTGATGGGCAGCGACGGCAAAGCGCCGCTGCAGCTGCATTTTGTGGGCGGTTTTAACCCTTTTTCGGCCGCTAGCGGGGGTTAAAAACGCCTTTACTGTGTAAATGGCACTGGCAGTGAAGGGGTTAACCACTAGTGGGGGGGAAGGGGTTAAGTGTGTCCTAGGGAGTGATTCTAACTGTGTGGGGGCTGGGCTTACTGTGACACAACAGTGATTGCTGCTCCCGATTACAGGGAGCAGACGATCAGTGTCCTGTCACCAGGCAGAACAGGGAGATGCCTTGTTTACACAGGCATCCCCCTGTTCTGCAGCTCCGTGACACGATCGCGGGAAACTGGCGGACATCAAGTCCACGGGTCCCACAGGCACGGTCACAGAGTGATGTATATATACGTTACTTTGCGCAACCGTGCCATTCTGCTGACGTAATATGTACAGGCGGCGGTAGGCAAGTGGTTAAGTAGCCTGACTCTAATCAATGGAATTAATAGAAAAATGTGTTGCTGAGTTGTGAAAAGCAATATGTGAATCTTCGTGTTTTGGATTATATTGCTTTGCTATATCTTATAGTATACTTTTAAATCATGCATTTTACTGTGAGAAAAAACCAAAGAGATTCTTCTTTATTTATTAGAATGGTTTTTAAATAATAATTTTATGTTGGTTTGTCAATATACAGTATGCTTGGAGAGTGAATTGAATTCTAAGCTCCAATGCCTGTCCACTGTAAACACTGATACCCAATTTAAGTATCATTTAAATTTTTTACCAAGGGGCTAGGATTGCTATATAAAAGGAAATATTTAGGATGTCACTATAAAAAGTGTAAATACACGGTTAAAAGTAGAAAGGGAAAAAATTGTTCATGAGACGGCCTCTTAGTATATCCTGCTTCACCAAGTACACAGTATGTACTAAAAAAACACATCTTTAATCCAAAATGTTTTTCAAAATTATACATAGGGTGGGGAATACAATCCCACCATACATTACATAAAAGCATAGTGACAGTAGTCAGATTTGACTGAAGAGTTCCCTACGTGTTTCATGGTCACAGCCGCTTCTTCGGGGCTTCAAGGTCTCTTCATCTGATAGAATGCCTGATATGGAAAATCAAATACACATAATGAGTCAAAACATATTAAATACATACATATTTATGAGCAAACTCAAAACCCCCTGACCCATGGGGATAAGCAATGAAGAAAAGAGAGAGCGAGAGAGAGAGAGAGAGAAAAAGGGTATTAATATATAAATATTCTGTATATACTGTATATTCTCACAAATGCCCAGTGTCATTGCACTGGCAATATTCATAATTAACAAAAGACTAACAGTGCCAATTTACTAAAGGAGTAGAGCATGATGACTTTCAAAGTGAATCTTCTTGTATCTTGTGAATACATTGAAACAAAGTAAAATATTTTTTTCCAAATGAAAAACTTGGATGAAACTTGTGTGAATGTTGTCTAGAAATAACTATAGATAGACCTCTAAATATGCTTGCACAACCCTAACTTATAAAGAATGAGTATTTTAGGCCTTGCCTAAGCCCAATTGTAATCTGTATTCTTTAAATACTGAAGGAACACCAACGTCTTCACTTGTTCCACCTGTATGTTGAGCCTGGAAGTGCTCCTGTATTTGCTATAGGATGTTTGGGTAATTAAGGGCCCCCATACAATGGGTAAATACAGCATCAGACATGCAATTCTTAGCATAAATATAATGGGTTTCAGTGGTGGCCTTTGGGATCTTATCTGTCAGGGTCTTAAATTTTATTTTCATACATTATATTTAACTGTGGCCCTTTATTTTTTTGGTCGGAGCAAACAGCCTAAAATATGTATCTTGCTATAAAAGTTAGAATTACTCATTACAGAAATGTGACATTGTGCTATTGTTAGGCATCTTCTTAGCTTCGCAGTAAAGTGGGCAAATTTAAGTGGGACAAGTTTGTAATATCTACCACCTGAAAAAAACTGTTGTATCCTAATAAGCTTGTCTTATCTGGCACTCAAATCTGATGCCTGGGGAGAACTACTTTAACTTGTCAAGTACGTAATAAGTCATGTAATAGGATGGTCATGAATTTACGTTTTTATTAAATATGCCTTTTTACCCTGCTTCTATTTGTTTTGGCAGGCTGGCTTCATGAGCTGGGGAAAAGACTGGAGTCGCCCTTCTATAGCAATAATACACAAGGTGGTCCCACCATTCGAAGCACATACATTGCATCCCTCTATTTTACACTCAGCAGCCTGACTAGTGTTGGATTTGGAAATGTTTCTGCTAATACAGATGCAGAAAAGATATTCTCCATTTGCATTATGCTAATTGGAGGTAACATTTTGTTTCTTCTATAAGTTTGTGCTAATACTGCTAAATACTTTTTACATAAGCAAAGTCCCTTATTTTGTGACTTTCTTGTTCAGTTCATGAATAACATGTTTTAATAAAACATTTTCTGAAATGTTGAATATTTATTAACATAACTTTTCTATAAAACTGTTATTCTATAAAGTATTATATGATATTCATTTAGAGCTTAGCCTGAAAAGCATATAACATTGTTAAAACAACTTTGATCATGTGTCCTGTTAAAATTAATAAGTGTAGCAAGAACCATGCATGGTGCATAAATCAATGATTACCATTGCATTGTGCATTTACTTGTCCATTTGTGTTTGTCATCCTGATGGTAGGTAGCCATTAGATGTTCCATTTGTGTGGGATGCCCTGTTAGCGAGTATTCAGCAAAGTTGACATGATAAGAGGAAGAGTAAATCAGGTCCGTCAGATCCCCAGCCACTGGTCTCCTGACAGGTGGCGTTGAGATGGGGAAAGTCATTGATACTGAAGAACACATTTAATGTGATGTCACACAACTGCCTATATAACTTCTATATAACTTCTGACGTGTTTTGACAATAACAACCATCTTTGTTCTTGACAAAGCCCACACAGTTAGAACATTTAATGGCTACCTACTAGTGGGATGTCATACACAGATGGAAAAATAAGTGCACAATACAATTTTAATCATTGATTTACGTGTGGATCTTGCAATGATTTAACAAGATACATTTTTCATCGTGGATATCTTAACAGAAAAATTATGTGTAGCACTACTACTATTAGTACTGCTGCTATGAGTACTGCTACTACTACTAATACTATGGGAATACTTCAGCAAAAAAATCACCAAAATCTCCTATGGTCTATGGACTGCATCTCACCAAATTAGCACAGGACCCTTACCCAAACTCACATCACAGTCATGCTGCATTGATTGGAATGGCCACCATTGAAAACAACGCTATTTCCATTATCATGCAATCTGTGCAACGCAAGTCACATCAGAAATTGCACTAAAGTGAACCAAGCCTAAAAGAGAATCCGGCAGACTGGTTGTACCCAAGATTATTGATCAATCAACTTGGTACATTCAGCCTGCCATTAACAGTTCAAATCTCAGCCAGTTCCTGCTGAACCAGCCGAGATTCGAACCATGTGTGGCTGGCCTTAGTCACATACATTTAAGCGTAACTCCAGGTATGATGTAAATTGCATAGTATTTGCATACAATGTGAAAATCAAGGTATTTGAATGCATTATAGCCTGGGCACTGGTTAATAATTATACAGTACATTCTCATTTCAAGTTTATGTGTTGTAAAATGATGAGTTTGCCTGGCTAACCTAAACATTACATTTAGTAAATCCCCACTTGCATTTGATGTGAGCATCAAAGTTTTTAAATGCATTATAGTACTTCTTATTTTCTGAGTACTGTTTTACTACAGCACCCTAGACTTCTTCCCAGCCCCCCTTCATGCCTACATTCCCCTTTTATTATTATTATAGGAGTGCAAGCTAGCATACTTAGGGAAATTATTTCAGGGTGGATAAAAAAGCACATTTATCACATAATTTTTTTATAAAATGTTTTACTTTAATAAATAAATATATTAATTAAACAATATTATATGCTTTCTGATACAATACCTAAAAAAACTGCAAAAAAGACTTACTAATATTCAAGTTTTTACAAGAAGTAAAAAAAAAAACAATAAACCAGCACAGTGTGCAAAACATGCAACCCATATTCTTTGGCCTAATACAAACTTTCAGAATTCATGTACTCTATAATCATCTATGTTAAAATGCATCAGTGCAAATTACCTATTTAAAATTTCATACAAGATGCTAATTAACCCATGTTAATCTGTTTCAATGTATTTCCAAACATTTGTTTTTCTGATCTTTTTATTTTCACTAATTACTAACTAAGAAAGGTTTTCTAAAAATAATGTAATTTATAAGTAGGGTTGCTACTGATTTAATGTAAAAATATGCTTCATCCGCAAAAAGATCACAGAAGGCGGGCTACTTAAATGAAAATTAGAGGATGTATTACACTAATTAGCTCAGCAGTATATAAATGCTCCTGGATTAACATTTTCCATTTTAGCAACATTCTGTACATCAGCAGGTAAAAAAACAAAACAATTACCGGTACTAGCAAATATAAACAACTTGTGCATTAACATATGTATATATATATATATATATATATATATATATATATATATATATATATATATATATACACACACATATACAGTATATGTATATACATGTATACAGTATATGTAGATGTATTTACATGTATATAATATACAATAAGAGATAGATAGATTGTATTTTAGCTGTATTGCTAACAAAACATTGTATGATAATATGAACTTAAAAGACAGCTAGTCTAGTCAGTAATAGACAAATTACACTAGTTACAGCTTCCATTATTTGCATTTTTAATTCTGTCTTCATGATGGTTTATGTATCAAGTTTTTAAAGGTAAATTAACTTTGCATGTTTTATTTATTTCTTCCATCCTTTGTGCAAAGTGAGAGGGTCTGCCTGCAACAGTCACCTAAACAGTTCCAGTAATGAAAAAAAAAAAAACTGCTAGAAAAGCTGTAAGCCATTCACATGATCAGGAAATAACATGTGTTGGAGTATTCCAGGGGTGTAGCTACAGGGGTCACAATTTTTGACCTGGCCCTATGCTCCAAGGGGCCTGTGCATCCCCCCCATACACCTGTATAGAAAAAGCAGCATCCTATAGAGGAACCAATCTCTCCATCTTCCTCCTGCAGCCGCTGAATGCCCAATTTTCTTCCTCTCCCACAGGCTTTTAGTGGCTGCAGGAGGAAGATGGAGGGGATCGGTTTCTCTATAGGCTGCTACCCCTCCTATCCAGTTTCACTCTGCACTCTCTCCTCTGTGGCTGGATCTAGAGGGGTGCTGTGCTGGGTTGTGTTAACACAATTCACACATGGAAGAGAACTGTGAATTTAAAAAAATTAACGATTCCATTCTAACTGCACCTGCAAGAGCACTGTGACTTGCTGATCTGTTGGGGGATTATGGTTGTGCCCACTGTGACATGCTAATCTGGGGGTAGATTGTGGCTGTTCCCACTGCGACATGACAATCTGGGGGGGGGTTGTAGCTGTGCCCACTGTGACATGCTGATTTGGGTGGGGAGGGAATTGTAGCTGTGGACACTGTGACCTACTAATTGGGGGGGGTTGTGGCTGTGCACACTGTCACATGCTAATCTGGGGGTGGGGGGATGGTAGGAATTACGGTTGTGCACACTGTGACGTACTGATCTGAGTGGGGTGGAATGTGACTGTGGGCATTGTGACATCCCAATCAAAGGGGGGGGTTGTGGCTGGGAACACTGTGACATGCTAATCTGGGGGGGGGATTGTGGCGACACATGCTTTGACATGCTGATCTGTGAAGGTAAGATGGCTGTGCACACATGCTAATCTGGGGGGGTGGGGGATTGTGGCTTGAGATTGTGGCTTTGCACACTGTGACATGGAAATCTTGGGGGGGTTGTGGTTGTGCACACTATGACATGCTAATCTGGGGGGGTGAGGTTGGGGGATCGTGGCAGTGCACACTATGACAGGCTGATCTGGGTAGGGGGGAGGGGGGATTGTGACTGTGCACACTGTAACAGTCTCATCTGGGCGGGGGGGAATTGTGGTGATGCACACTGTGACATCCTAATTTGGGGAGGGAGAGATTGTGTCTGTGCACACTGTGACATACTAATCTGGGGGTGGGGGGAATTGTGGTTGTGGACGGTGTGACATCCTAATCTGGGGGTGGGGGAATTGTGGCTTTGCACACTATGACATGCTAATCTGGTGGTGGTGGGGGGGGGGGGGGAATTGTGGCTGTGCACACTGTGACCTATTGATCTGGGTGGAGGGGATTATGGCTGTGGACACTGTGACATCCTAAACGGAAGGGGGGTGGGTTGTGGCTGTGTACACTGTCACAGGCACATCTGGGGGGGAGGAACTGTGGCTGTGCACACTGTGACTTATTGGTCTGGGTGGGGGGGATTATGGCTGTGGACACTGTGACATCCTAATGGGGGGGGTTGCGGCTGTACACTCTGTCACATGCTAATCTGGGGGGTGGGGGAATTGTAGCTGTGCACACTGTGATGTACTGATCCGGGTGGGAGGGAATTGTGGTGGTGGACACTGTTACATGCTAATCTGGGAAGGGAGATTGTGGCTGTGCACACTGCGACATGCTAGTCTTAGGAGGAGGGGAGTATGCTTGTGCACACTGTGACATGCTACTCTGGGGAGGGGGGTGGAGATTGTGGCTGTGCACACTGTGACATGCTAATCTGGGGGTGGCGGGGGGTGTGAGAGTGTGTTTGTGCACACTGCAACATGCTAATCTGAGGGGGAATTGTGGCTAGGCACACTGTGATAGACTGATCTGGGTGGGGGCATTTGTGGCTGTGCACACTGTGACTTTCTGATCTGGGTGGGGGGTTGGATTGTTTCTGTGGACACTTTGACAGGCTGATATGGGGAAGGGTGGATTGTGGCTATGCGCACTGTGGTAGGATGATCTTGGGTGGCTTTCAGCTAACTCTGACAGGCAGATTGAAGGGGGGGCATGTCCTGGGGGATAGACTGACATGAGGAGGTGGATAATTGTACTGGGGTGTCCCGAGGAGCAGACTGACCTGGGGAGATTATACTGGGGGACAGACATTTGAGCCGAAAGAGAATGTGTGCTAGGAGGAGTAATTTTATTTGGGTAGGAGGGATTGTGCTGGGGGGGTTGCGGGGATTTGAACTGGGAGGTGGGATTGGGGGGGGGTGCAAAGATTTCTGCTGAAAAGGGGGATTTGGACTAGGAGTAAGGTAATTTTTGCATTTTTGTTTGGGGAAATTTTGTCTTGCAGAAGAAATTTATGCTGAGACATGCTTATCATATTTGTCGTGGGCACTAGATGACCTTGCACAAAAGAAAAAATGAGCAGATACACTGATCAACAGTTTGGTATAGCCCTCCAGCTGGCTATTGGTGATACTTAGACAAGTCAAAGGGTGCCACTGCTCTCTATGGATCTTCTGGGTGGTAGGAACACATCTAGACAAAACACAAAAGAAGAGAGCGCAAAGCTGCCCTAGTGTAACTCAGCTTTAATATGGTAAAGTTAAAAACACTACAATGGTCAAACTCACATTGTGTGAGGAGAGATACAGCATAGGGATTCCATTGTGGCTGCACTCTAATAAACACCTCAAGATCCTGAAAGGGGAAGGGTGAGCCGTGGATGTTCAACCTAGATGCCCGGATTCTGACAGCACATCCATGACTATGCACCACCACGCTCGACGTGCAGATCCTAATGTCTATGCACCCGGTCCAGCCGGCACTGCTCTTTGAGGACACACAAACCCCCACAACTAGGATACAGGGGGGAAAAGAGTGAGGACATCACACAGTTGCCATGACAACATATTTCAGAGGCATGGCCTCCTTCCTCAGGTCAAGGCCATGCCTCTAAAACGCGTTGTCATTGTCACTCTCTTGTCCCTGTGTCCTACTTGTGTGGGTCCGTCTGACTTGAAAGAGCCGTGGCGGCTTGACCGGGCGCATGCGCATTAGGATCTGCACATCAAGTGTGGTGGTGGATAGCCTCGGATGTGCTGCCAGGATCCGGGCAGCTAGGATGAACATCCACGGCTCCCCCTTCCCCTGTCGGGATCCACTGCTGATCTCTCATCCTCTGCCCTGCTAACCCTTGTACACTACCCTGATAGCCCTTTGTATGCTGTACTACAAACTAATGGCCTCTGCATACTGCCCTGGAAACTGCTGACCCTATCATCTGCCCTGCTAACCCACTGTACACAGCCCTACAGACCGCTTGACACTGCCCCTTACATCCTTACATCCTCCTTACACCTTACATCCTCTGCCCACATGAGTTTTTTTTTCTGCACACCCAAATCAGACAGGCTAAATCTGGCCCTGCTCTCCGGGCCTCTATGCCCTCTCCTGACCCACCTTGTCTCAGGCTTCCCCCTCCCCTCTCCCGCTGGCTGCTGTGGGGGATGCAGTTAGGATCAAGAGTGGGGAAGGGACCAGTAAATGTGTAATTTACTGACCCTATTTATAACTAAAGCATAGTAAACTGTGTTTACTATGCCTCAGTTTGTGAATGAGCGGGAAACTCTGTACAGAACTATTCCTATCCATTCGTTCAGTGCAGATGAGGCTGCAGAGGTGGGGATTGAGGGTTAAGTTCGCAATTGCCTTTCTCTGTCTTGACGGTGAACCATCCGAGGTCTATTTAGAGGTCTGTAAAAATAATAATAAAATGGTAAACAATATAAAAAATTTAAATTACAAAAATAAAATTACTGACACCAATGGTGGAACTACCAGGGTCGCAAAGGTCGCACTAGTGTTCCGCCACTGGGCTCGAAGGGAAGGGCCCCGGCCAGGGGTTAGGGGGACCCTTCATGGTTTCTTGCACCGGGTTCCTGAAGGTTCTAGTTACACCTCCGGAGTATTCTATGCACATACAAAGTACAGTATGACCTTATTTGCCATGATTTCAAGAAAAATACTTATCAGCTTTAAAGGATAACTAAAGCTTTAACCTTTTACTGCCAGGTCCAGTTCTATAACTCTATAACTCTGATCAGAGTTATTAACCTACAACCCACTAATCAGAGTTATTAAGCTTAAATGTGAAAAAAAACTCATACAAATGTATGAGTCCGACTCCTGCTTCCCTAATGGACTGGCTGCTCCTGTTAAAACCCCTTTCACATGGAGTGGACTTTGCTGTTTCCTGCTGAGCAGGTGGATGACATGTCTGCGTCCTCTCCGCTGATGAAGAGCGGACATGGACACAGCCCGCTGTTCTCTATGGGGCGGTCGGATGGAAGAGGACCGCCTGTCCATTTCCATTGGATACCATCCGATCCAATCTGCTAGATGGATGGGGAATTAAATCCCTATCTGTCTGTTTTAGCAGACTGGACTGGATCGGATGTAGTCAGGTGTAAACGGACACATGTCCATTTACATCAACATCTCCATAGAGAATAATGGGGGGTCCTATTGGGCCCGCCTGAAAAAAGGACAGGAAGACTCGATCGGTCTGCTTGTGTGAAAGAGGCCTAAGGCCTTGTTCACCCAGGGCATACACAGTGTACCTTTACAGGGATGCACAGGTGTTCTGTTCATCTCTGTGCAGGCAGTATCATTGACGTCATTTGGGATGTAGCAACGGCACGAACAGAGCTGTTGCTCCCAATTTTACATGCATGTCCCTGAGCTCACACTGTCTGCGTTTGGGGTCATGTACCCACACCTACATGGATGTCAGATTGGGAACAAAAGCTAAGCCTGTGCAGCCGTTGCATCCCAATTGACATAAATGGGACTACCTGTACGGGGATGCACGTGAAACATGTGCATCCCTGTGCGGGTAAACATGGCCCTCCATGGGCATACACTTTAGTATGCCACACGTGAACGATGCTTTAGTAGTAATTTAGCAGGAATTTTGTAAGTTACGTTGTGTACGTTGTGTTTATGTGCACTATTAATGATTTTAGTGTATTTTTAGTGAAAATAGCGATATGATGAGAATTTTTGCGCAGTTATTGTGGGGCCCAAAAAATCAGCAGCACTTTTTTTTTATTCTACAGGTCATGTGCTTTCAGAAAATGTATTTTTTAAATTCTGAATGCTGTAAGTGAAAAATGGTAACCTCCGGACTTTTAGAGTAAATTGTTTTTATTTACAGTTTTGCGTACAAAAATTTGTAATTTTAAATGTACAAATATTTGTTATTTATTAACTCAGTACAGTTTTAGCTTTTATATTTACTAGTAATTTAGCATGAATTTTGTACATTTTGTCATGTATGAATCCACTATTAATGATTTTAGTGTATTTTTAGTGAAAATATTGTTTTGATAAACATTTGCGAAAATTTCACAGTGCCTTAAAAATCAGTAGCACCTTCTTTTTATTCTACTGGCCATGTGCTTTCAGAAAATGTATGGTTTTGGGGGGTCTTTTACAATTTTTGAAAGTTGTAAGTGAAAAAGATTTTTAAAGAAATTTTTGCCTACATCAGATTTTCACTATTTCTCAAATTTAAAATTTACAAATAGTTGCTATTTATTAACTCAATACAGGTTAAGCTTTTATATTTAGTAGGAATTTAACAGAAATTTTGTAAACTTTGTTGTGTTTGTATCTGCTAGTAATGATTTTAATGTATTTTTTTGCGAAAATATTGTTTTGATAAACATTTGCGCAAATATTGTGGGGTCTTAAAAATCAGTAGCACCTTCTTTTTAATCTAACATTCCTATGCTATATTCTACTGGTTCTATGCTTTCAGAAAATATATGGTTTGGGGGGGTCTTTAACAAACTCTGAAAGCTGTAAGGAAACAATGAAAAACTTTTTTTGAGAAATATGGTTATTTACATTTTTGCGTATGCTGTTTTCACCATTTTGCAAAAAGACATAATTTAAAAATTACAAATATTTGTTATTTATTAACTCAATACAGGTTAAGCTGTTATATTTTGTAGGAGTTTTGTAAAATGTGTTTTTATCTGCTAATAATGATTTTAGTGTATTTTTAACAAAAATATTGTTTTAATAAACATTTGCGCAAATATCATTGTGCCCTAAAAATCAGTGGCACCTTATTTGTATTGTACCAGTCATGTGCTTTCAGAAAATATATGGTTTGGGGGGTCTTTAACAAACTCTGAAAGCTGTAAGGGGAAAAATAAAAAAGCAATGTGGAAATTGCAAAAATTAGTGTAAAAATAGATCACAGGGCATGGCAGCGAAAGGGTTAAGGATAGCTTGCTGCAGATAGAAAGGGAAAGCTAAAGTCTACTAACTTTAAATAATAAAATAGCTTTTGTAGCAATTATATATGCTATCTAATTTTTAAACCGGGTGGTCCAGCCCTGGTGAGGCTGTGGTGAAGCTCAGCTCTTGCCATTGTTTTAGTTTTGCACAGATTTAAAAAAACAAAATATCATATTTTTATTGCTGTCTCTAACCTCAATGGGACATTTTATCTCTTGTCCTGTCCCTTTGACAGCCTGTCACAGCAGGAAAAAAAAGGGAATAGTGGTCACTGTAGTAGAATGTCACAAAAGCCTAAAACAGGTTCTAGCCCTCACCAAATTTCTGAAAAGAACATACCGTATATACTCGAGTATAAGCCAAGTTTTTTAGCCCTTTTTTTGGGCTGAAAGTGACCCCCCTCGGCTTATACTCGAGTCAGCGTACCTGAGTCCATTGCCGCCTGACCTCACCGTGCCCATTGCAGAATCCGATCTGTGTACCCGAGTCCATAACATATTCGGATGGCAGCCGTGCAGTGTTAAAAACTCGCGCTCCTCCTTGTGCTGTTCCGTGATAGGCGGAACACTCTGCTTCCCAGGAAACACTGTGTTCAGTGTTCCGCCTATCAGGGATATCCTCTCGTTCCGTGATAGACGAGAGGACGAGAGGGCGTCCCTGATAGGCGGAACACTGAACACAGTGTTTGCTGGGAAGCCAAGTGTTCCGCCTATCACGGAACAGCACAAAGAGGAGTGCAAATTTTTAACACTGCACGGCTGCCATCCGAATATGTTATGGACTCGGGTACACAGATCGGGTATTCTTCATTTTCACCTCTCCTCTGATACTGGATTGTCCTCAATTGAATGAGCACTCGTCTCTGCATCATTGTGCTGTGAGTGCAGTGCTCTGCAGTGACACTTCCCAGGGGTCAGGCCCAGAACAAATTTGCACTTAAAGAAATTGGACATCATTCAGCACAGACAAAGACTGGCAGTCGATCTTGGAGTGGTAAGTCTGTAAGGGACAGTGGCAGAGAATACATTTTTACATTGGCCAAAGTTACTTTTTATTTGTATGAATTTTAGGAAAACTTGCACTAGCTAATTTTCAAGTTATGATGGTATTGGAATTTAAAGTATAGCTAAATCCAAAACGTTTTTGTTTGTTCTCGAAGAGCTGCAAGGGCACAGTGAGGTCAGGCTGCAAATGGGCACAGTGAATATGCAAATGGACACAGTGAGGCGTGCAAATGGGCATTGTTGACCCTCTTTTCGGCTTACAGTAGCTACTGCATTTCCCACCCTCGGCTTATACTCGAGTCATTAAGTTTTCCCAGTTTTTTGTGGTAAAATTAGGTCCTCGGCTTATACTCGGGTCAGCTTATACTCGAGTATATACGGTATTTTTGTTGCAATCTCTATCCCAACTTGAGAGAGATCCCATTACTTCCTGCCACAACAGGAAGTGAGAAGAAATCTTTCCAATTGTGACACAGAAGGCAATAAAAAAATGACAGGAAGTCTATTCCTGTTCCACACTCTCCAAACTGAAAAAATGTGTTTTGGCTGTAAATGAGCTTTGAAGAAATCTAAAAAATTTAAAGTAAAGCAATCAGTTCCTTTTTTGAGAACTGCACTAAAAAACGACACATGTTTTTCTAAACATTTGAATATAAGACAGCAGTATACTACATTGTACAGTGGGTATAGAAAAGAATCACCCCCTTTCAAATAATCACAGTCTGTTGCTTTGCAGCCTGAAATGAAGACAGACAGAGTGTTTGTTTTATCCAGCTGTATTTATTCAGTGCAACTTATCAGATCTAAGTGAAAGATATAACATCAACATGACAGAAAAAACAAAAAACAAAAACAGAATCACAAAGTTGGATAAAGGATCACCCCCTTGAGTCAGTATTTTGTTGAACCACCGTTTGCTTTAAACACAGCCTTTACTTTGTTGGGATATGTCTCTACTAACTTTGTACATCTAGACTTTGCAATATTTTCCCACTCTTCTAGGCAGAACTGCTCAAGTTCAGTTAAATTTGATGGATGGATGCAAGGACATTCACCTTTTTTGCCTTCAACTAGGGATGAGCTTAGTGTTCGCGTCGAACACACGTTCGACTCGAACATCGGCTGTTCGATCGTTCGACGAAGAACGAACTTTACGGTCCGTTCGTGCCAAATTCGTGTTGCGCGACACGGCCCATAATTCACTGCGGCATCACAGTGCATTGCTGGCTGATGATTGGCCAAGCATGCACTATAACCCGCATGCTTGGCCAATCACAGCGCGGAAAAAACGGAGAGCCGTAATTGGCCAAAGCTAGGGTGGCTTTGGCCAATTATGGCTCAGGGGGTTTAGTACACGCCCAACACTATATAAGGCCGCCTGGAAGTCGGTCTTGTGTAGTGTGTTGGTGTTTGTGAAAGAGGCAGTTTCAGAGAGATAGACAGTGTCATTTATATTGAGTTAGATAGAGCAGGCAGGCGAGTCAGTTAGCTGCTGTTACAGTGTGTAGAGGATATATATGCATCCTAGGTGTTGTATATATATTTATACACTGTATTCAGTTTAGCTAGATCCGTTCCTGTTAGTGTCTATACTGTGACCAGGGATGAGCCGAACACCCCCCTGTTCGGTTCGCACCAGAACCTGCGAACAGACAAAATGTTCGTGTGAACTTTAGAACCCTATTAAATACAATGGACTCGAACGTTCGAAATCTAAAGTGCTAATTATAAAGGCTTATATGCAAGTTATTGTCCTAAGAAGTGTTTGGGGACCCAGGTCCTGCCCCAGGGGACATGTATCAATGCAAAAAGAAGTTTTAAAAACGGACGTTTTTTCGGGAGCGGTGATTTTAATAATGCTTAATGTGAAACAATAAAAGTGAAATATTCCTTTAAATTTCGTACCTGGGGGGTGTGTATGATATGCATGTAAAGTGGCGCATGTTTCCCATGCTTAGAACTGTCCCTGCAAAAAATGACATTTTTGAAGGAAAAAAAGTCATTTAAAACTCACTCGCGGCTATAATGAATTGTCGGCTCCCGGCAATACATAGAAAAGTCATTGATAAAAAATAAAAAAAAAAGCGTGGGGGTCCCCCAGAATTCAATTACAAGGCCCTTCAGGTCTAGAATGGATATTAAGGGGAACCCCACCCCAAATTTAAAAAAAAATGTCGTGGAGTCCCCCAAAAATCCATACCAGACCCTTATCCGAGCATGTAACCTGGCCGGCCGCAGGGGAAGAGGGAGGGACGAGAGAGCAGCCCCCCCTCCCTCCTGAACTGTACCAGGACACATGCCCTCAACATGGGGAGGATGTCCCCATGTTGATGGGGACAAGGGCCTCATCCCCACAACCCTTGCCCGGTGGTTGTGGGGGTCTGCGGGCGGGGGGCTTATCGGAATCTGGAAGACCCCTTTAACAAAGGGGACCCCCAGATCCCGGCCCCCCCTATGTGAATTGGTAAGGGGTACATTGCACCCCTACCATTTCATGAAGAAAGCGTAAAAATATGTAAAAAAAAAACCACACAAACACCATGAAAAAGTCCTTTATTAAAAATAAAAAAACATTCCAGCGATGAAATCCAGTGTCCCGCGGCAATCCCGATGTCCAGCGCCGTCCGTCATTGGTTTTGCCTGAGCGGACCTGATGGGGAACTTCCTCCTCAGGTCCGCTCTCTCATCCCCCCCCCTCTTCCCCTGTGGTCGGCCAGGTTGCGTGCTCGGATAAGGGTCTGGTATGGATTTTTGGGGGGACTCCACGCCATTTTTTTTTTATTTGGGGTGGAGTTCCCCTTAAAATCCATGCCAGATCTCAAGGGCCTGGTATGGATATTTAGGGGGAACCCCACACCATTTTTTTTTACAATTTTCGGCGGGGTTCCCCTTAATATCCATTCCAGACCTAAAGGGCCTGGTAATTGAATTTGGGGGAACCCCCACGCTTTTTTTTTTTTTTTTATCAATGACTTTTGTATGTATCCGCGAGTGAGTTTTAAATGACTTTTTTTCCTTCAAAAATGACACTTTTTGCAGGGACAGTTCTAAGCACGGGAAACATGCGCCACTTTACATGCACATCATACACACCCCCTAGGTACGAAATTTAAAGGAATATTTCACTTTTATTGTTTTACTTTAAGCATTATTAAAATCACTGCTCCCGAAAAAACTGCAGTTTTAAAAAAAAAAATTGCATTGATACATGTCCCCTGGGGCAGGACCTGGGTCCCCAAACACTTTTTAGGACAATAACTTGCATATTAGGCTTTATAATTAGCACTTTAGATTTCTCCCATAGACTTTTCGAATTTGCCGCGAACACCCCAATTTGTTCGCTGTTCGGCGAACGGGCGAACAGGCAATGTTCGAGTCGAACATGAGTTTGACTCGAACTCGAAGCTCATCCCTAACTGTGACAGGCAGGCAGGTGATTGTGCTAGCTGCAGACAGTCAGTGTTTCACTTAGTGTACTACTGTGTGCTTTGAATAGCGATCACCTAAAGCTCACCTGGATACAGTTATTCTCTATACTGTGACAGGCAGGCCTGTGATTGTGCTAGCTGCAGACAGTCAGTGTTTCACTTAGTGTACTACTGTGTGCTTTGCATAGCGATCTCCTAAAGCTCACCTGGATACAGTTATTTTCTATACTGTGACAGGCAGGCCAGTGATTGTGCTAGCTGCAGACAGTCAGTGTTTCACTTAGTGTAATACTGTGTGCTTTGCATAGCATTCACCTAAAGCCTAAATTTGTGATGCAATACTTTGCAACAGGGCTCATTGCTGTGCTCTAAGTACAGTATCTGTGAGGGGTTGCAGTGTTGTGGCACCATCACCAGTGCCTAAGGCCCAATTCTTCTGCCCCTGTTCAACAGGGGCATGTAATTACAGTTCTTGATCTAATATTTCACAGCTGGGCCCATTTCTGCGCCCACCAAGAGTAACTGTGAGGCACCAAAGGCCCAATTTTTCCTACCACTGTTCAAAAGTGGCATGTAAATAAAATTCCTGATATAATAGTTGACTGCAGGGCGTTCCAGCGCCCACCAAGAGTAACTGTGAGGGCTTACAGTGTTGTGGCAACACCAACACCTAAGGGGCAAATTTCTGCAAAGTATATAGGGCAGGCCCCTACTTTCAAACATCCAACTTACAAACGACTCCTACTTGCAAACGGAAGGAGACAACAGGAAGTGAGAGGAAATCTACCCCTAGGAAGGCAAATTCTCTCCTATAAGAGTTAATATGTGAAAAAGGTGTCTCCTCTCCAATGATGCTTTATCACCAATCCTTGTTTCAATAAAAACCACAAATTTTCCAAAAACATTTGTCATTGGGATGGAAAGTGAGGTGAAATGTTCTGAACAGGTGCACAGACAGCAAAACAAATGTTAGAGGGGTGATAACCCTTCCCTATGTTCTCCAAAAAGCTTAAAAATAGATTTTGTGGCTAGAGCTACACTTAAAAAATGTACCTGTTCCAAATTACAAACAGATTGTACTTAAGAACAAACCTACAGTCCGTGTCTTTTTTGCACCGCCTGTATACTGCTGTTCAGAGTATATAGGGCCTTTTTTTATTTTGGGTGCGGGGTTCCCCTTAATATCCATACAAGACCCAAAGGGGCTGGTAATGGGCTGGGGTAGGGGTGGGTGATGGGGTACCCATGCCATTTTTCTCAATGATTTTCATCCATATTGCCGGGACCAGACATTACATTAAAGCCGCAAGCAGTTTTAAATGCCTTTTTTACCTTTAGAAATGTCATTTTGTGCAGGGACAGTTCTAAACATGGGAAACACGCGCCACTTCACAGGCATATTTTAGACACCCCCCAGGTACGATATTTAAAGGAATATTTCACATTTTTTTCACTTTATGCATCATTAAAATCACTGTCCCCTCGGGCAGGACCTGGGTCCCCAAACCCTTTTTAGGACAATAACATGCATATTAGGCATTATAATTAGCACTTTAGATTTCGAACGTTCGCGTCCATTGTATTTAATAGGGTTCTAAAGTTTGCGCGAACGTTCGGTCCATTCGAAGGTTCTGGTGCGAACCGAATGGGGGGGTGTTCGGCTCATCCCTACCTTCAACCATTGTGTGGTCATTTTTTTTTTTGGGTGCTTTGGGTCATTGTCATGTTGGAAGGTAAAACTTCTTCCCATAGACAACTTTCTGGCAGAGGGCAGCAGATTTTTCTCAAGAATTTGCTTGTATTTTGCCCCCTCCATTCTTTCTTCTATCCTGACAAGGACAGCCAGTCCCTGCTGCCGAGAAACACCCCCATAACAGGATATTACAACCTCCATGCTTTACTGTAGGAATGGTGTTATTTGGATGGTGAGCTGTATTGTATTTCACATATCATTTAGTGTTGAGGCCAAATAATTAAATTTTAGTCTCAACTGACCATAACACCTTTTCCTCAGAAAAAGGACTCAGAAACCTTAAGGTGTATTTTAGCAAAGTTTAATCAGGACTGCATGTGGCCTTTCTTGAGGAGTGGATTTTTTCTTGCAACCCTCTCATACAAGCCACATTTGTGGAGAATTTGTGATATTGTTGTCGCATGCACACAATATCACTCTTTGTCATAACTTCCTGCAACTGCTCCAGAGTTGCTGTAGACTTCTTGGTAGCTTTTGTGACCAGTTTCCGCCTGGCTCTTTTACAGTATCCAGTTTAGAGCGACGTCCTGATCCAGGGAGGGTCTGTGTTGCACTAAATACCTTCTACATCTTAATAACAGACTTCACTGTGCTTCTAGGCATTGATAAAGCCTCTGAAATGTTTGTGTATCCATCTCCGGACTTGTATCTGTCCACAACTTTATCCCCAAGATCTTGTGACAGTGCCTTGCCATCCATAGTTAATTGTTTGCTTCAGTTGCACTTAGGGTTGTATTGGTGCCCATACCGAGCATTTGCACAAGTTTTTGTACTTGTGCAATCGCTACGATGCTTAATCCGATACCTGGGCAGTCAGGGGATGATCGGTGCAGAGGTGGGGGCAGTTACAAGCACTGATCTCCCTGTATAGATTTCAATAAAGCAACTGACAGACGCTCCTCCTCCTCTCCCTCCTGTGGCTGTCGGCTGCTTTATTGAAATAATTACAGGAAGATTGATGCTTGTAACGACCTCCACCATTGCACCGATCGTTCCTGACTGTCCCCTGTGTCCTCCTCCATGCTCTTATGGTCCTCCGCCATGTCCTCCTCTAGTCCCCCTCTGTCCTCCACCTCTACCCCTCCATGTCCTCCTCTGCTCCCCCTCCGCTCCCCTTCCATGTCCTCCTCTGCTCCCCCTCCATGTCCTCCTCTGCTCCCCCTCCATGTCCTCCTCTGGTCCCCCCTGCCCCTGATCTGTCAGGATGGAGAGCAGAGGAAGGAGCTGCTAAATCTGTAATTTACTGGCTCTTTCCTTTTCTGAATGCACAGAGTCAGTGATCACTGACTCTGTCCATTCATAACTGAGCATTGTAAACTGTGTTTACGATAATTCCGTTTATGAATGAACAGGAGTCGCTGTCTTTAGTGCAGCTGAGACTGCAGAGAAAGGGACTGGGGAATCTGTGTTCTTAGTTGCTTTCTCTGTCTCAAAGGGGGATGTCAAGAGTCAATTGTAAAAATAATAAAATATAAAAAAAAAAAACACTGACACTGTCCACCCCCCAAAAAAACATTGCAAAAAAAAAAATACTGACACAGTCCACGTCTCATCAGTGCCCATCAGTGCTGCATATTAGTGCTACTGTCACATGACTCTCAGGGACTGAAGTGCTACAGGAAAGCTATTTTCATGCTGAGCTAATCAAAATGGCCATAGCTGATCACAGTTGAAAGTAAAATGGCTTTGTGTGCCATTGACAATGTGTATAGCTATACCTAATTGAGTTTACTAGTTATTTTTAGGAGGGGTGATCCTTTTTCCTACTCAGTGGTTCTGCATTTTATTTTATTTTTTCAGACATGTTTGTGTTATATCTTTCACTTGGATGTTATAAGTTGCAGCTGGATAAAACAAAAACTGTCTACATTTCAGACTGGAAAGCATCAAAATGTGATTATTTTAAAGGGGATGATTCTTTTCTGTACCCACTGCAAATATGAATGTGCTCTTAATGACATATTTGTCTTAAAATATTTTACATTTGTCACTTTTTCTTATTTTTAGTGAGTCATTGTTCATTATGAATTATGTAAACAGTTGTAGGCACTGCAAGGCACATCAATCAAGATTTACCTGCATACACAATTCAATTCAAATAGCAATACAAGCATAGGCATCCTAATCTATTTCTTGTCTGTTTAAAAGCTGTCCAACTCCTTCCCTTCCTCAAGGACCACATACAGGATCTGGGGTAAAGCCTGCATATCTGCCTACTGGAATAAGCTGCTTATTCTATTATTTTTTGCTACTTAGAAAATCCTAAAACTGTGGAGTTGATTTGCTAAAACTTTAGAGTGCAAAATCTGGTGCAGCTGTGCATGGTAGCCAATCAGCTTCAGCTTCCAATGGAGCAGTGCATACAAGCACATGCAGTACAAAGGGAGGTCAAAGTCGAAGCGGTATTAAACGCAAAAAGAAAAATTAGTTAAATTGCAGCCTACCAATTCTTAGATGATGGTTGCATTAATTTTCTTTTTAGGCTCTTTCCTTTATATTCACCTGATGATCCAGCCAGTAAGTCTGCCATGTTTCAACTTCCTTTCACAGACTAAGCTGTCCAGACAAAGTAGTTAGAAGGTTGAGACAAACCATTTAATATTGACAGTGGTGCTCACAATGGTCAGCTTTTATTTAATCATGTAAAACCTTTATCCCAAAAGGAAAAAAAATGTTTGATGTATCTGCTTAAGATACGCTAGCTGGAGTTCAGTTTCAATTTGTTAGTCAAGTCCATCTAATTCTGCTAGTTTAACATGACCCTCTCCCTATGTGCCTGCTTCACTACTTCATCCAGAATGCAGACAACCTAGGAAAGGAAGTACGTTACTGGCTGGATCACCAGGTGAAATAAACGTCTAAAATGAATGCAAGTACCACATTAAAGAATTGGTAAGCTGCAATATATAACATTTTTGTTTTTAGGTTCAATACCGCTTTAAATTTCTATAAACTTAAAATGCAAAAAGTATCTGGTCCAAAAAAAAAAAGTGTTTACACAGGTCTTTATATTATTATTAATTCTTTAAGAATCAAATTATTTACAGAACCGAGACATAATTACATGCTTTTCTGATCATGTATATTGTAACCTGAAATTTACCTCATTTTGACCGGCAGTTTACTTCCTTCTAAGCTGTATTAACATGCTTCAAGCCTTAGCTACCATTCTTTGGTGCATTGTGAAGCACATCTCAAGCATAAGTTTGTACACACCCTTGAGGCCGGGTTCACACCTATGCAAATTGGATGCGGATTAAAACGCATCCAATTCGCATGTCATTAGAAAATACATACATTTTTATGATGCTAGTTCACATATGTGCGATGCATTCGCACTGCGCAGTGCCAAAAAAAGTGTGCGTTTTCTAGGCATTGCGGTGCGGGTCAGGTGAGAATTCAGGCCCATTATCTTCTATGGGCATGCATCTGATTCGCAGATGTCTTCCGTTCTGAACAGGACTTTTTTCCCTGCTAACTACACTTCCCCTCTCCCTCCCCTCTCCCAGGTCACCAAGTCTGCAGCTACACCGCACACAAGACGCTGAACAGCTCTCTTATCTCTTTGCAGAGATAAGAGAGCTGGAATTTGCATCGCACCAGCCTGAATGTTTATCTGAGGTTGCGTTTGCTTTCATTTCATATATGACTTATAATAGGGACAATATAGCTGTGGAGTGATGTGCACACATTCTAGGCATCTGCAAAAAATAGTGAATGCTATTATTGGAAAGTTTATGGTGCCCTTTAAGAGCTCTTTCACACTGGGGCATTTTTCAGGCGCTTTAGTGTTAAAAAAAAATGCCTGTAAAGCGACTAAAAGAAGCTGCATCTGCAATCCCAATGTGAAAGCCCGGGTGCTTTCACACTAAAGCACCTGAAAAACGCCCCAGTGTGAAAGGGGTCTTAGCGTTAAAAAAAGCACCTGTAAAACGCCTGAAAGAAGCCTCATCTGCAATCCCAATGTGAAAGCCCGAGTGCTTTCACACGGAGGCGTTGCGCTGGCAGGGCGTCAAAAAAAGTCCTGCAAGCAGCTTCTTTGCAGCTCTTTAGGAGCATTGAATATACCGCTCCTAATGCGCCCCTTCCCATTGAGGCGCTTATTTTGACACCAAAGCGTCTGAAAAACGCCCCAGTGTGAAAGGGGTCTTAGCGGAGCTTTACCAGCGTTTTTCAGGCGCTGGCGGTGAGAAAGGGCTCTGAAAGCACTCGGGCTTTCACATTGGGATTGCAGATAAGGTTTCTTTCAGGCGCTTTACAGGTGCTTTTTTTAACGCCAAAGCACCTGAAAAACGCCCCAGTGTGAAAGGGGTCTTAACGTGAAAAATTCATGTACTCTGAAAATTAAAAATAACTTTAACATTTGTTGACTCCGTGCTCCCCAATTGAAATCTAACAATATTTTCCTATTGGTTTAGCCTTGATGCATGCCTTGGTTTTTGGTAACGTGACAGCTATAATCCAGCGATTGTACTCCAGATGGTCACTTTATCACACAAGAACCAAGGATCTGAAGGATTTTATACGGGTACACCACCTTCCACAGCAACTGAAGCAGAGAATGCTTGAATATTTCCAAACCAACTGGTCAGTCAATAATGGGATAGATTCTCATGAGGTAATGTACAATTTATATTCTTCATTAGCGAATTTAGAACAGTTTTTTGGCAAGAACTGTTTAAAAAAAAAATCTTTATAAATTTATTTTTAACGACTTCAGGCCCACAGGACGTCATATGATGTCCTCGGGTTTGTGGGGGTATATCTGAATGATGTCTGCAGCTACAGGCATCATTCAGATATTGCCGGTTTCAGCCGGCGATTCCCTGCACCATGAGAATGATTATAGCGGCTGTTCGGCCGCTTGAGCGTTCTTACGGGCAGCGGAAAGGGAACGCCCCCCCCCTCCCACCACCCTCCGGTGCTTCTACCGACTCACCTGTGCGATCGGTGAGTCAGTGACAGGATCTGCCGGCCCCGGATGTTGATCAAAGAGATTTCTGGCGGACCAGATGGTCGCCCGAGTCTCTTTGATCGTCGGAGGCCTGCCGCGATGTTATGACGTCACGCCCAGCCTCTGCATTAAAAAAAAAACGCGCTGCTTCGGCTTTGAAGCGGTGATGTTTTTTTTTTTTTTTTTTTTTTTTTTAGGCTTCCAAGCCTAGAGGTGAGATGTGGGGTCTTATTGACCCCATATCTCACTGTAAGGAGGACCTGTCATGTCATATTTATATTACAAGGGATGTTTACATTCCTTGTAATAGGAATAAAAGTGATCAATTTTTTTTTTTTTTAAGTGTCAATTTTTTTTTTTAAATTAACAATAAAAAAAAACTTTTTTTTTTTTTACAGTGCCCCTGTTCCTGTGTGCTCGCATGCAGAAGCGAATGCATACGCAAGTCCCGCCCACATATGAAAACGGTGTTCAAACCACACATGTGAGGTGTCGCCGCGAACGTTAGAGCGAGAGCAATAATTCTAGCCCTAGACCTCCTCTGTAACTCAAAAAATGTAGCCAGTAAAAAAAATTAAAACGTCGCCTATGGGGATTTTTAAGTACCGAAGTTTGGCGGCATTCCACGAGCGTGTGCAAATTTGAAGCATGACATGTTAGGTATCTATTTACTCGGCGTAACTTATGCAAAAAAATTGGGCTAACTTTCCTTTTTTTTTTTTAAAGCATGAAACTGTTTTTTTCCCAAAAAAAACGCGTTTGAAATATTGCTGCGCAAATACCATGCGAGATAAAAAGTTGCAATGACCGCCATTGTATTCTCTAGGGACTTTGATAAAAAAACATATATAGTGTTTGGGGGTTCTAAGTAATTTCCTAGCAAAAAAAATATGATTTTTACATGTAGGAGCGAAGTGTCAGAATTGGCCCGGGCCTGAAGTGGTTAAATAAATTATTTAATGGTGATGCCAAGATGTTTCATGGAAACCATAACTAGTAGAGCAAGAATGTGCAATAAAAATTTAATGCTTGCTTCTATCAATCCGTAACTTTTCTTCAAGTGTGTTCAAGACCACATTTAATTTAGAGTTCTAAAAAATCAGTAGATAAAAGCATAACCAATGTCAACTTACTTTCCTTTTTGTGCTACATCATATTCCATTGGCATGACTAATGGTGTTGAAAGAGTGAGGTGTTAGATCTTTAGAGCCCATTCACACAGGGGCGTCTTTGGATCCGACTCCAAATCGCCCCAGGTCGCCCCTAGTCGCCTCAGGTCGCGCTGGCTGAAGAAATCAATGTAAGTTAATGGAGCCGTCCTTATGCACACTACTGCAGTCGCTCCGACTTCAAAAAAGGTCCCTGTACTACTTCAATCCGACTCCTAGGCGACCTGTAACCATTCATTTCAATGGGAGTCGCCTCTCACTGTCTTAATAGGAGCGACTCTCCAGGAAGAAAACATACATTTATCAGGCAAAGCTCTCCCTCCCCCCTCCCTCCCACAGAGCTGATTCTTGTTTGATTGGCCACTGGAATGTCTCTTGTCCTGCAGGCAACTTGGAGTTGCCTTGTAAATAGCTCCAGGTCGCGCTGTGATTCATTCTCAGGTCGTGTCTGAGTTGCCTCATAAAATCGCGCTGGAAGTCGTGTTGCCCCTGTGTGAATGGGCTCTTACAGTGCTTTGTATTTTTGTATTTTGAACACTGCCTATTATAAGTACCCATAGACAAAAGATGACAGTTGTCAGCTCCACATAATTTGTCCCGAATCTGATGACAAGCTCATGTCTGTGGCCAGCTGAACTTTGAAAGGGCAGCAGTAAGCCTTTTTGGGGGAATGGCTGATCAGGCATGTTAGAAAGCCTCTCACAATTGCCCTTGTACCTGCAGTGATAAACATCTTCCATTTCCTACTCCATCCTGTCTTAGAAGATCCCTGCTCAATTGAGCTGTGCAAAAATTATACCATAATCTATATTGCTCTTTTTACCTAGAGGCACTTAGATTGTGCTCCGGTGTGAGACTGATTTACTAAAGGCAAATAGGACGTGCACTTTGCAAGTGAATTTACCCATAACTTAGTGAATGAGTTGAGGTTCTGCTAATTTGCATCATCTAATCATGCGCAAGTAAAAAATTTTTTTTTCCTTTCACGTGAGTGGGTACTCTTTGAGAGTGAATTTTCACTATAACCGCTAAGTTAAGAGAATTTTTTTTTTGCAAAGTACAAATTTTCTTGCAAAGTAAACAGCCTTTTTTGCCTTTAGTAAATCAACTCCTTTGGGCATCAACATGTGGGGAGGCTATCCACATTATTCTGACTTGCCTTTTATATTATGGGGCCACATTTAGGGACCAGTAACGGGGCATATAGTATAGTGATTAGGTATTCTTACATCTGATTAAATGCATATTGCTATTTTGGACAGTATTTGTTTCAATTACCTTTGTAGTAAGTGGGCTTTATGTGGCTTACCTAATAAAGCAAAAGAATTAAGTGCAAATCATGTAAAACTGATATCTGATTAGTTGCTGTGACTTTTCACATTATTATTGTTCCTTGCAGCATTTTGCAGAATAAGCCTATGTGATAAGCAAACTCAATGGTCAGTAGTAAGCAAGGGGGAGGGAAAGACCATATTCTTGAATGGGATGACAGGTAGATATTTTTGTGCCAAAGTATACCCAGGATTTGGGGTAACCGGCCACTTGATAGCTATGGTGTAGTGAGTGATATGCAAGTACCTGCAGGTGCCTATTATGTGTTAGCAATGACAGTCAGCCACTGATTCACTGCAACAGATTCACTTTAACCAAATTTAACATAGGGCAAGAAAGGGCCTCTAATAAAACTAAGATCAAATACAATATAGGGGTACCATCATCCAAATTCTAATAGAAAAATCTCGGTAACTTGGATGAAATACACATGGGTTGAAATTAAAATTTTTATTTATACAAAGAGATAAAAACAGCGTATCCAGATACAAATATGAACATCAATTCCAATTTCACACCAAAAATTTTTATAAAATACAATCTGTCTAATACATGTGTTTCAGTAATACTTGGCATACTTTAAGATGGAGTCAGGAGATATAGTGGGTCCTCTGTGAATAAATACCCCTTTACATGTTTTGCGGATATCTACCGCTTCTTCAGGAGGAACAATACTGGATAGAGTCTGAAATGAAAGTAACAAAAATATACATAATATCCCCCAAAAATATGTAATGCAGCATAATATGCAAGGCTGATAAGTGGGGGAAAAGAAAAGCACTGACGCTTACCAACATACATGACAAAGCCAAGACAGTGGCGCTGCCAACGCTCCCCTATGGCAGACATGGGGGACATATGTGGGTGGATGAGTTGATGCTGAGTAGCAACTATAAAAAAAAAAATCACAAATATACAGTATCTCACAAAAGTGAGTACACCCCTCACATTTTTGTAAATATTTTATTATATCTTCACTGAAGAAATTATACTTTGCTACAATGTAAAGTAGTGATTGGGCCCAAAGTTTCAATATTTTGTGTGACCACCATTATTTTCCAGCACTGCCTTAACCCTCTTGGGCATAGAGTTCACCAGAGCTTCACAAGTTGCCACTGGAGTCTTCTTCCACTCCTCCATGAGGACATCACGGGATGCTCCACAGATGCTCAATAGGGTTTAGGTCTGGAGTCATACTTGGTCAGTCCATCACCTTTACCTTCAGTTTCTTGAGCAAGGCAGTGGTTGTCTTGGAGGTATGTTTGGGGTCGTTATCATGTCAGAATACTGCCCTGCGGCCCAGTCTTTGAAGAGAGGGGATCATGCTCTGCTTCAGTATGTCACAGTACATGTTGGCATTCATGGTTCCCTCAATGAACTGTAGCTCCCCAGTGACAGCAATACTCATGCAGCCCCAGACCATGACACTCCCACCACCATGCTTGACTGTAGGCAAGACACACTTGTCTTTGTACTCCTCATCTGGGTGCCGCCACACACGCTTGACACCATCTGAACCAAATAAGTTTATCTTGGTCTCATCAGACCACAGGACATGGTTCCAGTAATCCATGTCCTTAGTCTGCTCGTCTTCAGCAAACTGTTTGTGGGCTTTCTTGTGCATCATCTTTATAAGAGGCTTCCTTCTGGGATGAAAGCCATGCAGACCAATTTGATGCAGTGTGTGGCGTATGGTCTGAGCGCTGACAGGCTGACCCCCCACCCCTTCAACCTCTGCAGCAATGCTAGCAGCACTCATATGTCTATTTCCCAAAGACAACTTCTGGATATGACACTGAGCATGTGCATTCAACTTCTTTGGTCAACCATGACGAGGCCTGCTCTGAGTGGAACCTGTCCTGTTAAACTGCTGTATGGTCTTGGTCACCGTGCTGCAGCTCACTTTCAGGGTCTTGGCAATCTTCTTATAGCCTAGGCCATCTTTATATAGAGCAACAGTTCTTTTTTTCAGATCCTCAGAGAGTGCTTTGACATGAGGGGCCATGTTGAACTTCCAGTGACCAGTATTAGAGAGTGAGAGCGATAACACCAAATTTAATACACCTGCTCCCCATTCACACCTGAGACCTTGTAACACTAACGAGTCACATGACACTGGGGAGGGAAAATGGCCAATTTACCCAATTTGGACATTTTCACTTAGGGGTGTACTCATTTTTGTTGCCAGCAATTTAGACATTAATGGCTGTGTGTTGGGTTATTTTGAGGGGACAGCAAATTCACACTGTTATACAAGATGTACACTCACTAATTTACATTGTAGCAAAGTTGTCACATGAAAAGATATAATAAAATATTTACAAAAATGTGAGGGGTGTACTCACTTTTGTGAGATACTGTATGCATATCAAGGAAAGAGGGGAGAATAAGAAAGAAAGGGGAGCACACAGAGAGGCAGAAACAGGGAAAGGGAAAATAAGGGGAGAGGTATAAGTGAAAGGAAGGGTAATATACATACAGTGGGAAAAAGAAAGGTGAGCAAGGGACAGAAAAGTGGGGGGGGGTTAAGGAGGGGAAGAAAGGGAAGGGGAAAGAAAGAAAGGGAGAAAGAGAGAACGCTAGAGGGGGAGGGAAAATGGAGAAAAAGATGGGGGGGAAGAATTTAGGGGGAAAAAGATGGCTGAAAACAGCTTGTGGGACTTCAACAAAGACTGCTACACATTGACCTAGAGATCTAAAATTAATAGGTCTCAATCAGGCTAGGATAGATGGAGAAAGGTCTGTTGTAATAATGGATCACTGTCCAACAGTAGTAAACAGCAGCCAATGGACCTATAATGGGTAACACAGAAGATTGTACTTGAACCACGGCTTACCTGAGTGTCGATTGATTATCATGTCCCCCCTGGCAAACATCCACCACAGTAATAAGTGTCAGGAGCCTGCTTAAATAGTTCCCAACCCAGCGATTGTAGCACACGCTGACCACTGTCAGCGTGTGATGTCATCGGGTCTGATCCCCCACAGTGTGCATGTGCGAAAATCACACACATGCATGCATGCAAAGATCATAGCCAAAGGGCCAAGAAGCCATAAGCGCAGGTGAGGGGAGGTCTCAAAAAGGACATGGGTGACACACCCAAACCCAGAAGATCACATGCCCGCCGAGAAAAGGAAGAAAAGGGAACATGCAAACAGTGTCAACAGCTCATGTGTGAGGACACCTTAAAGCAAGAGTACCCCCATTTTTCTAAAGATGCTTGAATCACTATATACAACATGAACATCATAGTGCTATGTATGTAATGGTATACTGGAATGTCAAAGTATAACCAGATTAATATTTTACAAAACATATAACCCCCTGTTAACCTGTAATGGATGCATAATCTGGACAGGATTAACCACATTTAAAAAATTATTTTGTAAAAATATTTATACATGGTTGGGTTGCATAAAGCCCTGTACACACGATCGGTTTTACCGATGAAAACAGTCCAATGGACTTTTTTCATCGGACAAACCGATCGTGTATGGGCCCCATCGGTCTTTTTTCCATCAGTGATTAAAAATAGAACATGTTTTAAATTTATCCGATGGAAAAAAAAAACAATAGCAAATTCCGATCGTCTGTGTGGAACTCGATCGGAGGAAAACCCTGCGCATGCTCAGAATCAAGTCGACGTATGCTCAGAAGCATTGAATTGTTTTACGTCATGGCGTTTGGGACGGTCAGATTTTCGACTGATGCTGTGTAGGCAAGACTGATGGAAGTCAGCTTCATCGGAAATCCGATGGAAAAATCCATCGGATTTTATTCCATCGGAAATCCGATCGTGTGTACAGGGCTTTATTCTTTATATCTTTCTTTGTTCAGAACTTACCAGGCCTAACTTTGCTGGGGCAATTATACATTTAGCAAATCCTAGGCTGTATATGACAACACAGCTAAGTCCTTTTCTGTCTCATTATAGCTTCATTTAGTTAAAATAAATATTACAATGTGGTAGAGTAACCCAAAGTTCCCCTTTAAAACAGCATTTTTTCTTGCATGCTGCACAATGTTGCCCAAGTGTCAGTATTATCTGTATTGTCTGTTCTCTTTTCAGTAACATTATTAGCTATTCTGATTGCCATAACTTGTCTGCATTTCAGAAATCAATTTAGATTTCATTACAACAGTAGCTGCAGGATTATTTATTTTTAAATGACACAAGTATCCAAGTTATAAATCCGTAGGAAAGATTTGTTACATCTCTAAATGGTTGAAAGCTTGATATCATGCTAAGCCTGAAATGATACATTTTTCTAAGCTGCATTAATTCCATGTCTGAAATTGACAGCTCCTGAAAGAGTTTCCAGATGAGTTACGTTCGGATATAACCATGTACTTGAACAAGGAGATTCTACAACTATCCCTTTTTGAGAATGCTAGCCGTGGTTGCCTCAGGTCTCTGTCTCTTCATATCAAAACTTCTTTCTGTGCTCCTGGAGAGTATCTACTTCGGCAGGGAGATGCATTGCAGGCAATTTATTTGGTGTGCTCAGGTTCCATGGAAGTTCTGAAGGATGGGATGGTGTTGGCTATTCTAGGTATGTACTGTAATAAATGTTTCAGTGCAATATCTTGAAACCTGCTTAAAATTGACCAATAACATCAAACCTTTGGATTACATTCTAAATTTCTAATCTGCATGTGTATTTTAGCTCAGTTTGTTAGAACATATTAAAGCAAACACAGCAATATATTTATACCCAAATCTGGAGCCTGCTGGTAATTAATACATAAAAACTGTTACAAACCCTTTTGTATAGGTTTTAATGGTTTATAATTTATCAGCCATAAAAAGATATATATTGATGCAGTTCTATAAACATTAATACACTAATATATGCATTTTTTTTAATGCAAGCAGTGTTATGGCCTGAGATTAGCTTGGTATAAACACAATCTGTGCAGAGATTAGATAGGGGGAGGCCAAAGCAGCACACATAGCTAATCAAGTGTGCTGCAGTCCAAGGAATGTGCTGATATCAGAAAAGAAAAGAGGGACACAGCAATAAACTCATCAGTGTGTTGCTTCTTTCATTCACTGTCAAGCCACAAGGTAAGCATTTGAAGGGGAACTGTGGGTAAAAGTGAAAGTGTGCATGGAAAAAAAATGGCAAGATTTACATGTCTGGTGAGATATATAAGGGCTGCTATTTCTGACTTCTTCCTAAATATGCTAGTATTTTTGGCTCTTATACTAACCCTCTGCCTTCAATACTTTAGGTCAATGACCTGGAACAAGCCAAAAACCTTATGTGCAGACTTGTTCTAGGTCTGCTGCTTAAAGTATTAAATCCATCAACTTATACACTAAGGACTGTATTGAGCCTAAGGGCTGGTTCAAATCTGTTTTAGGTGCGTTGTGGTTTAGGTCCACCTACCGTATATACTCGAGTATAAGCCGAGATTTTCAGCCCTTTTTTTGGTCTGAAAGTCCACCCCCTCGGCTTATACTCGAGTCAGCAAAAAAATTTACATTGAAAATAGTACCTGTAAAGACGTTGCAGCTGCGGCGTCCATCGTTCGAATTCCACGGTCTCTTCCTGTTCCTTCCGTGATAGGCGATTCTCATCAGACACTCTCCGCCTATCACGATCATTCTCTCATCCTCAGTTTCCCAGCAGACGTCTGTGATTGGCGGAACACCCAACACAGTGTCTGCTGGGAAACTGAGGATGAGAGAATGATCGTGATAGGCGGAGAGTGTCTGATGAGAATCGCCTATCACGGAAGGAACAGGAAGAGACCGCGGAATTCGAACGATGAACGCCGCAGCCGCAACTTCTTTACAGGTACTATTTACAATGTAAAATTATAGGATAGGAAACAGTGAGCTAGGGAACAGCGAGCTAGGGAACAGTGAGGATAGGAAACAGTGAGGATAGGAAACAGTGAGGATAGGAACAGTAAGGATGGGAACAGTAAGGATGGGAACAGTGAGGATAGGGAACAGTGAGGATAGGGAACAGTGAGGATAGGAACAGTGAGGATAGGAACAGTGAGGCATTGTTGACCCTCGGCTTATACTCGAGTCAGTAAGTTTTCCCAGTTTTTTGAGGCAACATTAGGTACCTCGGCTTATACTCGAGTCGGCTTATACTCGAGTATATACGGTACATTCATTTTAGGCATGTTACAATATTACGCTATGCAACATGTGTTGTCATGAAAGTGCATCAAAGATGCAAGAAGCAGGATTTTTTAATGTACTGCACACAAAACACAGAAGAGTAAACAGTGCTTTAGGGCCATGTCAGACAAGTGATCCAGTAGCTGATATCACCTCAACAACAACATAACCTCAGAGAGACAACCTACCTTTTGCTATGAAAATTATCCCTCCAGAGGCCAAACCAACAGATGTTGTTCACTCACTGCTCCTTCTCTAAAGAGTGTGATTCTGTAGTATTCAAGGGTTTGTTTTAAAAGCTTTTTTTTCTATATTCCATGTGAATACAGTATATGCAAAGCTTATATCTGTTAAAAAAAAGTTAAACAATATTTCTAAAAAAAACTAATAACATGACAGTTGTTCAATAAACAGTGCTTTAGCAAACTAAATGTTTTTCAGTTAGGTTTTACGTCAACTTTCACAGTATAGACATAAAATAATGAGTCTCTTGATTGATTTTAACAGTGGTATAGATTTCTCAGTTCTCAGTTAGAGACATCCACTTTATTCCCAATCCCCCAGCTGCTGGTAATTCTTGTCCACCTGGACACATACCGTGAAACGATTTATTAAGTGATACAAATGCTCACATTTCTCAGATGGTGGCTACTGTATTTCCAGTTCCGGTCTGTGTGTCTGACGTGTCAAGGAAGTGATTTTAATTGATTTTAATTCTAATGCCGCGTACACACGACCGTTTTTAATGACGAGAAAAATTTGATTTTTTAAAATGGTCATTAAAAATGATCGTGTGTGGGCTTTCCAGCATTTTTCCCGATGAGAAAAACGCAGAGAAGCACGACGAGAAAAATTGGAACATACTCTAATTTTTCACATCACTTTTTACATCGTCGTTTTTCTCGTCATGAAAAACGGCCATGTGTGGGCTTTAATGACGTGAAAAAAATGCGCATGCTCAGAATCAAGTATGAGACGGGAGCGCTCGTTCTGGTAAAACTAGCATTGGAGATAGAACATTCGTCACGGACTGAAAAGCACGAGGCTCAAAAGGGCGAATCGTCGCTCAACAAACTTTACTAACATGAAGGGTGGCGCCATCTGAATGGACCTTCCCCTTTATAGTGCCGTCGTACGTGTTGTACGTCACTGCGCTTTATTCAAACATTTTTTTCTACGATAGTGTGTAGGCAAGGCAGTCTTGAGAGGAAACACGAAAAATCACGTTGAGAAAAATGCCGTTTTTTTCAATGACATTAAAAACGGTCGTGTGTATGCGGCATAAAACCTTTTTTAGTCTGGAAGCATGGAATAATGTTCACCTTTAGAAATAGATGGCTTACTCTGGGTGAAATCAAAAGAAAGAAAAACACTTACCAACTGATATACCAATTAAATACCTAATTTACCAGTTATTGTTCTCAAATTGTGTGACAATGTGAAATAATCAGGTACACTAACTTGGCAAGCTACACATCCATCAATAACAACATTTTTAAAAATTGTAAAAATGTATCGGCAACTGTTGCACAATGCTTAAAGGAGTTGTAAATTCAGAAGCTGTTTTATCTTAATGCAGTCTATGCATTAAGATAAAAAGCCTTCTTTCTGTAGCAGCCCCCCTCAGCCCCCTACTATTTACCTGAGCCCCATCTCTGTCCAGCAATTTCCATGAGTGTCTCAGCCATCCGAGACTCTCCCTCCTGATTGGCTGAGACACAGCAGTGGCGCCATTGGCTCCCGCTGATGTCAATCAAAGTCAGTTGGCCAATCAGGAGAGAGAGGTGTTAGGGCCGGACCATGGCCCCATGTCTAAATGGACACACGGAGCCGTGACTTGGCTCGGGTGCCCCATAGCAAGCTGCTTGCTGTGGGGGAACTCGACAGGAAGGAGGAGCCAGGAGCACTGAAGGGGACCCAAGAAGAGGAGGATCGGGGCTGCTCTGTGCAAATCCACTGCACAGGGCAGGTAAGTATATCATGTTTGTTATTTTTATAGAAAAAAACGAGACTTTACAATCACTTTAACCTGCCTAGCGGTATTCCCAAGTCTGGCTCGGGGTGGAATTTCAGTACCATTAGCGGTAACCCTGGGCCAGACTTGGGATCGCATCGCAGTATCCAAGCAAAGTAACTTACCTTGTCCCCTGGATCCTGCGATGTCTCCCCGCTGTGTGTGCGAGCTGTCTCCTCGCTCGATTCACATAGTGCCCGAGTGCCGTCGAGCTCCTTTCCCTGCGACGTTGCAACGCACAGGGGCGGAGATCGGCGCCAAATTCAAAAAAGTAAAAACATACAATACATACAGTACACTGTAATCTTACAGATTATAGTACTGTATAAAATAATTATCGTGCATATCCCCTTTGTCCCTAGTGGTCTGTCCAGTGCCCTGCATGCACTTTTATATTATACCTGTAAATACTGTTTTTTCTGCCTGGAAACTGGAGATTGTCCATAGCAACCAAAATGTGTCCCTTTATGTTAAAAGTGGTTTTAGGCCAGCTAGAAAACAGTGATAATAAATTAGAATCACTTACAGAATTGAGCGATAGTGAATAGTGGGGAAATTCGTCATCAAACACTAAATCTAATGACAGCGACAATTCTGCAACTGAGCAAATTTCACAGTTTTTTATTTGATTACATTATTGAATAATTTTTTATATTATTTTTTGTTATAATTATTTATAGTTATTTATTATATTATAATTTATGATTTTGTGTTTCAAACTTTATCATACCCAGGATGTCTACTAGACTCTGGTTTGGACAGATTTAAGGGAGTTATTCCAAAGAATTACAGGCCTACAATATGAAATGCCAAATTTCCATGCAAAATAATTGTACCGCTTTCAGCACCTAAAATCTGAAATAATCATACCTCTGACGCAAGGGTAAACCCGGGTTTTCCCAGTGACGTGCGGGAGACCCGTCCCCCTCTGATGCAACAGGAAACCTGCGTTACATCAGAGGGGGCGGGGTCACCCGTTACATCACTCGGAAAGCCCGGGTTTCCCCTTGCGTCTGGTATGGATATTTGGGGGGAACCCCACATCATTTTTTTTTATTTGGCGCAAGGTTCCCCTTAATATCCATACCAGACCTGAAGGGCCTGGTAATTGAATTTGAGGGGACCCCCACGCATTTATTTAATTTTTTTATCAATTACTTTCAATGACTTTTCTCTGTATTGCCGGGAGCCGACAATTCATTACAGCCGCAAGTACTTTTAAATGACTTTTTTTCCTTCAGAAATGTCATTTTGTGCAGGGATAGTTCTAAGCATGGGAAACAAGCAGTACTTTACAGGCATACTATACACACACCCCAGGTACGAAATTTAAAGGAATATTTCACATTTATTGTTTCACTTTAAGCATTATTAAAATCACTGCTCCCGAAAAAACTGTCGTTTTTAAAACTTTTTTTTTGCATTGATATATGTCCCCTGGGGCAGGACCCGGGTCCCCAAACACTTTTCATGACAATAACTTGCATATAAGCCTTTAAAATTAGCACTTTCGATTTTTCATGTTCGTGTCCCATAGACCAGTGTTTCTCAACTCCAGTCCTCAAGGCGCCCCAACAGGTCATGTTTTCAGGCTTTCCATTATTTTGCACAGGTGATTTAATCAGTTACACTGCCTTAGTAATTACCACAGCTGTTTCCTCTGAAGGAAATCCTGAAAACATGACCTGTTGGGGTGCCTTGAGGACTGGAGTTGAGAAACACTGCCATAGACTTTAACGGTGTTTGGATGTTCGAACTTATTTTTTGCCTGTTCGCATGTTCTGACACGACCCGAACTGGGGAATGTTCGGCTCATCCCTAATTATTAGTATAAACTTAAAAATACATGATTAATTTAGAAGTGAATATTCATTTTGCTAAATGACCATGCTAGTACTTTAGTAAATCAAAACCAATAAGTTTTGAATTTTTTAAATAGGTTTAGTTTGCAGAAATACCTTCATTGATATTTTTTAACAGAAGTTCTAAAGAAGCATTTCACTATTTAGCTTTTCTGTTATTAAAAACATACTTTCTCAGTTCTTAACAGCATAGACTTAAAATAATAGGTCTCTTTATTCATTTAAATTACAAAACTGCATTAACCAGTTCTCACATTATGTAATGGTGGTCTTGAATACTATATTATTAGCATAAACCGAAAAGTACATGATTAGTTTGGAAGTGCACTGCCTGTAATGAAAATCACAATGATGTACAGTATTTAAAACCAAACCAATCATTGTCATCTCCCAAATGACCAGTTCTTGAGCTATAGACAAGGTATGATAGCATAATGCAGCATAATTTTGTGATGATTGTGTGCTCCTCATGGAGCTGACAGCTCTCATTAGCTCTTCAGCTATAGAACCGCAGTTATTTTTAAATGAGTCACAATCAGTACAATATGGGGAAATCTTAGCAGTAAAATGTAGAAATAATGGGAATTAAGTAAATTGGAAAATAGTATATCTGATAGTATATTTTTCATAAATGATTTCCTTTTTTTAAACAATCTGGAATGGTTCAGTTATATAATATAAATATATTCAGCTTTGTTTCGACTAGCAGCACATTGGTAACATTATCTTACTTCATCAGCTCATGTGTGTTTACATCAGTTTTAGCAAAACTCAGACAAAAAAGTATTTGGTTTTGAAAAGAGTTGGAAAGCATTAGAGCCTCTTTCAGATTTTTGCAAATTTAAAGCCAATTGTGTAATAAATAAGGCATGTGGAATAAGGTAGTACAGGCCAGTGTACAGAATGCGGCAATGTGAAAAAAGTATACAGTGAACTGCAAGCGCAATTGGCATTTTAAAAAAAGAAAAAAAGAGCAAAAGTAATATCCACTATGACTATGTGATCAGCCTGCCAGCACTAAAACATGTGTCACACCAAATAAAACAGAAACAAAATTGAGTGCAGTGCTGATTGAGCATTATAAACTAATCACACCTATAAATATTTAAATTACACAAAAACAAGAACAATATAACAAATATATCATTATAATATTATAAACAGTGAATCACATTCTGTGCCCATATAAACTCACAAAGTGTCCATAAAGCACAAAACGTTATATAAACCATGAAAAATTTGCAAAAATATCACTCATAAAGTGCTGTCTTCCATGTTAATGTTATTCAAAAAATATATCCCCAGTGCTATTCACTGATGTTTACAGAAATGTGCACTCTTTCATACTGTGCTCTGCTCCAACCTGCTCACCTTCACAGAAGACCTCTTAAACTACAGGGGGCAAGAAATTGCTAAAAAAGGGTTACACTCTCCAATTTCTCTCCAAATGTGGTTCAAAAAAGAGAAAAAAAATCATAGTGCTCACTGCAGCAAAAACAGTTACGCCATCCACTTTCCACACAGTGCTCTAAAACTGCTCATCTTCTTGCCTAAAGACCCCTTCACTTATCAGGAGCCCATAAGTACTTGGTGGATATAAAAGGATAGAGAACTTCAAATCCTTCTCATGCACAGCCCAGCTCAAAGAGAAAGAGAGAATCTCATAGTGCTCATTGTAGTATTTATTTAAAGTTTCCAAACAAATAAAAGGTACACACATAAGGCTTAAAATACATTAATCTCCAAATGTTTTAAAAGATAGTACACACAGCACTGACAATGTATAATGCTCTGCACTGATAACTCCTTGCATACCACATCCTATGTATACGGATAATATTTAAGTATAAGGATAATAATATGATCTTTACAGGATCATACATCATAGTGCAAAACACATTTATAGCTAGCATTATAGGCAAAAACATCATATTAGAAGGGATAGTTATAGACATCATATACAGCGTGGTTACAGTATACAATATAGAAACTAAAATGGTGATTATGAGTTTGTTTTTGGATACCATACTACCATGTGCTTATCTTAAGGTACCGTTAGGATATGTACCAAGTGGACAAAGGTCAGCATGGTACTGTCGTTCTGCATGTGTGCTTATGTGACTTTCTGATAAGACACCCTATAAAAGGGGATATTAAGCTGTATTGAATTCAGAGCATACTATGACGGCCTTATGTGTGTATGCTCTCCGTAATTACGAATAAACTATAATTCTGAATTCTCTCGGTCTGAAGGTGATTTCCTATTGAGATAAGATTATCTCTATTCACCTACATTGTGATGATTTAATTGGCGTCGCTTTATTGATGCATTGCATCCAATACGGGGCTTCTTCAGAGGGTAAGAGTCCCAATGCCATTCACACCCTTATATAGTCACCTTGCCCCATAAAAAAACCATGGTTACAAGTAATTATCGCTCCAAGGCAGAGCCAGAGCACTTACTCTCCACCAACTTAAAAACTGACTTTGATCAGCTGGTACTTCTAACTACTCTTATTGATTTTATAATGTATGGAGAGGTGTGCATTCTTAATGAATTATGATACACTGTGCAAAACACCTGTTGTTTATCACATGACTCTCCATTCAGCTGGTAAGGTCTAACCTGCTGGAAGAAATACTACTAATGCCAGTTATGTTTGTAGACAATGGGAGCATGTATGTTTGTGATGAAACTGTCAGTGGGCCTTATGCTGTAATTCTGAGACCTTTCCAAACAAATCCAGGACAGTTAATAAGAATGCTGTAAACTGATGCAAGTATGAATGAGGCCTCTTAGTCAATAAAGAAAGCAGGCATAAGTAGAAATAATGTGTTTTAGTAACTCATAGATAATTATGAGCATAAAGAAAACAAAAAAAATTATAAAAACTAAAAGCTCACCCTAGATCCAATCATCCTTAACCTCCCTGGCGGTTTTCCAGAGTGTGGCTCGGGGTGAGATTTAAGTGCCATTAGCGGTAATTGCAGGATCCTGTTGCAGTGTACTCACCTTGTCCCCAGGAACCAGCGATGTCCCCCCGCTGTGTCTGTGGGCTCTGTCCTCCGCCCGATGCCTCTGTGTGGCAGGCTCCATTCCCTGAGAGCATCGCGACGCACGGGGGATGAGCCTGGCGGCAAATTCAAAAATGACAAAATTCATAATACATACAGTACACTGTAATCTTACAGATTATATTACTGTATGAAATTATTTCATATCCCATTTGTCCCTAATGCGTTGTCCAGTGCCCTGTATGCACTTTTATATTATATATACTGTTCTTTCTGCCTGGAAACTTGAGATTGTCCATAGCAACCAAAAAGTGTCCCTTTATGTCAAAAGTGGTTTGAGACCAGCTAGAAAACAGCGATAGTAAATTAGAACACTTGCAGAATTGAGCGATAGTGAATAGTGGGGAAATTCATTTTATTATAATTGTTATATTATTTTTTTTTATTATTATTTATAGCTATTAAATTATAATTTATGATTTTGTGTTTCAAACTTTATCATACCCAGGATGTCTACTAGACTCTTGTTTGGACAGATTTAAGTGTGTTATTACTAAGAATTACAGGCCTAAAATATAAAACACCAAATTTCCATGTAAAATAATGGTACCGCTTTCAGCATCCAAAATCTGACATAATCATACCGCCAGGGAGGCTACAACAACTTTATGGCACTTAATGGGGTGTATTTACTAAAGGCAAATAGGTTTACTTTGCAATTGTAGTTGCACTGTGCAAGGGAACTTGCTGCAGAACTTAGTGAATGTGATTAAATTTCACTTTGCAAGGACTACCTAATACATTTTAAGGAAAACAGAAAAATAGCAATTTTGCTTGCATGTAATTGGATGATGGACATCATCATAGCTTCATCCCATTCACTAAGATCTGGGCACAATTCCCTTGCCCATTGCAATTTCCCTTGCAAAGTAACCAGTCTGTTTGCCTTTAGTAATTCAACTCCAATGTGTGCAAGTCATCAATAGAAATGAGCAAACTTCCTTAAATATACTCAAAACCCAATGAGCACAGTTAAAAACCAAGGTAAATGCTATCACCGTCCAGATGCCTATGCTTAATTGTTTGAAATCAGGTAAATGTTACACATATAGTCAAGTCCTTGGTTGTACATACCTTACATAAAGCAGTTGATATTAAGATTTTAGCATCATTGTAGAATGATCAAAACATGTTTCCTCTGGGAAGGATAGGATAGGACGGAGCCTGAGGACCAGAGCAGTAGGGAGCTTTTAGTGTGCAGAGAAAGCTGCGAGAGGTGCAGATGCGGCACATAAGCACAGAGGTGCTGTGAGGCAGTCTGAGGAACCATGCCAAAAGCCTAAGTTTAAGGCCTGAGCAACGGTAGTGCAAGAGTGAGTCAAGAGGCTAAAGTTGTTTATTTTAATGTTTTGATGTGATGGCGAAAACTCCTGTAAGGGTAACCTTTCATTGTGTGGAACTTTTTACTTTCCGCTTTCAATAAAAGTGGGCCAATGAGCGCTAAACAGTTATTCTGGCTGGAATAAACTCATTGGAGGTGCACTACACTTGAGCAATACCCCAATTATCACAGTATGAATGATTTTGGTTGTTCTAAGGCCTATTCCCCACAACCCTTGGCTGGTGGTTGTGGAGGTCTGCAGACTGGGGGCTTTTTAGAATCTGGAAGCCCCCTTTAATAATAAGTGTGCCCTCAGATGTTTGCCCTTCCCTTGTATAAATGGGGTATGTATTTCCCTAGTCATTCACAAAAACAAAAGGTGTGACCTAGAAATAAAGACAACCAAATGTTTGACCAGTCCTTTAAAAAAAAAATCTCAAAAATGTTCTCATTGTAAATCCATTATCACCACTTGACATCCCGCTGAACGAAAAATCCTGATGACCCAGCACATACGATCCTGACAGTAACACTAGCCAAGTGACAACTGCCTGAGCTGCCATAAGCTATTTAAGGGAAGGAGTAGGGACAGTATTGACATAATTAACCAAATATGGCCATGGCTATATTTGGTCAATGTCAGTGATGTCAGTGATGTCCCTGCTATCCCCAGTGACAGCAGAAAGCTGTCCATACTATTGACCATATAATATCCATATTGTTTCATTAAATTTACAGGGTAACATCTGGGTTTGCAAAAGCAGTAGATGCACACAAAGTAAATTATATGTGGCTATTGAAGAAATTAAAGTTCTTGTGCCTAAAGTTCAGTTTTTACCTAGCTTGGAAAAACATTACACACAGGTTGGATATACCTCAATTTGTTTTTCCTGTGTGCATTCTCTTCTACAACCAGATATTTGTATCAAATATGTTGTGCATTTTAGATTTTTTTAAAAACTATAATGCCCTGTACACACGATCGGATTTCCGATGGTATAAAATCCGATGGAATTTTCCGTCGGAATTCCAATGAAGCTGACTTTCATCAGTCTTGCCTACACACCATCAGACAAAATTCCGACCGTCCAAAACGCCGTGACGTACAACACGTACGACAGCACTATAAATGGGAAATTCAAATCCAATGGTGCCACGCTTTGGGCTGCTTTTGCTGATTTCGTGTTACCGCGTGTTAGAAAAAGTTTGGTGATAGCCGATTCGCGCTTTTCAGTCTCCGTGCTTTTGAGTCTGTTAGAGCATGACGAATGTGCTATCTCCATTACGAACGCTAGTTTTACCAGAACGAGCGCTCCCGTCTTCTAATTTAGTCTGAGCATGCATGGATTTTTCTCCGATGGAGTTCCACATAGGCGATCGGAATTTCCTATAGTTTTTTTTTTTCCATCGGAAAAATTTAAAACATGTTCTATTTTTTTACACCAATTGAAAAAAGTCCGATGGGGCCCACACACAATCGTTTTTTCATCCATCTGACTTTTTTCATCGGAAAAAACGATCTTGTGTACAGGGCATTAATGATAATACACATTTTGCAAGTAAGCAAAAAAAAAAAATCATACATATAGTAGTTAACAAAATATAAAGCAGAAACACTACCATCAAGCTCAACGTAGTAGTTCTTACAAAACAAACCCAAGCTGATTCAGTGGGGAATAATATATATTAAATAAATGTGATCCTAGCTTCTTCATTTTTAACTGTATAATCCAAATTCCATTGAAAAGTGAAATTAGATAAGTAATTCTACAGTTCGAAATTAAATCTAAAGACAAAAGTGTAGATATGTGTATCTAGGTTGCCTAATCACTGCTGGAGGTTAATTGATTTGCATTAGAAAGACTAAGAAAGTCATCTTTTATCTGTCATGCAGTTTGTAACTTTTACAAGAAAGCACTTTATGTAACATAGGAATTTTAGAAATAGTTTATTCTCTAAAATGCTTCCTTAATGTATTTTTATCATTGTAATCATAGATTAATACTGTTGTGTGCCTCTGTGCTTCAGGAACTCACACATAGCAGGTTAAAGTGGTTCTAAAGCCTAAGCGTTTTTTGTTTTTTTTTGAGAATGCATTAAAGTATAAAATGCTCCGCTTTGAGTCCCCCCCATGCCATCCATAAACACTTATCTGACTCTTCCACCGATCCAGTGCCATGCCAATTTGCAGAACCACTGCTATCTCTTCCTCTACTCACAGGAGACTCTGAGAGCAGCTGGAACCATTGGCTCCTGTTGTTGTCAGTCAAGGGAGCAGTGGGGCATGCTGTGTGTGTCTATATGTCTATGCAATGATGTGATAGATTGTGTAACCATAAAATGTTCATCCACAAATGGCAGCCTCCACAAGGGGATTAGAAGCAAAATCCAGCAGGAGCTACAGAGTATAAAACAGAAGAGAGGCGCCTCTAAGTGTAGCAATGTGGTTACATTTAATGAAGGTGCAGCATTTAGCAACTCACATGGTTGATGATTAATAGAGGCACATCTAAGTATGCAGGCATCCGGGGTAAAGCTGTCCATCCCCCACACCACAGGCCCTCATTGCTGTCAGTCTGCAATCGTGACCGGGAAAACTACCCTGCAGGAGAGTGATTGGAGTGCAGCATGGTAGGGACGACTTCGATGGCGGTGAGGAGGATGGTCTATGTGGACAGCTTTACTCCGGATGCCTGCATACGTAGATGTGCCTGTTTTAATCATCAACCATATAAATTGACAAATGTTGTACACTTAGAGGTGACTCTCTTCTCTTTTATACTCAGTTATGACATGACGCTACTTGTATATCAAGACATCACTTGTATATAAAGTCAACATTTATTAAAAAATTTAGCTTGTCTTGCAAAACGCTCTCAAACCAAGTTACTCTTAAACCAAGGTTTTACTGTATTTTATAAATGTGCAGAGCATTTTTATTTTTTAAAGCAGCAATATGGTAGGGGTACAGCTGTTTCTGAATAGACCCCTAACAGTACATCTAGGCCTTCTAAAGTGGTTAATGGTTGACTTTTTTCATAACTACATGTTTTTCCATCTGACAGCACCCTGTCTTTTTGATAGGCTACTGAACATTACACAGAGGGTTGGGGCAGGGAGCATGTACATTATCCTCAGCCCAAAATGTAACTACAGTAGGTGGAAGCACCCCAAGCAGTACAGGAGGTCTCTCAATGCTGACAACTCTGTAGTATACATCCTCCAGGCTAAACTAGGATAACAAAATGCAAAACAAAATACTAAATGTGATAGTATATTGCATCTGTCATAAGCCTTTCTTATGCACACAACTACTTCAATAGCAACAACTAGAGACAAAAAGTAAAGCAAAAACAGAACTATAAGCAACAAAACTGTTATTTTACAGTTAATTCTGAAGACAAGATTTGGTAAAGTTACAAGTTTTGCATTTTTGTCCAAGACCGCCATAATAATGCTAAGTATTGTACAGTTTTTGTCAGAAATTGCAATTATGAGATATAGGGTTTTATCTTCTGTTTCCTATTGTTAATTTTTGGTTATTTTCAATATAAAATTGAAATACCCATATAATTATCTAAAATTTGTACCAATTATCTATGCAGCATCTTATGACCTTAAAATATTCCCTTTGCCACTGTAGAAGAGATAAAATCACATACAATCATTGAATGTCAAAAGAGTGAATTTAGCTGTGCCCTGCTTTACTGGAAATTGACCTGTATAAATACTACCTGTAGGCAAAGTACCGTAATAGGTTTGTTATAGAGGAGAGGCCCTGGCCCCTGAGCAGTCAATACTCACTTTCTCTAAGCAGGCCAGGAGTCACAAGGACAAGTGCTACCAAAAGCTTCCATGTGACATTGTTCAAGTCTGATGATTGGTTGTTCAGTAACCGAACACCACATTGTGAAAACATCTGTGGAAAGTAATGTTTCCCCTTTTTCTAGAATTTCTGGACATTTTTTTGGCATGACAGAACGACACAGGAAGGATAAGCAAAAGAAAAATACTGACTGTGTTCGGCCCCTTCTCTAAAGTAAACTTGTTATTTGCCTTCACTATATTTTAGCTGCAGGTAATATTCCAGTACAAATAAAGCCAAAGAGCCTCCTGTGAACTAGAAGTAAACATTATCCATAAATAGATAGCTGCAATACAAGTCTTGCAATGACACTCTGCCAGTGCAGTATTTTGTTGACGTGACTTTTTATACTTACAGGTAAAGGAGATTTAATCGGAGCAACTTTATCAATTAAAGATCAAGTAATAAAAACCAATGCAGATGTGAAAGCTTTGACCTACTGTGATCTACAGTGTATTATCCTCAAGGGCCTTTATGAAGTTCTGGACTTTTATCCAGAATATGCACATAAATTTGTAGAAGACATTCAGCAAGATCTTACATATAATCTTCGGGAGGGTCATGAAAGTGATGTAAGTATATATGTTAATAATAATAAACACATATAGATAAAAGTCTTCTGTCAAGCTTGATTACTTTCTACATCATTTATAGAATTATTTCTATTTTTTTTATATGTTGTTCTCGTTCTTACTAAGTCTGTTTCATTACTATTCTTGTATTACAGAATATCAAAATGCTAATTTTATTCTAAGATGACACAAAATTGACAAAATACAGTAACAATTAAAATGTGTTTTAGGTAGAAATTCGCCTCTGATTTCCAAGTAATTATGACTATATCTCATTGTGTCTCAGAGTTGTTTTATGGTTTTTTTTCTCTTGTGTTTGAGTGAAAGTGGGTTTGTTTAATATCAGGATCTGCATGGTATTTTCTTAATCTGTAATTGTATCTTCAGCTTAATTTTGGGGTAAAATGCAATCTACCTATACAGTAATTTGTAAAAGTAATTTGCAGACAAGGTTATAAGTGAAGACTGGGCATGGGTTAAGTGCTACAGCTTAATAGTTTACATTTAATGTCATTATTTAACCCATTCATCACCATGCATTGCTATCCAGTTTTAACCTCAGGTGGCCATACCATTTTGCTATTGATATTTTAACTTTTTTAATCATGTTACACTATTTTTTATATTTTGCCAGTTAGTAACATAACCCCCAAACCACACTTCCCCTGTAAGCACAGCACCCATAAAATAAAAAGATGGTGTGCTGATTTTGTACACCCCACCACAGTTGAACAAATCTTTATCAAAACAATATTTTCTAAAGAAATATGCTAAAATCATTATTGGCACGAACACCACATAACTTCCAAAATTCCTAATAAATCTAAAAGAAAAAAACGTATTGAATTAATAAATGGCAAATATTAGTAAATTTAAAATTCATTTAAAAGTTGAGACTATAAATAAGCAACTTACACTAAAAATCTGAGAGTTAACTTCCCATCTATGCGACATGGTAACACCCAGTCTGCAGTTCTGTGTGTGCTTTGTGCTAAAATGATCCAGGCATACATTTTATCCCAACACAGCACATTACAGCGTACAGCAATGTGTCATAATGCGCTGCCACACATAAAGTTAAATAAATGTAATTAAAACATAAATAAAAATCACTCCGATGTGCATATGCACAATACATATGGGTGTTTTGTCCACCATAACATGCACCCACTGATGTGTACGGATATGTTTTGGATTACCATAATGTATGTAGTACATGTATGTAGTTCAGTATGTAGTGCATGTGTATGCTATGTTTGTGTAATTTATGTATGTGTGTGTGTGTGTGGGGGGGGGGGGGGTTATAAAATTTCTGGTTTATTTATTTATTGCTTTGTTTTTTTATATTGTGAGAACTTTGAATAAATATCACGGTCTGTTCAGTTTTGAGATAAAGAAAGAAATTGAGAACATCGAGCTCAGTGTGAAGTGCTTTTGTGTTGATTCTCAAACTGAAGAAATAGTAAGCATGTAATTCATGTTTACTGTCTATTGAGTTATGAATGAACACAAAAGTGTTCAATATTGAGCACTTGTGTTCATTCCGAAAATTTAAGGATCTATCTGGAATATATTTACCAACCCTCCACTTGCCATTCTGAACAGATCAGATCCTGTGCACCAATGCATGTTCCACTCTGTGCCCCTTCCACAACCTGCTGTCTCTGCTGGTACAGGTAGGGCGAGAGCATCGGGAATCAGATAGAATGTTTGAAGGGGACATAGACAGGAGTTGATTGTCACCGCTTTGTGACAGGTAGGGCAGAGTATGGGTCAGCAGTGTCAGTGGGGGGGGGCTCAGATGTTAATGAACAGCTGTAATCAGAAGCTTGTCAGCCACTGATCACAACTATTCACTAATTGGCGGACTGTGGAAGACTACTCTGCAATAAGTTCATGGTCACAGAGAGATGCAATGTCCAACTAGTGTCTTCTAAACTTCATGGAGATTTCTGTATAATTGTACTTACAGACTTAAACATGCTCCAAAAGTGTAGGAAAGTAGAGAAAAGCACAACCCTTCTTAAGTTGTATTGTTATCTCTGTCCCTTCTAATTGATCTTGTCACCTGGTCACAAGTAGAGAAATAATTACACAGTTAAATGCATTGCACTGCACTGTACTGGGCAGCCTTGCCCAAAATAACCCACTACATAGACAAGGCAATTTAATTTGTGCCCTGTGTGTTGAGTTTACACCAGCACATTGTGCATAGGTCATGCACTACTTTTTTCACCACAGTATGTTGTGGTGCAGTACACCACATTGCAATGCACTGCAGTGCATAAAGGTGAATTACATGTAATTTTTTGAAGTGATTCAACAAAATTTATATAGTGCAATGCTTCATAATCAGAGAATTGACACTGTTCACTTCACAGCACACAACAGCAGCCACATTACAAGACAGCTGCTGATGTGACTAGACCCTAAGAAGGGAATTTGCATTCATTTGCCAGCAATTTTAATTTTTTCCTGTTGCATTTTAGGGACAGAAGGGAAGTTTCTTTCTTCCTCTAGCTCTCAGGAATTCCAGTGAAGAGTTATTCCCACCAGCTATTACAAAGCCAAATGAAAGTATTATTCTTTCTCAGTATGTTTCCTATAATGCAGAAAAAACAACTAGGAAATCCAGCAGTGGGGGAAATACACCTAGGAGAAGACAGATACACAAACTATTGAGGTGATATCTTGCCACCAGAGACCCCATGACATATAAGAAGCTAGTGGGTGATTCAGGTGAAGAAGCTTTAAAATGAAAATTTAAAACTTTGATATACAATTTTATTTAGCTTTACTGTGCTTTACTTATATACTGTAGATATGGCCTTGAGCATCTTTAGACAATTACGCATGTTAAGCCTAACTCAAAAAGGAATGAAAATCTCATTGTTTGTTTCTTAATATCTATGAAGGGGGAAACTACATTTTTTTATGTCTTGTGCTCCATGACAAAACTTAGAACTGCCAGTCTGGAATTTAATTAAGTCTTATGGGAATAAAGGGTTGAGTGTAATCCAAGTATCAACAAATGTCACATTTTTACAAAAAGAATGTATAAACATTTTTAACACAGATCATCCATTCTTCGTTCTTACATTTATAATAAATCATATTAAAATTGAGCCAAAGTGGAGGAAATTAGTGTCCTGGAAATAATGTCATCTTACTGTGTAATTTAACCACTTGGCATCCGCGCTATAGCCGAATGACGGCTACAGTGCAGACCTGAACTTCCGGGAGGCCATCAATAGACGTCCTCCCCTTTTCTTGCTCCCCGCACGTGTCCTGGAGGGCGCACGTGGCGTGCGCTGTGATCACGAGTCACTGAGACTCGGGTGATCACAGATCCGAGTAAGGGGCCGTTCCCGGCCCCTTACCATGTGATCAGCTGTCAGCCAATGACAGCTGATCATGTAATGTAAACAAAAGCTCGGTAATCATTTTTTTTTCTACTCACACTGACAGCGTGAGGAGAAAAAAAAGCCGATCACCGGCTTATGTGCAAGGGACATCGGTCGCGAAGAGGAAGGAGGCACATCTGCCTCATCTGTGCCCACAATTACCGCCTGCCAGTGCCACCTGCCAGTGCCCACAGTGCCCACCAGTGCCACTTATCAATGCCCATGAGTGCCACCTATCAATGCCCACAAGTGGCACCTGTCAATGCCCATGAGTGGTGCCAATCAGTGCCTCATCAGTGCCACCTAGCAGTGATGCCTATAAGTTTAACCTACCAGTGCTGATCAGTGCCCATCATTGCCACCCATCAGTGCCAATCACTGCCACCCATCAGTGCCCATCACTACCACCTATCAGTGCCCATCACTGCCAGATATCAGTGCCACCTATTAGTACCACTTCTCAGTGCCGACCAGTGCCACCTATCAATGCCCTTCAGTGCCACTCATCAGTGCCACCTCTCAGTGTCACCTCTCAGTACCCACCAGTGCTGCCTATCAGTGCCCACCAGTGCTGCCTATCAGTGCCCACCAGTGCCACCTTTTTGGTGCCCATAAATGCAGCCCATTGGTGCCCATCAGTGCAGCCCATCAGTGCCCATCAGTACAGCCCATCAGTGCCCATCAGTGCAGGCTATCAGTGCCCATCAGTGCAGCCTCATCAGCGTACATCAATGAAGGAGAAAAATGACCTGTTTGCAAAATTTTATAACAAAATATAAAAAAATATAATTAAAAAAAAACGGTCTTTTTTAATTTTTTTGGGGTACAGTGTTGTATGACTGCGCAATTGTCATTCAAAGTGCATCAGCGCTGAAATCTGAAAATTGGTCTGGGCAGGGGGGGGTTTAAGTGCCCAGTAAGCAAGTGGTTAAGGAAGAGCTAGTTATGCCAAACTGAGTCAAGGAGCACTTTTTATGAAGCCAGGGAAAGGACTTTTATTGACATAAAAATGACAGCATCTGTTAATTGATCAAATGTTGAAAGTGAAAAAATTGGCTTTCTAGGCACCAATCATAAGAAAATAAACAATAAATCTTATTAACAATTAATACATAGAATTTTATTTTTAAAAAGCATTAAAATACTGCAGTATTACTACAGTGGCAACTAGATCTCTCCAATAGTGGTCATAGATGTCAAAACATTTCATAAAAAACATGCGTGACTAAACTATAATGTAATGTTACAGTCGTTTCTCAATTCAGGCAAGCATTTGTGCCAGTTTCAGCAGCATTACCAACCTGTGTGCCAAATTCAGGTAGTTCTAACTACTGCAACTTTAAGAACCTGTTTCTATGGCAGGGGAAAATTCTTAAAGAAATACCACCAATTCACAGATTAGGAAACTCTGGCATACAGAGAGATCAGTGTTCAGAGTAGGGCATGTCTGTGCTGGGAACCTGTCATGCATGTGAAAGCTTCCCATACAGGACTCTATCACTGACCTCATTCAGCTGTTTGCTGAAAGATAAATGCAAGCAAAGGGGCAGGAGCTGGACAGGTGTTGTTCAGGTACGCATTTACTGAGGGAAAAATACAGGAAGGGCTTCATAAAATAAAAATTGTGTTAATTTTTAGCCCAGTGAACAGACTAGGGTCTGAGAAATCATGTAAGCTGAAAAGGTGGATTATACGAATAGTGGGGTCACCTAAATGTTGTGATTCAACTGTAGCTGAACAGTACATTTGGGCAAATAAAAATGGTACAGATATATGAATAGGTAGCAATTTGGCTATGATTCTTCTTTAACAATGTACATCAAGCAAATCTTCTCTGGTTGTAAGATGTAAAGAAGAAAACTACTCAACTTTATTTTCTGTAAAACTGGCAAAGTACCATAACCTGAAAGCAAATTTGGAAAAGCACCAGCCCTTTCTGTAGAAATAATAAAAAAAAATAGAAATAAAGGAAGTTTAAAAAAACGCGGCTTTATTGGCAGGATCAATAAGTATGTTTCAATGGGAACCAGAAAAAAACATAATTACTGAGTCAATGCTATTGACAGACTGCATCATATATATTATTTTATTTTTATTTATTTTTTTGCCCAAAGTTTGCCTTAAGCATTACAACTTTCTATTTCACACTTTTATACGCACATTAGTTAAAATCAAGCAAAATGTAACAAAATAGGGCCAAGTGTTAAATTTAAAACAAACAGGTGTCACCAACATTTTTAAATAGGCTGTTTACTGTATTTATGTGGTCTGCAAGCTTTATCAATTATACACATGTGAAGCAATTAACAAAATAAGACCATTGTGTGCACAAATACCATAAGAGATTGGTACCTCTCCAAGCCTGAAGTATCAGCCTCTCAGGTTTACACTCTGTAATCAGGTGCTGGCATATATAGGGCACATCTCGATTGAAGATATACAGTATTATTTGGCATGCAGACACCACTGCACACTGTATTTAACTCCAGTGTAGAGAAAATGAAATATAGGCTTCAGTTCAAATCCCTGCCCATCAGTCATACCCCTCTGACATTGTTCACCCACATTGGGCTTAATCATAGATTAGGCCTGTATGTCATATAAGTCCATTGTGTGGCCACACATATGATTGCTGTGCAGGCTGCCACAGGGAAAAATGCAGCTTCCATAATACAGTAGAGGGTCTATGTTTCTCTATGCAAGCTGTGCTGTTTATCAGAATGTTGGACTGGATATAGGCGCACATAGACACAAAACTTCTCAGGACGTAAGCCACTAAACTGTGCCTTGGCTTCTCTATGATTTCAAGGTTGGTAGTTTAAAGGTTTGCTTGGCTTTTATAGTCTACTGGAATGGAGTTCACATCATGAGGGAATTGAGGCTGCCAATCTTGACCTGAAAATTCCAGTTGTAATGCCAATTCTCTGACTTTAGTCCTTTACTGACCAGAATAAGCATTATGTAGAAAGACAGTTTTGAAGTTACTTGTCGCTTACATGTTCTGAGTCAGTGACTTGAACAGCATTTCTTGCATGACAGCTAGTATGTTCAAAAATGTATACAAAAAGGTGCACTTCCTATATACTAGCCTATGTGTGTACACATTTATTGGTTACTTTGATGTAGTGGTTTTGGTAACTATTTGCATATTTAATTACTGATTTATTTATTAATGGTTTAAATATGCATCAGCACCAGTTTTGCTTTAAGGAGATAAATTAGTACTTTATAGGTGAAGGTGTTCAATGAGTTTATTTTCAAAATGGAGAATGCGACTTTCACAAACATTCTCTGGTGGAAAACCATCCCAGGCCATACATTGTAAGTGGAGGTGATTGGTTCTCCACCAATAAATGTTTAATAAAATCACTTTCTCTGCTTTATAAATAGACTCCAAGTATTTGTCAGTGGCACAATAAGTGTCAGGTTTCAGTTCAACACTTAAGAACAGTACCATACGAGTGCAGTTCATATAAGATGGATTACATTCTGCATATTCTCTGTTTTAAATTAACTAAGAATTATTTTCTTTTTTGTTTTATTTTAGAGAATGTCAAGACTCTCTTGCAAATCAACTTTGTCACAGGTACAAAACATAGGGTGGTGTCCTGCAATCAATGTTAGAATTCAACATTAACAGCCTTATTCATTAAAGTTTTTTTACCCTAATATACAATATACATTTTTTTTTTACTTTTCTCTTTATACATATAATTTGCAGTTACACTTTTTTGATTTTTATTGCTACAAACACAAAATATAAAAAAGTTTATTATAATATTAAACATTTTATAAGGGTACATCTAAATTTAAATATGTGTGCTTTTATTCCTTACCAATTAACTTATGTTAACAAAATGAATATAGTTCTTTATAATCAAAAAGATTGTTATTTTTTTATTTTACATAACTATATCATAAAGCTTTATATTTTACCCAAGTTTATAGAAAAGGCTTTTATGAATACGGCTTTAAAAGGACCATAACCCCCCCCTCTCCCCCCCAAATCTATTTACTAATATCTTTGTATGGTATATATTTCTATATAGGGGAGGCTGTATATAATATTTTTGTTACAGGATTACATTTAGATTAAATGTAGTTTCCATGAAGATATACATAATTCTGGTCATATACAGGCTACATTTTCATTGCTACTAACTTTGATTAAGATTCAATATTTTCTTCCAAGAACCTCAGAGTTTATGGGGTTGAAGTATTTAAGAATATAATTTGTACGCAACAAAGTGAAGGTTGACTTAGATTATTGACTGAGGTGAAACTTTGTTCACATCATTCATCCAGTCAAGCTACTGAGAAATCATGCATCCTGAATAGCCTAAAATCAATTCAACTGCCTCTAATAAACTATGTTAGTTAAGTGCCTCTTATAATCCAGACATGCAAAATCCTGAGGACTGTGTAAACATTTTGCTCGTCCAGAAAATTACGTGATAAAAAAAAAGAAAAAAAAGACTTCAGTTAGAAGGAATGCTTTGCTTTCCTTATAAAGTTCTCTTCAAGTCTTTGGAGAACACCAAACAATTCTGAGATTTGTTGAGTTAGGTGAAATATTAACCTGTCTATGGCCAGTGTCATAAAGTGTCAGCCTGTAGAGGTCACTCTCATGTACTTCCATTATTTTTATTCTTGTATCCATAACCACTTTGTGTTTTTTCCCAAATCTTAATTTCCGTGTTTGATTTTTTGTTTTGAAGAGTATCAAAAGTCGGAGACAAAATACATTTCTTTTAACACAACATCCCTCCCTTTCCTTTTTTTTCTGTTTGGCTAAAAAGTTTGCGGCTGGAAATACATTTTGTCTAATGATCTTGCCCTGTGTCTTACTTGAGTATGCCTTTGGCTCTTGGTAGCCATGCAAGGCCTACTGAAAGAACGAGATGCAAATTTGAGCTTTATCTTGGATTGCAGAGGTGAACAACAAGGTAAATAGAAGTGCTTGTAAGCCACACAAGTGCTTTGTTTACCATACAGAATTTCTCTGAGATGTTGGAAATTATTTTTGTTACAAGCTGACAAAGGAGGATGATTTTCACTGTCATATACTGTATATTTGTTGACAGAAATAAGAAAAGAGGTTGTGGAGCTTCTTAGGGGTTTATAATTTGAAAGAATTTGATCAGGCCATTGTTGAGAGAACCGCCTATCTATGGTACTCTAGGAGTTGGTTCAGATGAATTTTTGATAAGCTGTTTGCTATTAGCGAATATAAATATGTTTAGCAGTTAATTTGAGTCAGAACTCACCACTGTATCTGTCACGGTAAGGGGTCAGGCTCAGTAGTTATAGCAGTAGAAGGACTCCAGCCGACAAGCAGGATTGGTATACAAGCAGGTCACCCTGGCCAAAATGCAGGCTCACCTGAGGTGCGGAGTCTAAGCACTAAAAGGTGTTCATCAGAGATTCTGATGGTGGAGATGGGTTTAGCTGCGTGTTAGTACCAGGCCACGGTCTTCAGGATTGCCCCACAAGAAGGTGAGCAAGACGGGTCCAGCAGATATAGCAAGTAAGGATCAAACAGAAGCGTAGTCAGTAAACAAGCCAAAGGTTAGTAACAAGTAGTTTCAGGTTGGGATCAAGCTGAAGCGTAGTTCTAGGAACAAGCCAAGGGTAAGTAACGAGTGGCAGTAAAGATATGTAAGACTAATAAATTAAAATGAATGTATCGAAAACCCAGAAAGGACTATATTCAGATATTTTGAAGAAATCTCAGTGCAGTAACTCCTTAGTAATTCTTTACTATTCATTTTACGTTAATATGACTATATCTGACTAAATTTGATGTTGGTTTATATATATTTCTGTACATTGCCTATTAGAGCTGACTTTCCAATGGTTTAAAGTGTTTGTGAAGTCTAAATTGCAAGTAACTGCCAGACCCTCTATTAGAGCCTGGCATCCCAAACTATGGAAGTTATTTAACCACCTCAATACAGGGCACTTAAACCCCCTTCCTGCCCAGGCCATTTTTCAGCTTTCAGCGCTGTCACACTTTGAATGACAATTGTGCGGTCATGCAACACTGTACCCAAATGACATTTTTAGACTTTTTTCCCCACAAACAAAATTGACATCCTTTTTTGCCCACAAATATAGATTTCTTTTGGTGGTATTTGATCACCTCTTCGGTTTTTATTTCTTGCGCTATAAACAAAAGAAGAGTGACAAGTTTGAAAAAAACACAATATTTTTAACTTTTTGCTATAATAAATATTACATTTAAAAAAAAAAAAGTTTTCCTCAGTTTAGGCCGATATGTATTCTTCTACATATTTTTGGTAAAACAAAATCGCAATAGGCATTTATTGATTGGTTTGCGCAAAAGTTATAGCATCTACAAAATAGGGGATAGATTAATGGCATTTTTTTTTTTTTACTAGTAATGGTGGCGATCTGAGATTTTTATCATGACTGCGATATTGCTGCGGACACTTTTGACACTATTTTGGGACCAGTCACATTTATACAGCAATCAGTGCTATAAAAATGCACTGATTACAGTATAAATGTGACTGGCAGGGAAGGGGTTAATACTAGGGGCGATCAAGGGGTTAAATGTTTTACCTATGGAGTGATTCTAACTGTAGGGGGAGTGGACTCACAAGGGGAGTAGACCGATCGGTGTTCCTCTGTACTGGGAACACACCATCGGTCTCCTCTCCTCTGACAGGACGTTCATCTGTGTGTTTACACACAAAGATCCAAGGTCCTGCTCTGTTACCAGGCAATCGCGGGTGCCCGGCAGACACTGTGGCCGGGCACGCGCATCTGTACCCGAGTGACGAGGCGGGTGCGCGCCTCCTAGAGGGCCAAGAAGCCGAGGACATCATATGACGCCCGGCCAGAACGAGAGCCGCACCGCCCAGCCGTCATTTGACAGCTGGCGGGTGGCAAGCGGTTAAAAACCAAACGTTCTAAATATTATTTACAGCTGTCTTCTGGCCGATTACATGACTTGCTTGACCGCATTACAGCTACGAGACAGAAGCCCTGTCTCGTAGCTGTAAAGCGGCCATGAGTCATGTGACCAGCCTGAAGACAGCTGTAAATAGGTATTTAGAATGCTTGTTTTTTTTAAATAACTTCCATAGTGTGGTATGCCAGGCTCTAATAGAGGGTCTCGGCAGTGACAATTTTAGGTTTTTAATTTTTACTAATAGCCGTGGGGGTGGAGATGGAGACAGAAAGAGTGAGCTGACAGGCAGGAAGGAGGGTGAGAGAGGAGAGCAGAGGGGACAGCAGCGTATGACGGAGGGACGCACTCTGACCACGGTGGTCAGGGCTTAGTAGCCCTGGTTATCCTGGTCAGTATAGAGATGGCATACAGGAAGTGGCAGGTTCAGGGAGGGTTTTTTTACAGTTTAGAGGGGGGCAGATTACACAAGACAAGCACTGTACTGTTTAATCAGCTTTAAGGGGCAATGATGTGTATTTTTGGAGGGTTAACAAACACTTTAACCTATTTTTCCCTTGAAATTTTGCAAATGAACTTAAACAAAACTGCTCATGAAATGTTTTGCTGACCAAATGAAGGAAGCCCTATTCCTTTATCAAAAATGTGTGGAGTGAGTGTGAGATAATTATAACCTACATAGGTACCATCTCATTGAAAAATGTGCTAAAGCAAGATTGGGTGGGACTTTACATACCTTGTGGGGTTTAATGAATACACGAATCAAGGAGGTTAAAAAGAAAAATAAACAAAAATTTTATTCTACATATGCACATATCAAAAAAGTATGTAATAGTTAATTGATTAAAAACACTGTAACAGTAATGTTGCCCAGGTTGTTGTTATTCCTGGCTGAGAAATCTGATGAGTCTACTTACACATTTTGCGGGATAAACTGCTTCATCAGGGCCTAGGATTATACTTGGATTATTATATCTATCGTAAAGATAGTACATGAACATATTATTCATAAACAACAAGCTTTTTAAAATTAAGAACGCTAGATATTAAAACCAGAAGAAATATATATATATATTTATAATTATTAGTATTGCATTTTAATTACAATTGAACTTTAAGATAGTCATCAATCTATAAAATGTAACATAATATAACCTGTTTTATGCACTGAAACAATACATGGGGGAGGAAAAGAGGCAAGGAGAAAAGAAAAAGAAGGATAAAAAAAAAATCACCTGTAAAGTCTAATAGTGATGGAGGTTTAGCCTGGGGAGCCTGTGGGGATTGACTTTGCGTCCCCTCAGCAGCACAAGGAGAGATGTTCCCATATATTGATAGATGTCTGTATAGTCAAGATGGAATTGACACTTATGTCTAAAGAAAATACCAGATTTTAGAGGGTCTCTAAATGATGGTAGGTGGGTGGGAAAGATGTTAAAAGAAAGAGGGGTGAGTAAAAATAATATGTGGGATTCAAAAGGAAAGAGTATGATTAAATAGAGTGAGACCACATTGAAATGACATAACAGAGGAACAGGTGGCCAGATCTTACCTTTAAAAGGCATAGTGTAAAAGGACAAAGAGAGACAGCGCTCTCGCAAAACGGGATTTTGAAGGGGGACACCGGTTCTGTTTGTAGGTGAGTACACTTGAGACGGTAAATTAGAAAAATATAAATTTATTCATAACATCTTTAAAATTGATATTACAATTATACAAGCATGTGGGTGGGATGTGGGCCAGTCATCAGCATTGATGCACATGTTTAGCGGTATCCGTTTTGTCCAATTTTCTCAAATCAAACTAGACTTGATGAAACAAAAGACAAGTGCTAAGCCCTGACGAAGCACAACAGTGCGAAACATGTTGGCTAATTGCACAATCCAGTTCTTTGTTTCTAAGCTTTTATGATTTTGTATAATTTTAATATAAATTTTAAAGATGTTATGAATAAATTTATATTTTTCTAATATACCGTCTCAAGTGTACTCACCTACAAACAGAACCGGTGTCCCCCTTCAAAATCCGTTTTGCGAGAGCTCTGTCTCTCTTTGTCCTTTTACAGTATCCATGTGGGACTGGGAGACTATACGGTTTCTGTTTCTGGAAACTATCCAAGTATTTTTTATACATAGGATGGTACTAAAGAAAGGAGGTGCAATGGGCAAAACTGCTCTCAGGAGTGAGTTAAAATTTCTGATAAACCTGTGTAAAAAATAATAATAATGGAAACATTGATAGTGAGCCCAACAGAAAACCTGTGAGAAATAATGAAGTAGCAAAAGGTGTTTGCCCATGGAACTTGTCCATGCAAAAGCTGGGGCATTATAGCATCTAACATAGGATTGCTTACCTGGATCATGGGTTCTCTGATCCTGGGAGCTATCTGAAACCTCTGTGTAAATGGATTTGAACTGAATCCACAGTACACATCCCAGTGAAAGATCCACCTCTAGGAGGCGCCGGTCGCCGTGCATACACACGGCGGGTCCCAGGTTCCCGTTTAGAGGAAAGAGCAGATGGGCGCCATGATGGAATCAGGGAAAGGGGGCGAGTCAGAGTATGGAAATGCATCGGATATGACGCAACCGAAAGTGCATCACTGGTGGTCTGCGTTCCACATAGCGGAAGTGGCAGCCAGAAGTGAAGCGGCAAATAGTCGTGCCACCTTGTGGCCGAGATGGAAATGGAAATCCGCCGCGATGACGCCTCTGTGGGTCCCTGGACGTCATAGGGGAATGGCAGGGAGTAAAAGCAAGTTTCAATAACCCCCCCCCCCCCCGCCCAAAAACAAAATGTTCCCACGGAGACACGGGCATGCCATGGCCATCAAGGTCAAAAGGATTACTGTATAGTTCCTAGTTTGCTGGCCATGTGATACTTGATGCCAGAAAACCCCCTTTTATACAACCAGTTGTTTGCCCACAGAGACTGAAAGAGTAAATTAAGGTTAAATCTATTGATGCACTCTGTATATAATACCAAAACACAATCAAATAAGGAAAACACAAACACATCTGGAAACAATCACTGACTCTAGGAACAATTATGCATTTATTTACTAAATGAGCAAAAGCTAATCGCAATGCAATCATTCAATTGCAAAGTGAATTATGCTAAAAAAAGGTTGAACACATAGTCACTTTGACTACCCAATCATGTGCAAAAGTAATTACCATAAAACAGGATTTTTGCTAGCTCAAGCAATTGGCTGTAAGAGAAAACAGAGTGTTTCCTACAGTGCTGGCACTGTAGAAAACACTCTGTGTGTACCAAAAAAAAATCACAGTCACCAGAGCAGTGTCATTGTACTGTTGTGGCTAGTAATCAGGTACAATGGTTGCAGGGGCGGCCCATCCATTAAGGGTGCACACTGAATCGCCTCTCCGCCAATCAGGAAGCGCAGGTCTGAGACCCATTTCCCGATTGTCCAAAAGGAGAAGCATTCTGATTGCCGCCAAGGAGGCGGGAGGAGACGGAAGCCACTGAGCAGGGGAAGGAGAAGCTGCTCGTGATGCCCATGGAGGAGAGCCGGGGGAAGCCACCCGTGATTGCCCACCATGAATGGGGTAAGTGCACCGATGGGTCGACCGACCCGATGTGGGGGGGTGTCGGGTGCACTGTTTGCCGCCCTCCCCATCCCCCCAAAAAATTACCACCATCCGCCACTGAATGGCTAACTGCTCTGATATCACTGTATGCCAGTGCAGCCAACCAGTATCTCTGATCACAAACCACAGCAATACAATTCCACCATATCAGTGCAGCCAGTCACAGTGTCCCTGATCAATGCCACACCAGTCCCAATGTCACCAGACCAGTGTACATCATCAACAGTGTTCCTAATTACCGCCACACTAGTCCCAGTGTCACCAGACCAGTACAGCCAGCAACATTGATTCTGATAAGGGTTGAGCGGACCCGAACTGTAAAGTTCGGGTCCGTACCAAACTTTTGGGTTTTTGGGTCCCGGACCCAAACAATTGACTGTATGTTCGGGCTCAGATCCGGTGTTCGGCAATATGCATGTAAAGTCACGCTTGTTTCCCGAGCTTAGAACTGTCCCTGCACAAAGTGTCATTTTTGAAGGAAAAAAAGTCATTTAAAACTCACTCGCGGCTATAATGAATTGTCGGCTCCCGGCAATACATATAAAAGTCATTGATAAAAAGAAAAAAAAAAGGCGTGGGGGTTCCCCCAAATTCAATTACCAGGCCCTTCAGGTCTGGTATGGATTTTAAGGGGAACTCCACCCCAAATTAAAAAAATAATAATTAAAAATCCAGATCAGACCCTTTTTCCGAGCACGCAACCTGGCAGGCTGCAGGAAAAGAGGGGGGGACGAGAACCGTACTAGGCGAGAGCGCGCCCCCCCCTCCTGGACCGTACTCATTTATTACACTGCAGAGGAAGTTCCCCATCAGGTCCGCTTAGGCTCAGCTGAGGGCATAAGGCCTAGTACGGTTCTCGTCCCCCCCCTCTTTTCCTGCGGCCTGCCAGGTTGCGTGCTCGGAAAAAGGGTCTGATCTGGATTTTTCATTTTATTTTTTTATTATTTGGGGTGGAGTTCCCCTTAAAATCCATACCAGACCTGAAGGGCCTGGTATGGATATTTGGGGGAACCGCACGCATTTTTTTTTAAATTTGCGGCAGGGTTCCCCTTAATATCCATACCAGACCTGAAGGGCCTGGTAATTGAATTTGGGGGAACCCCCCACGTTTTTTTTTTTTTATCAATGACTTTTCTATGTATTGCCGGGAGCCGACAATTCATTATAGCCGCGAGTAAGTTTTAAATGACTTTTTTTCCTTCAAAATGACACTTTGTGCAGGGACAATTCTAAGCACGGGAAACAAGCGCGAATAGTCCTCAGAAGTTCGGGTCCCCATTGACTTCAATGGGGTTCGGGTTCGGGGTCAAGTTTGGGTCAAGTTCGGTCCCGAACTAGAACTTTTTTCCAAAGTTCGGCCGAACCCGTCGAACCCGAACATCCAGGTGTCCGCTCAACTCTATTTCTGGTCATTGCCAAACAAGCCCCAGTGTCACCAGATCAGTGCTGCCAGCAACAGTGTTCCTGATCACTGCCACACAAGCCCCAGTGTCACCAGACCAATGCAGCTACCACTGCTGCCTCTGTGTCCTGGGCACAGTCCTGGATCGAAATATGACTCAAGTTAGTATAATTGAGGTGAGGGGAGATACAATTGCTGGGACATCTTTTACCGTAATGTAGGGAATGTATTAAGGTAAAAAATGTTCTGCCTTTGTAAAAAAATAAAATTTAATTTTCTTTCTTAATTTTCTAAAAACTTGTGGCAAAAAAAGTGATCTTCAAAAGACTCAACATGCCTCTAATTAAATAAGTTGGGAGGCCTACTTTGCAAAATGTGGTAATTTTGTGGGAATTTATCTTGTCCTGGCACTTCAGGGCCTCAAAAAATGTGATAGGTAGTCAGAAAATCAGTTGCATTATTTATGTCCCTTGAAAGCCTGAAGGTGCTTCTTGGATTTTTGGCCTTCTATGTGTCTCATGCATGTGGTATTGCCATACTATGGAGGAGTAGAAGAAGGTGATTTATTGTGTAATGGTAAGTATGCCCATGTTGTGTGAAAGAGGTAACTTGTTAAAATCACAACTTTGTGAAATAAAATACAATTTTATAAAAATTGTGGCAAAAAAATGCAACTTCAATGCCTCTTATTAAATAAAGAAAATCCAAAGGAAGAGCCGGAACTTCTGGATATAACATCTGTGATCTTTATTGTATCATTTCAAGTTAAAAAGGACAAGCAGATGCAATTCAGCAGCAAGCCTTATTTACAGCTCCTTTGGATTTTCTCTGGTTTGCCATTTTGGATGTTTGAAGGACATCTAAAGCCTCAGAGCCAGGGCCGGTGCTACCACTAGGCAAACTAGGCAGTAGACTTGTGCACAACGGAAAAATTCGTTCCGTTTCGGTTCGTTTCTTTCCGGTCCTGTTGATTCGTAATCATTCGTAATTTTGCTAGACGGGATTTTTCGTGTTCGGACTCATTCGTATTTTTGCAAGCGACATTTTTTGTTGAATTTTTTGTTGCTTTATAATTCGTACTTTCGGTAGAGTACGTTGTTTTTCGTTGATTCTGGACACAACTCCTACTTTCGTAACTTTTTTTGGGTTCGTTGATTCGTAATTTTCCGTGTCTCTCTCACAACGACGCTGCCTATTATGCCTAATGTGCTTCGAATGGATTTGTACTTTTCTAAATACATAGCGGTTATTTGTAACGATTCGAAATCTCGTATTTTACTTTCGTTTTTTACATGCAGCTATAGGCTCCGCCCCTGTACACCATTTTGAGAGGGTTCAGCACGGTGAGGGAGAAGCAGAGAGCAGAGCAGAGTGTTATTGTGCTTCGAATGGATTCAAAATCTCGTATTTTACTTTCGTTTTTTCATGAGGCTATAGCCTCCGCCCCCTGTACACCATTTTGAGAGGGAGTTCAGCATGGTGAGGGAGAAGCAGAGAGCAGAGTGAGTGTTATTGTGCTTCGAATGGATTCGTACATTCGTAACTTTTTTCATAACGAATTATGCCGAAGACCTTCGGGCATTCGCTATTTTGCGGTATAATTTATTTCGGATTCGGTTTTATTCGTAATTGCTCTGTTCGGAAATTCGAATGCTTCCGAATGTCCGAAAGTTGCTAAATTCGGACGAATTTCGATTAGTTACGAAACGAATTGCACAAGCCTACTAGGCAGCCGCCTAGGGCGCCATGCTGCCTGGGGCGCCCAGCCACTTCGGTTCCTACTCTCTCTCTATGCAGCAAGCAACTAAGTCTCAGCATCAGCAGGCAGCCGCCGTTCCATTTGCATATAGTGTCAGAGGCACAGCGGTGGCGGAGGACTGTGTCTGTATCCCGACTCCCAAATAAATGGAAGCAAGCAAACATTCATTGATTGGCACTGGTAGGCTGCATTTGATGGGCACTGGTGAGGCTGCATTTAATGGGCACTGGTGAGGCTGCATTTGATGGGCGCTGGTGAGGCTGCATTGATGGGCGCTGGTAGGCTGCATTGATGGGCGCTGGTGAGGCTGCATTTAATGGGCGCTGGTAAGGCTGCATTTGATGGGCGCTGGTAGGCTGCTTTGATGGGCACTGGTGAGGCTGCATTTATGGGTGCTGGTAGGCTGCATTGATGGGCGCTAGTGAGGCTGCATTTGATGGGCGCTGGTGAGGCTGCATTTGATGGGCGCTGGTGAGGCTGCATTGATGGGCGCTGGTGAGGCTGAGTTTGATGGGCGCTGGTAAGGATGCATTTGATGGGTGCTGGTGAGGCTGCATTGATGGGCGCTGATGAGGCTACATTTGATGTACGCTGGTGAGGCTGCATTTGATGGGCACTTCATTAAAAAGGTGGAGTTTACATGGGCAGGGAAAAGGAGGTGGCATCAGGGGTGGAGCCAATGGGGGGTGGAGCCCTGCTCAGAGCACCTGGATTTGGGAGTGCCAGATTCATTAGCCACTTGTTATCCAGATATCTTAGTTCAGAGCAGTGTTACTTTGTGCTGTTATCTCTTACTAAATAACTTTGAGTGTCTACTTTCCAAATGGGGTAATTTTGGGGGTGTTTGAACCATCCTAGCATTTTAGAGCCTTAAGAATGTCACAGTTTAGCCTGCAGTTTCCTGCCTGTGTAATTATTACCTCCTTGCTGCAGTGATTCTACAAGACCTCTGATTCTTTTCACATATATTGTTTGGCTTCTGTGCTCACTCATGGGCATCACCTGCTATACTTTGGGTTTTTCTCTCCTTCCTTTCTATCACTTCCTGGCCTGCCTCCTAGTTTGCTTCCCTATATAAGACATGCTCAATGCAGCCCACGTTGCCTGAGCAACTTCCTAGCTCTCTGAGCTTCTGTTTTCCTAGTATTTTGTGTATTCAGTGTCTAACCTCCCTTGTACTGACCCAAGCTTCATGTTACATTTGTGCTTGCCTGCTGCCTGTCCTGACTTCAGTTTGTTTCCTGGATCCTCGTCTGTCTCCTGCCATCTCTAATCTGCATACGTGAGTGGTCTCCATATTGTCAGCTGGGCATACCTGGAAGCAATGACCTGGATCCAGCTTGCTACAAGTCCATTCCTTCCATTGGGCCCTGGTGAAGAAGCAGGCTGGGGCTTAGAATCCTTGCCCTGGGGAACACACGTTGCATTCAACCAGGTCTCACTACCCCAGTAACCTGACAAAGAAATTAGGTAGGAAGTCAGTACATCAGGGTTGATAAATTTCAAATTTGTGTACCATGGTTTGCAGACTGTATAACTGTCACGCATATTAAATAGTATACACTTATTTGTTTTTGTTTTGAAATATAGCAGAATACGTCTTGACCTAAATGTATGAAGAAAGAATATTTATTTGCATTTTTTTTTTAGCAGAAACAGAGAAGGAATACAGTTTTCTTTTGTTCAAAAATGTTGGTCTTTTTCTCTTTTATTTGCGTTTTCCTGACATGGCATAGAAAGGGGTCTAAGGTAATATTAACTATAATTCGAGATAAAGGGCATCCCTGTCATGTCCCATTTTGCAGATCAAAACAGTCTGATAATATATCACTACTTTCACCTTCACAGATAGATGAGAATATAGCTCTTAGAAACATTGAAACATAGAAGTGACAGCAGAATAAAGACCAAGTGGTCCATCAAGTCTACTCATTTTTTTTGTCTAATTTATATATACACTAAATTACCAAAAGTATTGGGACACCTGCCTTCAAACACACATGAACTTTAATGACATCCCAGTCTTAGTCCGTAGGGGTCAATATTGAGTTGGCCCACCCTTTGCAGTTAAATTAGCTTCAACTCTTCTGGGATTAGGAGTGTGTCTATGGGAATGTTTGACCATTCTTCCAGAAGTGCATTTGTGAGGTCAGGCACTGATGTGGACGAGAAGGCCTGGCTCGCAGTCTCCGCTGTAATTCATCTCAATGGTGTTCTATCAGGTTGAGGTCAGGACTCTGTGCAGGCCAGTCAAGTTCATCCACCTCAAACTTGTTAGAAAAGCAACAGCAAGTAGCTTTTTGTATTGTGAATATATATGCATTATACCTTTCTATCCAGCAGGTGGCACTGCAGTATTATAGTGTGTATCTATGGTAATGTAATAAGAGGAAATGGTTTGTTTTTCCTCACTGTGTTCTTGTATATTCCTTTTTCCTGTTCCATGATAAAGACATGCTGTAAGATATGTTTTACTAATCCTCCATAAAAGCAAATCTATTGCTGCATGCAAGAAGCTTCCAGCGCTTGATTTCAATACTCTGCACAACAGGTTATGGATCCCAGCATACCCAGCAGGCATCCCGGCACTGGAGAGGTTATTGCAAGTCTGTGAGTACTGTATGCAAGCTACTGAAAGATTGCAAGTTGCTATTGCTGCAAACAAGAAGCTTCCAGCGCTTTATTTCAATACTCTGCACAACGTAACTCTCTCATCCATGTCTTTATGGACCTTGTTTGTGCACTGGTGGGCAGTCATGTTGGAATAGGAAGGGGCCATCCCCAAACTGTTCCCACAAAGTTGGGAGCATGAAATTGTCCAAAATGTCTTGGTATGCTGAAGCCTTAAGAATTCCTTTCACTGGAACTAAGGGACCAAGCCCAACCCCTGAAAAACAACCCCCACACTATATTCCCCTCTCCACCAAATGCTTTGGATCAATGCACAGAGCAAGGTCCATAAAGACATGGATAAGTGAGTTTGGGGTGGAGAAACTTGACTGGCACAAAGTCCTGACCTCAACCCAATAGAACACCTTTGGGATGAATTAGAGTGGAGACTGCAAGCCTTTTTCGTCCACATCAGTGCCTGACCTCACAAATGTGCTTCTGAAAGAATGGTCAAACATTCCCATAGACACACTCATAAATCTTGTGTACAGCCTTCCCAGAAGAGTTGAAGCTGTTGTAGCTGTTGTAGCTGCAAACGGTGGGCCAACTCAATATTGAAACCTATGGACTTAGACTGGGATGCCATTAAAGTTCATGTGCATGTAAAGACAGGCATCCCAATACATTCGGTAATATAGTGTAATTTTTTTTACTTTTCTCGGTATAGATCTATGTTTGTCCCGACATATCTGAATCCACTTACTGTTGACTGACTCACTACCTCTGCTGGAAGTCAATTCTAACAACTGACCTTTTCGCCTACTAGTTTTAGGTCAGGTCCTGTGTTTTTGATCTATCCATTCCCCTAGTTTAACCTCTACTTTGAGGTACTGTATTGTAACATGGCTTGAATATAGGTCCAATCTATGCAGTTAAATGCTTTTTCAATATCACGTGAAAGGAAAATGGTTGGGATGTCAGTAAGGTGAGCCTTATGGATGAAATTGAGGACTCTGGTAGTGTTATTGTTTGCTTCACTGTTCAGGACATGGTCTACCTGTTGATGATGTAATAATATTTGCACTATTGGTAACATCCTATTTGCCAGAATTTTAGTAAAGAGTTTTAGATCAACATTCAAGAGGGATATTAAGTGAAAACTGGCACATTGTGTGGAGTCTTTTTCTTTCCTAAGGTACAATGGTGATGGTTTCTCTAATGCCCCGTACACACGAGCGGAAATTCCGTCGGAAAAACCTTGGATGGTTTTTCCGAAGGAATTCCGCTCAAGCTTGGCTTGCATACACACGGTCGGAATTTCCGACGAAAAGTTCACATCGGACTTTTGCTGGCGGAAATTCCGACCGTGTGTACGGGAGAAAATTATGTTGATTATATACTGAGGTGAACGCTTTTATAAAGGGACTTGTTAACACATTGGAGAAGAAATTTTAATACCCCATTACTGAATGAATGATTTATTTATATATAGCTCAGAAAAGGTACTTGTTACAAGTTAACATGATGTTAATGCAAATAAATGTATTTATTTACTGCATACTGCCCCATCAAGCTATGAAGGATTTCCTTAAATAAAGAATGTATTTAACCACTTACAGACCGGAAGATTTTCCCCCTTAATGACCAGGACATTTTTTGCGATACCGCACTGTGACGCTTTAACTGACAATTGTGCGGTCGTGCGACGCTGTACCCAAACAAAATTGATGTCCTTTTTTCCCCACAAATAGAGCTTTCTTTTGGTGGTATTTGATCACCTCTGCGGTTTTTATTCTTTGTGTTATAAACAAAAAAAAGAGCAACAATTTTGAAAAAAAAACATTTTTTTTTCTTTTTGCTATAAAAAAACTAATTTCTTCATCAGTTTAGGCCAATATGTGTTCTTCTACATATTTTTGATAAAAAAAAATCCCAATAAGCGTATATTGATTGATTTGCGCAAACGTTATAGCGTCAGATCGGACACTTTTGACACTTTTTTGGGACCATTGACATTTATACAGCGATCATAAGAGCTATAACAATGCACTGATTACTGTGTAAATGTCACTAACAGGGTAGGGTTAACACTAGGGGCAATCAAGGGGTTAAATGTGTTCCCTGGGAGGTGTTTCTAATTGTAGGGGGACTGACTGAAGGGGGAGAGAGATCGCTGTTCCTGATGACTAGGAACAGCAGATCTCCCTCTCCTCCCCTGTCAGAATGGGGATCTGTATGTTTACATTGACAGATCCCCATTCTGGCTCTCTTTCCCGCAATCGCGGGTGGCCGTTGGACATCGCGTCCCCCGCCATGCGCGTGCCTGCTATGGCTCTTATAGGAGCCAACGTACAGCTACGGCGATTTGCGGTAGCGAGCTGACCTGCCGCAGTATAATGACAACGGCTATCCGGCAAGTGTTTAAACCATAAAACAAAAATATAGTGTGCATTAGTTTACCAGTCCAAAGATGTGCTGGCTGCATTTATTTTACATTTCTGACCTTCATTTTCCTTTTTTCTGCCCTTTTCCACTTGACAATCTTACTATAAAAGACACTGTCCTAAGGTTACAACACTCACTCACTCTATTGCACAATAGAGGTGTCGCTTTGGGACAGGGAGTATGTTAGGGCTACAGAATACCTCACTCTCTCCTCTTCTGTAGACCGAAGAGAGAGGTGGGAACAATACAAACAAACATTTACTGTAGCCAGAGGAAACAAATAGTTATAAGCTTGCTGTATTTGTGGAAGGTAGGGATGAGCTTCGAACTCGAGTCAAACTCATGTTCGACTCGAACATTGCCTGTTCGCCCGTTCGCCAAACAGCAAACAATTTGGGGTGTTCACGGCAAATTCGAAAAGCCATGGAACACCCTGTAAGTCTATAGGAGAAATCTAAAGTGCTAATTTTAAAGGCACTTTAGATTTTTCATGTTCGTGTCCCATAGACTTTGACAGTGTTCGGATGTTCGAACAAATTTATTGCCTGTTCGCATGTTCTGATGCGAACCGAACTGGGGGGTGTTCGACTCATCCCTAGTGGAAGGATTAACAGGCATTTTTTTGCACTTGTTGAACAAATGTAAAACACTTTCAATATATTTAACAGACCAAAGGCGAGTAAATAGGAAAAATCTCAGTATTGATTTACCAACACTCTAATACTTCTCTATCTAGTACACCATTGCATTGCATTAATCTGACTAAGCTGTTCTGCACACCTCATTACTGCTGCCATTCCATTTTTTTTTTTCACACACCCTCTATAGAGGGGTAACTAGAAATTATAGGACCCAATAACAAATTTCAGTGGGCCCCTTGGCTAAATATCTCTGTAGCAATGGCCTGTGTCAACTGTGACAGTAAGCTTCATTGATTTAGGGACCAGTGCTTTGGGAAAAAAAAGTTATAGTTGTGGTAGTAATAATACTAATAACTATAATGATATTTTATATAAAGACAAAATTATTGATGCTCTTGCACACAATTACTTTACAGTATTACCTTAACACAAACTTCTTTAAACTCTAGCTTTTTTAAACTTTTTTTGCAGAACTACAAATCTCAGCTGCTCTCTAATGTTTTTGTACAGGAGAAACTCTAGGATTTTTACTGCATTAGGCATACATGATCAATTTCAGTCTGTAGCAGAAGTTCAGAGGGCAATAAATGTGAATTTCCAGGTCAGATATACAAATACTTTACACTGCACAGAAGGGGGGGGGGTCTGTGACCAGCAAGGATCCCAAGGTCTGACTTCAGCCCTTCTATACTGGAAACTTCACAGTTTACTTTTCTTTAAGGCCAGTACATCCCAGCAAGACCAGCAAGTTAAAACAGTTACAGACAAATTCATTAAATATACATGTCCTCAGCTAGTGCATCATGGGACATTGTTTTTTGTTTTAATTTACCTTTTAGTAGTGCTAGCACCACTAGATAACAGATCCTTGTTGTTTTGTATACAAACAGCAGCTGGCATTAAACTGGAATTTTGCAGCAGTAGCACCACTACCTCTAACGACAGATCTCCACCAGTTTCTGTTTATAAACAAATTGGCGGGAATTCTTGGTGATGTCCTTGCCCAAACATGATCAGGCTCCATAGCCATGGGTAGCATTGTCAGTCGGCGGGTCGACATAATTAAGCATGATTGACATGGATCTACATCACTGGATGATGTGACTGATGTTGGATTTACATTGTGGGAACTTGTTTTCCTTTTCATCATAGAGACAAGATGCATTGCAAGGGGGAGGCTATGCTGGTATCCTCCCAGCGTTGAAAGCATGTGGACTGGTATGGATCAGGAAGGAGGGTTCTATGCTTGTTTCTCTCTCCTTTCCTGGCCAGAAAGGCTGTATGCATGGATAATGTTCTTTTATAACGTTTTAGGGCAGGGGTCTCAAACTGGCGGCCCTCCAGCTGTTGCGAAACTACAAGTCCCATGAGGCATTGCAAGGCTGACAGTTACAAGCATGACTCCCTCAGGCAAAGGCATGATGGGACTTGCTGGCTAGCACATTAAAATTTTCTGAGTATCTAATATATGGTTCCTACCTTTCTGCTTTTTGAACATTTCACTGAGTTAACATTTAATTTTTACTTTAACAAAAAAAATTATAAAAATGCAGTGTGATGTTGTCAGCCATCACACGATTATTCTATATTATATTGTATCTGCATCTTGTTATTTCATATGGGAATAGTGCTCTCATTTAGAATTAATGGTATACTCTGGCAGTAAATATTAATGGGGTTTATATCTGGCAACAAACCTAAAAGGTAATATTGTCAAACTTTGACCTTATTTTTTATCTGTGACTGCCTAAAAATATTCAAACAGGTCATTTGAAGAAAATACTGTTGTATATCGCCTACTGATTTTCAAACATATTTTCTTTATTTAACAATAATAGGTCAATACTTGTCGTAAATATATAGTAACACGATAAATTCAAATCATAGTAAATGCAAATTTCCACTCTGAAGGCTAATGTTCCTAAATAAAATATTAACAATGGTAATAGTAATGCTATGTTCCTTCTAAACAAGATTCAATATGAGGGCTTCCATATACAGTACAGCAAAATATGTTCAAAATATATTCAAATTGTAGCATCCGTGTATTTACATTCAACTGAAAAATGTATTGCAAACACATTTTCTTTACTCACAGTAATATTATAAAAACTGAACTGTATCATTGGTTTGTACTGTATATTTATGATTTTAAACTGCCCTAAAACATTACAATACGGTTGTAAGTTATCTTGTTTTGTTATTTTAATCTGATCATCCCATGATTATAATATATATATATGATGGGGTTTCCTAACAGATTTTATTTTAGGTTCTGATTGGGTTAAATTGAAAACTGATCAAATAAGACATACTGTTTTTTGTTTTACCTAGCCGTAACATGTAGTGTTTGTATTTGCGATTGTAATGTGCATGAATAATATTTTTTCGATAGTTTGCAGGGAAATTAATTTTTTTTGGTATTTTTATTGTGTATAATAAAGAAAATACACAGCATGTAGTAGCAGGCTGGAAGTAGACGTTTTGCAAGGAAAGAAGAAATGATTATTCTATTGTGCAACAACTGTAGCATAAGCATTCAGCATAAGAAATTAATTTCATTCCTGTGTTGGCTTTTTTAATACTAGCATCAAAACATTGAGAAACATGACATCATAAAACACAACAATAGTCAATTAAACCAACAAAAGTGTTTGAATATTTTGTTTTTTTAGACAGAACCCAGGGGAAATGGCAGTGTAAATAAAAGGCTATCATTCATCGTGGAAGATGATGATGACGACACAGGGGAGGACGAACCCTCTTCTCCATCTACTATACGTACAAGGAACACAAAGTACAAAAAGTCTTCAAACAGCTCTCTGGGAATTAATCTGAAACCATTCTCTGGAAATGTCCCATACAAGTCACCAATTAAATCGTCAAACCTTAACGCTGCAAGAACAAAGATAGAAAATGAATCATACCTTAACAGCAGAAGACGGGATAAGAATTTAAGACTTAACCTTCCAACAGTTACAAGCCTAGGACCGCCGGATTTAAGTCCCAGGTACTTCTTCCATAACATATATTTCACCTATATCTTCATTTATAACACGCTAATTTTACGTTAATGGACACTGTCAAATGTCTGCTGCTGTCTAAAAATATTGTAACCCACCACCTTAACTCCAAATATCACAAATAAAATGTAAGTCATTTGTATCTTAGCACAAATAAAAATTGACTTTATGAGGATTAAAAACCATTTATAACAAATGAATGACTAGTAAAAGGTGTTGTAGAAATTTCTGGATGAGACTCTGTACAGTGCCTTGAAAAGTATTCCTACCCCTTGAAATTTTCCACATTTTGTCATTTTACAACCAAAAATGTAAATGTTTTTCATTGGTATTTTTAGTGATAGACCAACACAAAGTGGCACATAATTGTCAAGTGGAAGGAAAATGATAAAGGATTTTTACAATTTTTTACAAATAAATATTTGAAAAGTGTGGCTTGCATTTGTATACAGCTGCCTTTACTCTGATACCCCTAACTAAAATCTAGTGGAACCAATTGCCTTTAGAAGTCACCTAATTAGTAAATAGAGTCCACCTGTGTATAATTTAATCTCAGTATAAATACAGATGTCCTGTGAAGCCCTCAGAGGTTTGTTAAAGAACCTTAGTGAACAAACTGCATCATAAAGGCCAAGGAACACACCAGACAGGTGGGAGATAAAACTGTGGAGAAGGTTAAAGCAGGGTTAGGTTATAACAAAATATCCCAAGCTTTGAACATCTCACTCTCAATCAGAATTTATACATTTGTGTCTCTGAACCATAATCTCAGTCTTGAAAGAGGGCTAATAAATACCTATACACTTAAAGCATGTGCTTAGGCAAAATCTGAGGCATAACTAGTACCTTCAGGGCCCCAGAGAAAGTCATGAAGGGCCTCCTTGATGCCTCCTTCCATCTGTCCCTGGGCCCTTTCCATCAGTCCTGGGGTTTTTCCCTCTGGGGCTGGGGCACTTCCCACTAACCTCTGGGCCTTTTTCTCCCATTGTTGGGGACTTTATTATGGTCCCGCAGCAGGACCCTTTCACATGTTCTGCAGTGGGCCCCCTTCCTGCCATCTTGGTGGCGGACAGCAAGAGACGTGTCACCAGCACACCAGAGAACTCTATATAAGGATCCACTACCAGGGTTGCAAAGGTTGTACTTGCACCCAACAGCCTCTTGCTTTTCTTCCCCTGCTATTGACAGTGCTGGTTTAGCATCTCTGTCTCCATGGCAGCTATGGCAGTGCACTAGGACCCAGTGCCAGTTACATTATTTGCTGATGGGCGCATACGCGGAAAGGCCAGCACTATTGATTGTAGACAGCTAAGTCCTCCACCGGCTGCCAAGCATCAGTGGCACTGCATAGCCTTCTCTGTTGAAATGCTGATCGGGATGTGATCTGGGTGATTCTCCCGATCGGATCTAATATGTGGACATAAACAAAGGAATTTATTAGAATCAAAAGTACAATCACATATATATCAACAATATATTCAGCAGCCGTGCAAGCTCCATGCCAGTAAAGTTGGGGCTCTGATCAATAAAACCACAATCCTATATAATATTAAATCTGATTGGGAGCATTGCCCAGATTGCATCCCGATTGCGTCACCACTGCTAGACGACCAGAGGGGAGCTCAGCTGTCTACAAACCAATAGTACTGGACTCCCCACACATGCACCTATCAGCCCCATATTTAAATGATACTGGGTCCAAATGTGCTTCCACCCACCGATGTCATGGAGTCAGAGATGCCAGTCCATTGCTGTCAATAGCAGGGACAGGACAGCAAGAGAAGGTTGGGAATGCCAGGACCTTGTCACAAGTGCGACCCTGGTAGTTCCGCTACTGCCTCAGTGGGAGAATTCCCCCATCCACATTGAATATGTACACGGGGGAATTGGATCATGTTTTTTTTTTCGTTCAACCATCAATGTATAGGCTGCCTGAGAGCTAACTCTGAGCAAGTTTGTAAAGCTCTTGGAGCAACAAAGAGGGAAGAGAGATAGATGGGGGAGAGAAGAGAGATAGGGACAGTTCAGAGATCACAGTGTACTGCACTGCTCAGTGTTTGCTGACCCAAAGGTCCGAGGCTGATATCTGGTGGCTCAGACAGCAGCGTCATTCATATTTCCCATCCACACATCTCCGTTCTGTCAGACACCGCTGCAGGTTGGGGATAGGAGAGTGGACAGGGTTCACAGGCACAGGGGGAACCAGAGCAAGAGGAGGAGGAGGAACAGCTGTATTCCTCTCTCTTCTACCGTCCTTGAGGGGATAGTGTGCTTACTTGGCTGTGTGAGAATGTTCCAAACACTCGGCTCAGCTGCAGCCACCGGTCCCGACATTTACAGACTGATTCTCCTGTCCTATGGACAGGAGAAATCAGGCTGTTTTTTCAAACTGTCCCTACAGTAATGGACGGTTTGCAAAACTGCTTGGGCCCCCCCCCCCCCACAGTGGTGGTCGCAAGTGCGACCTTTGCGACCCTAGAAGTTCCGCCACTGGGCAGAACAACAACTAATAAGCTATAATAATAAATGTATACAGTGGAAAAGAAAGCCTACTTCTTCAAAGTAATGCAGGTGTTATACTCTGAATCTTCTCCTCCTAGACATGTGCAGTAAACCCAATATCCCACACGTGTGCCCCATACTACTTAAAGCAGCTTTTGATCAGAATAGGTTACCTTGGTAGCACCCACATTGGATATAGATTGCAATTAGCTACCATTGCAACCTGTATGAAAACACATGTTTTTCTCACTTCCAAAATCTGCTGACAAGTTCCTAAGCTCTGTGCCATTTCAGCTTGGTGTTTCAATGAAAAGATTAGAATACTGAGTCACACTGAAAGTCATGTGACTGGGAGTCCAGCAATCCTGCTATCAAGGATCTTAATGTCATTGGAGGAACTGCCGATGTCACCCCAGCTTTTAAATTTCCCATTCTGACACCTCAATAATGCTGAGATATACTTTTATTTGCAGTGCAATGATACAGGACTTTATGCTGGTTTGCAACAGAAAAAAAACAAAAAACAAAAAAACAAGCAGAGTTGTAATGTATAATAATTAATTTCAAGGAAGGTAAAGGTAAAATTTCACTTAAAGATAAATTATATCTGTTTCTTGGTTCTCTTTAAAGGGGTGATTTTTTTTAAAATACAGAACACTTTGCCAATTTTTAGTAAATCAAGCCTGCATTATTTTAGCCTTTGAATACCTTTCCCTAATTCCAATAACCACAACCAGATGTTAGTGATCTTTAAATCTGATGAGTTTGATTTAAAAGGCAGTTATTAGCACCTCCCAAAGCACGTCATATAACAGAACACAGGAATCACATTAACACTCGTGTTAACAGTGTAACCTCATTCATTTTTCCTGCTATTCACTAAGTCAGATGTTAATTAAATTTTCATCTGGGGACTTCTGAAATATTTGGCCTGAGGCGAGGCAGGCAAAGTGTACTAATGTAATACAACACCACCCCTTTTGATTGCAGAAACCAGCAGTAAAAAAGCAGTAAAAAAGTAATAAACCTGAGGAGATGGCAGGTGTCCTCTCCTGGGATTTTGTTATGTGACTGATTAGCTCTAACAGTTACACAGTTGCATAAGTTCAGCAATCGGTAACATCATTGATGGTATATTGGGACAAGACTGTCAGTGAAAGAAGTTCAGCAGAGGATAGTACTGGAGAGGTATTAAGTCTCCAGTTAATTATTTCAGGTTATTATATATATACTATATTGCCTTCAGGAATAAGTGTCATCTTGGGTGACCTTGAAAGGTATTGATAGCCTCAGCATTGCTTTCTCTGTATCCTGCCTACTCATAAAAAAAAACTAGTTTTTTTATAAGTTTATGTTGTTATGCTTATTCTAAAAAATCATTAACCATCAATGTTTAAAAAAAAATGATTACGCTAAAAAAGAAAAAAATAACTACTTCTAAAAAAGTGCACTTCTAGTCTTGGTATGCCTTGAAAGTGGCAATATAACTATAAAATATGTAGCTGAACTGAGATTCACCAAATCAGCAGATCTGCGAATACTCAAGTGTCTAAAAAAAAAAAAAGCTGCCAATCTGCAAGGCATGTCAATTTTAGCTGCCCCCTCTTGAATCGTATATGTGAACTGGTAACAGGTTCTTCGAACATCTTACCAGTTTATCTACAGTACATGCTATGAAAGCCCACAAGCCTAAAATGATTCTTTATATGACATCATGTCACGGTACTGCAAAATATAAAGATCCGACACTGCATTTTTGAGAGACTGCCAGCATAGCAGATTTTTTTAAATTGCCCTTCTATAGATAATATAATTAAAGTGCAAATCCCCCCCCCAAAAAAAAATTCTGTTACAAAAATGCAGTTTTAGGATTCTTATGACTAGTAGACATCTACATGTGAAATACTTAAACATATAGGGAATGTAGCTACTCTCCTTGGTCATAATTTTTCCAGAAATTTGACAGTGAGATCCCAAAAGATTTAAAAAGATTAATGTCCTATACGACTTTGGAGACTAGAATTGCAATTGCCAGGAGTTGGAACTAGTCAATGGTGCCTCCTAACTATGTCAAACAAAAACTAAATTGGATTCTGATTAAACAATATGTTACCCCAGCATTTCATATTTCTGATATGTTCCTGATGTACCATGTACTGGTATGAAATATTATCCTGTTCTCTTTGTATTGCTTCCTTTGTGTGAAAAACCCCGGTGTTCCTGCCAGTCCCTCTGCTTTCATATTCAAAACTGATCACAGTAAGCAAGAGAACTCAACATGGTCAGTTCTCCAGCTTTGATGGGAACTCAACCTGCTCTCCTCCAATGATCGGATTTGTCCTGACACCACCCCCCCCTCACAGCCTTTCACTGAAAGAACAATGTACTGTTGGTTCTCCTCCCCCTAGCTCTTATGCAGCTGGGAACAGAGGGAACAAATTGAATGTGATCACTTTAAAAAAAGGGAAAAAGCTATTTATAGTTTTATATATGTATATATATATATATATATACACACACACATGTTTTGTCTTTCATTTAAATTTTAAACTGAATGGGTTGTTTTACAAGGTGTTTGTTTACAATCACTTTAACCGCTTGCCAACCAGCCGCCGTCATTATACTGCAGCAGGTCGGCATGATTCCATGGACCATCACAGCTGTACATCGGTCCCTTTAAGTGGGATAGCAAGCTGCATAGTGGGGATGCCAATGCTCGTGGCCAGCAGTCACGATGACCACTGGCTATGTGCGATCATGGGCATGAGAGGCAGAACAGGGACGTGTGTGTGTATCCTAGTTCCGTGAGGAGAGAGAGATTGTGAGTTCCTATGAGCTGTGAACCACGATCTCTCATCTCGTATAGTCAGTCCTTTCCCCCACAGTTAGAACACACACATAGGGAACACAGTTAACCCCTTTGATCGCCCCCTAGTGTTAACCCCTTCCCTGACAGTGACATTTACACAGTAATCAGTGCATTTTTATAGCACTGATCGCTGTATAAATGCCAATGGTCCCAAAAATGTGTCAAATGTGTCCGATATGTCCGCCATAATGTCGCAGTCCCGATAAAAATCACTGATCGCCGCCATAACTATAAAAAAAAATAACAATAAAAATGCCATAAATCTATCCCCTATTTTGTAGACACTATAACTTTTGCGCAAACCAATCAATATATGCTTTTTGCGATTTTTATTACCAAAAATATGTAAACTGAGGAAAAAAAATTGCTTTTTTTTTTTTAAATTGGGGTTATTTATAGCGCAAAAAATAAAAACCATAGAGATGATCAAATACCACCAAAAGAAAGCTCTATTTTTGGGAAAGAAAGGACGTCAATTTTGTTTGGGTACAGCGTCACACGACTGCAAAATTGTCAGTTAAAGCAACGCATTGCTGTATCGCAAAAAATGGCCTGCTCATTGAACAGCCAATTCTTCCGGGGCTGAAGGGGTTAATGACAAACTCATCTGCATAATTAAAATTAATCAAACCAAAATTTTGAGATAATGTGGGACCCATGGATATGATACATATAAGGGGACACATGAGATCTTGGTGCATCCATATTATACCTCTCTCTTTCTTTCCACTTACTTTCTTTATTGTCATTTTTTCTTACTATAACCATTAAATAATAGTTAATTGGTCTTCTTTACCTACTTTACCTTCTCACTAATATTATTGAACTAAATGCAATATGTACTGTATAACAAGACATATAATGGCATGTTATACTGTATGAAATAGGATGATAATAATTTTTTCACGTCTATATTATACAAACTTTGAATAAGGCAATTATTCTGTCTCATATTAAGACAAGTTCATCCTTATTACTTGTTAAATGTTGCATTGCTAAAACAACAGTGACTAAATGTCAATCACTTTTTTTTTTTTTACTGGATTACTTGTTTTGATAATCTTCAATAAACAGACTGAAATTTAAAAATGAAAAAAAAAAATACCTAGAATCTCTAGTCATGTGACACTCCTGTTCTGAGTCCTTTGCCTGGAGATGAGCTTTAAAGCCCACTTAAACTCTTGTTATTTATTACCCTATTGCAGACAGGTGGCATGTACAGTAAAAAATCTTTTTTTTTTTTTTTTACACTTTTTTGTTCTGCAGCAAGTGTTTAAAAAAACTGGGTTGGACCACAACTCTCACAAACAAAGCACTTCCCAGAGCACTGTTCTAATCAACAGTGCTCTCTCTTTCGGAGCAGTGCTATTAATTGAAGCAGTCTTCAGGGAGGGTCTTTCAGACCTCTGGAGTGTTGAACAGCTACTTTTTGTGAAAGATCTGCGGTCCAACTCATCTAGGTACTTAGAAATGTGAAAACAAAGTTAAAACAAAAACATATTTATATATGCAGCATGGCTGACGAATGGTATTAAATAGTGATATTTGGTGAGAAAATATATAAATGAACAAACACAGTTAAAATACCTGTTATTAACTTATTGATTCCTTAATACTAAGGTTACATCATATAAATTGTTTAAAAATAAATATACTCTCTTTTTCTACACTGCCCAGTAATGATTTAGGTCTGTATTTACAATAAATCACTCATGAGACAGTGCCTAGAGCAACACCAAATCTTGCAATCATTTTTTCTTATTTTGATTCCCTCTTATCACCACCTCTGGATATTTGTGGTTTAAATCAACAAAAGAACTGTAGGAATAGTGAGATATAGGGGTGTTGAGAGGATTCAGATAAAGTTTCTTGTTGAGGAACCATGAAACATCTCTGTGTACTATCGTTTGGTGGTCTATACAGTATTCTAGCAGTTTTTTAAATAATCACATGAGAACCAAAACAACAAATGAGTTGGAACATATAGGTACAAATAATTTATGTCATTTATCTAAATTTATGTAAAATATCTAAATATCTAAAACCATGTTCAAAACAACCTATTACATTAGCTTGTTAGCGATATATTGCATTCATACACCTAAAACCTGTTAATCTCCTATACATTGCTTTATGTACAAATATTCGATATGTCATATCATTACACAGGATTCTGTTCAAAAAGCAATGGTAATGCCATACCACAATAATACTGCTCCTTAAAAAAAAGAGCTTAGCATGTTATTAGAGCTCAAAGGCACAATTCTTAAATGTGCTTAGTGCTTGGTCGCTTTAGAACTCTGAAGCAGGTAGCATGCTATTAAAGAGTTTGTAAGTTTAAATAAAAATGCCTGGAGGGCAGCCTAATCATGTGACCTGTGAAAACCACATGGCTGGCTTTCCTCCATTCTTGAAGTACCTTTTGCTGTGTTAAGCTGAGAGAATTCCATAGGATACCACAGGCCCCATAGTGCAGCCTGCATTTTATGAATAAGCTGCAAATTGCAATTGTACTGATTATGACAAAGAGTGGATGGCAATGAACCCCATAAATGTCTAAATATTTGATCACATTTATGTATACAATATGTGAAAAGCATATAATAATTGGAAAAGGAAGAGGCTATCAGTTTCTTCATTGTGTATCTCAAATGAAATAGTTAGCTTTTTCAGGAAGCTGTGGAACCAACTAGTCATTCATTTACTACCGAAAAAGTAATATGTTATTAAGTTAAAGCGGAGATCCGGTCAAATCTTTTTTTTTTTTTTTTTGCACTGATTGGAATTGCTACCTATCATATTCCACATAACATAGGAATCGCTCCCCAGCCGTTTAGTTAAAAGAGTTTATCAGTCACCTTGTTTGTTTCAGCTCCTGATCTGGCCGCATCCATGATGAGTGTGGGCATTGTGAAGCCCAGCTCGTTTTTCTTCCTGGAATTCATCCAGCGTTGCATGCTGGGAAACCATCGCATTCGAACGGCGCTCGTAGCGCTGTTTGTTTATTTATGTAGCCATGACAACGGGCGGCGACGGAGGAACGTCCCGCCCCATTGTAACAAAAGCTACATTACAATAAAAGTCCCATCCCCTTTCCAAGCAGTCTGTGCAGCGCTTGGATAAGGTAGTTAGAACCATGACGATTTTAGGAAAAGTAATGCCTAGATATTCCTGAGGAAATGACTGTAATCATTTCCCAGGAGGCAATGCATCCTAGGACAGGAAGTTCTCTCACCGCGGACTAGGAACTAGGCAGAAAACGTATTCTGCCTAGCAACAGAGAGATAGAAGTGTCCAAAAAATTATTATTATTATTTTTTTTTAATTAAAAGACAGCTGTTCATGAAAAGTTTATTTTAGGGTGGACCTCCGCTTTAAGTGATTGGGTATACTCCATATACACTTTTTTTGTTACATAATATTTACCAGACATGAGGCATAAACATACAACTAAATTTCCTTCTAAAAATAATCACATGATACAATGGGAAGAAAGGGATATAATCATTCAGAAATGCCTAAGGTAGCATAATACTCACAGCATACATCAGATCCCAGCTTTCTGACAATTATAGAAATGGTTCCATTGTCACGGGTTATTCTTATTAAACACATGCTTTTACCTGTTGGGTTCCAATTTATTTGCTTAATTTATTTTATTTTGAATCATATATTCAATTCAAATCTAACAAGTTCCTTTTAATTTTACTTTCAATAACATAATAAAAAAAACATAGGGAGTTAAACTCACCATTTTGAGCCTAATTCGCTATTAAATACAGCCTTTTTAGTCATAATAGGGATATGAAAGACTCTTGCATCTAATATTAGTGTCATTTTATCTATTCTGCCCTTTTATTCCTCATGTCTTGACACACAGGAAATAGAGAAACTGACCTGGATCCTCTGCCTCGGGCACTCACAAGTACCAGCCTCAAATGATTGACAACTTTCACAAATAAAAGGCAAAGCAAGAATGTCAGCTAAACTAAAATAGACTCAGCAAGGGGGACTCATTTGTCTCTGTATAAAATACATGTATCACAGTCAAGCAGTGTAGCTCCATTTCACGTGTATGTTTTATGTGAGCTTCATCCATCTATGCAGTATTGCAGATAATAATATGAAAGTGTCACAAAAAATGGATGTGTGTTTAAATTATATCTAGTTATATTTAACATGCACACATAATATAACTGTATGTATAACGATACATAACTTTCCTGTGCTCACATTTAAATAAGGTTATACTGACATATAAGCAAATTTCATTGTACAGGCCGTGGTACATTATTTATGTGCCTCAGGCTCAAAAATAATTACATTGTCAGCAAATCATGGAGTACATTCAGGCTTTTAAAGGGATTTGCTCAGTTGTCCATGTCTGAAGACCCTAGTATATTGAAAGATGACAGTACCTGCAGTCATTAATGTACCAATCATTTGAAACATTTTTTACTGCAAACTAATTTTTTCCGATACTGCTAATGATAATTAAAATAACAAAACAACATTGCTAATAAGGTAAAAAGTATAAATGAGATAAATTACCCTTCTGTGAGCTTTATGGAGTGTAAGGAACTACTGTATAAGGATACATTTTTTAGCCATGTAAATATGTAATCCAATCAGTTACATAACCCCAGGATGAAATCTGATATAAGGATATGTTGTTCTTTATGTTAAACTCTCTGCGGGACATAAGTGAATCATGTGTTCACTTAGTGAACATACATCCTTTGAGCAGACTCTTAGACTGTCATTAGCAGGTTTGTAATAAATTGGGTGTTTCCCTTCTATTATTGAAAACTCTGCTGTGCACCTGTGTAGCGCCCTGCTCCTGATGATCAGGCGCTATGTTAAATTTAGTGGGTGTCTGAGCTGGTAGTTAGCTCAGACTTTGTAATGATCAAGGCTAAATCAGCCTCTGTTCCGGCTATGGCTGTGTTTGGAAGGACTTCCCACTGTTCGCCTGTAGGTGGCGTTACCACCCCAGGCCAATGTTGGAACACAAGCAGGCCAAAGTGTATTGGGCGTCTTTCCCCGGGAACAGCTCAGTGGGAGTGGTCTCCCCACTGAGCATGCTGGGGAAGGGTACTTAATGGGCAGACGCCATTTCTCGGGGCTCTCTTCACCTCGTGGCCCTCATGGCTCGAGGTATGTGTTACTGGGATTGGAGAATGCATTGGAGGATGCATCGTAGCTAAAGTTACCTTACAGTCTGCCGGGTTGGCTTAAAGGCTCTTAGACTGTAAGGCTGGATTTCCGGGTACTAAAATCCTGTGGCAGAGGATAATTGAAAAGTTCAACTTAATCATCCTAAAGGTCTGTGGCAGAGACCGTTATTTCTTATTTGTTCGTGCATCATCCCGGCTGTTAGGTCAAGTGAGAGGGGCCTATCCGGGTGAGCCATACCCACTTGAAGGAGAGTGGTGAGTGTGACTTTCAAAGCTTAGAAGTTATCCAGTGATCTGCTGTGTGTGCCTGAACCTTCCCCTAACCCTCCGTCCCTCTACCTATGCAAGTTTTGTTTGGAAATAAAGCCTGACGAAAAAGGATTCATAACTTGTGTGGACATTGAACTTTCTATAGACTCTCATCCCCTAGACAACTAACAGTGTGGTAATGTGCAAGGCCCACATTTAAACCAGCAGCTCCTACGGGGTGTGCTACACCTGTATATTGTAAGTAATCTGTTTATATTGGCATATGTGTGCAAAGCTTAAGTTCAAACACACATGCATGTATATATGTATATATATATATATATATATATATATATATACAGTATATAGTAAAACCTTGGATTGCAAGCATAATTCGTTCCGGAAACATGCTTGTAATCCAAAGCACTTGTATATCAAAGCAAATTTCCCCATAAGAAATAATGGAAACTCAGATGATTCTTTCCACAACCATTTATTCATAAGTCCTTCAGTTTATAGTCCATATAAAAACATTTTAGCAATGTAATGGAAGCCTCTACAAGGGGATTAGAAGCAAAATTCAGCAGGAGCTACAGCGTATAAAAGAGAAGAGAGGTTCCTCTAAAGCCCTATACACACGATCGGTTTTACCAATGAAAACAGTCCGATGGACTTTTTTCATCGGACAAACCGATCGTGTATGGGCCCCATTAGTCTTTTTTTCCAAAAATATAACATGTTTTAAATTTATCCGATGGAAAAAAAAACGATAGCAAATTCCGATCGTCTGTGTGGAACTCCATCGGAGGAAAAAAACCACACATGCTCAGAATCAAGTCGACGCATGCTCAGAAGCATTGAACTTAATTTTTCTCGGCTCGTCGGAGTGTTTTACGTCACGGCGTTTGGGACTGATAGTGTGTAGGCAAGACTGATGGAAGTCAGCTTCATCGGAAATCCGATGGAAAAATCCATCGGATTTTATTCCATCGGAAATCCGATCGTGTGTACAGGGCTTAAGTGAAGCAATATGGTTACATTTAATGAAGGTACAAAATTTAGCAACTCACATGGTTGATGATTAAAACAGGCACATCTAAGTTAAGCGTGGCTTGAAGCGCTCATAGAGCGCAGTGTGGAAGGGATGACATCAATGGCGGTGCAGAGGATGGTCTATGTGGACAGCTTTACCCCGGATGCCTGCATACTTAGATGTGCCTGTTTTAAACATCAACCATGTGAGTTGCTTAATGTTGTACCTTCATTAAATGTAACCATATTGCTACACTTAGAGGCACCTTTCTTATCTTTTATACAAAGTTGTGACATGACGCTACTTGTATATCAAGACATCGCTTGTATATCAAGTCAAAATGTAAAAAAAAAATTAGCTTGTCTTGCAAAATGCTCTCAAACCAAGTTACTCTCGAACCAAGATTTTACTGTATATAATATACATATATGGATATATATATATATATATATATATATATATATATTATATATACAAATATAAGAGGGACGCTGACTCCAGTTGTATTTCAACAAGTTCTTCTTTATTGGTCAATCATGTGCAGACAAGGCATAAGATGAATGGCAGCCACTGTACAGTTCCGAACATCCCTGCTCTTCGTCAGGCTATCAGGCTAAATGTGAAAATACAATCCAAAGAGAATTTCAATTTATCCCCACCCTGCGGGCGTCAACCCACAGGTGTGTCCCATCTCTCCAGACCAAGCAAACAATCCAATAGAAGTTCTAAAAACCTCATTAACCCCATATGAGCAACCGAATAAAGAAGTTGTATACATGAATTTCTTTTCCTGCATTTAAACCAACAATCTATGTTACAATGCAACATTGATAATGAAAAATAAAAAATACAGAATAGAAAATGAATAACTTCCAGAATAATTCTTATTTAGCCCGTGCAACAAATGCACAAAATAATATATAGTGTGAATCTATTACTTCAAAAAATAAATCAACAACCCATCACTGAACCATCTCTTAATCATAACAAAGAAAACCTCCAATCTCCTTGTAACAGAAGTGAAATATTCCTTAAACAAAGGGATGATTTCCTTGATTTCTTTTCCGATCCAAACCAGATTAGATTAAATCATCATCTGTAAAAAAGATATATATACATCTGTATATGTATACATAAATGGAAAATAATCTAAAATCCAAGATCATCAACATCATGTTACAAAAATAAATATAGGTCATAGTCCCTGTTCATCCCATTCGGATGCAGAGACTGTAGCCTATTAATCCACCAGACCTCCCTTTGTTTTAATCGTAATATCCGATCACCCCCCCCCCCGTTTATCGCGTGGGATTTCTTCCAAGATCATAAATCTTAGATCAGAATCTCGGTGTCCCCTCTCCAAAAAGTGTTTGGAGACAGGCAACCCAGGTTGTTTATGCCTTATGGTGCTTCGATGTTGTGCAATTCTGACCTTAATTTTCTGAGTGGTCTCCCCAACATAGATCATATTGCATGGACAAATCAGAATGTATATAACATATGAAGACTGACAAGTGAGGAAATTATTTATCATAATTCTATCCCTATTAATCGGATTAATAAAGTGATTACCCTTAGCCATAAGACTACATTGAATACAATTTAAACACGGATAACATCCTTTCCTTTTCTTTCCCAAGAAAGTGGTCCTTGCTTCCTGTTCTCTGGATTTGTATTCAGATTTTACTAAGGAAAAGTTTTATTCCTTCTATAGGCTTTAATGGGAGTCTGCTGGAAGACCTCAATCTGCGGGTATGCACGCCTCAAAAGGGGCCAGTGTTTATTGATTATATTAGATATATGATTACTGTAACTGTGAAACTGCATGGAGAAGGGTAATCGTGCCAATGGTGTTTTATTACAAAATATCTTTTTCTTTTCATTAAGTTGTATTTTATTTAATTCCTGAAGAATTATTTTTTTGGGATACCCCCGTTCATAAAGTTTAGAGCACATCTCCTCAATCCTTGTCTCCTTAACATTCTCTTTACTAACTATGCGTTTTACTCGTAACAGCTGACTTTTAATAATGGATCTAAATACATGAGGGGGATGAAAACTATCAAACAATAGTAGTTGATTCCTATGAGCAATTTTGATCCTGACATAAAATTTCAAATTAATATTGGGGGTATATCAGTTCCCGTTTTGGATACTAGGATATATCTTGAACAGGGTTGTTTAGAATCAGACTTGTATACTAAACCAACTGATAGGAATCAACTACTATTGTTTGATAGTTTTCATCCCCCTCATGTATTTAGATCCATTATTAAAAGTCAGCTGTTACGAGGGCTTTCACACTGGAGCGGTGCGCTAGCAGGACGGTAAAAAAAGTCCTGCTAGCTGCATCTTTGGAGCGGTGAGAGGAGCGATGTGTTTACCGCTCCTACACCGCTCCTTCCTATTGAAATGAATGGGACACCGCGGTAATACCGCCCGCAAACCGCGGCTGTAGCTGTGGTTTGCGGGTGGTATTAACCCTTTTTCGCCCGCTAGTGGGGGGGCAAAACCGCACCGCTAGCGGCCGAATACCTCAGCAATCCCGACGGTATAGCGCCGCTAAAAATAGCGGCGCTATACCGCCACCGCACCCACCACCCCAGTGTGAAACCGGCCTAAGAAAGGTATATTTGTTGGATTTAGTTTAAGAGCCCATTCACACAGGGGCAACACGACTTCCAGCGCAATTTTATGAGGCATTTCAGACACGACTTGAGTATGAATCACAGCGCGACCTGGAGCTACTTACAAGGCAACTCCAAGTTGCCTGCAGGACAGGAGACATTCCAGTGGCCAATCAAACAAGAATCATCTCTGTGGGAGGGAGGGGGGAGGGAGAGGTTTGCCAGATAAATGTATGTTTTCTTCCTGGAGAGTTGCTCCTATTAAGACAGTGAGAGGCGACTCCCATTGAAATGAATGGTTACAGGTCGCCTAGGAGTTGGATTGAAGTAGTACAGGGACCTTTTTTGAAGTCGGAGCGACTGCAGTAGTGTGCATAAGGACGGCTCCATTAACTTACATTGATTTCTTCAGCCAGCGCGACCTGAGGCGACTAGGGGCGACCTGGGGCGATTTGGAGTCGGATCCAAAGACGCCCCTGTGTGAATGGGCTCTAAGGGTCACAGAATTCTGCCTCCAGACACCAATATCATAACAATCAGCAGAATTTTATTTTTCCTTGTCAAAATATTTTATTGATTGGATCAACAAGTAAATACAAGCAGTTGTAATAAATAATACAACAGTAAACAAACCATGTTTAACATAAATGGTAGAATTTTAAGGTCCACTAAGTAGCTACTGTTAGGTAGGTTATTTGACCATTACAGAAAACAAAAGTAAATTAGTTAATATAACTAAGAATAATTAACTACAATTGAAATAATGCTACCATATAGAGTATTAGCTTGGACCAGAGCTGTTAAAATTTGTTAAATAGAATAATACTTCATTACTGTTCAGTAAAAGAATAAAAAATAGAGCCGAAGAGAAAAAAACTAATATATAAAAGAAAAGAACACACAGAAAAAGGGAGACACAACAAAAGGAAGAATAGAATAGTGAGGAGAATAGAGAAGAAAGTGCAGGAGTCCACTGGATTAGCTCAGATCGTATGGCTTCCTGTCTGAGGGTGTAAAAAGCATTATAATATTCACAACAGAATGTAGGGTAGCACCAAGGCTCTGAAAGTTTGGGTTTGGGATTGCAAATCACTCTTATCTGAGTAGGGTTGTCAGCTACCATGGCATGAGAATTGTGTTATCATAGAGTGGTGACAAGTGGTATTTGATCCAAGGATTCCAGGTTTTTTCGAAAGCTGGAATTTGATCTCTTTCTATTGCTAGCATTTTGGCATGAGACATGAAAACGTTTAGTCTGGATTCAGTCTCGGGTACCTCTAGGTTGGGGGTCCTCCACGCCTTTGCGATTGTTTGTTTAGCCACCGTGAGGAGTTGGTTAGGGAGTTTAAATTGTCTATAAGTAATACAGTCCAGTTTTAGATTGAGCAAGGCTGTGGCTGGGTCAGGTTGCACATTGAGATTAAACATTCTGGAGGCAACTCCAAATATTTTTTTCCAATATATCTGTTCCAATGGGCAGGACCACCATATGTGCAAGTGGGTGCCCGGGTCAAAGCAGCCTCGAAAGCATTGTGCCGTTTGGTTTAGCGTAAATTTGGCCAACCTGGAAAGGAACGAGGTACCAAGAATTGTATTTTTCAATGAATAAACTATTTCAAATAGCTCCCAGCTAGATGCTTGTTATACAGTCCCTTGAAAAAGTATTCATACCCCTTGAAATTTTCCACATTTTGTCATGTTAAAACCAAAATGTATATGTATTTTATTGGGATTTTATGTGATAGACCAACACAAAGTGGCACATAATTGTGAAGTGGAAGCAAAATGATAAATGGTTTTCACAATTTTTTACAAATAAATATTAGGGATGGGCCGAACACCCCCTGGTTCGGTTCGCACCAGAACATGAGAACAGGCAAAAAATTTGTGCAAACATGCAAACCCTATTAAAGTCTATGGTATGGTAAGTCTATGGTAATCAGAAGTGCTAATTTTAAAGGTTTATATGCAAGTTATTGCCATGAAAAGTGTATGGGGACTCGGGTACTGCCCCAGGGGACATGTATCAATTAGTCAAATCTTAAGTCAGCACCCAAAAGCACTGTGACCCAGAGCCATGAGGGAGCACCTGCTTACTGTGATGCCTGTGTGATTATCATAATGCTGATGATAACCTGCTGTGCTGTGAGTTATATATAAGTGAGGATTCTATGCTCTATTCTCCACTCACTGTGTCCATTGCAGCCATGCCCTCCTCCTGCTGTTCACTGTCAGCCGCCTGCCGCCTTGCATCTCAGCACCTGAGGACAGGAGGCAGGATGTACATGCACCCCGAAAAGGAAGAAATAGTCCCTCCACTGCACGCACCTTCTGGGCCCCACTGTTAATCTGATGGGGCCCAGGAAAATTTAATAATACTCTCCCCCTATAAACAAGTAGGAGCAGGGGGGAAAAGTTTAGCAAGCTTTATTTATTTCATGCAGTATTGAACTGTAATGCTGGCCCCCTGTGGAGCTGATAGGGCTGGGCCCAGTACAACATGACTGGTTGTACTGCCCCATCAGCGATCCTGGTGCCAGGTGTGAATACCATTCAAATGTTTTTCCACTTTAACATTGTTAACCACTTCACTGCACTGCAGCTGGCACCAGTTATATGATTTTTCGTTTGGCTAGTACATAGTTGTTACCTCTGAATTGCACTACATTTTCTTGATTGGTGAGCTTCCTTATTAACAATGTGTTACATTGAAGAGCTGGAACATACAGTATAGTACATCTTTGATAGGTGTCTTTCTAGTGACTCTTTGAGATTGAGGACAATGTAGATCAGTGTTTCTCAACTCCAGTCCTCAAGGCGCCCCAACAGGTCATGTTTTCAGGATTTCCCTCAGATGAAACAGCTGTGGTAATTACTAAGGCAGTGAAACTGATCAAATCACCTGTGCAAAATAATGGAAAACCTGAAAACATGACCTGTTGGGGCGCCTTGAGGACTGGAGTTGAGAAACACTGATGTAGATAACCTTTCCCTATTCCCTGTGGGAGCATATGCTTTACATTAACTGTTGTATTTATTTCTGCCTTTTCTTTGATCCTGCTGCGTGAAGACATTTTTCATGCTCAATATCTAAAGCTTCTATTTCTGCTTTAAAACTTTTGGATAACTTGTCTCTTTTGCTGATTCATTCTAGCTTTCCAAATACTGCAGTTCGCCTTTTGGTGGCCCGTCTTTGCACAAAACACCAACCTGTTTAATGCTGCCATAGGTGTGTGCAGCCTATTGCATTAGGGTGTGCACCCCAAAGCTCAAACACCCATGCCTTTCTGTGCAGCCTTAGCTGTATAGGATAGTGAATGAATGGAAAGTGCTCTGTGCTGAGTGGCTTCCTGTTCATTCACAAATTGAAGTATAGTAAACAGAATGAACGAGTGTGTTCATTTAGAAAAGGAAGGGTCCAGTAAATTACATATTTACTAGCCCCTCCCCCGCTCTCCATCCTGAAATATCCCCTGTAGCAGCGAAAGGGATAGAAGAGGAGGGAAACCAGCAGCACTGCAGGGCTGGGGGGCCAACGCCGGGGGAAGTCTGAGCAGTAGGGGAAATTGGCACCACACTTAGCCCCTGGGCACGCCTATGCATGCTGGATATATGCTGATCATATTGCAGTGTGTGCAGATTCTGCTGTAGGAGCATATGACCTGCTTTTACTTGCTGTTTTTTGCTTATATTCATCCATAAACTTGCCTTTAACTTATTCTAAGGTAAGCTCATTATTTGGGTGAGCATCAAGTGCTGTTAAACGTGTCCCATAGTTGTCCAGGAGACCACTTAGTAGTAGTACTGATAAATGAAATCCTTTTATGTTTTCTCCTATAGCTAATAGGCATTCCAGTACTTTGGTACATCTTACATAGCCCTGTGTGTTCTGGCTTTTCATTAGCTTAGTCTAGTACAATTTTCAAATTAAGTACAGTTTATTGTTAAAGTGGTATTAAACCCAAAATGAAACATTTGTTATATTGCAGCTTACCAATTCTTGATGTAGCACCCTGGTGTTTAGGCAGGGTTGCTAACCTATTTAGTTTGCCAGGTAGTAGTTGTCCTGGCTAATTGTTAGTAGATCCACTGATTTCCCCCTAATTCTGGAATTGCTGCACTTCTCTCTTATGTCACTAGGTGGCATTTATAGCTGGTGACATTAGATAGATGAGAGCATAGCAAGGACAGATTATGAATGGATGGGGTGTCTCAGAAAATAGGCAAGGGTTTTAAGCCCCTTGGCCTACTGGGAGAGCCTATTTATTTGGGTGGAGTCAGGTGATCAGGGTTCTGTGTTACCTGGATGGCTGTCTGGGTGGATGTGTGTTATGTCGCCCTGAGCTGCTAGGCCGGAAGCATGAGGCCTAGCCTGGGGACAACTGGCTGCTAGGCTGCCTGGGGCCTATCCAGGAGCAGGAGAAGCAGCGTAGGGTTGGGACTGCAGTATTGGAGTCCAACCGAGTTGAGAAGGTTCAGCCGGATGGGGAACCAGTTGGGGTCAGAGGTAAATGGGAAGTTGTCTCCACTAAGAGACTATCCACCTTGTTACCAGAGACTACTGTGAGTAAACTGAAGCAAGTACCTGAGCAGTCTTCTCACCAGCCGGGGACAGTGAAGAAGTGGGAAAGCATCAGCAAGTGCCAAGCCAGGGACCCAGCAGGATAGCGGGGTTGACTTTTGAGGAGTATACAGCGGGATAGCTGTGGAAAAGCTCAGGGGATCCAGTGACAACTGGGATCTGGAAGTCTAGTGAGAGACTGGGAGCTCAGTGAGTGAAGATCTACAGTGGGATTCTGTGAGCTACAGTAAGTAAAAGGACTGTTCTATGCTACCAAGAGTTGTGTACAACTACCGTTAGTGACTGTTACAAGATTAGATGCCATAGGAGACAGCGGTCCTACCTATACAGAAGGGTTATCCAGCTGGAGGCCTTCCACTGTATAGATCTCTACCTATAGAAGTCTCGGAGTCTGCCAATTGCCATTGCATCTACTTAAGGGTATACTGGCCCTAACCCTCTCTCCCACAGTTCTGTTAAGAGACAATAAATCACTTGCTCGCATTCAAAAAGTTACTGGCGCCCAATCATTCTATCTTGCAGTACTCCCACTATGCCTAGTAACCCACTCTACAAAGAAGGATGTCAGCTCTCCCTCTGGAGGTCACCATTAGGCCTCTAGGAGTCGGGGCTCTTGCTACATTTGATGTGATGGTTACATTAGTATTCTTTTTAGACTTTCTTTCCTTTATTTTCATCTGGTGACCTGGCCAGGAAGTCTGTTGTTTTTCAACAGAGCAAGCTCTTCTGCAGTTAGAAAGTTGAGACAAACCATTTACCACTGACAGGGATCCCAGAAAGAAAAAAAAACTGTTTGTGTAACTGCAGTGCAAGCTAAAGTTTGGCTTCAATTTGTATGGATTGTGTAACTGTGGTGTGAGCTGGAGTTTGGCTTTAAAGCATAACTATACTCACCTTCAATCCAGTGATGTGTTGTCCCAAAAGTCCCCACTGGCCACTGACATTTTCACAAGGCTTGCTTCCTGGTCTCAATCACCAGCTTCTGTCATTCGCCAGGCCGAGATGACATCACTCCTGAGCATGTTCGGCAGACAGGCTTTAGTTCAAAAGAGACAAAGCATGTCTCTTCTGCATTAAAAATCCTGCCTGTTTTGCTAGTACATCAAACACCCCCCCCCCATTCTCATTCATCCAGAGAGAGTGGGGACTCTCTAATCAAAGAGGTGTGTTGCTGGTCAGATTATCAGGTGAAAGCAGAGGGAAAAGGGAAAAGAGAAAATGAATGCAGCCATCATATCTACTGATTGGTAGGCTGCAATATATTTCTTTTTTTTTTTTTTTTTTTAGGAGGGGGGTTAATATCTCTTGTGTACTTTCTGTAGCCCCTCCCACTTTTATTTTTCTGTTTATCCCTGGCATATGTGTACAATTTGATCATAAATTTTTGCTCTATGAAATAGTACTTTTTGATCTTTCTCTGTCCAGTCATCTGTAGGTTTTTGTATACACTTCATTGTACTCTCTCCTATCAGCAGCATCTTTCATTCTAAACTCACGGACTACTAACAGTGTTTTGATGAAAAACTGTTAGTAGTTATCGAATTTGCTTTCTGAGCTTTCCGACACAGTTTTTCAGTAACTCTGAGCCGTATCTAAAACTAAAGGGCAGTAGCTGGGTCCATAAACCGATGTAAAGCTGCTGCAGATATGATTCTTATCAGGCAAGATGACACTTTTCCTTTTACCTAATACCTGTAAGCTAAGTACCGTGCTTTCCTTATCAAGCATCTGCAGCCTCATTTCTAAAAGCTAGCAGCAGCCCTGGAATGACATCTTACAGTGTATGTGTACGGTTATTTTCCCAGAGGAGTAGTGCATACTTGGAGCAGGCTGTTAGCAGATTCATGAGTCATTCAGCAGCAGTAGCAGTAAGTTCATTTAAATATGTTTGGGATAAATATAGGTCTATACTCAGAACAAGGTTAATATATTATATATATATATATATATATATATATATATATATATATATATAACATTTTTATAAAAGGGGCAGACTTAGTGGATCACTTGGTATTTTCTGTTTTCATTATTGTATGTTTCTATGTTTGGTTAAAAAGACACAATTATTAAATTATTGTATGGGTTCCTTAAAGTGACTCTAAAGGCTAAGTTTTTTGTTTACCCTAATGCATTTTTGCTTTAAGGTAAAAAACCTTCCGTGAACAGGATCCCCCCCATGTCCACTAAATACTTTTTGAGCCTGATCTTGATCCAGTGCTGTGCCTGAGAGCAACGGCTTTCTCTGTTCTCTGTCTCTCTCCTCATAGGACAGAGAGGCAGCAGTGGAAGCCATTGGCTCCTGTGGGTGTCAAATAAATCCTGTGACGAGGGAGCAGGGGGCTGTTATAACATTTTGTAAAAAAGTAAGTTTTCTTCTTCACTGATGGGCACTAATAAGCTGCACTATCAGGCATTGATAAGGTGGCACTGATGAGGTGGCACCAATGAGATGGCACTGATCAGGTGGCACTGATGGGCACTGACGAAGGGCACTGATAGGCGGCACTGATGGGTGGCACTGATATGCAGCACTGATGGGAATTGATAGGCGGCACTGATGGGCACTCATAGGTGGCACTGGTGGGCACTGATAGACAGCACTGATGGGCACTGAAAGGCTGCACTGATGGGTACCTATAGGTTGCACTGATAGGCAGAACTGCTGGGCGCTGATGGGCACTGATAGGAGGCACTGATGGCCACTGATAGGCGGCACTGATGGGCTCTGATGGCTGGCACTGATAGATTGCACTGATAGGCATCACTAATGGCACTGGCACTGGCAGGCATTATTAATTGGCACTGATTGGCAGCTGCCTGGGCACTGATTGGCATATCCCTGGTGGGCTAGGGTGGCATACCTGTTGGGGTTCCTTTGTGGGCATCCCTGGTGGTCCTGGATGGGCATCCATGGGGGGGTGTGCTGATAAACAATCAGCACAGACCCCCCTGTCAGGAGAGCAGCTGATCGGCTCTCCTCTACTCGCATCTGTCAGATGCGAGTGAGGAAAAGCCGATAAACGGCTCTTCCTGTTTACATCGTGATCAGCCGTGATTGGACATGGCTGATCACGTGGTAAAGAGGCTCTTTACCGAGATTGATGATGTGGTGTGTCAGACTGACACACCACACCCACGGGAACGCGATCGCGGCTTACCCTGCTGGACGTCATATGATGCCCAGTCAGGATGACTGAACTACTTCCCGGCCATCATTCTGTTGTAAACCGGGTGGGAAGTGGTTAAAAAAAATATTTTTGACGGTTTAAAATCACTTTAATCCCGGTGTGGCAACAATACTTTGTTTATTGTTTTGGTATACAATGTATGGCATATTGTAGAAGTTATTTGAAATATCTGGCTGCATTGATTATTATATTGTGTTTTATTGTTCTTCATAATTATTCAAAAATGAATAAACATTAAAATATTTAAACATCCGCACATCCCCTCATACCCAACCCATCCGCAACTCGACTCTACTTGGGGATAGAAACATTTCCTCCCAGATCACGGGTAGTAATAATACATCTCCTACTTGCAGCAAAGCTGAATATCACTAGACTTTGGAAAGCTTCAGAACTCCCCCCCCCCCCTCCCACCATAAGATCCACACTTACAGACATTAATCTGTAAGATGGAGAGACTAGTAGCTAGGAAAAACGTATGCATAGATAAATTCGTTTTTCAGTGGTCTTCATGGTTATCACATCCTGGCTGCACTGTACAAATATAATGTTTCTTGTTAACCACTAGTTCATTTGATTGGTTTGTTGGTCCTCCTTCCCTCTTCCCTCCCTCCCCTTTCCATCCTTCCCATCAAAACCTAACTAATAAAGAATATTGAAATATTCAAACACTATTTCAGTGCTGGAAAAATAACTGAATGTGTAAAAAAAATGCATCAGTATTGAGTTATTTTTTTAGTACAAGCACACTAATACAATTGCAATCACCATACCTATTATATATATTATATATATTATTTAAATCATGTTGGATTATGCCCTGCAGGTTCAAATTTCACTTAAGGTATTAAACAGTAACTATATTTTTAATTTAACAGAGTTGTTGACGGGATTGAAGATGATAATGGTAATGAAGAAGGTCAAGCATTTGACTTTGAAGCTTATCAAATGAGACAACAAGCACGATTAAATCAAACCACAGGAGGTAATGTATAACAGTTGGTTAAGATAGATGGATTAACATTACAGTGTTGCTTAATTACCTATTGATAGGGTGAGTCGTGAGCTCACTGATCTATACTTGGTTCAAGGAGAAGCAGGCCAATAAGTGTGGCCAACCCTACAATGGCAGGATTTAGACAGACAACAGACTGGCTCTTTTTTAATAATCTCTTAAATCAGGGGTCTCCAAATGATGGACCTCCAGTTGTTCAGGAACTACAATTCCCATCATGCCTAGTCTTGTCTGTGAATGTCAGAGTTTTACAATACCTCATGGGATTTGTAGATCTGCAACAGCTGGTGGGCCGTAGTTTGGAGATCCCTGAGATATAACCAAATCTTTAGCATAATCATCCTTTAAATAATCCCGTAAAAAGTGCATGAGGTACCTATCAGTCTATTCCGTTACCAATGGATGTATTGAAAATGTTTATCCCTTCCCTACACGTCCATAAATGGATGGATCTGGGCATACATCTCTTACAAGACCTATTTTTGAATCATGTCTTGAATCCCTTTACTGAAGTCCAAAGCACCTACCATGTACCAGACCAGGATTTGTATTCATATATCCAAGTTGCACACTTACTGCAACATAATCGACTACACCCATCCATTCACATGAACTTGACATTATATCTCTTCTACCAACCCCCCATGAGTCAATCTTTGTACTTATTCTTTTTTTTTTACTCCTTCACCCTTACAACCTTTGGCTGAATTAGCATTGTTACACCTTACTATCAATGAGATTCCCTTATCATATAGAATTCTTCTGCTATTCTATTGTTTAGTAATGTTATTGATAATGTGTAATTTGAATTGCTCTTATGAAAGAATACTTGCTATGAAAAATTACTCAGTGACTACATACATTTCAGTTTATGGGATAATTGGCTCAACCATTTCTATTGTAATACAGTTGCAAAAAAAAGTATGTGAACCCTTTTAGAATGATATGGATTTCTGCACAAATTGGTCATAAAATGTGATCTGATCTTCATCTAAGTCACAACAATAGACAATCACAGTCTGCTTAAACTAATAACACACAAAGAATTAAATGTTACCATGTTTTTATTGAACACAGCATTTAAACATTCACAGTGCAGGTGGAAAAAGTATGTGAACCCTTGGATTTAATAACTGGTTGAACCTCCTTTGGCAGCAATAACTTCAACCAAACTTTTCCTGTAGTATCAGATCAGATGTGCACAACGGTCAGGAGTAATTCTTGACCATTCCTCTTTACAGAACTGTTTCAGTTCAGCAATATTCTTGGGATCTCTTGTGTGAATCGCTTTCTTGAGGTCATGCCACAGCATCTCAATCGGGTTGATGTCAGGACTCTGACTGGGCCACTCCAGAAGGCGTATTTTCTTCTGTTTAAGCCATTCTGTTGTTGATTTACTTCTATGCTTTGGGTAGTTGTCCTGTTGCAACACCCATCTTCTGTTGAGCTTCAGCTGGTGGATAGATGGCCTTAAGTTCTCCTGCAAAATGTCTAGATAAACTTGGGAATTCATTTTTCCTTCGATGATAGCAATCCATCCAGGCCCTGACACAGCAAAGCAGCCCCAAACCATGATGCCCCCACCACCATACTTCACAGTTGGGATGAGGTTTTGATGTTGGCATGCTGTGCCTCTTTTTCTCCACACATAGTGTTGTGTGTTTCTTCCAAACAACTCAACTTTGGTTTCATCTGTCCACAGAATATTTTGCCAATACAATATAGGTGCTCTTGTGCAAACTGTAAACATGCAGCAATGTTTTTTTTGGACAGCAGTGGCTTCCTCTGTTGTATTCTCCCATGAAATCCATTCTTGTTTAGTGTTTTACATATCGTAGATTCGCTAACAGGGATGTTAGCATATGCCAGAGCATTTTGTAAGTCTTTAGCTGACACTCTAGGATTCTTCTTCACCTCATTGAGCAGTCTGCACTGTGCTCTTGCAGTCATCTTTACAGGACGCTCGCTCCTAGGGAGAGTAGCAGCAGTGCTAAACTTTCTCCATTTCTTAATCGTAGGTCTTCTGAGAGCTTTTTTGTGCGAGGCATAATTCACATCAGGCAATGCTTCTTGTGAAAAGCAAACCCAGAACTGGTGTGTGTTTTTTATAGGGCAGGGAAGCTGTAGCCAACACCTCCAATCTCATCTCATTGAATGGACTCCAGTTGGCTGACACCTCACTCCAATTAGCGCTTGGAGATCTCATTAGTCTAGGGGTTCACATACTTTTTCCACCTGCACTGTGAATGTTTACATGGTGTGTGCAATAAAAACATGGTAACATTTAATTCTTTGTGTGTTATTAGTTTAAGAAGACTGTGATTGTCTATTGTTGTGACTAGGGATGAGCTTGGTGTTCGAGTCGAACATACGTTCGACTCGAACATCGGCTGTTCGATCGTTCGACGAAGATCGAACGATTTGGGCCGTTCGCGCCTAATTCGAGTGACGCGAACGGCCCACAATGCACTACGCCATCGCAGTGTCATCCAGGCGCTGTGATTGGCCAAGCATGCACTGTGACCCCTCATGCTTGGCCAATCACAGCGCCGGCAGCGAGGAGAGCAATGATTGGCCACAGGCAGGATGCCTGTGGCCAATTATTGCTGAGGGTGTTTAGTACACGCCCCACACTATAAAAGGCCGCCAGCACGGCGGCCTAGTGTAGTGTGTTCCGGAGCAGGGAAAGAGAAGCATAGGCAGGGACAGTGACATTTATTTTTTCTTGCTTAACCTGGATTCCTTTAGTTTAGGGAAAGAGAAGGATAGGTAGGGAGAGTGTCAGTGTGTTTTACTGTGCGAATCCTTGTTTCTGGGGACAGGGAAGGACAGTGAGGGAAATTCTCCTTGTGCTATAGTGTGCTAAAGCATTGATCATCAATCAGCTTTAAAAAAACATTTTTTCTAGGGACAGAAAACTATAGGTAGGAAGAGTGTCAGTTTCTTTCACTGTGATAATCCTTGTTTGTAGGGACAGGGAAGGACAGTGAGGGAAATTCTACTTGTGCTATAGTGTGCTAAAGCATTGATCATCAATCAGCTTTAAAAAAACATTTTTTCTAGGGACAGAAAACTATAGGTAGGAAGAGTGTCAGTTTCTTTCACTGTGATAATCCTTGTTTCTAGGGACAGGGAAGGACAGTGAGGGAAATTCTACTTGTGCTATAGTGTGCTAAAGCATTGATCATCAATCAGCTTTAAAAAAACATTTTTTCTAGGGACAGAAAACTATAGGTAGGAAGAGTGTCAGTTTCTTTCACTGTGATAATCCTTGTTTCTAGGGACAGGGAAGGACAGTGAGGGAAATTCTACTTGTGCTATAGTGTGCTAAAGCATTGATCATCAATCAGCTTTAAAAAAACATTTTTTCTAGGGACAGAAAACTATAGGTAGGAAGAGTGTCAGTTTCTTTCACTGTGATAATCCTTGTTTCTAGGGACAGGGAAGGACAGTGAGGGAAATTCTACTTGTGCTATAGTGTGCTAAAGCATTGATCATCAATCAGCTTTAAAAAAACATTTTTTCTAGGGACAGAAAACTATAGGTAGGAAGAGTGTCAGTTTCTTTCACTGTGATAATCCTTGTTTCTAGGGACAGGGAAGGACAGTGAGGGAAATTCTACTTGTGCTATAGTGTGCTAAAGCATTGATCATCAATCAGCTTTAAAAAAACATTTTTTCTAGGGACAGAAAACTATAGGTAGAAAGAGTGTCAGTTTCTTTCACTGTGATAATCCTTGTTTCTAGGGACAGGGAAGGACAGTGAGGGAAATTCTACTTGTGCTATAGTGTGCTAAAGCATTGATCATCAATCAGCTTTAAAAAAACATTTTTTCTAGGGACAGAAAACTATAGGTAGGAAGAGTGTCAGTTTCTTTCACTGTGATAATCCTTGTTTCTAGGGACAGGGAAGGACAGTGAGGGAAATTCTACTTGTGCTATAGTGTGCTAAAGCATTGATCATCAATCAGCTTTAAAAAAACATTTTTTCTAGGGACAGAAAACTATAGGTAGGAAGAGTGTCAGTTTCTTTCACTGTGATAATCCTTGTTTCTAGGGACAGGGAAGGACAGTGAGGGAAATTCTACTTGTGCTATAGTGTGCTAAAGCATTGATCATCAATCAGCTTTAAAAAAACATTTTTTCTAGGGACAGAAAACTATAGGTAGGAAGAGTGTCAGTTTCTTTCACTGTGATAATCCTTGTTTCTAGGGACAGGGAAGGACAGTGAGGGAAATTCTACTTGTGCTATAGTGTGCTAAAGCATTCCTCATCAACCATCTTTGAAATCCTTGTTTTTTGGACAGTCAGGGAAATTGTCGTTGTGTTATTCTGTGCAAAAGCAATCATCCTCAACCATATTTAGAAATCCTTAAGTAAAGGGACAGAGAAGGACACCTGAAGGTAGCCCTTATTGCTTTTTTCCCATCTCCCTGCAGGCCATCTATTAGAATGTCTGGAAGGCAAACAAGGAGAGGCAGACAGTCAGGAGGCAATAAAAGAGGGCAAGCAGGCTCTGTGTCTGGGGGCAACAGTGCTGGTCGTGGACGCGGTGCATTGTCATCAGCACATGGCCATGGGACACGCTTGTCCTTGTTTTCGGCAGCTGGACATGTTGAGCCACATCATGCCGAAGACTTGGTAGAGTGGATGACCAAGCCCTCCTCCTCCTCCTCATCCTCTCTCACCCAGGCTCAGGGTACTGGCAAAGCAGCTGCCAAAGCGTCCTCTTCCCTGGTATCAATGTCAGACTCATCATCAGTCACTCCTTCCCTAGACCCACCATGTCCTCCTCCTGAGGAGTCCCCCGAACTGTTTGAGCACAGTGTTGGGTACATGCTCCAGGAGGATGCCCAGCGTTTCGAAGGGTCTGATGATGAAACCCAGCTACAGGAAGGCAGTAGCGTGAGAGCAGACAGAGGGGATGCTCAAGAAGGACACCAATCTGGCAGTCATGTTCCAGCAGCTGCAGCATACTGCCAGATTGGCTCCAGTGATGAGGAGGGAGGGGATGATGAGGTCACTGACTCCACGTGGGTGCCTAATAGGAGAGAGGAGGAGGAGGAGGATGAGGAGGAGGCACATCTCCAACGAGGCAGGATGCCCTTTGGTGGCCAGCGTAAGGGCAGTACACCGACGGAATCACACCGCAGAGCTCCGCCTGTGCAGGGCACTGCCTCTGCCCGTCATTCAAAAAGTTCTTTGGTGTGGGCCTTTTTTGAGGCTAGTGCATCAGATCGCACAGCTGCTGTTTGCAACATATGTCTCAAGCGTATATCGCGTGGCCAAAACATCAGCCGCTTGGGTACCACATGCCTGACCAGACATATGTTGACCTGCCATGCAGCTCGTTGGCAAGCCTACCTCAAAGACCCACACCAAAGAACAAAGCGGACCTCTCCTTGCACCGCATCAGCTGGGATCTCCAACACCACTATAACTTCAGTCCTCTCTGAAACATGCACTGAGAGGAATGAAGGTGTAGAATTAGGTGTGTCACAGCCAAGTAGTTGCGGCCACTCTGCTAGCAGTACACCGACGTCCGATTCTAGCAGGCAAATTTCCCTGCCCCAGCTGCTGGACCGTCGAAAGAAGTTCACTCCCAGCCATCCACATGCCCAGCGGTTGAATGCTAGCTTGGCTAAATTGCTAGCGCTTCAACTGCTGCCTTTTCAGTTGGTAGACTCGGCCCCCTTCCGTGAGTTTGTGCAATGTGCGGTTCCTCAGTGGCAGGTTCCCAAACGCCACTTTTTCTCACGGAAGGCTATTCCGGCTCTCTACCGGCATGTGGAAGGCAATGTCTTGGCCTCGCTGGACAGGGCGGTCAGCGGTAAGGTGCATATTACCGCTGACTCATGGTCCAGCAGGCATGGACAGGGACGTTACCTTTCTTTCACGGCCCATTGGGTCACTCTTTTGGCAGCTGGGAAGGATGCAGGACAAGGTGCAGTAGTGTTGGAGGTTGTTCCACCGCCACGCCTCCAAAATGCTACTACTGGTTGTGACACACCTCTCTCCTCCACCCCCTCCTCTTCTTCTTCCTCCATGGCCTCTTCCTGTGGTTTGTCCTCTGAACCAGCGGTGCTCCGTAGCCGTTCAAGGGGCTACGCAAGTACGCAGGCAAAAAGATGCCATGCCGTGCTTGCGCTGGTGTGTTTGGGGGACAGAAGCCACACTGGGGCAGAGGTCCTGTCTGCTCTGCAGGGCCAGGCCGAGAGGTGGTTGACGCCACGCCAGCTTAAGCCAGAAATGGTGGTTTGCGACAATGGCACCAACCTCCTCTCCGCCCTCCGACAGGGACAACTGACCCATGTGCCCTGTGTGGCTCACGTCCTTAACCTGGTGGTGCAGCGGTTCTTGGGCAGGTACCCGGGCTTACAGGTTGTCCTGAGGCAGGCCAGGAAAGTCTGTGTGCATTTCCGCAGATCTTATAATGCCAGTGCTCGCCTGGCTGAGCTGCAAAAGGAGTTGAACCTGCCCAAGAACCGCCTTATATGTGACATGCCCACCAGGTGGAACTCAACGTTGGCCATGCTGCAGCGGCTGCACACGCAGCAGAGGGCCATCAATGAGTACCTGTGCGACTACGGCACCAGGACAGGGTCAGGGGAGCTTGGTTTTTTTTCTCCACGCCAGTGGGGCATGATTAGGGATGCATGCACTGTCCTGGCACCATTTGAGGAGGCCACGAGGATGGTGAGCAGTGACAGTGCATGCATCAGTGACACTGTACCTCTTGTCCACCTGTTGGAGCACACGCTGCGTGGAATAATGGACAGGGCACTTGAGGCAGAACAGAGGCAGGAAGAGGAGGACTTCCTTGCCTCTCAAGGCCCCCTTTACCCAGACAGTGTTCCTTCTGTCCCACCCATCGCACAGGAAGAGGAGGAGGAGGAGGAGGAGGAGGAGGAGGAGGAGGAGGAGGATTGTGTCAGCATGGAGGTGGAGGCTGGCACTCAGCATCATCAGCAGCAGTCTTTTAGGGATGATTTACAGTCCCAAGAAACCAGTGGACTTGTACGTGGCTGGGAGGAGGTGGCTGCGGATCATGTCGTCCTTAGTGACCCAGAGGACTCCGGAGCGAATGCCTCAGCAAACCTACGCTGCATGGCCTCCCTGATCCTGCAAAGTCTGCGGAAGGATCCTCGTATTCTTCGGATCAAGGAGAGGGACCATTACTGGCTGGCCACTCTCCTTGATCCACGGTACAAGGGTAAGGTTGCGGACCTTATGTTACCGTCGCAGAGGGAGCAGAGGATGAGACAACTCCGGGAGGCCTTGCAGAAAGGTCTGTGCAACGCGTTCCCAGAGACTGGGAGGTTACAAACTCCTGGTCCTGGACAACGAGTTGCTGAGGCTTCGGCCAGTCAAAGAAGGAGCGGTGGGGAAGGTGGCCGTCTGACCGATGCGTTCAGACAATTCTTTAGTCCGCAGCCCCAAAGTATGATCGGTTCCAGCAACCATCGCCAGCGTCTGATAAACATGGTGCAGGAATATCTAGGGGCAAGGTCAGACTTGGACACCTTCCCCACCGAAAATCCTCTGGCTTACTGGGTCTTGAGGATGGATCACTGGCCAGAGCTTGCACAGTATGCAATTGAGCTACTGGCCTGTCCTGCATCCAGCGTTCTTTCGGAACGCACATTCAGTGCTGCTGGAGGATTTGTCACGGATCACAGGGTGCGCCTGTCCACCGACTCGGTTGATCGACTGACTTTCATCAAGATGAACCAGTCTTGGATCACTACCAGCTACCACACACCTGATGCTGATATAACAGACTAATTGATTTTAACATGTCACATCCCTTCAAGACTGATGCTGATGCTGAGTGCCTGTGCTGTTATGTTGACTGGCTATCCTCCTCCTCCGAGTCCTCAATGATACGATTGATGATGATAGCTTGGAAGATCATTTTTGTTTATGGGTGCCGCCACCAGTGGCTAAGGCCCAATTTTTCAGCCCCTGTTTTACAGGGGCGTGTAATTACAATTTTTTTAGCAATAATTTTCCATAGGGCTCATTGCTGTGCTCCAAGTACAGTATCTGTGAGGGGTTGGAGTGTTGTGGCACCAGTGCCTAAGGCCCAATTTTTCAGCCCCTGTTTAACAGGGGCGTGTCATTACAATTTTTGAAGCAATACTTTGCAACAGGGCTCATTGCTGTGCTCCAAGTACAGTATCTGTGAGGGGTTGTAGTGTTGTGCCACCAGTGCCTAAGGCCCAATTTTTCAGCCCCTGTTCAACAGGGGCATGTAATTACAATTCTTGATCTAATAATTCACAGCAGGGCCCATTGCTTCACCCACCAAGAGTAACTCTGAGGGCTTACAGTGTTGTGGCAACGCCACCACCACCACCACCACGAAAGGCCCAATTTTTCAGCCCCTGTTCAAAAGAGGCATGTAATTACAATTCTTGATCTAATAATTCACAGCAGGGCCCATTCCTGCACCCACCAAGAGTAACTCTGAGGGCTTACAGTGTTGTGGCAACACCACCACCACCACCACGAAAGGCCCAATTTTTCAGCCCCTGTTCAACAGGGGCATGCAATTACAATTCTTGATCTAATAATTCACAGCAGGGCCCATTCCTGCACCCACCAAGAGTAACTCTGAGGGCTTACAGTGTTGTGGCAACACCACCACCACCACCACCACCACGAAAGGCCCAATTTTTCAGCCCCTGTTCAACAGGGGCATGCAATTACAATTCTTGATCTAATAATTCACAGCAGGGCCCATTGCTGCACCCACCAAGAGTAACTGTCAGGGCTTACAGTGTTGTGGCACCAGCACCACCATCAAAGGCCCAATTTTTACTACCACTGTTCAACAATTATATGTAATTAAAATTCCTGATATAATAGTTGACAGCAGGGCGTTCCAGCACCAACCAAGAGTAACTGTGAGTGCTTACAGTGTTGTGCCAACACCAACAACTAAGGGGCCTATTTCTGCAGAGTATATACGGCAGGTCCCTACTTTCAAACATCCAACTTACAAACGACTCCTACTTGCAAACGCAAGAAGACAACAGGAAGTGAGAGGAAATCTACCCCTTGGAAGGAAAATTCTCTCCTGTAAGAATTAATATGGGAGAAAGGTGTCTCCTCTGTACTGATGCTTTATCAGCAATCCTTGTTTCAAGAAAAACACCACATTTCAAAAACAGTTGTCATTGGGACGGAAAGTGAGGTGAAATGTTCTGAACAGGGGCACAGACAGCAAAACAAATGTTACAGGGGTGATAACCCTTACCTATGTTTTCCAAAAAGTTTAAAAATAGATTTTTGGGCTGGAGCTACACTTAAACAATGTACCTGTTCAAAATTACAAACAGATTCTACATAAGAACAAACCTACAGTCCCTGTCTTGTATGCACCGCCTGTATACGGCTGTTCAGAGTATATAGGGCCTTTTTTATTTTATGTGCGGGGTTCCCCTTAATATCCATACAAGACCCAAAGGGGCTGGTAATGGGCTGGGGTAGGGGGGGGGGGTCATGGGGTAGCTATGCCATTTTTCTTAAAGATTTTCATCCATATTACCGGGACCAGACATTACATTAAAGCCGCAAGCAGTTTTAAATGGCTTTTTTTTCCTTTAGAAGTGTCATTTTGTGCAGGGACAGTTCTAAACACGGGAAACACTTGGCACTTCACAGGCATACTTTAGACACCCCCCAGGTACGATATTTAAAGGAATATTTGACTTTTTTTTTTTCACTTTATGCATCATTAAAATGACTGCTCCCGAAAAACGACCGTTTTTAAAACTTCTTTTTGCATTGATACATGTCCCCTGGTGCAGAACCCGGGTTCCCAAACCCTTTTTAGGACAATAACATGCATAATAGTTGTTATAATTAGCACTTTAGAATTCGAACGTTCGCATCCATTGTATTTAATAGGGTTCTAATGTTCGTACGAACTTTCGGTCCGTTCGCGGGTTCTGGTGCGAACCGAACCCGGGGGTGTTCGGCTCATCACTAGTTGTGACTTAGATGAAGATCAGATCACATTTTATGACCAATTTGTGCAGCAATCCATATCATTCCAAAAGGGTTCACATACTTTTTTTTTAAACTGTATATAATAAGTTAGCTTTCTTATGGAGCCCCTGCTTATAATTTACACCATATACTTAATACTTTATTATTATTTACACCTGTTGGTGTTCCTTTTCCTATTTACGTTACCTTTGTTAACTGCCCATGCTTAAGAAGGCTTAGCAAATACTAATGTTCTTCTAGATATGTTAGTTCTTTGACATGGCTTGTGCTACTATGTATATATGTATATGCTCAAGTATACCAGATCCTATATATGTGCTATCAATTATCTTGCTTATCTAAATTTCTGGATTTTTCATCTCTAGAGATTGTCAACTGAATGTTTGTTTACTTTTGATAACAACTCAAATAAAAATTAATTGAACATAAATAACAATCTAAACATCTCCCCAAATCCTACATTTACCCATGCCAGCTCTGTAGCTTTGTAGATTTGTGTGTTACACTGGGAACTGCACCACTACCATTTAACAAAATCTCCTGCATTAAATCTACATAAATTTTTGGGGAAAAGTCATCTACCAAAAATGAGTCCTGCTTTAGCTTGAAAAATTCTCAATGGCTTACATGATTTTGGTGCACTTTCAAATCAAAGGTTTGCATCAAATGTGAAAATTCATATTTTATGTCTTTGTCAACCAATACCTCTTTAGTGAATTAATGTGAATTAACACATTAATTTCCTTGTTGCTAAATGTGGAATTTTTTGTTTTGTTTTACATTATGGGAGGGGAAGATTAGACTCCTGCTACTATAGTAATTAAGATGTCATGTCAGACGATGGACAGGGGAAATCTTATTGCTATAAGAAAAAAAAAATGACAGAAAACCAGGGTTTGATTCATTCCCCAAGAGCTCACCAATACTAGACTTGGGTGGACCAAACCTTTAACGTTCTTCAATTTCCAACAATGCTATCACATAGAAAAGTTTATTATTATTAGCACCATCATTAGAAGCAGGTAGTATAGCTTGAATTTATTTCAATATTTTGATGAAAAGTTTGTGCTTTATACTATATGAAGCTTTGTACTTATGAGCTTCTGAAACTATGCCCAGGAATATCAGAAACAGAACAGGAAGAAAGCAAGCCAGCTTTTTGAATTTTGAAAGCAAGCCAGCTTTGGCAGGTGCCTTAGGCTTGAGTCTCCTAGTGCCCCAGAGAATTTCTTCTTACTTTTAAAGCCAACTCCTAGTTCTCCAAAAATACACCTCACAATGAGAAGACTGCAGTGAGTCTACATTACTTATATGAGAGAAAAGAGATACATGACTAATAAGGATTATCTTTCATTTCTTTGGTAAAACACTGTTTGCTAGCTTCAGCTTATTAACCACTTGACCACTGGGCACTTAAACCCCCTTAATAACCAGACCAATTTTCAGCTTTCGGTGCTCTCACATTTTGAATGACAATTACTCAGTCATACAACACTGTACCCATATGAAATTTTTGTCCTTTTTTTCACACAAATAGAGCTTTCTTTTGGTGGTATTTAATCACTGTTGGGTTTTTTATTTTTTGCGCTATAAGAGAAAAAAGACTGAAAATTTTGTAAAAAAATTATTTTTTTTCGTTTCTGTTATAAAATTTTGCAAATTACTATTTTTTCTTCATAAATTTTGGCCAAAATTTATACTGCTACATATCTTTGGTAAAAATAAGTACAAATTGGTGTATATTATTTGGTCTTTGTGAAAGTTATAGAGTCCACAAGCTATGGTGCCAATATCTGAAAATTGATCACACCTGAAGTACTGACGGCCTATCTCAATTCTTGAGACCCTAACATGCCAGAAAAGTACAAATACCCCCCAAATGACCCCTTTTTGGAAAGAAGACATTCCAAGGTATTCAGAAAGAGGCATTGTGAGTTTTTTGAAGTTGTCATTTTTTCCCACAATTCTTTGCAAAATCAAGATTTTTTTTTTCTCTTTTTTTTTTTCACAAAATTGTCATATTAGCAGGTTATTTCTCACACACAGCATATGCATTCCACAAATTACACCCCAAAACACATTCTGCTATTACTCCCGAGTATGGCGATACCACATGTGTGAGACTTTTACACAGCGTGGCCACATACAGAGGCCCAACATGCAGGGAGCACCTTCAGGCGTTCTGGAGCACCAAGGCCAATTCTGACATTTCTCTCCTACATGTAAAAATCATCATTTATTTGCTAGAAAATTACATAGAACCCCAAAACATTATATATGTTTTTTTAGCAAAGACCTTAGAGAATATAATGGTGGTTGTTGCAACTTTTTATCTCGCACGATATTTGCGCAGCAATTTTTTTAACGCGTTTTTTACGGAAAAAAAATGTTTTGTGCTTAAAAAAAAAAAAACAGTAAAGTTAGCCCAATGTTTTTGCATAATGTGAAAGATGAAGTTACGCCGAGTAAATAGATACCTAACATGTCGCCCTTAAAAATTGCACACACTCGTGCAATGGCGCCAAACTTCGCTACTTAAAAAATCCCCATAGGCGACGCTTTAAATATTTTTACTGGTTACATGTTTTGAGTTACAGAGGAGGTCTAGGGCCAAAATGATTGCTCTCGCTCTAACGTTCGCAGAGATACCTCACATGTGTGGTTTGAAAACCGTTTTCATATGTGGGCGGGACTTACGTATGCGTTCGCTTCTGTATGCGAGCTCACGGGGACAGGGGCGCTTTAAAAAAAAAAAAAAAATTTATTCTTCATTTTACTTTATTTATTTTAGTTTGACATGTTTTTCCGCCCTAAACATTTTTTTGATCACTTTTATACCTATTACAAGGAACGTAAACATCCCTTGTAATAGGAATATGGCATGACAGGTCCTCTTTACAGTGAGATATGGGGGGGGGTGTCAATAAGACCCCACATCTCACCTCTAGGCTGGGAAGCCTGAAAAAAATACAAAAAAAAAACAACAATCCTGGCTTTGATCGTAGCGGTGAGTCGGTAGAAGCACCGGAGGGCGGCGGGGGGGGGGGACATCCCCTCTCGCCTCCCGTAAGAATGATCAAGCGGCGGAACAGCCGCTATGATTGTTCTTATGGTGTAGGGAATCGCCGGCTGAAAAAGCCGATATCTGAATGATGCCTGTAGCTGCAGGCATCATTCAGATATCCCCGCACAAAGTCAAGGACGTCATATGACGGCCGGAGGGCGGGAAGTGGTTATTGCAGAGTATTGCCGGGCATTGCGGAGTATTGCCGGGCATTGCGGAGTATTGCCGGGCATTGCGGAGTATTGCCGGGCATTGCGGAGTATTGCAGGGCATTGCGGAGTATTGCGGTGTATGGCAGGGTATTGCGGTGTATGGCAGGGTATTGCACGGGTATTGCACAGGGTATTGTGGAGGGTATTGCACAGGGTATTGTGGAGGGTATTGCAGAGTATTGTGGAGGGTATTGCAGAGTATTGTGCAGGGTATTGCAGAGTATTGTGCAGGGTATTGCAGAGTATTGTGCAGGGTATTGCAGAGTATTGTGCAGGGTATTGCAGAGTATTTTGCAGAGTATTGCGCAGGGTATTGCAGAGTATTTTGCAGGGTATTGCAGAGTATTTTGCAGGGTATTGCAGAGTATTGTGCAGGGTATTGCAGAGTATTGCACCAGGGTATTGCAGAGTATTGCACCAGGGTATCGCAGAGTATTGCACCAGGGTATTGCAGAGTATTGCACCAGGGTATTGCAGAGTATTGCACCAGGGTATTGCAGAGTATTTCGCAGGGTATTGCAGAGTATTTCGCAGGGTATTGCAGAGTATTTCGCAGGGTATTGCAGAGTATTGCACCAGGGTATTGCAGAGTATTGCACCAGGGTATTGCAGAGTATTGCACCAGGGTATTGCAGAGTATTGCACCAGGGTATTTTGCAGAGTATTGGCAGGGTGTATTGCAGAGTATTGGCAGGGTATTGCACAGGGATGGCTGAGCAGGGATGGATGGATGGCTGGATCTGTGACTGCAATTGTCACAGATCCAGCCCACAGAGCTGCTGCTGCCATCCGCTCCCTCCCCTCTCCTCTCACACTGTACCGATCGGTACAGAGAGGGGAGGGAGGAACCGGCGTCATCAAATGACGCCGGTCTGTTTACAAGTGATTGCTCCGTCATTTGACGGAGCGATCACGTGGTAAACGGCCGCTATCAGCGGCAATTTACCGCGATTCGTGATCACGGAGTTTCCCGTGTGCGCGCCCCAGGGGGCGCGCGGGAGCGCGATTCTGGGAGGACGTTATATAACGTCCTCCCAGAGTTAAGCAACCACCCTGCCGCCGTTATTTGTCGGCAGGTGGTTGTTAAGTGGTTAAGGAGAAAGAGCCAACGATCTGTCTTAGACATTATCAAATAACCTCCTTGGAAATCACAGTATTTCACAAAAGTGAGTACACCCTCACATTTTTGTTCATATTTTATTATATCATTTCATGTGACAACACTGAAGAAATTACACTTTGCTACAATGTAAAGTAGTGAGTGTACAGCTTGTATAACAGTGTCAATTTGATGTCCCCCCAAAATAACTCAATACACAGTCATTAATGTTTAAACCACTGGCAACAAAAGTGAGTACACCCCTAAGTGAAAGTGTCCAAATTGGGCCCAATTAGCCGTTTTGCCTCCCCAGTGTCATGTGACTCATTAGTGTTACAAGGTCTCAGGCGTGAATGGGGAGCAGGTGTGTTACATTTGGTGTTATCGCTTTCACTCTCTCATACTGGTCACTGGAAGTTCAACATAGCCCTTTATGGCAAAGAACTTTCTGAGGATCTGAAAAAAAGAATCGTTGCTGTACATAAAAATGGCCTAGGCTATAAGAAGATTGCCAAGACCCTGAAACTGAGCTGCAGCACGGTAGCCAAGACCATACAGTGGTTTAACAGGACAGGTTCTACTCAGAACAGTCCTCGCCATAGTCGACCAAAGAAGTTGGATGCACATTCATATCCAGAGGTTGTCTTTGGGAAATAGGCTTATGAGTGCTGCCAGCATTGCTGTAGAGGTTGAAAGGGTCAGCCTGTCAGTGCTCAGACCATACGCCGCACACTGCATCAAATCGGTCTCATGACTGTTGCATCAGAAGGAAGCCTATTCTAAAGATAATGCACAAAAAAGCCCGCGAACAGTTTGCTAAAGACAAGCAGACTAAGGACATGGATTACTGGAACCATGTCCTGTGGCCTGATGAGTCCAAGATAAACATATTTGGTTCAGATGGTGTCAAGCGCGTGTGGCGGCAGCCAGGTGAGGAGTACAAAGACAAGTGTGTCTTGCCTACAGTCAAGCATGGTGGTGGGACTGTCATGGTCTGGGGCTGCATGAGTGCTGCCGGAACTCGGGAGCTATAGCTCATTGAGGGAACCATGAATGCCAACATGTACTGTGACATACTGAAGCAGAGCATGACCCCCTCCCTTCGGAGACTGGGCCGCAGAGCAGTATTCCAACATGATAACGACCCCAAACACACCTCCAAGATGACCACTGCCTTGCTAAAGAAGCTGAGGGTAAAGGTGATAGACTGGCCAAGTATGTCTGCAGACCTAAACCCTATTGAGCATCTGTGGGGCATCCTCAAACCGAAGGTGGAGAAGCGCATGGTCTCTAACCTCCACCAGCTGCATGATGTTATCATGGAGGAGTGGAAGAGGACTCCAGTGGCAACCTGTGAAGCTCTGGTGAACTCCATGTCCAAGTGGGTTAAGGCAGTGCTGGAAAAATATTGACACTTTAGGCCTAATTTGGACATTTTCACTTAGGGGTGTACTCATTTTTGTTGCCAGCGGTTTAGACAATAATGGCTGTGTGTTGAGTTATTTTAAGGGGACAGCAAATGTACACTGTTATACAAGCTGTACACTCACTACTTTACATTGTAGCAAAGTGTAATTTCTTCAGTGTTGTCACATGAAAAGATATAATAAAATATTTACAAAATGTGAGGGGTGTACTTACTTTTGTGAGATACTGTATATCACTTATCTCTTGCTCATAGCTGAGCTGTAGAGGGGGGAAATGATGAGCCAGGTACAGAGAATGGTGCCTGCACCACGTAAAAGCTCTGTATACAGCTGACAGCTGTATACCATGCAGTATAATTACCAACACAATTTAAATTCCACTTGTGAAAAATTTATATTGGGGATTCAATTGCTAACTGTTGGACAGTCATCTACATCCTGCTTTCTTTAGCTTGTAAGTCACTGACCTGCACCTGCAAGCGATCCACCCACTTTCCTGTCATCTTACTTGATTGATGTCAGCTCTCTGCTCTCTGCTCGCTACCGAGACTTCACAGAAAGTGCTGTTAAGAAGAAGGAATATTCCAACAGCGAAAGAGAATTTTCCCCTAAGGCTATATTATTTTTCCAGTCCTCTACATTCTAATATGCAGACCAGACCTGGTTTCATATGGCTCTGAGGAAAACGAAAGTCCTTGAAACAAATTAGCCGATCAGCCTTCCTTTTATCCCGTGTTATGAGCACCATTTTATTACCGTTCAATCAAGTGATATGATTTTATTCCAGCAACATTTGTGAATACGTAGTATTTTTATATATACCACTTTGTTTTAAATAAACTTTTTAAAGAATACATGAATCAGGCCACGCGCCTTCAATTTCTGAACTGCAACAAGCAGCTGCTGTATTTCTATTCTAAATGGTTCATGTTAACAATATACCACAGATTCCAGGAACTAAAGTTAAGTATTATAACACTACTAAGACAAGGTACTAAACTTTTTTCTAACGCCCAGCTAACCACATGCCCACTGGACCCTGTTCAGTCGCAAATGCTACTGTTGCCCTCTGGCTCTATCCTATACTCTTTATCTCGCAACTTAGGTCTCCAATACCAAATGGACACTACTCTGTACTACTACTCCTTGACCTCTCTGCTGTCTTTGACACAGTGGACCACTCCGTCCTCAAAAAAAAAAAAAGTATATTCCTTTTGGTCTTCATGACTGTACTCTTCGCTGGTTCTCATTCTACCTATCCCACCGCACCTCCAGCGTCACTTACAATTCTAATTCCTCTTCCCCTCTTCCTTTCTCTGTCTGGGTTCCCCAGGGTTCTGTTCTTGGACCTCTCCTATTCTCGATCTACACTTCTTCCCTGGGTCAGTTTATAGCATCCCATGGCTTCCAATACCATTTCTACACTGGAAAACTAGACCAGGTGGAAATATGGAGGCAGTTGCTGATGCTGCCCAACCAATATATAACCACCTAGAGGGAGGACATGCTGGACTATCTCGGTACTGATACAATGACAAGTGTAGTATAATAAAAATATAGTTTAATACATATAAAACATACATAAGTATAAAAAACAATACACCACAAAAAACAACAACTACTAACGGGTAACCCCCGTGAAGTTTCTGTTGGAGTGGAGTATGGATGTTTCCTCTACCAGTTTTGCGGACTAAGCCGCTTCTTCGGGAGGAGTAGTCTGTGAAACAGATGAAGCAATAAACCAAAAAATAAACATACATGTAAAGCAGGAATACAGGATATAAAACAAATTTCCTGACAGACTCCATGGCAGACTACGTGTGGGTTAACCCCGCCTCCTCTCCATAGCTATAGGACCCCTTACCCATAAATTTGAGCTCACCTCCACAGACAGGTGTTCCTTTTTTGTCCTCCTCATATGGACCCTTCATCATGTGATTCAGTGCATGTCCAGGATGTCCGTCGGATCAGGTACCAGTTATGCGGTGCACCCAGGGCCCAGCTATGAGCGGGCGAGTGGTTTTCGGGCAGTTAATACCCCTATGGTGGAAGGGATGTGGCCCAGTGTACCAGGACGGATGTAGGACTGGCTGGCAAGGTCTGAAGACTTTTTCATGTATTCCCATGGCAGACCGTTTATGTGTGTTGTTTGTCTGTATTCCCTTTTACCTTGTGCATTGCTTGTTTTCCCTATACCGCGCCATGTGTGGAACGCTTTTGCGTTCCAAGATGCCACTTCACTTCCTGATTCACCGGTCCGCCATGCGTCTGTGCACACGCGAAGCTGCGGTGAAACCGAGGCTTGGTTTTCGCGTGTGCGCAGTGCGGCGGAGGGGTCAGGGGCCGTGCAGGCGCAGTAGGTTCGGTCCCTTCGGCGCATGCGCGCAGCGGGACCGGCCGTGACATCATTCCGGCGGGTTATTTAAACCGCTGAAGAGCCCTATACAGGTGGGACAACCTGTGGGCATATAGCGGCAGCCTCCCGGAGCCTCAATACTACCAGGACGGGGTAAGCACTTCTTGGCAATGTAATGCATGTAATGCTTAATGCTTAGTGTCTCTTAAAGGGACAGTTTTAAAAAAAAAAAAAAACTTTTTTTTTTGTGCTGTTCTTGCATTGAGCTGCTTATCCTTAGTCTAGGTAGAGTAGTCACGGATCATTGGGTATCTTCCTCGTCATGGACTCATCTTCACCGCTGTGTGGCCAGCCCTCCCACACAAGGTATGTGCGGAGTGGGTAGGGGGTTGGTGTCTTGGTGTCATTATGCTGGTGGTTGCTAATGGTTACAACCTGCCCACCTCCCCCCCTCCCTCTGTCTGTATTATCTTTTACAGCCCGACTACATCATCTCATCGGTCACAGGATAGGGACCTTGCCAGGCCACAACATCATCATCATCATCATCACCAATCATCTTCTAGGTCCAGACGTGATACTCCGTCTAGGACCCACCATCACATTCCCCCTCTAGACATAGGAGACGTTCCCATTCCTCCTCTAGTCACCACCGCGATAGTCGCTCTGACCACAGAGCCTGTTGGGGATGTAAAACTAGAATCCCAGAGGGCAAATCGCTGTGTGAGTCATGCTATGCCCGAGCGGTCGGTGAGAAAGAGACTGAAAAACAAAATCTTGAATCTCTTGTCAAACGTGTGGTACAGCAGTCTATGATGGAAATAGATGCCCCCCACACAAGGAGCCAGTCCACCACCTTGTCTGGCTCCTTGGCTGACGAGGCCCAGGAGAATCCCGGCCAATTCCAGCCCCATGATGCCTCCCATGTTTCCTCGCAAGACGAGATGGAGGGAGATGATTATGTAGTGGGATTCGACTACGCTTTAGTCGCTCCACTGATCAAGGCAGTGAAGGAAACCTTAAAGCTGGAGGATGCCACTGCCCCCCCAGAAAAACAAAGAAAACTGTTTAAACAACTAGGGAAGGAACGCTCCAATTTCCCATTTCCCTCCGAGCTGAAAGGAGTGTTTAAGGAAGAATGGAGCAAGGGAGATAAGAAGGTTTCTATGCTAAGCAAAACCTCTAGGCTATATCCCTTTAAATCCAAGGAATTTAAGCATTTGGAAAATGCTCCCCTCGTGGATGCAGCAGTAATGCGCCTAGCGAAGCATGTCACCCTCCCACTAGATGACACCGTGGCTTTTAACGATGGTCTGGATCGAAAGATTGACCAAGATCTTAAGAGGATATATAATTTGAACGGTATGGCTTGCAAACCAGCCCTAGCCCTTGCAGTCACCTCCAAAGCAATGGAGGCCTGGGTGGAAAACGTAGACTCCGTTCTGAAAGGTGTCTCGGAGGAACTAGCACAAAGTTCAGCAGTACAGGAACTTAAACTAGCTGTTGCCTTTTTGGGAGAAGCATCAATTGATCTCATCCGCTTCATAGCTAAATCTATACTATCCTCGGTCACAGCCAAACGAGCACTATGGTTGCGCCCCTGGCTTGCTGATCCAGCCTCAAAGCAGGCATGGTGCAAAATTCCTTTTGAAGGAACTTCCCTGTTTGGAAACAAACTAGACAACGCCATTTCAAAGGCTACAGGCGGAAAGTCGGGGTTCCTCCATCAGGACAGACGTCCGTTTAACCAAAGGAAACCTCAGCAGAGACGCAGTACAGAGCGTTCAAGAGAGGCACGCTCCTCTAGGCCCGGAGGGGATTTTAGGAGAAGTTGGAACTGGAACAGGCAGACATCTTTCCAGAAAACTGGCAAGAAACAGACGCCCGGTGGGCGCGAGCCATCCAAGTCCTTTTGAGATTGGGCCCGCCCAAGCGGGTCAGGTAGGGGCTCCCCTACGTCTCTTCCAGCACGTTTGGGTGGCCTCCATCTCAGACCATTTTACCATCAAAACGGTCTCAATAGGTCACACATGGTCCTTCACCAAGGTCCCTCCATGCAGACCAATGCAAACTTCTATGCCTCATTCAGAAGAAAAACAACAATTTCTTCTTTCTTATGTGAATGCCCTGAAAGTTCAAGGAGCAGGGGTGCCCGTCCCAAAGGACGAGGAATTCCAGGGGGTATACTCCCCCCTCTTCCTAGTACAAAAGAGGAACGGCTCCTGGCGACCAGTTATAGATCTCACTTTCCTAAACAGGTACATAAGACACGAGAAATTCAAGATGGAATCACTCTCAACCATCCAAAAAGTCATACAACCAGGCGACTGGTTGATCTCAATGGATCTAAAGGACGCGTATTTTCATGTTCCCGTGGCAAAAGAATTCCACAAATACCTTCGATTCCAGGTCGAACTAGAGCACTTACAATTTATTTGTCTTCCATTCGGACTAACGACCTCTCCAAGAGTCTTTTCCAAGGTACTGTTGGTGATTGTGTCTCTTATCAGAATACAGGGTGTGCGTCTGTATCATTATCTAGATGATCTACTACTACTGTCCCAAGACAAGCAGCAGCTGTTGATCCACAAAGACCAAGTGATCTCTACATTGATAGAGTTCGGATGGCTCCTAAACCAGGAGAAAAGTCAGCTAGAGCCGACCCAATGCCTAACCTATCTAGGAGCTCAATTCGACACCATAGAGAATACCATCTCTCTTCCCGAAGGAAAAATCCTGGTCATCCGGGAAAGAATATCCTTAGCCCTACACTACCCTCACCTAAGGGCATCACAGTGCCTGAAGATAATCGGCACGATTGTGGCCACATCCCCTATGGTCAAATGGACAATGTGGAGGCTTCGTCCTTTCCAATCAGGATTCCTCCAGCAGTGGAAGACAGATGATCTCAATCAGCTGATCAGGATTACTCAGTCAATGAGGAACAGTCTCCCCTGGTGGCTTCAACACAAAAACGTGTTAACATGCCACTCTCTTGCTCCCATCCAATGGATGACTGTTACTTCCGATGCCAGCAATGCGGGCTGGGGGGCACATTGTGGGCCAGAATTGGCTCAGGGCAAATGAGATGCCCATCTCCACATTCCAGGGTCAAACGTTCTGGAACTGCGCGCGGCATGGTGCGCCCTTCAAGCATTCTCCCACCTTCTGAAAGGGAAGTCGGTCCTACTCAAAATGGACAATACCACCGCAGTGGCATATGTGAAGAGACAAGGGGGCACTCGGAGCTCCACCCTTCTCCAAGAGGTCGAACCTATCATGACCTGGGCTCAGAGGAATCTGCTCAACTTAACAGCAGTCTTCATTCCAGGGGAGCAGAACATTCAAGTGGACTTTCTGTCACGCAGCAACCTAGACAACAACGAATGGTCACTGCATCCACAAACATTCAAGTGGATCCTATCATTGGGAATCGATCCAGAAGTGGATCTGTTTGCCTCCCCCTGCAATCACAAAGTAGACAGATACTTCACTCGAGGTCGGTGCAGTCAAGCCTTCGGAGTAGATGCATTAACAAGCCAATGGAGATTCAACAAGGCATACACCTTCCCTCCACCTCCGATCATGCTGAAATTCCTGCAGCGGCTCCAGTTGGAGAAAGTCAAAGTAATAACAATAGCACCATACTGGCCGAGCAGGCCATGGTTTCCTCTCCTGAACCTGATGAGCTTCAGGGACCCGCTGCCTCTTCCTCTCAGGCCGGACCTTCTTTCTCAGGGGGTGACCCTGCACCCTTGTCCAGCGATACTGAGACCGATAGTTTGGTTTTTGAGAGGGACAGGCTAGAGTCTCTTGGGTGTGCCTCAAGGGTAATCTCTACCCTTAGGAGCTCCAGAAAGCCTAACACAAACAAAACCTATAACAGAATCTGGACAAGATTTGTCAGCTTCATGACTTCTGCCGGAAAATCCTTCAGAAATCCTGAGTTCAAGACGTCCTGAGTTTTCTCCATTCAGGCTTGGATTTTCCTTTGTCAATCAGTTCCCTCAGGGTACAAGTTTCAGCCTTATCTGCATTTTCAGGAACATCATGGGCAACTCATCACCTGGTTCAACAGTTCTTTCGGGGGGCTTCGAGAATCAGGCCTCAGAGGAAACCCAGATTCCCCAAATGGGATCTTCCGCTCGTCCTTGATGCTCTTTCAGCGCTCAACAACAAGGATCTTTCTGTTAAAGACTTATCAATCAAACTGGCCTTTCTAGTGGCCATTACTTCAGCCAAAAGGGTTTCATAAATAAGCTTCCTGGGTTATCAAGAACCCTTTCTGACTTTCTTCCCGGACTGTGTGGTCCTTATTCCCATGCTTGGGTTTAAACCCAAAGTCACGTCAGTTTTTCACGAAAACCAGGAAATAGTCCTTCCTACCTTCAATTCTCCAGAATCAGCAGATGCTCATCCCCTGGATGTTGGCGAGTAGGGATGATCTTTGTGTTCGAGTCGAACATACATTCGACTCGAACATCGGCTGTTCGATCGTTCGACGAAGATCGAACGATTTGGGCCGTTCGCGCCAAATTCGAGTGACGCGAACGGCCCACAATGCACTACGCCATCGCAGTGTCATCCAGGCGCTGTGATTGGCCAAGCATGCACTGTGACCCCGCATGCTTGGCCAATCACAGCGCCGGCAGCGAGGAGAGCAATGATTGGCCACAGGCAGCATGCCTGTGGCCAATTATTGCTGAGGGTGTTTAGTACACGCCCCACACTATAAAAGGCCGCCAGCACGGCGGCCTAGTGTAGTGTGTTCCGGAGCAGGGAAAGAGAAGCATAGGCAGGGACAGTGACATTTTTTTTTCTTGCTTAACCTGGATTCCTTTAGTTTAGGGAAAGAGAAGGATAGGTAGGGAGAGTGTCAGTCTGTTTTACTGTGCTAAACCTTGTTTGTAGGGACAGGGAAGGACAGTGAGGGAAATTCTCATTGTGCTATACTGTGCTAAAGCATTCCTCATCAACCATCTTTAAAAAAAAAATTTTTTATAGGGACAGAAAACTATAGGTAGGGAGAGTGTCAGTGTGTTTTACTGTGCTAAACCTTGTTTGTAGGGACAGGGAAGGGCAGTGAGGGAAATTCTCATTGTGCTATACTGTGCTAAAGCATTCCTCATCAACCATCTTTAAAAAAAAAATTTTTTATAGGGACAGAAAGCTATAGGTAGGGAGAGTGTCAGTGTGTTTTACTGTGCTAAACCTTGTTTGTAGGGACAGGGAAGGACAGTGAGGGAAATTCTCATTGTGCTATACTGTGCTAAAGCATTCCTCATCAACCATCTTTAAAAAAACATTTTTTATAGGGACAGAAAACTATAGGTAGGGAGAGTGTCAGTGTGTTTTACTGTGCTAAACCTTGTTTGTAGGGACAGGGAAGGACAGTGAGGGAAATTCTCATTGTGCTATACTGTGCTAAAGCATTCCTCATCAACCATCTTTAAAAAAAAAAAAATTATAGGGACAGAAAACTATAGGTAGGGAGAGTGTCAGTGTGTTTTACTGTGCTAAACCTTGTTTGTAGGGACAGGGAAGGACAGTGAGGAAAATTCTGATTGTGCTATACTGTGCTAAAGCATTCCTCATCAACCATCTTTGAAATCCTTGTTTTTTGGACAGTCAGGGAAATTGTCATTGTGCTATTCTGTGCGAAAGCAATCATCCTCAACCAGATTTAGAAATCCTTAAGTAAAGGGACAGAGAAGGACACCTGAAGGTAGCCCTTATTGCTTTTTTTCCCATCTCCCTGCAGGCCATCCATTACAATGTCTGGAAGGCAAACAAGGAGAGGCAGACAGTCAGGAGGCAATAAAAGAGGGCAAGCAGGCTCTGTGTCTGGGGGCAACAGTGCTGGTCGTGGACGCGGTGCATTGTCATCAGCACATGGCCATGGGACACGCTTGTCCTTCTTTTCGGCAGCTGGACATGTTGAGCCACATCATGCCGAAGACTTGGTAGAGTGGATGACCAAGCCCTCCTCCTCCTCCTCATCCTCTCTCACCCAGGCTCAGGGTACTGGCAAAGCAGCTGGCAAAGTGTCCTCTTCCCTGGTATCAATGTCAGACTCATCATCAGTCACTCCTTCCCTAGACCCACCATGTCCTCCTCCTGAGGAGTCCCCCGAACTGTTTGAGCACAGTGTTGGGTACATGCTCCAGGAGGATGCCCAGCGTTTCGAAGGGCCTGATGATGAAACCCAGCTAGAGGAAGGCAGTAGCGTGAGAGCAGACAGAGGGGATGCTCAAGAAGGACACCAATCTGGCAGTCATGTTCCAGCAGCTGCAGCATACTGCCAGATTGGCTCCAGTGATGAGGAGGGAGGGGATGATGAGGTCACTGACTCCACGTGGGTGCCTAATAGGAGAGAGGAGGAGGAGGAGGATGAGGAGGAGGCACATCTCCAACGAGGCAGGATGCCCTTTGGTGGCCAGCGTAAGGGCAGTACACCGACGGAATCACACCGCAGAGCCCCGCCTGTGCAGGGCGCTGCCTCTGCCCGTCATTCAAAAAGTTCTTTGGTGTGGGCCTTTTTTGAGGCTAGTGCATCAGATCGCACAGCTGCTGTTTGCAACATATGTCTCAAGCGTATATCGCGTGGCCAAAACATCAGCCGCTTGGGTACCACATGCCTGACCAGACATATGTTGACCTGCCATGCAGCTCGTTGGCAAGCCTACCTCAAAGACCCACACCAAAGAACAAAGCGGACCTCTCCTTGCACCGCATCAGCTGGGATCTCCAACCCCACTATAACTTCAGTCCTCTCTGAAACATGCACTGAGAGGAATGAAGGTGTAGAATTAGGTGTGTCACAGCCAGGTACTTGCGGCCACTCTGCTAGCAGTACACCGACGTCCGATTCTAGCAGGCAAATTTCCCTGCCCCAGCTGCTGGACCGTCGAAAGAAGTTCACTCCCAGCCATCCACATGGCCAGCGGTTGAATGCTAGCTTGGCTAAATTGCTAGCGCTTCAACTGCTGCCTTTTCAGTTGGTAGACTCGGCCCCCTTCCGTGAGTTTGTGCAATGTGCGGTTCCTCAGTGGCAGGTTCCCAAACGCCACTTTTTCTCACGGAAGGCTATTCCGGCTCTCTACCGACATGTGGAAGGCAATGTCTTGGCCTCGCTGGACAGGGCGGTCAGCGGTAAGGTGCATATTACCGCTGACTCATGGTCCAGCAGGCATGGACAGGGACGTTACCTTTCTTTCACGGCCCATTGGGTCACTCTTTTGGCAGCTGGGAAGGATGCAGGACAAGGTGCAGTAGTGTTGGAGGTTGTTCCACCGCCACGCCTCCAAAATGTTACTACTGGTTGTGACACACCTCTCTCCTCCACCCCCTCCTCTTCTTCTTCTTCCTCCATGGCCTCTTCCTGTGCTTTGTTCTCTGAACCAGCGGTGCTCCGTAGGCGTTCAAGGGGCTACACAAGTACGCAGGTAAAAAGATGCCATGCCGTGCTTGCGCTGGTGTGTTTGGGGGACAGAAGCCACACTGGGGCAGAGGTCCTGTCTGCTCTGCAGGGCCAGGCCGAGAGGTGGTTGATGCCACGCCAGCTTAAGCCAGGAATGGTGGTTTGCGACAATGGCACCAACCTCCTCTCCGCCCTCCGACAGGGACAACTGACCCATGTGCCCTGTGTGGCTCACGTCCTTAACCTGGTGGTGCAGCGGTTCTTGGGCAGGTACCCAGGCTTACAGGATGTCCTGAGGCAGGCCAGGAAAGTCTGTGTGCATTTCCGCAGATCTTATAATGCCAGTGCTCGCCTGGCTGAGCTGCAAAAGGAGTTGAACCTGCCCAAGAACCGCCTTATATGTGACATGCCCACCAGGTGGAACTCAACGTTGGCCATGCTGCAGCGGCTGCACACGCAGCAGAGGGCCATCAATGAGTACCTGTGCGACTACGGCACCAGGACAGGGTCAGGGGAGCTTGGTTTTTTTTCTCCACGCCAGTGGGGCATGATCAGGGATGCATGCACTGTCCTGGCACCATTTGAGGAGGCCACGAGGATGGTGAGCAGTGACAGTGCATGCATCAGTGACACTGTACCTCTTGTCCACCTGTTGGAGCACACGCTGCGTGGAATAATGGACAGGGCACTTGAGGCAGAACAGAGGCAGGAAGAGGAGGACTTCCTTGCCTCTCAAGGCCCCCTTTACCCAGACAGTGTTCCTTATGTCCCACCCATCGCACAGGAAGAGGACGAGGAGGAGGAGGAGGATTGTGTCAGCATGGAGGTGGAGCCTGGCACTCAGCAGCATCAACAGCAGCAGTCTTTTAGGGATGATTTACAGTTCCAAGAAACCCGTGGACTTGTACGTGGCTGGGAGGAGGTGGCTGCGGATCATGTCGTCCTTAGTGACCCAGAGGACTCCGGACCGAATGCCTCAGCTAACCTACGCTGCATGGCCTCCCTGATCCTGCAAAGTCTGCGGAAGGATCCTCGTATTCTTCGGATCAAGGAGAGTGACCATTACTGGCTGGCCACTCTCCTTGATCCACGGTACAAGGGTAAGGTTGCGGAACTTATGTTACCGTCGCAGAGGGAGCAGAGGATGAGACAACTCCGGGAGGCCTTGCAGAAAGGTCTGTGCAACGCGTTCCCAGAGACTGGGAGGTTACAAACTCCTGGTCCTGGACAACGAGTTGCTGAGGCTTCGGCCAGTCAAAGAAGGAGCGGTGGGGAAGGTGGCCGTCTGACCGATGCGTTCAGACAATTCTTTAGTCCGCAGCCCCAAAGTATGATCGGTTCCAGCAACCATCGCCAGCGTCTGATAAACATGGTGCAGGAATATCTAGGGGCAAGGTCAGACTTGGACACCTTCCCCACCGAAAATCCTCTGGCTTACTGGGTCTTGAGGATGGATCACTGGCCAGAGCTTGCACAGTATGCAATTGAGCTACTGGCCTGTCCTGCATCCAGCGTTCTTTCGGAACGCACATTCAGTGCTGCTGGAGGATTTGTCACGGATCACAGGGTGCGCCTGTCCACCGACTCGGTTGATCGACTGACTTTCATCAAGATGAACCAGTCTTGGATCACCACCAGCTACCACACACCTGATGCTGATATAACAGACTAATTGATTTTAACATGTCACATCCCTTCAAGACTGATGCTGATGCTGAGTGCCTGTGCTGTTATGTTGACTGGCTATCCTCCTCCTCCGAGTCCTCAATGATACGATTGATGATGATAGCTTGGAAGATCATTTTTGTTTATGGGTGCCGCCACCAGTGGCTAAGGCCCAATTTTTCAGCCCCTGTTTAACAGGGGCGTGTAATTACAATTTTTGAAGCAATACTTTGCAACAGGGCTCATTGCTGTGCTCCAAGTACAGTATCTGTGAGGGGTTGCAGTGTTGTGCCACCAGTGCCTAAGGCCCAATTTTTCAGCCCCTGTTCAACAGGGGCATGTAATTACAATTCTTGATCTAATAATTCACAGCAGGGCCCATTGCTGCACCCACCAAGAGTAACTCTGAGGGCTTACAGTGTTGTGGCAACGCCACCACCACCACGAAAGGCCCAATTTTTCAGCCCCTGTTCAAAAGGGGCATGTAATTACAATTCTTGATCTAATAATTCACAGCAGGGCCCATTCCTGCACCCACCAAGAGTAACTCTGAGGGCTTACAGTGTTGTGGCAACACCACCACCACCACCACCACGAAAGGCCCAATTTTTCAGCCCCTGTTCAACAGGGGCATGCAATTACAATTCTTGATCTAATAATTCACAGCAGGGCCCATTGCTGCACCCACCAAGAGTAACTGTCAGGGCTTACAGTGTTGTGGCACCAGCACCACCATCAAAGGCCCAATTTTTACTACCACTGTTCAACAATTATATGTAATTACAATTCCTGATATAATAGTTGACAGCAGGGCGTTCCAGCACCATCCAAGAGTAACTGTGAGTGCTTACAGTGTTGTGCCAACACCAACAACTAAGGGGCCTATTTCTGCAGAGTATATACGGCAGGTCCCTACTTTCAAACATCCAACTTACAAACGACTCCTACTTGCAAACGCAAGAAGACAACAGGAAGTGAGAGGAAATCTACCCCTACGAAGGAAAATTCTCTCCTGTAAGAATTAATATGGGAGAAAGGTGTCTCCTCTGTACTGATGCTTTATCACCAATCCTTGTTTCAAGAAAAACACCACATTTCAAAAACAGTTGTCATTGGGACGGAAAGTGAGGTGAAATGTTCTGAACAGGGGCACAGACAGCAAAACAAATGATACAGGGGTGATAACCCTTACCTATGTTTTCCAAAAAGTTTAAAAATAGATTTTTGGGCTGGAGCTACACTTAAACAATGTACCTGTTCAAAATTACAAACAGATTCTACATAAGAACAAACCTACAGTCCCTGTCTTGTATGCACCGCCTGTATACGGCTGTTCAGAGTATATAGGGCCATTTTTATTTTATGTGCGGGGTTCCCCTTAATATCCATACAAGACCCAAAGGGGCTGGTAATGGGCTGGGGTAAGGGGGGGGGGGGGTCATGGGGTAGCTATGCCATTTTTCTTAAAGATTTTCATCCATATTACCGGGACCAGACATTACATTAAAGCCGCAAGCAGTTTTAAATGGCTTTTTTTTCCTTTAGAAGTGTCATTTTGTGCAGGGACAGTTCTAAACATGGGAAACACGTGGCACTTCACAGGCATACTTTAGACACCCCCCAGGTACGATATTTAAAGGAATATTTGACTTTTTTTTTCACTTTATGCATCATTAAAATGACTGCTCCCGAAAAACGACCGTTTTTAAAACTTCTTTTTGCATTGATACATGTCCCCTGGTGCAGAACCCGGGTTCCCAAACCCTTTTTAGGACAATAACATGCATAATAGTCGTTATAATTAGCACTTTAGAATTCGAACGTTCGCATCCATTGTATTTAATAGGGTTCTAATGTTCGTACAAACTTTCGGTCCGTTCGCGGGTTCTGGTGCGAACCGAACCCGGGGGTGTTCGGCTCATCACTATTGGCGAGACTCTGAAAGAATATCTGAGAGTCACTTCATCTTTTAGAAACTCGAACTACCTGTTCTTATTACATTCTGGCAGCAACAAAGGGAAGAGAGCTTCCTCCAGAACGATAGCAGCCTGGATCGTTCAGTCTATTCAACAGGCCTACAGGGCAAAGGGCTTGGCCCCTCCAGAGGCGGTGACGGTTCATTCCACCAGAGACATGGCAGCCTCATGGGCAGCAGCTCGACATGTGGCTCCTGAAGTGATTTGCAAGGCAGCTTCGTGGTCTTCCATTAATACTTTTATGACTCATTATTGTATTGAGCCTGCTTCCCTTTCCTCTGTAAATTTTGGTCGAAAAATCCTATCAGTCGATGGGAAAGATTAAATATTTTTTTGCTCAAGCATACACTCCCGTGTGGATTGGCTAGTTATTTCCCACACGTAGTCTGCCATGGAGTCTGTCAGGAAAACTGAAAATTTATTACCAAATACTTACCGTAATTTTCCTTTCCTGATAGACTCCATGGCAGATAGAGTTCCCACCCATGAATAAAATATGAGAGCTGAAATTTGAGTCGGCTAGTTACGGAACACCTGTCTGTGGAGGTGAGCTCAAATTTATGGGTAAGGGGTCCTATAGCTATGGAGAGAAGACTGGGTTAACCCACACGTAGTCTGCCATGGAGTCTATCAGGAAAGGAAAATTACGGTAAGTATTTGGTAATAAATTTTCCGTTATACAATCATTGTTTAAAATAAGAAAACCTGCTCACCCAGTCGGTTAAGGCCGTAGACAACAGAAGGCTCAAATAATGCCCCCCGTGGCGAACGAGGGGGATTGTAAATGACAGTCTCTAATTAAAAGGTAATATGGTATGCATTAATTAATGGGGGGGCGAGAGGGAGGGGGGGGAGAGGGTAAGTGCAGACAGTGAAGGAATTGGTGCAATCCCATCCACCATAAGGATAGCTATGTATTGAACAGATACTCACCAGATCCTATAATAATCTGAGTGTCATGATAATCAAGGTAATTAAGGGCAGGATGGTCACATGGGCGGTGCCAAAATAATATGGGAACAGGTACATTCAGAGGTAGCTGATATCTGGTATTGGTCACAAGGCAGAGTGGACTAATCAGTCAACACCACATTCTGTGACAATCTTCTGTGGAAAGAAAGAGGGAGGGACAGGGAAGGCATAGTACTGTTAGTTCCAAAAGATGGAAAGTGTGTGTAAAGGTAATCCATACCCTGCTCGCAGCCACCGTCACTCAGCTAGCCAGAACACCGCTCACCATGTCTGCCCGATTGGAGAGTCAATACGGCTCACATTAATGGTCCTGCTGGTGCCGTTAGATGAACTTTCCAACCTTGTGAATGTAGGTCATGCCACTGGAGAAGCGGCGTCTGACGTCACAGGGTCAGCTTGTCGGCACTGCGCAGGTGCACATGCAGCGCTACTGCGCATGTGTGCTCCGACCAAGCCCATTGGCCAGGAAGACCAGGCTCGTCGGTGCAAGTGGGGACAGCTCAAAGAGCGTCCCTGCCAGGACAAGCTCACGTCCGCCGATGGGGGAAAAAGAAAGAGCCTCCTGCAAACAAATCCTCCACCAGGGGGAGCAAGTCTTCTGCAAACATTTCATATAGAATTAAATACAACAATACAGTACACAATTATGGTTTTACCAAGATACATATAACTATGCTCTGGAAATATGAACGTCCAGAGGATCACCAAAATAAATACATCTAGAGTTTAAAGTGCCCCCCAGGATGGGGTGATAATGAGTCCAGTGATTGCCACTGTTACGGGCATAAACAGTCTTGTGACCAATACCAGATATCAGCTACCTCTGATCCCCCAGGTTCAGGCAGGTACTTTTGTAACCTGTTACATGTTACACCCGGAATATTGGTAACATGTTACTAAAGGTGAACTTATCCTTTAAAGCCATTAAAAGGTCTGGGGTATTTATGCTAGGTCCTTCTCCCAAAGTTGCATGAAGTGTCCTTTTTCCCTTTGCGAAGATTGTTTAAACTTATGGTAGAAAAAGGATACTGTTTGGAACATCCTACTTAGTAAGAGAGCATCTTATTAGGTATTATGTTCTCTTCCCAAGGTATGGGGAGTAGGATATACATTATATTGTCAAAATTATTGGGACTCCTACCTTTACATGAACTTTAATGGCATCCCAGTAATAATTCGTAGGGTTCAATATTGAGTTGGCCCACTCTTTGTAGCTATAACAGCTTCAACTCTTCTAGAAAATCTGTCCACAAGGTTTAGGAGTGTGTCTATGGGAATGTTTGACCATTCTTCCAGAAGCGCATTTGTGAGGTCAGGCACTGATGTTGGACGAGAAGGCATGGCTTGCAGTCCCCGGTCTAATTCATCCCAAAGGTGTTCTATCGGGTTGAGATCAGGACTCTGTGCAGGCCAGTGTCAAGTCTCTGGTGTGAGGCCGGATTGCTGAGAGGCTAAGTGCACCGCACCCCTGGGGATGAGACAGGGAGTGCGGGGCCCAAAGGTGCACGGATTGCCGGTACTGCTGCTGACTGGGTAGATGCAGGCAGAAGGTAGCTGGGGTGCACTGGAAGAGCGGAATCAGTAGCCGTGCAAGGAGGGGTTCTGATGTGGAACAATAGGTAAACCACGAACAGAGTCTGTAGCCAGGCCAGGGGTCAAACACAGGTATCAGTCCAATAGGATTACAGGAACAAGCCGGGTCATACACAGGAGCACAAGATAATGGAATAGTCAGCCAAGCCGGGGTCAGATGCGAGGAGATAAGCAGGGTCACAGGTCCAGATGCAAGCCAAGGGTCAAGCCAGAGATTCAGGATACACAAGATACAGGAGACACAGGAAGCTGATGATAATCCAGCAACTTGTATGTGCCAGTGACAGGTTTAAATAGGCCGGGGGGTGCACCCACACAGTCTGTGTGCATCTGTACGCGCCGTCCGTGCGCACATTGTCTTTCGCACTCCGAAATGGCCAGCAAGTTGGTGGTCATGAAATGCTTAAGGACCTGGATTCTGGCTGATTGTGGAACAAATACTTTATCCTGATACCAAAGGTACCCCCCTGACTTCTTAAAGAGGGTGCCTCTGGTTCCGGGCATTGGATGGATGCTTGTTCAAGTGAGGACCTTAGATCAGGTTGGATCATGAGGAAGTTCTGTGGTGATAGGATTGTACTGGGTACTGTTTTCTAGGGGGAGATATCTCCATTCCTCTAAGGCTGTTTTAATGGCAAACAGTTCACGGTCACCTACATCGTAGTTCCTCTCTGGCTGGCTCATTTTACGAGAGAAGAAAGCCACGAGGTGAAGCAACGACTTAGGTCCCTGGCGTTGCGATAGTACTGCCCCTGTGGCTACTTCTGAGGCATCAACCTCCAAGATGTAGGGCAGGGCAGGATCAGGATGTTTTAGGATGGGAGCTGAGATGAACAGAGACTTAAGTTCTTCAAAAGCGGATTGCGCTTCTGGGGACCACTGGAACAGGGTGTGTAGGCGGGTGACTTGGGTGATAGGTGAAATGATGGAAGAAAAGTTCCTTACAAACCTTCTATAGAAATTTGTGAAGCCTACAAATCTCTGCACCCCCTTCTTGTCTGATGGAGTTGGCCAATCTAGGACTGCTTGTACCTTTTGTAGATCCATAGCTACCCCACCAGTGGATATGATCAGCCCAAGAAACTGTATCGAGTCTTTTTCGAACTCACACTTTTCCGCTTTTTGTGTAAAGTCCATGTTTCCTTAGTGTAAGTAATACTGTCTTCACATGTGTCCGATGGAGTTCCAGGGTAGCTGAGAATATGAGGATGTCATCCAGGTAGATGATGACGAAGTAATCTAGATATTCCCTGAAAATATCATTAACGAAGTGCTGGAACGTTGCTGGGGCGTTACAGAGACCGAAAAGCATCACAAGATACTCAAAATGTCCGAACCGCGTTCTGAAGGCCATCTTCCACTCATCACCCTCACGGATGCGAACAAGGTTGTAAGATCAAGTTTGGTGAATATCTGAGCGGTGCGGAATCTTTGAAAGAGTTCAGGGACAAGTGGAAGTCATTAGCGTTTTTTTATGGTAATCCTATTAAGTCCCCTGTAATCAACACATGGTCTCAAAGTCTTATCTTTTTTTCTACAAAGAAAATGCCGGCACCGGCTGGAGAGGAGGAAGGGCGGATGAAACCCTTTGCCAAGTTTTCGTCTATGTATTGCCGTAGAGTTCCTAACTCCGTCTCAGAGAGAGGGAAGATGCGTCCGAACAGGATTTCAGCCCCAGGGAGTAATTTAATAGGACAGTCGTATGACCGATGTGGGGGTAGGGTATCTGCTTTTCTGTTATCAAAGACATCCAGGAACTCTTGATAGGCTGGTGGTATATTCTGGTTATGGCAGATGTGGGTTGAACTGTCATGCAGCTGGTGGTTTTTCTAGATTCAGGGACCAAGCAGTGCTACTGGCAATAGGGCGAGGTAAACAAAATTTCCTTGGTGCTCCAATTGACCTGAGGATTGTGTGCTTGGAGCCAGGGGATCCTCAAGATGACTGGAAACATACAGTAGGTGCCACTGACATTGTATATCCATCGCGATTCCATTGCAGAGATTCTCGGCGACAGGGTGCCGACATCTCGCGCTCGCTGCAATAGCGAGAAGGCAACGCGACACTGTATTGAACGGGATCTGACATGGATTCCCGCCAATACCAGGCACTGTGTTTGGTATGAATCCTGAGCGGGAACTCCACGCCAAATTTTAAATAAAAAAACGGCATGGGTTCCCCCTCCAGGAGCATAGCAGGCCCTTCGGTCTGGTATGGATTTGAAGGAGAATCCCCTAAGCTGAAAAAATGGTGTGGGGGTCCCCCTCAAAATCCAAACCAGACCCTTATCCAAGCACGCAACCTGGCAGGCCGCAGGAAAAGAGGGGGGATGAGAGAACGGCCCCCTCCCTCCTGAACCGTACCAGGTGCATGCCCTCAACATGGGGGTTTGGTGCTTTGGGGCAGGGGGGCGACCTGCGGCCCCCGCAACCCAAAGCACACTGCCCCCATGTTGATGGGGACAGGGCCTCTACCCGACAACCCTGGCCGTTGGTTGTCAGGGTCTGTGGGCGGGGGCTTATCGGAATCTGGGAGCCCCCTTTAATAAGGGGGCCCCAAGATCCCGGCCCCCCACCCTATGTGAATGAGTATGGGGTACATTGTACCCCTACCCATTCACCTGGTGGAAAAAAAAATGTCAATAAAAAAACACACAGGTTTTTAAAGTAATTTATTACACAGCTCCGGGGGTCTTCTTCTGACTCCAGGGGTCTTCCGACTTCGGGGGTCTCTTCTTCCGACTTCGGGGGTCTTCTTCTGCTCTCCGGTGCCTTTTTCCTTCTGCCGGGCTCTTCCGCTAACTTCTTCCAGCTCTTTTGCTAGCGGAGAGGCCCGGTCTTCCCCGTCGTCTCCTCCCGCTCTCCGCTGTCCTTCTGCTGGGTTGCTCCACTATCTTCTTCCAGCTCTTTTGCTAGTGGAGGGACCCGGTCTTCCCGTCGCCGTCGCCGTCTTCTTCCCTCTTCTCCTCTTCGATGTTGACACGTTGCTTTCTTCCGCTGTAATGCTAGGTGTGCGGTCCGCAAGTATTTATATAGGCCTCTCATGATGTCACAGTCACATGCTCCGGGTGGCCACATGCTCCCATGACGTCACAGTCACAGTCACATGCTCCGGGGCCACCCGGAGCATGTGACTGTGACGTCATGAAAGGCTTATATAAATCGTTGCGGACCGCACACCCAGCATTACAGCGGAAGAAAGCGACGTGTCAACATCGAGGAGCAGAAGAGGGAAGAAGACGCAGACGGCGACGGGAAGACCGGGTCCCTCCTCTAGCAAAAGAGCTGGAAGAAGATAGTGGAGCAACCCGGCAGAAGGACAACCGAGAGCGGGAGGAGATGACGGGGAAGACCGGGCCTCTCCGCCCGCAGACCCTGACAACCAACGGCCAGGGTTGTCAGGAAGAGGCTCTGTCCCCATTAACATGGGGGCAGGGTGCTTTGGGGTGCGGGGGCCGCAGGTCGCCCCCCTGCCCCAAAGCACCAACCCCCCATGTTGAGGGCATGTGGCCTGGTACGGTTCAGGAGGGAGGGGGGCCGCTCTCTCATCCCCCCTCTTTTCCTGCGGCCTGCCAGGTTGCGTGCTCGGATAAGGGTCTGGTTTGGATTTTGAGGGGGACCCCCACGCCGTTTTTTCGGCTTAGGGGATTCCTCTTCAAATCCATACCAGACCGAAGGGCCTGGTATGCTCCTGGAGGGGGAACCCATGCCGTTTTTTTATTTAAAATTTGGCATGGAGTTCCTGCTCAGGATTCATACCAAACACAGTGCCGGGTATTGGCGGGAATCCACGTCGGATGTCCGTCCACCGGCCTCAATGTCAGCAATGCGTGTCGCTCATTGCGAAAGGAAAAACAAAATTTTTCCTTTCCCGATGACGAGACAGCTCGGCGCTGGCTCTCACGATGGGGCTAGTAGGGTGTCAATCTCGCCGCTAGAAGAGGCAAGATTGACACAAAATCAGCAGCACCTACTGTAGGTGAACTTAAAGCGTCAAAGCGTAGAAATTCCCAATGGCCATCAGGAGTAGTGAAAAGAAAAGGAGCAGTCTCTAGGGTAACAGGACCAGAAATAAGCATTGTGCCATCTGCCAGGCAAACTTCCAGTCCCCGTTCCTTGTGGAGAAAGGGAAAACTAAGGTTCTTTGCTAGGCTTAAGTCCACAAAGCAGCTACATGCCCCAGAATCGATTATGGCCCGGAGCTGCACTTCCTCTTTCCCTAACTGCAAAAGAACAATATGGGAAGGAGAAGTTCCGGACACCTGGAAGTACACTGGGGTGTATGACGGTGGCTTCTTGGGCCTTATGGGGCAGTTACAAAGGAAATGTCCATTTCCTCTGCAATAGAGGCAGAGATTGGCTTGGCGACGATGACGTCTCTCGTCAGGAGTCAGTGCCGATCGTAACAGACCTACTTGCGGAGGTGCAGATGGAATAGGAACTTTAGGTGGCAACCAGGTGGGTCCGGAGGTCTGAGACCGTTCTGACTGTCGCTCCCGCAGGCGTCAGTCAGGCTTAATGACCAATTTAATGAGGCCCTCGAGAGTAGTGGGGATACCGACTCTGGCTAACTCATCATTGAGGGACTCGGAAAGACCCAGGCGGAACTGGTGTTTTAGAGCCGCTTGATTCCAGTCTGTGTCTGCAGACCATCGACAGAAGTCCACGGTATAGTGCTCCACTGGCCGCTTCCCCTGCTGCAGGGAGTGCAGGTTGGCCTCTGCAGTGGCCGTTCGCTGGGGGTCTTCGTAGAGCTGTGCCATGGCAGAGAAGAAGGAGTCCACTGTGCTGATGACTGGGCTCTTCTGTTCCCATAGGTGGTGGGCCCAGGTCTGGGGTTCATCAGACAACAGGGAAATGAGAAACCCAACCTTAGCTCTAGAGCAAAAGTCCGGGGTTGCAAGGCCAGATGAAGTAAACAGGCATTTTTGAAGGACCTAAACTTTTTCCGATCTCCAGAAAATCATTCAGGGATTTGAACGCAGGGTTAAGGAGGAGGAGCCAACATCGTCAGGGTCGCTGGGGTTTGTCCCTGGACGGATGCTGAGGAGTAGGTAGCAGATGGCCCTGGTTCCACAGGAGCAAGTGACACCGTCACGTGTTGCAAACGACATTCAAGCTGAAGATGTGCTTCCTGCAGTTTCTGTACTTCATGGGCCAAAGTTGCGGCTTGTTGGCACAGAGCCTCTAACAGGGACGCACCTCTGCCGACCTCAGACATGGCTGGATTATACTGTCAAGTCTCTGGTGTGAGGCCGGATTGCTGAGAGGGTGCCCCTTGCGGCTAAGTGCACCGCACCCCTGGGGATGAGATAGGGAGTGCGGGTACTGCTGCTGACTGGGTAGATGCAGGCAGAAGGTAGCTGGGGTGCGCTGGAAGAGCGGAATCAGTAGCCGTGCAAGGAGGGGTTCTAGTGTGGAACAATAGGTAAACCACGAACAGAGTCTGTAGCCAGGCCAGGGGTCAAACACAGGAATTAGTCCAATAGGATTACAGGAACAAGCCGGGTCATACACAGGAGCAGAAGGTAATGAAATAGTCAGCCAAGCCAGGGTCAGATGTGAGGAGATAAGCAGGGTCACAGGTCCAGATGCAAGCCACGAGTCAAGCCAGAGATTCAGGATATACAAGATACAGGAGACACAGGAGACACAGAAAGCTGATGATAATCCAGCAACTTGTATGTGCCAGTGACAGGTTTAAATAGGCTGGGGGGTGCGCCCACACAGTCTGTGTGAATCTGTACGCGCCGTCCGTGCGCACATTGTCTTTTGCAGTCCGAAATGGCCAGCAAGTTGGTGGTCATGAAATGCTTTAGGACCTGGATTCTGGCTGATTGTGGAACAAAGACTTTATCCTGATACCAAAGGTACCCCCCTGACTTCTTAAAGAGGGTGCCTCTGGTTCCGGTAATTGGATGGATGCTTGTTCAAGTGAGGACCTTAGATCAGGTTGGATCATGAGGAGGTTCTGTGGGGATAGGATTGTACTGGGTACTGTTTCCTCGGGGAGATATCTCCATTCCTCTAAGGCTGTTTTAATGGCCAACAGTTCACGGTCACCTACATCGTAGTTCCTCTCTGGCTGGCTCATTTTCCGAGAGGAGAAAGCCACGGGGTGAAGCAATGACTTAGGTCCCTGGCATTGCGATAGTACTGCCCCTGTGGCTACTTCTAAGGCATCAACCTCCAAGATGTAGGGCAGGGCAGGATCAGGATGTTTTAGGATGGGAGCTGAGATGAACAGAGACTTCAGTTCTTCAAAAGCGGATTGCACTTCTGGGGACCACCGAGGGGTGTGCCCACACAGTCTGTGTGCGTCTGTACGCACCGTCCGTGTGGCACATCTGCGTGCGTGCATGCGCATTGGGGTTAGTCTGGTGCGGCCATGATGGACACTGGCAGGAATGTCAATAACTCAGCTATTTCCCTGACAGCCAGTCAAGTTCCTCCACCCCAAACTTGCCCATCCATGTCTTTATGGACGTTGCTTTGTGCACTGGTGCGCAGTCATTTTGGAACAGGAAAGACCCACCCCAAACAGTTCCCACAAAGTTGGGAGCGTGAAATTGTCCAAAATGTCTTAAGGCTTAAGGCTCACGCCTTAAGTGTTCCCTTCACTGGAACTAAGGGGCCAAGCCCAACCCCTGAAAAACAACCCCACACCATAATCCCCTCTCCACCAAATTATTTGGACCAGTGCTACTATGGTAGCAATGGGTGTTTATAAGAGGCCTTCTCCTCCCACTGAGAGCTGTCTGACATAGGGAAGCTTTTGTTGGCATCTACAGACAGCTGTGACATGGAGTGCTGTGTGCAGGTTCCAATCCTATCTTGGATTTCTTCCCCATTAGAGCTCAGGAAGAAGTCAGTAAGTCTTTTAGGTTGTGCAGAGCCATTCTGACAGCGGGTGGCTGATGCCTTGGTCAATGTGGGGCAAAAGCAAGGTGTGCAGCTGAGATAAAAAAGCTGCAGTTGCTTTTGGTGACCTAGTGTGTGTTCCAGTTGTAGCTCCGAGCACAAGCGCACATACTGATGCATGGCCAGGCCACACCTCAAACCATGTATTCATTTTACAATGCTTGCTGTATTTTAGTTGTCTCACTGCTGAGGAATATTAACTCCTGTGTCCTGAAACTTCCACAATTGTCTCTATAAGTATAGTTTTGCAGTTTGCTGATTAAACTTGCAGGGCTGATATTCATGGCACTAAAGTAAACCTATCAGTGCCTGAAATAATCATCTGCCAAAACCAAATTTTAAGCTTTGGTTAGAAGTCTTTTAAAATCGAAAACAACACCCAAAATGCAATATTTTACATTTAATTAATCTGCAAGTGCATTTAAGCAGTCTGAATTCTAACTGTGAAAATACCAGTACTAAATGATATCATAGTAAATCCTCAGTATAACCATCTAGGTTCGATAGGAAATGAAATTTCCCTGCTGACACTCAAAGTAACAGTGTGTTTTCTAGGTAATATGACAGCTCGTTGACCCAAATTTATCAACCAGCATAATTTACCACACAAGGGAAAATACCACTTGATACATTATTATATGGATCTGATTTACTTGAGATAAAATTACACTATTAGATAAATGGGTCACCAACATGCAAAATACATTCCATTAAGATGACAAATTGTTAAGCAGATCCTTGTTTATCTTTACTAGATATGCAGTATTCTTATCTTTTGTATTGTACAAAGCATTTATCCTCTGACTTGATGACCATCTACACAGCTTAATTCAAACACCACAGCTTAATGCAGTCTGTGGGATAGACTCCCTTTCCCTTTCTAGTGACCTTCCTATCCTTCCTATCCTTATATATTGACCAAAATGAATATTGAATGGATTGTCATGAATGATATTCACATATAAAGATATACAGGTGATGTAATACACTATATATATGTCACAAAAAACGTCACTTCATGATCCCTGGTGACTATGCATTTAAGAGCTGTTGGTGATGCATGGACTCCCTTGATTTAGTACATATCTCCACTAGTCTGTGGTGAATAACCAGGCAAACCCTTTTTGACACACTGTTCAGGCACTCTTCTAGATGCCCCCTATTGACACTGGAGGACAATTGCAATTAATATTTTCATTTTGGTTCCTCATTCAAGATGTACTCATAGCAGATTAAGAAAGCAATTTCTTTTCTAAAATGTGTATGAACCCCTGAAGAAGAAAATCTAATTCGAAACACATTGGGTGTTTAGCAATTATCATCCTTTGTTCTCTATTGATTCCATCTTAATACCGTATCATTAACTTGTTTCCCATCATTTTTAAGATGTATTGTAATGTTTTACACAATTTTTATTAATAAAGATTTGTCAACTTTTATACTACCTAGAAATACTATTCATTCACTTGACACTTTAAAAAAAAAGTATGCCTATTGTGGTGTCACCAGTACGGTATTTGTAAATTGAAATTATATCCCCTCTCAAGCGTCTCTTCTCCAAAGAGAATAAGTTCAGTGCTTGCAACCTTTCTACATAATTACTATCCTCCAGACGCTTTATTAGATTTGTTGCCCTTCTTTGTACTCGCTCCATTTCCAGTACATCCTTCCTGAGGACTGGTGCCCAGAACTGGACAGCATACTCCCGGTGCGGCTGGACCAGAGTCTTGTAGAGTGGGATAATTATCACTTTATCCCTGGAGTTAATCCCTTTATAATGCATGCCAATTTTCTGTTTGCTTTGTTAGCAACAGCTTTGCATTGCATGCATGAATCTACTAGGACCCCCGGGTCCTTTTCCATCCTAGATTCCCCCAGGAGTTCTCCCCCTAGTGTACAGATTGCATTAAAATTTTTGCCACCCAAATGCATTATTTATTATTTTCAATTTTTCTACATTAAACCTCATTTGCCATGTAGTTGCCCACCCCATTCATTTGTTCAGATCTTCTTGTAAGGTTTCCACATCCTGAGGAGAAGTTATTGCCCTGCTTAGCTTAGTATCGTCCGCAAATCCATCCTCCAGGTCGTTTTTTTTTTTTTTTAAAAGATATTTTTATTAGGTTTAAGACAAACCAACAAACAGAAAGAAACATACAAAAAAAACAACAAGACCACCAGATAACCTGGTCATAAACATTAGGCAATACACTCAAACATAGAAAAATAAACAGACATCAGTGCAAAATATAAAGTAGGCACAATGGTAAAAGGCTCAGGTATAATACCGGGATATAGCAAAAGCGGAGGTCCAGACATTAGAGATCCCTGAGGCACGGCCCATCAATGGTCAAGCAAGAGTAGTACAATCAGTGCTGGGAGAGGGTTAGCGGACTAGCCAACCATCTACCCCAAATTTTGTGGAAGGTTTTGTTCCGTTTCCGGAGTTCAAAAGTAAGTTTATACAGTGGGATAGCATCATTAATAAGTTTTAACCAGAGGGATTTCTGTGCGCCCTTCCAGGACAGTAAAATAGCATTTTTAACATAGAAGAAGAGTATACGGAGCAGTCTCTTGACATGTGATGATCGGTGTATTTCGCCAAAAATGCCAAATAGGCAGTTCTTGGGGTGGATTATGTTTGGGAGGCCTAGCGCCGATGAGATGAAAGCACCCACTTCTCCCCAGAAGTCCCAGACTACCGGGAATGACCAGAAGCAGTGTAAGAAATCGGCCTCTTGGCCACAGCCGCGGAAACAGGCAGCCGAGGGCAGAAGACCCATATTGTGTAACCTAGCCAGTGTGAGGTGGGTTTGATGAAAAATTTTGACCTGTATGATGTGGTCCTGGGAAGCAATAACAGAGGTTTTATACGTATCACTAAATTCTGACCAGTCCTCGTCTATCAGGGAGATGTCCAGAGAGGTCCATTTTACCTGAGCTTTGTGAAACCAGGGGGGTTAAAGTCAGTCATTAGGGCTGCATAATAGGTGGAGACAAGACTAGTGGGATCTGGCTGTCTGAGCAGTTTTTCCAACCGGGGCAGGTCAGTGGGATCATCCAGGGAGCCAAACTGGGCACGAATAGCGTGCCTGAGCTGGTAGTAATAAAATAGGTATGATCTTGGTAGATCGAAGTCTAAACGTAGCTGAGAAAAAGATTTAAAGCCCTGAGCGTTGTACAGATGGCATAAATATTTAACCCCCCTGGAGTACCAGCGATTGGGATCGGGAAGGGAGTATAGTTCCTGCAGATTAGGGTTAAACCACAGGGGGTTGTTGGGAGATTTCAGCCAAGTGTGCCTGGATACTTTTGTGACAATATAATGGAAAGAGGAAAGGGAAGTGGCAAGTAGGGAGGTTCCGGGGCGATCGGGGACCCGGCCTCTGTAGATAATATTATGTAGGGTTTACAGGGAAGATGCGATGGCTCCTTCCGTGGAGGTACAGGCATTGGACGGAACCGGGCACAGCCAATCCTGGATGTGCACCAAATGGGATGCCAAATAATATAGAAAGAAGTTGGGAAATGCCAGGCCTGCCAAGTGCACTGGCAACCATAGTGTTTCAAGTGCTACCTTGGGGGAGCCACCCTTCCACAGGAAAGTAGTACATATTGAATCTATGCGTTTAAAAATAGATTTAGGTATTTTGCAAGGGGAATTGGCAAGGATATAGAGTAATCTCGGTAGGTAGATCATTTTGAGGACGTTGGCCCTCCCCATAAGATCCAGAGGCAGATCCATCCACTGCTTGGTCTGCTCCTGAAGGCGGACCAATAGAGGATCTAAGTTATTGGCGACATATGAAGATAAAGGGGTTTGCACCAGAACCCCAAGGTACCTAAAGGAGGATACCACTTGAAGCTTGGAATCCGGGTGAATCAGGGGAGGCTCAGCCACGTCTAGGAGGAAAAGACTAGACTTATCCCAATTCACGCGGAAGCCAGAATAGTCTCCAAAGGTATTAATCTCCACCAACAGGGCCTGAAGTGAGTCATTAGTATCAGCCAGATACACCAATGTGTCATCCGCATAAAGTGAAATGCACTCCTCTATATTAGCAATTGGGAGTCCTTTAATCGAGGGGGAGGAGCGAATGCAAACCGCAAGCGGCTCCATGGCCAGGGCAAACAAGAGGGGTGACAACGGGCACCCCTGTCGTGTGCCCCTAGTAATCAGGAAGGGGTCAGTGATAGAGGAATTGACCCGCACCCGAGCTACCGGGGAGGTGTAAAGGAGTTTTATCCATGCTACAACACGGGGGCCAAAGCTATACATCTGTAACACCCGAAACAGATATGGCCATTTCACACTGTCAAATGCTTGACAAAGACACAATAGCACGAGAGGGAGGACAGTCATGTGGATATTGCAGGTTGTGAAACAGCCTGCGGATATTCATTCTGGTGGACCTGCCGGGGATAAAGCCCCCTTGGTCACTATTGACCAAGGACGTGACTACAGTGTTCAAAGGGTTTGCTAATATTTTGGCCAGAAACGTAACATCCACAGAAATAAGAGAAATTGGAAGGTAAGATTCGCACTTAAGTGGGTCCTTACGGGGTTTTAATAGAAGTACAATCAAAGCCTCTCACATCGTTGGGGGGAGGATCCCGACATCTAGAGCTTTGTTATAGGTTCGCAAAAGAAAGGGGCACAAAAGGTCTTTTAATTGTGAATACCATTCAGTCAGGAAACCGTCTAGGCCCGGATCTCTTATGTGCAGTCATTTGTTAAATGGCTGCAGCAATTTCCTCAACTGAGATAGGTGCATCCAGCACATCACGCCCCTCCGTTGACAAGGAGGGGAGAGATATGTCAGCCAAGTAGTCATTCAATTGGGAGTCATCGTAGTCAACCCTAGAGGTATACAGGTCTTTGTAAAAGCATAAAAAGGAGTCTAGGATATCCCCTGGGTTGTCACTGATGGGGCCTTGAGCAGTAAGGATACGTGGGATGGAAATGGGAGAATGGTCAGGTCTAGTCAGATATGGCAAGAGACGTCCGGCTGTATTACCATGTTCAAACGATTTTTGTGTGGCATGCAACATGCGTTTTTGCGTGAGATCTAGCAGACGGAGTTCATACTCCCTACGGCTCTGTAACCATGCCTCCCTCGTGTCAGAGGCAGGATTAGAGGCATAAACAGACTCAGCACGTACCATCACAGTCTCAAGTTCTTCTGTAAGCATCCAGTTATTTTTGGCAAGACCCCTATGATGGACATGGAAGTGCCCCTCAGAGTTGTCTTAAACGCGTCCCATTCAGTGGAAGGGTCTACTTTTCCCAGATTATCCCTCCAATAGTTTGTGATGCCTGTCCTGCATTCTCCCTGCACTATCTCGTCCTCTAACCAGTAGGAGTTCAGGCGCCAAATGGCAGGCCCCGAACCTGGGAGGAGGAGGAGATCCACAGAGAGAGGGTCATGATCAGAAACCCCTCTAGGCAGATATGTAAAGGCCGAGACATCAGGGAGGGTCTCAGCAGGAGCAAATGCCATATCCAGTCTGGACATGGTGTGGAAAGAATCCGAGTGGCAGGAAAAGTGGCGTACATCCGGATGTTTCCATTGCCACACCTCTGTAAGGCCATGAACCTGTGCCCAGTCTAGAAAAGAGGGAAAGGGTCTACCTCCACCACCCAGGCGGTCCATAGTTAGATCTAATATAGCATTAAAGTCCCCCACATAAAGTAAGGGGCCAGGGGGTCTAGTCAGCAGCTGAAGTGACAGTCTAGAGAGTACCTCCACCGAAAACAGGGGGGGGGCACATAAATGTTCACCAGGGTAAAGGTCACAGTAGAAATTTGCAAAGTAAGAACAATAAACCGCCCGTCCGGGTCGGTTTTAACTTGAACCGTCTCAGCCGGGAGAGATTTGGCTAGAAGAATGGAAACCCCCCTGGAGTAATTAGTATGAGTGGCATGATAGGAGTTAGACAACCACGAGCGTTTTAGGGCCCTTGTTTTAGAGCCTGTAGGGTAAGTCTCTTGGAGGCAGATGATGTGAGGGCGACATTTTTTTAATACTGAAAAGACCAGAGATCTCTTCTGTGGCGCATTCAGACCTCTAGTATCCAGGAGACTATCCTTAGGGGCTTTGCCATTGCAACACATACAGTAGTAAATAAGCACAAAGTAACATGCATACAAGAATATAAATGACCAGACAGGCCGCGCCACCTGAAGCACATACATGAACATGAGTAAAAAAAGTGCGTGGATCCGCCATCAGGACCTCATGAGCCAGCAATGAAATAATAAAAAACATTAATTGTCCGCCATAGGCAGCAACCTGAGAAAAAATATAGGAGTCAAAAAGTGCAGAAAGGAACATAGAAAAAAAAGAAAGAAAAAGAGAAAAAAACACCAACAAAGTCCCACAAAGTCCAGATAAAATCCCTTGCCCCCCCCCCCTGCTCGGCCAACCCCAACATAGCGAGCCTTGGATCCTTGAACTGTAAAACGAAAACCCCCCTCCTTAAACTGAGGCAGAGCTGTACCGTGGCCTCGCCACTAACTGGTACGGGGGGTGTAGTGGAGTCCAGAGTGACTCCCAAGCAGCATTGTAGGAGTGAAAAGCATCACAGTCCAACAGCGGATGCAGTAGATTGCAGAGTAAAGAACCGGCAGAAGTTGTAGGGGGGATAGGCCTGTTAATAAGGAGGAAGTTCAGTCTATTAGGATTAAAGATGGCAGGGTAATATTTCTCAGGCCTATTGCAGAGAGGCGTACCATACCTTCATGAAAATCCGGATCAGACAGTGCAGTCAAGGTAAACGAGTTCTCCAAAATGGAAGGATGGACATATCCATAATCAGTTCAAGGCAAACATAGAGGAGAATGCAGGGGCCTAGGACCACAGATATTAGGCAGCCCTGTGCCTAGGAAGAACTCTGTATCGATCATTGAGCCAGGCCATAGCCTCCTTGGGGTTGTTGTAGAAGTGCGCTTTACCCTCATAAATGATGCGCAGCTTGGCGGGAAAAAGCATGGCGTAGAAAAGACCCTTCGTACGCAGGCGGGCCTTCACTGCTGCAAAGGAGCTGCGTTGTCGCTGGACATCTGCTGAAAAATCGGGGTACACTGAGATGGTGTTGCCATTGTATTTAAGTGGACCCTTCTCCCGGGCCAGGCGCAGAATAGCAACTTTGTCTTAGAAGTTGAGGATCCTTGTTATAATGGATCGTGGGGGTGCTCCAGAAGGTGGGGGACGCAGAGGGGTGCGGTGGGCACGCTCAATGACATGTGAAAAGGATGTTGCGTCAGTCCCAAAAATGTCTCTCAGCCAATTATATAGGAAATGTTCTGGGTGGGAGCCCTCCGCCCTTTCAGAGAAACCAAAAAAGCGGAGGTTGTTCCTCCTCTAACGATTTTCCAAATCGTCGATGTTGGCGCGGAGGGCCGCCATTTATCCCGTATGATCCCTCACCATGATAGCTAAGGGGTGAACAACATCCTCAACGGAGCTGATACGTTCTTCAGCCTCCCCAGCTTTGTCCCTTAAATTTTGCACATCTTGCTTCAGGAGAGAAAAGTCCATGTGGACTGATGCAATCTGTGCAGTGAGAGAGGCCTTGCAGTCCTGTATAGCATGCATGATGGAGGCCAGGGTGGGCTCAGTAGGAGGGGAATCAGGGCCTGAGCCATCATCACTGTCTATGGGGGAGTCCTGAGACTGCAGGGGGTCTGGCTGTGCACCGTGGGGAGCAGGGGCAGATTCACTCACCAGAGCCTGTGATTTCTTGTGAGGAGTGGAGATGGGTGGATGCAACAGCGTGCCATGCTGCTCTGCCTGTGTCCTGGAGCCATCTTGCAATCTGAATCGGGCCAGTTGTCCTGCTGCGGATGCTGGCGCGGGTGGTCCATATTTCACCATGGATGCCAGCCTGGAATGTTCCCACTACCGTGGGGAGTATTTAGAAGTTGGTCCGGTGCAAATCGGACTTAGGATGCCTGAAGGATGCCACTCAGAAGACAGAGCTTAAGTCTCACACGTCTGCTCCCTCTGCCATCCGAACACGCCCCCCCATCCTCCAGTTCGTTTATGAACAAATTAAATAGGTTTGGTCCTAGCACAGAATACTGTGGTACCCCACTACCCACCCCTGACCATTCCGAGTACTCCCCATTTATCACCATCCTCTGAACTCACCCTTGTAGCCAGTTTTCAATCCATGTACTCACCCTATGGTCCATGCCAACGGACCTTATTTTGTACAGTAAACATTTATGGGGAACTGTGTCAAATGCTTATGCAAAATCCATATATACCACGTCTACGGGCTTTCCTTTGTCTAGATGGCAACTCAACTCCTCATAGAAGTTTAACCACTTCAATACCATGCACTTATGCACCTTCCCGCCCAGACCAATTTTCAGCTTTCAGTACTCTCACACTTTGAATGACAATTACTTAGTCATGCTACACTGTATCCAAACAAAATTTTTATCATTTTCTTCTCACAAATAGAGCTTTCTTTTGGTGGTATTTAATCGCCACTGGGTTTTTTATTTTTTGCGATATAAGCAAAAAAACAGCAATTTTTTAAAAAAAAAAACACTTTTTTTTAGTTTCTATTGTAAAATTTTGCAAATAAGTAATTTTTCTTCATAAATTTGTGCCAAAATGTATACTGCTACATATCTTTGGTAAAATGAACCCAAATTAGTGTATATTATTTGGTCTTTGTGAAAGTTATAGAGTCTACAAACTATGGTGGCAATCACTGAAAATTTATCACATCTGATCACGCCTGATGTACTGAAGGGATATCTCATTTCTTGAGACACTAACAAGCGAGGAAAGTACAAATACCCCAAAATTACCCCTTTTTGGAAAGTAGACAGTCCAAGGTATTTACTAAGAGGCGTGGTGAGTTTTTTGAAGTTGTATTTTTTTCCCACAATTCTTGGGAAAATTTAATTTTTTTCTTTTTTTTTTTTTTTTTACACAAACTGGTCATATTAACAGTTTTTTTCTCTCACACAGCATATGCATAATTGCAACTACACCCCAAAATACATTCTGCTACTCCTCCTGACTGTAGCGATACCACATGTGTGAGACTTTTACACAGCCTGGCCACATACAGAGGCCCAACATTGAAGTAGCACTTTCAGGCGTTCTACAAGCATAAATCGCACATATCCTTTCTCAACCACCTATTACACTTTTGAAGGCCCTGGAGCACCAGGACAATGGAATTTTCCACAAAATGACCCCATTTTGGAAAGCACACACCCCAACGTATAATCTATGAAGCATTATGAGTCTTTTGAACGGTTCATTTTTTTCCAGAAGGTTTTGGAATATGTGGAGAAAAAATGAAAATGCATTTTTTTTTACACAAAGTTGTCCATTTATAAGATATTTCTAACGCATAGCATATACATAGCAAAAATGACACCCCAAAATGCATTCTGCTACTCCTCCTGAGTATAGTGATACCACATGTGTGAGACTTTTACACAGCCTGGCCATATACAGAGGCCCAACATTGAAGTAGCACTTTCAGGCGTTCTACAAGCATAAATCGCACATATCCTTTCTCAACCACCTATTACACTTTTGAAGGCCCTGGAGCACCAGGACAATGGAATTTTCCACAAAATGACCCCATTTTGGAAAGCACACACCCCAACGTATAATCTATGAAGCATTATGAGTCTTTTGAACGGTTCATTTTTTTCCAGAAGGTTTTGGAAAATGTGGAGAAAAAATGAAAATGCATTTTTTTTACACAAAGTTGTCCATTTATAAGATATTTCTAACGCATAGCATATACATAGCAAAAATAACACCCCAAAATGCATTCTTCTACTCCTCCTGAGTATAGTGATACCACATGTGTGAGACTTTTACACAGCCTGGCCATATACAGAGGCCCAACATTGAAGTAGCACTTTCAGGCGTTCTACAAGCATAAATCGCACATATCCTTTCTCAACCACCTATTACAATTTTGAAGGCCCTGGAGCACCAGGACAATAGAATTTTCCACAAAATGACCCCATTTTTGAAAGCACACACCCCAACGTATAATCTATGAGGCATTATGAGTCTTTTGAACGGTTCATTTTTTTCCAGAAGGTTTTGGAAAATGTGGAGAAAAAATTAAAATGCATTTTTTTTACACAAAGTTGTCAATTTATAAGATATTTCTAACACATAATATGTACATAGCAAAAATTACACCCCAAAATGCATTCTGCTACTCCTCCTGAGTATGGCGATACCACATGTTTGAGACTTTTACACAGCCTGGCCACATACAGAGGCCCAACATCCAAGTAGCACCTCCAGGCATTCTAGCAGCATTAATTGCACATATCATTTTCTGACTACCGATCACATTTTTGAAGGCCCTTCATATATCTAACACATAGCAGGTACATACCAAATAACAAAAGATTACCTGTGGTTTTAGAAGTGCAGTGGTCCACAGAGGAGAGCATCGGTCCAGGCAGCAGGCAGGGATGAGGTCAGCGACAGCAAAAGCAATCATCCAGGCAGCAGGCAGGAATACTGTCCATAGTTCGCACAGGCAGAGATACTGTCAGCACAGCCAGAGCACAGCCAAAGCACAGGTCCAGGTAGCAGGCAGAGGTGTCCCGGCAGAAATGCTGTCCAAAGTCAGTAGAGGCAGCAGGCAGATATATGGTCAACACAGCCAAAGTATTGGTCCAAGCAGCAGGAAGAAACATGGTCCATAATGTCATGGGTCATTACAGGCAGTAATATGGTCAGCACAGCCAAATTATTGGTCCAGGCAGCAGGAAGGACCATCAAGCTTAGGGCCAGGGGGACAGGGGTAGAGGCTTCTCCCACCCAAATCGCTTTGAAGCCTCCGGGCAACCAGACCCTGTTCTTGGAGCACAGAAAACGAAAAACTGGTTTTCTCTACTCAGAACGCTATTCTGAAGCCCCTCACATATGTGAGACCCCTGTGTACTAAAAGTAGATGGCCAAAAGATCAGTCCAAGTGGCAGGCAAAAACATGGTCGATTAACAGGCCAAGGTCGGTACACGTGGAAGTCAGAAACGTGGTTTAAATCGGCAGGCAGAGGCATCGTCGGTAAACAGGCCAGGGTCAGTTAATTAACATGGAAGGTAGTTAGTAACATGGTAGCAGGCAAATAGGGAAATGGCAGTCTGTTAATAATAAGGGGAACTAATGGATGTATGATCATTTTTGAAGCAATTTCCGATGCACAGGCCAGGTTGGGAGGGACAATCGGGACAATAATAGCTGGTGTCTCTTCTTACTCCTCCTCTGCTGCATACACGGCATTTCTTTTGGCGTCTTCTTCCAGATTCTGTGGGGGGGATGCTAAAGGGATAGTGTCGCTCATGAAGCCGACTCACACTATCAGAGCGAATGCTTCCTGGGGCGGGATCTTGTTGGTAAATGAGGGCATCGATGATATCTTCGATATATTGGAGGTAGTGGAGTCGGTGATTTTGAGTTGCTTTTTGGTAGCAGACAAACGAATTAAAAAGGGCCATGTGAAACAGGTGAAACGCAACTTTTTTGTGCCAATAACGGGACTTTCTGGTTGATAAGTAGGGCTGTAGCATCTGGTCGTTTAAATCCACCCCCCCCATGTACAAATTGTAGTCGTGGACACATTCAGGCTTTACAATGGAGCTGTGTCTTCTTGGGATCTCCACCATGGTGTCATAGTGGATCGTAGAGAGGATGTGGACATCTTTCTTGTCCCTCCACTTCATGGCCAACACCTCCTCGTTCCTCATGGATGCTGATTCTCCAGGTCGCAATTTTTTTGTCAATAAATTTTGTGGGAATCCCTTCCGGTTTTTTTTGAAGGTACCGCAGGCCGGGGTTTGTTTACTGTAAAGGTGGCGAAAAAGGGGCAGGCTGGTATAATAATTATCAACATATAAATGGTAACCTTTTCCGAACAGGGGGTATGCCAACTCCCAGACAATTTTCCCACTGGTTCCAATATATGTGGGGCAATCACGGGGCTGGAGCTGGGAGTCTTTGCCTTCGTAGATCCTGAATTTGCAGACGTATTCAGTGGCTCGATCACATAATTTATTTAATTTTAACCCATACCTGGCTCTCTTGCTTGGTATGTACTGCTTGAACTGCAGTCGGCCGGTGAAATGTACGAGGGACTCGTCCACACAAATTTTTTGGTCTGGGATGAAAACTTCTTCAAATCGCTGGGAAAAGGCATTGATTAGGGGGCGTATCTTGTACAATTTGTCGTAGTTGGGATGATCTCGGGGAGGGCACTGTGAATTGTCATTGAAGTGGAGAAAGCGCATAATCATGTCGTATCTTTTCCTGGACATGACAGCGGAATATATGGGCATGTGTTGGATGGGGCGTTTGGACCAATATGAATGGACTTCGTTCTTTTTTGTAAGCCCCATATTGAACATAAGGCCCAAAAATAATTTAAATTCCTCCAATGTTAGACGCCGCCACTGGAACATGCGGGCGTAGGAAGAATCGGGGTTGGCAGCAATAAATTGGGATGCATACAGATTCGTTTGATCCACTATATTCTGCAGCAAATCTTGTGGGAAAAATAAACAAAAATAATCAAATTTAGAAAAATTTGTAGTGTCGGGCTGCACACCTGGCTGTGCGGTAAAAGGGGGGATGATAGCGTTGAGTTGGCAGGCAACCATAAGGGGTTTGCCAGGGCATCGGGAAGGTAGGATTGGGGCTGGATTCTTCGGGTTGGGCGTGCATTTCCATTGCTTGTACTGGGCTCCTCTTCCTGGGGTATGGCGCTGCTGGTGGTGGGCAGTTCTCCTGATCTTGGTGCTGATCTTGGTGCTGATCTTGGTGCCGATTGTATTCTTTTGGGAGGGACGGTTTCCTCCGGGGACTGGGACTCTGAGCCACTATCCTCCACTGGCTCGTATTCCGAACCAGAATCGGATAATGGGAGCTCCCCGCTGCTCTCATCATCCGACATGGCAAGAATGGCATATGCCTCCTCAGGTGTGTAAACCCTTTGGGACATTATGGCAGTGCTTATTGGTGGGCCTGTGTAATGGTACTGCTGGTGGTAGTGGTGGCGGTCTGTGTGGTAGTACCGATGGAGGTATTAGTGGTGGGCCTGTGTGGTGGTACCGATGGCGGTATGGGTGGTGGTGGTACCAATGGCGGTACAGGTGGTGGTGGTACCGATGGCGGTACGGGTGGTGGTGGTGGCGGCGGTACCGATGGCGGTACAGGTGGCGGTACGGGTGGTGGTGGTAGCGATGGCGGTATGGGTGGTGGTGGTACCGATGGTGGTACAGGTGGTGGTGGTACCGATGGCGGTACAGGTGGTGGTGGTACCAATGGCGGTACGGGTGGTGATGGTACCGATGGCGGTACAGGTGGTGGTACAGGTGGTGGTGGCACTACCGACGGTGGTACGGGTGGTGGTACTGGTGGTGGTACCGATGGCGGCACTAGTGGTGATACTGGTAGCGGGCCTGTGTGGCAGTATAGATGCTGGGCCTGGTGGCGGTACTGGTGGTGGTACTGGTACCGATGGCGGTACTGGTAGCCTGTGTGGCGATGCCAATGGCGGTACCGATGGAGGTGGGCCTGTGACAGATGATTGACAGATGGGCTGATTGATTGACAGATGGGCTGATTGATTGATTGACAGATGGGTTGATTGATTGACAGATGGGGTGATTGATTGACAGGTGGGGTGATTGATTGACAGATCGGCTGATTGATTGACAGATGGGCTGATTGATTGACAGATAAGCTGATTGATTGACAGATGGGCTGATTGACAGATGGGCTGATTGACAGATGGGCTGATTGGCTGGGCTGATTGATGTGCTGGGCTGTGTGACAGGTCCTCTTTATGGGGGGGGGCGTGTTGTGCACTGTAAACTTATGTAGACAAACTACACTGAGCTAACTTACTGATCTCTTCTCTCTCCTCACAGATCGGTGTGTGAGGAGAGAGCAGGGATCAGGTAGTAACTCCTGTGGAGTTTGTTTACATTTGTGACCGGCTGTGATTGGACACAGCCGGTCACGTGGTAAACAGCCAATTCATTGGCTGTTTACTCTGATCGGGGATGCGCTGTGTCCAAGGGACACTCGCCTTCCCCGATCCCCGCTCTGCAAGCCTGTGGCGGCGCGCACGGAGCGCGTCGCCGAGTTTGTTTTGACAGGTGATCGCTTGTGACTTTGACACAGCCGATCACATGGTAAACAGCCAATGAAATTGGCTGTTTACCGTGATCGGGGAAGCGCTGTGTCCGAGGGACACATGCCGTCCCCGATCACCGCGCTGCGCGCCCCCACGGGCGCGCGCAAGGCATTATCCTGCAGGACGTCATATGACGTCCAGTATCGATATTGCAACCACTTCCCGGACGTCAATTCACTATTGACTGGGCGGGAAGTGGTTAATAGATTGGTTTGGCAAGAACGATTCTTCATGAATCCATGCTGATTACTGCTAATGACACAGTTTTCATTACAAAAATCTTATATATAGTCTCTTATCCTCTCCAAGAGCTTGCATACTATTGATGTTAGGCTAACTGGTCTGTAATTCCCAGGGATGTATTTTGAGCCCTTTTTAAATATTGGTGCTAAATTGGCTTTTCTCCAATCCGCTTTTACCATTCGAGTCAGTAGACTGTTAGTAAAAATTAGGAACAATGGTCTGGCGATTACTTGACTGAGTTCCCTAAGTACCCTCGGGTGCAAGCCATCCGAACCACAGGCAGTGGTCTCAGCGGGGGGCATCAATAGTTTCAAAAAACTATTAGAAAAGTACCTGAACGACCACAACATACATGGATATACAAGGTAATACTGACATATAATCACACACATAGGTTGTTTCAATATTATTTTATTACTTTATATATACAGTGGCTACGGAAAGTATTCAGACCCCCTTACATTTTTCACTCTGTTATATTGCAGCCATTTGCTTAAATCATTTAAGTTAATTTTTTTCCTCATTAATGTACACACAGCACCCCATATTGACAGAAAAACACAGAATTGTTGACATTTTTATGTCCTAAGTATTCAGACCCTTTGCTCAGTATTTAGTATTTGCACCCTTTTGGTCTAATACAGCCATGTATTTTTTTGGGGAAAGATGCAACAAGTTTTTCACACCTGGATTTGGGGATCCTCTGCCATTCCTCCTTGCAGATCCTCTCCAGTTCTGTCAGGTTGGATGGTAAACCTTGGTGGACAGCCATCTCTCCAGAGATGCTCAATTGGGTTTAAGTCAGGGCTCTGGCTGGGCCATTCAAGAACAGTCATAGAGTTGTTGTGAAGCCACTCCTTCGTTATTTTAGCTGTGTGCTTAGGGTCATTGTCTTGTTGAAAGGTAAACCTTCGGCTCAGTCTGAGGTCCTGAGCACTCTGGAGACGGTTTTCATCCAGGATATCCCTGTACTTGGCCGCATTCATCTTTCCCTCGATTGCAACCAGTCGTCCTGTCCCTGCAGCTGAAAAACACCCCCACAGCATGATGCTGCCACCACCATGCTTCACTGTTGGGACTGTATTGGACAGGTGATGAGCAGTGCCTGGTTTTCCCCACACATACCGCTTAGAATTAAGGCCAAAAAGTTCTATCTTGGTCTCATCAGACCAGAGAATCTTATTTCTCACCATCTTGGAGTCCTTCAGGTGTTTTTTTAGCAAACTCCATGTAGCTTTCATGTGTCTTGCACTGAGGAGAGGCTTCCGTCGGGCCATTCTGCCATAAAGCCCTGACTGGTGGAGGGCTGCAGTGATGGTTGACTTTCTACAATTTTCTCCCATCTCCTGACTGCATCTCTGGAGCTCAGCCACAGTGATCTTTGGGTTCTTCTTTACCTCTCTCACCAAGGCTCTTCTCCCCCGATAGCTCAGTTTGGCCGGACGGCCAGCTCTAGGAAGGGTTCTTGTCGTCCCAAACGTCTTCCATTTAAGGATTATGGAGGCTACTGTGCTCCTAAGTGCAGCAGAATTTTTTTGTAACCATGACCAGATCTGGGCCTTGCCACAATTCTGTCTCTGAGCTCTTCAGGCAGTTCCTTTGACCTCATGATTCTCATTTGCTCTGACATGCACTGTGAGCTGTAAGGTTTTATATAGACAGATGTGTGGCTTTCCTAATCAAGTCCAATCAGTATAATCAAACACAGCTGGTCTCAAATGAAGGTGTAGAACCATTTTAATGATGATCAGAAGAAATGGACAGCACCTGAGTTATATATATATATGAGTGTCACAGCAAAGGGTCTGAATACTTAGGACCATGTGATATTTCAGTTTTTCTTTTTTAACCACTTAAGCCCCGGACCATTTGGTAGCTAAAGGACCAGAGGTGAATTCAGAATTTTGCACTGCGCTGCTTTAACTGTAAATTGTGTGGCCATGCAATGTTGTACCCAAACGAAATTTGCGTCCTTTTCTTCCCAAAAATAGAGCTTTCTTTTAATGGTATTTGATTGCCTCTGCGATTTTTATTTTTTGCGATATAAACGGAAAAAGACTGAAATTTTTTTAAAAAAATGATATTTTCTAATTTTTGTTATAAGAAAAATCGAATAAACTCAATTTTAGTCATACATTTAGGCCAAAATGTATTCAGCCACATGTCTTTAGTAAAAAAATGTCAATAAGCGTATAATCATTGGTTTGCGCAAAAGTTATAGCGTTTACAAACTAGGGTACATTTTCTGGAATTTACACAGCTTTAAATTTATGACTGCCTATCTCATTTCTTGAGGTGCTAAAATGGCAGGGCAGTACAAAACCCCCCAAATGACCCCATTTTAGAAAGTAGACACCCCAAGGAAATTGCTGAGAGGCATGTTGAGCCCATTGAATATTTTTTTTTTTTGTCCCAAGTGATTGAATAATGACAAAAAAAAAAATTACAAACAGTTGTCACTAAATGATATATTGCTCACACATGCCATGGTTATATGTGGAATTGCACCCCAAAATACATTCTGCTGCTTCTCCTGAGTACGGGGATACCACATGTGTGGGACTTTTTAGGAGCCTAGCCGCGTACGGGCCCCCGAAAACCAAGCACCGCCTTCAGGATTTCTAAGGGCGCAAATTTTTGATTTCACTCCTCACTACCTATCACAGTTTTGAAGGCCATAAAATGCCAAAATAGCACAAAACCCCCCTAAATGACCCCATTTTAGAAAGTAGACACCCCAAGGAAATTGCTGAGAGGCCTTTTGAGCCCATTGAATATTTTTTTTTTGTCCCAAGTGATTGAATAATGACAACAAAAAAAAATTACAAAAAGTTGTCACTAAATGATATATTGCTCACACATGCCATGGTTATATGTGGAATTGCACCCCAAAATACATTCTGCTGCTTCTCCTGAGTATGGGGATACCACATGTGTGGGACTTTTAAGGAGCCTAGCCACGTACGGGACCCCGAAAACCAAGCACCGCCTTCAGGATTTCTAAGGGCGCAAATTTTTGATTTCACTCCTCACTACCTATCACAGTTTTGAAGGCCATAAAATGCCAAAATAGCACAAAACCCCCCCAAATGACCCCATTTTGGAAAGTAGACACCCCAAGCTGTTTGCTGAGAGGCATGGTGAGTATTTTACAGCTCTCATTTGTTTTTGAAAATGAAGAAAGAACATTTTTTTTTTCTTTTTTTTTTCAATTTTCAAAACTTTGTGACAAAAAGCGAGATCTGCAAAATACTCACAATACCTCTCAGCAAATAGCTTGGGGTGTCTACTTTCCAAAATGGGGTCATTTGGGGGGGTTTGTGCCATCTGGGCATTCCATGGCCTCCGAAACTGTGATAGGCAGTGAGAAGTGAAATCAAAAATTGACACCCTTAGAAAGCCTGAAGGCGGTGATTGGTTTTTGGGGTCCCGTACGCGGCTAGGCTCCCAAAAAGTCTCACACATGTGGTATCCCCGTACTCAGGAGAAGCAACAGAATGTATTTTGGGGTGTAATTCCACATATGCCCATGGCATGTTTGAGCAATATATCATTTAGTGACAACTTTCTGCAAAAATAAATAAATAAACAAATTGTATATTTTCCGCAACTTGTGTCAACATATAAAATATTCCATGGACTCGACATGCCTCTCAGTATATAGCTTGGGGTGTCTACTTTCCAAAATGGGGTCATTTGGGGGGGTTTTGAACTGTTCTGGCATTTTATACACAACATTAGGAAGCTTACATCCACTCTTCTAAGCACTTGAAGACAAAGCCCTTTTTGACACTTTTTGTTTACATGAAAACATATTTTTTTTGCAAGAAAATTATGTTGAACCCCCAAACATTATATATATTTTTAAAGCAAAGGCCCTACAGAATAAAATGGTGGGTGTTGCATATTTTTTTTCTACACAGTATTTGCGCAGCGATTTTTCAAACGCATTTTTTGGGGAAAAAATACACTTTTTTTAATTTTAATGCACTAAAACACACTATATTGCCCAAATGTTTGATGAAATAAAAAAGATGATCTTAGGCCGAGTACATAGATACCAAACACGACATGCTTTAAAATTTCGCACAAACGCGCATTGGCGACAAACTACATACATTTTTAAAAGCCTTTACAGGTTACCCTGTTAGATTTACAGAGGAGGTCTACTGCTAAAATTACTGCCCTCGATCTGACCTTCGCGGTGATACCTCACATGCATGGTGCAATTGCTGTTTACATATGACGCCAGACCAACGCTTGCGTTCGCCATTGGGCAAGAGCAGGGCAGGACAGGGGTGCTTTTTTTATTTTTTATTATTAATTTTGCTTTTTTATTTTATTTTTAAACTGTTGCTTCCATATATTAATTTTTTTTATCATTTTTATTGTTATCTCAGGGAATGTAAATATCCCCTATGATAGCAATAGGTAATGACAGGTACTCTTTTTTGAAAAAACTGGGGTCTATTGGACCCTAGATCTTTCCTCTGCCCTCAAAGCATCTGACCACACCAAGATCGGTGTGATAAAATGCTTTCCCAATTTCCCAATGGCGCTTTTTATATCCGGGGGGGACATTCCCTCCCACTGCTTGTAAAAGCAGTCCAGAGGCTAATTAGCCACTAGGATTGCTTTTACATGAAAGCCGGCCGCTGGCTGAAAAGAATGATACCAAGATGATACCTAAACCCACAGGCATCATTCTGGTATAAACATTCAAAGTCCAGCAACATACCAGTACGTTGTTGGTCCTTGTTGGACATGTATTGTAATCTTTTTTTCATGCAGCCTGTTGGCTGAACGAAAAAAAAAGATTGATCGGTGGGTATGCCCACCATTAGAATACCGCCCTTCATCCACCCACTTCTAATGATGGGCATACATGCACCATTTATATATGCCGAAGCATGGGGGCATCTTCTCGCAAAAGTTATGCCGCGTACACATGGTCAGACTTTTCCACGGGCAAGCCTCCGTCGGAATTTCGACCGTATGTACGCGGCATTAGAAGCAAAATCGCTCCTCCGCCCCTGCTGCCCCAATGCTTCGGCATATATGCTTTTTTTTTTTAACTGTGGTGGTGAAATCACCTCCTACAGCACTGGAGTCGCAGGGATCAGGCCTGTCTCTGCGAACGCTGCAGTTATGTGTGTTGTGTATTGCAAGTGACAGTGATCGATCGATACTGCACTTGGGTGGCCTGGGCTGGACGGAGGGGCAAAACGCAGGTGCTAGCAGGTATCTGGGCTGATCCCGCTAACACTGCGTTTTTGGGAACCCTAAACTGCTGGGGACGCTAGTATAGATCTGATCAGATCAGATATTGAGCTGATCAGATACTATACCACTAAGGGGGGTGTATGCTTCACGCGTGGGTGTTAGCACTACTGGCACTAACCTGACGCTGCCTGGGGTGTGACGCAGACCCTCTCTGACGCTAAAACCTAATTGATATCACCCGCCGGGCGATCAGGGGGTTAAACCTTTATTGGGTTATATACGGCGGGTGCCCTGACACTATAAAAAGCAAACTAACTAACCAGCGTCACCCGTAACACTTATATGATGATCACTGGTGAAAGGGTTAACTAGGGGCAATTAGGGGGTTAAAACCTTTATTAGGTAATATATGGGGGTACCTAACGGTATATAAAAACCTGACGGCGAACCTAAAAAAAAATTACTGGCTACCTATCGGCATCACCGACACTAAGACAACGATCATAAAAACGATCGCTTAGCGACAGTGGTGATAGGGGGTGAAAGGGTTACCTGGGGGGCGATCAGGGGGTTAAACCTTTATTAGATAATATATGGGGGTACCTGATGCTATAAAAACCTGCGGCGAACCTAAAAAAAATTACTGGCTACCGATCTGCATCACCGACGCTAAGACAGCGATCAGAAAAATGATCGCTTAGCGACAGTGGTGATAGGGGTGAAAGGGTTACCTGGGGGGCGATTAAGGGGGTTAAACCTTTATTAGGTAATATATTGGGGTACCTGACGCTATAAAAACCTGCGGCGAACCTAAAAAAAATTACTGGCTACCGATCTGCATCACCGACGCTAAGACAGCGATCAGAAAAATTATCGCTTAGTGACAGTGGTGATAGGGGGTGAAAGGGTTACCTGGGGGGTGATCAAGGGGGTTAAACCTTTATTAGGTAATATATGGGGGTACCCGACGCTATAAAAACCTGCGGCGAACCTAAAAAAAATTACTGGCTACCGATCAGCATCACCGACGCTAAGACATCGATCAGAAAAATGATCGCATAGCGACGGCAGTGCTAGGGGGTGAAAGGGTTACCTGGGGGGTGATCAAGGGGGTTAAACCTTTATTAGGTAATATATGGGGGTACCCGACGCTATAAAAACATGCGGCGAACCTAAAAAAAATTACTGGCTACCGATCAGCATCGCCGACGCTAAGACATCGATCAGAAAAATTATCGCTTAGTGACAGTGGTGATAGGGGGTGAAAGGGTTACCTGGGGGGCGATCAAGGGGGTTAAACCTTTATTAGGTAATATATGGGGGTACCCGACGCTATAAAAACCTGCGGCGAACCTAAAAAAAATTACTGGCTACCGATCAGCATCACCGACGCTAAGACATCGATCAGAAAAATGATTGCTTAGCGACGGCGGTGCTAGGGGGTGAAAGGGTTATCTGGGGGGTGATCAGGGGGTTAAACCTTTATTAGGGGGGTTAGGGGGCTACACTGGACCTAAAACTAAATGTAGTGACACTTTTACAGTCACAAATGTCACTGATTGCAGTGATCACTAAATAAATGGTCACTGCAATCAGTGACACTGTGACTGGGGGCTGGGGGGTGATCTGGGGGGTGATCTGGGGGTGTCTGGGGGGGCCTGGGGGAGCGATTTATGTGCCTATGTGTCCTGGTGTCAGTGTAGTGTTGTGTGCACTAACCTGCATCTTCTCCTGTACGGCGCTCGGTATATGTGAGCGCCGCAGGAGAGATGACATCACTTCCTCCTGCCTGGCAGGCAGGGGAAGCTCTCTCATTCGCCGGGAGCGATCGAGAGGGGGTGGCCGGAATCGAACGGCCGTCCCCTCATGCCGGATCGCTCCCGAACACCTAACGACCGCTCACTGTATAGAAGGGGGGTCCAATCGGACCCCCCAACTATACAAAGGCAATCACGTATATGTACGTGATTCTGCCTGTCGGTGCCATTCTGCCGACGTATATTTACAGTGGGCGGTCGTTAAGTGGTTAATAAATCTGCAAAAATGTCAACAATTCTGTGTTTTTCTGTCAATATGGAGTGCTGTGTGTGCATTATTGAGGGGAAAAAAAATTTACTTAAATGATTTTAGCAAATGGCTGCAATATAACAAAGAGTGAAAAATGTAAGGGGGTTTGAATACTTTCCGTACCCACTGTAAGTATTACAAGAATTTACCCTATAAAAAACAGGTGTACATATGGAAACATCTACATATACTTTCAGGGAACAATGTATAACTACCTTTAATCCCATATCTTCCCGATCTAAAAAAAAAAAAAAAAAAAAGAAAAGTGCACTATAAAACAGATTGGATATTGTGATTATAGTATAAACAACCCAACATTCCAATATTCCAAAAAAAAAGGGGGGAGCTAAGTTATGAAAACAGAAACAATTATACTCACTCCAACATAGCTAAACCGTGGTAGAATTTCCTTTAACCCAATATAGAAACTCAGATGAATGTTGAAACTTATGCCTTGTACACACGATCGGAATTTCCGATGAAAAAAGTCAGATGGAATTTTTTCATCGGATATTCCGACCGTGTGTGGGCCCCATCGGACTTTTTTCCGTCTGAGTTTAGAAATAGAACATGGATGGAAAAAAATTGAAAAAAATTGAAAAAAATCCTATCGGAGAAAAAAACACGCATGCTCAGAATCAAGTCGACGCATGCTCGGAAGCATTGAACTTAATTTTTCTCGGCTCGTCGTAGTGTTTTGGACGGTCGGAATTTGGTCTGACAGGGTGTATGCAAGACAGCTTGAACGGAATTACGACGGAAAATTCCATTGTGTGTACAGGGCATTAGACCAAACGGACCAAGTATGAGAAAACTGTTCTTCTCTTCCCATTTCCCGTGCCGACAGACCTTCTAGATTTCTAATATAGTCTAATTCAATTGGCCATTCCCCTAGGGGGGGTTCCGTCGTTGATTTCCAATATTGCGGAATGACTGCTCTAGCTTCAGCGAGAAAGTGTTCAAGCACATCCTCCTTCGCTGTCTTTAAAGATCCTGGAATCATAGGGAGCCACTCTGGGTGATTTGTGGATAGTTGAATGCCCATGATATTTGGGTTTTGTCGCAATGCGTTTGCCAGATGTTCCATCGTAATAACATACAACAGGGGCAACAAGGAGAATCCCTGACGTGTTCTGTTAAAAATAGGGAATGCAGGAGACAAAGATTCATTCACCCTGATTCTAGCTGGTGGTGATAGATATAAGGACATAATCTGCGCATATAGGGACCTAGGCCAATCTGTTGGAGAGAGGATCGTAAGAACTCCCAACTAACTCGGTCAAACGTCTTTTCGGCATCAACCGTTAATAAGCATAGAGGAATACCTTGAGTACGGGCATAATCCGTCAGCAGGAGGGCTTTAAGCGTGTTATCGTTAGCCTCTTGACTGCTGACAAAGCCAACCTGATCCAGATGTATTAGTTGGGGCAATAATGGTTGTAGACGACTAGCTAAGATCTTAGCAAAAATGTTTAAGTCGACACCAATTAAAGATATGGGTCTGTAGGATGCACATAGAGAAAGATCTTTTTCTGGTTTCAGGATGAGGGAAATATTTGCTTCCCTTGTTTGTGTAGGAAAAGTAGACCTATTTGCTATGGAATTGAATACCTGAGTCAGAAAAGGAGTAAGAAGGGGTGCAAAATGCTTAATTGGGCGTAATGCCATCAGGTAAAGAGATAAAAAACAAAGGCAGGCGCCGCTGAAGTAAAACTGTGTGATTTTAATATAGCAGTAACATTAAAACACTCACATTAAGGTGTCTTTAGATCGGCATGTGGGGGTCCTGTGGGATGTGCACCTCCGCTCGTGCCAGCAATGTTCAAGCCCAGTGCAGTGGAGCCGGTGTTCAATCCTGTGGAGAGTTTTCCGGGTCTCGTGCGGCGGCCAAATGAAGGCCTGGAGTGCAAGCTGCTTGTCTGTGCTGAGTGCTGAGGCGCAGCGTGGGGCGGGATGGCGTCACAGGACCAAGATGCAATACATTTCGGTGCATGTGCAGTGAGAGGAGGAACACACTCCGCTCACCTTTTTCAAGCTTGAACACGAGACCCGGAAAACTCTCCACAGAATTGAACACCGGCTCCACTGCACTGGGCTTGAACATTGCTGGCACAAGCGGAGGTGCACATTCCGCAGGACCCCCACATGCCGATCTAAAGACACCTTAATGTGAGTGTTTTAATGTTACTGCTATATTAAAATCACACAGTTTTACTTCAGCGGTGCCTGCCTTTGTTTTTTATCTCTTTACATGCCCTGGAGTACAGCTTCTGCTGCCCCTTTTTTGCAAGGCAGCCTAGAAGTGCAAAAAGACTGTTACCTCACCACCAAGAAAACTGCTTAACCACTTGTCCCCCGCCCACTGTCAATTGACGGCGGGCGGAGGATACTCTCGTTCTGGGAGGACGTCATATGACGTCCTCCCTTTAAAACGAGCTAGGAGGCGCGCGCATGCCCGCCGCGTTCACAAGGCCCCGGTGCGCGTGCCCGGCGGCTGCGATTGCCGCCGGGCACCCGCGATTGCCCGGGAAACGAGCAGGAAAGTGGATCTCTGTGTGTAAACACAGAGATCCACGTCCTGTGAGGGAGAGGGGACCGATGGTGTGTCCCTTGTACATAGGGACAACCATCGGTCACCTCCCCCAGTCAGTCCCCTCCCCCCACAGTAAGAACACATTGAGGGAACATATTTAACCCCTTCCCGCCCCCTAGTGGTTAACCCCTTCCCTGCCAATCACATTTATACAGTAATCAATGCATTTTTATAGCAGGGATTACTGTATAAACGTGAATGGTCCCAAAAATTTGTCAAAAGTGTCTGATGTGTCCGCCGCAATATCGCAGTCACAATAAAAAATCGCAGATCGCCGCCATTACTAATAAAAAAATAAAAAAATAAAAATGCTATAAATCTATCCCCTATTTTGTACACGCTATAACTTTTGCGCAAACCAATCAATACGCGCTTATTGCGATTTTTTTTTCACCAAAAATATGTAGAAGAATACGTATCGGCCTAAACTGAGGAAAATTTTATTTAAAAAAAAAATGGGTATTTATTATAGCAAAAAGTAAAAAATAGTGTTTTTTTTCCAAACTGGACGCTCTTCTTTTGTTTATAGCGCAAAAAATAAAAACCGCAGAGGTGATCAAATACCACCAAAAGAAAGCTCTATTTGTGGGAAAAAAGGACACAAATTTCGTTTGGGAGCCACGTCGCACGACCGCGCAATTGTCATTCAAAGTGTGACAGCGCTGAAAGCTGAAAAATGGCTTGGGCAGGAAGGGGGTTTTCGTGCACAGTAGAGAAGTGGTTAAAGGACTTCTTTGGACCTAGTGTCCCATGCTATATTTCAGTGAGCGCCACTAACCATGTACCTTTTTTTGTAATGCCATCAGGGCCTGGGCTTTTACCCGCCGGGGTATTGGCGATAGCCTTAGTGACCTCTTCCTCAGTAACTGGAGTTTCTAGTTCTTCTATCGTATCTTCATCCAAACTAGGTCATGGAGTATCTGCTATATAAGATGCCAGGTTATCCTCTCTAGTAGCAGATGATTTTAGAGATTGGTGAGGGGATATATTGTAGAGAGACTGATAGAAATCACTGAATGCTTTCATAATTAGGGAGGGTGAATATAAAATTTCTCTGTTCGGTCCCTGAAGCTGTGAAATAAAAGTAGGTTGGATTTGATGGACTTGTGTCTTTTTTCAACCTCACCTACTATGTACTGTAACTATGTAACTATAATGACCCAGTACCGTTAAAGTCCCATTTTGAAGGATTTTCTTTATACAAGCATTTATTATTTTTGTTTGCATTGAGTGGTAAACTCCTTTAACCACTTCAATACAGGGCACTTTTCCCCCCTTCCTGCCCAGGGCAATTTTCAGCTTTCAGCGCTGAAAAAATATAATAAAATATTTACAAAAATGTGAGGGGTGTACTCAGTTTTGTGAGATACTGTATTTGAAAATTTATCAATTCATTGTACTGATGGCCTATTTCATTTTAAATATCCCCCAAATTACCCCTTTTTGGAAAGTAGACAGTCCAAGGTATTTAGTAAGAGGCATGGTGGAGGCATGGTGGTTTTTTTGAAGTTGTAATTTTGTGTCATAATTTTTTTTCTTACATAATTTCACCAGTGCAGTACAGTGTCATCATATAACTGATGTGGCGGTGATCAGGGACACTGACTGGTGACAGTACGAAAAAATTAAAATATAACATTTTTTTTTAATTACATTTTTTCTTATGATTTTTTTTTTCAAACTGTAACCAGAGCGATATAATGTTACCATAGTAACATTGTACTACTCTAGGGAAATGATCAGGATTTTTTTTTACACATTCTGTTTACTTATAGCAGTGAATTACATTGCTATAAGCAAGCATTTTACTGAATGAAACGGATTCATTCTGTTTGTTTTTTTTATTGTGATAAGCTGTGATTGACCAAAGCTAATCACATGGTACAATTGGGCTTTGATTGACCTTGTCTGTACCATGTGATCAAATGGACTAATCACAGCTAGCAGCACAATTGTACACAATGGATGGCATGAAAGGAAGCCATCTATTGTGTCATGTGACCTGCTGTGATTGGTCACGACGGTCACATGGTACCGGCAGTGAGCCAGCACACTGAACAGTTAATGGCTGTGTCCCGTGGACACAGCCAGTGACATATTGCACCACTGTGTGGCCTCACAGCCGAGCAAGCAGTGCTTCCTGACAGGACATCATATAACGTTCAATCAGGATGGAAAAGCCACCTTCCTGCCTATAGCCACCTTCCTGCCTATAGCCGGATGACGGTCGGGCGGGAAGGTGTTAAATTGAATAAACTGGGTTGAAACAGTATACTCCAAAGTCAGGCCAGCCATACAAAACCCAGTATTACAACCAATGCGAATAACCTTGGTATTTATTGAAATAGTTGGAACATGTAGGGGTTAAAGTGGACCTGTATTCAAATGTTAACATAGAGCTTTGTTAACCGTAAAGGAGAACAACAAGTAAATATGCTTAGAGAATATTTTTTTTTTCAAGTTACCTATTAGCTCTGGTAGTATACCCAAAAGCCATAGCATTCAATCAAAAAGTCTCTGTAGAACTCTCCTTGGCTAATTACTCATTCAGTAGAGATAATGCAGCAAATGGTTCAGACTTTGCTAATTGGCAATAGTGGGAGCTTGGAGCTGTATTTTTCCATAAAATGCTAATATATAAAAATAAAAAAAACACTTTTTGTTAAACTATTTTCTCGAGAGGTTAATCACTGCTCCAGGCTGCCATTTGAATCCATACGGCTACAATAATGCTGGTGCCATAATTATATCTATATTATCTTGAACCAGCATCTATTTGATGACTACAAAGCCAGCCTACAGGTGCTGCAATTATGTGGGTCCCACAAGTCTCATGCATGTGTATACCATATCCAGTGCGGTATGATGTGGTCAGCAAACCACAGAAGAGCTACTGTGAGATGAAGTCTGCTGTGACATCATACACCACTGTGATTGAGAACTCCACATGCACAGAATTTGTTTTTTACTGTGCATACTTGCCCAGTGGGGGCTGCAAAATGAATGGAAATAATAAGGAGAAGGTAAGGTTATTACTCATTTTCATTAATCTAAATTAATGTGTCCCTATTTTCCTACTATGTTGTGAGTTTTAAATATTTATCTAAGTTCTGCTTTAACAAAGCTTTTTTGTTAATATTTGGGTATAACTCTTCTTTAACATTTGATAACAAGTGCTTATGAGAAGGTGCCCTATGCATATACATCATGTTGACACATCTCCCACACTATTCAGCAGTTCTTTTTCCAGAAAGTTTATTGTTCTCTCACCACATATTTGTCACATCATAAAGCTAACCAAACAAGATAGAAATTACTGGCCTTGACAGTGCAACTATACAAATAAGCCGGGGCACAGCTCTCATAGACTATGAGCCTGGCTTGTTTTAATTATGCCCATTTTTACTAGGCATTCTCTACATCAAGACTAGTCCTTTACAGTTAAAATCTTTGTATCAAAACTTGCTGCTATATTCTGTATTAATGGTATTCAAAGGATTTTTATCTGAGTTGTTTCTGGGTTGTTTTGTATTATAGGTATTTTATAGGCTGCATTCAGCTTTACAGATCTATTTCTGTTGTACTTCTATCTAGAGCATTATACTACAAGCTCTATTTTTCTACATACAGTACCTGTATCAAGTTTTACTCCCCATTCTGGGTGCCAGAGACATGTTTGTAATGATCAGTTTTTCTCCTGGGAATAGGAAGCTTTCCTACCTATTCTAAGGAGTCCTGGGGAAACCCAAATAGGATCTCAAATGCTTAGGAGCTAATTGGGATTTCTCATTTGAATGTCAATGAGATGACCCACTACACTACACCAGTTTTGTAATTTCCTCCATGCATTTTCAAGAAACCAAGGTGTAAACACCAAGTACCAAGACTGTTAGCAGTATAGTTAAATTGATTTGATGAGGAATACATTGTACACCCATGGTACTGGCGTCAGAGCATTAAGAATTTTGAAAGGGACAACAGTAATAACTGGTTTCTTTCAAACTTAAACAGTCTAATTAAACTTTTGAACAGGAGAAGGATACGTTCAGCTATATGTGTAATTAGAACTTCATTATACAATATTGAAAAAAATGCATTTTTCAATATTGTAAAATCTCCTACCTGTGGGGTTGAAATATAAACATGAAATTGTAATATTGAATCTTTACTTCATTAAGTAAATGTTTTTACATACATTTTTTGTTATGGGCATAAAATGAAAAATATAAAAAAAGCAAATACATTCTGTTTATTATCACATCCCTTTTATTCACATACCTGAGAAATCCTACTTGTAATATACATGAACATGTAGCATTTTATTAACTTTGCTAAGAACAATAATGGTAATAAACCGGCTTGATCCGAGTAACGCACACTGCTCTAGGCTGCTGCTCTCATGCTCCTTAACTCACTGCATAGCACTTCTCCAGAAGGTGCGTGCCCAGGCCTTCAGCTGCTGCTATAACATGCAAATAACAAAAAAGTCTGGATGGCTGCACTTTTCATATGCTTTATTAAGAAGTACACAAGATGGACATCACAGAGCAGTGGGAGTCACAGGATGGGTAATGCATTTCGAGGCCAACCAGGAGCTTAATCGCAACACAGCGCAAAATGTGTTATCCATTCTCTGTCCCCCACTGCTTTGTGATGTCCGTCTTCTGTACTTCCTAATAAAGCATATGAAGAGTGTAGCTGGACTTATTTGTATGTTATAATGATGGTTATAATAATGGTAATAAACATCGCTATTGAATTCCCCACAAAAGAAGAAAAATAATTGATTTTTGCTTAGAAAGGGTAATAACTAAGACAGCTATTATTTATATAGCAAAAAATATCATTATGAAATATATGAACTTCTAGGTCAATGTAAATTTAGTACAGACTAAATTTGAGTTTTATTGAGCTACTTCTAACATAGCTATGACAATAGGATAGCGAAGGAAAGCAATAATTTTCTTTAGTCTTTGAGCAGTTCCTTTAGGGAAAACATTTTTACAGTATGCTCATGCTGTGCTTGTTCTAAAAGTGTCTTCTCAGCAACACATACTGTATACTGCTGCAATATATTGCCATGTCAAACCCCTCCCAGTAACATATTCATTAACTCAACTGCTGGCAACGGCAAGTAACTCTGTTACAGCTGTGTGATCTTTCCTGCTGTGTCTTTCTTATTGTTGGTGTGTTCTTGTAATTGGAAAGCTACTGCTTCTATGATTGTTTTTGTCAACAATCTGAAAATAATTGAAGTATTTATTTATTTTATCATTCTTACCCTGTTTGCATGAGTAAATGTATATGGGATTTTTTTGTGTCTTATCTGTGAATAATTATAGTTAGGTTAATTTCCAAGATCATTTAATATACAAGTACGGTATATAGAATTAATTGTGCACAAGCATCTAGCAGTATGGGTATTCAACACTTCCGGTCATTTTGAATACACATCTAAAACACAATTAATAACCTAAACAAGCTTTCTTTTAACAAAATAAAGATAATATTTAGTAATCATTTGGGTTTGTTAGGTTAAATGTAATGTCAGATGCAGTCATAATTATCTATGACTCTTTAACATTCAGTAGGTTTTTTTGTTTTGAGAGGGTTACATTCAAACAATAAATACATAACAAGTAAGTGTATCTTTACACAAGGTAGGAAAATCAACTTTTCCCTAGAGTTTAGGCAAATTAGATGTTGACTGACAAACTGATTGGTTTGTAATTTGTACAAACATTATAATTGAGTTATAAAGTAAGAGAAAGCCGAATAGAGGACACTAAGAGGTGTACAAAGGCTTTGGTCAAAAGGTAGATATAGGAGAAATGGTTTAGATCAAGGCCCAGTTATCTTTATTTTGAACTGAAAGGTAAAGAGGTCTATCATTAGGTCAAGAATGTAATATGAAGAGGAAAAAGTAGCTGGGGGAGAAAAAGGGGATATCCCCCTCCCAGCGCAACAAAGAGGTTTCAAGATGAGGTTAGTTTATATCATCAGGGAAAGAATAAAAGATCCAATTATGGAAACCAAATGGATTCATATTTATTCACAGTATCATTTTGTCATGCAGTTATATTTTCAAAAAAACACTGTATGGACCATATTAGTAAAGAAAAAAATGATGAGAAAGTGTGGGAGTCACCCCCCCCACCCCGGTCAGTCATCCAGCCCGGCACTTACCCCATCTAGGTTGCTGACAGAAAGAGCTCCTAAGGGCTTCGGGTGGCTCCTGTGTCTTCTCCTCCTCTTCTGCATCGCTATGGCTTCCGCCGTGGGTATCCTCCCTCCTCCTCCTAGGCATCCAATAGCCTGTCTCCTGCCTCTCAAGACCCGCTTCCTGGTTGGCCAGGTGGAGGATCAGTGTGGCAATAGCGAATATTGATTCGTTATTGTCACACAACTGGGTGGGCTTGAAGCCTCTGTCTCTAAACACCCCTTCATTGGAAACCGTGGTCCGGCGTCCTGCATGTAGATCAGGGGGCTGGACGCATTTATAGGGGGGCCGCACCCATGCCCCCCTAATTGACAGGCCACCGCTGGACTACACTTTAACTCTTGTCATAGCTGTCATGTAATCTGGTTTGAAGTATATCTCTCTGGTTGTCTATTTACCCAAGCTACGTATGGGTCCTCTCACAGGGGAAAGCTCACCAAAATGTTGACTCTATCAATATATTTTAGACCAATATTGTTTCACTATTGGACTTTAGAACCAGATATGGGTGAAGGTCCCTCCTTTTGGCAGCCCCTAAAACAAGTGGGGTGATATGATGTAGGGGCTTTAGAGTCCTATTTCATAAGTAATTTAATTAAAGAGCTATAATGGTGCTAGAATTCTTGGAAATTAATTCCCTTATTTGTTCCCAGTCATTATAAGTTACTAGACGCTCCAGTTCTGACTCCCACTTAGCTGTATAAAGGTAGCATGATATTGCTGTGTGTATAAAAATGATTAATAATTGAACCCAGGGTGATTGGAGTCAGAAAAATTAACATGCTTCTTTCATGGTAACTTCAGTAGTGTACATTTTCAGAGAGTCAAGGTAATGTTTTACTTGTTGATAATAACTTTTTTCCACATTAGAGAGGATCTCTTTGCAAGGATAAAAACATTTATTAGTGGAGGCACTGGACAGGTTAGAGACCTTAATAAGCCAAAATCGGTTCCAGATGTAAAATGCCAAAGGTTTTGTAAACCCAGGAGGAAACATTGGGTTTCCTATAATTATAGCTAAGAGGGGAGAATAAATAGAAATAAGACAGATAAAATATTTTATATCATCCCATAGCTTCAAAGAATGAGCTGTAAAGTGGTTAAAACATGAGAATGTTAAGCAGACAGTTGCCATAGCAGAATAATAATTGCCACCAGGTTGATGAAATAAGCTTCTATGGATACCCATAATGGTATATGAAACAAACCACTGGATGATGCCAAACTAATGTATGGGAAGAGCATATGACCACAAGTACATATGAAGGATATATTAATCTGTATAAAATATACAGTATATGTCCGCATGAGCTGGTACTGCTAGAGCATGTACCAAGGAGTCCTGGAAATGCAAATGCAGAAAAAAGAGATTCTCAGTGCACTCAAATGTGTGGAGCATATAGCAACAGCTAGCCACACAATGTGGTTGTGTGTATATGATGCAAGTCAGTTAAAATTGCATGAGTAAGCAGATGTGATGTGGTCTGTAGAAAACCCCATCAATTGTATCTGAGGTCTAAACTGTTGTGAAGGGCCCAAGGAATCCAGATATTGAACAAAAGCAGATGATAAATTACTATGTCCTCTTTTATGAGAGTAAATGTAAAAACATGTATAGTGTGCCACTTACATCCAGGAGATGTAACAAATCAACAGCCCCACATGTGACCCAGTGCTGGTGAAGCGAGGTACCATCTAAGTTGCCTGTGGCCACCAGATAAACAAAGCATGGGAGGATGGGAAGATGGATGGACCAGCCAGGAGGGAAAAATGCCAATGGTGAGTATTGTGTATTCCAAACCTGGAACAACTGTTGACCAGACTGGAAATGGTATTACAGGAAATTATGTCACAGGAAGTGACATCTTGCCAAACACAATCCAGAATTCTGCACCTCGCTTCATCAGCACAGAGTCGCATGTGGGGCTGTGGATTTGTTATCTTCTGAATGTAAGTGGCACATCATATACTGTATGTTCTTTACTCTCAATAAAGAGGACATAGTGTTATAGCACCTGCTGTGTGCTCAATATATGGATTCCTTGGGACCCAACATATAAGTGAAGGGTTTTCCCACAGACCATATCCCATCTTGGTACTCATGCAATTTTAATTGACTTGCACTGTTGCTATATGCTCCACATATTTGAGTGCACGGAGGATCTCTTTTTTGTCTATAATAGAATATCACGAGTTGTATTCCAAAGTGAGATTTGAGCTGTATAGTTATATTTTGAAATGCAGGGTAAACTAACGATGATGGTCCAAATTTTCCTCATAGAATGCAAGCAGATATGCCCACATAGTGTGAATCCATAAAATACATTTATTAAAAGTAAAGTGCAAGGCTACTCACATGAAGATCATAAAAACAGCGCTGTGTATACAAAACATAGTAGTAAACAAATCCAGATATTCCAGAGATTGCATGCAAGCGTAGCAACATCACCTGCGTTAGGTCTGACCAAAGATAATAATAATTTATGGATTTTATGGATTCACACTATGTGGGTATATCTGCTTTGATTCTATGAGGAATCTTGTACCATCAGCATGGACATATACAGTATCTCACAAAAGTGAGTACACCCCTCACATTTTTGTAAATATTTTATTATATCTTTTCATGTGACAACACTGAATAAATGACACTTTGCTACAATTTTACTATTTGGCTTTATAACAAACAATTACAACACTCAAGGTGAGGCATTTAACCCCCACCCTTAAGGTATCTTAAAGATTTTCCAAAGTTTTGGAATGATTATAATATCTCAGGGATGGGCAGAACAGCAATAGTTAATATATCATCATTACCTAAATTCCTGTATAGCGCATACCTTGCTTCATTTGATAAACATTATGACTATGTATGTCACAGTTGGTGCTGTTCCATTCTAAGCCCTTTGATGGTCTTAAGCTGGCCATAGATGGATCAAAGTTTGTCTGGTTTAGCAGGGACCAGACCAATTTTGATCCATGTGGTCCACTCCCTTATGTGAAAAACATATTATAAATTATAAGTCAATTTAAAATGTGCATGTATGAAAACAACTGTGCCAAATAAGAGTGACATATTTTTAGAAAAATTTGGATATTTACATTTTTGCATACGTTAGATTTTCACCATTTTGCAAAAAAGGCACAATGTAAAAATTTAAACTTTTTGTTATGTATTAACTCCATACAGGTTAAGCTTTTATATTTAGTAGGGAATTAGCAGAAATTTTGTAAAATGGGCTGTGTTTTTATCTGCTAATAATGGGTTTAGTGTATTTTTTGCCAATATATTGGTTTGATAAATATTTGCGTAAATATCACGGGGTCTAAAAAATCAGAAGCACCTTTTATTTTTTATTCTAGAGGTCATATGCTTTCAGAAAATATATGGTTTTGGGGGTCTTTTACAAATTCTGAAAGCTGTAGGGAAAAATTAAGACCTTCACATTTTTAGAGAATTTGGATATATACACTTTTGCGTCTGTTCAATTTTCACCATTTCGCAAAAAAGGCGCAATTTAAAAGTTAAAAATATTTGTTATTTAATAACTCAATACAGGTTAAGCTTTTATATTTAGTAGGGATTTTGTATAATATGCTGTGTCTTTATCTGCTAATAATGGTTTTAGTGTATTTAGTGTATTTTTTGTAAATATATTGGTTTGATAAACATTTGCGCAAATATCGCAGGGTCTAAAAAATCTGTAGTACCTTATTTTTATTTTACTGATCATGTGCTTTCAGAAAATATATTGTTTGGGGGGTCTTTCACAAATTCTGAAAGCTATAAGTGAAAAATTAAAAAGCAAAGGAAAAAATAGCAAAAATGGTATGGCCACCTAAGTGTACAAAATGGAGCACAGGGTTTGGCAGCGAAAGAGTTAAAGCTCAAAGTTGCATTTACTACCTGGTAGAGGACACAGAGCATGCTACACATACCCCACAAAAATTCTTTAAAGTACATAGAATGTAAAGCTTGTCAAGTTCTCCTGCGTCCTCCCTCCTACTTGCTGGCAGTAAGGAGATGCAGTGTTACTTTTGTATTTACTATGCTTTATTCGCAGATAAAAGTGATGAGCTTTAATCTGACAAGTAAAAAAAAGTTTGTTATTTATCTCGATATACTCCTTATTACCCCTTAGTTTACCCTAATCAGCCCTAATTAACTATTGTTCCCCTTCTCCAATCAATTATTTTTTTCCTGTTGATTTTTTTGTCAGTTTATTTCTATTTTATTAACCATTAATGTTCAAACTTGTTTTCATGTTTATTTGTTTGTTAATTTTTACTAGTGTCACATCAGAAAAGTGCAAAATTGAAATAAAAACAAATCCTTTATTTCATTTGTAACTAACTTTGCAAGTCTGTGAACCAGAAATATTATTTTAGTAGAATTTTAAACAGGACAAACCACAGAATAAAACTGATATCTACTGTAAAAATTTTTTTTTTTTTTAGTCTAAGGATTGCATAAAAAAAAAAATTGTAATATAATAAAAGAAAGCCTAGTTTGTCTATATACCGTATATTGTATATTTCCAAATAAACAGGTCCATAGCAGAAGTTTAAAAATTGCTGCAGTCCATAGGGAGATTACAGGTGTGCGAGTTGAAGCATTAAAATTAGAATTATTCTAAAACCTATTTTTTTTTTATTTGCATTATTATGCTGTCAGGTTTACATTTGTTTTCTTTTTTATTCTACAGACTTTTTGGATTTCAACCCAGCAATGCTTTTTATTACAGCAGAAGAAACCAAACAACAGATAACAAGACTCAACCATGAGGTACATTTATATATTTATTTATTTATTTTGTATTTTTTTTTTTGTGATTATAGCAGACTCTGACTCTTTTTTTAGCTTCAAGTTTTATCACTTAACTTTGGGTTTTTATGTTGAACTTTTTTTTAATCCTGCTGCATTCTTCATAATTAAATAAATAAAGATTCCAACAGGGATAATGTAACTTCCTGGCATTGGCAGAGATTTCACACTGTAGCATCGGAAAGATATTAAAGGATATAACCTAGCTTAAACATGTAGCATATACCAAAAATGGAACTATCAATATTGGGTTAACTGACCCTTTAACCAGTTGGAGCCCCGGCCATAGTCGAATGACGGCCTCAAGGTGGCTCTTAAAATCCGGGAGGACGTCAATAGACGTCCTCGGCTCCTCTGGCCACTGGGGGGCGTGCGAGCGGCGGCAGCGGCGCGTCACTGACATGCCGATGCGCGTGCCTGGTGGCCGCGATGTCCGCCAGGCACCCGCGATCGGCCGGTACACAGACAAGGACATGGATCTGTGTGTGTAAACACACAGATCCATGTCCTGTCAGGGAGAGAGGAGACCGATGCTGTGTCCCTTGTACATAGGGACACAGATCGGTCACCTCCCCCAGTTACTCCCCTCCCCCCACAGTAGTAATCACTCCCAGGGCACACATTTAACCCCTTCCTCGCCCCCTAGTGGTTAACCCCTTCCCTGCCAGTGTCATTTTTACAGTAACCAGTGCATTTTTATAGCACTGATCACTGTATCAATGACAATGGTCCCAAAATGGTGTCAAAAGTGTCCGATGTGTCCGCCATAATGTTGCAGTCACAATAAAAATTGCTGATCGCCGCCATTACTAGTAAAAAAAAAAAATATTAATAAAAATGCTATAAAACTATCCCCTATTTTGTAGACGCTATAACTTTTGCGCAAACCAATCAATAAACGCTTATTGCTATTTTTTTTGACCAAAAATATGTAGAACAATTCGTATCGGACTAAACTGAGAAAAAAAATGTTAAAAAAGTTGGGATATTTATTATAGCAAAAAGTAATAAATATTGTGGTTTTTTTCAAAATCGTCGCTCTTTTTTTGTTTATAGCGCAAAAAATAAAAACCGCAGAGGTGATCAAATACCACCAAAATAAAGCTCTATTTGTGGGAAAAAAAGGACGTCAATTTTGTTTGGGAGCCATGTCGCACGACCGCACAATTGTCATTCAAAGCGACGCAGTGCCGAAAGCTGAAATTTCGCCTGGGCAGGAAGGAGGTTTATGTGCCCAGTAAGCAAGGGGTTAATAGGGTAAAGTGGGGCTTAGTGAGAATAGTCTAGGAGATTAGAGTTGTTTGTGCTTCCTTCAGACAGCAGTCAGTTTTAAACATTTTTTTTTATTAGATGTCTTTTATGAATTCTGATTCAAATCTAATTGATGGGTGCTATGAGCTAACACAGATATTTGATATTTAAGACACTTCACTGTAAATAACTCCTAAAGCCTGAGTCTTTCTACTCTACAGGTATAATTGTGGTCAAAGATGATTACAGATGTTAATACAGTATGTGCTTGTGTGGATTTCCTCCAGTTCAGCTGTTACTTCCTATAATGCATAAACATTGACTTATCATCTTACACGCTCATTCTAACATGTGTTTGTGTATGACTGTAGTGAGGAGGTTAGAATGAACGCTATCTTTTCAGGGGCATTGACTAATGTGAATGGTCTATGTGCTCTGCTTAGGCCTGTAGTATTTGTTAATTCTATGTGGTTGATTTTCTAAAGGAAAATAGGCTGCTTAGTTTGCAAGGAAATTTGCACTTTGCAAAAGGATTTCCCCTTAGCTTAGTGAATGTGGTGAAAATTCAACTGCAAATAATTGCAAATAATGCCCAATCAAGTGCAAGGGAAATAAAAACAGTATTTTTGCTTGCACATGGTTTGAAGGCGGCAGAGCGTCACCTCATTCACTAAGCTAAGGGTAAAGTCACTTTAGTAAACCTATATATATGTAGGTGTGTTAGATCAGTGACAACATTTTAGCACTAATGGCAGCTTCATAATTATATAAGGAATTATATTAGGAATTTCTTTTTTTACACATTATGATTGCTTATACCAGTAAATTTAATTGGTATAAGAAACCATTTTTACTGAATGAAACTGATTAATTCAGTAACTTTTTTTGTGATTAGCTGTGATTGGGCAAAGCTAATCACATGGCACAGATGGGCTGTGATTGGTCCTGTCTGCACCATGTGATCACTGTGACCAATCACAGCTAGCAACACAATTGTATACAATGGATGGCATGAAAGGAAGCTATCCATTGTTTACAATTCTCATGTGATCTACTGTGATTGGTCACAGTGATAATATGGTACTGACAGTGGGCCAGAGTAGTGATTAGCTGCTGAGGCGAGTGGCGAGTCATCCACCCAGAATGACGAAAGTCCCACCCAGTCTATAGCAAAATGACAGCCAAACTGCTTAACCACTTAAGCCCCGGACCATTTGGTAGCTAAAGGACCAGATGTGAATTCAGAATTTTGCACTGCGCTGCTTTAACTGTAAATTGTGCGGACATGCAATGTTGTACCCAAACGAAATTTGCGTCCTTTTCTTCGCACAAATAGAGCTTTCTTTTAATGGTATTTGATTGCCTCTGCGATTTTTATTTTTTGCGATATAAACGGAAAAAGACCGAAAATTTTGAAAAAAAATGATATTTTCTACTTTTTGTTATAAGAAAAATCGAATAAACTCAATTTTAGTCATACATTTAGGCCAAAATGTATTCAGCCACATGTCTTTAGTAAAAAAAATGTCAATAAGCGTAAATTTATTGGTTTGCGCAAAAGTTATAGCGTTTACAAACTAGGGTACATTTTCTGGAATTTACACAGCTTTAAATTTATGACTGCCTATCTCATTTCTTGAGGTGCTAAAATGGCAGGGCAGTACAAAACCCCCCCAAATGACCCCATTTTAGAAAGTAGACACCCCAAGGAAATTGCTGAGAGGCTTTGAATAATGACAAAAAAAAATTACAAAAAGTTGTCACTAAATGATATATTGCTCACACATGCCATGGTTATATGTGGAATTGCACCCCAAAATAAATTTTGCTGCTTCTCCTGAGTACGGGGATACCACATGTGTGGGACTTTTTAGGAGCCTAGCCGCGTACGGGAACCCGAAAACCAAGAACCGCCTTCAGGATTTCTAAGGGCGCAAATTTTTGATTTGACTCCTCACTACCTATCACAGTTTTGAAGGCCATAAAATGCCAAAATAGCACAAAACCCCCCCAAATGACCCCATTTTAGAAAGTAGACACCCCAAGGAAATTGCTGAGAGGCCTGTTGAGCCCATTGAATATTTTTTTTTTGTCCCAAGTGATTGAATAATGACAAAAAAACAATTACAAAAAGTTGTCACTAAATGATATATTGCTCACACATGCCATGGTTATATGTGGAATTGCACCCCAAAATACATTTTGCTGCTTCTCCTGAGTACGGGGATACCACATGTGTGGGACTTTTTAGGAGCCTAGCCGCGTACGGGACCCCGAAAACCAATCACCGCCTTCAGGATTTCTAGGCACAAATTTTTGATTTGACTCCTCACTACCTATCACAGTTTCGAAGGCCATAAAATGCCAAAATAGCACAAAACCCCCCCCAAATGACCCCATTTTGGAAAGTAGACACCCCAAGCTGTTTGCTGAGAGGCATGGTGAGTATTTTACAGCTCTCATTTGTTTTTGAAAATGAAGAAAGAACATTTTTTTTTCTTTTTTTTTTTCAATTTTCAAAACTTTGTGACAAAAAGCGAGATCTGCAAAATACTCACAATACCTCTCAGCAAATAGATTGGGGTGTCTACTTTCCAAAATGGGGTCATTTGGGTGGGTTTTGTGCCATCTGGGCATTCCATGGCCTCCGAAACTGTGATAGGCAGTGAGAAGTGAAATCAAAAATTTACACCCTTAGAAAGCCTGAAGGCGGTGATTGGTTTTTGGGGTCCCGTACGCGGCTAGGCTCCCAAAAAGTCTCACACATGTGGTATCCCCGTACTCAGGAGAAGCAACAGAATGTATTTTGGGGTGTAATTCCACATATGCCCATGGAATGTTTGAGCAATATATAATTTAGTGACAACTTTGTGCAAAAAAATAAATAAAAATTGTCTTTTTTCCGCAACTTGTGTCAACATATAAAATATTCCATGGACTCGACATGCCTCTCAGTATATAGCTTGGGGTGTCTACTTTCCAAAATGGGGTCATTTGGGGGGGGGGTTTGAACTGTTCTGGCATTTTATACACAACATTAGGAAGCTTACATCCACTCTTCTAACCACTTGAAGACAAAGCCCTTTTTGACACTTTTTGTTTACATGAAAACATATTTTTTTTTGCAAGAAAATTATGTTGAACCCCCAAACATTATATATATTTTTAAAGCAAAGGCCCTACAGAATAAAATGGTGGGTGTTGCATTTTTTTTTCTACACAGTATTTGCGCAGCGATTTTTCAAACGCATTTTTTGGGGAAAAATAACACTTTTTTTTATTTTAATGCACTAAAACACACTATATTGCCCAAATGTTTGATGAAATAAAAAAGATGATCTTAGGCCGAGTACATAGATACCAAACACGACATGCTTTAAAATTTCGCACAAACGCGCATTAGCGACAAACTACATACATTTTTAAAAGCCTTTAAAAGCCTTTACAGGTTACCCCGTTAGATTTACAGAGGAGGTCTACTGCTAAAATTACTGCCCTCGATCTGATCTTCGCGGTGATACCTCACATGCATGGTGCAATTGCTGTTTACATATGACGCCAGACCGACGCTTGCGTTCGCCATTGGGCAAGAGCAGGGCAGGACAGGGGTGCTTTTTTTTATTATTATTAATTTTGCTTTTTTATTTTATTTTTAAACTGTTGCTTCCATATTTTTTTTTTTTTTTATCATTTTTATTGTTATCTCAGGGAATGTAAATATCCCCTATGATAGCAATAGGTAATGACAGGTACTCTTTTTTGAAAAAACTGGGGTCTATTGGACCCTAGATCTTTCCTCTGCCCTCAAAGCATCTGACCACACCAAGATCGGTGTGATAAAATGCTTTCCCAATTTCCCAATGGCACTTTTTATATCCGGGGGGGGACATTCCCTCCCACTGCTTGTAAAAGCAGTCCAGAGGCTATTTAGCCACTAGGATTGCTTTTACATGAAAGCCGGCCGCTGGCTGAAAAGAATGATACCAAGATGATACCTAAACCCACAGGCATCATTCTGGTATAAACATTCAAAGTCCAGCAACATACCAGTACGTTGCTGGTCCTTGTTGGACATGTATTGTAATCTTTTTTTTCATGCAGCCTGTTGGCTGAACGAAAAAAAAAGATTGATCATTGGGTATGCCCACCATTAGAATACTGCCCTTCATCCACCCACTTCTAATGATGGGCATACATGCACCATTTATATATGCCGAAGCATGGGGGCATCTTCCCGCAAAAGTTATCCACGGGCAAGCCTCCGTCGGAATTTCGACCGTATGTACGCGGCATTAGGAGCAAAATCGCTCCTCCGCCCCTGCTGCCCCAATGCTTCGGCATATATGCTTTTTTTTTTAACTGTGGTGGTGAAATCACCTCCTACAGCACTGGAGTCGCAGGGATCAGGCCTGTCTCTGTGAATGCTGCAGTTATGTGTGTTGTGTTTTGCAAGTGACAGTGATCGATCGATACTGCACTTGGGTGGCCTGGGCTGGACGGAGGGGCAAAACGCAGGTGCTAGCAGGTATCTGGGCTGATCCCGCTAACACTGCGTTTTTGGGAACCCTAAACTGCTGGGGACGCTAGTATAGATCTGATCAGATCAGCTATTGATCTGTTCAGATACTATACCACTAAGGGGGTGTATGCTTAACGCGTGGGTGTTAGCGCTACTGGCACTAACCTGGCGCTGCCTGGGGTGTGACGCAGACCCTCTCTGACGCTAAAACCTAATTGATATCACCCGCCGGGCGATCAGGGGGTTAAACCTTTATTGGGTTATATACGGCGGGTGCCCTGACACTATAAAAAGCAAACTAACTAACCAGCGTCACCCGTAACACTTATATGATGATCACTGGTGAAAGGGTTAACTAGGGGCAATTAGGGGGTTAAAACCTTTATTAGGTAATATATGGGGGTACCTGACGCTATATAAAAACCTGACGGCGAACCTAAAAAAAAATTACTGGCTACCTATCGGCATCACCGACACTAAGACAACGATCATAAAAACGATCGCTTAGCGACAGTGGTGATAGGGGGTTAAAGGGTTACCTGGGGGGCGATCAGGGGGTTAAACCTTTATTAGATAATATATGGGGGTACCTGACGCTATAAAAACCTGCGGCGAACCTAAAAAAAATTACTGGCTACCGATCTGCATCACCGACGCTAAGACAGCGATCAGAAAAATGATCGCTTAGCGACAGTGGTGATAGGGGATGAAAGGGTTACCTGGGGGGCGATCAAGGGGGTTAAACCTTTATTAGGTAATATATTGGGGTACCTGACGCTATAAAAGCCTGCGGCGAACCTAAAAAAAATTACTGGCTACCGATCTGCATCACCGACGCTAAGACAGCGATCAGAAAAATTATCGCTTAGTGACAGTGGTGATAGGGGGTAAAGGGTTACCTGGGGGGCGATCAAGGGGGTTAAACCTTTATTAGGTAATATATGGGGGTACCCGACGCTATAAAAACCTGCGGCGAACCTAAAAAAAATTACTGGCTACCGATCAGCATCGCCGACGCTAAGACATTGATCAGAAAAATTATCGCTTAGTGACAGTGGTGATAGGGGGTGAAAGGGTTACCTGGGAGGCGATCAAGGGGGTTAAACCTTTATTAGGTAATATATGGGGGTACCCGACGCTATAAAAACCTGCGGCGAACCTAAAAAAAATTACTGGCTACCGATCAGCATCACCGACGCTAAGACATCGATCAGAAAAATTATCGCTTAGCGACGGCGGTGCTAGGGGGTGAAAGGGTTATCTGGGGGGTGATCAGGGGGTTAAACCTTTATTAGGGGGGTTAGGGGGCTACACTGGACCTAAAACTAAATGTAGTGACACTTTTACAGTCACAAATGTCACTGATTGCAGTGATCACTAAATAAATGGTCACTGCAATCAGTGACACTGTGACTGGGGGCTGGGGGGTGATCTGGGGGGTGATCTGGGGGTGTCTGGGGGGGCCTGGGGGGGGCGATTTATGTGCCTATGTGTCCTGGTGTCAGTGTGCTGCTTTGTGCACTAACCTCCATCTTCTCCTGTACGGCGCTCGGTATATGTGAGTGCCGCAGGAGAGATGACATCACTTCCTCCTGCCTGTGTAAACAGTACACAGGCAGGGGAAGCTCTCATTCGCCGGGAGCGATCGAGAGGGGGGGGCCGGAATCAAACGGCCGTCCCCTCATGCCGGATCGCTCCCGAAGGTAAAACGACCACCCACTGTAAAGAAGGGGGGTCCGATCGGACCCCCCAACTATACAAAGGCAATCACGTATATGTACGTGATTCTGCCTGTCGGTGCCATTCTGCCGACGTATATTTACAGTGGGCGGTCGTTAAGTGGTTAAAGGCCTTCTTATGCAATGTTACCACCTAATTCACAAAAGCAGAGTGTTAACATAATTTTTACTTGGATGAAATGTTACTGTACCATAAATGTCCCTCAGAACACAAAATTTGTTTGTAGGACTTTAAAGCTGTGCTCATACAGTAAGATCAAGGCTTTAGCAAACAGATTCCCTTCATTTGTATGTTTTATTGTTTTCTGTACACAGGATCATAAAGGATTGCTTCAAAAGGGGATACACACAATTCATGTTTTTTATACGTGGTACTTTAATATGGACAATTTGATGTTGGTTAAGCACTAACAAAATATATTTAATTTTAACCATGGCTGTGAATTAAACGTTTTTTCTCAGAGATGGCACATCTTTAGCCCTGGTTAACACTGGTGCGATGTGACATGTCAAATCACCGCCAAATGGCACCGTCCTAATCGGTGAAATGCTGCATTTGTGGCGCTGCGCCAATTTAAAAAAGTTGTTTCTGTACTACTTTTTGCAATTTCAGGTTGCGATTTCCATTGACATCTGTGCAGAAACCCGCACAGATATCTGTGAAATCGCCACTGAAATCAAGACTGACATGCGGGAGTGAAATTGTGCCGGTTCAGCTGAACTCGAACAGTTTCATTCTCGCAGCTCAGTGTGAACCTGGGCTTAAAGTCCATCAAATAAATTTTGTGTCCTGGGGGACATTTACAGTTGCTACTATACTAGGATGTGGTCCAAACTCCTTTTATGAATGAATACCCTTGGTATCTATCTCTTAGATGGAAAGTTAACATTGCACAGGTCCTGGACTGCTTGTGTCATCGTGCAGAAACAATGACAAGGAAAAATAAATAAATAAAAGTCATGCAATATTCTATGCTTTCCCAAAGTTTAAAGCCTGGCATGCTAGTATGCACATCAACAAAAAACTGAACGGATCAGGACTAGTGTCGTCTCCAGCTTTCATATTTAGGGGGGGCACAAGGGGGGACAGGGACAAAAGTAGGGGGGCCAACTATAAAATGCAATTATATTTATATATATATATATATATTGTGAGGGGGTTAACTCGGTAGCGGGTGTGTGTGACCCCCTGGTTGGGCTCCCCACACAAAAACAGGGCCAGCAGACGGAGGTTGTGGTTTTCAAAATCAAAAGGTGCGGTTTATTTCTCTATGTACAGTGACAAAAACACAGCAAAGCCAAAAAGAAACATAAACAAAATAAATCCTGGTCAGTTTGACCTCTGACTAAACATGCAGGTTTCCTAAACTAACAACTGGGATCAGCCTGGTGCTGTCCTAGTCCCTAAGTCCCTGGTTTAGTAAAAGTCCAAACAAATAGCCACACAGGCTTTGCCTCACCGCACAGGGGTTCACTCTCCCTAGACAGTCCACACAGGTCTGGTTCCAGGCATGAGCTAACACCTAATGAAGCTGGGAGTTTTTATAGAGGCCTTTAAATGAGCTGACAAGCTTCAGCTGGTCTCATCAACTCCCTGCCTGCACGACGCCCAGCCCTCTCCCTAGAGGTATGAGTCATCCATGAGCCCACTAGCCTCAGCTGGGCTTCATCAACTCCCTAGTTGTATAAGTCGGCGTAAAGCCTGAATCTGGGCGAAATATATCTACCCCCCTGGATGCAACCAGGTGACTTTACCTTCCTGCTGTCACATACCCCCCCCTCTTGTTTTAACCTCGGGGTTGGAACACCAGCAATCAGGCATTCATGTACTCGAGACAAAGCATCCACATTCCCCATTTGAACGCCAGGGCGATGCTTTACTGTGAAGTTGAATTCCTGGAGGGCCAGGAACCACCTATTCACTCTTCTATTTGTTTCCTTGTTTTGAGCCATCCACTTTAACGGAGCGTGATCCGTAACCATGTCAAAGTGCCTACCTAGCAGATAGTACCGAAGGGAATCTAGAGCCCACTTCACCGCTAAACACTCCTTTTCAACCGTGGCGTAATTTACCTCATGGGACTTCAACTTCCTGCTGAGGTAAATTACTGGGTGCTCTTCCCCGTTCCAGACCTGGGACAATACTGCTCCTAACCCCACATCTGACGCATCACTTTGTACGACAAAGTCTTTAGAGAAGTCGGGTGAGTACAACACTGGCTGGCTACATAAGGCTTGTTTCAAGAATTGGAATGCTGCCTCAGCCTCGGGGGTCCATTTAATCATGACCGACCCTTTCCCTTTCGTCAGGTTGGTTAGGGGCACAGCCTTAGAAGCAAAGTGGGGAATGAAGCGCCGATAATAACCCGCGATTCCCAGAAAGGCCCGTACCTGCTTCTTGCTGTTGGGACGTGGCCAACTCTGGATGGCCTCGACTTTGTTGAGTTGGGGTTTTATCACTCCCCTGCCAATGGTGTACCCAAGATATTTGGCCTCCTCCTGCCCAATGGTACACTTCTTGGGGTTAGCCGTAAACCCCGCTTCCCGGATAGAGTCTAGGACTGCTTGCACTTTTGGCAGATGTGAGGCCCAATCTGTGCTATGGACAATTACGTCATCCAGGTAAGCCGCAGCATACTTCCGATGGGGCCTCAGTATCTGGTCCATTTTCCGCTGGAATGTGGCCGGCGCATTCTGTAACCCGAACGGCATTCTCTTATATTGGAACGCCCCGTCTGGGGTTACAAATGCGGTTTTCTCTTTGGCCGACTTGGCCAGGGGAATTTGCCAATACCCTTTTGTGAGGTCAAGAGTCGTCATGTATCGGGCTGTTCCCAGCCGGTCGATCAACTCATCTATACGTGGCATGGGGTAGGTGTCAAATTTTGTAACTTTGTTCAACTGACGAAAATCGTTACAAAATCGCCAGCTCCCATCCGGTTTAGGCACCAACACAATGGGACTAGACCAATCACTTTGGGACTCCTCTATCACCCCTAAGTTCAGCATTTTCTGTACTTCCTCCCATATTGCCTCCCGTCGGGCCTCTGGGATCCGATAGGGTTTTAACTTCACCCTTTCACCGGGCGGGGTAATAATATCATGCTCTACCCCAGATGTTTGTCCCGGCAGCTCAGAGAACACCTCCTTGTTGCGAAGCACAAACTCCTTAACCTCCTGTTGTTGGGGTTGTGACAAGGTGGCTGCTATTCCAACCTCCGGAATCACGCAACCAGTTTGAGCTGGTGACCAAGTTTCTGCGACTAGGGACTCTCTATCCCTCCAGGCTTTCAACAGATTAACGTGATATATCTGTTCGGGCTTTCGCCTTCCTGGTTGTCTGACCTTGTAATTCACTTCGCTCACTTTTTCCATTATCTCGTAGGGGCCTTGCCATTTGGCAAGGAATTTACTTTCAACCGTAGGGACAAGTACCAATATCCTATCCCCCGGGGAAAAGGTACGGGTCTTTGCTCCACGGTTGTACACTCTCTGCTGTGCCAACTGCGCTTGGGCCAAATGTTCCTTCACGATGGGCATTACCTGTGCAATTCGATCTTGCATCAGGGCGACATGCTCAATCACACTCCTGTGGGGAGAACTCTCACTTTCCCAAGTTTCCTTGGCAATATCCAACAGCCCTCTTGGGTGTCTCCCATACAGTAACTCAAAGGGGGAGAATCCCGTAGAGGATTGGGGCACCTCCCTAATAGCAAACATCAAATAAGGAAGTAGACAGTCCCAATCCTTTCCATCTCTTTCCACCACTTTCTTCAACATTTGTTTTAGGGTTTTGTTGAATCTTTCAACCAGCCCATCGGTTTGGGGGTGATACACAGATGTACGCAATTGCGTCACTTTGAGCAATTTACACAGCTCTTTCATAACCCGGGACATAAAGGGTGTACCTTGGTCCGTAAGCAGTTCTTTACAAATACCCACCCGGCTAAAAACAAGAGATAGCTCTTTGGCTATGGTTTTGGCCGAGGTATTTCTGAGAGGGATCGCTTCTGGATAACGGGTGGCATAGTCCATTATAACCAATATGTACTGGTGCCCCCTAGCGGACTTGATTATAGGACCTACCAAATCCATTGCGATTCTCTCAAACGGGACCTCAATGATGGGTAGAGGGACCAGCGGGCTACGGAAATGTGGCATCGGGGCCGACCTCTGACACACAGGGCAGGAGGAACAATAATTTTCTATGTCCTTCATCACCCCAGGCCAATAGAATCTCTGTAATACCCTCTCTCGGGTTTTCTCTGTCCCCAGATGACCTCCAAGAATGTGCCCATGGGCCAACTCCAACACCAACTTCCTGTAAGGTTTGGGCACCACAAGCTGCTCAACGGTTTCTTCTGCCCTTTTTGCCACCCGATACAGTAGGTCCTTCTCTACGCTGAAGTATGGGTAAGTGCAGGTATTATCTGGGTTCACTAACTCGCCATCTATTTCCACTACGTTTTCCCGTGCCTTTATTAGGGGGGGGTCTTTTAACTGTTCTGTGGCAAAATTTTCCCTGTGAACCTCCAGATCAGAAAACTCCACAGACGGTAGGTTTTCGTCTGAGGAGGTGGGCTCCTCTCCAGTTTCTTGAGTCTCCCCTGCCAATACTGACAAGGGAAATTCTGGAGAGTCCTCACCACTCTCAGAGGAGTTCTGGCTATCACATTCCTGGTACATAGGGGCACCAGTGGGGGGCTCAGGATCATCCCACAGTTCCCAGAACTTCGGAAAATCCCTTCCCACAATGGCATCATGCGGTAATTGAGATACTAACCCCACTGGATGAGAGAGGGTACCTTTGGGGGTCTCGAAACACACTGTAGTCACTGGATACTCTCGGGTGTCCCCATGCACACAAATAACAGCTACCTTGCTATTCCCAGAGACCTCTGTTTTAACTAATTCAGCCTTTATCAGGGTCACAAGGCTACCTGAATCCAGTAATACCACAACATTTCTACCATTAATACACATTTTGCATAAATGTTTCTCAGTTCCCCGAATGGCAGTGCATGCGACTGTCGCACACAGCGACTGACGTCTGTCCATCAGAAAGTCACATTGCATGGGTTCCTCCACAACCGGGCAATTTGCTGCAATATGTCCCGCTTGCCGGCAGCGGTAGCAAACAATCCATTTGGCTGCCTCTTGAGCCCCTGACTTCCCAGGCTGTTCTCGCCAAACTTTGGGTAGAGCTCCCACCCTCTCACTCTCTCCACCCTCACCCCTTGGAATCCTCTTATCCGCCCCTGGGGATGGTCTGGTCTTAGGGTGGAAAGTCCGAGAGTCTCTGGAAGAGGCCGTCAGGTTCTCTGTAGCCAAGTATTTCTCTACACGATCCACAAGACCACCGGCCGTCTCTGGGTCTCCATGGCTTACCCACTTTTGGATGGCAGTAGGAAGAACTCTCAAAAACCGATCCATTACAACACGTTCCACAATCTCTGGTGCGGACAAAGTCTCTGGCTGTAGCCACTTCCTGCTCAGGTGAATGAGATCATACATTTGAGACCTGGGGGGTTTTCCAAGCTGGAAAGTCCAGTTATGCACACGCTGAGCCCGGACAGCCAGGGTGACACCCAGCCTTGCCAATATTTCAGCTTTTAGCCTCACATAGTCTTTTGCTTGGTCAGGCTCTAGGTCATAGTAAGCCTTCTGCGATTCACCAGTTAACAGAGGAGCCACCAGTCCAGCCCACTGCTCCTCAGGCCACTTTTCTCTTTCAGCAGTCCTTTCAAATGTGGTCAAAAATACCTCTGGATCATCCTCTCCAGTCATTTTTGTCAATAAACGACTCACCCCAAAGGACGCGGTATTAGTGGGACGGCTTTCCTCACTGGTCTGCGGACGTTGCTGCATTACTGCTTCCATTTGTTGTAGTCTCTGCTCTTGCTTCTGTAACAGGTCTATGAAGCGGGCCTCAGATTGCTGCTGGGCTTGTTGATGAGCTTGCTGCTGGGCTGCAAGGCTCCTTTGCAAACCTGCATTTGTCTGCTGTTGATTGGCATTTGCTAGAGCCAGCTGTTTCAGTATCTCCTCCATGCTGGCTTAAAAAAAAACTGCCACTGGTTCTCCACCAACTGTGAGGGGGTTAACTCGGTAGCGGGTGTGTGTGACCCCCTGGTTGGGCTCCCCACACAAAAACAGGGCCAGCAGATGGAGGTTGTGGTTTTCAAAATCAAAAGGTGCGGTTTATTTCTCTATGTACAGTGACAAAAACACAGCAAAGCCAAAAAGAAACATAAACAAAATAAATCCTGGTCAGTTTGACCTCTGACTAAACATGCAGGTTTCCTAAACTAACAACTGGGATCAGCCTGGTGCTGTCCTAGTCCCTAAGTCCCTGGTTTAGTAAAAGTCCAAACAAATAGCCACACAGGCTTTGCCTCACCGCACAGGGGTTCACTCTCCCTAGACAGTCCACACAGGTCTGGTTCCAGGCATGAGCTAACACCTAATGAAGCTGGGAGTTTTTATAGAGGCCTTTAAATGAGCTGACAAGCTTCAGCTGGTCTCATCAACTCCCTGCCTGCACGACGCCCAGCCCTCTCCCTAGAGGTATGAGTCATCCATGAGCCCACTAGCCTCAGCTGGGCTTCATCAACTCCCTAGTTGTATAAGTCGGCGTAAAGCCTGAATCTGGGCGAAATATATCTACCCCCCTGGATGCAACCAGGTGACTTTACCTTCCTGCTGTCACAATATATATATATATATATATATATATATATAAATATATATAAATACTGTATATATATATATATATATATATATATATATATATATATATCCAGGCCCTTTCACATGTTCTGCAGTGAGCTCCCTTCCTACTGTATTGGGGCCCCCCAGGGTGGCAGAAAACAATAGATATGTCACCAGCACACCAAAAAAATATAGGGATCCAAAGCAGTGGGAGAACTACCAGGGTTGCAAAGGTTGTCTTGCCACCGGGTCCTGGTGTTCTGCCACTGTGGGGTTCCCCAGCCTGCACTTGCTGTCCTGCCCTTGCTATTCACAGCGCTGGTCTGGTGTCTGTCTCCTTGGCAGCAGCGGCAGTCTATTAGGACCTAGTGATGGTGACATTATGGGTGCACGTAGTGGAAGGCTGGCACTAATAGTTGTAGAGAGCCAAGCCCCAGCTGGTCACCTAGCAGCAGTAATGCTGTATAACCTTCTCTGCTGACATGCGGATTGGGATGTGATCCAGGTGATGCTCCCAGTCAGATCTAATAAACACAGTATTTATTAGCATCAAGAGTACAACCACATATATATAATCAACTGTATGTTCAGCAGCCATGTGGGCTCCATGCCTGTAAGGTGTGGGGTTTGATCAATAAAATCACTGATATTTAAAACTAGGATTTGACTAGGAGCATCACCTGGATTGTATCCTGATCAGCATGTCAGAGAAGGCTCCACTGCTGCTAAGCAACCTGCAGGGAGCTCAACTGTCTACAACCAATAGAGATGGGTTCGGGTGTGCTTGAAATCCCACATGCCCGATCCTGCCAGGAAGCCGACACTCCACAGGCACTGAGACATTCCTGATCTGTGCAGCTGCGGACCGGGAAATGTCTCACTGCCTGTGATTAGCGCTGTGCAGTGTGGGCTTCCTGGCGGGATCAGGCATGTGGAATTTTGAACATGCCCAGCCCATCTCTAACAACAAATTGTGCTGGCCCTCCTGTACATCAGCCCCATAAAGTAACCAGCACTGGGTTCCAATATGCTGCCGCCGCTGCCATGGAGACAGAGACCAGCGCTGTGAATAGCCGGGACAGGACAGCAACCCTGGTAGTTCCACCACTGGTCCACACTGGGAGAATTCTCCCATCCCCCATGTGTAGATGGGGGAATTGGATAATTTCTTTTCTTTTTCATTCAACCTAATCGTTAAATGAAAAAAGTGATCAAAGTATGGGCTGCCTAAGTGCTAAGATCAGCCATAGACAGTTTAAATCTCAGCTGGTTCAACAGGAACTGGCTGAGATTTGAACCATTAATGAGCAAGCTGAATGTACTAAGTTGATAGATCAACTTGGGTACAACCAGCCTGCCAGATTCTCTGATGATTATCACTAGTGGTTGCTATAGCCACTAGTGATAATCACTGTTTGTCAGGAGAATACAATTGATGAGCAGGAGGGATATTCCCCTGTCACCACTGATTGTGCTGATGGGGGAATCATGCAAGTTTCTTTCCTGCAATCTGTGGATGCAGGGAAGAAATTTGCACCGTCTATTACCTGCCTAACTGAAAGTGAAATTAAATTGTGAAGGTCTTGAAAGAACAGAAGAGGGGGAGGGAGACAGATGGGGGAGTGAAGGGATGAAGATAATGCAGTTCAGTTATTACAGTGTACTGCAGTCTGCAGTGCACACACTTACCCACGGTCCAGGCTAGAATCTCAGGCATCATTCACACACAGCCAGGAATGCTGCTGATTTTCATATTTGCCGCCCCCACACATCCCCTCTCTTCAGATACAGCTGCACGCCGGGATTGTGTGGGCGGGACTGGAAGACACAGGAGGAGGAGGAGCTGTATTCCTCCCTGCTCTCATGTACGTGAGGAGAGTGAGGGGGGTGGCTGGACTCGCTGGGCTGTGAAAGAGTGTCATAGACTGACACTCGGCTCAGCTTTCAGTCACCACTCTCTGAATTTACAGGCTGGTTCTCCTTTCTTAAGGATGGGAGAAATCTGTCTGTTTTTTCAGTAACTGAGATAATGGGAGTAGGCATGCCCCCCACCCCCCACAGTGCTGGTGGAGTCCTTCCTGCAACTCACTCTGGCTCTTCTCCCTGGAAATAAGGATGCAGGGGAAGCAGCAGATCGGGCAGCCGTGGTTGTGTGAGGACTCGCATTATGCAGTGTCAACAAGCAGATGGAGGGGGGAGGAATCCCCCGCAGGAGCTGACTGGAGACGCTTTCTTTCTCGGGAGAGACTTTGTTACTCCAGCGGCGGCCCGAGCAAGATGCGGCGCATCCGCTACCAATGCAAACAAAAAGGCATTTTAATTGGGGGGGCACATGGTGGGGCATAGCACAATGTTGGGGGGGTCATGGCCCCCTCTGCCCCCCCCTAGTGACGCCATTGATCAGGACCCTTCCATGCTGATACTAGCCAAAATGCCATTGAACACTCAGGTTCTTCAACAAGGAGGGAGGGGGTGTTTCAAACAATAATACCCCTAACAAAGCATTAACCTGTTTTTTTGGGGGTTACCTAAGAAGTTATTTAGTAATTACTGTGTTGGTCTTTTACATATAGTCCTCTTTAAAATACCTGTGCTGATTTCCCAATTGAATAATAGGTTTGCATTTGATTGAAACACTGCTTCTAATTACTACATTACTTTAGATGTAAACTCCCCTCCCAATTTTTAATAATTTGGGTGCTGTTACATAATAACCACAGTGGGAATATAATTTTGTATATCAAAGTTTAGTACATTAAGCCTCAGATGGTGTTGTCACAATTCTGTGTTCACATTTTACAACACATAAACACCATTACCTCTCTCCAGGCTTCTAGGGTAAAGTCCTGTGGATAAGGCTAGCTCCTAAGCTCCTAAGAAACAATTATTGTGCAGCGTCCTTCTAGAAATTTGTTTATGGTATTTGTTACACATGAATGGTGCATTAGGCACCTTAGTTAGAATACGCATTTAATCCTTTAAAGATAGTTCCCAAAGATGTGAATCTGAAATGTTTAATCCATTAGAACTAATGTGAAACAACTGACTTGCATTATTCACCTCAGTGGTAAATAACTATAATTTGTGAATAAGAAAAAAAACACATTGAAGGTTTCTACTGACTCATGTGCAGTATGAGATTCACATTTAAAGTATCATAGAAAAAATAAATAGTATATTTTGCATTCCTAAAGAATGTGTAATAAAACAATGTACAGCTATTTTAGAGATGTCCATTATTCATAGATGTGTTTTCACTGGAGATTTTGATTTGATGTTTTAAGCAATATTTACTACACGCAAACAGTAGTATAGGATTTTGATTGATGGTTTCTAAAGATACCATATTTTGAAAAACGACAATCTAGCAAATATTTTAGCATCTAGGTTTACATGTGTTTACAAGTGTGCAGGATTACAATTGAGTGACAGTTGGCATTTTTATGGTAATATCAGACTTCATCAGATACACAGAGCGATCAGATACTAGCAGCATTTATAAGTATTTACTCCCTTTTTACAAGGTTTTAACACTATGAAAAGGGTCCACAATAAAATCTTATGCAAGCCACTGGAATGAGAAAATAATTTGGTGGGTTCCATCCCATCTTTTTGTTCACCCCAACAGAAAAATTACATGTCAATAGTAAAAGTAAAGAAAGAGCTAAGTGTATTGAATCCTCCACTTTAAAAGACCTCAGATACTGTCGATCAAGAATACACTTTCAAGTAAAAACGATCACTAACATGTAAAAAATCTGTGGTGGCAACTCCCAGAACGAGGAAATAAGGTCACTTTTCAGGCCTCATGCACACTGGACGTTAAAATAACGTTAATAAAATGCCAGAAGTTTTGCAGTGAGTTTTTCAACTTTTTCCAACGTTTTTGCAATAGCGTTTTTTAGCGTTTATTAGCATTGTTTAGCGTTTTTTTATGTTAGTGTTTGTTAGCCTTTTTTTTTTTTCAATGGATCAAAAACGTTTAAAAAAACGCTGGTGAGTGAAGTTTTTGAGCGTTTATCAATGTTTATCAGCGTTTATCAGCGTTAGAGCGTTTTTATGCCTCATGCACATTGGACGTTTTTGGACGTTTTTGAGCGTTATAAGCAGTTTTGTGCAGTGGCGTTTTTGAGCAGTAAAAAAAAATCCAAAACTAGTGGGTTTTGAGAGACGTTTTTAAGCTGTAAAAATGCTCTAATGCTGATAAACGCTGATAAACGCTAATAAACATCGATAAACACTTAAAAACATTGCTCACCAGTGTTTTTTAACATTTTTGATCCATTGAAAAAAAAAAAATCGTAAAAAAAAAAAAACGATAAGAAACGCTAACACGGAAAAACATTAAACGCTAATAAAGGATAAAAAATGCTATTGCAAAAACGTTGAAAAAAGCTGAAAAAAGTTGAAAAGAAGTTGAAAAACTCACTGCAAAGCTACTGACGCTTTTATAACGTTATTTTAAAGTCCAGTGTTCATGAGGCCTTAAAGCTGAAAAACATCTCTCAGAACCCACTGCCCAAAACTGCTGATAACAGCCTATGTGTGCATGGACACATAGGATAACATGATGGAGTGTTTAATGACTGTAGAAAAAAATGTCTACTGCCAAAAACAGCAGCTGTAAAAACTTCCAAAAACTTCCAGTATGCATGAGGCCTCAATCTGAAAGGAGATGATTAAAATCTTGTACATACTGAGATCTGGTGCTCTAGGAAGGGATTATTATTATACAATTATAATTAAACAAAAACACTCACTGGCCAATATATCAAATGCATGCTTTTGCTGACCTCTGAAACTCTGGTTGATGGTGCCTTGCCTAAAGCTAAAGCAGGTTCTAGTGGTCCGTTTTTTCCCATAAACAGTAATTGGACTGATCTTGAAACTCATGTGCGCCACTGATATCTATGTTCCTCTAGCAAATATAACTTTGCCTAAACTGAGCACAGCAAAAAAGCACCTGTATATGACCACCTTAACTCTCTGCATTGCACCACCCAGGGTTAGAAGGCATAAATGGTAATAGCTCATTTGCTCAGCAAAATTCAGTCTGAAAACAAACGCTTAGTGCCATCATAATTTTAAATTAAAATCTGTGTTGAAATTTTTAATGACGGTTAAAATGCTATTTAAAGCAATTCTTTCAAGCCAACAAAACCATTTTATTCATCTGTCAAATCTATATCAGAAATCAAATAGCTAGGCAATTATATTATTCAGACTAATTGGTAGCATTTGTAACTTCGAATGTCAGTAAATAATGTACCTGTCACATTATCTATGTATCTGACAGCTGAGTTTATGTTTATAATGAGGATATGCTGTCAAGACAGGGCAACATCATTCTTTACAAATTGGTCTATTTATTTTCTCTAGACTAGTGGCATTAAAGTGACCTAAATATTTTTGGTTAATAGATAAGTAAACCATGCTCTCTGCTATGATTAAAACATTGTTTTCAGTGGAAAAGAATATAATAGAAGACAAAGTTATAGGTGAAGGTGTTAAGGCAGCCAGGTTGTTTATTTACCTTTACTTTTGCTGAAGGAAAAGGTTAAAATAAATACTTTTTAGAAATAGTTGTAAATGTAATACCTTTAGTGTAGATGTTGATTAAAAAAAAAAAAGTTTAGCTAAAACAAGTGGTAAAATGTGGTCAGGTTATTGAAATGTCCCAATGGGCTCCCATGGTGTAAGGAGTAGAGGTAGCCTCTGATTTGTCCTAGATTTTTTCTAAGACCCATGTTCATCACAGTTCCTCATTCAAATTAGTTTATTAGAGGCTATAGAGCAATATATGAAATAGTATTATGGGGTCATAATATCGAGCTTGCTGCCAGGAAAGAATTGCTGAGATAGCAGCATGAATACACACCTGCAAACCAGTGAATTGTAGGTTATGGCTACTCCCTTTCTGGTGAATAAAATCCTTAAAGCATGTGAACTGTCCCTTTAGTGATGCTGTTTTTGTGGATCTGCTGCCAGTGACAAGATGACATGAAATGAAAAGTTTTCATTGAGTAAGATCATGATCTAAAGCTATGAGTACGCTCAGTTAGTTAGAATTTTACATACTTTATCATTTTAAGATGCAGTCCATTCCCTTTCAAAAAAGTTGTGCCCATCTAAGAAGTCAAACCAGTTCTCTGGAAACCTAACTCTTCTTTCTTGCACCAAGTTTTGAGCCACCTATTTAACCCCAAAAGCTTCCATTGTCTCTCTTGTTGCAATTTAACTTCTTGCAACCCATGTAATGCTTATGTGCAGTATACTGTATATATATAGTAGCTCTCAAATTTTCCACTCGCCTACTCACATTTTGCGAGTGGAAAATTGTTTATGGCGAGGAGCTGGGCTGCCTGGGGGTGCGGAGGGGGGGGCGAGTACAGCAGGCATGTGGAGTTGATCGGGAGCCGTTCTCCCATCGATCACCCCCGGGGAAGAGAGCATGCAGCAAGAAAAAAGCTGCGGGATTACAGAGCGGATAGCCCGCTGTTACAGCAGAGTTTACATTACAATTGCCTCCGCTCCGCTCGTGGTTACACACAGCCCCGCCGCCTGACCCCGAGGCTGTGATAGACAGAATGCCAGTCCAATACTGGGACGTGTTCTGTCTATAACAGGCGCGTAGTCAGGAGGCGGGGCTGTGTGTATCCACGAGCGGAGCGGAGGCAATTGTAATGTAAACTCAGCTGTAACAGCGGGCTATCCGCTCTGTAATCCCGCGGCTTTTCTCTTGCTGCATGCTCTCTTCCTTGTGATGATCCTCTTGCACAGGTGAGCCATGCCTTCAATGGGGACACAGTAAGCTGAATCTGAAATGGGGGCACAGTGAGCTGAAGTTGCAATGGGGGCACAGTGAGCTGAATCTGCAATGGGGGTCGCAGTGAGCTGAATCTGCAATGGTGGCGCAGTGAGCTGAAGTTGCAATGGGGGCACAGTTTGCTGAATCTGCAATGGGGGCACAGTGAGCTGAAGCTGAAATGGGGGCACAGTGAGCTGAAGCTGCAATGGAGCACAGTGAGCTGAAGCTGCAATGGAGCACAGTGAGCTGAAGCTGCAATGGGGGCACAGTGAGCTGAAGATGCAATGGGGCACAGTGAGCTGAAGCTGCAATGGGGGCACAGTGAGCTGAGGCTGCAATGGGGGCACAGTGAGCTGAGGCTGCAATGGGGCACAGTGAGCTGAGGCTGCAATGGGGGCACAGGTGAGCTGAGGCTGCAACGAAGGGCACAGGTGAGCTGAGGCTGCAATGGCAGGCACAGGTGAGCTGAGGCTGCAATGGCAGGCACAGGTGAGCTGAGGCTACAATGGCGGCACAGTGAGCTGAGGCTGCAATGGCGGGCACAGGTGAGCTGAGGATGCAATGGCACAGGTGAGCTGAGGCTGCAATGGCACAGGTGAGCTGAGGCTCCAGTGGCACAGGTGAGCTGAGGCTGCAATGGTGGGCACAGGTGAGGCTGTAATGGTGGGCACAGGTGAGGCTGCTATGGTTGGCACAGGTGAGGCTGCACTCATAAAGTTGTTAATATTTATTTTTGTAACTTAATTCTGCATAAAACATTTAAGTGTCATTTCATGAGATAATTTATGAGGGCGTGTTTAGGGGGGGAGGAATTAGGGGCGGTGTAGGGTAGGGATCAGTTGGGGCAACTGGTGGCGAGTAACCCTGAAGGCCTGGCTAGTAGCTCAGGATTTGAAATTTTGAGCCCTGTATACAGTATGCACAATATACTATCTGGGTGGCTTATTATTTAAGCATTTTTGTTTCATCAGTAATTCAGCAAAGATCTTGGTTGTATTCTGTTAAATGCATATACAGGTGAAATTCGAAAAATTTGAATATCGTGCAAAAGTTCATTTATTTCACTAATGCAACTTAAAAGGTGAAACTAATATATGAGATAGACTCATTACATGCAAAGCACGATAGTTTGAGCTGTGATTTGTCATAATTGTGATGATTATGGCTTACAGCTCATGGAAACCCCAAATCCACAATCTCAGAAAATTAGAATGTTACATGCAATCAATAAAACAAGGATTGTACATAGAACAATATCGGACCTCTGAAAAGAATAAGCATGCATATGTACTCAGTACTTGATTTGGGCCCCTTTTGCAGCAATTACTGCCTCAATGCGGCGTTGCATGGAAGCTATCAGTCTGTGGCACTGCTGAGGTGTTATGGAAGACCAGGATGTTTCAATAGCGGCCTTCACCTCTTCTGCATTGTTCGGTCTCATGTCTCTCATCTTTCTCTTGGCAATGCCCCATAGATTCTCTATGGGGTTTAGGTCAGGCGAGTTTGCTGGCCAATCAAGCATAGTAATCCCACGGTCATTGAACCAGGTTTTGGTGCTTTTGGCAGTGTGGGCAGGTGAAAACTCCTGCTGGAAAATGAAGTCAGCATCCCCATAAAGTTCGTCTGTGGAAGGAAGCATGAAGTGCTCCAAAATTTCCTGGTAGATGGCTGCGTTGACCCTGGACTTAATGAAGCACAGTGGACCAACACCAGCAGATGACATGGCTCCCCAAATCAACACAGACTGTGGAAACTTCACACTGGACTTCAAGCATCATGCAGTGTGTGCCTCTCCATTCTTCCTCCATACTCTGGGTCCTTGGTTCCAAATGAGATGCAAAATTTGCTGTCATCAGAAAAGAGGACTTTGGACCACTGAGCAACAGACTAGGTCTGTTTTTCTTTTGCCCAGGTAAGACGCTTCTGACATTGTTTGTTGTTCAGGAGTGGCTTGACAAGAGGAATACGACATTTGAAGCCCAGGTCCAGGATCCGTCTGTGTGTGGTTGCTCTTGATGCACTGACTACAGCCTCAGTCCACTCCTTGTGAAAGTCCCCAACACTTTTGAATGGCCTTTTCCTGACAATCCTCTCCAGGCTGCGGTCATCCCTGCTGCTTGTGCACCTTTTTCTTCCACACTTTTCCCTTCCACATAACTTTCTATTAATTTGCTTTGATACAGCACTTTGGGAACATCCAACTTCTTTTGTAATTACCTTTTGAGGCTTTCTCTCCTTATGGAGGGTGTCAATGATGGTTTTCTGCACAACTGTCAGGTCAGCAGTCTTTCCCATGATTGTGATTCCTACTGAACCAGACTGAGAGACCATTTAAAGGCTCAGGAACCCTTTGCATGTGTTATGGCTTAATTAGCTGATTAGAGTGGGACACTTTGAGCCTAGAATATTGCACTTTTTCACAATATTCTAATTTTCTGTGTTTGTGGATTTGGGGTTTTCATGAGCTGTAAGCCATAATCTTCGCAATTATGACAAATCACGGCTTGAACTATATTGCTTTGCATGTAATGAGTCTATCTCATATATTAGTTTCACCTTTTAAGTTGCATTAGTAAAATAAATGAACTTTTGCACGATATTCAAATTTTTCGAGTTTCACCTGTAGATACTAGTAAAATAATATGAAAAGCTATATGCAAAATAACAAGGTAAAATTTGAAATTATGAACATATTCTGCAAGCAAGTATAATTGTAAAAGTCACATGGTAGGTGACTGACATTCATTTTAAATTACCAAAATATGTGGTCATAGAAAATAACTTTTATACCCTTATAAATGGTCAGTTAGAGGTTTGTAGAAAAATTTAATTGTTGTTTATTTTGCAGGGAACTAGATATATTGTGGACTGTGATAACACCATGTTTCTGTTTATAATTTTTTTTTTCTAGGTCAGTACTTTAACCCATGAAGTATCCCAGCTCAGCAAAGATATGAAGATTGTCATGAATATTTTAGAAAACTTGTTAGCTGCACAAAGACCAGTTGGATATTATTCAACTTATGGTACATTGATAGATGGAATGGGTACTACAATAGGTTCCCCAATGGATCAGATGCAAACTAGAATGACATGGACAACAAATCAAGCTTGCATGCAAAGGCAAGGTTCCCTGGTTGGGACTCCCACACAGCTGTGTCAAGGTACAGTTGTATCTGACTTATGGAACATGGATCCTTCCAGTGTAGGAAGCAGCCCCCAAAGAAATGTATCAAATGTAGAGAATTCATTAGAAGGTGAATATTACTACACAGCAGGCCTTGGATATTCTCCGTCACATTATCAAGTTATTCAGGCTGACCAATATTCTTATTTGAAGTGTACATCTCCTCATTCGGACACCACATTAACTCCTCTGCAGTCTATCTCTGCAACTCTTTCTCCATCTATGTGTTCATCATCTGACACTTCTCTGCAGCTTGTGCTGCCAAGTAGATCTGAAGAAGGTTTTAGCCAAGGAGCAATTAGTTCACTTAGCCTTGAAAATCTGCCAGGTTCTTGGGATGTAGAAGGAACAGTTGGCATCTCTGGACAGTCAACGGAGGAATACCCCCAGGACATTATTATAAGTACAATAGATTTTAAAGATGACAAAGCCATAAATGTATAATGATAACTGACCAATAGTATTCAGCAGAAGCAGCAATGTAGAAACTCTTTATGCATGAGACTGCAAAGACACATGGAAAAGTTGGTTTTGTTTCAACTATTTTGAAAAAGGTATAACTACGAAATTAACACAAAAAAGCACAGTACCTTAACATATTTATTTAGGAATGCTGAGGGTGTGTTTTCTGATACTTATGTAAGCTATTGGTCTGTGTTCCAGGTTTTTTAATGCAGACTGAAGACCCTGAGGGTCAAAACAGCTGGGATTCATATACAAAAGAACACATGACCACATATGTCGTAGGGAGTTATTATATCACAAAGCAAAACGCTCTTTCCTGAGTGCCTGATTGTCATTTGCAAACAATAGCACTGTCAATGCTTGCTTCAGGTGACCATGATTCCTGCTGTCTATTTGTCAGTTCAGAGAAGACATAGGGACAATTTTCGCTGCATGTCATCTCCTAGACAATCAACCAAACAGAGTTGGTAGATGGTGGGTTAACCGTTGCACGTTATTTGTCATTTTAATGAAACCTCTTTATTTATCAGAAAAAAAGCTATTTTTATATTCTTGGTATGAAATATGTATTTAAACTATTTAAAATATTTATAACTATATGTCTTTTTTTGGTAAGAGCTTGCAGTTTTCAAGAGAAATGCACAATTCTTATGCATATTGTATTAAACAATTTATTATTCAGAAAAAATAAAAGTGTACATAATTAATATAATATCCCATTTGCATGTAGGTTGGATGAATGTATGCATCTGATACATTTTAGAGTATTTACAATGCCAAAACGGTTGAATTGCTGAAATCATATATATATATAACATAAATAATTACAAATAGTATATTCATAACATTTCTTATACGTTATTCAATAGAAAATTAGCACAACTCTTCTTTTATTTTGGGAAACAAATACTACTTTTTTAATTCTAAGCAACCTTGATTCAAAAATCTGAAAATAAAAATAATATACACTATATCTTTTTTTTTTTCTTTCATAAAGGTAAAGTTAGCAAGTTCAGTAACCTTGCTTTTTTGCAGCAATCTCACCAAAGCAAACATTTCAGCCCTACAAGAAGGTTTTTTTTGTTTTATCTTGAGACTTAAACAATTCTTCTTATTAGTGTAGATGATATTTTCATTATTTCTGTTCTGCATTATTTATGTAGCTCTTTAGAAATTTGTTGTCATCAGGTTGTGTAGAGTGTCACTTTGCTTTTGTTAATAATTAAGGAGAGAAAACATGAAAATAAACAATGTTTTAACCAAAGACTAATTAATGTTGATGTCTGGATTTTGTGAAATAAATTTATCTCAAGGTTTTATCATTATCTCAGGGGCTTTACCTAAATGTACTTTGCTTCCTTTCTACTTCCACCCCTGTCAAACCCCTAATTTCCTAATAATGAAAATGTTTTCCAAAATAGGTTTTAAAAACAGCAGGGTGGTCCTGATCACATACAGTTTTAAGTATGATAGACTTACTGCTTGCTAGATTATAAAAAAAGGGGTGTTTTGCTGTAAAAATAGATGACGCAGGGAGTAAGGGGTTATACAGACCATTAGCTGACAACCTAATTACTCCCATAGAATTTGAATTACAATTTGAATGTCTCCCAGTACCAGTACACTCAGTATAGAGTGATATAATAATCAATTTGTAATTTGTCACCTTCCAGCCATTTAATCCCACAGAGGCTATAAGCGATAAAGTTAGCTTTGATTTCCTTTTGTTGCACTATGATGTCCAATTCTTCCTGGAGATTTCCAATGCAATTGCAGTATAGGTGGAAGATGTGCTCACTCCTGCATGTTCTAGGCCTATCTCAGGATGTCCTACCAATTAGACTTGCCTGATACAGCTTCAGGGTAAAATTTCCAGGGGTCACCTTTTAAGGTGCCCAAATTACAGCTTTCAAATAGCGCTTATGTATTTTTTTTTTACTCTCAGTGCCATCAATGCCTTAGTACAGTAAGCTCTTGATGCTGTTAATAATGTGATAATGTGAAAACATTATGCCTAATAAATTCTCCTAATTCTTCAACTGTGGAGAAATCAATGTTAAGAAAAAACTAAAATAATACATAATAAGTATTAACTAGACCTTTCTTTGCATACAAATTAAAAAAACAGAAGGACTCCATTTGTAGTTATCACAGGGCTATACTCATGTGCAATTATGGCAATGTAAAGCACATTCAAATATTCTTCCTAATTACCACCTTTTGATGAACCAAATGCAAAATAAGGTATACCACATAATGCAGGCCTGATATATGTTAGCAGATTATATTTTACCATATGTGAACACAGGCTCAATCTAGTCCACTGGCTCACATATAAACCAGTGTTAATTTTGGCAGCAAATTTCAATTTAGTTTTAGTCTTATGCCGCGTACACACGACCGAGTTTCTCGGCGGTGAAAACACTGCCGTGAAACTCGACGGGAAGAAAAGAGGACCGGCTTGGTCCCCTTTTCCCAGTCTACACACTGCCTTTTTCACGACATGTTTTCTCTTGGTCGAGAAAACCGGCCGTGTGTAGGCTCCCTAGCAGTGTTTCCCTATGGGAAAACTGCTGAGGAAAAAAATGCCGCGATTCGCAACGAGAAAAATTAGTGCATGTTCTAATTTTTCTCGTCGTGATTCTCGGCGGTTTTCTCATCGGGAAAACTGCTGGAGAGCCTCTACACGGCCGTTTTTCTCGTCCAAGTGTAAGAATTACAGTTTTCCCGACGAGAAAAATGGTCGTGTGTACGCTGCATTAGACTTAGGACTAAAATGGAATTTTAGTTTTAGTTCCATTTTAGTATTCTACAATTGTTTTAGTTTTAGTCGTATTTAGTTGACTAAATCTCCAGTACATTTTAGTCGACTAAAATGTCCTACGTTTTAGTCGACTAAAATCTCCACTGCATTATAGTCAACTAAAACTAATTTTTGTCAACTAAAATCTAATGAGTGTAATTAAATTGTAATGCATTAGTTAACATTTCTCTACAATTTTCAAACTTATTATATACTGCTGGAGTGAAAAATCTCATATGTTATTATTTAAGGTATTGAGGTATGAACATGCACTACAGACCATTGTTAATTTTAAAGTCAAATTTTAATTTAGTATTAGTCTTAGTCTTTTGACTAAAATGCCATTTTAGTTTTAGTCCCATTTTAGTCTTTTGTCGTATTTTAGTCACCTCAATTGTTTTAGTTTTAGTCATATGTTAGTCGACTAAAATAGTATTCATTTAGTCAACTAAAATGTTTTAGTCGTTTTAGTCGACAAAATTAACACTGATATAAACAAAATGCCTAAGTGAGGGAGGATGAAGAATATTACATCTGAACATTATCAAGTGAAGACAACAAGCACCTCTCTTTCTCCCTTAAAAAAAAGTGTAGTTGTACCAGTGGGGAAAATTGAATCATCATTCCTGTGCTGACTTTTGATCACTTTCTTTAACAGTTATTTTTGTGTAGGTAACATGGGTTTAATTCTATTGTTAATTGTTCAGAGCTGGAGGACAAAAGAAGAAGTAAAATTCATATATACAGGGATATCAGTAAAGCAATAACTAGAAAAGCAGACACCATATTTTGATTAAGCTTGTTCTCTATATTTTTCCATAGACTGTGGGGACAGTATGTTTACTGGTTTGTGGTGATGGAATCATCTGTATGGTAGTCTTTTATTTGATTCCATTTAATCCCATGACATGAAGCAAAACTAAAACATACAGTAAAAGAGATAGAACACAAATATATATGTCAGTTTTGAATTCTGTCCCAATAGCTTTTGGTTATCTGTGTTAAAATGCAGCACTGTCACCTTCAGCAAACACTACTCTTCTCTTCTTCTCTTCCTCTTTCCTCTTCCTAATCATTTAAATTGGAATTTTAACTGCTTAGGATGTCTGTGAACACCTTTACAGCTGTTTTCATCTTGCCTGGCATAGCAATTACATTCACTTTCTTATAAAGACAAAGTCAAGCACATGTACTTTATTTGAAATTGAGTGATAAAACTTTCAGATAAATGAGTTTCATTAATTAAATCCAGTCCCAATTTTTCTAAATATATATATGCTTTAACTAATGTATGAGATACTAATATATCTTCCAATCTTTACATGAAGGCTTCCAAACAGGCAACAGGGTAAAAGGATTAGATGGTAACAGTTTTTTTTTTGTTCTTTCTAGAATTTTAGTAGGCATACTATATGTATGTGTTATTTATTAGATAGGGATTTACATTTCTCATGTTTTGGGTAGGACATTATACACATGGTGCAAAAGTTGGCTAAAACGTATCTTTTCCTAAATAATTCTTATGGACCAATAAATGGTACATTAAACTGCATATCACTATTGTAAAAATGTATGATTATTAGTAAAAAAGCAGTACTGTAGAAAATGCAGTACCAGTAATATAAGTTCACTGTTTGTTTTTCATTTGTATTTATGTTTGTTTTAAACAGGCAGAATGTGCAAGTTTTGTACATATGGTATCTTTTCAGCCTTAAGAGTCAGTAATTGCAATAACACATACTGTAGACATTTCCCTTTCCTGTAGAATATAATGATTTTCTTTTTCAGTGTAAAAAAACATGACCTATATGTTCATTCTGTATGAACAGGTAATGTTTACATGACTTTTAATGAAACATATTAAAAATATTGTCTTCCTTCACATTGTTTGTATGTTGTAATTCACGCATTTCCTCCATGTTGATTTGCAGTAAGCTCAAATGGTATTAAAGCAGACTTTGCTTCTGGTAAAAATTTAAAACAACCTTAAGAAAATATCTTCGTCCATTCAATAAATACCTGTATTCCATGTTTCCATTGTCTGCTTTTCTGGTTGATGTGACTCCACAAACAATTTAATCTGATGCCCCCGTGTTTATTATTATCATCATTAAATGATTGTTGAAAAAGATGCTAAGTTCCCTTCCTGTACACACAGTACATCACTTTGCTTGTGACTAATTAAGAAAAAAACAATCCCACCCTTAGAATTTTACACTCTCAGACTTTACTCTTCCCAAACCTTCCTTTTAATAACCACCAAGTGCAATACATTGGGACAGCCCACCCATAGAGAATTAGAGCAAGCCCCACAAAGCCAGCAACCATATTACATATGGAGGCCACACATCAGATTATTCACCTTCAAAAACCTTATTAAATAAACAGCCCCTCACACCCCCGCAGACTCTTACCTGACCGACTAGTCAAAGTAAGGCAGAAGAGACAGACAGAGGGTATGTGACAGGCTGTTTAATTGAGTTATTGGACAATAAAGAACTGTGTGTAACATAGAAGACCCAGTGGGGTATTGGTGTATTGCAAGAGCTTTTGATCTGCTGAAGTTGGGTGGTTCTCACTACATTTTAAGAAGAACAAAAGCACAGAGGCTGTGTGCAGCCAGTTACAGAAACATATTGGTGGAACATTTTTTGTTTTTAATTGTGTCCTAGAAAACCTTGGGCATGATACTTTGAAAAATGGGATTCCTTTTTGCAATGAAACAATATAAAACCTGCTATACACTAGTACATTTTCAAATGAGCATTCTTTAAATAATCATTCGAACATTCGTATAAAAAATTCTTTGTACATTAGATGACTGAACAAATTTTGTTAGAAAGTACTTCAAAAAGTTTTTTTTGTTTTTAACATTTGATTTTGGAATGAATGTAATTTCCTGAACAAAAACCACATACTGTACACTGTTAGAAATTTGTTTGCTGGAGAAAAAGTTTCCACCCTACTCATTCGAATTTTCTTGTCACTGTGGTTGAAAATGAATGTCGATTTTACCCCACTAACAATTAGAAAATCAAAAACGTTCTTAAAATGATTTTTTTTAATTAAATTCTACTAGTGCATAGCCAACTTAAATCTATGAACACACTAGCTACTTTTATTTAATATGTGTATAATGTTAAATGTGAGTTAGGGACATTACTTATTCATGAAATGTGACAGCTGTTGGGTTAGCCAGTACACTTGTTCATAGTGGAATAACTATCCTGCTAGGAACACTGTCAATAACAGAGCTTAAAATACAAAGCAAGGCATAAAAAATACACACATTTTATTATTAAGCATTATGATGGCAGATCAACCATATATACAGTATATACGTCACTCTATATAATTATAATCATCCCTTACGTTTTTTGTAAATGTTCAGACAATAACACAAAAATATACATGATGTATTTAATTTAAAAAAACGTTGTGCGACGTTGTACCCAAACCAAATTGACATCCTTTCTTTCCCACAAATAGAGCTTTATTTTGGTGGTATTTGATCACCTCTGCGGTTTTTATTTTTTGCACTATAAACAAAAAAAGAGTGACAATTTTGAAAAAAATGCAAAATTTTAAACCTTTTGCTATAATAAAAATCCCCCAAAAATATATAAAAAAATGCATTTCTTACACAGTTTAAGCCGATATGTATTCTTCTACATATTTTTGGTAAAAAAAATCAAAATACTGTATATACTCGAGTATAAGCCGAGGCACCTTATTTTACCACAAAAAACTGGGAAAACGTATTGACTCGAGTATAAGCCTAGGGTGTCCATCTGCATGCCTCACTGTGCCTCACTTTGCCTCACTGTGTCCTTGTGCATGCCTCACTGTGCCCATGCCTCACTGTGCCCATGCCTCACTGTGTCCATGACTAGACTGACGTTTAACATGGGAGTCTATGGAAGGGGTGCACGGCTTTAAAAAAATGGTACTCCCCGGCCGTAGGTCCCCTAGATAACAAACTTTGCAAACTTGTAGAGGAGAAATGGAGCTACATGTGTGCCAGGTTCAGGGTCCAGGGAACCTACGGCCGGCCAGTACTGGGTCCCCAAATTCACCAGAGAAATGACCGTTTAACATGGGAGTCTATGGAAGGGGTGCCCAGGTTTGAAAAATCGGTGCTCCCCGGTTGTAGGTCCCTTGGACAACAAACTTTGCACACTTGTAGAGGAAGAGTGGGCACAAAGATCTGTGCTGAAAAACTTGGCTTATACTTGAGTATATACGGTAAGTGTATATTGATTGGTTTGCGCAAAAGTTATAGCGTCTACAAAATAGGGGATAGATTTATGGCATTTTTACTATTATTTTTTTTTACTAGTAATGGCGGCAATCTGCGATTTTTATCAGGACTGAAACATTATGGCGGACACATTGGACAATTTTGACATTAATTTGGGACCAGTGTGGCGGTCGGCAAGTGGTGAATGACCTTGTTTGGCTTTTAAAATAATGGTAGTAGATATGTTACCCCTAAACTATTACTTTTCAGAGCAGGCAAGGGGAGATCTTACTGGGGTGGGCACAGAAAGGGGCCGATTATTACAGGAGATGAGACTATTTTAAACCTTATATGCTTTTAAAGAAGAACTTTATTTAATTTTATTTCCCATAATCCTTCTTTATTAAATTATAAAATGTTGCATTCCTTGTCATTAGAAACAAACAATGAAATATAAGAGACTTGAAAGAAAAGGAGAATAAATGTTGTCACAAGCTTTAATTCCACAGAAAAAAAAACAACAATACAAGAAAATAGACAGGGGCACCTCTAATGCCGCATACACTTGGTCGGAATTTCCGAGGAAAAAAGTCAGATGGAATTTATTCATCGGATATTCCGACCATGTGTATGCCCCATCGGACTTGTTCTCTTTTTTTCATACGGAAAAAATTTCTATCATAAATTCCATTCGTCTGTATGGAACTCCGACGGAGAAAAAACTAAGCATGCTCAGAATCAAGTCGGCGTATGCTCGGAAGCACTGAACTTAATTTTTCTCAGCTCGTCGTAGTGTTGTACGTCACCGCGTTCTTGACGGTCGGAATTTGGTGTGACAGTGTGTATGCAAGACAGCTTGAACTGAATTCCATTGGAAAAATATGTCAGAGTTTATCCCAACGGAAAATCCGACCGTGTGTACAAGGCATAAGAGTAACAGTAAAGTGTCTCCAGCAGCAACCAACATAAATCAACTTGAAAATAATCTATTGCAGCTGAAAGATAAATCTTAGTAGCTATCTCTTGTCCAGGGATCTTTTGTGAATTTTCCTGTTGAAAGATTGCAAACGATATCTAAATGCAACTGTATAAATAAAAAGTAACAAACACACAAGGGAAATTCTTGTCTCAGCAAACAAATATTACCATAATGCTTGTTAAATAATGACTGTGAGAAAAGGCAATGCAGAAAGGCAATTCTCACAATCAGAAGTAGATGTGAGGACACAGAATTGTCTCTATTAATGGAATAAACATTTCCTCTTTAATAAAGTTATTAAAAAATATTTTAATTGTACAAACAGCATAAAACATGACTATACTGAGGCACCAGCTAAGCAACTAATAGCAAATAATAATATAGACATAGATGTGACTTGAATTACACTATAAATACATTACCCAAAAAAATCCAAAATTCAGTCTGACAGTATTCTGGTATTTCCAAAGGCTATTTTGAAGCTGACCAGACACCTCCAATATGTACAAAAAGAACAGAAGTGCCATTGGAGCAAAAGGTCAATGTGATCACTTTACTTATGTTTGAACTCAGTATTGAGTAGGTTCATTATAAGATTCAAGATCAACATAAAAAAATCATCTAACTAACCATCAGAATAGATGGGGATTAACAACTGATAAGGCTGATTTCTAGTAGTATAAGATTGACGACTTAATTTCATTGGCATACGGATACTAGTTCTTTGTGTAATGTGATATCTCTGTATACATCATAATTCCATATTGCGAACAGTTGCATCTGCAAATGATCTGTTATGTTCCGCTTCAAGTATAATTTTAATAAACTTGGAATGTTAAAAAAAAAGAATCACTGAAAATCAATGCCCCTCCCTGGAACCTGTCTACACATACGATGAATACGTCCCAAAAGTGAGATTATGGTGAGTGTTAAAATTATTGAGTATTATTCAGTATTATACATACAAACATACAGTATGTATTGACCATAACCTGAGAGACAAAGTCACACTGCTATATTCCAAGTAGTAATTAGACATTGGGTAACATCTGGCAACATTAACAAGAAACAAGTCTGTCTTTGAGTCCTCGTCCACACTGGTGCGACCTTAGATGCAACGTGATTTACAAATCACATCATAAGTAACATCTAATGTATTTCTATGGCACTGTCTTAATAGGTGCAATTTGAAATATCGCAATTTGAAAAATAGTTCCTGCACTGTTCTTGACGATTCCATGTGTGACTTGCATTGACATCTGTGCATGAAATCGCACAGATTTTAGCAAGACGCACATTAAATTGCAGTGGCTTTGAAATCGTGCTGAATTAGCGTGATTTCAAAGTCGCATTTGGTGTGAACGGGGGCTCAAGGTAAGTTTTCTAGTAATGCAAAATGAAGGAAGGATTTCTGGACAGCCGCACTCCAAAACTTGTTGTTTTATTGTAAATAAAAAAACACAGGATACATGCCACAGCAAACAGGGTACAGTCTCACGCGTTTCACACTAAAACTTAGTGCTTAATCATAGCTATAATTAAGCACTACACTTTAGTGTGAAACGCGTCAGTGGTTTTTTATTTACAATAAAAGCAACATGTTTTGGAGTGCTGCTGTCCAGAAATCCTTCCTTCATTTTGCATTATCCTATGCATTGCCAGCACCCGTGGCTTCGGATTTGGTGAAGAAGTTCATAATTAGTATCCTTGAGCGGTGACTCCCTTTCTCTATCTGATTCTGGCTGTTAGTTTTCTAGTGTTGGATTTTCACATGCTGCAAGACACAGTGACTAACTGTTAGTGCTGTGTATTTACTTCAAGTAACTCTCCAGCCTCTCTTCAATTATATCTTATTTATAGTGGTGTAACTATACTATAATGGTAATTTCATGCTGTTGAAAAATGATTCATTTGATGGATATAGCAACTGTTATGATACCATTCTAGCTGATAGTATTCTCTTAATAATCACAGTTGTGGATTGTTGCACACTTCCTGTGAAAAGCAGACTTTCTTGACAATGGATTTATTTATCCTATCTAGAAATTATATGTTGTATACAGTAAATACAGTCACACACTATAATACAAGCTTTTGTCACATGACCTTTTCGAGGGATTCTTACAAAAAGAATTATGGATTTGATACTCACCATGATCTCTCCTTTGGTGCATACTAATTGTATGTGTATGCAGGTTTCGGGTAGTGGCATTGATTGATTTTTGCTGACTATGAGCCATCCTTCCATCTACTGAGTCCCCACATGATTATAGTAATCACATGGACCTTTTGCTACACTTCCAGTGAGTGGGTACACAGATATCTGATATTTTTTTAGCATTTGACAGTCACTATCTTATACTGTATACTGTAATACACAGATAAAAAAAACTCCACCTTTAATAAACTGACTTTATGCATTTCAGAATGATTATCATGTCCTCTTCAGGAGTAAATAAAGTAAACTGTGGAAATGTAACATACTGTAATCTCACAAGTGATCACCTCCCTACTTAATGAGGGTTTATCAAGTTTCTTAAAATTCACAACATAAAATTAATACAATATAACATTTAAAAAGTCATCATATCACATATCACAATGCTAACCCATAAAATTTGAGAATTCATAGGTGAAAAGCAGAGTATAAGTAGAAAATAATATCAATAATAACAGACTGCACCAATAAATGTGTTGGTTTTTAAAAAGTATCAAGGAAATGGTGGAGGGAGGAGGCAGGACCAGAGTATTATTGATTCCTCACAGCCCCAACGCCGCCTGCCAGCAAGCAATCCAGCTCTACATTAGTCACTCAATTAAAGATCAAAATTAATGATGTGATGGTAATCATGTGACCACTAACAAGCTGCAAAAGATAGAGCAGAAAACCATGGCAGGTTATACCAATCAGACGTGTTAGTGGCATTGTCCTTTGTATAGCAATCAATGTCTCCAGATAATAGGCCCCTTGATAATAAATTATTTAACCTATGTATGTTTTCAGATAAAACTATATAAGAAGTAATATAATTAAAATGTATGTATATATAACATAGATAGACAGATTGTTCCAAACATCTTGGAGAACTAACCACAGATCTTCTGTGGATGTTGGCTGCATCAAATCCTTCTGTCTCTTCATGTAATCCCAGACAGACTCAATAATATTGAGACTGGTGCTCTGTAGGAGCCAAACCATCACTTCCAGGACCCCTTGTTCTTCTCCTTACACTGAAGATAGTTCTTAATGACATTGGCTGTATGTTTGGGGTCGTTGTCCTGTTGCAGAATAAATTTGGGGTCAATCACACGCCTCCCCTGTGGAATGGCATGATGGACAATATCTGTCTGAATTTCTCAGCATTGAGGACACTATTGATCGGGCAACGTTAAGGACCGTAGAAACAGTGGTCATCCTGGGAAAATTATTGCAGCAGATGAAAGACAAATCATGCTTACTTCCCCCAATTATCTGAAGATGTCCAACAGTGCCATCAGCACAAAACTGGTGGAAACCAGTAGGACCCAGGCACACCCATCTACTATCTGGAGAAGTTTGGCCAGAAGTGGTCTTTATGGAAGAATTGTAGCCAAAAAAAATATCTCTGGCGTGGAAATAAGGCTAAGTGATGCACCTATGCATGAAACGATAGGAACTGGTGTGCAGAAAAATAGTAACAGGGGCTCTGGACTGATGAGTCAAAATATGAAATATTTTGCTGTAGCAGGTGGCAGTTTTTTAACCAAAGGACTGGAGAGTGGTACAATAATGAGTGTCTGCAGGCAACAATGAAGCATGGTGGAGGTTCTTTGCAAGTTTTGGGCATTTCTGCAAATGGAGTTGATGGTTTGGCCCTCACAGAGTCCTGATCTCAACAGCATTGAGTCTGTCTGGGATTACGGTGTTATCATAATAGGGGATTTTAATTATCTAGACATAGACTGGACGGAGGGAACCGCGCATTCGTCTTAGGCACGCCAGTTCCTAAATGTCTTGCAGGACAATTTCATGGGTAAGACGGTAGACGCACCAACTAGAAATAAAGCGTTACTGGATCTACTGATTACCAACAATACAGACCTGGTCACGGATGTGGAAAAATGGGGCAATTTAGGAAACAGCGATCACAGGTCAATTGGCTTCAGTATAAATCACACAAATAGGAAACATAAGGGGAATACAAAGACACTGAATTTCAAAAGAGCCAACTTCCCTTAACTATGGACCTTGCTAGGAGGCTTATATTGGGATAAAATCTTAGGAAAAAAGAACATGGAAGAGAGAAGGGTTTGCTTTAAGAGCATATTAAATAAGGGCATTAGCCAATGCATCCCATTGGGAATTGATTTTAAAATAGCGAACAAAAGGCCTGGAGGACTTAACTCCATCGTAAAAATAAATATAAAAGCAAAGGAGAAGGCCTTCAAAAAATACAAGGTTGAGGGATCATCATCAGCATTCAGACTTTATAAAGAATGCAATAAGAAATGTAAGGGTGCAATTAGGGCGGCTAAGATAGAACACGAAAGACACATAGCAGAGGAGAGCAAAAAAAATCCCAAGCAATTCTTTAAGTATGTAAACAGTAAAAAAGGGAGGACAGACCATATTGGCCTCATAAAGAATGAGGAAGGACATCTGGTTACAAAGGTTGGGGAGATGGCAAAGGTATTGAATTTATTATTTATTGGGAAACTTAACATTAATAAATCATCGGGGCCAGATGGCTTGCACCCTAGGGTACTTAGGGAACTCAGTCAAGAAATTGCCAGACCGATATTCCTAATTTTTACTGACAGTTGGTACCAGCTGATTGGAGAAAAGCCAATGTAGCACCAATATTTAAAAAAGGCCCAAAATACATCCCTTGGAATTACAGACCAGTTAGCCTAACATCAATAGTATGCAAGCTCTTGAAGGGGATGATAAGGGACTATATACAAGATTTTAGTAATGAGAACGGTATCATTAGCAGTAATCAGCATTGATTCATGAAGAATCTTTCTTGTCAAACCAATCTATTATCCTTCTATGAGGAGGTGAGTTGCCATCGAGATAAAGGAAGGCCCGTAGACGTGGTGTATCTGGATTTTGCAAAAGCATTTGACACAGTTCCCCATAAACGTTTACTGTACAAAATAAGGTCTGTTGAGTTCAGAGGGTGCTGATAAATGGGGAGTACTCGGAATGGACAGGGGTGGGTAGTGGGGTCCCCCAGGTTTCTGTGCTGGGACCAATCCTATTTAATTAGTTCATAAATGACCTGGAGGATGGGGTAAACAGTTCAATCTCTGTATTAGCGGACAATACTAAGCTAAGCAGGGCAATAACTTCTCCGCAGGATGTGGAAACCTTGCAAAAAGATTTGAACAAATTAATGGGGTGGGCAACTACATGGCAAATGAGGTTTAATGTAGAAAAATTTAAAATAATGCATTTGGGTGGCAAAAATATGAATACAATCTATACACTGGGAGAAGAACCTCTGGGGAAATCTAGGATGAAAAATTATCTGGGGGTCCTAGTAGATGATAGGCTCAGCAATGGCATGCAATGGCAAGCTGCTGCTAACAAAGCAAACAAAATATTGGCATGCATTAAAAAAGGGGATTAACACCAGAGATAAAACAATAATTCTTCCACTGGAAATGTAACTGGAACTGGAAAAGAAGATCTGTGGTTAGTTCTCCAAGATGTTTGGAACAACCTGCCTGCCGAGTTCCTTCAAAAACATTGAAAATTATGTCAGACTGTACCCGGAAGTGACCGGAGGCTGCCTGAAGGCTTTGTGGTTATGTTTGAAATGCATTGAGACTGCACCACTGCTTTTGATTGTCGTTACTTCTGGGTACCATCTGATATCATTGCCAGCACTGCAATGTGAGCGACAAGGCTGTAATATATACAGAGGCTGTACATGCTGTTGCTTCTTAAAGCACCTTATTCATGTGAGTGTTCGAATTGTACATTTTTATTCCCTGATTTTTAATAAATATACTGCACTATGAGAATATTTTATTGTGCTTGTGACTTTTCTCAGTTGTGAAAGGACATCTGGGCTGGAGCTTTGATGACTGTGGGATTGTTCCACCCTTGTACCTATATCCATCTGAAAAGCGATTTAGGTCTTAAGTGACCTTATATGGTTGGTGAGTGCGCATTTTTTCTGCCCATGGTTAAGCATTTTTTGGAAAATTTCACCTCACAAGATTATTTAAAGACACAGTGTTTTGGGACCTTTTTTGCTATAGCTTAGAAGTGGAGTATATGTATCATGATAATTGTTTATTTTGTACTGTAATGTTTGTGGAAATGTGTAGATATGATTTAATTATTATCACTTTGGTTTTATGAATAGAACACGCTGTCATTTATTATTGTTTTGTATGAATAGATACGATTTTTAGGAGCAGTTATTACCTTAATACTCTTTGGGACCCTTTAAGTTTTTGTATTTTTTCCCTCCTCTTGTGTAATTTAGTAAAATATAAAATAAATAAAATAAATGGACTGAAGGAAGAAATGGGACCCCTTGTTATAGCCACAGTAGGTTCGCTGATCTGGAAACTCAAGTGCAGAGTTAAAACAACTGGACTGCTAAGAGATAATAAAGCATAGGTGGATTTAAATCCCCAGAACACCAGAATTGAAAATTCAGTTTAAGCCTTCTTACTATTAGTGGAAGATAACTTCAAAAAAGAGTCTTTGATTCCTGAAAATGGGCAGATATGTCAGAATAGCTCACTTGAGTTTGTATACTTAAGAAAAATTCTCCATATCTAGAAAATATTTAAATTACTTCTCCAGCAGCAGAAAATGTCAGTTAAACACTTTTTTCAAGAAATCCCCAGTCTGCTTTTCATATCTGTCTATATCAAATAGGGCACATGGTTGATAAGGGTACAAAACTGGTTAATTAATAAAATAATTCTGCTCTATTCTCAGAATAATTTTCTGTTCCATCTGACCTATTGGGCGAAGTTAGTAAAATATGGCAAGGGGCAATAATGACTTGGAAAGCACAAAAAGGCTGGGTGCACATGGGCAATTTCTGTTAGCAATACTAAAATAATAAATCAATAGTGGTTAGCTGTCAATCATTACAATTAAGGAACAATGAAGTATAGTATGCAATAGCAATTATTCGCTAATAATCCCACAATCTTCCAAGCATACGCTGTCAATTGCTATTAAATGTGTATCAATTATTAGCAAATTATCGCAGGAGATTTTAATAGCATGATCACGCTATCAAAAACTTCTCATGAGCTCCCAGAATAAAGCTAGCTATGCATAGCTTAGTTTTTTTCATTCAGGCATTAGCCTTTGCAGATACCCTAGTCCCACATATGACAAAAAAATTTAACTTCAAAACTCAAGGCTCCCCCTTGGGCACACAACTCAACACTGCATACATTACGGTTATACCAAAACCGGATAAAAACCCAGAAGAAGTTTCCAATTATCGCCCTATCTCGCTGATAAATAATGACCTAAAAATACTTACTAAAATTAGCAAAGGCCTTATAATAGGGGGCCGACAGACCATCAGGTCCCGGGGCTGAACCCTTTCGGAGACCCTTAATTACTGCCGCCACCTCCTCAACCGAAAATGTCTCTATGTTCCGCGTCTAAGGATGGGCTCCTGTCCCGCTATGTGTATCTTGGGCAAGGAATAAATCCTTATTCTAGGGGACAGTTTGGCCACTAACATCTGACCTATCTTCTCTTTTTGAGTGTAAAACTTATTGCTACTCCTGCGCGGAGAGATCTCTCCGCTTTCGTTGTGAGAGCTAAGTTGAGTTCCAGTCTCGTCTTGTCAATATCATCTAGTAAGGTTGGAGATGGTTTCATTTTGTGTTGTGCCCTCAGGGTCCTGTATGACTTCTCCAATCGCATAATGTCCGCTTCGTGTTCTCTTTTGATTCGCATGGTTATCTGTATAATCAACACTGTACCTTTTCAAGTGCAAAGCTGCTCTTGTCTGTGTCTTAATCTAAAGCCTAGGACACCTCATTATCAATAATGTTTATCATACACACAAATGACTAAATGACTCACTTAAAGCAGAACACTCTCTCAAAGAACGTTGAATATTTGTAATCCTTATGCAGCTAGCATTAGTAAATGAATAGGAAACTATATCATATTTGCTTGTTTTAAACTTTTTTTTTTTTTATTTCTTCAGTTACTTTCTGGTTTCCAAGCCTAGGCAAATTATTTCATACATCCCAGGAGTCTTCAGCAGGGGAGGAGGGGTATCTCAGCTAAGCACACCCTCTCTCACTTGCATGCCTGAGCTAAGGGCAGGTGGGTTTCCAGGAAGTAAATGTTACATGAATCATCTGCCCTTACTCAAGACAGCCATAGCCGCAATGCTAGAAGTGTTTTCCAAAGTGATTTCTCAACAAAATAAAGCATAGAGATATGGATGGATGGAAGAGTTTGCTTTCAATATAAAAAATTAATTAAATAGCATTTTTGTTGGTGGTGCTCAGATGAAGTATAGTTCCAATTTAAGTTTGTAAGCAAGAAATCTGTTTTATGCAGTGATAGAGAGCAGCAGGCATTCCTGAATTATAACAAAAGATGTGCCCCAGTAGCAGCGGTGGAACCTATTATCATGTTACTATGACCCTGTACTGTATTGCATTTCTGCTGGACCAATTACAAACAAAAAGTTATCACTATTCATAAGCATAGGGAACAAAGATCGAAAATAAACTTTTTAAAACCCATCTCCACAGGAACTTAAAACCCAACTGCCATTCTTCCATCACACTCACATTCAACAATTTTATCAGCATTACCTTAAAAAAACAAACGAAAAACCCTTTTTACTCACCATCACATGTTCCTTCCTGGCCCTCTTTCCAGGCATGAAGACCGGTGACCCAGCCCTATAGTGTGTGTCTGTGCTAACAGGTCCCCTCCCCTCACAGTCCTGGAGCTTGAGAGGGCCTTTCACCTGGACAGCAGAAATTGTCTATGTCAGAAAGATAGTAATGTGGGCACCCTCTTATGAACATGGCATTTTGAGCTTTTAGATTATTTTTTTTAACTAACACGATGATTAGTTGGAGGAGTGAAGGATGAGTGGTGCCCAGAGAAGAGTTTAACCACTTCCCGCCCAGTCAATAGCATATTGATGTCCGGGAAGTGGTTGTGTTATCCACACTGGACGTCATATGATGTCCTGCAGGATAACAGCCGCCGCGCATCGCGGCGATCGGTGGAGCGGTGTGTCACTCTGACACACCGCTGCACTGATCTCGGTAAAGAGCCTCCGGCGGAGGCTTTTTACCACGTGATCAGCTGTGTCCAATCACGGCTGATCACGATGTAAACAGGAAGAGCCGTTGATCGGCTCTTCCTCACTCGTGTCTGACAGACGCGAGTAGAGGAGAGCCGATCGGCGGCTCTCCTGACAGGGGGGGGTTCGCGCTGATGGTTTATCAGCGCAGCCCCCCTCGGATACCTACACTGGACCACCAGGGAAGCCCCCAGGACCACCAGGGAAGCCCCAAGCATGTGGATGGCCAGGTAAGTCCCCCATGGCCATCCACACAAATAGATAAAAAATATATGCCAATCAGTGCCCACAAATGGGCACTGATTGGCACCATCATGGCACAACCAAAAATGCATGATGCCCAGCAATGCCAGCCACCAGTCATCAGTGCCACCTACCAGTGTCCATCAGTGCCACCTATCAGTGCCCATCCGTGCCCATCTGTGCCCATAAGTGCCCACCTATCAGTGCCCGTCCGTGCCACCTATCTGTGCCACCCATAAGTATCCATCAGTGCCGCCTATGAGTGCCCATCAGTGCCGCCTATGAGTGCCCATCAGTGCCGCATACCAGTGCCACATATCAGTGCTGCCTATCAGTGCCCATCAGTGCCACTGCCGCCTATCAGTGCCCATCATCAGTGCCACCTCATCGGTGCCACCTCATTGGTGCCACCTCATCGGTGCCCATCAGTGTCGCCTTATCAGTGCCTGTTAGTGCCGCCTTATCAGTGCCTGTCATTGAAGTAGAAAAGGTACTTATTTACAAAAACAAAATTAACAGAAACAAAGAAAAACTTAGTTTTTTTCAAAATGTTCACTCTTTTTTATTTGTTATGCAAAAAATAAAAATTGCAGAGGCAATCAAATACCACCGAAAGAGAGCTCTATTTGTGGGAACAAAATTATAAAAAAATTGTTTGGGTACAGTGTTGCATGACCGCGCAATTGTCATTCAAATTGCGACAGCGCTGAAAGCTCAAAATTGGCTTGGGCAGGAAGGTGTATAAGTGCATGGTATTGAAGTGGTTAAGGTGAATACATTTTAGTGTATACGGTAATTATAAATATATTTCCTTTTTATGAACAACACCATATTTAAGGCTCTGTTAAATTCTGTAGCCAACAGAAAATTTCTTAAAGCCTCGTACACACGGGCGGGAATCCCGTTGAAAAAAACGTTGGATTCCTGGCAAGCTTGTCTTGCCAAGCCCTGTGTACACACGCACCATTCAAAAGAACCGCCGTTCTTTTGAATGGCAAGAACACGGTGACGTCATCGACTACGACGAGCCAGCGCTTGTCACATTCAATGCCGTCACTGCCATCTTGCTACACCCTACACTACCCTTGTATGCTACCGCACATGCGTCGAAGTCTCATCGAACATGCGCGGGTTTCCCTGGACAGGTAAGCATACAGACGAGAAAAATGGAGAGCAGGTTTTCTATTTTCCTTGTTGAGATTCCCAGCAGTTTTCCTGCCGAGAAACCATACACACGAACGGTTTTCTCTGCGAAAAGCTCTCCCAGCAGTTTTCTTGCCAAGAAAACCGGTCGTGTGTACGAGGCTTAAGTCTAAAATATGCTGAAACCCATTGATAAAAGTATGCTTGCGACTAAATAATGTCTTAATATTGTCGCTTATGAGTATTAATGATTCAGAAGTATTTTAAAATGCATTTTAGATAAGAACTCTAAAAACACGAAAAACATATGATTCATGTATTTTTGTTTCTGGATGAATAGGCATCTTTCATATTTTTTTCATGAGAATGAGAAAATGGATGGATGCCTCTAATTCAAAGCACATTTCCAAGACCATAAAAAGAAGAGTTTGCCATTAGTATGCTTCACATATCATTCGTAATTTTAACACATTAAAGAGCATTTTAATTTTTAGAATTAAGGTTTTATATTTTATTATAAGTCTTTATACTGTGTTCAGTTATTAGTATAATGAGGAAAGCATACATACATAACAATATTTAAAGCCAGAGTTTGTCTTTTTGGTAAATTTAAATTGATCTGATTGGGTTTTTTGCTTTGCTGGATTTGGTACAGAAACATACTGGGGGTCTTCAGCTGCTTTGAGCTGTGCCACACTTTTAACCGAGGGGAAATACAGTATGAATATATAAAAGGCACAGCAATAGTTGCTTCCAGTTAATCTTGCTTTCCATTAATCAATGATATGCATGTCCCCTAGCTGGGAGCACAGATCATTTTGATTTATGGACCACACTTTACAGAGGTGCCTTAATACAGTAGTGTGGCTTTACATGTATTTGCAAATGTATGTAATGAAATTTCTGTCTTTAACCTAAATTGTTGAATTTATGGGTATTCTCGACAGCTTTGAATGAGCAAGAAACTGCAAGGGAGCACAGGTCAGGCAAGTAAAAAGGGGTTTGGGGAAGCCCTTTGCAGACACATTGATGTTGATTTACTAAATGGTGCAGCCCTGCATGGAAACCAATCAGCTTATAGGTTTTTTGTCAAAGCTTATGTAGCGCCCTGCTCCCAATGACTGGGCGCTATGTTCAATTTAGAGGGTATCTGAGCCAATAGTTAGGCTCAGATGTAGATAATTGGTGTTAGATTGGTCTCTGTTCCGGCTATGACTGTGTTGGAGGGCTTCCCACTGTTTGCCTGTGGGTGGTGTTATAACCTCGGGCCGGTGTGGAGGATTGACAGGCCAGAGTGCATTGGGTACCTTCCCCCGGGAATGGTTCAGTGGACGTGGTCTACCTGCTGAGCATGCTGGGGAAGGGTACTTAAGGGGCAGACGCCATTTTTTGGGGTCCTTCATCCCCTCACTACTCTCCTGGCATGAGGGGTGTATTGTGTGATTTTTGGCCTCGGAACCATGCTGGTCCGAGGCCGCAACTCCAACAAGTAGGCCCAGTTATGCTGACTGGGTCTACACATTGAAGGTGATCCTGTGCTGTCTGTCCTGAGGGAGGAAGCCACTCAATGGAGGAAAACAGGGGAGGACCTGTCCTGGAAAAGACCAAGCGGAAGCCTGGTGTCTTGAGGAGGGCCTGGTAATTCTATTGGAGGATGAACGGCAACTAAAGTTTACATTACAGTCTGCCGGGTCGGCTTAAAGGCTCTTGACTGTTTGGCTGGAAGTCCGGGCGTTGAGTCCTGTGACAGAGGACCCAGGATTATCCAATATTGTCCACAACCGGTCTGTGGCAGAGACTGGTCCTGATTATTATTCACGCGACATACCGGCTGCGAGGCCAGGTGGGGGCCTATCCGGGTGAGAAATACCCACTCAGGAAGGAGTGGTGACTAACTTTGTACTTGAGAAGTTTCCCCAGTGATCTGTACGGTGTACCTGAGCCTACCCCTTCCCTTCACCCTTCTACTACTTTCCAAATGTTTTATGCAAAAAAGGAAAATAAAACCTAACTGCTTAAAGATTTACATCTTGTGTGGGCATTGGAGTTTCTACAGACTTTCTTCCCCAAACCAGTGGTCATCAACCCTGTCCTCGGGGCCCACTAAAAGGCCAGGTTTTATGTATTACCTTGGGGAGATGCAGACTAAAATACTGCAATCACTCAGCAGCAAATGATATCACCTGTGATGTATTTCAGTTATCTTGCAAACCTGGCCTGTTAGTGGGCCCTGAGGACAGGAGTTGATGACCACTGCCCTAGACAACGAATACTGAGGTAACGTGCAAGGCCCAAATTAAACCAGCGGGGGTGTGTTACACGTGGGGGCTCGAGTCCGGGATTTGCCGTTACCTCTCGCAGTTGTAAAATGGATATTTGCTTTACTGAAAGTCTACAAGAAGGCTTGAATTGAAACCAAAGGGGTAAAGGTACAGATCACTTTGTAACTGTGTAGGCTGTGGGTGGAGCCAAGAGAGAAAAAGCCTGCGAGCTACGCGCAAAAAGAACCCAAAAGGGGAGGAGTTCCCGCCAACTGTGTGCTACATGTGGGGTGTGTTTGGCGCCAAAGACTAGAAGCTGCCAGATCAAGTGAGTGGATCGGAAAGCAGCATGTTCCCTATGCCCGCCGCTGTGAGTGCTACTCCATTTGGAGCCTCTCTCAGAGATACAGGGATCAGATTGAAGCCTTGCAGACGCTTCGTGCTCTATACAAGCGGAGATGTGGAGGCGCTAAGCATGCTGTGCCCTGGATGTGAAGGACTGGCAGTTCAGTTACGTCCATTTGCCCGGTGCCCATCCTGTGGGGAATACTTATTTGAGGTGGAGTAACCAACTACATTCCCCCGCGCTTATCGGATAGACTGAAATACAGGCACCGCTACGTTGGAAGATGTCGCCTTTGCCCCTGCGGTTCAGCCTGTGCGCACTACTTCTGCTGCAGGAAGTGAGCATAAAAGAGATGTCGCTACCAATACAGAGGTACCAGCGGACATCGCAGCGGATACCACATCTACAGCATGTGTCTCCCTCCCACCCGTGAAACGGAAGGTGGGATATGTGAAGGCTTCCCGCGGCCACGGTCAAGGCCTACCCCAGTGTTTACCGTAACCGGACCCCGTGGGCGATGATATTCCCGGGACATCCACGTCAGGAATGGTAAGAAACCTGGGGAAAAATTGACTGGGACTTTAGTTAATTATTTGCCGGCAGAAGAGTTAGCAGACTCTGATCTAGACTCTCTGTCAGCTGTTTGCGGAAAAATATTGGAGTCTATGTCTCGGGGGTTGTTGTGGAGCAACATGGATGATGTTGCCTCGATGCATAGCTGTTCAGAGTGGACAACTATGGACTCCGGGGAAACCACCCCAAGGGAGGGAACCCCGGAAATTGCTAAAGTGACTTTGCCTGTAAAAAGGACTGTTCTTAAACCTACAAAGTCTATGGTGAAGAAGTCACCGGATTTGTGTGTGTTGCCCGGGATGGGGAGTTCTCGGACATTGCCTAGACTTGCCCGTCTACAACGAGTGCTAATGAAAAGGGTAGCCACGGAGTACGGCCTGGAGTTCCCGTACGTGCCAAAAGAACTAATGCAAGAAATGTAAGCAAAAAGGGAAGAGTGGTGCAGTGAAGCTATCTGGGACTATCTGGAAGTTCCAAAGCCATTCCGGAATCTGGACTGTTCCTTCATTATGTCTGATCGGTACCAGGGGTGCCAGTTGAATTGGAGCTACGGGCGGCATATCCACGCCGATCGAGTAGTCATTTGCAGACCGGGGAAGGACAATGTCACTTATTTTATCACCACCCTGGACAAGCAAGGAAAACCTCTGACTTTGCCGGACCCCAGGTTTTATCTATGAGGATTTAAAATACCTCTTTTGTCTTTAATTAAATGTTTTTCTTTTTGTCAAGAAAAAAAAAAAGAAAAACATTCAACTGAAAGAAGGATTTTTGTTGCCTTCTCATTTTTCATGCTAACTGGACTTTGGAGAAGTTAGACAGTTAGGAATAGGGTTGCTGAGGACGTCAGGATCAAGATGTCAACTGTTACAGCACCTGCCTAAAGAACTTTTGTGTGTTGCCTCTGCCACGAGGTGGCAGTGGTCAATAGAGTAGGGAAAGACTTTTCTACATTTATCATTTATGCTTTAAAATTCAAGAATGAAAGTTCCACCTCTGAGGGAGGTGTAGCTCTGCCTCTATAGAAATATTTTAGGATGGTTACAGTTATTTTGCTGTATATATCTGTGTCTTGTTTTTCTCTTTTAGGCAACCAGAACTTCTTTCAAGACCTCCGGAGAATGGGGAGGGCTAGATAGGTAGTGATGGGTAGTAGCGTGTGATGTATAATGTATATTGTGCTCTTATCTTATTGAAATTTTATGTCATAGTCATATCTTGTTTCTTTCCATTCTCCCCTCCCCATCCAATTTTTTTTGGTTCAGGTGGCAAACCCTCAGGCTTGAGGTGTTTTTGTTTTTTTCAGACACTGGGGACAGTGTCTTTATGTAGCAAGGGAGTAAGTAGCGCCCTGCTTCCAATGACTGGGCGCTATGTTCAATTTAGAGGGTATCTGAGCCAATAGTTAGGCTCAGATGTAGATAATTGTTGTTAAATTGGCCTCTGTTCCGGCTATGGCTGTGTTGGAGGGCTTCCCACTGTTTACCTGTAGGTGGCGTCATCACCTTGGTTCGGTGTGGAGGATTGACAGGCCAAAGTGCATTGGGTGCCTTCCCCCGGGAACGGTTCAGTGGGCGTGGTCTACCCGCTGAGCATGCTGGGGATGGGTACTTAAGGGGCAGATGCCATTTTTTGGGGTCCTTCATCCCCTTGCGGCCCTCCTGGCGTGAGGGGACCATGCTGGTCCGAGGCCGCAACTTCAACAAGTAGGCCCAGTTATGCTGACTGGGTCTACACTTTGAAGGTGATCCTGTGCTGTCCTTCCTGAGGGAGGAAGCCACTCAATGGAGGAAACCAGGGGAGGACCTGTCCTGGAAAAGACCAAGCGAAGGCTGGTGTCTTGAGGAGGGCCTGGTAATTCTATTGGAGGATGCACGTCAACTAAAGTTTACATTACAGCCTGCCGGGTTGGCTTAAAGGCTCTTGACTGTTTGGCTGGAAGTCAGGGCGTTGAGTCCTGTGGCAGAGGACCCCGGATTATCCAATATTGTCCACAACTGGTCTGTGGCAGAGACTGGTCCTGATTATAATTCATGCGACATACCGGCTGCTAGGCCAGGTGGGAGGGGCCTATCCGGGTGAGCAATACCCACTCAGGAAGGAGTGGTGACTAACTTTGTACTTGAGAAGTTTCCCCAGTGATCTGTATGGTGTACCTGAGCCTACCCCTTCCCTTCACCCTTCTACTATTTTCTAAATGTTTTATGCAAAAAAGGAAAATAAAAACTGCTTAAGGTTTTACATCTTGTGTGGACATTGAAGTTTCTACAGACTTTCTTCCCCTAGACAACGAATACCGAGGTAACGTGCAAGGCCCAAATTGAACCAGCAGCTCCTGCGGGGGGTGTGCTGCACTTAATTAAACAAGTTGAAGTTAGAAGCTAATTGACTACCATGCACTGCTGCACCAGACTTTGCACTCTCCAATTTTAGTAAATCAACCCTATTGTCTCTATGCTCTGCATTGGCAAATTGACATTTAGAGATGAGCTACTGGTTGTGATCACGTTTTTTTGTTTAGAGGTTTGGCAAACGGATAAATTAAATTGGTGTTCAGTCAAATTGAATCTCCAGTGGCAGTGGAAGTGAAACATTTATCAGCAGTATTACTACTGCTGATAAATGTGACAACTGGTTGTTATGAAACTGGCAGCTGCCAGTGTTTTAGCAACCATGAGTCATCCAAAATCAGTGTGGCCCTCCTCTCGTTATTTATACAAGATCCTTTAGGTCTGGAATACATTTTAAGGGGAATCCTATAGGAGTGGATTATATCAGATATGCAGTATTTTTTCTGTCACCGGGTACCAGGCATCATTCATCATGCCTTATTCAGATCTGCATTGCTGTACAATGTGATTGATGATGGATTTACTTTGTGGGAGTTGTTTAAAAAAAAAAAAAATAACTAAAGGACTTGGAAAATAGTAATAGCATGATTATTTACTGTCTACTTTTTTTGTGAATGTGTAGGGTTACTTTGTACCCTTTACCCATTCACATGGGGAAGTCAGTATCTAGGCCCCCTCTTATTGTTAAAGGGGGCTTATAGTTTCCAATAAGCACCCTGCCCACAGGCCCCCACAACCACTGGGCAAGAGTTGTGGGTCAGAGGCCCTTGTCCTCATCAACATGTGGACAAGGTGTTTTGCCAGGGGGGATCTTTCCGGGCAAGGTACCTATGTTAAAGACATGTGGCCTGGCATGGTTCAAGACATGGGCGTCCGCTGAACTTTTTTCAGGGGGGGGGGCATAATTTTAAGGTCATCAATGCTCGGGCCCCTTTTTGACAATGTCATGAAGGGGAGGGGCTTAGTCATTATGACATAAAGCGCAGGCATGCAAAGGTTTGAAAAACCTGATGCAAAAGCTTAATAGAAGGATCAAGCTGCCATTGTCTGATTAGCAATTTCTATTTTTTTTTAAACCCGCCCCCTCTAGCGCCACTAAAACGATGGTAGAGCGCTGCTAAAATTAGCGGTGCTTTACCGATAACATGGCCATCTGGCAGTGTGAAATAGCTCTTGAGGATAATTTTGCTTCACTCCATGTCCATATACATATAGTGTCTCCAGGGGGGGGGGGAAATTGACCCCCCTTGCCCTATGGAGCAGACGCCCATGGTTCAAGAGGAGGAGTTCGTGTTCATCACCCCTTTCCTGACCTGCCAGACAGCATGCTCAGGTAAAGGGCTTGGTTTGGATTTTAAGGGAAACCTCAAGAGTTTACTTTATTTTTTTTACATGGAGTCCCACCTTAAACAATTCAATCTTGGGCACTTTTACTCCCTTCCTGCTCAGTCCAATTTTCAGCTTTCAATGCTGTCACAATTTGAATGACAATTGCATGGTCATGCAACACTGTGCTCATATAACATTTTTATTATTTTTGAGACAGATAGAGCTTTCTTTTGGTGGTATTTATTCACCACTGCATTTTTTGAAAAAAGACCGAAAAGTTTTTCTTAGTTTCTGTTATAAATATTTTGCAAATAAGTACTTGTTTTCTTCACTGACATGCACTATTGAGGCTGCACTGGTGGGCACTAATGAGGCTGCACTGTTGGGCACTGATGAGGCTGCACTTATGGGCACTGATGAGGCTTCAATGATGTTCACTGATGAGGCGGCACTGATGTGGCGGAACTTATGGGAACTGAAAAGCTACACTGATGGGCACTGATGAGGAGGCATTCATGAGCTGCACTGGCGGGCACTGATAGGCTGCATTGATGGACACTTATCAGTGCCCTGTAGTGATGAGCCGAACACCCCCGGGTTCGGTTCACACCAGAACCCGCGAACGGACCGAAAGTTCGCACGAACTTTAGAACCCTATTAAATACAATGGATGCGAACGTTTGAAATCTAAAGTGCTATTTATAATGACTAATATGCATGTTATTGTCCTAAAAAGGGTTTGGGAACCCGGGTTCTGCACCAGGGGACATGTATCAATCCAAAAGAAAGTTTTAAAAACGGCCGTTTTTCGGGAGCAGTCATTTTAATGATGCATAAAGTGAAAAAAAAAAGTCAAATATTCCTTTAAATATCGTACCTGGGGGGTGTCTAAAGTATGCCTGTGAAGTGCCACGTGTTTCCCGTGTTTAGAACTGTCCCTGCACAAAATTACATTTCTAAAGGAAAAAAAGCCATTTAAAACTGCTTGCGGCTTTAATGTAATGTCTAGTCCCGGTAATATGGATGAAAATCTTTAAGAAAAATGGCATAGCTACCCCATCACAGCCCCCCCCCCACCCCAGCCCATTACCAGTCCCTTTCGGTCTTGTATGGATATTAAGGGGAACCCCGCACACAAAATAAAAAAGGCCCTATATACTCTGAGCAGCCGTATACAGGCGGTGCATACAAGACAGGGACTGTAGGTTTGTTCTTATGTAGAATCTGTTTGTAATTTTGAACAGGTACATTGTTTAAGTGTAGCTCCAGCCAAAAAATCTATTTTTAAGCTTTTTGGAAAACATAGGGAAGGGTTATCACCCCTGTAACATTTGTTTTGCTGTCTGTGCAGTGTGCACCTGTTCAGAACAGTTCACCTCACTTTCCGTCCTAATGACAAATGTTTTTTGAAAATTTGGCGTTTTTATTGAAACAAGAATTGGTGATAAAGCATCAGTGGAGAGGAGACACTTTTTTCCCATATTAACTCTTACAGGAGAGAATTTGCCTTCCTAGGGGTAGATTTCCTCTCTCTTCCTGTTGTATACTTCCGTTTGCAAGGAGGAGTCGTTTGTAAGTTGGATGTTTGAAAGTAGGGGCCTGCCGTATATACTCAGCTGAAATTTGCCCCTTACATGTTGGTGTTGCCACAACACTGTGAGCCCTCACAGTTACTCTTGGTGTGCGCATGAATGGGCCCTGCTGTGAATTATTAGATCAAGAATTGTAATTGCATGCCCCTGTTGAACAGGGGCTGAAAAATTGGGCCTTTGGTGGTGGTGGTGGTGGTGGTGTGGACACAACACTGTAAGGCCTCACAGTTAGTCTTGGTGGGCACAGGAATGGGCCCTGCTGTGAATTATTAGATCAAGAATTGTAATTACATGCCCCTGTTAAACATGGGCAGAAAAATTGGGCCTTAGGCACTGGTGCCACAACACTGCAACCCCTCACAGATACTGTACTTGGAGCACAGCAATGAGCCCTGTTGCAAAGTATTGCATCAAAAATTGTAATTACACGCCCCTGTTAAACAGGGGCTGAAAAATTGGGCCTTAGCCACTGGTGCTGGTGCCACGACACTGCAACCTCTCCCAGATACTCTAGTTGGAGTGCAGGAATGAGCCCTGCTGCAAAGCATTGCATAGAAAATTGTAATAACACGCCCCTGTTAAACAGGGGCTGAAAAATTGGGCCTTAGCCACTGGTGGCGGCACCCAGAAACAAAAATGTTCTTCCAAGCTATCATCATCAATCGGATCATTGAGGAGGAGGAGGATAGTCAGCCAACATAACAGGACAGTCTCTCAGCATCAGCATCAGTCTTGAAGGGATGTGACATTTGAAAATAAATTAGTCTGTTATATCAGCTTCAGGTGTTTGGTAGCTGGTGGTGATCCAAGACTGGTTCATCTTTATGAAGGTCAGTCGATCAACAGAGTCGGTGGACAGGCGCACCCTGTGATCCGTGACAAATCCTCCAGCAGCACTGAATGTGCGTTCTGAAAGAACGCTGGATGCAGGACAGGCCAGTAGCTCAATTGCATACTGTGCAAGCTCTGTCCAGTGATCCATCCTCAAGACCCAGTAAGCCAGAGGATTTTCGGTGGGGAAGGTGTCCAAGTCTGACCTTGCCCCTAGGTATTCCTGCACCATGTATATCAGACGCTGGCGATGGTTGCTGGAACCGATCATACCTTGGGGCTGCGGACTAAAGAATTGTCTGAACGCATCGGTCAGACGGCCACCTTCCCCACAGCTCCTTCTTTGACTGACCGAAGCCTCAGCAACTCGTTGTCCAGGACCAGGAGTTTGTAGCCCCCCAGTCTCTGGGAACGCGTTGCACAGACCTTTCTGCAAGGCCTCCCGGAGTTGTCTCATCCTCTGCTCCCTCTGCGACGGTAAGATAAGGTCCGCAACCTTACCCTTGTACCGTGGATCAAGGAGAATGACCAGCCAGTAATGGTCCCTCTCCTTGATCCGAAGAATCCTTCCGCAGACTTTGCAGGATCAGGGAGGCCATGCAGCGTAGGTTAGCTGAGGCATTCGGTCCGGAGTCCTCTGGGTCACTAAGGACGACATGATCTGCAGCCACCTCCTCCCAGCCACGTACAAGTCCACTGGTTTCTTGGGACTGTAAATCATCCCTAAAAGACTATATGGAGCCACGGATGTCAGCGGTGACATGTCCGCTGACATCCGACCCGCTCCGATCCACCAAAGTGTGACAGAGGAAAACCCTACTTTTCCATCCGTCTGCGGATCGGATCGGATGACAACGGACTCTACGGTCTGTCGTCATCCGATCCCCCATAGGGCAGAGCGGCACTCTGACAGGTCGGTCCCTGCACAGTGTGCGGAGACAGACCTGTCATCTGCCTGCTCAGCGGGGATCGACGGAGCGATCCCCACTGAGCAAAGCGGAGCCCGCACACAGACACGGATCGTGTGAAAGGGGCCTTAGTGTACTACTGTGTGCTTTGCATAGCATTCACCTAAAGCTCACCTGGATACAGTTTTTCTCTATACTGTGACAGGCAGGCCGGTGATTGTGCTAGCTGCAGACAGTCAGTGTTTCACTTAGTGTACTACTGTGTGCTTTGCATATCATTCACCTAAAGCCTACATTTTTGATGCAATACTTTGCAACAGGGCTCATTGCTGCGCTCTAAGTAAAGTATCTGTGAGGGGTTGCAGTGTTGTGGCACCAGCACCAGTGCCTAAGGCCCAATTTTTCAGCCCCTGCTCAACAGGAGCATGCAATTACAATTATTGATCTAATAATTCACAGCAGGGCCCATTCCTGCACCCACTAAGAGTAACTGTGAGGGCTTACAGTGTTGTGACACCAGCACCACCACCAAAGGCCCAATTTTTCCTACCACTGTTCAACAGTGGCATGTAAATACAATTCCTGATATAATAGTTGACAGCAGGGCGTTCCAGCGCCCACCAAGAGTAACTGTGAGGGCTTACAGTGTTGTGGCAACACCAACACCTAAGGGGCAAATTTCTGCAAAGTATATAGGGCAGGCCCCTATTTTCAAACATCCAACTTACAAACGACTCCTACTTGCAAACAGAAGGAGACAACAGGAAGTGAGAGGAAATCTAGCCCTAGGAAGGCAAATTCTCTCCTGTAAGAGTTAATATGTGAAAAAGGTGTCTCCTCTCCACTGATACTTTATCACCAATCCTTGTTTCAATAAAAAAAAAAAATTCCAAAAACATTTGTCATTGGGATGGAAAGTGAGGTGAAATGTTCTGAACAGGTGCACAGACAGCAAAACAAATGTTACAGGGGTGATAACCCTTCTCTATGTTCTCCAAAAAGCTTAAAAATAGATTTTTTGGCTAGAGCTACACTTAAAAAATTTACCTGTTCCAAATTACAAACAGATTCTACTTAAGAACAAACCTACAGTCCGTGTCTTTTTTGCACCGCCTGCATACTGCTGTTGAGAGTATATAGGGCCTTTTTTATTTTGGGTGCGGGGTTCCCCTTAATATCTATACAAGACCCAAAGGGACTGGTAATGGGCTGGGGTAGGGTGGGAGGGGGGGTGATGGGGTAGCCATGCCATTTTTCTCAATGATTTTCATCCATATTACCGGGACCAGATATTACATTAAAGCCGCAAGCAGTTCTAAATGGCTTTTTTTCCTTTAGAAATGTCATTTTGTGCAGGGACAGTTCTAAACACAGGAAACACGTGCCACCTCACAGGCATATTTTAGACACCCCCCAGGTACGATATTTAAAGGAATATTTCACTTTTTTTTTTTCACTTTATGCATCATTAACCACTTAACGACCGCCCACTGTAAATATACGTCGGCAGAATGGCACCGACAGGCAGAATCACGTATATCTACGTGATCGCCTTTGTATGGTTGGGGGGTCCCATCGAACCCCCCTTCTTTACAGTGAGCGGTGTTTAATTGTTCAGGAGCGATCCGGGATGAGGGGACGGCCGTTCCATTTCGGCCACCCCCTCGCGATCGCTCCCGGCGAATGAGAGAGCTTCTTCTGCCTGTGTAATGTAAACACAGGCAGAGGAAGTGATGTCATCTCTCCTGCGGCGCTCACATATACCGAGATACAAGAGAAGATGCCAGGTTAGTGCACAAAACACTACACTGACACCAGGACACATAGGCACATAAATCGCCCCCCAGGCCCCCCAGACACCCCCAGATCACCCCCCAGTTCACCCCCCAGCCCTCAGTCACGGTGTCACTGATTGCAGTGACCATTTATTTACTGATCACTGCAATCAGTGAGATTTGTGACTGTAAAAGTGTCACTAAAGTTAGTTTTAGGTCCAGTGTAGCCCCCTAACCCCCCCTAATAAAGGTTTAACCCCCTGATCGCCCCCCAGATAACCCTTTCACCCCCTATCACCACTGTCGCTAAGCGATCATTTTTCTGATCGCTGTCTTAGCGTCGGTGATGCCGATCGGTAGCCAGTAATTTTTTTTAGGTTCGCCGCAGGTTTTTATAGCATCAGGTACCCCCATATATTATCTAATAAAGGTTTAACCCCCTTGATCGCCCCCCAGGTAACCCTTTCACCCCCTATCACCACTGTCGCTAAGCGATCGTTTTTCTGATCGCTGTTTTATTGTCGGTGATGCCGATCGGTCGCCAGTTATTTTTTTTAGGTTCGCCGTAGGTTTTATAGCGTCAGGTACCCCCATATATTATCTAATAAAGCTTTAACCCCCTTGATCGCCCCCCAGGTAACCCTTTCACCCCCTATCACCACTGTCGCTAAGCGATCGTTTTTCTGATCGCTGTCTTAGTGTCGGTGATGCTGATCGGTAGCCAGTAAATTTTTTTAGGTTCCCCGTCAGGTTTTTATATAGCGTCAGGTACCCCCATATATTACCTAATAAAGGTTTTAACCCCCTAATTGCCCCTAGTTAACCCTTTCACCAGTGATCACCATATAAGTGTTACGGGTGACGCTGGTTAGTTAGTTTGTTTTTTATAGTGTCAGGGCACCCGCCGTATATAACCCAATAAAGGTTTAATCCCCTGATCGCCCGGCGGGTGATATCAATTAGATTTTAGCATCAGAGAGGGTCTGCGTCACACCCCAGGCAGCGTCAGGTTAGTGCCAGTAACGCCAACACCCACGCGTGAAGCATACACCTCCCTTAGTGGTATAGTATCTGAACAGATCAATATCTGATCTGATCAGATCTATACTAGCGTCCCCAGCAGTTTAGGGTTCCCAAAAACGCAGTGTTAGCGGGATCAGCCCAGATACCTGCTAGCACCTGCGTTTTGCCCTTCCGTTCAGCCCAGGCCAACCAAGTGCAGTATCAATCGATCACTGTCACTTACAAAACACAACACACATAACTGCAGCGTTCGCAGAGACAGGCCTGATCCCTGCGACTCTAGTGCTGTAGGAGGTGATTTCACCACCACAGTTTAAAAAAAAAAGCATATATGCCGAAGCATGGGGGCAGCAGGGGCGGAAGAGCGGAGGAGTGATTTTGCTCCGAATGCCGCGTACATACGGTCGAAATTCCGATGGAAGCTTGCCCGTGGAAAAGTCCGACCATGTGTGTGCGGCATAACTTTTTTGCGGGAGGATGCCCCTATGCTTCGGCATATATAAATGGTGCGTGTATGCCCATCATTAGAAGTGGGTGGATGAAGGGCGGTATTCTAATGGTGGGCATACCCACCAATCAATCTCTTTTTCGTTCAGCCAACAGGCTGCATGAAAAAAAAAGATTACAATACATGTCCAACAAGGACCAGCAACGTACTGGTATGTTGCTGGACTTTGAATGTTTATACCAGAATGATGCCTGCGGGTTTAGGTATCATCTTGGTATCATTCTTTTCAGCTAGCGGCCGGCTTTCATGTAAAAGCAATCCTAGTGGCTAATTAGCCTCTGGACTGCTTTTACAAGCAGTGGGAGGGAATGCCCCCCCGGATATAAAAAGCACCATTGGGAAATTGGGAAAGCATTTTATCACACCGATCTTGGTGTGGTCAGATGCTTTGAGGGCAGAGGAAAGATCTAGGGTCTAGAAGACCCCAGTTTTTTCAAAAAAAGAGTACCTGTCACTACCTATTGCTATCATAGGGGATATTTACATTCCCTGAGATAACAATAAAAATGATAAAAAAAAAAAAATATGGAAGGAACAGTTTAAAAATAAAATAAAAAAGCAAAATTAATAATAAAAAATAAAAAATAAAATAAAAAAGCACCCCTGTCCTGCCCTGCTCTTGCCCAATGGCGAACGCAAGCATTGGTCTGGCGTCATATGTAAACAGCAATTGCACCATGCATGTGAGGTATCACCGCGAAGGTCAGATCGAGGGCAGTCATTTTAGCAGTAGACCTCCTCTGTAAATCTAACGGGGTAACCTGTAAAGGCTTTTAAAGGCTTTTAAAAATGTATGTAGTTTGTCGCCAATGCGCGTTTGTGCTAAATTTTAAATCATGTCGTGTTTGGTATCTATGTACTCGGCCTAAGATCATCTTTTTTATTTCATCAAACATTTGGGCAATATAGTGTGTTTTAGTGCATTAAAATTAAAAAAGTGTATTTTTTCCCCAAAAAATGCGTCTGAAAAATCGCTGCGCAAATACTGTGTAGAAAAAAAAATGCAACACCCACCATTTTAATCTGTAGGGTCTTTGCTTTAAAAATATATATAATGTTTGGGGGTTCAACATAATTTTCTTGCAAAAAAAATATGTTTTCATGTAAACAAAAAGTGTCAAAAAGGGCTTTGTCTTCAAGTGGTTAGAAGAGTGGATGTAAGCTTAAGCTTCCTAATGTTGTGTATAAAATCCCAGAACCGTTCAAAACCCCCCCCCCAAATGACCCCATTTTGGAAAGTAGACACCCCAAGCTATATACTGAGAGGCGTGTCGAGTCCATGGAATATTTTATATGTTGACACAAGTTGCGGAAAAAAGACAATTTATTTTTTATTGCAGGGGATCCCACAGATATAGTATATACAGTATAAAATTTCATTAATCCAAGCTGGACTAATGTAACTCCGTAAAAATGTTTATACCTGGAATTCATCTTCGATCAATTCACCAAGATAATTAACCACTTAAGCCCCGGACCAATACGCAGCATAAAGACCACAGGTGATTTTACAATTTGGCACTGCGCTGCTTTAACTGGAAATTGTGCAAACATGCAATGTTGTACCCAAACGATATTTGCGTCCTTTTCTTCCCACAAATAGAGCTTTCTTTTAATGGTATTTGATTGCCTCTGCTATTTGCTGACCCCGAAAGCCAAGCACCGCCTTCAGATTTCTAAGGGCGCAAATTTTTGATTTCACTCCTCACTACCTATCACAGTTTCAAAGGCCATAAAATGCCAAAATAGCACAACCCCCCCCCCCAAATGACCCCATTTTGGAAAGTAGACACCCCAAGCTATTTGCTGAGAGGCATGGTGAGTATTTTACAGCTCTCATTTGTTTTTGAAAATGAAGAAAGAAAAACATATTTTTTTTTTTTCAATTTTCAAAACTTTGTGACAAAAAGCGAGATCTGCAAAATACTCACCATACCTCTCAGCAAAAAGCTTGGGGTGTCTACTGTCCAAAATGGGGTCATTTGGGGGGTTTTGTGCCATCTGGGCATTCCATGGCCTCCGAAACTGTGATAGGCAGTGAGGAGTGAAATCAAAAATTTACACCCTTAGAAACCCTGAAGGCGGTGCTTGGTTTTGGGGTCCCGTACGCGGCTAGGCTCCCAAAAAGTCTCACACATGTGCTATCCCCGTACTCAGGAGAAGCAACAGAATTTATTTCCACATATGCCCATGGCATGTTTGAGCAATATATCATTTAGTGACAACTTTGTGCAAAAAAATTAAAAATTAAAAAATTAAAATATTTTTTCCGCAACTTGTGTCATCATATAAAATATTCCATGGACTCGACATGCCTCTCGGCAAATAGCTTGGGGTGTCTACTTTCCAAAATGGGGTCATTTGGGGGGGTTTTGAACTGTCCTGCCATTTTATACACAACATTAGGAAGCTTATGTCACACATCATCCACTCTTCTAACCACTTGAAGACAAAGCCCTTTCTGACACTTTTTGTTTACATGAAAACATTTATTTTTTTTTGCAAGAAAATTACGTTGAACCCCCAAACATTATATATTTTTTTAAAGCAAAGACCCTACACATTAAAATGGTGGGTGTTGCATTCTTTTTTTCCACACAGTATTTGCGCAGCGATTTTTCAAACGCATTTTTGGGGGAAAAAATACACTTTTTAAAATTTTAATGCACTAAAACACACTATATTGCCCAAATGTTTGATGAAATAAAAAATATGATCTTAGGCCGAGTACATGGATACCAAACATGACATGCTTTAAAATTTTGCACAAACGCGCAGTGGCGACAAACTACATACATTTTTAAAAGCCTTTAAAAGCCTTTACAGGTTACCACATTAGATTTACAGAGGAGGTCTACTGCTAAAATGACTGCCCTCGATCTGACCTTCGCGGTGATACCTCACATGCATGATTCAATTGCTGTTTACATATGACGCCAGACCGACGCTTGCGTTCGCCTTTGCGCAAGAGCAGGGCGGGATAGGGGTGCTTTTTTTTTATTATTATTAATTTTGCTTTTTTATTTTATTTTTAAACTGTTCCTTCCATTTTCATTTTATCATTTGTATTGTTATCTCAGGGAATGTAAATATCCCCTATGATAGCAATAGGTAGTGACAGGTACTCTTTTTTTTGAAAAAACTGGGGTCAGACCCTAGATCTTTCCTCTGCCCTCAAAGCATCTGACCACACCAAGATCAGTGTGATAAAATGCTTTCCCAATTTCCCAATGGCGCTTTTTATATCCGGGGGGGGCATTCCCTCCCACTGCTTGTAAAAGCAGTCCAGAGGCTAACCAGCCGCTAGGATTGCTTTTACATGAAAGCCGGCCGCTGACTGAAAAGAATGATACCAAGATGATATCTAAACCCGCAGGCATCATTCTGGAATAACCATTCAAAGTCCAGCAACATACCAGTACGTTGCTTGTCCTTGTTGGACATGTATTGTAATCTTTTATTTCATGCAGCCTGTTGGCTGGATGAAAAAAATAGATTGATCGGTGGGTATGCCCACCATTAGAATACCTCCCTTCATCCACCCACTTCTAATGATGGGCAAACATGCACCATTTATATTTGCCGAAGCATGGGGGCATCCTCCCATACACACGGTCGGACTTTTCCACGGGCAAGCCACCGTCGGAATTTTGACCGTATGTACGCGGCATTAGGAGCAAAACCGCTCCTTTGCCCCTGCTGCCCCCATGCTTCGGCATATATGCTCTTTTTTTTAACTGTGGTGGTGAAATCACCTCCTACAGCACTAAAACCTTTATTAGGTAATATATGGGGGTACCTGACGCTATATAAAAACCTGACGGGGAACCTAAATAACGAAATAACGAACTGGCTAACCAGTGTCACCAGTGACACTTATACAGTGATCACTGGTGAAAGGGTTAACTCTAGGGGCAATCAGGGGGTTAAAACCTTTATTAGATAATATATGGTGGTACCTGACGCTATAAACACCAGGCGGCGAACCTAAAAAAATAACTGACTACCTAGCGGCACCAGCATAACTAATACAGCAATCAGAAAAACGATTGCTTAGTGACACTGGCAAAAGGGGGTGAAAGAGTTACCTGGGGGGCGATCAAGGGGTTAAACCTTTACTAGGTAATATATGGGGGTACCTGTCGCTATAAAAACCTGGTGGCGAACCTAAAAAAATAACTGACTACCTAGCGGCACCAGCATAACGAATACAGTGATCAGAAAAACGATTGCTTAGTGACACTGGCAAAAGTGGGTGAAAGGGTTACCTGGGGGGCGATCAAGGGGTTAAACCTATATTAGGTAATATATGGGGGTACCTGACGCTATAAAAACCTGGTGGCGAACCTAAAAAAATAACTGAATACCTAGCGGCACCACCGACACTAAAACAGCGATCAGAAAAACGATTGCTTAGTGACAGTGGTGCTAGGGGGTGAAAGGGTTACCTGGGGGGCGATCAAGGGGTTAAACCTTTTTAGGTAATATATGGGGGTACCCGACGCTATAAAAACCTGGCGGCGAACCTACAAATAACTGACTACCTAGCGGCACCACTGACACTAAAACAGCGATCAGAAAAACGATCGCTTAGTGACAGTGGTGCTAGGGGGTGAAAGGGTTACCTGGGGGGCAATCAAGGGGTTAAACCTTTTTAGGTAATATATGGGGGTACCCGACGCTATAAAAACCTTGCGGCGAACCTAAAAAAAACTGACTACCTAGCGGCACCACCGACACTAAAACAGCGATCAGAAAAACGATCGCTTAGTCACAGTGGTGCTAGAGGGGGGAAAGGGTTACCTGGGGGGCGATCAAGGGGTTAAAACTTTATTAGGGGGGGTTAGGGGGCTACCCTGGACCTAAAACTAACTGCCCTGACACTTTTACAGTTACAAATGTCACTGTTTGCAGTGATCAGTAAATAAATGGTCACTGCAATCAGTGACACTGTGACTGGGGGCTGGGGGTTGATCTGGGGGTGACTGGGGGGGGGCGATCGTGTGCCTATGTGTGCCTATGTGTCAGTGGGCTGTTGGTGCACTTACTTGATGTCTTCTCTCCACGGCGCTCCGGTACATGTGAGAGCCGCAGGAGAGATGACATCACTTCCTCCTGCCTGTGTATACATTACACAGGCAGGGGAAGCATTTGATTCGCCGGGAGCGATCGTGAGGGGGTGGTCAGAAACCAATGGCCGCCCCCTCATCACTGATCGCTCCCGGAGTGATACCGACCGCTCACTGTACCGGAGGGGGGTCCGATCGGACCCCCCACCCATACGAAGGCAGTCACGTACAGGTACGTGATTGTGCCTGTCCGTGCCATTTTGCCAATGTATATGTACAGTGAGCGGTCATTAAGTGGTTAAGCTTATTGCCTCCAGCTGAATATTTCAACACAATTTCTGACCAGGTAAAAGGTGTCAAACTGAATATGAAGTGGCAGAACCGCACCAGCAGGGACACAGATAGCAATAAATAGCCTTCCACAGGTGGAAGAAAAGAAAAACTGTTAAATTCCCCCATTAACGCAGTCAGTGTAGATAGGGGAATGCCTCACGCAGTGCTATTCTGTTGGTGGAGGGCACAGGGAGCCTTCCTGACTAGCAGAATACAAATGAAATGATTACTGCTCGCGACTATAGCCACCAGCAGTAATCAAATGTAAAAAATTCAACAGGCTGGTCATTGATGGGTTGAAGCCTGTCCATACATGAATCGAAACTCGTCTGGTCCCCGCTCAACCGGCCAAATATATGGCCTGCTTAACTCTTCCCAGTTCAATCAAAACCCCAAAAAAAATTCTAATTGGAGTTGGCATTAGGCATAGAACTCTGTAATCTCCTGTTTCAATACACTGTAGAAACTGCAACTGCTGAGTGTGGGTAGATATATTTTCTGCACTGAATGCATAGGCAACGACAGTAAGAGTGGTCATAAACGACAGAGAATCGGTTGCATCACAAAAAAGTTGTTGTATACTACAATGTAAAACCTGATAATGGATTGTTAGCTAGTCTACCAAACAGTTAATCTAAAAACAGCATGCAAATGCAGTAAAACAGCTATCTGTACTGCTGATTGAGATTTAACATTTTTGTTTTATTTGGAGTGTTCCTTTATGGGGGATGATAAAAAATAAAAGTCAATTGTATCCAATCTAAACATGCAAAATAAACATAATTTATTCCTGTGAACATTATAAAAATAACAATGGACTACATAGCAAATATTGTATTTTTTTCTTGAGAAATGCCCAGCTAGTTCTTGCTAGTTCTTGCTTTCACATCTGACTTCTGTACTGTTGACTGGTCCCATATGGTTGTAATATATGCTTCTTTCAAATGACTTCCTAATGGGACATGAAAAGCTCAGTGGCTGTGATACCCCCAACTGCTGCCGCCTGTTTTAGTAATCTGCACTCAGCAGCAGATCTCTTCTGAAAACAACTGCAGTGCCAATATTTTTTTGATAAAAAGGTTTTTTTTCAGTAAGTAAATAAGCACTTGAGAAAAGCAAATGACTCTAGAATAATTACCTTCTATTACTGTTTTCCCATTTTTAAAACAGAATTTTACAGCTAACATTGTATATGTCAAAAAACATTCATGTGTCCCATAAAAGTAATATATGACTTTGTGATTAAGGGTATTTTTATGTCTAGAGTGCTGCCAGTCAGAAGGCTTTAAAGTGTATTTCCTCTTTTACTTTATATTTGTTACATGTTCTCATTCACATAGTTTACCTTAGAAAATAAATAAATAAACACAATGTTCTGCTTAAATTTATCTTACTTTTTTCTGAAAACTCCAAAATTGAAGTTTTCATTTGCATTGTAGGTCTTGTAGGGCCTGGGGAGTTCATGCTTGTCATAATTAACAATGTCTCTACAGTGTAAATAGATCTCATCATCAGTTGTAAACTAGATTTGATCACTGTTTGTCCTATGTTAATGAGGGGAACCTCTGTGTCAGTGGTGACAGTTTGAGTTGCTTTTCATTTCAAATTGTTGCCTTTCCGTGGGTGAATGTAATATTCCCTAACATTCAATCCTAAGAGAAAAATAGCCATAAGAACATTCAAGCATGAGAGCTAATATTCACCAATAGAGAAAATAGCCTAATACTATAGGCTAAGAACATTCAACCAGCAGAGGAAATAATATCAGGAAGACCTCTGCACTGTGTACAGTCTATGGAGATTTTTGTGCGAATGGCCAAATGAATGGGCATTCTGCTGAGTGAACCTCAAGCTGCAGTGTAAAGTTAAACATTTTTCACTGGTATTATTACTAATGCTAAATGTGACAGCTTCCTCCTGGTCATTGGGGAGCTGTCACCCACAGGTGTCCTAACAACCAGTGACTCATCATGACACATTAACCACTTGCTGACTGGGAACTTAAACCCCCTTCCTGCCCAGGCCAATTTTCAAGTTTCAGCACTGTCACTCTTTGAATGACAATCGCGCAGTCATGCTATACTGTACCCATTTTTTATAAAAAACATTTACACAAATAGAGCTTTCTTTTGGTGGTATTTAATCACTACTGAGGTTTTTTTTTGCAAAACAAACAATTATCTTTAATAAAAAAACATTTTTCAGAGTTTGCAAACAGGTAATTATTCTCCTTTATTGATGTGCTCTGAAGAGGCTGCACTGATGGGCACTGATAAGGTGGCACTGATGGGCACTGATAGGTGGCACTGATGGGCACTGATATGTGGCACTGATGATCACTGCTAGGCAGCACTGAAGGGCACTGATAGGCAGCACTGATGGACACTGATAGTTGGCACTGATAGGTGGCACAGATGGGCACTGATAGGTGGCACTGATGGGCACTGGTAGGTGATACTGATAGGTGGCACTGATTGGCGGCACTGATGATGAGGCACTGGTGAGTACTGATTGGGAGCACTGATAAACACTGATAGGTGGGACTGGTGTGCATTGATAGGTGGCACTGATGGGAACTGCTTAACAGTGCTGATATGCACTGGTAGGTGGCACTGGTGGGCACTGATAGGTGGCACTGGTGGGCACTGCTTGGCAGCAGTGGATCTGGAGTGTGCAGGATCGATGTCCCGTTTACACCCAACGCAATGGTCTTTTTTTTCACACGCTGTCACCGTGAGGAAAAAAAAGCAGATTACCGGTTTCTATTTACATCATGTGATCAGCTGTCATTGGCTTACAGCTGATCACATGGTAAGGGGCCAGGATCATCCACTTACTCTGAGCTGTGATCAACCGAGTCTCATGGACTCACTGATCACAGAGTGAGCTGCGCTTCACATGCACAGGAGGATGTACATGCATGCCCTCCTGGCAATTTAGGCCCACAATGTAGCCGTCTTTTGGCTATAGCTTAGGTTCAAAGAGGTTAAGCTGTCAGCCAGGGATTCCCAACTGACCACTGGATGTAAACAAACAGCAGAGAGTGTGCCCTTAAAATGGAGGAGGTGACAAGGGAGCTAGAGAGCAGGAGGTCTTTAGAGGAATTAAGAGAATGATTAGGTTGGTATTTTAAGACTAGGCTAGTGATGTAGCTGGGGCTAAGTTGTGGAAGGCTTTGTAAGTAGTTGTCAGTATTTTTTATTTAATTTGTTGGATGAGTGGAAGCCAGTGGAGGGATTGACAGAGAGGTGTAGCAGATACTGAGCGGTTGGTAAAGTGGATGAGTCTGGCAGCAGCATTCATGATGGGTTGAAGGGGGGATAGACAATGTAGAAGTAAGCCAGTGAGAAGGGAGTTGCAGTAGTCGAGGCGAGAGATGACCAGGGAGTGAATTAAGAGCTTTGTGTCGTTGGTTAGAAAGGGGCGTATTTTTCAGATGTTGCGGAGGTTGAGGCAGCAAGATTTGGACAGTGATTGGACGTGGGGCTTAAAGGAGAGTCCAGGACTGCACCTAGGACCTTGGCATGTGGGGATGGGCTTATAGTTGTGCCATACATATTGACAGAGGGATCAAGGGAGGGGGCACGTTGGGGAGGAAAAATTATAAATTCGGTTTTGGATTGATTGAGTTTGTGATGTGACATCCAGACTGATATATCTGTTAACAAATTAGTGATACATGAAGAGACAAAGGGAGTGAGCTGAGGGGGTAGAGAAATAGATTTGGGTGTCGTCAGCATAGATGGTATTGGAAGCCATGGGAGGCTATCAGCTGACCCGGGGAGATGGAGTAGATTGAAAATAGGAGAGGTCCAAAAACAGAATCTTGGGGGACCCCAACAGAGAAAAGGAAGAGGAGAGGAGTAAGTAGAATTGTAAGTACTGTATATACTCGAGTATAAGCCAAGTTTTTTCAGCCCCTTTTTTTGTGCTGAAAATGCTCCCCTCGGCTTATACTCGAGTCACCTTTTTGCATCTGATCTCCCGGATTCAGGGACCCGGTACCGACCGACCGTAGGTTCTCTGGACCCCAAACTTGGCACACATGTAGCCCCACTCTTATTTTATAAGTGTGCAAAGTTTGTTGTCTGGGGGACCTACGGCCGGGGAGCACTGAATCTTCAAACCCGGGTACCCCTTCCATAGACTCCCATGTTAAACGATAATTTCTCCGGTGACTTTGGGGACCCGGTACCGGCCGGTCGTAAATCCCCTGAACCCCAAACTTGGCACACATGTAGCCCCATTTCTCCTCTAAAAGTGTGCACCCCTTCTATAGACTCCCATGTTAAACGTCAGTCTAGTCATGGACACAGTTAGGCATGGGTACAGTGAGGCATGGACACAGTGAGGTGAGGCATGGGAACAGTGAGGCATGGGCACAGTGAGGCATGAACACAGTGAGGTGAGGCATGGGCACAGTGAGGCATGAGCACAGTGAGGCATGGACACAGTGAGGTGAGGCATGGGCACAGTGAGGCATGGACACAGTGAGGCATGCACATGGACACAGCAAAGCAAAGTGAGGCACAGTGAGGCATGCACATGGGCACAGTGAGGCATGGACACAGTGAGGCATGCACATGGACACAGTAAAGCAAAGTGAGGCACAGTGAGGCATGCACATGGACACAGTGAGGCATGAGCACAGTGAGGCATGGACACAGTGAGGCACAGTGAGGCACAGTGAGGCATGCACATGGACACCCTAGGCTTATAGACAAGTCAATACGTTTTTAAAAAAATTTGTGGTAAAATTAGGTGCCTCGGCTTATATTCGGGTCGGCTTATACTCGAGTATATACGGTAACCCTAAAGGTGTGGTTGGATAAGTAGGAAGAGAACCAGTGAAGAGTAGAGACACAGAGACCAAAGGCATGGAGTTACTTGTGGAGGAGGGGGTGGTCAACCGTATCAAAGGCAGCAGAAAGAGCAATTGTTAAGACAAGACTGGAGTGTGAAACGTCACGATCAAGGAGGCGATACAAGGCATCTAATATGTCCTTCGCGGAGATGGTGGAGATGGTGGACATATTGAAAAAGGCGGATTATGATGGCAAGCATGGGCTGTATACAGACCCTAATCTAAGGAATCTAAGGAAGGCCAAAATTATGAAGAAAGTAGTCAAAAGTCTGAAGAAGAAATTCGGGGTACGCAGATCAAAGGAGCAGCTTAGAAAGAGGTGGTCTGACCTGAAACTGAGGGAGCCGGAGCAGTTAAGGAGTATTAAGAGAATACTAGAAAAAAGTAAGTACTTGTCCTGTGTTCCTATTATTGTATTTCAGAACTTGCATGTTGCTCCATGTTGTTGCTTTTTACTATTGGACCTTAGAAAATGTCATCTCAAAAAATTTAGTGGGCACAGTAATCGGTCGTTACAGACACATCTTTCACCCACTACATACAATGTTTTTGTAAGATTCGCCTTTCCCCCATTTGTTCTCTAGGATTAGGGATGGAGGTGTGCTGTGGTTTGGGACCCATCGTCTTCTTAGGACTGACCTTCAGTGGATCAGATCCTAATTCTACATGTTAGACACACAACGTAGTTTGCATTGACATGTCCTACCATTTTTGTTACTCTTTTATTTTTATTTTTTTCTAACTGCAGCCCGGTTGTGCCCATCTGATCCGCGGCCGGAGGGCCGGCATGTGTCTGGCTTCCCGGGAACTGCGACGCGTGCTGTGGCCTCTCCCCCTTTTCCTCCCATTGGTCGGGGGGATTGGGTGGGTGTCCCCACCGTGCGTCGGCACCACGCCTCCCACGCTGTGCGTGTGACGCCGCATTGGGCGGTTGTCGCACGCGCGTTGGGTATAACATCGTGGTCCATGGCGTGAGAGGTCACTCCGGCATTCGCCGGGATGTCTTTCCTTTGTCTGCACCAGCGTGGCGCTGGGTGGGAACACTGCCTGTTCTGATGGGTCCGCACTCCACTCCCCCACGTCCACCACCTTTCCACCGCCAAGTCAACACAGTTGCTGTACACCGAGATTCCTGTTCTATTTCCACTTGGCTTTACATCTCAATTGGATCAACCAAGTTAACCCCATGGTACACATTTCTCTACCTAGGTCACTGACCTTTATTTGAATACTCCTCTGACCCACATTGTCATTTAGACATATACACCACTTTCCATCTTGTATACCTTTGAAGTCCCAGTTTCCCTTGGTGGATGGTGTGCGTGTCCCTGATTTGCTGTCATTTTGTTCCCCCCCCCTCAGTTCCTGGGCCAGGCTCTATTGATCGGCCTCCGATCTGTGGTTCTGCATGGTTCACACTGGGGTGTCATGTGAGTACAATTTTGGCATGGCCAATTACTTAATACCTACTATATATTTTTTCTTTTCCCTCAGTTCCCATAAGGGTATACTAACCAGATCACTTGGGTCATATTTTTTGTTCATAGAACATGGATGCACCTGGCTCCTGATGAATGGATACAACTCCATGAAACGCGTCGAGCCCTCCCTGGATGCATCCAACATACATTGATCATTTTTAGTTTTTACCGCCCTTTCTTTTCCCATTGTGCAATGGTGTACCCCCATATATGGAGTATTGGGATGTACTTTTTTACTTTTTTATTTTGTTTCATGCCATGTTGTTATAGATGCCACTTATTGTATACTCTTATTTACTTGTCAATTTACATGCAACACCGTTTTTATGCTTTGTCGATCATTTGTCTCAATAAACATACATATGTTTGGACTTATGTGAAGTTGATTGGTCCCACCACGCACACCTCATTCAAAGTCCCGCCCTCCCCCCCTCTTTACAACATATCAAGTATTGGGGCGTGAACTATCCCTCACGTCCCATTTAAAGTCCAGGTTCGCCTTTCCCCATTTGTTCTTTTTGTAAGATACAGGGTTAAAATTATTTTGACATGCCTGTTTGTATTCCATAAATGTTATTACATTGTTGTCTAGATGATGTGTTTGTAACTTGAATGAAATGCAAACTTGATTCACAGTGTAAAGGAGAGGACACTCAGCAGCTGTTTACACATCTGCACTCTGGAGCACTATAGTGTGGGCCACCAGAACAACCTTTTTAGGGTGTCCAACACAGGTGCTCCAGTGGATTCTTGGGGTGTCTCCGTGTGTGAAACTTGTCCCAAAAAGGTGAGTAGTCAAGATTTGTGTTTTGAAAAATAATGTCTTCAGCTTGTAACCCTGCCCAAACAGACACTTGTACCCCACTTCCAAGCAATGTATCATTTTCCTATTTTTTCCCTGAAATATCTGTGTGCTAAGTATACCCTTTCTTTTATTCTCATAGGGGAGAGAAGACTGAGAGGACACCACTCCAGGGAGCACAGGAACCCCACACCTCAGAGAGAACCCCAAAACCAGGATGTGGAGGAAGGAGAAGTGGAGAAAGGAGAATTGGAGGAAGGAGAAGTGGAGGAAGGAGAAGTGGATGACGTGGTGGAAATTGTCACCACAACAGGTCAATGTCTGTCACTACAGCTTCAGGTAAGAGATGTAGGCCTGCAGAGATATAATACCTTCTTTTTAAATTTTAGGGGATGAACATGTTGTTGAGGAAGAAAGTCCTTATTTCTCAAGTGATAGTGCACAAAGAATCATCCAGCAAGTTATGGAGTGTAGTAGTGAAATCGACATAATGAAGAAAAGGATGAATGTTATGGAGCAAACATTTAAGGACATCATTGATGTTTTGGGGCGAATTGAATGAAACACAAACCTCCCCTTTTTGTATTTGTGAAGTTTAAAAAAAAAATATTTTCATTTTTTCAAACAAGCCAAATTTTGAAGATGCACACAGTGTGTCAACATGTGCTATCTGCCATCAGGGGATATCCATGTACGTGTTTTGTGGGTGCAACCCCTTCCGCGCAACTCAAGTAGGTGAAAGGTAGAAGGGGTTGCACCACCAAAACACGTCCATTGATCACCCATTATGGCAGATAGCACATGTTGACAAAAGGGATCAGGAGGGAAATACCCCTTTTTAAAAACCCTAAAAATTTTGTGCATCTTCAAATTTTGGCTTGTTCAGGGGTGACAAAAACTAGAATGTCTGATATTGCCTAGAGGTTTACAATGTTGTATTTTGTTGTATGTTGTTAATGAGAGTTGTGTATTTTCTTTAAAAAAATAAAAAACAGGCCTAGTTATGGCCAAAAAAAAGGAAATGTATCTTTTATACCTATTTTTTTTATAAAGACCATGTTTGAATGTGCACAGAGTAAAAATTTTGAAAAACAACAAAGTGTGGCTTCTTTATCAAACCCGCTATAACCTTTTTTGTGTTTAGTTTGGGTGTTACCAGTGAAATGGTTGGTATTTACTAAAGGAAAATACACTTGGCACTACAAGTGCACTAGGAAAAACTAGGAAACAGCTAAAATAAACACAAGCAATACATCCAAAAATAAATTTAAGCAGATTTAAATTTTTGGGGTTTATAAAAGGGATTATTAAACATTGCCTGGCATAGGAATGGCCCCCCTACCCGTGAAATAGTTGACATATTGCTGCCGAACCTCATGGGCGTTTTGGGGGGGGGGGCAAGCCAGGATGGCCAGATTCAAGGCCCGGCAAGATATTGTCTCCTGAAAGTCCGGCCTCAGGCCCAATTGAAGCCATATAAGTTGGCGCATTTCTGCGCAAGAAATTGTGGAGAATGCAGCAGCAAACAACTATATAGTTTATTTTGTAGTCCGCAATGTTGATCGAAGTCATAAACAGGCAGAACCGGCTGGCCATTATCCCGAAGGCATTCTCCACAACTCTTCGGGCTCTGGCCAGCCGGTAGTTGAAAACCCTCCTCTCCAGGGTGAGGGTCCTCTGTGGAAATGGCCTCATGAGATGCGGTCCCAGTCCAGAGGCTTCATCAGCCAAAAACACAAAGGGGAGTCCTTCCACATTCCCTGCATCCGGAGGCAATGCAAGGTTATCACTCTAGAGACAAATAGAAAACTCTGTCTGGGCAAAGGCTACCCCATCCGACATCTGGCCATTCTTCCCCACATCCACATAGAGGAACTCATACTGTGCTGACACCACCGCCATCAGCACAATGCTATGAAACCCCTTGTAGTTGTAGAAAAACGACCCCAAACGGGGTGGTGGCACAATGCGGACGTGCTTCCCATCTATTGCCCCTCCGCAGTTGGGGAAGTCCCACCACGTGGCAAAATGGGATGCCACAGTCTGCAATTCCTGTGGCGTGGAAGGAAGCTGAAGAGTCAAGCAAGAGAAAAAATATTACTACTTTTGCACATAACATTGCTAGTAAATTACCCAAAAAAACATTCTTGGCCAACATCATTATAACTTTTATTTAAAGGAGTATTTAAATACAAAAATAGAAGGCCCATATATCATATTCATAACCCCCTCTGATGGGCCATTGTAAAAATTTTAGGGGGGGGCTAGATGAGTTTGGGAACCAAAAAAAAAACACCACTCATAATTTAATGTGAACATATACAATTGTAGACATTTTAGGGGGTGCTGGGGGGGGGGGTAAAGCACTACAATGGAGCTGACAAAATACATTGGTAAGTGACTAGGCTAGGGTGTTTGGGCCCAGGATAGCATGCTGGAGAGGTTAGTGAAGGGAAATATGCATGTAGGCCAAAAAAGGAGCATTAAAAGCTTACAGCATGCATGGGGACATTAGGGAAGGATGAAAGAAATACAATACATTAGCAGACATGAATTACACAGAATGTGATGTTAAAGGAGAAAACTTACCTTAATATAGTCCTTCTGCAGGACTTGGATGATGGCAGAACAGGTGTCTGGGATAATGAGTCCCAGAGCCTGGGGGGAGATGCCTGTTGTGAACTTTAGGTCCTGCAGACTTCTCCCAGTCGCCAGATATCGCAACGTGGCGATGAGCCTCTGCTCAGCAGTGATGGCTTCCCGCATAACGGTGTGCTGCCTGGTAATATAGGGGGACACCAAAGCCAACAGATGCTGAAAAACGGGGTCCAACATCCGGAGAAAATTCCTGTAGTCATCAGGATTATTCTCCTGGATCTCCTGCATTAAAGGCATGTGAGAGAATTGGTCCCGCTGGAGCAACCAATTCTTGGTCCATGAACTCCTCCTCACCCTGTTCATGGACTGGTCTTGGTCCAAGACAAGAAGACCAACACCAAGCACCCGCACAGCACAAACTCGAGAACATAACATGGCTAGAAGACGGTCGTCTGATCAGAACGTACTAAACAGAACGCACTTAAGAACAACAAGGCCTATGAAGAACGACCTGAAAATCAGAAACGAGCGGACAATAATGCACTAAAAAACAGATACGACCTGACTACACGCCCTGAAAGACAAGATACGAACCCACAAGCACAAACTGAACCGCAGAAAACAAACTGAAAGCACGAAGACTGAAAAGCGCGAATCGTCTCTCCCCAAACTTTTACTAACACGCAGTAACACGAGATCAGCAAAAGCAGCCCAAGGGGTGGCGCCATTGGAATCGACCTTCCCCTTTATACTGCCGTCGTACGTGTTGTACGTCACCGCGCTTTAGACCGACGAGATTTTGGATTGACAGTGTGTATGCAAGGAAAGCTTGGCAAGAATCCCGTCAAGCTTGACAAGAATTTTGTTGAGAAAACCGACGTTTTTTTTTTACGACGGGATTCTCGGCCGTGTGTACCAGGCTTTAGGCTATTTTCTCTATTGGTGAATCTTAACTCTCGTGCTTGAATGTTCTTATGGCTATTTTGTTAGGGAATGTTACATTCACCCGGCAAAAAGTAGCAAACTTTTATATACATATTACAGACATTTTGGGTATTAATCGTTACATTTGTGAAAATGATGAGACTTTTAACCACTTAAGGACCAGAAGGATTTGCTCCCTTAATAACCAGGCCATTTTTTGCAATACTGCACTGCGTTATTTTAACTGACAATAGCGTGGTCGTGCGATGTTGTACCCAGACAAAGCTTATGTCCTTTTTTTTTTACCACAAATAGAGCTTTCTTTTGGTGGTATTTAATCACCTCTGAAGTTTTTATTTTTTGCGCTATAAATAAAAAAAGTTCGACAATTTTGAAAAAAATATATTTTTTTTACTTTTTGCTTTAATAAATATCCCAAAAAATGTAAAAACCCTAAATTCTTCAGCAGTTTAGGCCAATATGTATTCTAAATACATAAAAAAAATTGCAATAAGCGTATATTGATTAATTTGCGCAAAAGTTATAGTGTCTACAAAATAAGAAATTGATTTATGGCATTTTTATTATTATTATTTTTTTTAATAGTAATGGCGGTGTTCAGCGATTTTGGGACTGCGACATTGCAGCGGACAGATCGGATACGTTTGACACTTTTTTGAGACCAGTCACATTTATACAGTGATCAGTGCTATAAAAAGTACTGTATAAATTACACTTGCAGGGAAGGGGTTAACACTAGGGGGTGATCAAGGGGTTAAATGAGTTCCCTGGGAGGTGTTTCTAACTGTGTGGGACTGACTGACTGGGAGTAGAGATAGATTGCTGTTACTTATCACTAGGAACAAATGATCTCTCTCTACTCCCCTGACAGATCTGTTTGTTTACATTGACAGATCCCCGTTCTGACTCTCTGTGGAGCGATCGCGGGTGGCTGGCAGACATCGTGGCCGCCAGTCACACGCATCGGCTCTGGCAACACACCCACTGTATCTATTGCATGAGGCAACGTACCTATGGTGATTCACGCGATAGAGCCGACGGCGGCTGGTCGGCAAGTGGTTATTTTTTTTTCTAAACTTTATTTTTTCTTTAATGGTTAGAAAGTAACCAATGTGAAATAATCTAGTGATATGTCCCTCTATGCCCCTTGTATGTTCAATCATTAAACAGGTGGCCCATATGTGTATGTGTTTTCAGTTGTAGGTACACAAGCAGCAGACACATGGATGTATAATGACGGCGGCTGGTCATCAGTTGTACCTGTGTATCGGCAGCGATTTCCCCTGTGGAGCCTTCAAAAACACACACATGAAAGGATTTTTCTCAGCAGTAAAAAGCAGGGGACAGGGATCTGACGTCACACACACTGCAGAGCTAGAGCATAGAGCTTTAGGTTGATCTGATAGCGGAGTGGAGGGAAGGGACACACCCCCATGTACACAGGCTGATAGAAAAAATATACAGAGCTGCGGCTATGAGTCCCCTGCTGCATGCTGGAGGGGGACTGGCTGTCCCCTTGCAGGCTGTTGTGTCAACTTAGAGTTCTATCAGTGACTCATGCGGATAAGCAGAGAGATTAGAGAGGAGCTAGTCTCAGTGGTTTGCATTCAGGCTAGTACACACTATAGTGAGATGAGCATTGTTCATTTTTCATGCCTGAGGTTTACAAACACTTTAACCACTTGCCAACCCACCACAGTAAATACAGTGCCATCCAATTAGCATCTCTGGCCGCCGTCTTTTGTCTCCAATACACATCAGGTGACGAAAGTTTCGGTTGTGTATTTATACTGCTTGCATGTGTCCACCAACCACGCCTCTGATGACAACTTATTGGTTGAAATGCCTTAGGTGATGCCTTGAGGACACAAGCATCCTATGACCCCCGGCCACACTATCTTTTTAATGCTTGTTTTTTAAACTTTGTCCTGTGAGTTTTTTTGCAATAAATTCTTTATTTCCCAAATAAACTTCACTATGCGCTTCCTTATATCTATTCTTTGGGTGCACTTCCGTTATTGGATAACCAAGTGGAGCAGTGCTGGATTCTGAGCAGATACTTGTCACTAAATTTTGGAGAGGAAGAACAGTTGCAGTGCCTGCAGTGTGGGAGAGCAGTACATGCTGCAGCCTGGAGATATCCTTGGCACCTGTGCTTATACGCTTATGTTCATCTGCCCTTTGGTAGGAGTATTTTATAGGTGCACTGTGGTGTGATGTGTCATTGCATACACTGAAGCTGGTGTGAGGGTCCTGTCTTTTCTACACCCTGGATTCCATTTCCTTTAGGCTTATTTCTTCAAGCGCTGCATATAATCTCTTTTTATACATTTTAAATTGCCATCAACAATATTTATGCTGAATTTGAAAAAGTGTAGTGCTTATTTTTGTAAAAAAGTCAGTTACCAACACATATCAAATGTTGCAAACATGCATATATATGAAATCTTAATTTCAGTGACACCAAGTGACTAAGTGTGATCCATGAAAAACATATATATATGTAACAAATAAATCAAAACGCAGCAGTCCTCTAGTGTGACCACACACAAATAACAGTCCAAAAGTGTAGAAAAGACTACAAGGTTGAAATGAAGAGTCCCACATGGATATGACCCTCTCTGTGAAAGGATAGAGATACCACCACCGATGTAAGAGGAGGCTTACCAGATGGTGTTGACTTGGTGAGGTGTATACCACCCAAGTCAAAACAGGCTTATATAATCAGTCAGCAAGATGTATCCAGCTGGTCCTGAATCCGCATATCAATATTTATGCTAGCTGCTAATGTGCACTTTCTGTATGCCTTTATTGTTTGTTTGTAGCGCGGATATTATCACACTTATTTATGTATGACCATGCAATTGCCAGTTAAATTAGCAAAGTGCTGAATAGCAAAAAATGCCCTGGTCAGGAAGGAAGTAAAACCTTCCTGAACTCAAGTGGTTAAAGAAATTTTTGATATTACTTTTACATTTTTTTCTTGCTCCCCTTTTTGTCATTGTATAACATATAGAGATTTTTAGATTATGCTCTATAGGTGTGTTCTATGGTTTACTGCAATCTGTGCTTACCAACTGACAAAATGGAAAATTGTATACTCACCTTTCCGTAATTTTCCTTTCCTGTCGCATCTTCATGGCAGTATACACCTTTGGGTTGTGGCTCCGCCCTCACAACCTGATAGGACCGTTTAACTATTAAGCCCAGAGAGGGCCCCCGCCCAGGTATTCTAGTATATATATACACCTCACCTCAGACGGTTGGGCATCTGTATGCTGCCATGAAGATGCGACAGGAAAGGAAAATTACGGAAAGGTGAGTATACAATTTTCCATTTTCCTGTCGCATCATGGCAGCATACACCTTTGGGTGAATAACTCGCAGACTGGGTGGGTCTGAGCATAAAGATATTTATTTACATGGAATAGAGGTGTTGGACTGAATAATTGCTCGTCCAAACTCTGCCGTGGATAATCTGGCAGAGTCCACCTTGTAATGAGAAATAAAGGTATTCCTTGAGGACCAGGTCGCTGCTCGGCAAATAGTTTCCGAGGACACTCTGCAGTAGGCCACCCAGGAGGTCGCCATTGCCCTTGTAGAGTGTGCCTTTAAGCCCTCGGGTATCTGCTTTTTACTCAGAGAATAAGCCTTTTTGATGATCTTCACCAGCCATGCTGCGATGGTGCGAGAGGTTGCTGCTTGACCTCTTCTAAAGCTGTGTGGGATAACCAGGAGGTTTTCCGACTTCCTAAGGTTGTTTGTTGTTGGCAGGTAGGTTAGGATGTTAGTTCTTACATCCAGCGGATGTGGATCCCCTAGTTCTGTGGAGAGAGCAGGAAGGTTAATCTCCTGATTGAAGTGGAAGGAGGATGACACCTTCGGAATAAACCGATCGGATGGTCTTAGGACTACTTTGTCCGGGTAGAAAATCAAGTATGGTTCTTTCGCCAATAAAGCTTGCATCTCTGAGACTCTTTTGGCTGATGTTATTGCGATTAAGAAAGTAACTTTGAGTGTTAAGTCCCACAAGGAGATGTTTTCTAATGGAAAAAATGGTTCTTGTGATAGAGCTTCTAGTACGACCGAAAGATCCCAAGTTGGGAAGGAAGGTTTTCTGGGAGGCTTTAACTTTAGGCATGCCCTCTGGAACTGAATGACTAGTGGCTCTTGTGCCCACTTGACTCCTGTCATAGCTGATAATGCTGACACGTGAACTTTTAAAGTGCTTGACCCGAGACCTTTCTCTAGGCCTAACTGGAGAAACTCAAGGATTTGAGCAACTGTTGGAGAAGATGGGTTCCAGTTTTGTTGCTGTGCTACTGAGAGAAACTTATAGGTATTGTTGGTGGTGTATCTTCTGGCTTGAAGAAGAGTATCTACCACTTTTTGGGAGCAGCCTTGGTTTAAGAACCTAGCCCTTTCAATCTCCAGGCTGTCAGGTGCATTCTTTCGGGTGATGGATGAAGAAGTTGTCCCTGGGAGAGTAGGTCCGCTGCTGGTGGAAGCGGTAAAGGTTTTGCTGTATTCAGCTGAAGGAGAGTGGTGAACCATGGTCGTCTCGGCCAAAATGGAAGGATTGTTATCACTGTGGAAGATGACCTCTTGAGCCTGAGAAGGAATCTCGGTATGAGAGGTGTCGGGGGTAAGATGTAACCCAGATGGAAGTTCCACTCGTATTGTAGACAGTCTGCCCCCTTCCGCTGAAGTGCAGGGGATTCTTGTCAGGTACCTCCGGCACTTCGCATTGTCTGGAGTTGCTGCCAGGTCTATATCTGGCATGCCCCAAGTTCTTGCTATGAGGGAAAAAGCTTGGTGACTCAGAGCCCATTCGTTGTTGGAAACTAAGCTTCTGCTTAGCGTGTCGGCCAGCTGGTTCTGCGTTCCTGGGACATATAACGCCGTTAACCCGACAGGTTCACTTGCGCCCATTCGAGGACTGGGCGGACTTCCTGCATCATGGATCGGCTTTTGGTGCCGCCTTGCCTGTTGATATAGGCAACTGCCACCCTGTTGTCCATCCTCAACAGGACTTCTTTCCCTTTCAGGAGAGGACTGAAGGCTAGTAGCGCTTGGAAAGCTGCATTCATCTCCAGGATGTTCGATACTACGTCCTGTGTCTCAAAAGACCAACGGCCTTGAACTGCGAGTTGCTGGTAGTGTGTTCCCCAGCCATCCCTGCTGGCATCTGAAGTAATCACCTCCAGGGGAGGGGTGACTATGTGTTTGTACCTTTTTAGGTTGTGCAACCGGGTCCACCACCATAGTGATTGTTTGACCTTGTTTTGGATGGTGATTCGTTTGGACATCGAGACCCCGTTCCACTGTGTCAGAAATGACATTTGGAGAGGCCTTGTGTTCCACTGGGCCCATTGGACCATAGGAATGGTTGCTGATAGCGACCCCATGATGCTGAGACATTCTCTGGCTGGGAGTGTGTTGGATAAGAGTAATCTCTTTGCCCTCTGGATTATGATGGGAATTTTCTCTCGGAGGAGTTCTATGGTGTTGAGTAGGGATGAGCTCGGTGTTCGAGTCGAACATAGGTTCGACTCGAACATCGGCTGTTCGCGCGTTGGGCGAACAACGAACAATTTGGGCCGTTCGCGCCAAATTCGAGTGACGCAAACAGCCCACAATACACTGCGCCATCGCAGTGTAATCCCGGCGCTGTGATTGGCCAAGCATGCACTGTGACCCTGCATGCTTGGCCAATCACAGCGCCGGCAGCGAGGAGAGCAATGATTGGCCACAGGCAGGATGCCTGTGGCCAATTATAGCTGAGGGGGTTTAGTACACGCCCCACACTATAAAAGGCCGCCAGCGCGGCGGCCTCGTGTAGTGTGTTCCGGAGCAGGGAAAGTGAAGGATAGGCAGGGACAGTGTCAAATCTATTCTTTGCTAAACCTTGTGTGTAGGGACAGAGAAGGATAGTCAGGGAGAGTGTCAGTGTCATATTCTTTGCTAAACCTTGTGTGTAGGGAGAGAGAAGGATAGGCATGGAGAGTGTCAGTGTCATATACTTTGATAAACCTTGTGTGCAGGGAGAGAGAAGGATAGGCAGGGGACAGTGTCAGTGTCATATTCTTTGCTAAACCTTGTGTGCAGGGAGAGAGAAGGATAGGCAGGGGACAGTGTCAGTGTCATTGTTGCTAAGCCTCCTGCACATTATACACCTGAAGTTAGCCCGTATTGCTGCTTTTTCCTGGTGTGTTACACCAACAGGATTTTGCGGCACTTACAGCGGGCGGAGTGTGCCTCCTGATCATATTACACCTGAAGTTAGCCTGTATTGCTGCTTTTTCCTGGTGTGTTACACCAACAGGATTTTGCGGCACTTACAGCGGGCGGAGTGTGCCTCCTGATCATATTACACCTGAACTTAGCCTGTATTGCTGCTTTTTCCTGGTGTGTTACACCAACAGGATTTTGCGGCACTTATAGCGGGCGGAGTGTGCCTCCTGATCATATTACACCTGAACTTAGCCTGTATTGCTGCTTTTTCCTGGTGTGTTACACCAACAGGATTTTGTGGCACTTACAGCGGGCGGAGTGTGCCTCCTGATCATATTACACATGAACTTAGCCTGTATTGCTGCTTTTTCCTGGTGTGTTACACCAACAGGATTTTGCAGCACTTACAGCGGGCGGAGTGTGCCTCCTGATCATATTACACCTGAACTTAGCCTGTATTGCTGCTTTTTCCTGGTGTGTTACACCAACAGGATTTTGCGGCACTTACAGCGGGCGGAGTGTGCCTCCTGACCATATTACACCTGAAGTTAGCCTGTATTGCTGCTTTTTCCTGGTGTGTTACACCAACAGACATTTGCGGCACTTACAGTGGGCGGAGTGTGCCTCCTGACCATATTACACCTGAACTTAGCCTGTATTGCTGCTTTTTCCTGGTATGTTACACCAACAGGATTTTGCGGCACTTACAGCGGGCGGAGTGTGCCTCCTGATCATATTACACCTGAACTTAGCCTGTATTGCTGCTTTTTCCTGGTGTGTTACACCAACAGGATTTTGCGGCACTTACAGCGGGCGGAGTGTGCCTCCTGACCATATTACACCTGAACTTAGCCTGTATTGCTGCTTTTTCCTGGTGTGTTACACCAACAGGATTTTGCGGCACTTACAGCGGGCGGAGTGTGCCTCCTGACCATATTACACCTGAACTTAGCCTGTATTGCTGCTTTTTCCTGGTGTGTTACACCAACAGGATTTTGCGGCACTTACAGCGGGCGGAGTGTGCCTCCTGACCATATTACACCTGAAGTTAGCCTGTATTGCTGCTTTTTTCTGGTGTGTTACACCAACAGACATTTGCGGCACTTACAGTGGGCGGAGTGTGCCTCCTGACCATATTACACCTGAACTTAGCCTGTATTGCTGCTTTTTCCTGGTGTGTTACACCAACAGGATTTTGCGGCACTTACAGCGGGCGGAGTGTGCCTCCTGATCATATTACACCTGAACTTAGCCTGTATTGCTGCTTTTTCCTGTTGTGTTACACCAACAGGATTTTGCTGCACTTACAGCGGGCGGAGTGTGCCTCCTGATCATATTACACCTGAACTTAGCCTGTATTGCTGCTTTTTCCTGGTGTGTTACACCAACAGGATTTTGCGGCACTTACAGCGGGTGGAGTGTGCCTCCTGATCATATTACACCTGAACTTAGCCTGTATTGCTGCTTTTTCCTGGTGTGTTACACCAACAGGCATTTGCAGCACTTACAGCAGGCGTAGTGTGATTCCTGCAAAATATACTCCTGAAGCTAGGCCTTATTGCTGGTTTTCCCATTTCCCTGCAGGCCATTAGAATGTCTGGAAGGCAAACAAGGAGAGGCAGACAGTCAGGAGCCAATAAAAGAGGGCAAGCAGGCTCTGTGTCTAGAGACAACAGTGCTGGTCGTGGACGCGGTGCATCGCCATCAGCACGTGGCCATGGGGCACGCTTGTCCTTCTTTTCGGCAGCTGGACGTGTTGAGCCGCATCATGCCAAAGACTTGGTAGAGTGGATGACCAAGCCCTCCTCATCCTCCTCATCCTCTCTCACCCAGGCTCAGGGTACTGGCAAAGCAGCTGCCAAAGCGTCCTCTTCCCCGGTATCAATGTCATCATCAGTCACTCCTTCCCTAGACTAACCATGTCCTCCTGAGGAGTCCCCCGAACTGTTTGAGCACAGTGTTGGGTACATGCTCCAGGAGGATGCCCAGCGTTTCGAAGGGTCTGATGATGATACCCAGCTAGAGGAAGGCAGTAGCGTGAGAGCAGAGAGAGGGGATGCTCAAGAAGGACACCAATCTGGCAGTCATGTTCCAGCAGCTGCAGCATACTGCCAGATTGGCTCCAGTGATGAGGAGGGAGGTGATGATGAGGTCACTGACTCCATGTGGGTGCCTAATAGGAGAGAGGAGGAGGAGGAGGAGGAGGATGAGGAGGAGGCACATCTCCAACGAGGCAGGATGCCCTCGGGGGGCCAGCGTAAGGGCAGCACACCGACGGAATCACACCGCAGAGCTCCACCTGTGCAGGGCGCTGCCTCTGCCCGTTATTCAAAAAAGTTCTTTGGTGTGGGCCTTTTTTGAGTCGAGTGCATCAGATCGCACAGCTGCTGTTTGCAACATATGTCTCAAGCGTATATCGCGTGGCCAAAACATCACCCGCTTGGGCACCACATGCTTGACCAGACATATGTTGACCTGCCATGCAGCTCGTTGGCAAGCCTACCTTAAAGACCCACACCAAAGAACAAAGCTGACCTCTTCTTGCACCGCATCAGCTGGGATCTCCAACCCCACTATACCTTCAGTCCTCTCTGAAACCTGCTCTGAGAGGAATGAAGGTGTAGAATTAGGTGTGTCACAGCCAAGTACTTGCGGGCACTCTGCTAGCAGTACACCGACGTCCGATTCTAGCAGGCAAATTTCCCTGCCCCAGCTGCTGGACCGTCGAAAGAAGTTCACTCCCAGCCATCCACATGCCCAGCGGTTGAATGCTAGCTTGGCTAAATTGCTAGCGCTTCAACTGCTGCCTTTTCAGTTGGTAGACTCGGCCCCCTTCCGTGAGTTTGTGCAATGTGCGGTTCCTCAGTGGCAGGTTCCCAAACGCCACTTTTTCTCACGGAAGGCGATTCCGGCTCTCTACCGGCATGTGGAAGGCAATGTCTTGGCCTCGCTGGACAGGGCGGTCAGCGGTAAGGTGCATATTACCGCTGACTCATGGTCCAGCAGGCATGGACAGGGACGTTACCTTTCTTTCACGGCCCATTGGGTCACTCTTTTGGCAGCTGGGAAGGATGCAGGACAAGGTGCAGTAGTGTTGGAGGTTGTTCCACCGCCACGCCTCCAAAATGCTACTACTGGTTGTGACACACCTCTGTCCTCCACCCCCTCCTCTTCTTCTTCCTCCATGGCCTCTTCCTGTGCTTTGTCCTCGGAACCAGCGGTGCTCCGTAGGCGTTCAAGGGGCTACGCAAGTACGCAGGCAAAAAGATGCCATGCCGTGCTTGCGCTGGTGTGTTTGGGGGACAGGAGCCACACTGGGGCAGAGGTTCTGTCTGCTCTGCAGGGGCAGGCCGAGAGGTGGTTGACGCCACGCCAGCTTAAGCCAGGAATGGTAGTTTGTGACAATAGCACCAACCTCCTCTCCGCTCTCCGACAGGGACAACTGACCCATGTGCCCTGTGTGGCTCACGTCCTTAACCTGGTGGTGCAGCGGTTCTTGGGCAGGTACCCGGGCTTACAGGATGTCCTGAGGCAGGCCAGGAAAGTCTGTGTGCATTTCCGCAGATCTTATAATGCCAGTGCTCGCCTGGCTGAGCTGCAAAAGGAGTTGAACCTGCCCAAGAACCGCCTTATATGTGACATGCCCACGAGGTGGAACTCAACGTTGGCCATGCTGCAGCGGCTGCACATGCAGCAGAGGGCCATCAATGAGTACCTGTGCGACTACGGCACCAGGACAGGGTCAGGGGAGCTCGGGTTTTTTTCACCACACCAGTGGGGCATGATCAGGGATGCATGCACTGTCCTGGCACCATTTGAGGAGGCCACGAGGATAGTGAGCAGTGACAGTGCATGCATCAGTGACACTGTACCTCTTGTCCACCTGTTGGAACATACGCTGCGTGGAATAATTGACAGGGCACTTGAGGCAGAACAGAGGCAGGAAGAGGAGGACTTCCTTGCCTCTCAAGGCCCCCTTTACCCAGACAGTGTTCCTTCTGTCCCACCCATCGCACAGGAAGAAGAGGAGGAGGAGGAGGATTGTGTCAGCATGGAGGTGGAGCCTGGCACTCAGCATCATCAGCAGCAGTCTTTTAGGGATGATTTACAGTCCCAAGAAACCAGTGGACTTGTACGTGGCTGGGAGGAGGTGGCTGCGGATCATGTCGTCCTTAGTGACCCAGAGGACTCCGGACCGAATGCCTCAGCTAACCTACGCTGCATGGCCTCCCTGATCCTGCAAAGTCTGCGGAAGGATCCTCGTATTCTTCGGATCAAGGAGAGGGACCATTACTGGCTGGCCACTCTCCTTGATCCACGGTACAAGGGTAAGGTTGCGGACCTTATCTTACCGTCGCAGATGGAGCAGAGGATGAGACAACTCCGGGAGGCCTTGCAGAAAGGTCTGTGCAATGCGTTCCCAGAGACTGGGAGGTTACAAACTCCTGGTCCTGGACAACGAGTTGCTGAGGCTTCGGTCAGTCAAAGAAGGAGCGGTGGGGAAGGTGGCCGTCTGACCGATGCGTTCAGACAATTCTTTAGTCCGCAGCCCCAAGGTATGATCGGTTCCAGCAACCATCGCCAGCATCTGATATACATGGTGCAGGAATACCTAGGGGCAAGGTCAGACTTGGACACCTTCCCCACCGAAAATCCTCTGGCTTACTGGGTCTTGAGGATGGATCACTGGCCAGAGCTTGTACAGTATGCAATTGAGCTACTGGCCTGTCCTGCATCCAGCGTTCTTTCAGAACGCACATTCAGTGCTGCTGGAGGATTTGTCACGGATCACAGATTGCGCCTGTCCACCGACTCTGTTGATCGACTGACCTTCATAAAGATGAACCAGTCTTGGATCACCACCAGCTACCAAACACCTGAAGCTGATATAACAGACTAATTTATTTTCAAATGTCACATCCCTTCAAGACTGATGCTGATGCTGAGAGACTGTCCTGTTATGTTGACTGACTATCCTCCTCCTCCTCAATGATCCGATTGATGATGATAGCTTGGAAGAACATTTTTGTTTCTGGGTGCCGCCACCAGTGGCTAAGGCCCAATTTTTCAGCCCCTGTTTAACAGGGGTGTGTTATTACAATTTTTTATGCAATGCTTTGCAGCAGGGCTCATTCCTGCACTCCAACTAGAGTATCTGGGAGAGGTTGCAGTGTCGTGGCACCAGCACCAGTGGCTAAGGCCCAATTTTTCAGCCCCTGTTCAACAGGGGCGTGTAATTACAATTTTTGATGCAATACTTGGAACAGGGCTCATTGCTGTGCTCCAAGTACAGTATCTGTGAGGGGTTGCAGTGTTGTGGTACCAGTGCCTAAGGCCCAATTTTTATGCCCCTGTTTAACAGGGGCATGTAATTACAATTTTTTATGCAATGCTTTGCAGCAGGGCTCATGTAATTACAATTCTTGATCTAATAATTCACAGCAGGGCCCATTCCTGTGCCCACCAAGACTAACTGTGAGGCCTTACAGTGTTGTGTCAACACCACCACCACCACCACCACCACCAAAGGCCCACTTTTTCAGCCCCTGTTCAACAGGGGCATGCAATTACAATTCTTGATCTAATATTTCACAGCAGGGCCCATTCATGTGCCCACCAAGAGTAACTGTGAGGGCTCACAGTGTTGTGGCAACACCAACATGTAAGGGGCAAATTTCAGCTGAGTATATACGGCAGGCCCCTACTTTCAAACATCCAACTTACAAACGACTCCTCCTTGCAAACGGAAGGATACAACAGGAAGTGAGAGGAAATCTACCCCTAGGAAGGGAAATTCTCTCCTGTAAGAGTTAATATGGGAAAAAAGGTGTCTCCTCTCCACTGATGCTTTATCACCAATTCTTGTTTCAATAAAAAACCCAAATTTTCAAAACACATTTGTCATTAGGACGGAAAGTGAGGTGAACTGTTCTGAACAGGTGCACACTGCACAGACAGCAAAACAAATGTTACAGGGGTGATAACCCTTCCCTATGTTTTCCAAAAAGCTTAAAAATAGATTTTTTGGCTGGAGCTACACTTAAACAATGTACCTGTTCAAAATTACAAACAGATTCTACATAAGAACAAACCTACAGTCCCTGTCTTGTATGCACCGCCTGTATACGGCTGTTCAGGGTATATCGGGCCTTTTTTATTTTGTGTGCGGGGTTCCCCTTAATATCCATACAAGACCCAAAGGGGCTGGTAATGAGCTGGGGTAGGGGGGGGGGCTGTGATGGGGTAGCTATGCCATTTTTCTTAAAGATTTTCATCCATATTACCGGGACCAGACATTACATTAAAGCCGCAAGCAGTTTTAAATGGCTTTTTTTCCTTTAGAAATGTAATTTTGTGCAGGGACAGTTCTAAACACAAGAAACACGTGGCACTTCACAGGCATACTTTAGACACCCCCCAGGTACGATATTTAAAGGAATATTTGACTTTTTCTTTTTCACTGCAGTTTTTAAAACTTTTTTTTGGATTGATACATGTCCCCTGGTGCAGAACCCGGGTTCCCAAACCCTTTTTAGGACAATAACATGCATATTAGTTGTTATAAATAGCACTTTAGATTTCGAACGTTCGCATCCATTGTATTTAATAGGGTTCTAAAGTTCGTGCGAACTTTCGGTCCGTTCGCGGGTTCTGGTGCGAACCGAACCCGGGGGTGTTTGGCTCATCACTAGTGTTGAGTTTGGTATCCAGTTCTGCCCCCAGGAAGACCATTCTCTGAGTGGGTTGGAGATTGCTTTTCTTCCAATTTATCAGCCACCCAAATTTTTGCAAGGTGGTTGTTAAAGTGTCTCGGTGGAGTAGAAGAGACTCTTGGTTGTCTGCCAGCAGTAGGATGTCGTCCAGATAGTGGTGGACTCTTAATCCTTGCTCCCTTAGTAGAGCTATCACTGGTAGCAGGACCTTGGTAAATGTTCTGGGAGCGGTAGAGATCCCGAACGGGAGACTTTGGAACTGAAAATGTTGGTGATTTACCGAAAAGCGGAGACATTTTTGGAATGCTGCGTGAATGGGAACATGCAGGTAAGCGTCCGTTAAATCCACAGAGAGCATCCAATCGCCTACATTTATGGCATAGAGGATTGATTGTAGACTTTCCATCTTGAAAGTCTCCACCAGGATTGAGCGATTGAGACTTTTTAGGTCTAGGACGGGACGCAGATCCCCAGTCTTTTTCTTTACCAAGAACAGAGAGGAGTAGAAACCTTTTCCACTTTGTGGAGGTGGGACTTCCACTATGGCCTGTTTTTGGATTAGATCCTGGACGTATTCTGCCAATATGAGTTTCTTTTCTCGGGATGTTGGAATTCTGGTTCTGATGAATTGGTCTCTGGGAGGTTGATTCTTGAACCTCCATTTGTGTCCGTCTTGGACAGTAGCCACTGTCCATGGGTCTCTTATTATCTCCGCCCAAACCTGCTTGAAGTCCTTTAGTCTGGCTCCTACTACGGCTGGTTGGGCGGACGTATCTTCAAAAAGACTTCTGTTCCCCCGGGGTAGGGGTCTTAGACTTTTGGATTTTTAGGAAGGAAGATTGTGGATTCTTCCAATTTTTTCTGTACTCCCTGCCAGGCTTGTAGGACTTTGCTTCCCTGTATCTATCTGGGAGGTTCCATCTGAATGTGGGTGCCCTTTGTTGTCTAGGCCTTCTGTCTGAAGGAATGAGTCCAGACTTCCCGCCGGTGACTTTTGAAATGGCCGAGTCCAGTTTTTCTCCGAAGAGGTTTGTGCCGTCAAATGGGATTTTACACCAGTTGGATTTTGAGGAGGGGTCTGCTGACCATGGTTTTAGCCAGATTGCCCTCCTGGCCATCACTGAGCTTAACATTGCTCTGGATGTTGACTTAATCATGTCTACCGAGGCTTCTGCGACAAAGTCGCCTGCAAGGCTGATTTCCTGGAGAGCTGAGATTACTCGCTTTTGCTCTACTCCTTCTGCTACCAACTTCTCGGCGTTGGAGGACCAACTTGAGATAGCCCTTCCCACTAGACATGTGCATTCGTTTTCGTCCAAATGCATTTTCGGCCGAATTTCAGGTATTTTCGTTATCGTTTTAACAAACGAAAACGAAAGCACAGAATACGAAAACCGAAAGATCCGACATAAACAAATGCTTTATTTTTGTTTTCATTGCGACAACAGTTCGATATAGATAGGAGATTCGACACGACGCTAACAATAACAATCTGTATCTATCGAACCAGTGGTCGAATGTGCCTAACCTTAACTTCCAAGATTAATCTACATAGAGAGAAAAGATTCGACATAGAGAGAAAAGATTCGACATAGAGAGAAAGGATTCGACATTATAGAGAGAATAGATTCGACATTATAGAGAATAGATTCGACATTATAGAGAGAAAAGATTCGACATAGAGTGAATGGATTCGACATTATAGAGAGAATAGATTCGACATTATTGAGAATAGATTCGACATTATAGAGAGAAAAGATTCGATATAGGGAAAAAAGATAATTTGCTGCTGGAATTGGGTGGGGGAAGTAAAATAAAAATAATGATGATGATGAATGTTATTGGCTGATTGTAACCAAAGAGGAAGAGCAGTAAAATAGCTAGAACTAAGTACGCATGTACAGCCAACTTACTTTCACTTACGATTGCTAGCAAAGAGAGACACACACGCTGAATCATTTCAGAAGACAGTTAATCTTGCTGGTCCGTTTTTCAGAGAACCTGAATTATTAGCAATTAAGCATAAGCACAAGCTACAGATCAAGTTCACTTTTTCATAATAATCTGCTGCTATTGTGTTAGTGTTGTGAACTACTAGTGAACTTGCTAGTATTGTGATAGCCTCAGAGGCTGCCCGTGTTGTGGAGGGGGAGGGGGTTTATTATTATAGATTCTATATTATAGATTGAGATTCTATATAAGTTCTATATACCCTATCTTGTTACCTGTCTGATCAGTGATCACTAGTGATGAGCCGAACACCCCCGGGTTCGGTTCGCACCAGAACCCGCGAACGGACCGAAAGTTCGAACGAACATTAGAACCCTATTAAATACAATGGATGCGAACGTTCGAATTCTAAAGTGCTAATTATAACAACTATTATGCATGTTATTGTCCTAAAAAGGGTTTGGGAACCCGGGTTCTGCACCAGGGGACATGTATCAATGCAAAAAGAAGTTTTAAAAACGGTCGTTTTTCGGGAGCAGTCATTTTAATGATGCATAAAGTGAAAAAAAAAAAAGTCAAATATTCCTTTAAATATCGTACCTGGGGGGTGTCTAAAGTATGCCTGTGAAGTGCCACGTGTTTCCCGTGTTTAGAACTGTCCCTGCACAAAATGACACTTCTAAAGGAAAAAAAAGCCATTTAAAACTGCTTGCGGCTTTAATGTAATGTCTGGTCCCGGTAATATGGATGAAAATCTTTAAGAAAAATGGCATAGCTACCCCATGACCCCCCCCCTACCCCAGCCCATTACCAGCCCCTTTGGGTCTTGTATGGATATTAAGGGGAACCCCGCACATAAAATAAAAAAGGCCCTATATACTCTGAACAGCCGTATACAGGCGGTGCATACAAGACAGGGACTGTAGGTTTGTTCTTATGTAGAATGTGTTTGTAGTTTTGAAAAGGTACATCGTTGAAGTGTAGCTCCAGCCCAAAAATCTATTTTTAAACTTTTTGGGAAACATAGGTAAGGGTTATCACCCCTGTAACATTTGTTTTGCTGTCTGTGCCCCTGTTCAGAACATTTCACCTCACTTTCCGTCCCAATGACAACTGTTTTTGAAATGTGGTGTTTTTCTTGAAACAAGGATTGCTGATAAAGCATCAGTACAGATGAGACCCCTTTCTCCCATATTTATTCTTACAGGAGAGAATTTTCCTTTCTAGGGGTAGATTTCCTCTCACTTCCTGTTGTCTTCTTTCGTTTGCAAGTAGGAGTCGTTTGTAAGTTGGATGTTTGAAAGTAGGGACCTGCCGTATATACTCTGCAGAAATAGGCCCCTTAGTTGTTGGTGTTGGCACAACACTGTAAGCACTCAGTTACTCTTGGTTGGTGCTGGAACGCCCTGCTGTCAACTATTATATCAGGAATTTTAATTACATATAATTGTTGAACAGTGGTAGTAAAAATTGGGGCTTTGATGGTGGTGCTGGTGCCACAACACTGTAAGCCTTGACAGTTACTCTTGGTGGGTGCAGCAATGGGCCCTGCTGTGAATTATTAGATCAAGAATTGTAATTACATGCCCCTTTTGAACAGGGGCTGAAAAATTGGGCCTTTCGTGGTGGTGGTGGTGGTGGCGTTGCCACAAGACTGTAAGCCCTCAGAGTTACTCTTGGTGGGTGCAGCAATGGACCCTGCTGTGAATTATTAGATCAAGAATTGTAATTGCATGCCCCTGTTGAACAGGGGCTGAAAAATTGGGCCTTAGGCACTGGTGGCACAACACTACAACCCCTCACAGATACTGTACTTGGAGCACAGCAATGAGCCCTGTTGCAAAGTATTGCTTCAAAAATTGTAATGACACGCCCCTGTTAAACAGGGGCTGAAAAATTGGGCCTTAGGCACTGGTGCCACAACACTCCAACCCCTCACAGATACTGTACTTGGAGCACAGCAATGAGCCCTATGGCAAATTATTGCTAAAAAAATTGTAATTACACGCCCCTGTAAAACAGGGGCTGAAAAATTGGGCCTTAGCCACTGGTGGCGGCACCCATAAACAAAAATGATCTTCCAAGCTATCATCATCAATCGTATCATTGAGGACTCGGAGGAGGAGGATAGCCAGTCAACATAACAGCACAGGCACTCAGCATCAGCATCAGTCTTGAAGGGATGTGACATGTTAAAATCAATTAGTCTGTTATATCAGCATCAGGTGTGTGGTAGCTGGTGGTGATCCAAGACTGGTTCATCTTGATGAAAGTCAGTCGATCAACCGAGTCGGTGGACAGGCGCACCCTGTGATCCGTGACAAATCCTCCAGCAGCACTGAATGTGCGTTCTGAAAGAACGCTGGATGCAGGACAGGCCAGTAGCTCAATTGCATACTGTGCAAGCTCTGGCCAGTGATCCATCCTCAAGACCCAGTAAGCCAGAGGATTTTCGGTGGGGAAGGTGTCCAAGTCTGACCTTGCCCCTAGATATTCCTGCACCATGTTTATCAGACGCTGGCGATGGTTGCTGGAACCGATCATACTTTGGGGCTGCGGACTAAAGAATTGTCTGAACGCATCGGTCAGACGGCCACCTTCCCCACCACTCCTTCTTTGACTGGCCGAAGCCTCAGCAACTCGTTGTCCAGGACCAGGAGTTTGTAACCTCCCAGTCTCTGGGAACGCGTTGCACAGACCTTTCTGCAAGGCCTCCCGGAGTTGTCTCATCCTCTGCTCCCTCTGCGACGGTAACATAAGGTCCGCAACCTTACCCTTGTACCGTGGATCAAGGAGAGTGGCCAGCCAGTAATGGTCCCTCTCCTTGATCCGAAGAATACGAGGATCCTTCCGCAGACTTTGCAGGATCAGGGAGGCCATGCAGCGTAGGTTTGCTGAGGCATTCGCTCCGGAGTCCTCTGGGTCACTAAGGACGACATGATCCGCAGCCACCTCCTCCCAGCCACGTACAAGTCCACTGGTTTCTTGGGACTGTAAATCATCCCTAAAAGACTGCTGCTGATGATGCTGAGTGCCAGCCTCCACCTCCATGCTGACACAATCCTCCTCCTCCTCCTCCTCCTCCTCCTCCTCTTCCTGTGCGATGGGTGGGACAGAAGGAACACTGTCTGGGTAAAGGGGGCCTTGAGAGGCAAGGAAGTCCTCCTCTTCCTGCCTCTGTTCTGCCTCAAGTGCCCTGTCCATTATTCCACGCAGCGTGTGCTCCAACAGGTGGACAAGAGGTACAGTGTCACTGATGCATGCACTGTCACTGCTCACCATCCTCGTGGCCTCCTCAAATGGTGCCAGGACAGTGCATGCATCCCTGATCATGCCCCACTGGCGTGGAGAAAAAAACCAAGCTCCCCTGACCCTGTCCTGGTGCCGTAGTCGCACAGGTACTCATTGATGGCCCTCTGCTGCGTGTGCAGCCGCTGCAGCATGGCCAACGTTGAGTTCCACCTGGTGGGCATGTCACATATAAGGCGGTTCTTGGGCAGGTTCAACTCCTTTTGCAGCTCAGCCAGGCGAGCACTGGCATTATAAGATCTGCGGAAATGCACACAGACTTTCCTGGCCTGCCTCAGGACATCCTGTAAGCCCGGGTACCTGCCCAAGAACCGCTGCACCACCAGGTTAAGGACGTGAGCCACACAGGGCACATGGGTCAGTTGTCCCTGTCGGAGGGCGGAGAGGAGGTTGGTGCCATTGTCGCAAACCACCATTCCTGGCTTAAGCTGGCGTGGCGTCAACCACCTCTCGGCCTGGCCCTGCAGAGCAGACAGGACCTCTGCCCCAGTGTGGCTTCTGTCCCCCAAACACACCAGCGCAAGCACGGCATGGCATCTTTTTGCCTGCGTACTTGCGTAGCCCCGTGAACGGCTACGGAGCACCGCTGGTTCATAGGACAAACCACAGGAAGAGGCCATGGAGGAAGAAGAAGAGGAGGGGGTGGAGGAGAGAGGTGTGTCACAACCAGTAGTAGCATTTTGGAGGCGTGGCGGTGGGACAACCTCCAACACTACTGCACCTTGTCCTGCATCCTTCCCAGCTGCCAAAAGAGTGACCCAATGGGCCGTGAAAGAAAGGTAACGTCCCTGTCCATGCCTGCTGGACCATGAGTCAGCGGTAATATGCACCTTACCGCTGACCGCCCTGTCCAGCGAGGCCAAGACATTGCCTTCCACATGCCGGTAGAGAGCCGGAATAGCCTTCCGTGAGAAAAAGTGGCGTTTGGGAACCTGCCACTGAGGAACCGCACATTGCACAAACTCACGGAAGGGGGCCGAGTCTACCAACTGAAAAGGCAGCAGTTGAAGCGCTAGCAATTTAGCCAAGCTAGCATTCAACCGCTGGGCATGTGGATGGCTGGGAGTGAACTTCTTTCGACGGTCCAGCAGCTGGGGCAGGGAAATTTGCCTGCTAGAATCGGACGTCGGTGTACTGCTAGCAGAGTGGCCGCAAGTACTTGGCTGTGACACACCTAATTCTACACCTTCATTCCTCTCAGTGCATGTTTCAGAGAGGACTGAAGTTATAGTGGGGTTGGAGATCCCAGCTGATGCGGTGCAAGGAGAGGTCCGCTTTGTTCTTTGGTGTGGGTCTTTGAGGTAGGCTTGCCAACGAGCTGCATGGCAGGTCAACATATGTCTGGTCAGGCATGTGGTACCCAAGCGGCTGATGTTTTGGCCACGCGATATACGCTTGAGACATATGTTGCAAACAGCAGCTGTGCGATCTGATGCACTAGCCTCAAAAAAGGCCCACACCAAAGAACTTTTTGAATGACGGGCAGAGGCAGCGCCCTGCACAGGCGGAGCTCTGCGGTGTGATTCCGTCGGTGTACTGCCCTTACGCTGGCCACCAAAGGGCATCCTGCCTCGTTGGAGATGTGCCTCCTCCTCATCCTCCTCCTCCTCCTCTCTCCTATTAGGCACCCACGTGGAGTCAGTGACCTCATCATCACCTCCCTCCTCATCACTGGAGCCAATCTGGCAGTATGCTGCAGCTGCTGGAACATGACTGCCAGATTGGTGTCCTTCTTGAGCATCCCCTCTGTCTGCTCTCACGCTACTGCCTTCCTCTAGCTGGGTTTCATCATCAGACCCTTCGAAACGCTGGGCATCCTCCTGGAGCATGTACCCAACACTGTGCTGAAACAGTTCGGGGGACTCCTCAGGAGGAGGACATGGTGGGTCTAGGGAAGGAGTGACTGATGATGAGTCTGACATTGATACCAGGGAAGAGGACGCTTTGGCAGCTGCTTTTCCAGTACCCTGAGCCTGGGTGAGAGAGGATGAGGAGGAGGAGGAGGGCTTGGTCATCCACTCTACCAAGTCTTCGGCATGATGTGGCTCAACATGTCCAGCTGCCGAAAAGAAGGACAAGCGTGTCCCATGGCCATGTGCTGATGACAATGCACCGCGTCCACGACCAGCACTGTTGCCCCCAGACACAGAGCCTGCTTGCCCTCTTTTATTGCCTCCTGACTGTCTGCCTCTCCTTGTTTGCCTTCCAGACATTCTAATAGATGGCCTGCAGGGAGATGGGAAAAAAGCAATAAGGGCTACCTTCAGGTGTCCTTCTCTGTCCCTTGAAACAAGGACTTTGACAGTGAAAGAAACTGACACTCTCCCTACCTACAGTTTTCTGTCCCTAGAAAAAATGTTTTTTTTAAGCACAATTTAGCACAAGGAGAATTCACTCACTGTCCTTCCAGGTCCCTGGAAACAAGGACTTTGACAGTGAAAGAAACTGACACTCTCCCTACCTACAGTTTTCTGTCCCTAGAAAAAATGTTTTTTTTTAAGCACAATTTAGCACAAGGAGAATTCACTCACTGTCCTTCCAGGTCCCTGGAAACAAGGACTTTGACAGTGAAAGAAACTGACACTCTCCCTACCTACAGTTTTCTGTCCCTAGAAAAAATGTTTTTTTTAAGCACAATTTAGCACAAGGAGAATTCACTCACTGTCCTTCCAGGTCCCTGGAAACAAGGACTTTGACAGTGAAAGAAACTGACACTCTCCCTACCTACAGTTTTCTGTCCCTAGAAAAAATGTTTTTTTTAAGCACAATTTAGCACAAGGAGAATTCACTCACTGTCCTTCCAGGTCCCTGGAAACAAGGACTTTGACAGTGAAAGAAACTGACACTCTCCCTACCTACAGTTTTCTGTCCCTAGAAAAAATGTTTTTTTTAAGCACAATTTAGCACAAGGAGAATTCACTCACTGTCCTTCCAGGTCCCTGGAAACAAGGACTTTGACAGTGAAAGAAACTGACACTCTCCCTACCTACAGTTTTCTGTCCCTAGAAAAAATGTTTTTTTTAAGCACAATTTAGCACAAGGAGAATTCACTCACTGTCCTTCCAGGTCCCTGGAAACAAGGACTTTGACAGTGAAAGAAACTGACACTCTCCCTACCTACAGTTTTCTGTCCCTAGAAAAAATGTTTTTTTTAAGCACAATTTAGCACAAGGAGAATTCACTCACTGTCCTTCCAGGTCCCTGGAAACAAGGACTTTCACAGTGAAAGAAACTGACACTCTCCCTACCTACAGTTTTCTGTCCCTAGAAAAAATGTTTTTTTTAAGCACAATTTAGCACAAGGAGAATTCACTCACTGTCCTTCCAGGTCCCTGGAAACAAGGACTTTGACAGTGAAAGAAACTGACACTCTCCCTACCTACAGTTTTCTGTCCCTAGAAAAAATGTTTTTTTTAAGCACAATTTAGCACAAGGAGAATTCACTCACTGTCCTTCCAGGTCCCTGGAAACAAGGACTTTGACAGTGAAAGAAACTGACACTCTCCCTACCTACAGTTTTCTGTCCCTAGAAAAAATGTTTTTTTTAAGCACAATTTAGCACAAGGAGAATTCACTCACTGTCCTTCCAGGTCCCTGGAAACAAGGACTTTGACAGTGAAAGAAACTGACACTCTCCCTACCTACAGTTTTCTGTCCCTAGAAAAAATGTTTTTTTTAAGCACAATTTAGCACAAGGAGAATTTACTCACTGTCCTTCCAGGTCCCTGGAAACAAGGACTTTCACAGTGAAAGAAACTGACACTCTCCCTACCTACAGTTTTCTGTCCCTAGAAAAAATGTTTTTTTTAAGCACAATTTAGCACAAGGAGAATTCACTCACTGTCCTTCCAGGTCCCTGGAAACAAGGACTTTGACAGTGAAAGAAACTGACACTCTCCCTACCTACAGTTTTCTGTCCCTAGAAAAAATGTTTTTTTTAAGCACAATTTAGCACAAGGAGAATTCACTCACTGTCCTTCCAGGTCCCTGGAAACAAGGACTTTGACAGTGAAAGAAACTGACACTCTCCCTACCTACAGTTTTCTGTCCCTAGAAAAAATGTTTTTTTTAAGCACAATTTAGCACAAGGAGAATTCACTCACTGTCCTTCCAGGTCCCTGGAAACAAGGACTTTGACAGTGAAAGAAACTGACACTCTCCCTACCTACAGTTTTCTGTCCCTAGAAAAAATGTTTTTTTAAGCACAATTTAGCACAAGGAGAATTCACTCACTGTCCTTCCAGGTCCCTGGAAACAAGGACTTTGACAGTGAAAGAAACTGACACTCTCCCTACCTACAGTTTTCTGTCCCTAGAAAAAATGTTTTTTTTAAGCACAATTTAGCACAAGGAGAATTCACTCACTGTCCTTCCAGGTCCCTGGAAACAAGGACTTTGACAGTGAAAGAAACTGACACTCTCCCTACCTACAGTTTTCTGTCCCTAGAAAAAATGTTTTTTTTAAGCACAATTTAGCACAAGGAGAATTCACTCACTGTCCTTCCAGGTCCCTGGAAACAAGGACTTTGACAGTGAAAGAAACTGACACTCTCCCTACCTACAGTTTTCTGTCCCTAGAAAAAATGTTTTTTTTAAGCACAATTTAGCACAAGGAGAATTCACTCACTGTCCTTCCAGGTCCCTGGAAACAAGGACTTTCACAGTGAAAGAAACTGACACTCTCCCTACCTACAGTTTTCTGTCCCTAGAAAAAATGTTTTTTTTAAGCACAATTTAGCACAAGGAGAATTCACTCACTGTCCTTCCAGGTCCCTGGAAACAAGGACTTTGACAGTGAAAGAAACTGACACTCTCCCTACCTACAGTTTTCTGTCCCTAGAAAAAATGTTTTTTTTAAGCACAATTTAGCACAAGGAGAATTCACTCACTGTCCTTCCAGGTCCCTGGAAACAAGGACTTTCACAGTGAAAGAAACTGACACTCTCCCTACCTACAGTTTTCTGTCCCTAGAAAAAATGTTTTTTTTAAGCACAATTTAGCACAAGGAGAATTCACTCACTGTCCTTCCAGGTCCCTGGAAACAAGGACTTTGACAGTGAAAGAAACTGACACTCTCCCTACCTACAGTTTTCTGTCCCTAGAAAAAATGTTTTTTTTAAGCACAATTTAGCACAAGGAGAATTCACTCACTGTCCTTCCAGGTCCCTGGAAACAAGGACTTTGACAGTGAAAGAAACTGACACTCTCCCTACCTACAGTTTTCTGTCCCTAGAAAAAATGTTTTTTTTAAGCACAATTTAGCACAAGGAGAATTCACTCACTGTCCTTCCAGGTCCCTGGAAACAAGGACTTTGACAGTGAAAGAAACTGACACTCTCCCTACCTACAGTTTTCTGTCCCTAGAAAAAAATGTTTTTTTTAAGCACAATTTAGCACAAGGAGAATTCACTCACTGTCCTTCCAGGTCCCTGGAAACAAGGACTTTCACAGTGAAAGAAACTGACACTCTCCCTACCTACAGTTTTCTGTCCCTAGAAAAAATGTTTTTTTTAAGCACATTTAGCACAAGGAGAATTCACTCACTGTCCTTCCAGGTCCCTGGAAACAAGGACTTTGACAGTGAAAGAAACTGACACTCTCCCTACCTACAGTTTTCTGTCCCTAGAAAAAATGTTTTTTTTAAGCACAATTTAGCACAAGGAGAATTCACTCACTGTCCTTCCAGGTCCCTGGAAACAAGGACTTTGACAGTGAAAGAAACTGACACTCTCCCTACCTACAGTTTTCTGTCCCTAGAAAAAATGTTTTTTTTAAGCACAATTTAGCACAAGGAGAATTCACTCACTGTCCTTCCAGGTCCCTGGAAACAAGGACTTTGACAGTGAAAGAAACTGACACTCTCCCTACCTACAGTTTTCTGTCCCTAGAAAAAATGTTTTTTTAAGCACAATTTAGCACAAGGAGAATTCACTCACTGTCCTTCCAGGTCCCTGGAAACAAGGACTTTGACAGTGAAAGAAACTGACACTCTCCCTACCTACAGTTTTCTGTCCCTAGAAAAAATGTTTTTTTTAAGCACAATTTAGCACAAGGAGAATTCACTCACTGTCCTTCCAGGTCCCTGGAAACAAGGACTTTCACAGTGAAAGAAACTGACACTCTCCCTACCTACAGTTTTCTGTCCCTAGAAAAAATGTTTTTTTTAAGCACAATTTAGCACAAGGAGAATTCACTCACTGTCCTTCCAGGTCCCTGGAAACAAGGACTTTGACAGTGAAAGAAACTGACACTCTCCCTACCTACAGTTTTCTGTCCCTAGAAAAAATGTTTTTTTTTAAGCACAATTTAGCACAAGGAGAATTCACTCACTGTCCTTCCAGGTCCCTGGAAACAAGGACTTTGACAGTGAAAGAAACTGACACTCTCCCTACCTACAGTTTTCTGTCCCTAGAAAAAATGTTTTTTTTAAGCACAATTTAGCACAAGGAGAATTCACTCACTGTCCTTCCAGGTCCCTGGAAACAAGGACTTTGAAAGTGAAAGAAACTGACACTCTCCCTACCTACAGTTTTCTGTCCCTAGAAAAAATGTTTTTTTTAAGCACAATTTAGCACAAGGAGAATTCACTCACTGTCCTTCCAGGTCCCTGGAAACAAGGACTTTCACAGTGAAAGAAACTGACACTCTCCCTACCTACAGTTTTCTGTCCCTAGAAAAAATGTTTTTTTTAAGCACAATTTAGCACAAGGAGAATTCACTCACTGTCCTTCCAGGTCCCTGGAAACAAGGACTTTCACAGTGAAAGAAACTGACACTCTCCCTACCTACAGTTTTCTGTCCCTAGAAAAAATGTTTTTTTTAAGCACAATTTAGCACAAGGAGAATTCACTCACTGTCCTTCCAGGTCCCTGGAAACAAGGACTTTGACAGTGAAAGAAACTGACACTCTCCCTACCTACAGTTTTCTGTCCCTAGAAAAAATGTTTTTTTTAAGCACAATTTAGCACAAGGAGAATTCACTCACTGTCCTTCCAGGTCCCTGGAAACAAGGACTTTGACAGTGAAAGAAACTGACACTCTCCCTACCTACAGTTTTCTGTCCCTAGAAAAAATGTTTTTTTTAAGCACAATTTAGCACAAGGAGAATTCACTCACTGTCCTTCCAGGTCCCTGGAAACAAGGATTTTGACAGTGAAAGAAACTGACACTCTCCCTACCTACAGTTTTCTGTCCCTAGAAAAAATGTTTTTTTTAAGCACAATTTAGCACAAGGAGAATTCACTCACTGTCCTTCCAGGTCCCTGGAAACAAGGACTTTGACAGTGAAAGAAACTGACACTCTCCCTACCTACAGTTTTCTGTCCCTAGAAAAAATGTTTTTTTTAAGCACAATTTAGCACAAGGAGAATTCACTCACTGTCCTTCCAGGTCCCTGGAAACAAGGACTTTGACAGTGAAAGAAACTGACACTCTCCCTACCTACAGTTTTCTGTCCCTAGAAAAAATGTTTTTTTTAAGCACAATTTAGCACAAGGAGAATTCACTCACTGTCCTTCCAGGTCCCTGGAAACAAGGACTTTGACAGTGAAAGAAACTGACACTCTCCCTACCTACAGTTTTCTGTCCCTAGAAAAAATGTTTTTTTTAAGCACAATTTAGCACAAGGAGAATTCACTCACTGTCCTTCCAGGTCCCTGGAAACAAGGACTTTGACAGTGAAAGAAACTGACACTCTCCCTACCTACAGTTTTCTGTCCCTAGAAAAAATGTTTTTTTTAAGCACAATTTAGCACAAGGAGAATTCACTCACTGTCCTTCCAGGTCCCTGGAAACAAGGACTTTCACAGTGAAAGAAACTGACACTCTCCCTACCTACAGTTTTCTGTCCCTAGAAAAAATGTTTTTTTTAAGCACAATTTAGCACAAGGAGAATTCACTCACTGTCCTTCCAGGTCCCTGGAAACAAGGACTTTGACAGTGAAAGAAACTGACACTCTCCCTACCTACAGTTTTCTGTCCCTAGAAAAAATGTTTTTTTTAAGCACAATTTAGCACAAGGAGAATTCACTCACTGTCCTTCCAGGTCCCTGGAAACAAGGACTTTGACAGTGAAAGAAACTGACACTCTCCTTACCTACAGTTTTCTGTCCCTAGAAAAAATGTTTTTTTAAGCACAATTTAGCACAAGGAGAATTCACTCACTGTCCTTCCAGGTCCCTGGAAACAAGGACTTTGACAGTGAAAGAAACTGACACTCTCCCTACCTACAGTTTTCTGTCCCTAGAAAAAATGTTTTTTTTAAGCACAATTTAGCACAAGGAGAATTCACTCACTGTCCTTCCAGGTCCCTGGAAACAAGGACTTTGACAGTGAAAGAAACTGACACTCTCCCTACCTACAGTTTTCTGTCCCTAGAAAAAATGTTTTTTTTAAGCACAATTTAGCACAAGGAGAATTCACTCACTGTCCTTCCAGGTCCCTGGAAACAAGGACTTTGACAGTGAAAGAAACTGACACTCTCCCTACCTACAGTTTTCTGTCCCTAGAAAAAATGTTTTTTTTAAGCACAATTTAGCACAAGGAGAATTCACTCACTGTCCTTCCAGGTCCCTGGAAACAAGGACTTTCACAGTGAAAGAAACTGACACTCTCCCTACCTACAGTTTTCTGTCCCTAGAAAAAATGTTTTTTTTAAGCACAATTTAGCACAAGGAGAATTCACTCACTGTCCTTCCAGGTCCCTGGAAACAAGGACTTTGACAGTGAAAGAAACTGACACTCTCCCTACCTACAGTTTTCTGTCCCTAGAAAAAATGTTTTTTTTAAGCACAATTTAGCACAAGGAGAATTCACTCACTGTCCTTCCAGGTCCCTGGAAACAAGGACTTTCACAGTGAAAGAAACTGACACTCTCCCTACCTACAGTTTTCTGTCCCTAGAAAAAATGTTTTTTTTAAGCACAATTTAGCACAAGGAGAATTCACTCACTGTCCTTCCAGGTCCCTGGAAACAAGGACTTTGACAGTGAAAGAAACTGACACTCTCCCTACCTACAGTTTTCTGTCCCTAGAAAAAATGTTTTTTTTAAGCACAATTTAGCACAAGGAGAATCCACTCACTGTCCTTCCAGGTCCCTGGAAACAAGGACTTTGACAGTGAAAGAAACTGACACTCTCCCTACCTACAGTTTTCTGTCCCTAGAAAAAATGTTTTTTTTAAGCACAATTTAGCACAAGGAGAATTCACTCACTGTCCTTCCAGGTCCCTGGAAACAAGGACTTTGACAGTGAAAGAAACTGACACTCTCCCTACCTACAGTTTTCTGTCCCTAGAAAAAAATGTTTTTTTTAAGCACAATTTAGCACAAGGAGAATTCACTCACTGTCCTTCCAGGTCCCTGGAAACAAGGACTTTCACAGTGAAAGAAACTGACACTCTCCCTACCTACAGTTTTCTGTCCCTAGAAAAAATGTTTTTTTTAAGCACAATTTAGCACAAGGAGAATTCACTCACTGTCCTTCCAGGTCCCTGGAAACAAGGACTTTGACAGTGAAAGAAACTGACACTCTCCCTACCTACAGTTTTCTGTCCCTAGAAAAAATGTTTTTTTTAAGCACAATTTAGCACAAGGAGAATTCACTCACTGTCCTTCCAGGTCCCTGGAAACAAGGACTTTGACAGTGAAAGAAACTGACACTCTCCCTACCTACAGTTTTCTGTCCCTAGAAAAAATGTTTTTTTTAAGCACAATTTAGCACAAGGAGAATTCACTCACTGTCCTTCCAGGTCCCTGGAAACAAGGACTTTGACAGTGAAAGAAACTGACACTCTCCCTACCTACAGTTTTCTGTCCCTAGAAAAAATGTTTTTTTAAGCACAATTTAGCACAAGGAGAATTCACTCACTGTCCTTCCAGGTCCCTGGAAACAAGGACTTTGACAGTGAAAGAAACTGACACTCTCCCTACCTACAGTTTTCTGTCCCTAGAAAAAATGTTTTTTTTAAGCACAATTTAGCACAAGGAGAATTCACTCACTGTCCTTCCAGGTCCCTGGAAACAAGGACTTTCACAGTGAAAGAAACTGACACTCTCCCTACCTACAGTTTTCTGTCCCTAGAAAAAATGTTTTTTTTAAGCACAATTTAGCACAAGGAGAATTCACTCACTGTCCTTCCAGGTCCCTGGAAACAAGGACTTTGACAGTGAAAGAAACTGACACTCTCCCTACCTACAGTTTTCTGTCCCTAGAAAAAATGTTTTTTTTTAAGCACAATTTAGCACAAGGAGAATTCACTCACTGTCCTTCCAGGTCCCTGGAAACAAGGACTTTGACAGTGAAAGAAACTGACACTCTCCCTACCTACAGTTTTCTGTCCCTAGAAAAAATGTTTTTTTTAAGCACAATTTAGCACAAGGAGAATTCACTCACTGTCCTTCCAGGTCCCTGGAAACAAGGACTTTGAAAGTGAAAGAAACTGACACTCTCCCTACCTACAGTTTTCTGTCCCTAGAAAAAATGTTTTTTTTAAGCACAATTTAGCACAAGGAGAATTCACTCACTGTCCTTCCAGGTCCCTGGAAACAAGGACTTTCACAGTGAAAGAAACTGACACTCTCCCTACCTACAGTTTTCTGTCCCTAGAAAAAATGTTTTTTTTAAGCACAATTTAGCACAAGGAGAATTCACTCACTGTCCTTCCAGGTCCCTGGAAACAAGGACTTTCACAGTGAAAGAAACTGACACTCTCCCTACCTACAGTTTTCTGTCCCTAGAAAAAATGTTTTTTTTAAGCACAATTTAGCACAAGGAGAATTCACTCACTGTCCTTCCAGGTCCCTGGAAACAAGGACTTTGACAGTGAAAGAAACTGACACTCTCCCTACCTACAGTTTTCTGTCCCTAGAAAAAAATGTTTTTTTAAGCACAATTTAGCACAAGGAGAATTCACTCACTGTCCTTCCAGGTCCCTGGAAACAAGGACTTTCACAGTGAAAGAAACTGACACTCTCCCTACCTACAGTTTTCTGTCCCTAGAAAAAATGTTTTTTTTTAAGCACAATTTAGCACAAGGAGAATTCACTCACTGTCCTTCCAGGTCCCTGGAAACAAGGACTTTGACAGTGAAAGAAACTGACACTCTCCCTACCTACAGTTTTCTGTCCCTAGAAAAAATGTTTTTTTTAAGCACAATTTAGCACAAGGAGAATTCACTCACTGTCCTTCCAGGTCCCTGGAAACAAGGACTTTGAAAGTGAAAGAAACTGACACTCTCCCTACCTACAGTTTTCTGTCCCTAGAAAAAATGTTTTTTTTAAGCACAATTTAGCACAAGGAGAATTCACTCACTGTCCTTCCAGGTCCCTGGAAACAAGGACTTTCACAGTGAAAGAAACTGACACTCTCCCTACCTACAGTTTTCTGTCCCTAGAAAAAATGTTTTTTTTAAGCACAATTTAGCACAAGGAGAATTCACTCACTGTCCTTCCAGGTCCCTGGAAACAAGGACTTTCACAGTGAAAGAAACTGACACTCTCCCTACCTACAGTTTTCTGTCCCTAGAAAAAATGTTTTTTTTAAGCACAATTTAGCACAAGGAGAATTCACTCACTGTCCTTCCAGGTCCCTGGAAACAAGGACTTTGACAGTGAAAGAAACTGACACTCTCCCTACCTACAGTTTTCTGTCCCTAGAAAAAATGTTTTTTTTAAGCACAATTTAGCACAAGGAGAATTCACTCACTGTCCTTCCAGGTCCCTGGAAACAAGGACTTTGACAGTGAAAGAAACTGACACTCTCCCTACCTACAGTTTTCTGTCCCTAGAAAAAATGTTTTTTTTAAGCACAATTTAGCACAAGGAGAATTCACTCACTGTCCTTCCAGGTCCCTGGAAACAAGGACTTTGACAGTGAAAGAAACTGACACTCTCCCTACCTACAGTTTTCTGTCCCTAGAAAAAATGTTTTTTTTAAGCACAATTTAGCACAAGGAGAATTCACTCACTGTCCTTCCAGGTCCCTGGAAACAAGGACTTTGACAGTGAAAGAAACTGACACTCTCCCTACCTACAGTTTTCTGTCCCTAGAAAAAATGTTTTTTTTAAGCACAATTTAGCACAAGGAGAATTCACTCACTGTCCTTCCAGGTCCCTGGAAACAAGGACTTTGACAGTGAAAGAAACTGACACTCTCCCTACCTACAGTTTTCTGTCCCTAGAAAAAATGTTTTTTTTAAGCACAATTTAGCACAAGGAGAATTCACTCACTGTCCTTCCAGGTCCCTGGAAACAAGGACTTTGACAGTGAAAGAAACTGACACTCTCCCTACCTACAGTTTTCTGTCCCTAGAAAAAATGTTTTTTTTAAGCACAATTTAGCACAAGGAGAATTCACTCACTGTCCTTCCAGGTCCCTGGAAACAAGGACTTTGACAGTGAAAGAAACTGACACTCTCCCTACCTACAGTTTTCTGTCCCTAGAAAAAATGTTTTTTTTAAGCACAATTTAGCACAAGGAGAATTCACTCACTGTCCTTCCAGGTCCCTGGAAACAAGGACTTTCACAGTGAAAGAAACTGACACTCTCCCTACCTACAGTTTTCTGTCCCTAGAAAAAATGTTTTTTTTAAGCACAATTTAGCACAAGGAGAATTCACTCACTGTCCTTCCAGGTCCCTGGAAACAAGGACTTTGACAGTGAAAGAAACTGACACTCTCCCTACCTACAGTTTTCTGTCCCTAGAAAAAATGTTTTTTTTAAGCACAATTTAGCACAAGGAGAATTCACTCACTGTCCTTCCAGGTCCCTGGAAACAAGGACTTTCACAGTGAAAGAAACTGACACTCTCCTTACCTACAGTTTTCTGTCCCTAGAAAAAATGTTTTTTTTAAGCACAATTTAGCACAAGGAGAATTCACTCACTGTCCTTCCAGGTCCCTGGAAACAAGCACTTTGACAGTGAAAGAAACTGACACTCTCCCTACCTACAGTTTTCTGTCCCTAGAAAAAATGTTTTTTTTAAGCACAATTTAGCACAAGGAGAATTCACTCACTGTCCTTCCAGGTCCCTGGAAACAAGGACTTTGACAGTGAAAGAAACTGACACTCTCCCTACCTACAGTTTTCTGTCCCTAGAAAAAATGTTTTTTTTAAGCACAATTTAGCACAAGGAGAATTCACTCACTGTCCTTCCAGGTCCCTGGAAACAAGGACTTTGACAGTGAAAGAAACTGACACTCTCCCTACCTACAGTTTTCTGTCCCTAGAAAAAATGTTTTTTTTAAGCACAATTTAGCACAAGGAGAATTCACTCACTGTCCTTCCAGGTCCCTGGAAACAAGGACTTTGACAGTGAAAGAAACTGACACTCTCCCTACCTACAGTTTTCTGTCCCTAGAAAAAATGTTTTTTTTAAGCACAATTTAGCACAAGGAGAATTCACTCACTGTCCTTCCAGGTCCCTGGAAACAAGGACTTTGACAGTGAAAGAAACTGACACTCTCCCTACCTACAGTTTTCTGTCCCTAGAAAAAATGTTTTTTTTAAGCACAATTTAGCACAAGGAGAATTCACTCACTGTCCTTCCAGGTCCCTGGAAACAAGGACTTTCACAGTGAAAGAAACTGACACTCTCCCTACCTACAGTTTTCTGTCCCTAGAAAAAATGTTTTTTTTAAGCACAATTTAGCACAAGGAGAATTCACTCACTGTCCTTCCAGGTCCCTGGAAACAAGGACTTTCACAGTGAAAGAAACTGACACTCTCCCTACCTACAGTTTTCTGTCCCTAGAAAAAATGTTTTTTTTTAAGCACAATTTAGCACAAGGAGAATTCACTCACTGTCCTTCCAGGTCCCTGGAAACAAGGACTTTGACAGTGAAAGAAACTGACACTCTCCCTACCTACAGTTTTCTGTCCCTAGAAAAAATGTTTTTTTTAAGCACAATTTAGCACAAGGAGAATTCACTCACTGTCCTTCCAGGTCCCTGGAAACAAGGACTTTCACAGTGAAAGAAACTGACACTCTCCTTACCTACAGTTTTCTGTCCCTAGAAAAAATGTTTTTTTTAAGCACAATTTAGCACAAGGAGAATTCACTCACTGTCCTTCCAGGTCCCTGGAAACAAGGACTTTGACAGTGAAAGAAACTGACACTCTCCCTACCTACAGTTTTCTGTCCCTAGAAAAAATGTTTTTTTTAAGCACAATTTAGCACAAGGAGAATTCACTCACTGTCCTTCCAGGTTCCTGGAAACAAGGACTTTGACAGTGAAAGAAACTGACACTCTCCCTACCTACAGTTTTCTGTCCCTAGAAAAAATGTTTTTTTTAAGCACAATTTAGCACAAGGAGAATTCACTCACTGTCCTTCCAGGTCCCTGGAAACAAGGACTTTGACAGTGAAAGAAACTGACACTCTCCCTACCTACAGTTTTCTGTCCCTAGAAAAAATGTTTTTTTTAAGCACAATTTAGCACAAGGAGAATTCACTCACTGTCCTTCCAGGTCCCTGGACACAAGGACTTTGACAGTGAAAGAAACTGACACTCTCCCTACCTACAGTTTTCTGTCCCTAGAAAAAATGTTTTTTTTAAGCACAATTTAGCACAAGGAGAATTCACTCACTGTCCTTCCAGGTCCCTGGAAACAAGGACTTTGACAGTGAAAGAAACTGACACTCTCCCTACCTACAGTTTTCTGTCCCTAGAAAAAATGTTTTTTTTAAGCACAATTTAGCACAAGGAGAATTCACTCACTGTCCTTCCAGGTCCCTGGAAACAAGGACTTTCACAGTGAAAGAAACTGACACTCTCCCTACCTACAGTTTTCTGTCCCTAGAAAAAATGTTTTTTTTAAGCACAATTTAGCACAAGGAGAATTCACTCACTGTCCTTCCAGGTCCCTGGAAACAAGGACTTTGACAGTGAAAGAAACTGACACTCTCCCTACCTACAGTTTTCTGTCCCTAGAAAAAATGTTTTTTTTAAGCACAATTTAGCACAAGGAGAATTCACTCACTGTCCTTCCAGGTCCCTGGAAACAAGGACTTTGACAGTGAAAGAAACTGACACTCTCCCTACCTACAGTTTTCTGTCCCTAGAAAAAATGTTTTTTTTAAGCACAATTTAGCACAAGGAGAATTCACTCACTGTCCTTCCAGGTCCCTGGAAACAAGGACTTTCACAGTGAAAGAAACTGACACTCTCCCTACCTACAGTTTTCTGTCCCTAGAAAAAATGTTTTTTTTAAGCACAATTTAGCACAAGGAGAATTCACTCACTGTCCTTCCAGGTCCCTGGAAACAAGGACTTTGACAGTGAAAGAAACTGACACTCTCCCTACCTACAGTTTTCTGTCCCTAGAAAAAATGTTTTTTTTAAGCACAATTTAGCACAAGGAGAATTCACTCACTGTCCTTCCAGGTCCCTGGAAACAAGGACTTTGACAGTGAAAGAAACTGACACTCTCCCTACCTACAGTTTTCTGTCCCTAGAAAAAATGTTTTTTTTAAGCACAATTTAGCACAAGGAGAATTCACTCACTGTCCTTCCAGGTCCCTGGAAACAAGGACTTTGACAGTGAAAGAAACTGACACTCTCCCTACCTACAGTTTTCTGTCCCTAGAAAAAAATGTTTTTTTTAAGCACAATTTAGCACAAGGAGAATTCACTCACTGTCCTTCCAGGTCCCTGGAAACAAGGACTTTCACAGTGAAAGAAACTGACACTCTCCCTACCTACAGTTTTCTGTCCCTAGAAAAAATGTTTTTTTAAGCACAATTTAGCACAAGGAGAATTCACTCACTGTCCTTCCAGGTCCCTGGAAACAAGGACTTTCACAGTGAAAGAAACTGACACTCTCCCTACCTACAGTTTTCTGTCCCTAGAAAAAATGTTTTTTTTAAGCACAATTTAGCACAAGGAGAATTCACTCACTGTCCTTCCAGGTCCCTGGAAACAAGGACTTTGACAGTGAAAGAAACTGACACTCTCCCTACCTACAGTTTTCTGTCCCTAGAAAAAATGTTTTTTTAAGCACAATTTAGCACAAGGAGAATTCACTCACTGTCCTTCCAGGTCCCTGGAAACAAGGACTTTGACAGTGAAAGAAACTGACACTCTCCCTACCTACAGTTTTCTGTCCCTAGAAAAAATGTTTTTTTTAAGCACAATTTAGCACAAGGAGAATTCACTCACTGTCCTTCCAGGTCCCTGGAAACAAGGACTTTGACAGTGAAAGAAACTGACACTCTCCCTACCTACAGTTTTCTGTCCCTAGAAAAAATGTTTTTTTTAAGCACAATTTAGCACAAGGAGAATTCACTCACTGTCCTTCCAGGTCCCTGGAAACAAGGACTTTCACAGTGAAAGAAACTGACACTCTCCCTACCTACAGTTTTCTGTCCCTAGAAAAAATGTTTTTTTTAAGCACAATTTAGCACAAGGAGAATTCACTCACTGTCCTTCCAGGTCCCTGGAAACAAGGACTTTGACAGTGAAAGAAACTGACACTCTCCCTACCTACAGTTTTCTGTCCCTAGAAAAAATGTTTTTTTTAAGCACAATTTAGCACAAGGAGAATTCACTCACTGTCCTTCCAGGTCCCTGGAAACAAGGACTTTCACAGTGAAAGAAACTGACACTCTCCCTACCTACAGTTTTCTGTCCCTAGAAAAAATGTTTTTTTTAAGCACAATTTAGCACAAGGAGAATTCACTCACTGTCCTTCCAGGTCCCTGGAACAAGGACTTTCACAGTGAAAGAAACTGACACTCTCCCTACCTACAGTTTTCTGTCCCTAGAAAAAATGTTTTTTTTAAGCACAATTTAGCACAAGGAGAATTCACTCACTGTCCTTCCAGGTCCCTGGAAACAAGGACTTTGACAGTGAAAGAAACTGACACTCTCCCTACCTACAGTTTTCTGTCCCTAGAAAAAATGTTTTTTTTAAGCACAATATAGCACAAGCACAAAACACACTGACACTCTCCCTACCTATCCTTCTCTTTCCCTAAACTAAAGGAATCCAGGTTAAGCAAGAAAGAAATAAAAGTCACTGTCCCTGCCTATGCTGCTCTATCCCTGCTCCGGAACACACTACACTAGGCCGCCGTGCTGGCGGCCTTTTATAGTGTGGGGCGTGTACTAAACACCCTCAGCAATAATTGGCCACAGGCATCCTGCCTGTGGCCAATCATTGCTCTCCTCGCTGCCGGCGCTGTGATTGGCCAAGCATGCGGGGTCACAGTGCATGCTTGGCCAATCACAGCGCCTGGATGACACTGCGATGGCGTAGTGCATTGTGGGCCGTTCGCGTCACTCGAATTTGGCGCGAACGGCCCAAATCGTTCGATCTTCGTCGAACGATCGAACAGCCGATGTTCGAGTCGAACGTATGTTCGACTCGAACACGAAGCTCATCCCTAGTGATCACTATCACCAGTCCATTTTCTATTTGAACTATATACAGCAATAGCAATGTACCATTCTATGAGAAAAGTGAAGGCAGGTAGAGGTAATGGTCGCGGTCGTGGTGGACGCCTTGCTAAAAAAAGTGGCAAGGTCTCTGCTACTAGTGTCTCTGACACTTCTGCTGCCACAAACATGCTATCCACAACAGTGGATGTCACCACCACTGCCACCAGCAAAGCTAGTTCCACCACCACCAGTTCTACTATTAGTTTTCCTCCTGCCAGACCACCAACATCTGCTGCCGCTTCCACTGCCAGTGCAGCGCCTTCTTCTACAGGTGTCATGGCTTCCTATTTTTATTGGATAGGCAAGAAACATAGTATAAAACAAGTGGAGTTGCCGATACAATCACCACCAGCAATGACACTGGCAGTGCCACTGCCAGTGCCACTGCCCAGCTCCCCAAAGAAGCAATTGAGGGAGACATCAGCAGAGACAGAGTGTGAGACGTTTTCTTCATTGCCCCAAGAGAATGATTTTGAATGTGATGCTCCTTTTTCCCCAACCACTGCAGACGTTTTATACAGTCTTACCCCACAAGAGTTACAGCATGACTTAGAGAAAGTGCAAGAGGGATTTTCTGTGAGGAGTAGGGCAGGGAGCAGTTCACTTTTTTCATCTGCTGCTAACTCCCCTTCTCCCTCTGTTATTATAGAGGAAGAATCCTGTGATGATAACACCGACCTCCCCAGCACCCCTGCCATTAGCACTAGTTCACCAAGTGTAACTGTAGTGGCAACAGCTTCCACCACTGGTGTGCTACCTGCTGCAGCTATATCAGCCCATACTAGAGATCAACAGGGTCAAGGGGCTTCATCCCGCCGCAGCAACGTTTGGAAATACTTTCAAACATTGGAAGGCGGGTTCTTTGCAAAGTGCAAATTGTGTGGGAAGCAAGTGAGTAGGGGTAAAAAGTTGGGACATTTAACCAATGCTGGTATGAACCTACACATTAAAAATTACCACCACTCTACTTTACTGCGGGCAGAGGCAGAAAAAGAAGATGGTAGCGCAGGAAGCAGCATAACGGACTCTGACTGTACTGGTGGTACCTCTTCAACCACACCACTTACTCAGAGCACAGCCAATAGAGAGGGTTCGTTTAAGACAAGCCGTCCACGTGCAGTAGTTCCACTGCAGACCCAATCGGGCTCCTCATCCTCCCAAGGACATCATCAGCCTACCCTAGATAGTTTTGTTGGCTTTAGTTCCAAGGGCATGTCAAAACAGCAGGCCAGCAAGATCACCCGCCTCATTGGCCAATTCATTGCTGTTGGAGGAGCCTCTTTTCGCATGATTGAAGGGGAGCCGTTTAAACAGCTCATGCATGCCCTTGCTCCACGATACGTTGTTCCTGCACGAACAACTTTCAGCAGAAAGATTATTCCAGCACTATACCATTCGTGCGTTGCAGTATTGAAGGAAAAAATGGCCAAAGCCGAGGGTCAGACAATTCATTTGACCACTGATTTGTGGACAGCTCCCAGCGGTCAACACGCTTTCCTGTCTTTGACTGCACACTGGTGGCAGGCCACTGTGCCTGTTGGTGGTGGCACTAGTGTAAGTGTTCAAACTTCATCAGGACGGTCTGCAGCGCAAGACCAGCAGGGTTATCAAGCTTTCCTGCTCCACACAGAAGTCCGTGATGACAAATACAGCTCTGCCAACATATTGCGAGCAATTAGATCAATGTTGGCCAATTGGTTTGGAGAACTGGCAGTCACCAATGTTTCTGTTGGGTTCATAGTGACAGACGGAGGTTCAAACATGGTTAAAGCGCTCCAAGATGGATCTTTTGTCGGTGTCCGCTGTTCAGCACACATACTGCATTTAGTGGTCAAGGGTGCAATCCCAGTGGAGAAAATCAACAAGATTGCTCAAATCTTGGACCTTTGCAGGAAGATTGCAGGGCATTTCCACCACAGTGTAGGGGCTAGTCAACTGTTGAGGGAGGAGCAAGAACAATCAGGGCTCCCCATACATCGACTGAAACAAGATGTCAGCACCCGGTGGAACTATACCCTGGAAATGCTGGAACGCATTTTGGAGCAAAAGACAGCCATCCACAATCTATCATCCCGCCACAGCATTGGGATTGATTCCACACTGGGACGTGATGACTGGTGTATAATTGGGCAGCTCGTTTCTGTCTTAAAACCCTTTCGGAATGTGACGGAAAACTTGAGTCAGAGCAATGCCAGCCTAGGACAGGTCATACCCTTGTTTACCTATCTCATAGATAAGATGGGATCGTTCCTAGAAAACAGTGAGCCTCTTTGTGGCAGCCCTCTTCATGCCGATGTAGCGTCTTTCATCAGAAAACTACAAGCCAACTTAAAAGATCGCCTAAATGATCGTGTCCGCAAAAGCCCTGAACTCATGCTGGCTTCCCTATGTGATCCCAGGATCAAAGGTAAACTGGCACTCAGAGACAACAGCCTCTCCTACTGGAAAGAAAAATTGATTGAAAGGGTCCGTAATTTGCAGCAACAGAGATGTATGCCGGATGAGGCCAGTTTGGAAGATTCACCTGCCATGTCTGCTATTCCAAGACCTGGCACCATCACTCAAAAACAACCAAGTGGAGCATCTGCATGTTGGGTAGAGGCACTTGACAATCTGGTGGATGCAGGTCAAGCAGCAGGTAATCGAGAAGAGAGAAGTGCCTCTGAAATGGTCAGGGCCTACCTATATGAAGCACCTTTGCTTCCTTCAGAGGACCCTTTGACCTATTGGGATAGTAAGAAAAGTTTGTGGCCTGGTCTTTGTCTGGTTGCCCAGCAACTACTATCCTGTCCTCCAACCACTGTGCAAAGTGAGAGAGTTTTCTCTATTACTGGGAACATCCTTAATCCACACCGTGCACAACTGACACCCCATTTGATGGAACAAATAACTTTCCTGAAATTTAACCTCCCCAAGCTTGGTTACCCTACCCTTAACTTGTGAGACCTGAATCATTATCACCATGTGAAGATAGATGGGACTCAGAGGAACCATCCAAATGTTGAGGAAAATACATTTTTTTTTCTTACCACTTAACAATAGCAGTTGTCTTTAGTGTGACCCCAAGATTTAAATAGAATTATATTGTTTTAAGCAATCCAAATTTTTCCCTTTATTCCTTCCATCACCCTTTTTTGTAATGCGTGTTGTGTAGAGTGACTAGAGTGTGCGTGATTGTATGAATGAATGTTGTGTGAATGGACAGTAGCAAGGGTTGAAGCCTTGACGTGGCGCTACTGCTCACGTGTTGCTGTCTTTGTAAATACAAATAGCAACGTGTGCTAATTTAACCATTTTTGTATGATGGTCTGGAAATAAGAGACAATGATTAAAGATGACCTCAACAGCATGACAGTTCCTCTTGATGGAGAGACTGTCAACTCAAGGATCAGAATTTGTTACCAACACAACATAGAACAAAGAAGCATACAGCTGGAAACGTGATTCTATGCAAGATAGACTAGTTGGTCACTGCTGAACTGCATCCAGATGCCCAGGACCCCTCCCATTTGCCATCTCTGACCCTGGGGACACCAGGGCCCTCTCTGATCCTCCACCTGTTTCATGACCATCTGCAATTGTCCGAAGTCACCAGTGTGAGTAATCTACCCTGCTGCCATGTTACTCAAGCCCTGGAAATGATGACTGCCCTTTGAACTGTTGCCCCTTGTGATTGCGCTCGCCTGGGAACCTCTGTCCGGTTAACTGTTGCCCCCATGATTGCAAGCCTGCAACCTATGCCCTGTGAACTGTTGAGGACTGTATGGTTAACCCCTGCTGTTACTATCTGCTGTGTATTCTGTAGGGATGAGCTTCGTGTTCGAGTCGAACATACGTTTGACTCGAACATCGGCTGTTCGATCGTTCGCCGAAGATAGAACGTTTTGGGCCGTTCGCGACAAATTTGAGTGACGCGAACAGCCCACAATACACTGCGCCATCGCAGTGCAATCCCGGCGCTGTGATTGGCCAAGCATGCACTGTGACCCCGCATGCTTGGCCAATCACAGCGCCGGCAGTGAGGAGAGCCATAATTGGCCACAGGCAGGATGCCTGTGGCCAATTATAGCTCAGGGGGGTTTAGTACACGCCCCACACTATAAAAGCCCGCCAGCGCGGCGGCCTTGTGTAGTGTGTTGGCGTGCAGGGAGAGAGAAGGATAGGCAGGGACAGTGTCAGTGATATTCTTTGCTAAACCTTGTGCATTTACAGTGTGTTGGTATACAGGGACAGAGAAGTATAGGCAGGGGACAGTGTCAGTGTCATTTTTGCTGAGCCTTCTGCACAGTATACACCTGTATATCCGTCATTGCTGTTCTCAAATACAGGCATCTGCAGGAGTTAGTGGCACAGTATACACCTGTATATACCCGTCATTGCTGTTCTATAATAATACTGTTCAAAATTACAAACAGATTCTACTTGTTCAGAGTATATAGGGCCTTTTTTATTTTGTGTGCGGGGTTCCCCTTAATATCCATACAAGACCCAAAGGGGCTGGTAATGGGCTGGGGTAGGGGGGGGTGATGGGGTAGCCATGCCATTTTTCTTAAAGATTTTCATCCATATTACCGGGACCAGACATTGCATTAACCACTTGACCACTGGGCACTTAAACCCCCTTAATAACCAGACCAATTTTCAGCTTTCGGTGCTCTCACATTTTGAATGACAATTACTCAGTCATACAACACTGTACCCATATGAATTTGTTGTCCTTTTTTTCACACAAATAGAGCTTTCTTTTGGTGGTATTTAATCACTGTTGGGTTTTTTATTTTTTGCGCTATAAGAGAAAAAAGACTGAAAATTTTGTGAAAAAATGTTTTTTTTTTCGTTTCTGTTATAAAATTTAGCAAATTACAATTTTTTCTTCATAAATTTTGGCCAAAATTTATACTGCTACATATCTTTGGTAAAAATAAGTACAAATTGGTGGATATTATTTGGTCTTTGTGAAAGTTATAGAGTCCACAAGCTATGGTGCCAATATCTGAAAATTGATCACACCTGAAGTACTGACGGCCGATCTCATTTCTTGAGACCCTAACATGCCAGAAAAGTACAAATACCCCCCAAATGACCCCTTTTTGGAAAGAAGACATTCCAAGGTATTCAGAAAGAGGCATTGTGAGTTTTTTGAAGTTGTCATTTTTTCCCACAATTCTTTGCAAAATCAAGATTTTTTTTTTCTCTTTTTTTTTTCACAAAATTGTCATATTAGCAGGTTATTTCTCACACACAGCATATGCATTCCACAAATTACACCCCAAAACACATTCTGCTATTCCTCCCGAGTATGGCGATACCACATGTGTGAGACTTTTACACAGCGTGGCCACATAGAGAGGCCCAACATGCAGGGAGCACTTTCAGGCGTTCTGGAGCACCCAGGCCAATTCTGACATTTCTCTCCTACATGTAAAAATCATCATTTATTTGCTAGAAAATTACATAGAACCCCAAAACATTATATATGTTTTTTTAGCAAAGACCTTAGAGAATATAATGGTGGTTGTTTCAACTTTTTATCTCGCACGATATTTGCGCAGCAATTTTTTTAACGCGTTTTTTACGGAAAAAAATGTTTTGTGCTTAAAAAAAAAAAAAAACAGAAAAGTTAGCCCAATGTTTTTGCATAATGTGAAATATGAAGTTACGCCGAGTAAATAGATACCTAACATGTCACCCTTAAAAATTGCACACACTCGTGGAATGGCGCCAAACTTCGCTACTTAAAAAAATCCCCATAGGCGACGCTTTAAATATTTTTACTGGTTACATGTTTTGAGTTACAGAGGAGTTCTAGGGCCAGAATTATTGCTCTCGCTCTAACGTTCGCAGAGATACCTCACATGTGTGGTTTGAAAACCGTTTTCATATGTGGGCGGGACTTACGTATGCGTTCGCTTCTGTATGCGAGCTCACGGGGACAGGGGCGCTTTAAAAAATATATATATTTTTTTATTGTTCATTTTACTTTATTTATTTTAGTTTGACATGTTTTTCCGCCCCAAAAATTTTTTTGATCACTTTTATACCTATTACAAGGAACGTAAACATCCCTTGTAATAGGAATATGGCATGACAGGTCCTCTTTACAGTGAGATATGGGGTCAATAAGACCCCACATCCCACCTCTAGGCTGGGAAGCCTGAAAAAAAAACAAAAAAAAAACAACAATCCTGGCTTTGATCGTAGCGGTGAGTCGGTAGAAGCACCGGAGGGCAGCGGGAGGGGGGACATCCCCTCTCGCCTCCCGTAAGAATGATCAAGCAGCAGAACAGCCGCTATGATTGTTCTTATGGTGTAGGGAATCGCCGGCTGAAAAAGCTAATATCGGAATGATGCCTGTAGCTGCTCCCATCATTCAGATATCCCCGTACAAAGTCAAGGACGGCGGGCGGGAAGTGGGCATTGCGGAGTATTGCCGGGCATTGCGGAGTATTGCGGACTATGGCAGGGTATTGCGGAGTATGGCAGGGTATTGCACGGGGTATTGCACAGGGTATTGCAGGGTATTGCAGAGTATTGTGCAGGGTATTGCAGAGTATTGTGCAGGGTATTGCAGAGTATTGTGCAGGGTATTGCAGAGTATTGCACAGGGTATTGCAGAGTATTGCACAGGGTATTGCAGAGTATTGCGCAGGGTATTGCAGAGTATTGTGCAGGGTATTGCAGAGTATTTTGCAGAGTATTGCGCAGGGTATTGCAGAGTATTGCGCAGGGCATTGCAGAGTATTGCGCAGGGTATTGCAGAGTATTGCACAGGGTATTGCAGAGTATTGCAGAGTATTGTGCAGGGTATTGCAGAGTATTTTGCAGAGTATTGTGCAGGGTATTGCAGAGTATTGCGCAGGGTATTGCAGAGTATTGCGCAGGGTATTGCAGAGTATTGCGCAGGGTATTGCAGAGTATTGCGCAGGGTATTGCAGAGTATTGCGCAGGGTATTGCAGAGTATTTTGCAGGGTATTGCAGAGTATTTTGCAGGGTATTGCAGAGTATTGCACAGGGTATTGCAGAGTATTGCGCAGGGTATTGCAGAGTATTGCGCCAGGGTATTGCAGAGTATTGCACCAGGGTCTTGCAGAGTATTTTGCAGAGTATTGCACAGGGTATTTTGCAGAGTATTGGCAGGGTGTATTGCAGAGTATTGGCAGGGTATTGCACCAGGGATGGCTGAGCAGGGATGGATGGATGGCTGGATCTGTGACTGCAATTGTCACAGATCCAGCCCACAGAGCTGCTGCTGCCATCCGCTCCCTCCCCTCTCCTCTCACACTGTACCGATCGGTACAGAGAGGGGAGGGAGGAACCGGCGTCATCAAATGACGCCGGTCTGTTTACAAGTGATTGCTCCGTCATTTGACGGAGCGATCACGTGGTAAACGGCCGCTATCGGCGGCGATTTACCGCGATTCGTGATCCGCCGGGTCCTCTGGACCCGGCGGTCACGGAGTTTCCCGTGTGCGCGCCCCAGGGGGGGCGCGCGGGAGCGCGATTCTGGGAGGACGTTATATAACGTTCTCCCAGAGTTAAGCAACCACCTTGTCGACGTTATTTGTCGGCAGGTGGTTGTTAAGTGGTTAAAGCCGCAAGCAGTTTTAAATGGCTTTTTTTCCTTTACAAATGTCATTTTGTGCAGGGACAGTTCTAAACACGGGAAACACATGCCACTTCACAGGCATACTTTAGACACCCCCCAGGTACGATATATAAAGGAATATTTGACTTTTTTCTTTTTCACTTTATGCATCATTAAAATGACTGCTCCCGAAAAACGGCCGTTTTTAAAACTTCGTTTTCCATTGATACATGTCCCCTGGGGGAGAACCCGGGTTCCCAACCCCTTTTTAGGAAAATAACATGCATATTAGTCATTATAATTAGCACTTTAGATTTAGAACGTTCGCATCCATTGTATTTAATAGGGTTCTAACGTTCGTGCGAACTTTCGGTCCGTTCACGGGTTCTGGTGCGAACCGAACCGGGGGGTGTTCGGCTCATCCCTAGTATTCTGGTGGGGGGAAAGCTGAACGGCGTGACTGGACACAAGATAAATGGAATTACCCTTTGCACATTGAAATAGTGTAGAAAGAAATCTCTTACATTTTCTAAGTTCAGCCTGATGGTTAAATGTAGAAAAGACAATTATAAGGCCTCTAGTAAGTTAGTAACAATAAATGGACTAGTTCATTTAGATAAACATCACATAATGATTAATGAACCTAACAAGGAAAGCAAGATTCAAGAAAACAATTAGTTATGAACAAAAACATTTTTATTTTTAACATAAATAAAAAATAAAATAAAATAAATTATGAAAAAATATTCTCCCCCAACCTGGTGACCAGTCGCTGTAGGGACATATTGATGCCAGCCATCTGTTCACCGAGGTACCTAGTAGCCTTCAGTTGGCTCCTAAGGCTGCGTTGGTACCTCTCCAGAGCCACATAGTGACGGAGCTGCCGGCGATTGTGGAGGGCCAAAGAGTGACATAGCCTCCTGGTTTCGGCATATTGTCTCTCTTGGACCTCCACAATGCGTCGCAGATACGCATTCACATGTGGCTCTGGAGGGGGGATGTGTACTGGAGCGGCTGGAGAATCCTCACCAGGACGCACTGGGGAGGAGGCACTAATGGGTGTGTCCAGGTGGGGGGATAGTGAAGGGTGGAGGAGAACATGTGCCGGAGAAACCGCTGGGGAGGAAGGACAATCACCAGACGCGGGCAGGTCCAGGCCTTCGTCCACCGGGTGGAGGTGAAGGATGAAGACTTCACCTGTGAAGAAAAGAAAATACATTAGATAGATAATACAATACACATGACTTCTTCACCCTAACATTATATAAAGACAATTATCTCAAAACGCTTGTAGACAATCATGTAACATCTTGAGATGTTTTCACTTCTACATACCAGTTTTCCATTTTTGATATTCAGTGAGATGCACCTAATCAATTTGTGTGTAGGAGATAGTGGTGTCTGTATCAATTTGCTGCGTCATCCCAGGTTTGCTGAGCTGTGCAGAAAGGTGTAGTACTTTACTGTACTCTGACCGGGGCGGAGCTGAGTGTCCTCCCCGGCCAGAGTACAAAGGGATTCCCCTCTACACATCGAGCAGTGTAAAGGAGAATCTCCCAAAGATTTTATCCGCTTGGTCGCACGGCCGGCTTGAGAAAATCTTAAGGTGTAATGGATGCCTAAGTGCTGACTGTGACAGAACCCACTGTCACTGTGTGTTTTGGAAGGGACTGAGGGCTGGCCTCTTACCCACAGATTATGGCCCAGAAGAGACTGAGAGACTTGGGGAAAGCTGGTATTGAGAAAATGTAATGTAATGCTACATCCCTTCTCCCCCCCCCTTCCCCCCTCTTGTTGCTGTGCTTAATTGTGTTGGTTCATGGCACATAGACAATGGTCTGGACTGCAGACATCTCTCCGCAGGGGATGTGTATTGAAGGGCTGCCTGCTTACCATAATCCATGTATGTTTAACTGTAGTCTCTGTTTCAATGTTCAGTTCCCATTGGTTCTTCCTTGTCCCCTACCCCCCCTCTATGACAAGGCTAAGGGGAGTGTCCCTAACTGTGTGTAAAAGTGTATGTTTTGGATTTAATAAACTGTGGATGCTCTGCATGTTTAACCCTCAACACCTGTGTGGATTGTCTCGTGATTGAGGGGTTAAGGGCTGGTTATGGCGAATCTGCAGGCTGCAGGTGCATTTGGAGGACAGGAGACACAGGTCTGGCAGATGTTCCCACCTGGGGTATCTGAGATCCGTCACACTGACCACTAACTACTCTACCTCATCCAGACTGATTGACTGTCGCAAATATGGAAGATCAGTTGCACTTGCAGAAAAACATATCAGCTATACCAGCTATTAACATTACACTCACCAAAGAGAAGCCATTCAAGCCATTGCATTAGGGATGACCTAACAAAAAGTTGTTTAATAAAATATAGCAGGCTACTTTTTAAAGTTGATAATTTTATATAGCCACTGATTGAATAAGCCCCACTTCTGTTCTAGGCTAGGTAGGTTACTCACTCCTGGTCTAGGCTAGGAGGTATAACAGAGAATTTACAATTACTGAACCTTCGATATCCGGTGCTTCATCTGCTCCCCTCTGCTACTGCAGTGGTCTGGTCTCTCCCTGAGCCTTCAAGACCTATGCAAGACTCAACTTCTTATAGATATTTGCCTGCACAAAGATCTACGAGGTCATTTACAATTTTTTGCTTTATATCAGGGGTCTCCAAACTTTTCAAAAAAAGGGCCAGTTTATTTTCCTTCAGACTCTAGGGGGGCCGGATTGTGGCCAACAGGGGCAGAAAATGTCATGGGCCCATCATCAGTGAGAATAAATATGGCCTCAGGGTTGGTGGTCAATAGGAGTGGTGCCCCTATTAGTAGGAGGAATAGTATCCCATCATTAGTATCCATAGAAGAAAAAAATGCCCCATTGTTGGTGTGAGTGGGAGAATTAGTGCCCCAAGGGCCGGATAAAAGCTACCAAAGGGCCACATCTGGCCCTCGGGCCGCAGTTTGGAGACCCCTGCTTTAGATGATGCCAAAGAGGAGGCACCAGACATCATGAGGAAAGTGTTAATGCATGAATTAGGGGCATGCCAGAGATTGACCATGTCCAGGGACTGCCAGCCAATAGCTGGAGATTCTTGTCTGACACACCCCTTCCAGCCTGCTGTGTTATTCACGATGATTAACCACTTAAGCCCCGGACCATTTGGTAGCTAAAGGACCAGAGGTGAATTCAGAATTTTGCACTGCGCTGCTTTAACTGTAAATTGTGCGGACATGCAATGTTGTACCCAAACGAAATCTGTGTCCTTTTCTTCCCACAAATAGAGCTTTCTTTTAATGGTATTTGATTGGCTCTGCGATTTTTATTTTTTGCGATATAAACGGAAAAAGACCGAAAATTTAGAAAAAAAATGATATTTTCTACTTTTTGTTATAAGAAAAATCGAATAAACTCAATTTTAGTCATACATTTAGGCCAAAATGTATTCAGCCACATGTCTTTAGTAAAAAAAAGTCAATAAGCGTAATTTATTGGTTTGCGCAAAAGTTATAGCGTTTACAAACTAGGGTACATTTTCTGGAATTTACACAGCTTTAAATTTATGACTGCCTTTCTCATTTCTTGAGGTGCTAAAATGGCAAGACAGTACAAAACCCCCCAAATGACCCCATTTTAGAAAGTAGACACCCCAAGGAAATTGCTGAGAGGCCTGTTGAGCCCATTGAATATTTTTTTTTTGTCCCAAGTGATTGAATAATGACAAAAAAAAAAAAAAATTGTCTTTTTTCCGCAACTTGTGTCAACATATAAAATATTCCATGGACTCGACATGCCTCTCAGTATATAGCTTGGGGTGTCTACTTTCCAAAATGGGGTCATTTGGGGGGGTTTTGAACTGTTCTGGCATTTTATACACAACATTAGGAAGCTTACATCCACTCTTCTAACCACTTGAAGACAAAGCCCTTTTTGACACTTTTTGTTTACATGAAAACATATTTTTTTTTGCAAGAAAATTATGTTGAACCCCCAAACATTATATATATTTTTAAAGCAAAGGCCCTACAGAATAAAATGGTGGGTGTTGCATTTTTTTTTTCTACACAGTATTTGCGCAGCGATTTTTCAAACGCATTTTTTGGGGAAAAAATACACTTTTTTTAATTTTAATGCACTAAAACACACTATATTGCCCAAATGTTTGATGAAATAAAAAATATGATCTTAGGCCGAGTACATAGATACCAAACACGACATGCTTTAAAATTTCGCACAAACGCGCATTGGCGACAAACTACATACATTTTTAAAAGCCTTTAAAAGCCTTTACAGGTTACCCCGTTAGATTTACAGAGGAGGTCTACTGCTAAAATTACTGCACTCGATCTGACCTTCGCGGTGATACCTCACATGCATGGTGCAATTGCTGTTTACATATGACGCCAGACTGACGCTTGCGCCGTTCGCCATTGGGCAAGAGCAGGGCAGGACAGGGGTGCTTCTTTTTTTTTTTTTTTTTATTAATTTTGCTTTTTTATTTTATTTTTAAACTGTTGCTTCCATATTTATTTATTTTTAATCATTTTTATTGTTATCTCAGGGAATGTAAATATCCCCTATGATAGCTATAGGTAATGACAGGTACTCTTTTTTGCAAAAACTGGGGTCTATTGGACCCTAGATCTTTCCTCTGCCCTCAAAGCATCTGACCACACCAAGATCGGTGTGATAAAATGCTTTCCCAATTTCCCAATGGCGCTTTTTATATCCGGGGGGGGGCATTCCCTCCCACTGCTTGTAAAAGCAGTCCAGAGGCTAATTAGCCACTAGGATTGCTTTTACATGAAAGCCGGCCGCTGGCTGAAAAGAATGATACCAAGATGATACCTAAACCCGCAGGCATCATTCTGGTATAAACATTCAAAGTCCAGCAACATACCAGTACGTTGCTGGTCCTTGTTGGACATGTATTGTAATCTTTTTTTTCATGCAGCCTGTTGGCTGAACGAAAAAAAAAGATTGATCGGTGGGTATGCCCATCATTAGAATACCGCCCTTCATCCACCCACTTCTAATGATGGGCATACATGCACCATTTATATATGCCGAAGCATGGGGGCATCTTCCCGCAAAAGTTATGCCGCGTACACATGGTCAGACTTTTCCACGGGCAAGCCTCCGTCAGAATTTCGACCGTATGTACGCGGCATTAGGAGCAAAATCGCTCCTCCGCTCCTGCTGCCCCAATGCTTCGGCATATATGCTTTTTTTTTTTTAACTGTGGTGGCAAAATCACCTCCTACCGCACTGGAGTCGCAGGGATCAGGCCTGTCTCTGCGAACGCTGCAGTTATGTGTGTTGTGTTTTGCAAGTGACAGTGATCGATCGATACTGCACTTGGGTGGCCTGGGCTGGACGGAGGGGCAAAACGCAGGTGCTAGCAGGTATCTGGGCTGATCCCGCTAACACTGCATTTTTGGGAACCCTAAACTGCTGGGGACTCTAGTATAGATCTGATCAGATCAGATATTGATCTGTTCAGATACTATACCACTAAGGGAGGTGTATGCTTCACGCGTGGGTGTTAGCGTTACTGGCACTAACCTGACACTGCCTGGGGTGTGACGCAGACCCTCTCTGACGCTAAAACCTAATTGATATCACCCGCCGGGCGATCAGGGGGTTAAACCTTTATTGGGTTATATACAGCGGGTGCCCTGACACTATAAAAAGCAAACTAACTAACCAGCGTCACCCGTAACACTTATATGATGATCACTGGTGAAAGGGTTAACTAGGGGCAATTAGGGGGTTAAAACCTTTATTAGGTAATATATGGGGGTACCTGACGCTATAAAAACCTGCGGCGAACCTAAAAAAAATTACTGGCTACCGATCAGCATCACCGACGCTAAGACATCGATCAGAAAAATGATCGCTTAGCGACGGCGGTGCTAGGGGGTGAAAGGGTTATCTGGGGGGTGATCAGGGGGTTAAACCTTTATTAGGGGGGGTTAGGGGGCTACACTGGACCTAAAACTGAATGTACTGACACTTTTACAGTCACAAATGTCACTGATTGCAGTGATCACTAAATAAATGGTCACTGCAATCAGTGACACTGTGACTGGGGGCTGGGGGGTGATCTGGGGGGGCCTGGTGGGGCAATTTATGTGCCTATGTGTCCTGGTGTCAGTGTAGTGTTGTGTGCACTAACCTGCATCTTCTCCTGTACGGCGCTCGGTATATGTGAGCGCCGCAGGAGAGATGACATCACTTCCTCCCGCCTGTGTAAACAGTACACAGGCAGGGGAAGCTCTCATTCGCCGGGAGCGATCGAGAGGGGGGGCCGGAATCGAACGGCCGTCCCCTCATGCCGGATCGCTCCCAAAGGTAAAACGACCACCCACTGTAAAGAAGGGGGGTCCGATCGGACCCCCCAACTATACAAAGGCAATCACGTATATGTACGTGATTCTGCCTGTCGGTGCCATTCTGCCGACGTATATTTACAGTGGGCGGTCGTTAAGTGGTTAACAGTGATTGGCTCAGACTGGGAACCTGAACTGCAGCAAGAAGCTGGCGTGATCAGGGAAGTGACATTGAGGAAATAACAAGCACAGGTCACGCTAACGGGAAGACTGGAATCAGCTGCAAAGGGGGACTAATAATTAATAATTCCAGCTAAACCGAAGCCTTGGAGAATAAATCACAACCATTTCTAGACAAGGTTTGCCATCAGCATTTCATATTTAAAATACTATATTTGCCTGGAAAATACAAAAAAAAGTTATACTTACTCCCTGGATCTGCCGCGTCTGGCTGTTCACCATCTTCCGCATCCCCAGCAGCCTCTACAGTGCAGGTCTCCTCCACCTCCTGCTCAGCCTCAGCAGCTGTTGATTATGATTAATATAGAAAAGAACATTACAATCTGCAGTGTACAACAATCTCACACATTAGTACAAGAACATTGAAACATGTATGATCACTCAGCAGACACCAGCAAGATTATACTAACTTACATGTGGGCGTTGCCGCCTCAGCCTCCTCCTCCTGAGTCTCCCCCTCTGATTGGATGACACCTATTTAATATAAAGGAGAAATGATGAACGTTACAATGTTCAAGCTTCAAATTACTATAAATAAATACTGTATATAGATAAAATTAATTATCCATTAGCATGGCAATACAGGTCAGGTCAGTAACGTTTATCTACAAGGCAGGGACATGCATTCAACCATTTAGAAAAAATCTAAAAAAAAAAAAAAAAGAGGCACTTACCTGTCCTGGTTCCAGCGGCGAGTGCTAGGTGCACCGCCACTGATCAGGTGCCTCAATTCAGAGCAGCGACGTTCTGTCAGATTGCGTAAGTTACGCAAGCGGTTGCGTTACCTGACAGAAGGTTGCAGAGGCTCTACCTGAATCGACAATGGAAGGCTGGACAAATGGAAAAGGACCCACTGTATTAGTGTCACTACTACACTACTTACTGGGCGTTGATGACATGGAGGACTCCTGCTCCTCCGCCCTCCACCTCCGGCGGCGCTGGGACTGGATGCGATCTTTAAATAAAATCAAACACATTATGGTAAATGTCGGATGCTTGACAAAAAAAATGTCCTGCACAATGCAATGCTGACACCAACCCTGATGAGCCAGGAGATGGGTGATCTCATCCTCCCCTATACCCGCTAAAAGCTCTGCCTCATGGGGGAGGAGAGGCACCTGCTTCCCTCTGCGCCCCAACTGCCGGCGTTTACGCGCTATGGAACTGCAAAACAAAAAGAGAAGAGAAACAGGTTCCATAATTAAACTACAATTGTAATCTGAAAATGACATCAACACATGAAACAAATGTAGAATGAACCCGTAGAATGAAACAATGCAAATGGAATTTTTGGATTAGGCACATTTTTTCACGTAGCACAAGATTTGCACATTTTTTTATTAACCAAATTTATTTTAAGAAAAACGTATGCTTTTTTGGTGCACAATAAAATATAAGAGAAAAGATTGGGATTGTGCCGATAAAATATAGATGTCCAGACCACCTTTCTAATTATGCGCTTGTGTGAACTGTGTATGGTGTAAAATCAGTACATTTTTAGAGCACTGATTGTTGTATAAATGACAATGGTCACAAAATGGCATCAAAAGTGTCCGATGTGTCCGCCATAATGTCGCAGTCACGATAAAAATCGCTGATCGCCACCATTACTAGTAAAAAAAATAATAATAAAAATGCTATAAAACTATCCCTATTTTGTAGACGCTATAACTTTTGCGCAAACCAATCAATAAACGCTTATTGCAATTTTTGTTACCAAAAATATGTAGAAGAATACGTATCGGCCTAAACTGAGGAAAAAATTTGTTTTTTTATATATTTTTTGGGGATATTTATTATAGCAAAAAGTAAAAAAATAATTGTGTTTTTTTTCACAATTGTCGCTCTTTTTTTGTTTATAGCGCAAAAAAAAACCGCAGAGATTATCAAATACCACCAAAAGAAATCTCTATTTGTGGGGAAAAAAAGAACGCAGTGCCGAATCGCAAAAAGTGGCCTGGTCATTTGGCAGCCAAATCCTCCGGGGCTGAAGTGGTTAAAATGTAAAAAAAATAATAATCAGACATGTTACTTACCGCTTAATGTCGCTGAATTTTTTCCGACAGGCAGTCGGGTCACGCCGATGGCGATACATCCCTTCAACTTTTTTGGAGATCTCCTCCCACTTCTCCCGCTTCCACTCCTGAGTGGTATCCCTGGAGCGGGGGCCACACAGCTGTATCCAGTAAGGAAGCGTTTCCTTTACAAGGACCTGGGACTCAATGTGAGTCCACATAAGGTTACGCTTCCTGCTGGTTGCAGCTTGTGTCCCCAAGCGCCGCTTTTTGGATGATGGGGATGTTGCTCTTGCTGCCTCCATAGAAGGCCCAGGAACATCCTCCATGTGGTCGAAATGAGTCGCCATATTATCCGACACTGACACAACGTCAGAGGACGTGCACAAACGAATGTGAAAGTAGTTGGCTGACTGTTGGGATAGACCATCCATTCAACATGAACGACGAAGATTCGACGAAGATTCGACAAAGCATCGAAAAACATACAAACGTCGAATCTGTGGCTTATGGTGTCTGTCAAAAGTTCTAAGTTGATTCGACGGTGCAGTTAAACTCACTGTACGATGCTGCCTGCAATCGTACATTTCCGGTTAAATGCATCCGCTCATGGGCTATAGAAAAATTCTAATGTTGAATGACTAGTAATAATAATTAATAAATATAATTATTACTAGTCATACAACATTAGAATTCTACTATAGCTAGCTTGTAGGCGGAACATTCGACCGGAAATGTACGATTGCTGCGTCGAATAGTTTAGCTGCTCCGTCGAATCTTCTTAGAACACACACACACCATATAAGCCTTCAATGACATATTCGACCTTAATTATTTCGGATTTTCGGACTAATGCAATTTTTAACGAAAAACGAAATAAATAAAAACGAATTTCGGGAGTAACTAAATAAATTTATTTTTCGAACGAAAACGAAATTCCGAAACGAAATATTTCAGTGTGCACATGTCTACTTCCCACTACTGCTAATGTTATTGCGGGTCTGCAGGCACCACCTGCGATAGGTAGGCTCTCTTAAGATCCAAATCGATCTTTCTGTCCAATACATCCTTGAATGTAGTCGCATCTTCTATTGGAAGAGTTACGTGCCGGGCTAGGCGCATCAGGGCGGAGTCTACCACTGGTGGAGTTACTAGTGGATTGGCACTGGATTCCTTTAATGGGTATAGCTTGGCAAGTCTATTGCTGAGACTGGTCTTCTTCTCAGGTTTTTTCCATTCGTCTTTAATTAATTCCTCCAGTTTTTCTATAAATGGGAAGGTTTCTGGTTCTTTTTTGAGATTCGGAAAGTATTTCTTCGCTTTTTGCGGAGTTTATTTTTCCTCTTCCCATTCTATGGCTTCCTTCACTGACTTTATGAAGGGTTCTATAAGTGCGAAGTCAAACCCAGTGGATACCTCCAAGTCCTCATTGTCAGATAGGGGGGTCTGACTTTTTAGATGTGGAGGGAGTCGCAGGTGAAGTGCCTTGCACTGATCTGCTTGTTTCTGACTCTGCGATTTGCAGGGATGTAAATATAGCCGGTTCTCTGCTTGGCTCTCTCTCTCTAGTTGCTTCGTCCAAGCATGTGCGACAGGCCAGCTTGTCCGGAAGTGCTATGGCACCGCAAACCCAGCATGAACTCCCTGATGGACGGGAATGCTGAGGGGGAGGAGAGCGTCTGCGTGAAGGAGACCTCCTGTAGGAGTGTCTGTGCCGTGAATAGGATTTTGAACGGCTCCATCTGAGACTTGAGCGACTTCGTCTTGTGCGTGAGCGACTTCTACCGCGATCTGAGCGGCTTTGTCTATGGCTTGGGCTCCTTCTAGATGGCTCTTGTTGTCTTGAATCCGACGATCTGGCCGACCTGATAGGGCTGTCCAATTTAGACAGCATTAGTGACAGGTTTTCTTTTTCAATCTTCACTACTTACCAATCTTTCCCCCCCCCTTACCTATTAGGCTGGTGATGGTCTACCTGGGCAGCGACCTCCATGAGGAGTGATATAGTCTAACCTCTTGAGTTCCCTAAAACAGATAGTGGTATGAGTGTGCAGGAAGTAGGAATAGGTGAGACCCAGTAAGGAAATCGATTTTAAGAAGCTTACCTTAAGGAAGAGACAGCAGTGCAATCTATACCACCGAAAAAAACGCTGTTGACAGGTGCAGTGTTCAAGAGAAAAAACAGCAGAAAGGATTTGGTTTTTTAAAACTGCTGTCTCCCAGTCATGACGTCATGACCGCACATGCTCTGTAGCGTCGTGAGCGAGTCGGCACCATCTTGGAAACTGGCATACACAGGAAATTACATTGGAGAGCCTGGGGAATACCTCTATTGCTATGGAACTACAGCGCAGAAAGCCAGATTTTATACAGACACCCAGGAGAGCTGGAGGCCACTATAGAGACCTGATTAAGGTCTGTGAAGAGCTGGCAGTTATCAGCCGGGATACTTGTGGGACTACAAGGCTCAGGTTAGTGAAAAAGGGTGCACAGAAGAGCTGGAGGTCGCTGTATCATAAACCTGTTTAAGGTTTGTAAGAAAGAAACTGATACATACCCCTGAGACCATCAGAGTGGGGTTCCTTCCATATAGCTCATTTAGAGGCTGTACAGAATAGGACTTCCACCCAGGAGAGGCTGAACCTGGCTGGGGCGAAGCGGTAAGGGGGTTCTTCATCTTTGCTGTCCTTGTCAGGTCTTAGGTGAGGAAAAAAAAGAGAATACCTGGGCGGGGGCCCTCTCTGGGCTTAATAGTTAAACGGTCCTATCAGGTTGTGAGGGCGGAGCCACAACCCAAATGTGTATGCTGCCATGAAGATGCGACAGGAAAATAAGGTATCAGCCACACATGTACTGTATTGCACTGAATGAGCCAACTACAGTAGCTCCCAACTTGCATTGAGAGAAATAATGTGTATCTCTGCTAATGGTATTATAATGTTTTTATATTTTATTAACATAAAGACACATTGATAAATCTAGTCCAAGCTAATCTCTTTTACACTTCTAAATCAAAAAATCCTCATCAATATCTCCAAAACATTGAAAAGAAAATTAAAGTGATTGAAAAGGAAAAAGGTTTTTTATCTTAATGCATTCTATGCATTAAGAAAAAAAGCCTTCTGTGTGCAGCAAGCCCCTAATACTTTCCTGAGCCCCATTTCTATCCAGCGATGTCCACAAATCCGTCGGCCATTCCTGGACTCTCCCTCCTAATTGGCTGAGAAACCGCAGCGGTGCCATTGGCTCCCGCTGCTGTCAATCAGTTAGCCAATTAGGAGAGAGAGGGGGTGGGGCCGAACCGCAGCTCCGTGTCAGATAGACATACACGGAGCTGCAGCTTGGCTCGGGTGCCCCCATAGCATGCTGCTTGCTGTAGTGGCACTCAACAGGGGGAGGAGCTCCAGCCAGGGACCCTAGAAGAGTAGTATCCGGGCTTTTCTTGTGCAAAAGCACTGCACAGATCAGGTAAGTATCACATGTTTGTCATTTTAATAGAAAAAAAAAATTGACTTTACAATCACTTTAAGTACATATACTGTATGTTTAAATAATAGGCACTTATGAAGCCTTGATTGAAAATCTTCTTATAATCTGTGAAACAGCAAAAAAGAAGAGAATTGTTCAAGTCAGATGTGAATGCTTGGCCCTGATAATCACATCAATGAAGGCAAGATGTTGGATTTTTATCTTCTCTCCCAAAATACCTAATCGTATATGTCATTCTTCATGAGGGCTAAGAAGATTGCCTTACAGTTTTATGAGAGTTTACTGAATGCCCCACAGTTTTATGTCAAACTATTTGCTCAGATACATATATAGAGAGAGAAAGTATATCTCTGTTGTTGTTCTAGGTTACATTTATCAGTGCAATAAGAATAAATGTTGTTTTCTGAAGAAACAATATTTTGCTAAAGAGATGATGAGTGTAGGGAAAACAGAGTGCTAATTAGCTTTTTAAAAAAAAAAATTATAACACAATACAGTTATTCTTATTTTGATGGATTAAACCGACAGGAAAAATGTAACAAAGAACATACGTGGGATAAAGTAAAAAGATAAACAAATAAATCAACAAGTACATAAAGGTAAACTCCAGTCAATATTAAATTCTGATTCTCATAGAGGATTATTAGCACATCTGCTGAAGTGCTAGTGATTTTTCACTGGGGATAACCATAGTGCTCCAGATACAGCCCTACTGGAATTATGGAGCATCATGTTTTCCGTCATTTGAAAGTTCAGAAGGGGTTCTCAGATCTTGGCCACATAGGTGACACTGCATAAAACTCTCAGGACAAAAAATGTAAGTACTTCTGCACATCTGCCATTAAGATATGAACTTGCCCTGAATGCAAATTCAATACTTAGTACTGATATTTTAATACATTGGGCCCATAGGAGTCTTAATGCCTTAGGTTCCAGGTCTTGTCACATTCTACACCCTATGCTCACTGCTATCACATTTTTTAAGCCAATCTTCCCACAATGCTTCAAGAACACACACCCTACTATGCTACTTCAGGCATACTTATAGCATACTCCAACAGCTGGATCATACTCCTGCAGTAAACCAGGGAAGTAATGCAATTAGTCAAAGTGTTGCACCTGTCTTTTATGTCAAAAAAGAGGATACAATTGCAGACAGGCAATGAAATGGGATGTTAAGAATACCTTGTGACACTACTAAAATACAATTAATAAAGGTGACTAACCAATTTATAGTACACACAAATAAGCTTCTCCCCAATAGTCTATAGAAGGGATATGCAATTAGCGGACCTCCAGCTGTTGCCAAACTACAAGTCCCATGAGGCATAGCAAAACTCTGACAGCCACAAGCATGATCTCCAAAGGCAGAGGCATGATGGGACTTGTAGTTTGGCAACAGCTGGAGGTCCGCTAATTGCATATCCCTGGTCTATAGGTAGGGGGTTACCTATACTGTGAATCAATAAAATCTATGAGGGGGCGCTAATTTGAAACATAAACAAATCCTGGGATAATTTGAAAAATAAAGTGCAAAGTGCAATAAAACTTTCAATTAAACTTGTGATAATGTGAAAAGTACTTGTAAATAAAGTTCATAACGAATCTTCTATATCTTTGTATTCCCTTTTTCTTCAACATAAACCACTGTTGTGAACCATCACCATCATTGCTTATTCACCCAATAGTGCCCGTAAAGATTTAAACTCACCAAATAGCCATGATCTCTTTAATTAAAAAGAAGGTCTAAAATCTTGAAAGAGACTCGCCAATTCAGGTGATTTTAGACCTTATTTTTAATTAAATAGGTCATGGCTATTTGGTAAGTTTACATCTGTATGGGCACTATCGAGTGAATATGCAATGATGGTGATGGTTCACAACAGTGGTTTATGTTGAAGAAAAAAGGAATACAAAGATAAAGAAGATTCATTATTTACAAGGACTTTTCACATTATCACAAGTCGAAGACGCCTTTCACACTGGGGCGGTTCGCAGGCGCTATTGCGCTAAAAATAGCGCCTGCAAACCCGACCTGAAACAGCAGCTGCTGTTTCTCCAGTGTGAAAGCCCTCACTAGCAGGACCGCTCCAAAAGTCCTGCTAGCCGCATCTTTGGAGCGGTGTGTTTACCGCTCCTCCACCGCTCCTGCCCATTGAAAGCAATGGGACACCGCGGCTATACTGCCTGCAATGCACCTCCGGTATTAACCCTTTTTCGGCCGCTAGCGGTTGTTAAAACCGCACTGCTAGTGGCCGAATACCACCGCAATTCCGACGGTAAAGTGCCGCTAAAAATAGCGGCGCTTTACCGCCACCGCACCTCCCGCCCCAGTGTGAAAGGGGCCTGACTGAATGTTTTATTGCACTTTGCACTTTATTCTTCAAATTATCACAGGATTTGTTTATGTTTCAAATTAGCACCCCCTCATAGATTTTAGTAATGCAATGGGGTGGGCCATGCTAGTGCAAACAATGCAAATGGCATGACTTCTCTGTGCCTTGCCCAGTTCAATACTTAACAATGTCAACCAAAGGGCTGGTGGATTTCTGTACTTTGTAATCCCAAGTCACTGAAGTCAAGTGAAGACAGTGTGAAATAAAAATGTATCTGCTATTTTTTATTTCTGAGTAGAGACTCAAAAGGTATTGATGTCAGAGAATTAGCATAACATTCAGGTGGCTGATGTTTTCAAAAGTAGCAGGCTCCCCCTATATATTGCAGCTTACCAATTATTAGATGTGGTGGCTGCATTCATTTCTTTGATTAGGTGTTTTCCCTTTGTTTCCATGTGTTGATCTGACCTGTATGTCTATTATTTTTCAACTGTGCAACAAAGTGACAGTTAGAAGGTTGAGACAAATCATTTAACACAGAAAGGGGCGCTTACAATGGTCAGCTTTATTCATTTATGTAAATTTTTAGATCCAAAAGGGCTCGTTCACAACGTGTAGACAGTGAGTATTCAAAGCCACTCACCCACACTCACACACTGGCCAGGTCACGAGGTAAAAAAAAGAAAAAAAAGTCTAAATAAAAAAATATATATACGCAGACACTTAATTTAAGGAGTGGTAATCTGGATGATATTACATTTTTGTCAGTGGGGTTGACTTACTAAGGGCCTGTGTTGATGGGTTTGGGACTTGTTTCAATTACATAAATTTGACATCAGTCTGAGGTGCTTTTCAGATCATTTAGAATTCCTTGACAGGTGCATTTGACTTAAAATTGCTCTCTTTTGACCTGTATTTGATTTGCGTCAAGCATGTTTTATATTCCAATAAATGTGTATAGGAATGCAAAACCCATTTGAAGCAAGCAAAAGCTCATTGACACAAGTCCTTAAGAAACAGAAATTGTTCACTTAGCTTAGTGATAAGATAAAGGTGAAGTATTCATCCAGTCTCTGGCATGCAAGAGATTTACATAAACCCCCGTTGGTGGTAAACCATTATTACATACATTAGCTCTAGCACCAACGACAAACGTACACTTTGTGATTATACTGGAACTTGAAATATACACTAATTAGTTCCTTTACCAGTAAGTTGCTTGTCAGACAGGGAACTCCAAAGGCCTCTGAACTAGATGTGATGATTATTTAATGAAAATTAAAATTAAATACAGTTATTCACAATGAACATAGACATTATTTCTGCAATATTCTTTGACATCTGTTCTACCCCCTATATTAGTTTAAAGAGTATCTAGTTAGCCGTGATACTATTAATGTTAATTAAACTAAATATTCTCCATTAGGATTAAAATCGTCTTTTGCAAAGGTAAATATGAACATTAATATGCTTCTTTTACTGATCTTAAAGAGGTTGTAAACTCTTTAAAAAAAAAAAACAATATGACCGCTACTAGTCACGAGTGTGCACGGTACAGGGGAGGAGGTGATGTGTGGCCACAGGAGACACAACAAGACCAAGCTGAGATAGACAAATATTCATTCTTGGTGTGTCTTCTGTGACCACATGGCAGACTAGACACACCATTGATCATGTAATGTACAAATAAACTATGAAGTTTTACATTATAAATAGTTTTTCTGTTGTCTCATGGCACCATTAAAATCCCATCAAATGTCTGTTGCTCTGTGAATATTATTCCAGGGGTGTGGTGCCTGATATAGCCACGCCAAATAACCACACTACAATAAAAAATATTTTAGGGAAGAATTGGAAAGGGGGATTTTAATGGTGCCACAGGTATAGACAAAATATATTTTTCAATAAAATATTTTTTATTTATATCCAAATGTTAAAAAGAGTGAACGAATGTTCAAAAATAAAGAAAAACATATAAAATTATCACCACATGGTAAGGAACAATAATATGCATATTATAGCTATATAGCTATATGTAGTTGTATAAATGCCTGTTTGGCTCTATATGTTTCGCTATATTGCTTCTTCAGGAGCTGTAAGGCATATATTGGCTACAATGAGATACACTTTTTTTTATAAGATACCAAACATGAACAACAATTAAATACAAAATCATGATATACAAGTGAATATCACAAAATATTAAAAAAATTAAATAAGTTTTTATCCTTAATCTTCCCTCCTAAAAGTTTTTTTCCTTAAAATTCCCTCCTAAACTTGGGGTGCATGTTATACGCCGGCGCTTGTTATACGCCGATAAATACGGTATATAAGATATAAAACAGGAACAACAATTTAATACAAAATCATGATATGCAAGTGAATATCACAAAATACAATACATAGACAGAAAGCAAAAAACAAAAAGAAGAAACACACCAAAGGGCATATAAAGAGACCTGCTCAAATAGTTTATGGCTATATGGATCTCACAGAAGGATGTGTGCGCTGGCAATGAAACTTACCCATCATGTTGTATGATAAATACATTTATTAGAGTCCTGTTATTCAGGTAAGAAAGGCAGATAAAAGCATCAAATCCAGCAATGGATTTCACCAGAGCTTCACAGGTTGCCACTTGAGTCCTCTTCCACTCCTCCATGACAATATCACGGAGCTGGTGTTTGTTAGAGACCTTGCGCTCCACCACCTTACGTTTGAACATACCCCACAGATGCTCAATAGGGTTTAGGTCTGGAGACATGCTTGGCCTTTACCCTTATCTTCATCACCCATCACCTTTACCCTTATCTTCTTTAGCAAGGCAGTGGTCGTCTTGGAGGTGTGTTTGGGGTCGTTATCATGTTGAAATACTGCCCTGCGGCCCAGTCTCCAAAGGAAGGGGATCATGCTCTGCTTCAGATGTAAAAAATGTGAAAGGCCTTGGTTTATAGATACAAATACAATAGTGAAAAATATAAATAACAGCTTCTCCCCTCAAAGTGCGATGAGTGCTTACTTTATGTGATTGGGGTTTTGTGATAGGGGGCGCTAATAATATGTGCTATGCCAGTAACTAATAACCGATTACCATAAACAATTTGTTAGATGCATTAGTGGTTAAATAAACATAATAAAGTGCTTTGTGCTTGATAATAGTAATGTAATCAATTAGAATAATAATTCATCAAAAAAGTCCATAAGTCCTTCAGTTGTGTAATTCCAAATCATGCACCATAACCATATTCAGTGTCTTTGTAGTTTACACCCGATGAGTGTGGTTGAATTTCCTACTCACCAAACGGACATGACCTCTTTAACTAAAAAGAAGGTCAAAACAGGCTGATTTTGTGGATCAATAAGCTTGCTTGAAAACCAAAGGAGATGTAACGAGAAATCTTTCCATTTAAAGCCTCCTTTCCACCACAGTAACCCATTGGAAATCAATGATGGAAGGGACCATAGCGTAATGAGGTTTATTAAAATACATATAAAAACAGATTCCAAATTGGCTGCTTACATTTGGATGTGCCTTAGCCCGGCACTGAGAATGATAACATAGATCACCAGACAGGGGTCAGCATCTGCCCGGACTGCGCTCGGTAGTCGGCGTGCGTTCCACCGCCGTAGTGATAATCCGGAAGTGTAAATCCAGAAATGACGTGACCGGAATGCGCTTCGACATACGTTTAATTTTACAACGTTATCAGGAAGCATCATTGAATCATCATCAGGCGCATTCCGGTCATGTCACTTCCGGGTTTACACTTCTGGATCACTGCGATGACTACCGATCGTTCCAGTATAAAAATAATACAAGATATATATAAGAAAAGGTAATAATAGTACATACATCCAATGTATGAACATATATTACTAGCACAAGGCCTGATAGGAGTCCTTGTGTAGCTGTACACATATACCTACCAAGGTATACATAGTTATTATTAGAGATACCTCCAGATCAGTGTTTCTCAACTCCAGTCCTCAAGGCGCCCCAACAGGTCATGTTTTCAGGCTTTCCATTATTTTGCACAGGTGATTTGATCAGTTTCACTAACTTAGTAATTACCACAGCTGTTTCATCTGAGGGAAATCCTGAAAACATAACCTGTTGGTGCGCCTTGAGGACTGGAGTTGAGAAACACTGCTCCAGATGAATGTTGCAGCAAAGTCCAGTTGCAGGGTCCCCAGAGAATAATGCAGTGTCTGTCTTTGTGTTGGAAACCTGCAGTCATGGAGAGATCCTCCAACTGTTATCCAAACAGCCTGGAATGCAGCTTCTTAATAGGGATGAGCTTCGTGTTCGAGTCGAACATACGTTCGACTCGAACATTGGCTGTTCGATCGTTCGACGAAGATCGAACGATTTGGGCCGTTCGCGCCAAATTCGAGTGACGCGAACGGCCCACAATGCACTACGCCATCGCAGTGTCATCCAGGCGCTGTGATTGGCCAAGCATGCACTGTGACCCCGCATGCTTGGCCAATCACAGCGCCGGCAGCGAGGAGAGCAATGATTGGCCACAGGCAGGATGCCTGTGGCCAATTATTGCTGAGGGTGTTTAGTACACGCCCCACACTATAAAAGGCCGCCAGCACGGCGGCCTAGTGTAGTGTGTTCCGGAGCAGGGATAGAGTAGCATAGGCAGGGACAGTGACTGTTATTTCTTTCTTGCTTAACCTGGATTCCTTTAGTTTAGGGAAAGAGAAGGATAGGTAGGGAGAGTGTCAGTGTGTTTTGTGCTTCTGCTATAGTGTGCTTAAAAAAAAACATTTATTCTAGGGACAGAAAACTCTAGGTAGGGACAGTGTCAGTTTCTTTCACTCTGCAAGTCCTTGTTTCCAGGGACCTGGAAGGACAGTGAGTGAATTGTCCTTTTGCTATATTGTGATTAAAAAAAACATTTATTCTAGGGACAGAAAACTCTAGGTAGGGACAGTGTCAGTTTCTTTCACTCTGCAAGTCCTTGTTTCCAGGGACCTGGAAGGACAGTGAGTGAATTGTCCTTTTGCTATATTGTGATTAAAAAAAACATTTATTCTAGGGACAGAAAACTCTAGGTAGGGACAGTGTCAGTTTCTTTCACTCTGCAAGTCCTTGTTTCCAGGGACCTGGAAGGACAGTGAGTGAATTGTCCTTTTGCTATATTGTGATTAAAAAAAACATTTATTCTAGGGACAGAAAACTCTAGGTAGGGACAGTGTCAGTTTCTTTCACTCTGCAAGTCCTTGTTTCCAGGGACCTGGAAGGACAGTGAGTGAATTGTCCTTTTGCTATATTGTGATTAAAAAAAACATTTTTTTCTAGGGACAGAAAACTGTAGGTAGGGAGAGTATTTTTTTTCTTTCACTCTGCAAGTCCTTGTTTCCAGGGACCTGTAAGGACAGTGAGTTAATTGTCCTTGTGCTATATTGTGCTGAAAAAAACATTTATTCCAGGGACAGAAAACTCTAGGTAGGGACAGTGTCAGTTTCTTTCACTCTGCAAGTCCTTGTTTCCAGGGACCTGGAAGGACAGTGAGTGAATTGTCCTTTTGCTATATTGTGATTAAAAAAAACATTTTTTTCTAGGGACAGAAAACTGTAGGTAGGGAGAGTGTTTTTTTTCTTTCACTCTGCAAGTCCTTGTTTCCAGGGACCTGTAAGGACAGTGAGTTAATTTTCCTTGTGCTATATTGTGATTAAAAAAAACATTTATTCTAGGGACAGAAAACTCTAGGTAGGGACAGTGTCAGTTTCTTTCACTCTGCAAGTCCTTGTTTCCAGGGACCTGGAAGGACAGTGAGTGAATTGTCCTTTTGCTATATTGTGATTAAAAAAAACATTTATTCTAGGGACAGAAAACTCTAGGTAGGGACAGTGTCAGTTTCTTTCACTCTGCAAGTCCTTGTTTCCAGGGACCTGGAAGGACAGTGAGTGAATTGTCCTTTTGCTATATTGTGATTAAAAAAAACATTTTTTTCTAGGGACAGAAAACTGTAGGTAGGGAGAGTATTTTTTTTCTTTCACTCTGCAAGTCCTTGTTTCCAGGGACCTGTAAGGACAGTGAGTTAATTGTCCTTGTGCTATATTGTGCTGAAAAAAACATTTATTCCAGGGACAGAAAACTCTAGGTAGGGACAGTGTCAGTTTCTTTCACTCTGCAAGTCCTTGTTTCCAGGGACCTGGAAGGACAGTGAGTGAATTGTCCTTTTGCTATATTGTGATTAAAAAAAACATTTTTTTCTAGGGACAGAAAACTGTAGGTAGGGAGAGTATTTTTTTTCTTTCACTCTGCAAGTCCTTGTTTCCAGGGACCTGTAAGGACAGTGAGTTAATTTTCCTTGTGCTATATTGTGATTAAAAAAAACATTTATTCTAGGGACAGAAAACTCTAGGTAGGGACAGTGTCAGTTTCTTTCACTCTGCAAGTCCTTGTTTCCAGGGACCTGGAAGGACAGTGAGTGAATTGTCCTTTTGCTATATTGTGATTAAAAAAAACATTTTTTTCTAGGGACAGAAAACTGTAGGTAGGGAGAGTATTTTTTTTCTTTCACTCTGCAAGTCCTTGTTTCCAGGGACCTGTAAGGACAGTGAGTTAATTGTCCTTGTGCTATATTGTGCTGAAAAAAACATTTATTCCAGGGACAGAAAACTCTAGGTAGGGACAGTGTCAGTTTCTTTCACTCTGCAAGTCCTTGTTTCCAGGGACCTGGAAGGACAGTGAGTGAATTGTCCTTTTGCTATATTGTGATAAAAAAAAACATTTTTTTCTAGGGACAGAAAACTGTAGGTAGGGAGAGTGTTTTTTTTCTTTCACTCTGCAAGTCCTTGTTTCCAGGGACCTGTAAGGACAGTGAGTTAATTTTCCTTGTGCTATATTGTGATTAAAAAAAACATTTATTCTAGGGACAGAAAACTCTAGGTAGGGACAGTGTCAGTTTCTTTCACTCTGCAAGTCCTTGTTTCCAGGGACCTGGAAGGACAGTGAGTGAATTGTCCTTTTGCTATATTGTGCTGAAAAAAACATTTATTCCAGGGACAGAAAACTCTAGGTAGGGACAGTGTCAGTTTCTTTCACTCTGCAAGTCCTTGTTTCCAGGGACCTGGAAGGACAGTGAGTGAATTGTCCTTTTGCTATATTGTGATTAAAAAAAACATTTTTTTCTAGGGACAGAAAACTGTAGGTAGGGAGAGTGTTTTTTTTCTTTCACTCTGCAAGTCCTTGTTTCCAGGGACCTGTAAGGACAGTGAGTTAATTTTCCTTGTGCTATATTGTGATTAAAAAAAACATTTTTTCTAGGGACAGAAAACTGTAGGTAGGGAGAGTGTTTTTTTTCTTTCACTCTGCAAGTCCTTGTTTCCAGGGACAGAGAAGGACACCTGAAGGTAGCCCTTATTGCTTTTTTCCCATCTCCCTGCAGGCCATCTATTAGAATGTCTGGAAGGCAAACAAGGAGAGGCAGACAGTCAGGAGGCAATAAAAGAGGGCAAGCAGGCTCTGTGTCTGGGGGCAACAGTGCTGGTCGTGGACGCGGTGCATTGTCATCAGCACATGGCCATGGGACACGCTTGTCCTTCTTTTCGGCAGCTGGACATGTTGAGCCACATCATGCCGAAGACTTGGTAGAGTGGATGACCAAGCCCTCCTCCTCCTCCTCATCCTCTCTCACCCAGGCTCAGGGTACTGGAAAAGCAGCTGCCAAAGCGTCGTCTTCCCTGGTATCAATGTCAGACAAATCATCAGTCACTCCTTCCCTAGACCCACCATGTCCTCCTCCTGAGGAGTCCCCCGAACTGTTTCAGCACAGTGTTGGGTACATGCTCCAGGAGGATGCCCAGCGTTTCGAAGGGTCTGATGATGAAACCCAGCTAGAGGAAGGCAGTAGCGTGAGAGCAGACAGAGGGGATGCTCAAGAAGGACACCAATCTGGCAGTCATGTTCCAGCAGCTGCAGCATACTGCCAGATTGGCTCCAGTGATGAGGAGGGAGGGGATGATGAGGTCAATGACTCCACGTGGGTGCCTAATAGGAGAGAGGAGGAGGAGGAGGATGAGGAGGAGGCACATCTCCAACGAGGCAGGATGCCCTTTGGTGGCCAGCGTAAGGGCAGTACACCGACGGAATCACACCGCAGAGCTCCGCCTGTGCAGGGCGCTGCCTCTGCCCGTCATTCAAAAAGTTCTTTGGTGTGGGCCTTTTTTGAGGCTAGTGCATCAGATCGCACAGCTGCTGTTTGCAACATATGTCTCAAGCGTATATCGCGTGGCCAAAACATCAGCCGCTTGGGTACCACATGCCTGACCAGACATATGTTGACCTGCCATGCAGCTCGTTGGCAAGCCTACCTCAAAGACCCACACCAAAGAACAAAGCGGACCTCTCCTTGCACCGCATCAGCTGGGATCTCCAACCCCACTATAACTTCAGTCCTCTCTGAAACATGCACTGAGAGGAATGAAGGTGTAGAATTAGGTGTGTCACAGCCAAGTACTTGCGCCCACTCTGCTAGCAGTACACCGACGTCCGATTCTAGCAGGCAAATTTCCCTGCCCCAGCTGCTGGACCGTCGAAAGAAGTTCACTCCCAGCCATCCACATGCCCAGCGGTTGAATGCTAGCTTGGCTAAATTGCTAGCGCTTCAACTGCTGCCTTTTCAGTTGGTAGACTCGGCCCCCTTCCGTGAGTTTGTGCAATGTGCGGTTCCTCAGTGGCAGGTTCCCAAACGCCACTTTTTCTCACGGAAGGCTATTCCGGCTCTCTACCGGCATGTGGAAGGCAATGTCTTGGCCTCGCTGGACAGGGCGGTCAGCGGTAAGGTGCATATTACCGCTGACTCATGGTCCAGCAGGCATGGACAGGGACGTTACCTTTCTTTCACGGCCCATTGGGTCACTCTTTTGGCAGCTGGGAAGGATTCAGGACAAGGTGCAGTAGTGTTGGAGGTTGTCCCACCGCCACGCCTCCAAAATGCTACTACTGGTTGTGACACACCTCTCTCCTCCACCCCCTCCTCTTCTTCTTCCTCCATGGCCTCTTCCTGTGGTTTGTCCTATGAACCAGCGGTGCTCCGTAGCCGTTCACGGGGCTACGCAAGTACGCAGGCAAAAAGATGCCATGCCGTGCTTGCGCTGGTGTGTTTGGGGGACAGAAGCCACACTGGGGCAGAGGTCCTGTCTGCTCTGCAGGGCCAGGCCGAGAGGTGGTTGACGCCACGCCAGCTTAAGCCAGGAATGGTGGTTTGCGACAATGGCACCAACCTCCTCTCCGCCCTCCGACAGGGACAACTGACCCATGTGCCCTGTGTGGCTCACGTCCTTAACCTGGTGGTGCAGCGGTTCTTGGGCAGGTACCCGGGCTTACAGGATGTCCTGAGGCAGGCCAGGAAAGTCTGTGTGCATTTCCGCAGATCTTATAATGCCAGTGCTCGCCTGGCTGAGCTGCAAAAGGAGTTGAACCTGCCCAAGAACCGCCTTATATGTGACATGCCCACCAGGTGGAACTCAACGTTGGCCATGCTGCAGCGGCTGCACACGCAGCAGAGGGCCATCAATGAGTACCTGTGCGACTACGGCACCAGGACAGGGTCAGGGGAGCTTGGTTTTTTTTCTCCACGCCAGTGGGGCATGATCAGGGATGCATGCACTGTCCTGGCACCATTTGAGGAGGCCACGAGGATGGTGAGCAGTGACAGTGCATGCATCAGTGACACTGTACCTCTTGTCCACCTGTTGGAGCACACGCTGCGTGGAATAATGGACAGGGCACTTGAGGCAGAACAGAGGCAGGAAGAGGAGGACTTCCTTGCCTCTCAAGGCCCCCTTTACCCAGACAGTGTTCCTTCTGTCCCACCCATCGCACAGGAAGAGGAGGAGGAGGAGGAGGAGGAGGAGGATTGTGTCAGCATGGAGGTGGAGGCTGGCACTCAGCATCATCAGCAGCAGTCTTTTAGGGATGATTTACAGTCCCAAGAAACCAGTGGACTTGTACGTGGCTGGGAGGAGGTGGCTGCGGATCATGTCGTCCTTAGTGACCCAGAGGACTCCGGAGCGAATGCCTCAGCAAACCTACGCTGCATGGCCTCCCTGATCCTGCAAAGTCTGCGGAAGGATCCTCGTATTCTTCGGATCAAGGAGAGGGACCATTACTGGCTGGCCACTCTCCTTGATCCACGGTACAAGGGTAAGGTTGCGGACCTTATGTTACCGTCGCAGAGGGAGCAGAGGATGAGACAACTCCGGGAGGCCTTGCAGAAAGGTCTGTGCAACGCGTTCCCAGAGACTGGGAGGTTGCAAACTCCTGGTCCTGGACAACGAGTTGCTGAGGCTTCGGCCAGTCAAAGAAGGAGCGGTGGGGAAGGTGGCCGTCTGACCGATGCGTTCAGACAATTCTTTAGTCCGCAGCCCCAAAGTATGATTGGTTCCAGCAACCATCGCCAGCGTCTGATAAACATGGTGCAGGAATATCTAGGGGCAAGGTCAGACTTGGACACCTTCCCCACCGAAAATCCTCTGGCTTACTGGGTCTTGAGGATGGATCACTGGCCAGAGCTTGCACAGTATGCAATTGAGCTACTGGCCTGTCCTGCATCCAGCGTTCTTTCGGAACGCACATTCAGTGCTGCTGGAGGATTTGTCACGGATCACAGGGTGCGCCTGTCCACCGACTCGGTTGATCGACTGACTTTCATCAAGATGAACCAGTCTTGGATCACCACCAGCTACCACACACCTGATGCTGATATAACAGACTAATTGATTTTAAAATGTCACATCCCTTCAAGACTGATGCTGATGCTGAGTGCCTGTGCTGTTATGTTGACTGCCTATCCTCCTCCTCCGAGTCCTCAATGATACGATTGATGATGATAGCTTGGAAGATCATTTTTGTTTATGGGTGCCGCCACCAGTGCCTAACGCCCAATTTTTCAGCCCCTGTTTAACAGGGGCGTGTAATTACAATTTTTGAAGCAATACTTTGCAACAGGGCTCATTGCTGTGCTCCAAGTACAGTATCTGTGAGGAGTTGCAGTGTTGTGCCACCAGTGCCTAAGGCCCAATTTTTCAGCCCCTGTTTAACAGGGGCGTGTCATTACAATTTTTGAAGCAATACTTTGCAACAGGGCTCATTGCTGTGCTCCAAGTACAGTATCTGTGAGGGGTTGCAGTGTTGTGCCACCAGTGCCTAAGGCCCAATTTTTCAGCCCCTGTTCAACAGGGGCATGTAATTACAATTCTTGATCTAATAATTCACAGCAGGGCCCATTGCTGCACCCACCAAGAGTAACTGTCAGGGCTTACAGTGTTGTGGCACCAGCACCACCATCAAAGGCCCAATTTTTACTACCACTGTTCAACAATTATATGTAATTAAAATTCCTGATATAATAGTTGACAGCAGGGCGTTCCAGCACCAACCAAGAGTAACTGTGAGTGCTTACAGTGTTGTGCCAACACCAACAACTAAGGGGCCTATTTCTGCAGAGTATATACGGCAGGTCCCTACTTTCAAACATCCAACTTACAAACGACTCCTACTTGCAAACGCAAGAAGACAACAGGAAGTGAGAGGAAATCTACCACTAGGAAGGAAAATTCTCTCCTGTAAGAATAAATATGGGAGAAAGGTGTCTCCTCTGTACTGATGCTTTATCAGCAATCCTTGTTTCAAGAAAAACACCACATTTCAAAAACAGTTGTCATTGGGACGGAAAGTGAGGTGAAATGTTCTGAACAGGGGCACAGACAGCAAAACAAATGTTACAGGGGTGATAACCCTTACCTATGTTTTCCAAAAAGTTTAAAAATAGATTTTTGGGCTGGAGCTACACTTCAACAATGTACCTGTTCAAAATTACAAACAGATTCTACATAAGAACAAACCTACAGTCCCTGTCTTGTATGCACCGCCTGTATACGGCTGTTCAGAGTATATAGGGCCTTTTTTATTTTATGTGCGGGGTTCCCCTTAATATCCATACAAGACCCAAAGGGGCTGGTAATGGGCTGGGGTAGGGGGGGGGGGTCATGGGGTAGCTATGCCATTTTTCTTAAAGAATTTCATCCATATTACCGGGACCAGACATTACATTAAAGCCGCAAGCAGTTTTAAATGGCTTTTTTTTCCTTTAGAAGTGTCATTTTGTGCAGGGACAGTTCTAAACACGGGAAACACGTGGCACTTCACAGGCATACTTTAGACACCCCCCAGGTACGATATTTAAAGGAATATTTGACTTTTTTTTTTTCACTTTATGCATCATTAAAATGACTGCTCCCGAAAAACGACCGTTTTTAAAACTTCTTTTTGCATTGATACATGTCCCCTGGTGCAGAACCCGGGTTCCCAAACCCTTTTTAGGACAATAACATGCATAATAGTTGTTATAATTAGCACTTTAGAATTCGAACGTTCGCATCCATTGTATTTAATAGGGTTCTAATGTTCGTTCGAACTTCCGGTCCGTTCGCGGGTTCTGGTGCGAACCGAACCCGGGGGTGTTCGGCTCATCACTACTTCTTAATAACTATGGTGGAACACTGGCACTGTGTATTCTTTTTCCGTTAGTATTCACGCAAGCTTATTGATCCACAATTGATAAAAAAAAACAGCCTGTTTTGACCTTCTTTTTAGTTAAATAGGTCGTATCCATTTGGTGAGTAAGAAATTCCACCACACTCATCGGGTGTAACCTACAAAGACACTGCATATGGTGATGGTGCATGATTCGGAATTACACTACTGAAGGACTTATAGACTTTTTTGATGAATTATTGTTCAAATTGATTACATTACTATTATCAAGCACAAAGCACTTTATTATGTTTATTGAACCCCTAATACAATTAACAATTTGTTTATGATTACGGTTTATCGGTTATTAGTTACTGGCATAGCACATATTATTAGCGCCCCCTATCACAAAACCCCATGTCACAGTACATGTTGGTATTCATGGTTCCCTCAATGAACTGTAGCTCCCTAGTGCCGGTAGCACTCATGCAGCCCCAGACCATGACACTCCCACCACCATGCTTGACTGTAGGCAAGACACACTTGTCGTTGTACTCCTCACCTGGTTGCCGCCACACACGCTTGACACCATCTGAACCAAATACGTTTATCTTGGTCTCATCAGACCACAGGACATGGTTCCAGTAATCCATGTCCTTGTTCTGCTTGTGTACAGCAAACTGTTTGCAGGCTTCCTTGTGCATCATCTTTAGAAAAGGCTTGCTTCTGGGATGACAGCCATGCAGACCAATTTGATGCAGTGTGCCATGTATGGTCTGAGCACTGACAGGCTGACCCCCCACCCCAACTTCTGCAGCAATGCTGGCATTACTCATACCTCTATTTCCCAAAAGACAACCTCTGGATATGACGCTGAGCACGTGCACTCAACTTCTTTGGTCGACCATGCCGAGGCCTGTTCTGAGTGGAACCTGTCCTGTTAAATCGCTGTATGGTCTTGGCCACCGTGCTGCAGCTCAGTTTCAGGGTCGTGGCAATCTTCTTATAGCCTAAGCCATCTTTATGTAGAGCAACAATTCTTTTTTTCATATCCTCAGTAGGGATGAGCCGAACACCCCCCGGTTCGGTTCGCATCCAGAACATGCGAACGGACCAAAAGTTTTGCGTGACTCGAACGGGAGAAATCAAAAGTGCGAATTTTAAAGGCTAATATGCAAGTTCTTGTCCTAAAAAGGGTTTGGGGACCCGGGTCCTGCCCAGGGGACATGTATCAACGCAAATATTTTTTTTTAAAACGGACGTTTTTTTGGGAGCAGTGATTTTAATGATGCTTAAAGTGAAAAAATAAAATTTAAATATTCTTTTAAATATCGTGCCTGGGGGGTGTCTATAGTATGCCTGTAAAGTGGCGCGTGTTTCCCATGTTTAGAACTGTCCCTGCACAAAATGACATTTCTAAAGGAATAAAAGTAATTTAAAATTGTTTGCCCATTACCAGGCCCTTTGGGTCTTGTATGGATATTAAGGGGAACCCTGCACCCAAATTTGAAAAAGGAAAGGCGTGGGTCTCCAGGCCCTATATACTCTTAACAGCAGTATACAGGTGGTGCAAGCAAGACAGGGACTGTAGGTTTGTTCTTAAGTAGAATCTGTTTGTAATTTGGAACAGGTACATTTTTTAAGTGTAGCTCCAGCCAAAAAATCTATTTTTAAGCTTTTTGGAAAACATAGGGAAGGGTTATTACCCCTGTAACATTTCTTTTGCTGTCTGTGCCCCTGTTCAGAAGATTTCACCTCACTTTCTGTCCCAATGACAATTGGATTTTGAAAATTTGGGTTTTTTAGGGAAACAAGGATTGGTGATAAAGCATCAGTGGAGACACCTTTTTCCCATATTAACTCTTACAGGAGAGAATTTCCCTTCCTATGGGTAGATTTCCTCTCACTTCCTGTTGTCTCCCTCCGTTTGTAAGTAGGAGTCGTTTGTAAGTCGGATGTTTGAAAGTAGGGGCCTGCCCTATATACTCTGCAGAAATTTGGGCCTTAGGTGTTGGTGTTGCCACAACACTGTAAGCCCTCACAGTTACTCTTGGTGGGTGCAGGATCGGGCCCTGCTGTGAAATATTAGATCAAGAATTGTAATTACATGCCCCTGTTGAACAGGGTCAGAAAAATTGGGCCTTTGGTGGTGGTGTGGTGACGTTGCCACAACACTGTAAGTCCTCACAGTTACTCTTGGTGGGCGCAGGAACGGGCCCTGCTGTGAAATATTAGATCAAGAATTGTAATTACATGCCCCTGTTAAACAGGGGCAGAAAAATTGGGCCTTAGGCACTGGTGTTGGTGCCACAACACTGAAACCCCTCACAGATGCTCTAGTTGGAGCGCAGGAACGAGCCCTGCTGGTTAATATTACAGCAAAAATTGTAATTACACGCCCCTATTAAACAGGGGCAGAAAAATTGGGCCTTAGGCACTGGTGCTGGTTCTACAACACTGCAACCCCTCACAGATACTCTAGTTGGAGCGCAGGAATGAGCCCTGCTGCAAAGTATTACAGCAAAAATTGTAATTACACGTCCCTGTTAAACAGGGGCAGAAAAATTGGGCCTTAGCCACTGGTGGTGGTGCCCAGAACCAAAAATATTCTTACAAGCTATCAACATGAACATTGAGGAGGAAGAGGATAGTCACTCAGCATAACAGGATAGTCACTTGAAGGGATCTCACATTCATAAAAAAATGATTTGGTTACATCAGCATCAGGTGCTTGGTAGCTGGTGATCCAAGACTGATTAATTTTTATGAAGGTGAGTTGATCGACCTAGTCGGTGGACAGACGCACCCTGTGATCGATTACAAAGCCTCCAGCAGCACTGAATGTGCGTTCCGAAAGAACGCTGGATGCAGGACAGGCCAGTAGCTCAATTGCATACTGTGCAAGCTCTGGCCAGTGATCCATCCTCAAGACCCAGTAACCCAGAGGATTGTTGGTTGGAAAGGTCTCCAGGTCTGATCTTGCCACTAGGTATTCCTGCACCATGTAAATCAGACGCTGGCGATGGTTGCTGGAACCGATCAGACCTTGGGGATGCAGACTATAAAATTGTCTGAATGACAGCAACACGTTGTCCAGGACCAGGAATTTGTAACCTCCCAGGCTCTGGAAACGCATTGCACAAACCTTTCTGCAAGGCCTCCCAAAGATGTTTCATCCTCTGCTCCCTTTGCAATGAATGGATAAGTTTACCCTTACCCTTGTAACGTGGATCAAGGAGGGTTGCTAGCCAGTAATGATCCCTCTCCTTGATACCACGAATCCGAGGGTCCTTTCGCAGGTTTGCAGGATCAGGGAGGCCATGCAGCGTAGGTTTGCTGAGGCATTCGGTCCGGAATCCTCTGGGTCACTAAGGACGACATGATCTGCAGCCACCTCCTCCCAGTCACGTACAAGTCCATGGGTTTCTGGGGACTGTAAATGATCCCTTGAAGACTGCTGCTGATGCTGAGTGCTAGGCTCCATCTCCATGCTGACACAATCCTCCTCCTCCTCTTCCTGTGTGATCGGCGGGCCCGCAGGGGCCTTGAGAGGTAAGGAAGTCCTCCTCTTCCTCCCTCTGTTCTGCCTCAAGTGCCCTGTCCATTATTCCACACAGTGTGTGCTCCAACAGGTAGACAAGAGGGACAGTATCACTGATGCATGCACTGTCACTGCTCACCATCCTCGTGGCCTCCTCAAATGGTGACAGGACAGTGCATGCATCCCTGATCATGCCCCACTGGCGTGGAGAAAAAAAACCAAGCTCCCCTGACCCTGTCCTGGTGCCGTAGTCGCACAGGTACTCATTGATGGCCCTCTGCTGCGTGTGCAGCCGCTGCAGCATGGCCAACGTTGAGTTCCACCTGGTGGGCATGTCACATATAAGGCGGTTCTTGGGCAGGTTCAACTCCTTTTGCAGCTCAGCCAGGCGAGCACTGGCATTATAAGATCTGCAGAAATGCACACAGACTTTCCTGGCCTGCCTCAGGAGATCCTGTAAGCCCGGGTACCTGCACAAGAACCGCTGCAGCACCAAGTTAAGTACGTAAGCCAAACAGGGCACATGGGTCAAGTGTTCCTGTCGGAGGGCGGAGAGGAGGTTGGTGCCATTGTCGCAAACCACCATTCCTGGCTGAAGCTGGCATGGCATCAACTACCTCTGAGCCTACCCCTGCAGAGCTGACAGAATCTCTGCCCCAGTGTGGCTCCTGTCCCCTAAGCACACCAGCTCAAGCACTGCATGGCATCTCTTTGCCTGAGTGCTTGCGTAGCCCCTTGAACGCCTACGGAGCAGCGCTTGTTCCGAGGACAAATCAGCAGAAGAAAGAGGCCATGGAGGTAGAAGAGGAGGGGTGGAGGAGAGAGGTGTGTCAGAATCACCACTAGTAGCATTTTGGAGGCGTGGTGGCGGAACAAGCTCCAACAAGACTGCACCCTGTCTTGCATCCTTCCCAGCTGCCAGCAGAGTCACCCAGTGTGCCGTGAAAGATAGGTAATGTCCCTGTCCATGCCTGCTGGACCATGAGTCAGCGGTAATATGCACCTTACCGCTGACCGCCCTGTCCAGCGAGGCCAAGACATTGCCTTCCACATGCCGATAGAGAACCGGAATCGCCTTCCGTGAAAAAAAGTGGCGTTTGGGAACCTGCCACTGAGGTACCGCACATTCCACAAACTCACGAAAGGGGGCAGGGTCTACCAGCTGAAAAGGCAGCAGTTGGAGTGCTAGCAATTTAGCCAAGCTAGCATTCAACCGCTGGGCATGTGGATGGCTGGGAGCCAATTTTGTTCGCCTGTTTAGCAACTGGGGTAGGGAAATTTGCCTACTACAATCTGACGTTGGTGTAGCGATAGCAGATTGCCCGCAAGTACTTGCCACACCTAATTCTACATCTTCATTCCTCTCAGTGCAAGTTTCTGAGAGAACTGAAGGCATAGTGGGTTTGGAGATCCCAGCTGATGAGGAGCAAGGGGAGGTCCGTCTTTTTCTTTGGTGTGGGTTTTTTAAGTACGCTTGCCAATGGACTACATGGGAGTTCGACATATGTCTGGTCAAGCATGTGGTGCCCAATCGGCTGGTGTTTTGGCCACGCTTGATACGCTTCAGACATATGTTGCAAATAGCAACGGTGCGATCTGCTGCACACATCTCAAAAAAGTCCCACACCAAAGAACTTTTGGAAAAATACGTGACTCAGCAGCGCCCTACACATGCGCAGCTCTGCAGTGTGACGCAGTCGGTTAACTGCCCTTAAGCTGGCCCCTGGAGGGCATCCTGCCTCGTTGGAGATGTGCCTCCTCCTCCTCCTCCTCTCTCCTATCAGGCACTCACGTAGAGTCAGTGACCTCATCATCCCCTCCCTCCTCATCACTGGAGCAAACCTGGCAGTATGCTGCAGCTGGGGGAACATGACTGCCAGTTTGTTGTCCTTCTTGAGCACCCCCTCTCCCTGGGCTCACGTTACTGCCTTCATCCTCAACCTGGGTACCATCATCAGAGCCTTCAAAACGCTGCACATCCTCCTTTAGCATTTACCCTACACTGTGGTCGAACAGTTCGGGGAACTCCTCAGGGCATGATGGTGGGGCTAGGGAAGGAGTAACTGATGACCTTGAGCCGATGGAATAGGCCAATTTAGCACCTACATTGGCAGCTAAGGAACTCTGAGTCTGGGTGACATAGGATGAGGAGGATGAGGATGGCTTGGTCATCCACTCTACCAACTCTTCTGCATGTTGTTGCTCAACACGGCCACCTGCTAGAAAAAAGGACAAGCGTGCCACACGGCCACGTGCTGAGGATGCACCGTGTCCACTACCAGCATTGTTGGATTTAGACACAGAGCCTGCTTGCCCTCTTTTAGTGGCCTGTGAGTGCCTGCCTCTCCTTGTTGGCCTTACAGACATATTGTATTTGATGTATTTGAATAGGTACACCAGGAATGGCCTGCAGTGAGATGTAGCTGCACAACGCTGGGATGTATATATATACTGACTATACTGCAGCTAACTGAATCAACTGCCTGCCTGTAGTATATTAGGAAGAGAACAACAGGAATGCTCTGCAGTGAGATCTAGCTGCACACTGTGAACAGGATACAGTACTGAATATACTGCAGCTACCTGAATCAACTGCCTGCCTGTAGTATATTAGGAAGTGAACAACAGGAACGCTCTGCAGTGAGATCTAGCTGCACACTGTGAACAGGACACAGTACTGAATATACTGCAGCTACCTGAATCAACTGTCTGCCTGTAGTATTTTAGCACAGGGTTCGACCAACCCCGGGCGCCAGGTCGCCATTGCGAATTGAATTAGCGACCTGGCGCCTGGGGTGGCACAGCTGGGGTAACCTGTGTCTCCGTGTGGCCTTCTGCAGGCCTATGCTTCCTTTTGTGATATGGCGCCACCTTGCGGTGGCCGTTGGTATGACAAGACAACCAGCAATGCTAATGGAGCTTCCCCTGTCTGTTTTCTTCCCATCTCCTTCCATCTCCGCCATCTCCTTCCCTCTAATTAGAACCCCCAAACATTATATATATTTTTTATTCTAACACCCTAGAGAATAAAATGGCGGACATTGTAATACTCTGTCACACCGTATTTGCACAGCGGTCTTACAAGCGCACTTTTTTGGGAAGAAATACACTTTTTTTAATTAAAAAATAAGACAACAGTAAAGTTAGCCCAATTTTTTTTTTATATTGTGAAAGATAATGTTACGCCGAGTAAAGTGATACCCAACATGTCACGCTTCAAAATTGCGTCCACTCGTGGAATGGCGACAAACTTTTACCCTTTAAAATCGGCGACATTTAAAAAAATTCTACAGGTTGCATGTTTTGAGTTACAGAGCAGGGCTAGGGCTAGAATTATTGCTCTCGCTCTACCAATCGCGGCGATACCTCACATGGGTGGTTTAAACACCGCTTTCATATGCAGGCACTACTCGCGTATGCGTTCGCTTCTGCGCGCGAGCTCGGCGGGAAGGGGCGCGTTCCTGGCTCCTAACTTTTTTAGCTGGCTCCTAGATTCCAAGCAAATTTGTCAAGCCCTGTATTAGGAAGAGAACAACAGGAACGCTCTGCAGTGAGATCTAGCTGCACACTGTGAACAGGACACATTACTGAATATACTGCAGCTACGTGAATCAACTGCCTGCCTGTAGTATATTAGGAAGAGAACAACAGGAACGCTCTGCAGTGAGATCCAGCTGCACACTGTGAACAGGATACAGTACTGAATATACTGCAGCTACCTGAATCATCTGCCTGCCTGTAGTATATTAGGAAGAGAACAACAGGAACGCTCTGCAGTGAGATCTAGCTGCACACTGTGAACAGGATACAGTATACTAACTGAATATACTGCAGCTACCTGAATCAACTGCCTGCCTGTAGTATATTAGGAAGAGAACAACAGGAACGCTCTGCAGTGAGATCTAGCTGCACACTGTGAACAGGATACAGTATACTGACTGAATATACTGCAGCTACCTGAATCAACTGCCTGCCTGTAGTATATTAGGTAGAGAACAACAGGAACACTATTCAGTGAGATCTAGCTGCACACTGTGAACAGGATACAGTATACTGACTGAATATACTGCAGCTACCTGAATCAACTGCCTGCATGTAGTATATTAGGAAGAGAACAACAGGAACGCTCTGCAGTGAGATCCAGCTGCACACTGTGAACAGGATACAGTATACTGACTGAATATACTGCAGCTACCTGAATCAACTGCCTGCCTGTAGTATATTAGGTAGAGAACAACAGGAACACTATTCAGTGAGATCTAGCTGCACACTGTGAACAGGATACAGTATACTGACAGAATATAACTGAAAATGTTGACTATTTGGAGTTTGGTGATCCAAACCTCTGGCTGCTGTGGGAAGTAAAACACTAAGTTGATTTTACTAAAACTGGAGAGTGCAAAATCTGGTGCAGCTCTGCATAGAAACCAATCAGCTTCCGTTTTTTTTTTTTTTTTTGTCAAAGCTTACCTGAACAAGCTGAAGTTAAAAGCTGATTGACTACCATGTACAGCGGCACCGGATTTTGCACTCTTTAGTTTTAGTAAATTAACCCCTAAATGTGTCAGTTTCCAGCTCAGGATCGCTATTAGCTGAGGATTCTTGTCTAGGAAAGTGAAAAGATATCATTGGACCTCTAGGTTTATCCTGCTGGTTTTATTATTCTATGTCAGGGGGTCTCCTAACTTTCTAAACAAAGGGCCAGTTTACCGTCCTTCAAATATTAAGAGGCCGGAATATGGGCAGTGAGAGTAGAAAATGTCCTGGTGTCAGTGGGAGTAAACAGTGCCCCATCTTTGGTATTAGGAGGAGGAATAGTGCCCCATCATTGGTGTCAGTGAAAGGAATAGTGTCCCATCATTGCTGTCAATAAAAGGATCAGTTCCCCATCGTTGGTGTCAGTGGAAGAAATAGTGCCCCATCATTGGTATCAGTGGGAGACATTGTGCCCCATCGTTGGTGTCAGTGGGAGAAATAGTGCCCCATTGTTGGTGTCAGTGGGAGGAATAGTGCCCAATCATTGGTGTAAGTGGAAGGAATTGCGCACCATTGTTGGTTTCATTGGGAGGAATAGCGCCCCATTGTTGCTGTCAGAGGAAGGAATAGTGCCCCATCATTGGTGTCAGTGGAAGGAATAGTGTTCCATCTTTAGTGTCAGTGAGAGGACTAGTGCCCCATCATTGGTGTCAGTGGGAGGAATAAAGTGGCAGAAACTATGCCCCACTGTTGCTAACAGTGGGGGGAGTAATGTCCCAAAGGCCAGATAAAAGCAAGCAAAAGGCTGCATCCGATCCACAAGCTGTAGTTTGCAGACCACTGTTCTAAGGTATTGATGTTGGTGTAAATGATTTGGTTCCTGGGCAGGTGGCTTGTACTACCCAGTGGATCTCCAGAGTTTCCTTGGTTCGTAGTGTAATGTAACAAAGACTGAAACTGAAGTGCCATGCCACTTCTAAGAGGTCCTGATACAACCTTATTCCATTAAAATTCAGGGGTACCAGACCCTCACTATGAAAACCAAGCTGACAGAGAAATGTCAATTACTGGACATTTAAACAGAATTTTGTATTCATTGTAAATGACAGTTTTGCTGTAGTTTATTGTATACATAATACTTACCATTTCACAGACTTTTAAAAGAAGTAGGCACTTTTAGGCCGGGTGCACACCTATGCGAATTGAATGCGCGTTTCCCTGCATTCAATTTGCATAGCAGGAGAATGTGACTAGCTCTCTATGGAGCCGGTTCACATATCTCCGCAGCGGGTCCGGTGCGGTGTGCTGGAAAAACGCATGCTTTTTTGGTGCGTTTTAGGTTCGACTTCAGCCCAAAATTCGGGCTGAAATCGGACCTGAACCCGTGGACCAGCACGCACCGGACCCCTACTGTGAGCCGCATGCGGCGGCGGTGTGAACCCGGCCTCAATGTTTTACTTTAATTGGTCCAACTTGGACCAATGTATGTATGTATTTTAAATCCTTGTGGAAGCTGAAAATCACTTTAGCAGGCACTTCTACTACAGTGACTGCCACCAACTCCTGGATCTCATGCTGAGTGATTGCCCTGCTGCATTGTGAACACAGGAGGTTGTCCACTTGGCACAGGCACTATTTAGAAAACAGTTTACATGTTCTCAAAGAATGCAAAGTGTTCTCTGATTGGATGAAATGGAGATCGTGATATCACTGCCCTTTCTCTCCACCATGTCCAGGAAATGCAAAGTGCTCCCTGAATGGCACAAGACCCAGAAGCTATTGAAGATCGCTGTAATAGTGGTGCTTACCATGATAATTTCTGGCTTCCACATCAGTGGCGGCCGCTCCATTAGGGGCGCAGGGGGCTGTCCCCCTAATTCATGTGCCCGGTCCCTAATCTACATGCAGGGAATCAGAAGCATGGATTTCAATGGGGTTTCTTTTTTTGAAGCACATGATTAGAGCCTAAGGCTCTAATTGACTTAAAAAAAGGGTGGACACGGGATGCAGAGCACTACGCCCTGAGCCCACCCAGTTGTGTGACATTAGTGAATTATTTTTCGCTGATGTCTTCCTGCTTCTCCTCCTGGCCAATCTGGAAGGAGGTCCTGAGACCCAATTGGCCAGGCAGTCTTAGGACTCCTGGCCAATCTGGTCTCAGGACCCACTTCCTGTTTGGCCAGGAAGAGAAGCAATGACTTCTCGGCTCCATAGAGCTCACCCTGGGCACCGTTCTCCTAGCAGAGCCCATAACTCCAATGAGCGGGTCCTCCCAGTCAGAAGCCCAGGTCAGGAGCGGATGGATGCAGAGATTGCCGGTGCGGGGAGCAGTGTAAGTACGGAGGCCGGCCTGTGCAGGGGGAGGGGGGGTGGAGGTGGCTATATGTGCAAGTGAGGGGGGCTGGTTTGTATTGCCGCCCCCCCCTCCAATATATTGAGCACCAGCCTCCACTGTTCCACATAGATACCAAGTAACTATGCAAAATACCTGGAATTCAGCTTTAAAATCTGTATATTGCTCCATTCAGTGCTGATTTCTTTTAGGTGTTGGGAAAAATATGTCACACAACCTATGTTTACAAGTTGACACAAAATGACAAAAAAATGAAATCATATGTGAAATGCAAGAAACCATTAATAATTAACAAAACTTTGCAGAGAAACAAAAGAGATCAATACATGTTTGAACAGTAACAGAGCTGCATCTTGTGTCAGAATGTACCATTGTTTAGGCAGCACACCTCACATGAAAAAGCTTGTGATCTGTAGTATATGAGTTAAAGGAGACTCCGGGTCACACACAATAGTATCTGATTAGGCTCACATTCTCAGACATATCTATAGCTAGAGGAAGAGCAAGATAATAATGACTTGTCACAAACTAACAGCCTGTCAACCTGAGGTAATCCTAGATTAAACAGAACAGCTACAGTATCACAAGATCACAAGATGACATTGAATCAGAGATGAGAAGCAAGGTTTACATTTTTGGAATAAAAGTATTAAGAGAGATGCCATTAATGGAGAAACATCAGTAATTGTATATAGAATTCAAAAATGGAAATTAATTGTACAGAATTGGTGTATTACTTACTTTTACAAAGTATTTAAAATTGATAAGGCTTTAAAAAGGTACAGGTAATCGTGGCTGTAATGGAACTTGTTCTATGAAGTGACATATGCAATTGTAGCTATTCTTCAGTGCATAACACAATGGCAATTTTAATGATATGAGTTTTGACTATTATAGCAGACCTTTGAGAAAATATAAATGTACGGTTACATTAAAATTCCTAATGCATGATATAAAAACACATTTGGGAAATAGCTAAAAATTATGTTGCTGCAATAATGGGAATCTAACTTCCTACAGTGGCTAATCACTGCTAAAAGGGTGTTGGATGACCATTCTTTAAATGTATGTATAACAAAACTGATTATATTACAGCTTACCAGTCCTTAAATTTATGTTGCATTCAATTTTTTTTTATAAATCAGTCTTTGTACTTTATTTTCACCTAGTGATCCAGACAGTGACACACTTCCTGTTTTAGTGTGACAACACTGTCTCACTGTCAGGGCTGGGCTCTCAGCAGCTCTCTGTGCTCAGGCTGCTCAGCTGTCAGATATTTGTCAGTAGTACTCATTGTTCTACAGTGGCTCACCTGGTGATCATTTCCTGTTTGTTAGTCCTGCCTACAGCCAGCCCCTTCTGGCTATTTAAACTGCCTTGTTCATTCCTTTTGTGCCATCGCCTGATCGACATATCTGGATATTCTCTGCTGTGTTCCTGTGAAAGACTTTGCCCGGCTGACATCCCTTCTGGTTCCTCATCCTGTTCTTCTGCCTTCCGACTATGCTGATCTCTGGTTTCCTGATTACTGGCTTGTTTGGCTATCTGCTTTGGTTTCCAATCTCAGAGATTATTCCAAAATAAATTCTTTGAGGAGGAAATGCCGGGTGGGACTAAATATGTTTATTAAATATCCACATATAAAACTTAGTAATTAATTAAATAGATACACCCTCCTCCACCACATTTAATAAAATTAGATGATTGTCTAAATTAGGACACGGGTGGCCACCACAAACAGCCATACACATCACATATCCCTCCTGCAGGAGTACTCCTCTCATTACAGTCTCATTACATATAGATATATAAATGGAGATGATGAATCTTCAATAGAAATGTTGGTAGAAATGATCACTGAAATGAGAGTTCGTGCTGAGGCTCCAATAAGGTAAGGTGCAAATGGTTACAAACTATCCACCCGGAGAGGGGAAACATGAAGTTACGCACTGGTAGCATAATCAAATAGATAGGACACACACTTGCTAGTTCGGAAGATTCTTGACCCAGGACAATTGGATACCATGATGACAATTTTAAGGAAACAAATGGATAGACATGGGTATACGTCCCCTCAATGTAGATGGGGGTATGTACAGCTCACCGTTTGACGTCTTTTTTTGTCAATTCCCTTCAAGTACAAGTCTTTACATGTTCTGTACATGCAGAAAATGTTCTTAGAATTAAATAAGAAAATTAATGCAGCCACCACATTTTTGTAGGAATGCCAAAATCCCTGCTATATGAGCAGGATAGGTTCTCAGTTTATTCATTAGTGTTTTCTTATATTATGCTGGTTGGATAGTAATATAACACTTGCCATGTCACATGATCAATGTCAAGGCTCATAGAATGATTGCAATGTAAGATAGCTTGTGCCTTGGGATTGATCATGTGACCCAGCTCTGAACCTCAGAGCCTTGAATACTGTCATTGCCTTCCTGAACCAGTTATCACTCTTCCATTTCTTGTGCAAGAAGTTAGGCTTAAATATTAAGGGGAATTCATATAGGAAAAAACTGTGTAGGACTATAGAGCCACTCTATGTTTGAAGCTACACTGATGTATATCTTTTCTGTCTGGACCACATGTGTATCTGTAAAGCAGATGTTATAAACAAGGCAAAGGTATAAAGACACAACGACATATCTTGTAAGGCTGGCCAAATACAGTCTGATGTCTCGCCAATGCAAAAAACCTAGACATCTGCCCATCCTCTTCAGGATGATGATGCCAATTCAGCCAAAGGGCAAAAACAGTGCATCCAGGGTAGGTGGTTCAATCTTTTTTTCTTCACAGAAAAGGCAATAGTCAGCATCCGTTAACATAGAAATGTGTTGTCTTTGGAATTGATTTACTAAAACTGAAGAGTTAAAAATCTGGTGCAGCTCTGCATAGAAACCAATCAGCTTCCATGTTTTTTTGTCAAAGGTTAATTGAACAAGCTGAAGTTAGAAGCTGATTTGCTACCATGCTTAGCTACATGAGATTTTGCCCTCTCCAGTTTTAGTAAATCGACCCCCTTGTCTATATCGCTATGTGTGAGATGAGCATTCTCTTGATGCAAGGCAAAGAAAAGAGAAGCATTTTTAAGCCAAACTCAGAATTGTGCCACCCAAACGTATCGGTCTAAATATAGTTGTTACCTCTTCCTCCCTAATGGCTACAATTCCTTTAGTCTTTACTACACATTGTATTAGATTTTTTTGACAGGAGATAAATGCTATACCTTTTACAATGTCCAACTGAAAATTGTTAATATCTACCATAACTCCCAGGCTGTTTATCAGGTTTGCTAACTGTCCAGTTGTAAGAAATTGCATTCAATTCACCAAAGAGAAAAATCTCACTGTATGCAATTAAATAACATCTCTTAGAAAATGACACAAAATGATTGCCTTTGGGGAAGGGATATTTCAAAACAAACAAAGAAACAAATGTGTCCTTTTGTTTAGGACATTATGAAGCTGTGTGTACATTTGTCAAATAATTTTATTGTGAACACGGCAATATTTTTCCCCAACAAACAAAACAATGACAAAGTAACACAGCTGAAAGTAGCATATATATATACAATATATCAAATCTCCTAAAAACTTACTGACACTTCATGCAAGAATAAATGTTTTTCTTCTTTGTTTTCTGTTATATATACATGGTATAATAGATTGTTATGTACTTCACTAAACCAATAAGAAATGTTCCTCTCCCGTAAAGCGCATCTATTGAGTAAGCTTCCTTATGTGACACCAAACACAGATACCAACCTTAAAATTATAAAAAGCCTCAAGTGCAGTCCCAGACACTTACAGAGGGCCACACAATAGCAGCATGTTTTGTGCATTGAGGTACATTGCATTAAATCATGCAGTCAATTCAAAATGAATAGGCTGTAACGCATGTCAATACCTAAACATTTTGGTGCTGCTTCATTTTTTGGAATGTACTATAATGCACATTGAAAAAAAATTGGAGTCATTATTGGTGCCAGTGGCCACGCTAAAAAGCATTGGTGTCAGTGGGTACAATAATAACCACCAACTTTGGAGTCAGTGGATGCAATAATAATCACCATCATAAATAGCCTCAACATTGGTGTCAGTGGACACATCATGATGACCCCCAGCACTGATGCCTATGACACCAGTAATAACCCCCAACATTGGTACAAACAAAATGGGCCACTGCATCCTTCTACCTGGGACTGCCCCTCAGGTAGAAGGATTCTGTTTGTGCTGTCAATCCAATAATCAAGCAGATTTTACCCATGGTGTGCAGCCCATTATGTTTGTACTGAAGAGTGGCTGGAATGTAAGCAGGATCCTGGGCTTCAGCCCCCCTGCTGTTGCACAGAATGAAGAAGGGAACAGGCAGCTTGGGAGCTATAAGGCATGGGGTAATTACAGGTCCTTCTCAAAAAATTAGCATATTGTGATAAAGTTCATTATTTTCTGTAATGTACTGATAAACATTAGACTTTCATATATTTTAGATTCATTACACACAACTGAAGTAGTTCAAGCCTTTTCTTGTTTTAATATTGATGATTTTGGCATACAGCTCATGACAACCCAAAATTCCTATCTCAAAAAATTAGCATATTTCATCCGACCAATAAAAGAAAAGTGTTTTTAATACAAAAAAAGTCAACCTTCAAATAATTATGTTCAGTTATGCACTCAATACTTGGTCGGGAATCCTTTTGCAGAAATGACTGCTTCAATGCGGCGTGGCATGGAGGCAACCAGCCTGTGGCACTGCTGAGGTGTTATGGAGGCCCAGGATGCTTCGATAGCGGCCTTAAGCTCATCCAGAGTGTTGGGTCTTGCGTCTCTCAACTTTCTCTTCCCAATATCCCACAGATTCTCTATGGGGTTCAGGTCAGGAGAGTTGGCAGGCCAATTGAGCAGAGTAATACCATGGTCAGTAAACCATTTACCAGTGGTTTTGGCACTGTGAGCAGGTGCCAGGTCGTGCTGAAAAATGAAATCTTCATCTCCATAAAGCTTTTCAGCAGATGGAAGCATGAAGTGCTCCGAAATCTCCTGATAGCTAGCTGCATTGACCCTGCCCTTGATAAAACACAGTGGACCAACACCAGCAGCTGACATGGCACCCCAGACCATCACTGACTGTGGGTACTTGACACTGGACTTCAGGCATTTTGGCATTTCCCTCTCCCCAGTCTTCCTCCAGACTCTGGCACCTTGATTTCCGAATGACATGCAAAATTTGCTTTCATTCGAAAAAAGTACTTTGGACCACTGAGCAACAGTCCAGTGCTGCTTCTCTGTAGCCCAGGTCAGGCGCTTCTGCCGCTGTTTCTTGTTCAAAAGTGGCTTGACCTGGGGAATGCGGCACCTGTAGCCCATTGCCTGTTCACGGTGGCTCTGGATGTTTCTACTCCAGACTCAGTCTACTGCTTCCGCAGGTCCTCCAAGGTCTGGAATCGGTCCTTCTCCACAATCTTCTTCAGGGTCCGGTCACCTCTTCTCGTTGTGCAGCGTTTTCTGCCACACTTTTTCCTTCCCACAGACTTCCCACTGAGGTGCCTTGATACAGCACTCTGGGAACAGCCTATTCGTTCAGAAATTTCTTTCTGTGTCTTACCCTCTTGCTTGAGGGTGTCAATGATGGCCTTCTGGACAGCAGTCAGGTCGGCAGTCTTACCCATGATTGCGGATTTGAGTAATGAACCAAGCTGGGAGTTTTTAAAAGCCTCAGGAATCTTTTGCAGGTGTTTAGAGTTAATTAGTTGATTCAGATGATTAGGTTATTAGCTCGTTTAGAGAACCTTTTCATGATATGCTAATTTTTTGAGATAGGAATTTTGGGTTGTCATGAGCTGTATGCCAAAATCATCAATATTTAAACAAGAAAAGGTTTGAACTACTTCAGTTGTGTGTAATGAATCTAAAATATATGAAAGTCTAATGTTTATCAGTACATTACAGAAAATAATGAACTTTATCACAATATGCTAATTTTTTGAGAAGGTCCTGTATATAACCCTAGCATTGGTGTCAGTGGCCACAAAAAAAGAATCCCCAGCATTGGTGCAGGTGACTGCAATAGTAACCCAAGCATTAGTGACAGTGCCTGCAATAAAACCCTTGCACTATGCTCACTATCAGTGCTATTTAACCCCCCCTCCCCCTTCTTCGCAGTGGTATTTTTTTACTTCCTTCACATTAGTGGGCAGTGATAGTTAAGGACAGGTGAACACTTATATTTCACTTTCTTCATAACGTATAAGTGATAGTTTATTTATGGACACCTGGTGAAAAAATAAATGTATTTCTTTCACATACGTACAGTTTCTAAAAGATATTTAAAAGACTATAGTTTTCCTTTTAGTAGCAAATCATACAACACTTTTGTGGTCTCAATAATCCTGCTAATTTGAAATCTGCTAAATGCAATAACGGTGCATAATAATGATAACAAAAACAAAGGAACACAGAATTTTAGAGGTGCCAGGAAATTCACATAGGAACAAAACAGTAGCCCTCCGGGGAATTAAGGTAAAATAAAATGCAGACCAAAAGCAAAGTATTAATGCAAATTAGACTTTAAAAAGACACTGACAAATGTAGTACTTTGCCATGTCTAGGATGAAATATGAGACTGGAAACCACCAAAATTGGATAAAAAGGACAGCATGAGACAGCAGGCACAGATGGAAAAGATGATACACAAAGTTAGACATTAGGGAGGAATCATTTTAGTTATTAACCAGGGAATTTAACCATACCTAATGAAAGAACAAAAAGTAATATATTGTATGTTACGAATACTAAGCACAATACATTTAGCTATTAAAAGTTTTATAAGTATATAGAAAAGCTTTAATATATTTCTGAATAAATAAAGATTGTCTCTGTGTGGGATCTTATGGTATTTAAAATGAAGATGTGAGGTGCTTCAAGCAGCCTGTATTTATTTCAATAACATATTTTTAAAGTTGAAGTTAAGGTGTGCACTATTTGGCATAGTTACTTTGTATGCATGTGCCATAACTGACTGATCCCTGTGGAAGCTGGAACAATTTGTAGTATTCACTGTTGCAGTGATCGACACTAGTTTCTAGGTCCCATGCCAAGTAGTTGCCCCGCTGTTTAGTGAGCACAGGGAGACACTTGCTCAACACAATTCAGAGAAAAATGTGCCCAATGAATGCAAAGTGTTCTCAGACCGATGTAACTATGTAAAATAGTCCATAATCTTTCGCTTTAATATTTATGCCCATTTTTTATTTTTACACAAAACATGACTCCTTTTTTTTTTAACTAGTAAAATCTATATATTTTTTTTCTTGCATCCAAATAATGAAGCTATCTTTAGTCTCTTCTTTTTGAGACTTATATTTCTCTTCCTAGAAAATATTAAATTCTTTCTTCTATCTCTTCTGCATTCTCTATCTCCATTTATGTCAGTGGTTCTCAACTCCAGTCCTCAGGGCCCACCAACAGGCCAGGTTTGCAAGATAACTGAAATGCATCACAGGTGATATAATTTGCTGCTCAGGGATTGCAGTATTCTAGTCTGCATCTCACCAAAGTAATACTTAAAATCTGGCCTGTTAGTGGGTCCTGAGGACAGGAGTTGAGAACCACTGATTTATGTAGACATTCCTTTATTTATTTAACTCCCCTTATTCTCTACTATTTTCCAGCTATTTTTTCAGCCCCATTCATCTGTTGCTTCATATTTTCTTTCTCTATTGCACTAGCTGGCCTCAATGGATTATACTGTAAAGTGTTGTGCTCCCATACCCAACATGTTTCCCCACTTTAGTGGATTAACAGGAGAAACTGGCAAGTGAGAAACTGCTCTTGTGTGTTGTGCTTTTTGATATGAGAAGAAGAAAGAGGTGATTAAAGATAGTTAGAAACAAGAAGGTAATATAGATTTTTCAATTTCTGGCTTCAAAAAGAGTAAAAATATTTACACGAACTGCATGATGCTTGCTGTTCCCCTGTGTTTGTTTGGTATTCCACCAAGCATTTTCTTTACCCAAAAACCTTTGTATTTTTTAATATTAGGTTAATTCTGAGATAAATAAAGTAAAACTTGCAATTCTTTGTGGTATTCCATCTAATCTATGCATATATGCTAATAATACTATTCCAGCCAAATAGGAAAGGAGGGGTGATGACATTGTATCGGGACCAGCAAGCTGTACTCAGACTAGGCAGATCTGACATCTAAAGGTAAAGACAATTTTGACATAGATTTTTCACAGCTGCTATCTAGTCGTTTCTAGAATAAGACATAAGGAAGAGGACACTAAAGAACTTACAACAGCTTCTATGTACAGGTAATGTTAGACGTAATGGCAAAGGAATGGCATGGATCACTTTGAATGTGAAATATATGAATATCCAATAGTTCTATACAACATGCTAGAGCTCTCTTTACACAAAGAAAGGTATGTGCAAGAACTTGTAATGGCATGCTAAGGTTATATAATGTCAAACTACTGTTTATTAAAGCTCAATTCCTGCCCCCCCCTGAAGCCCCCACCAATATTTTCTAAAAAGTTATACTTATGCTTTCTTCATATTTCTTCTGGCTAATCATGTGACATGCAGATTCCTTACTCTCTTCATTTCTTTTCAAGCACTGGACACTCCTCCTGATTGGCTGAGACACAGCAGCCATGCCATTGGCTGTCGTGGCTGTCAATTAAATCAGTCAGCCAATCAGGGGTGAGAGAGGGCGGTACCGGGTCGGGGCTCCGTATCTGAATGAATACACAGAGCTCTCACGTGGCTTGGTTGCCCCCATAGACAGCTGCTGGCTGTGGGGGCACTCGAAAGGAGGAAGGGGCCAGAAGCAGCAAAGAGGGACCCGAGAAGTGGAGGATCCGGGCTGCTCTGTGCAAAAGCAACTGCACAGAGGAGATAAGTATGACATGTTTGTTATTTAAAAAAAAAAATATGAGACTTTACAATTACTTTAAATTGTCATTTGTAACACAGCTAAACTAGTATCTATAAAACCATTTGGATTCTTCCCTGAATAAGATCCTTGTAGATAAGAAGAATAAAATATTGTTGAGGGCAAAGATGTTTTCAAATATAAGTATCTGTAACACTTTTATTTATCATGAGGCAATTTGTGCTACAACCATAGTGATGATTCATAATGTTGATGTAGAATACCAGTTGTCCCTGCATATATTTTGTATAAATAATGGACTACACTTTTGATAGATGAGGATATTAGCATGTTTACTATTTAGCAGGATATATGTCTGTATGCCAGTCTCATAAAAAGCTGGGAGGCAGCTAGACAGATCTTGTAGTAAATTGTCAGTCAAACATGGAAAGGAATTTAGAAGCAGCATGATATAAGTAATTCCCCCAAATGTGAACAGATGGCAATTCACATCATTAATGTAAAAAGTGAATTTTTTACTTTTTCTGTCTTTTTTGGAATGACATGGTTTGGATAACCTTCAAACAGCATGAAATTGTACAAAGGAGCTCAAGTAGTAGAAGAAACAAAAGGCATATCTTGACCTCTGCAATCTGTTACTCTGGAGCTAACATTCACATACAACTGCCTGGTCTCAGGTAATCTTTGAAAAATGTAAAATTTATATTAAAATGATCCAGAAATGTTTAAAAGAAAAGTTAAAATGGCAATATCATTGAAATATATAGGTACAATAATCCAAACATTGCTTTTGCATTACCATTCAGCATGAGAATGTATCTACTAGATACAATATTGTATTTAAGGCCAACCATATTTTCTCAACTTTTTTCTCTTCATAGTCCTGTACCACTCTATGTTATATTTTTTTAAAGTAGGTATAAATCCTACCTGAATGGCACCCTGTGACACAAAAATTACCTTTTTTAACCACTTACCGGCCATGCTATAGCGGAAAGATTGCTACTGAGTGGTTCTCCAGTTCTTGGAGGGCGTCAATAGACATCCTCCCAGAACTTCGGCCCCTTTGTGCCTCCTGCGGTGCGCATCGGGCATGCTCTCTGACAGATGTCTCCTTCGGACACAGCTGATCAAAGATTGGGGTAAAGGACCAGTCACAGTGCCCTTTTACTATGTAATCAGCTGTGTCCAATCACAGCTGATCACATGTAAACAGACTTAACAAAAATACACCTCCTGTGCAGAAATGTAGTGTCCCAGTAAGGGGATTGAGAATAACTCCATGTCACAGGGATGTAGCCACAAGCCTTGCTGCTAAGCCTTTCTGTGACGTCATCAAGTGCCGTGGAATTACCCAAACTACAATATGTGTGCTGGACGGAATTTTGTACAATACACATTGTGATTTTACTCTTGTAAGTGTAATTTTTTCAGCAAATAAACCTTTATTTAATTTACTACACCATGAGGAGTTCTTATCCTTTTTGTCCCCATATGGACACGTGTTGATCTAACTCCGGAGAAAGTTATCCTTTGTTGGATTCAGGCGGTCATTTTGGCGTTCCATTGGAAGATGAGTTGCTGCCAGTGATCTACCGGTTGGAGCTCTTGTTAATCACTCTGAGTAAGGAGGTCATGGTGGTCTGGTAAGCCTGCATTTCATCTACTGCACAGGTTTTGGTGCTAGATTTCACATACTTATGAAAATTTTAATATTTTTGGATTGAAGCACTTTATTCAGCATCTGACGTTACTTTATTTGGAATATTGTCTTGCACTTTGTTCAATTATAGTGTTCTTTATATTTGTTTCTTTTTTCTATATTTGGCACTTATGATTTAATTTTTAGCGCAGCACTTTGTTTTGCAAATTTTAATTTTAGAAGGCATATCTTCCATTTGTGTTTACAGCTTTTTTTTGTTTGTTTTTGCACTTTATGCATGGTTTTCCCTTTAGTTAAAAGTAAACAGACTTGCCACCTATTGGAAGTCCTTTCCTTCCACACTCTGTCTGAGGGAGGAAAGGAGAGCCCTTAACCTGCAAGCCTGTCAGCACATCATTTACACTGATAATCAAGGCACTGATTATCAGTACAGCCCCATCAGTGCCATCTATCAGTGCAGCCTCATCAGTGCCTCATTATCAGTGCAGCCTATCAGTGCCTCTCAGTGCAGCCTATCAGTGGCCATTAGTGCAGATCACTGAAGAAGAAAAATAACTTATTTGCAAAATGTATAACAGAAGCTAAGAAAAAGTGTGTGCATGTGTGTGTGTAGGGGGGGGGGAGGATCCAAATTTTCTGTGTTGTTCATTTATTGGCAAAAAAAAACTGTGGAGAATAAATACCACCAAACGAAAGCTCTATCTGTCTCAGGAAAATTATAAAAATTGTTAACTAAAGTGTAAGAGCGGCGGAGCCAATGTACTAACAATCCGGGGGGCGTGACCGGATGCGGATGTGGGAGTGAGAGCGCGAGAGAGTTCCTTCCTCCCTCCACGCTCCTCTCCCAACTAACCTCCACCCCCCAGCTGGGGGAGCTTCTGGATGCTCGAAGAGGAATGAGTGCAGGCGAGGATGCATAGGCGCAGTGACTCTGTGAGCGGTGGTCACTCGGAGTTGCGCTGGATGAGCTGAACGAGCGGCCCGCAGGACATCAGCACGCCGCAATAGTGAGTAACGGCGGCGGTGTGAGAGCCCCCCGCCGCCCCCCCCGACGGAGTGGCACCGGACTGGAGGAGCCAGTCCTCCGGGAACAGCACCAGGCGCGGAAAGGGGACACGGCATACGCAAGGAGTGTCGGCTTGTCCCTCTGGCAGATACTGGACAGTCGGTGTGGCTGGGTGAGAACTTTCGGATTTTTTGGGAAGGGGTGAATTATTGGGGTGCCCCACTGTACCCTCTCTGCGGTGCAGATGCAGGAGGGATAAAGACTTAGAGGCTCAGGTGCTATAGTGGGTGGGGAGTGGAGTGATAACAGTCCTCCCTTACCCCCCTTTTTTTCTTTTTTTTTGCCCCCCTTCTCTCCCTCTGTTTACAATGCCGGGGACATTGTCGGTAATGACGAGGAAGGAGGGGGCATGTATGGGCACCGGGATACAGCAACAGGCACAGATACAGGCCTCGCGGGGGACAAAGGCGAGTCAGGCGGCAGCCGCAGCGAGGTTGGAGAAATTTGCACATACCCCGGTGCACACAGCTGGTCAGACTCCTACAAGAGGATTAGGGGGTCACAGCCAAATACCCAGAGAAAAAGTCAAGGCCAAGGTCAGGCACCAGCATCAGCGCCAGCGACACCAGTAACCATTGTAAGCAACCAAGGGACAAATAAAAAAAAGGCACCGATAGAAATGATGGAGGTAACTATAGAAACAGTGGAGGAGGAGGAGGAGCCATTCAAGAAAGCAATCTTCCAAGCAATTAACAACTGCAAGTCATCATTAACTGATATTGTCGGTCAACTGAAAGATATTAAAGAGGACATGTCTGCACTTAAACATGACGTACAGGGGATTGGCATTCGGACCACTGTGCTAGAGGAGAGACTTAGCCAGTTGGAGGATGAAGTCAGCCCAATGAAAAAAGAAATGAAAGTAATGAGAGATCAGCTGAACATGTGCGTCAGTAAAATTGACGATATGGAAAATAGATGACGTAGGAAGAACATAAGGGTACTAGGCCTCCCCGAGAAAAAGTAACCATACTACAAAATTTATGGAAGACTGGCTCAAAAGTGTGGTTGGTGAGGACAACTTATCTAAGTTCTTTTTTTAATTGAGCGTGCCCATAGAGTCCGTTTAGGGCTCCAGCGGAAGGAGGTCCACCAAGGCCAATGCTTATTAAACTCTTACATTTTTCAGACAAAATTACCATTCTCCAAAAGGCAAGAGAGATGAAGGAAATACATCACAAAGGTGCAAGAATCTCAATATATCTGGATTTTTTCCCCAAACTACAGAGACAAAGGGCAGGATTTAATGAATGTAAACGCAGACTAATGCAAAACAGAGTGAAATACGCAATGTTTTACCCAGCACGTTTGCGGGTAACAGTAAGGGGGGGAAATATGTTTTTTAGCACACCGGCTGAATTGACATCATGGCTGGATGCGAATGAGGGGAAATTACAGTAGGAAGGTTTTTATAACCTTTTCCTTTTTTTTTTCTAATCACCCCTCCTTTTTTTTTTTTTTTGAGTTTTCTTTCATCGACATATATCTGGACACATCTGGCCATAGTTGGGGGGGGGTAGCGGGTGGAGGAGGGGGGATGGTAAAGGAAATGGTGTTGACCAAAGTGTATTTTTTTATGATTTTTTTTTTTGGATGTGCAGAGATGGGGATATAAGAATGTATATTATCACGAATGGTTGAAAGATTTGATAGGAAATGAGATTCTAAACACACTAAAGATGAGGTCAACAGGGGAGAAGATAGCAAAATACATCCTAAAGGGTAGTCACGGTCACTTAAGGAGTCCCCAAAAAGAGTCCCAAAAAGGGCAAAATAGGGGGGAGGGGGTGGGAGGGAGGAGGGAGGAGCGGGCGGGTGGGAGTGTAAGGTATGGGAATGGGAAGGAGGTATGACTGGGGGGGAGGGGGGTGGGGGAAGAATGTTGGGGAATGGCACAAGCACATATAAGAGGAAATCCACAAGTTGCATACAATTTTTTTGAAGGGAAATATCAAAAACAAGGCATATGGATTTATGGATGTATACTGTTATAACAGGGATAAGAGGGGTAGATGACAGATAACGGAGAAAATAGGAGGAAAATCTAAAATCTAGCTAGAAGCATTAAGGTGTGCTCATGGAACGTTCGGGGGTAAAAGATCCGGTCAAAAGACAAGCAATTTTTTCAACGGTGGAAACGGGTTATATCAAGATACTGTGCCTGCAGGAAACGCATCTGGACAGGGACACGATTAATATATTAAAGCATAGGAGATACCGGGTACAATACCACTCCACCTACACCCCCTACTCAAGGGGGGTAAGTGTATTGGTGGACTCTGGACTGGTGTTTTTCTGCAGGCAGAGCAAGGTGGACCCAAAGGGGCGGTATATATTCCTTTTTTGCCGGATAGAGATAAAGGATTATGTGGTGGCCAATATCTATATCCCTCCCCCGTTCAGTACAGAAATACTCTGGGAGGATTACTCTGTGATAGTGGCAGGTGATTTCAATATGACGATGAATAAAAATATGGATAGATTCCCAGCCCCCTTCTCCAATTTTGTGGAGAGACGGGGCTGGTGGACGTGTGGAGGGGAAGACACCCGGGGGAAAGACAGTTCTTCTGCCACTCAAAGACGTATGCGACATTGTCCAGGATAGATCTTGTACTTTGCAATGAAGAAGCCCTGGGGGAGGTGGGTGGGGTGGAATATGAACCCAGAAGTATCTCAGATCACTCATCAGTGACCTTTGAAATTAAGACTGGAAGATAATCCATTTTGGCTGGAAGTAATTAAAGAGACAGGGGCGATAACTGCCAGTATAAAGGAGTTCATAATTTTGAACAAAGGCTCAGCCTCAGGGGGGTTATATGGGATACCCTGAAAGCATTCCTGAGAGGAGTTTTAATTCAGAAAATCTCACGCATTAAAAAAAATCACGCGCCAAGGAGGTTGCAGTAAGGGAAAAGGTGAAAAGGGCAGAGGTTAGCTATGTGGAAAATCCGACCTTGGAGAGACATAAAGAATGGCTGGGAGGACAGGAAGAGTATAAAAAGCTGCTGTTGGGAAAGGCGGAAAATAAAAGGCTATTCCAAAAGCAGACCTTTTTTGGGGAGGGTGAGAGAGTGGGTAGAATTTTCACTAGGGCCAATGCCCCCCTATCTGTCATGCCAGCAACCTATGATGAGGACGGGGAAATTAAGAGTGGAACCCCGGAAATAACAGAGGTTTTCAGAAAGTATTACCAACAGTTGTATAGTAGCACACAGCAGAGCAGTGTAGAAGGAGAAATGGAGACCTTTTTTTGAAGGACTGCAGATTCCCCAGTTATCAGAGGAAGACAAAGAGACTGGAGGCACCGCTTGCGCTGGAAGAGTTACAATCAGCGATAGCCGACATGGCAGGCCAAAAGGCCCCTGGGCCAGATGGTCTGCCAATTGAAATATATAAAACCTACAGCGAGGCGTTGCTCCCTGGACTCCTGGAGGTATTTAACTGGGCGGCAGAGGAAGGGAAGCTATCGGCATCTATGACAGAAGCAACAATTATCGTCCTATTAAAAGAGGGGAAAAACCAACTTGAGACATCCTCATATAGGCTGATATCTCTTCTGTGCTCAGATGTGAAGATCCTGGCTAAAGTACTGGCAAAGAGACTAAATAAAATAGTCTCAAAACTGGTACATCCGGACCAGACTGGATTTATCCCAGGCAGATCCACAAGCACCAACATAAGAAGAACGTATTTAAATATACAGCTGCCAACAGAGGAAGAGTGGTCTAGTGCGGTTCTGTCTTTAGACGCAACCAAGGCGTTTGACAGTGTGCAGTGGCACTACTTGTGGAGGGTGTTGGCAGGATTCCAGTTTGGTCCTAAATTTATCCAATGGATAAAAACTTGGTATGAAAGCCCTAGGGCGAAGGTAAGGATAAATGGCGAGTGCTCGGAGTGGTTCCGGTTGGAGAGGGGGACAAGGCAGGGGTGCCCGTTGTCGCCCCTGCTTTTCGCTCTCGCATTGGAGCCACTGGCCATCGCCATAAGGGCATCCTCGGAAGTACAGGGTTTCAGGAGGAGATTGGGGGAGGAGAAGATTGCAATGTATGCGGATGACATTTTACTTTTTCTAGGGGACACGCAGACCTCACTGGAGACAGCGATGGGCATAATAGGGGCTTTTGGCAAGTTTTCGGGGCTGACAATTAATTGGGATAAATCTGCACTTCTGCCAATAGACCTATTGTCACGGCAGATAGCACAAGTGAAAGTCGTGAACCAAATGAAATATTTGGGAATAACTGTCACTAGAGACCCAGGGCAGTATATAGAGGGAAATTTAGTACCTCTATTAACAAAGCTGAGACAGAAGTGCAGAGTTTGGAATCGGCTTCCACTCTCCGTGGCAGGCCGGTGTAATCTGGTGAAGATGGTTTGGATGCCGCAAATCCTGTATATTTTGCACAACTCTCCAGTTTGGATTCCCAAACACTAGTTTAAAAAACTGGATAGTTTATTTAGGGAACTGATATGGAGGGGGAATAGCTAGGATCCGCCTCCGAATTTTACAGCAACCAAAAGAGAAGGGGGGAGCGGCACTTCCAAATCCAAGACATTACTTCCTGGCTGCACAAATGCAGCATATGCGGGGGAAGCAATTTATCAGCAGGTAGAGAAGCAGTAAAAGGGTCAATCCTGAGTGACACTAGCCACAACACAGTGGTTGAGGCAGTGGAGGCAGACTCGTTTTGTTCTAGGTGCCCCACGGCTCAACTAATGGTAAGATGCTGGGAAACGACTAAAAGGATGATGGGATACAGCAGATTTTCAGAATTTTCCCCTATATGGGATAATAATAATCTAACAGAATTTAAAGTCATGGGGAAAATTGAGGAATGGGATGGAGGTGGAATACACCTACTATCACATATCTTCAAAGCAGGGAGAATAAAATAATTTCAAGAGATAAGGGAAGAATACGCAGTCCCAAACAGATCCTTTTACAGATACCTGCAAGTTAGACATGCGGCGAATGCACAATTTGGACAGGGGCCACCAGCATGGACTGATATGCCTATTCTCCGCAAGTAGGTAAATGCAGAGGACTCCAGAGGGATGATCTCAGAGATGTATGGGAAATAGAAGAGGCGGACCAGGGTGTGGAATTAGACACCAAAAACAAGGATAAATGGGTGAGGGACGTGGGCCCGCTATCATCGGAACAGTGGAAACGCATATTAGAAGCAGGACCCAGAGTGTCATTGTTCCCCTCGCAGATAGTGTCCCATCTTTTTCTGATACACAGAGCATATTATACACCTCAAAGAATGTTCCAGTTTGGTAGGAGACAGGATGCAAGATGCCAGAGATGTGGGGACGACAGGGGAGACCTAATACACATGTTCTGGAGGTGCCCCAAGTTATATAAGTATTGGAAAGAGATTGTAGAAAAAATAAACGTGGTATTCGGGACCGCTTTGCAGCCGGATGCCAGGACATGTGTATTGGGCCTCTTGGAAGAAAGGGGGGGTATTAGGAGATAGAAATACGGCAATTACAAGGTGTTTGTTCCAGGGAAGTAAACTCATTGCGCAGAAGTGGCAATGGTTAAACCCCCCCCCCACAGTGTTAGAATGGAGGAAGGTGATAGAGGATATGATTAGCAAAGAAGAATTTATACACACTAAAAGGGGAAAAAATAAGAAATTCAAAAACATGTGGAAACAATGGACAGAAGTGGAAGCACGTTAAGGGTGAGAGTTTGAAAGAGAAGTCGGTGAAGGGCAAAGGGGAAAGGGGGAATGGAAGGGTGGAATGGAAGAGGAAATTGTGGAATTTTTTATCTTTGTGATATCTGATGTATACAATGCCATACCTAAAGGATGATGGTTGTATGGTTTATATGTGGTGTAAAACAAGAATAATAAAAAAGGATTTGATTAAAAAAAAAAAGTGTGAGAGCACTGAAAGCTGAAAACTGGCCTGGGCAGGAAGGGAGTAAAAGTGCCCGGTAGGCAAGTGGTAAAATGAAATACCATTCACCTGTTTTAATTCTAATTTACATCAGCCGGTCTCCTGCGAGATCTTGTTTTAATGCATGCACTCCTGTAATGGATGCATGATTTTTCTCAGGGTTGTTTTACTGATGGTGACAAAAGTTAACCATGTTTGCATACTCTGTGCTGAATCAGTGACTTGTAGTCTCCAACGGAAACTAATCGTCAATAATCGTTATCGCGATTTTTTTCCTGTTGCGATCTTGACAAAGTATTTCCTGATCTTTGTAAAATCTTTGTAAAATCTTTTGTTATTCTGAAGAAATCCCTGTTTGTTCCTTTGTCCCTCTGTTACAGACAGAGAAATATATATATATAAGTGGTAAATATTAGATATTTTTGTTTAACCTAAAGAAAAAAACCAATTAGTATATATATATATAAACAATTTTTAAATTATTTTAAATAATTATAGTTGGTTGTGATATAGTTTAGCAATTTTAGATATTTGTGGGTCTAAAATATTTATTTAATAGCTTTCCATCACGGTCTAGGTCTGCTAACACATTCAATCAGTGAATGTATGTTACGGACATATTATTATTAATATTATTGTTTTTTTCTAGTAATAGTTTCCTGTAATGTACACATAGGTATGGTGATGTGTACTAGGTGTATATATATACCATGTGTAAGATAGGATAACTGTCTATGAGTAAAAAAATTCGCAGCACGTATATATATATATACTAATTGGTTTTTTTCTTTAGGTTAAACAAAAATATCTAATATTTACCACTTATATATATATATTTCTTTGTTCAGAATACTTGATGTTTTTTGATCCCGCAACTGAGTATATCTGTATCACATTAAATACAGAGTGGTAATAATAAGATTAAGATCTCATGGTGCTACTAGTGGTTTTAAAATATTGATAATTTTTTCTATGATATTTAGCATATGTGCTGTATATTATTGTTAATGTTTTTAATGTTTGATAACACTGAACTACATCCCCAAGTAGATATGTGCCACACGACTGCTAATATGGTATAGGATATTTGAGTTGAAATATAGATGGACACCAATAGCGAGTGTATGTGGGCAGCGGGGACACTCGCTTTGTGTCAATGGAAGTTATATCCGGCTTCCGCCCATGGTGCATATAACGGATGACGCACTTCCGCCCTCAGATGGGCTGGGAAGGTGGGCGGTATGGAAAGTCGTATGGGAACGACGCATATCCGCCCAAAGCGGATGGAGGAGAGATTGTACTTCCGCCCATAAGTTAAGAGAAATAAAAGGTGGAGCTGGTATGCCGCACAGCCAATCCCATGAATAAGTCTATTCGACTAAACATGTCGGGGCGTGGCTATGCGGTAACCGTCTGACGGATTATTCGACGTCACAGGATCGAATTGAGCAGCGAAGGAGTAGTGAGTGGCAGCGGGAAGGTGGTGAGATCTGACTGGTTTATTGAGGGTCCGCCGCGACCTGTACACTCGCTGTTCGGTGCACTTTTGCCTTTGGAGTTGCAGTGGTTTTATACGCTTATTTAAATTGTGTTTTAGGTAATTGCAGTATTTAAGTGCGTGTTTGGTGTGTAATTAAACTGATTTTACGTTATCACACTATTTGGAGCTTTCTTTTACATTTGCATATGGATTACAACTTTAAAAACACTTGATTTGAATTGGGAGGATCGCCCGCAAAGCTGTATAAGATCTTTGCACACGTCTTTAAGCCAAACACGAAAGTGTGAGGCAACTTGCTGTGGTGAGTGTCCATCTGATGGGAGCGGGATCACGAAAACACTAAACACTGTGTGTGGTGGAGAATTTGGAAGAAGATTGTCTCACATTTGGATTGAATTTGTGTGGACTTTATTTAGTTTACTTGTGCACATTATTCACTTATGTCACAGGGTGTATATATTTAATTGATTAACAGTAACCTTCTCCCAGTCCAATCACACGGACACAGGAGGGGGAGGGTATCGTTTTTTTTTAGCGCCGCTGTGTGAGGTTATTTTTGATTTTACACTATTTTGTTCATATTTTTATTTAAAGTGGCTGCTGCATATTTGGTATAGGTTTAGTTTTAACCCTTAAGCGCGGTGGTGGTATATATGGGAAGGGCGCAACTTAATATTACCAGTTTTACACAGTATTTTTATTTAACCACCTGCTGCTATGGAAGCTATTAATTTCCTGTCTAATAGACAGATGAATCCTGATAATATCTTCTCAGCAAACCATGATATGGTAGAGAGTGAGGAGGATTACTCAGCATTATTAAAAAACCTGGATAACCTGCTTGAAAAACAGGTGAAGACATGGTGGGATGTGTTTACATTTGAGCACTATGAGAGGGAAAATTTGATCTTTAGAAGCCTGCGGTGGGAAGTATCACCACAGGATGGATTGAGTGAGCCTAAGTATATGGATGAATGGCTCCATTTCTTTAATAGAGTAGGGAGGGAACTGCAAGGTTTGGTTTTAAAAAGGAAACAAATCAAACTAAGTAGACTCAATGAAAAAATTAAAGATATACAAGAGAAACTAGAACCTGTTAATGAATCTAATATGGTAAAGGAATTTAATAACAATATGAAGAAAAAGCTGGAAAAAGTAGACCGTGATACACAAAAAAGGAAAGTTAAAAAATATAATAGGGATTTTACTGATTTTAAGACCAATAACATATATGTGTGGCAAAATACTAATTCAGGTAATGACCAGACTCTGAATGAGGTTGAAGCCCATAAGGAAACAACTGTTGCCCCTAAAAAGGCCATAGTGAAAAATATAAGTAATAAAGGAAATAATAAAAATAAAAAAGGAGAACAGCCTCCTGTATATCCACTTCGAGGAGGTACACCCCAAGTGAATAGAAGTGGACAATACGGAGCTAGTATATATTCTCCGGGCCCAAATAGATATGGTAGGGATGAATACCAATACAATGGAAATTATCAATCACCCAGAGTGAACCACTCATATGGGGGGAATGACCCTTATGGATATGGGCCTCAACAAGAACAACAACGATGGTATCAACCACCGATTGAACACCCCCCAGAACCGAGAAACCCGATACCCATCTATAATAGATATCAATCTATGGCGGAAGAAGAATATGATGGAAATTATTATCGGGAATCTTTTTTAGGACAACGGGGGAGGGGTGGGAGAGGAAGAGGGGGCACACCGAGGAGGAACAATCACCAAACGCAGAAAGGCAAGGTCAGGAGTGGACCTCCCTATATCCCAAACAGCGAACTCTTACCCTTCCAAAGAGAAGAAGGGGACGAAGGGCATGGAGGGCCAAACAATCCAAAGAAAAGGATGAGAAACAATTAAATGCTGGAATATTCAATCTGAGTACGGTAGAATTAAACAAGAAGGAATTGAATATTCTGAATTTGGGCCTGAAGTGTGCACCCAGAAAAACCTTGAATAAATTCGAGGTGTATATTGACACCCACAAGTTCATCCGTAAATTGAATATTAAAAAATACTTTTTAGGTCATCCTATTAATCCTGTAATTAGAAATTATAATATGGCAGAAAGAATAGATAGTGGTCTTAAGAATAAATCCATTTTTAACCCACAAAATTCTAATAACCATTTTATTGAAGTTTTTAAACATATGGTTTTAAAGGATATTGAAGAACTCCCGATAAAAAAGAAGGATATTAACCCTGAATATATTAAAGAAGGTGTCAAAAGTTTAGAAAAAAAGAAGGATATCATTATCCGCCCGGCGGATAAAGGAGGAGGAGTGGTAATAATGGACAAATTGATGTACCATAAACAACTGATGGATCTATTGGATGATCAGATCACATATAAAAAGCTACGCTCTGACCCAACAGAAACATATAGAACACAGTTGGTGTCCTTGGTTGAATGGGGATATATGACCAATGCCTTAAATTTAAAAGAAAAAAGATACTTGGTCCCCTCAGCTTGCAGAATTCCGGTGATTTACACACTGCCGAAAATGCATAAAAATGCTCTGAACCCTCCAGCACGACCAATAGTGAATGGAATAGGGTCTGTAACCTCCAGACTGGGGGAATATTTAGATACATTTTTACAACCCAGCGTGAAAGATGCAAAGGCCTATTTGAAGGACACAGCTGACTTATTACGTCTGTTAGAAAAAGTGGAAATTAATATGGATTCTGAGACGTATTTAGTTACAGCTGATGTGTCAGCACTATACACTGTTATTCAGCATGAAGATGCTGCATTAGCACTGAATTGGGCTTTAAGTAAGAGGGACGATATTCCGGATATGCAGAAACGCTTTTTAGGACATATATTGGACTTTTGTATGAGCCATAACTATTTTTGGTACCACGACTGCTTCTTCTCACAACAGGTTGGCGTGGCGATGGGGGCTAAGTTTGCCCCCAGTCTCGCCAACCTGTTTATGGCCGAGTGGGAGGATAAACACATTTTCAGGAATAAAAAACCACAATTACGTTTTTATCGACGATTTATTGATGACCTCCTATTTATCTGGGAGGGATCGAAAGAATCGGCGGTTGAGTTCTTAGAAATATTAAATAATAATAATAACAACATAAAGTTGGACTATCAGATCAGTAATGAGGAGATAAATTTTCTCGATGTCACTATTATGAAGGGAGTAGGATGCTTGAATACCCGGGTATACTTTAAGCCCACGGACAAATCTGAACTACATCCCCAAGTAGATATGTGCCACACGACTGCTAATATGGTATAGGATATTTGAGTTGAAATATAGATGGACACCAATAGCGAGTGTATGTGGGCAGCGGGGACACTCGCTTTGTGTCAATGGAAGTTATATCCGGCTTCCGCCCATGGTGCATATAACGGATGACGCACTTCCGCCCTCAGATGGGCTGGGAAGGTGGGCGGTATGGAAAGTCGTATGGGAACGACGCATATCCGCCCAAAGCGGATGGAGGAGAGATTGTACTTCCGCCCATAAGTTAAGAGAAATAAAAGGTGGAGCTGGTATGCCGCACAGCCAATCCCATGAATAAGTCTATTCGACGAAACATGTCGGGGCGTGGCTATGCGGTAACCGTCTGACGGATTATTCGACGTCACAGGATCGAATTGAGCAGCGAAGGAGTAGTGAGTGGCAGCGGGAAGGTGGTGAGATCTGACTGGTTTATTGAGGGTCCGCCGCGACCTGTACACTCGCTGTTCGGTGCACTTTTGCCTTTGGAGTTGCAGTGGTTTTATACGCTTATTTAAATTGTGTTTTAGGTAATTGCAGTATTTAAGTGCGTGTTTGGTGTGTAATTAAACTGATTTTACGTTATCACACTATTTGGAGCTTTCTTTTACATTTGCATATGGATTACAACTTTAAAAACACTTGATTTGAATTGGGAGGATCGCCCGCAAAGCTGTATAAGATCTTTGCACACGTCTTTAAGCCAAACACGAAAGTGTGAGGCAACTTGCTGTGGTGAGTGTCCATCTGATGGGAGCGGGATCACGAAAACACTAAACACTGTGTGTGGTGGAGAATTTGGAAGAAGATTGTCTCACATTTGGATTGAATTTGTGTGGACTTTATTTAGTTTACTTGTGCACATTATTCACTTATGTCACAGGGTGTATATATTTAATTGATTAACAGTAACCTTCTCCCAGTCCAATCACACGGACACAGGAGGGGGAGGGTATCGTTTTTTTTAGCGCCGCTGTGTGAGGTTATTTTTGATTTTACACTATTTTTTTCATATTTTTATTTAAAGTGGCTGCTGCATATTTGGTATAGGTTTAGTTTTAACCCTTATAAGCGTATATTTATTGGTTTGTGCAAAAGTTATAGCGTCATAAACTAGGGTACATTTTCTGGAATTTACACAGCTTTTAGTTTATGACTGCCTATCTAATTTCTTGAGGTGCTAAAATGGCAGGGCAGTACAAACTCCCCCCCCCAAATGACCCCATTTTGGAAAGTAGACACCCCAAGGAAATTGCTGAGAGGCATGTTGAGCCTATTGAATATTTTTTTTTGTCCCAAGTGATTGAAACATTACAATTTTTTTTTTTTACAAAAAGTTGTCACTAAATTATATATTGCTCACACATGCCATGGTTATATGTGGAATTACACCCCAAAATACATTCTGCTGCTTCTCCTGAGTATGGGGATATTACATGTGTGAGACTTTTTGGAAGCCTAGCCGTGTACGGGACCCCGAAAACCAAGCACCGCCTTCAGGATTTCTAAGAGCGTAAATTTTTGATTTCACTCCTCACTACCTATCACAGTTTCGAAGGCCATAAAATGCCAAGATAGCACAAAACCCCCCCAAATGACCCCATTTTGGAAAGTAGATACCCCAAGCTATTTGCTGAGAGGCATGGTGAGTATTTTGCAGCTCTCATTTGTTTTTGAAGATGAAGAAAGAAAATAAAAAATTTTTTTTTCTTTTTTACATTTTGAAAACGTTGCCAGATCTGCAAAATACTCACCATACCTCTCAGCAAATAGCTTGGGTGTCTAATTTCCAAAATTGGGTCATTTGGGGGGTTTTGTGCCATCTGGGCAGTCCATGGCCTCCGAAATTGTGATAGGCAGTGAGGAGTGAAATCAAATATTTACACCCTTAGAAAGCCTGAAGGCGGGCTTGGTTTTTGGGGTCCCGTACGCGGCTAGGCTCCCAAAAAGTCTCACATATGTGGTATCCCCGTACTCAGGAGAAGCAACAGAATGTATTTTGGGGTGTCATTTCACATATACCCATGGCATGTTTGAGCAATATATCATTTAATGACAACTTTCTGTAAAAAAAATAATAATAATAATTTTCCAGAAACTTGTGTCAAAATATAAAATATTCCATGGACTCAACATGCCTCTCAGCAAATAGCTTGAAGTGTCTTCTTTCCAAAATGGGGTCATTTGGGGGGTTTTGTGCTATCTTGACATTTCATGGCCTCCGTAACTGTGACGAAATCACCATTTTATGCCCTTAGAAAGCCTGATTGGTTTTTGGGGTCCTGTACACGGCTAGGCTCCAAAAAAGTGTAGCGGCCTCACCCCATCTCTTTTGTCTAGGGGTATCACACACGACAGGGTGAGATGCGCCACGGCTCATGTCCTCCCCATAGCTATGGGTGAGGTGAAGGCCAGTACCAGATATTTCCTCGGGCCTGTGTGCTTCTGTGAAGGATTAAGTCCTGCTGTGCCAACACTTCCCTTTGCTCCCATTAACCAGAGTTCCACACACTGATCACAGTCCAACTCTTGTTTTATTGCATAACTCACAATAAACAGTGCTTCAGTAGCCAACTGGTTGTGACTTGATAACAGTTTGATACAGGGGGATGAGCAGGTCGAGGCACTATCCTGATTGTCAGCTAGACCACTGTGATCTCACCAGCGGTTACTATAGCCATTGGCTAGAGAGAGAACTTAGAACTTTAGAGTCTCTGCCAGCGACTCAAGAGAACGTAGATAGGAGTACCTTCGCTGCGCTGTGGCCCCTGTCAGGGGAAGATGTCCCTCCAAGAGAGTTACCAGAGGCCCATCCGTCACTGGGTTGATGCTGCTCCAGACTCTCCGAATGGGTAACCTCCCCAGCCTCCTCACCTCAGACACGGGCCCCATCCACTTCAGGGACCCTCGGACTTCTCCACCCTCGCGGGACCCAGTCGAAGTCACTGGGCCCCAGGCCTCCTGGTTTAGTACCTCACCCCAGGCTGAAGGTGCCTGGGATGAACTCCAACTCCATTCCGGTCAGGCCTAGGGCGCCTGAGCCGGAATCCAGAACCGCCCACACCCAGGCCTAAGGTGCCTGGGCGCGTGATGAAAGACCTCCAGAAGAGCAATACCTCGGGACCAGGGGGTCTCCCCCCTTTATCCCCTCCAATGACGCCACGGCAGGTTCCCCGCCCTCACCATACCATCTCCGAGAAGGGACAAAAAGGACAGCACTGTTGGCGGCAAATCTACCTCGAGCCTGCGGGCACCTGCCACCCAAAGGCCAAGGAGATTATTACACCGCCCAATCCTCCACGAATTCAAATGGTCCAATTACTCCCATACTTTACACACCTGGACCACACAACACCCAGGTGTACCCCACCTAAATTTAGAGACCCCGCTACAAAAGCATCTCAAACATGTGGTAACCCCGTACTCAGGAGAAGCAGCAGAATGTATTTTGGGGTGTAATTCCACATATGCCCATGGCATGTTTGAGCAATATATCATTTAGTGACAACTTTGTGGGAAAAAAAATTGTCTTTTTCCTGCAACTTGTGTCAAAATATAAAATATTCCATGGACTCGACATGCCACTCAGCAAATAGCTTGGGGTGTCTACTTTCCAAAATGGGGTCATTTGGGAGGGGGGGGTTTGAACTGTCCTGGCATTTTATGCACAACAGTTAGAAGCTTCTAACCACTTGAAGACAAAGCCCTTTCTAACACTTTTTGTTTACATGAAAAAATATATTTTTTTGCAAGAAAATTACTTTGAACCCCCAAACATTATATATTTTTTTTAAAGCAAAGGCTCTACAGATTAAAATGGTGGGTGTTGCATTTTTGTTCTTCACACAGGATTTGCGCAGTGATTTTTCAAACGCATTTTTTGGGGAAAAAACACACTTTTTTAATTTTAATGCACTAAAACACACTATAATGCCCAAATGTTTGATGAAATAAAAAAGATGATCTTAGGCCGAGTACATGGATACCAAACACGACATGCTTTAAAATTGAGCACAAACGTGCAGCGGCGACAAACTACATACGTTTTTAAAAGCCTTTAAAAGCCTTTACAGGTTACTACAGAGGGGGTCTACTGCTAAAATTAGTGCCCTCGATCTGACCTTTGCAGTGATACCTCACATGCATGGTGAAATTGCTGTTTACATATGACGCCAGACCGGCACTTGCATTCGCCTTTGCGCGAGAGCAGGGAGGGACAGGGGTCCTTTTTTTTTTTTTTTTTTTATTATTTATTTTGCTTTTTTATTTTATTTTCAAACTGTTCCTTTCATTCTTCTTTTTAAATAATTGATATTGTTATCTCAGGGAATGTAAATATCCCCTATGATAGCAATAGGTAGTGACAGGTACTCTTCTTTGAAATAATTGGCGTCTATTAGACCCTAAATCTCTCCTCTGCCCTCAAAGCATCTGACCACACCAAGATCGGTGTGATAAAATGCTTTCCCAATTTCCCAATGGCGCTGTTTATATCCGGCGAGATCTAAGTCATGAAATGCTCGTAGCTTCCAGTTTCTTAGGCCATAGAGATGATTGGAGCCATTCTGGTCTCTGATCAGCTCTATGGTCAGCTGGTGGAACCACCGGCTGCATTCTCAGGTTGTCTGTTGGGACAGGAGAGCCAGAGAAAACCATGGAAGACGGTGGGAGGGGGGACATGCCCTCCCAATGCTTGTAAAAGCAGTCTAGAGGCTAATTAGCTTTTACATGAAAAGCTTGCTTTTACATGAAAGCCGACTGCTGGCTGAAAAGAATGATACTAAGATGATACCTATACCCGCAGGCATCATTCTGGTATAACCACTCAAAGTCCAGCAACATACCAGTACATTGCTGGTCCTTGTTGGGCATATATTGTAATCTTTTTTTTCATGCAGCCTGTGGGCTGAATGAAAAAATTTGATTGATCGGTGGGTATGCCCACCATTAAAATACCTCCCTTTATCCACCCACTTCTAATGATGGGCATACATGCACCATTTATATATGCCGAAGCATGGGGGCATCCGCCCACAAAAGTTAGGAGCAAATCGCTCCTCCACCCCTGCTGCCCCCATGCTTCGGAATATATGCTCTTTTTTTTTAAACTGTGGTTGTGAAATCACCTCCTACAGCGTTGGAGTCATGGCTTTATGTTTCGTGGGAGCAAACGCTGTTGCTGTCAAGATAAATAAATCAGTGCTGCAACTGAATGGCGTACCTGCTAAGCAAATGATGGTTAACAAAAAAACAAAGTAGCATTACAGTATAACAGTAGGACCTTACCATGCCTGCAAAGCAAATAAAAAAAAACATAGTAAAAAATAAAAAAAAATTAACGCAATCTGTACCCAAAATCTATATATGCCGAATTATGGGGGCATCCTCCCGCAAAAGTTAGCAGCAAATCGTTCCTCCACCCCTGCTGCCCCCATAATTCGGCATATATGCTCTTTTTTTTAGCTGTGGTGGTGAAATCACCTCCTACAGCACTGGAGTCATGGCTTTATGTATCGTGGAAGCAAATGCTGTTGCTGTCAAGATAAATAAATCTGCTCTGCAGCTGAATGGCGTCCTGAAAACAAAAAAATGGTTAACAATAAAACACAGTAAACAGTAAAGTATAAAAAAATTACATACCTGAAAAGCAAACATGATAAAACATAATAACAATACAACATTGCATAATAGAATACAGTAAAAAAAGAGCAGAACAATAGAGAGAGAATAGAGAGAGAGAGAACAATAAAATGACAAGAATTTTTTTTTTACTATTTTTTTTGCGGTTTTTTTTGTACTTTTTTTTTTTTCTTTTACACTTTTTTTTGTAACTGTAACGGTCCAGGTTTGGGTCTCTCAAAATGCAATGGCATCTTGGGAGACCCTGTGAAAGTGTGCCCTAGTCTGTGAAATGCTGTACCCTACGCTAAAACTGCACTAGTGTGTGGTAGCGTTCAAAACATTCACCAATGCAAAGACCAGGATTATCAGGACAGCGTGGACAATAATAACGGGTTTCATGCCTATATCCGCGCTTTCTACAGACACAAAATTTTCTTTGGGGGGCTCGTTGGGTAGGGGTACTAGGGAGGACATACGGAAAATGCCTCTCATGCAGCCGGCTTACTGCATTTGGTTGGGAATGGTGAGGTGAAGCACTGTCTGGATACAGAAGGACTCTGACGATCTATTCCTGGAATTTAAGGAAGGATCCAGTCTGTCCTGAAGCTCTGTATAGCACATGAGCGTTCAGCAAAGCCAATTGAAATAAGTATACGGACACTTTTTTGTACCAGCGTCTGGCCCTACGGGCAACTAGGTACGGCACCAACAACTGGTCATTAAGGTCCACCCCTCCAATATTTTGGTTATATTCGAGGATAAAGAGGGGTTTCTCCACAACACCAGTCGCCGTAGGAATTTGGACCGTAGTGTCTGCGTGAAGGGAGGACAGAACGAAAACATTCTTATTATCCCTCCACTTCACAGTGAGCAAATTATTACACTTGAAGCAGGCTCTCTCCCCCAGCCTAAGACGGGAATCTACAAGCCTCCACACAATCTTGCCAGCGTTCCCTATGTAATCTGGGCAGTTCTCCAGCTCTACATTAAATCTATTCTCTCGTAAACCATAAAACTACATGTATAGCCTGTGGCCCTGTCGCAGAGCTTATACATCTTGACCCCATATCTGGCACGCTTACTGGGAAGATCCTGTTTGAAAACCAAGCTGCCAGAAAATGTAATCAGGGACTCATCAACGCAGACAATTTGATGGGGAGTAAACAAGGCTGAAAAACGTTTGTTGAAGTGGTTTATGAGGGGCTGAATTTTGTAGAGCCAATCATATCCAGGGTCTCAACGAGGACGACAGAGTTCATTGTTGTTGAAGTGCATGAACCGCAAGATCTGCTCATATCGTGCCCTGGCCATGGAGGCAGAGAAAATAGGCAAATGGTAAACTGGGTCACTGGACCAAAATGACCGCAACGTACTCATTTTAACGTACTGGTGCTGCAGAAGTGGTGGGTTCCCAATCAGAATTGGCAAATTCTGCAGGAAGGACACTATGGGCACGCCGGGCCTGTCTTTGTCTTATTGGTGGCAATGGGACACTACTTGTGCTTGCCACCTCGCCAGCTTGAACTGCACTTATGGGACTCGCCACGTCACCACGTGTTACTGCAGTGCTGGATGTACGACCAGGGTGTACGAGGCCACTGGTGCTTGCCAGTTCACCAGAAGGATGAGCGGCACTAGTACTTCTCTGCTCCATACGAGAGCCCTGCGGTTCTTACACCTCAACAACAGAAGAAGAAGAATGGGGTCGGGTACGCCTGACCTTGGCAGGGACCTCAACTCCGTCGTCAGTGCTATCTGTCATTGAGCCACTGTCGTCTACAGGATCGTATTCTGAGCCTGAATCTGACAGATGAGTGACTTCCTCTTCACTATCTGTCATGCCCAGAAACGTGTATGCCTCTTCACTAGTGTACCTTCGATTTGTCATTTTGGGCTCTAAATTTACTTGTACACTAGTAAGATTCACAGGAAAAAAAGCGCCTAGGCTGTCAGCAACTTTATCAAACGCTACCAAAAAAAACTGTTAGCGATCGCAGGGATCAGTCCTGACTCTGCGAACGCTGCAGTTATGTGTTTAGTGTTTTGTAAGTGACAGTGATCGATCGATACTGCACTTGGGTGGTCTGGGCTGGGCTGGGCGGAGGGGCAAAACGCAGGTGCTAGCAGGTATCTGGGCTGATCCCACTAACACTGCGTCTTTGGGAACCCTAAACTGCTGGGGACGCTAGTATAGATCTGATCAGATTGTTATTGTTACTATACCACTAAGGGAAGTCTATGGTGCGTGCGTGGATGTTTGCGCTACTGGCACTAATCTGATGCTGCCTGGGGCGATGCAGACCCTATCTCACACTAAAACCTAAATGATATCACCCGCCGGGCGATCAAGGGGTTAAACCTTTATTGGGTAATAAACGGCGAGTGCCCTGACGCTATAAAAGGCAAACTAACTAACCAGCGTCACCCGTAACACTTATACAGTGATCACTGGTGACAGGGGGTGAAAGGGTTAACTAGGGGGCAATCAGGGGGTTAAAACCCTTTATTAGGTAATATATGGGGGTACCTGAGGCTATAAAAACCTGTCGGTGAACCTAAATAGCTAACTAGCTAACGAGCGTCACCAGTGACACTTATACGGTGATCACTGGTGAAAGGGTTAACTAGGGGGCAATCAGGGGGTTAATACCTTTATTAGGTAGTATATGGGAATACCTGATGCTATAAAAACCTGACGGTGAACCTAAATAACTAACAGGCTAACTAGCGTCACCCGCGACACTAATACGACGATCAGAAAAAAGATTGCTTAGTGACACTGGCGACAGGGGATTAAAGGGTTACCTGGGGGCGATCAGGGGGTTAAATCTTTATTACGGGGGGTTAGGGGGGTACCCTACACCTAAAGGGGCCTACCACTAACTGTCCTGACACTTTTTACAGTCACAAATGACACCAAATGCAGTGATCAGTAAAAAAATGACCACTGCAATCAATGACACTGTGACTGGGTGTGCAGGGGCGATCGGGGGGGGTGATCAGGGGGTGACTGGGGGGTGAAAAGTGTGCCTATATGTACTGGTGTCAGTGTACTGTTGGTGCACTTACTCTGAGATGTCTTCTCTTCTCGGCGCCGGACGAAAAGACCGACACGAGGAGAGTGACATCACTTCCTCTGCCTGTGTTTACACTTTCACAGGAAGCTTCTCATTCGTCAGGAGTGATTGTGAGGGGGTGGCCATGAATCGGTGGCCTCCCCCTCATCACAGATTGCTCCTGGAACGATTCCAACTGCTGCAGGCACCGGGGGCGCCCGGTCGGGCCCCCCACCCGCTGGGAGGCAGGGACATACAGATACGCCCATATGCCTGCCCGTGCCATGCTGTCAACGTATATTGTCGTGCGGAGGTCGTCAAGTGATTAAGCTATAAAATGCTAGCGCCCTGCAATATAATACATCAATTATTCACCTCTCAGACAGCCTGTGGACCCTAAATCCCCTCCATTTCAGTATTACATATTTACTCCCCATTGGGGAATTTCACATTACTTTCCATTCCAGTTGACACCCATTGCATAGACAGAAAGTGAGGGGAAATCTCCATAGTGGGTACATAGACTGTAATAAAACGTGACAGAAATTGTAAAAATTGCCTAACCTATGCAAAACTAACAAAAATGTTTTGCCTGGGGTTGGAGTTTAAAATTTATGAGCAAATTCAGGGCTCATTGATTTTTCCCCTCATCCTCGGCCTTCCTAATTTGTAAACATCATCTTTGGATGTACCACAGGAAAATAGGATAAGAGATCCTTAGGAATGAGTGAATCTGCCTTAAATGAATCCTGGAACCTGCAAATTCTGAACTTAACAGGTAACCTTGCTAAAGTCTATAAACGGCAGATTTTTGTACTGTATTCTGGTAATTTTCAAAGCTATTAGTCAAGCTAGGGTCAGAAAAACAACATGGGGAGCTGGGCACTGCGATGAAGGGCATTTAAAAAAGCAAAAACACATTTTTGAACAAACCTTAAAACATGGATAAGGTCTGTTTATTGTGACCTCCAGGGTGACATGCGAAAAACCAATCCTTTAAATTACACGCTTAAGAGATATATTTAAACTCTGTGTGATGTTATGGAACAGTAAGAGTGGTGACATCAAATTATGGCATGAATTGAGAGCTGAGTTCGGTTTGCATCAGAACATGCGAACAGGCAATAAATTTGTTCGAACAACCGAACAACGTTAAAGTCTATGGGACACGACAAGAAAAATCTAAAGTGCTAATTTTAAAGGCTTATAGGCAAGTTATTGTCATAAAAAGTTTTTGGGGACCCAGGTCCTGCCCCAGGGGACATGTATCAATGCAAAAAAAAGTTTTAAAAACTGCAGTTTTTTCGGGAGCAGTGATTATAATAATGATTAAAGTGAAACAATATAAGTGAAATATTCCTTTAAATTTCGTACCTGGGGTGTGTGTATAGTATGCCTGTAAAGTAGCGCTTGTTTCCCGTGCTTAGAACTGTCCCTGCACAAAATGTCATTTCTGAAGGAAAAAAAGTAATTTAAAACTACTCGCGGCTATAATGAATTGACGGCTCCCGGCAATACAGAGAAAAGTCATTGAAAGTCATTGATAAAAATAAATAAATGCGTGGGGGTCCCCCCAAATTCAATTACCAGGCCCTTCAGGTCTGGTATGGATATTAAGGGGAACCTGCACCAAATAAAAAATAAATAAAAATGATGCGGGGTTCCCCCCAAATATCCATACCAGACCCTTCAGGACCCTTCAGGTCTGGTATGGATTTTAAGGGGAACTCCGCGCCAATTTTTTTTAAAAAATGCCGTGGAGCTCCCCCCAAAAATCCATACCAGACCCTTATCCGAGCACGCAACCTGGCGGGCCGCAGGAAAATAGGGGGGTACGAGAGAGCGCCCCCCCTCTCCTGAACCGTACCAGGCAACATGCCCTCAACATGGGGAGGATGCTTTGGGGTCTGGACCCCAAAGCACCATGTCCCCATGTTGATGGGGACAAGGGCCTCATCCCCACAACCCTTGCCCAGTGGTTGTGGGGGTCTGCGGGCGGGGGGGCTTATCGGAATCTGGAAGACCCCTTTAACAAAGGGGACCCCCAGATCCTGCCCCCCTATGTGAATTGGTAAGGGGTACATTGTACCCCTACCATTTCACAAAGAAAGTGTAAAAAATTGTAAAAAAACACACAGACACAGTTGGGATAAGTCCTTTATTAAAAATAAAACAAAATATAAATGAAAAAAAGATTCCAGCGGTGGTAATCCACTCTCGATCTCCACTCCAGTGATGTCAGTATCCAGCGACGGATGATCTGCAGGCTCCAGCGATGATGTCCAGTGAGGAACAGCACACGGTCCTGTCTCCACCGGAGATACCCCGGGAATGATGTTGCGGCAGCCTGACAGGTCTTATGTAGCTGAGGACAGGGCCACCCATCACGTGACCCCATCCCCCTCTGACGCAAGGGGATACCCGGGCTTTCCCAGTGATGTGCGCGTGACCCTGGCCCCTCTGATGCAACGGGAAACCTGCGTTACATCAGAGGGGGCGGGGTCACTCGGCACGTCACTGGGAAAGCCTGGGTTTCCCCTTGCGTCAGAGGGGGACGGGGTCACGTGACGGGTGGCCCCGTCCTCAGCTACATAAGACCTGTCAGGGTGACGCAACGTCATTCCCGGGGTGTCTCCGGTGGAGACAGGACCGTGTGCTGTTCCTCGCTGGACATCATCGCTGGAGCCTGCAGATCATCCGTCGCTGGATACTGACATCACTGAAGTGGAGATCGAAAGTGGATTACCACCGCTGGAATCTTTTTTTTTTTTTTTTTTTTAATAAAGGACTTATCCAAACTGTGTATGTGTGTTTTTTTTTTTAATTTTACACTTTCTTTGTGAAATGGTAGGGGTACAATTCACATAAGGGGGGTCCAGGATCTGGGGGTCCCCTTTGTTAAAGGGGTCTTCCAGATTCCGATAAGCCCCCCGGCCACAGATCTCCAAAACCACCGGGCAAGGGTTGTGGGGATGAGGCCCTTGTCCCCATCAACATGGGGACATGGTGCTTTGGGGTCCAGACCCCAAAGCATCCTCCCCATGTTGAGGGCATGTGGCCTGGTACAGTTCAGGAGGAGGGGACGCTCTATCGTCCCCCCCCCTCTTTTCCTGCGGCCTGCCACGTTGCGTTCTTCGGATAAGGGTCTGGTATGGATTTTTGGGGGGAACTCCACGCCATTTTTTTCCAGACAGACCTAGATTGAGAGCAGGTTCTCAATTTTCCCGTCGGAATTTCCGACTGACTTTTTCCCGTTGGAAATCCTGACCGTGTGTTTAGAGTACACAGACTATAAGGCATGCTGGTGGTTTGATTGACTGTTTAGCTCTTGTTGGTTCTGATGTAGTTCCTAATATACTGTATCTTTGTCGGAAGCTGGACAAAGGAATTATATTAGCCATTTATCCAACTTCTTGCTGATCTCCTACCTTCACCGACTATGCCATCCATGTTCTTCTGAGCTCTACAGTTTCTCTGTAGTAGCCTGCTGATCTTGCTGAAAAACTGTTACTGCCCAGTGATATCCTGTTTGTAAGACCGCTGGCTGCTATTCCTTCTGTACTCCCAACCAGCGGTCTTGTCATTTCCCACTTGTAGTTCTCTAAAAGCAAGCAGGGATTTCTATTTCTGTTTTGCCGCTTGTTGTAATGGGTGGAGGGGGCCTTACAACCCCCATCTGTACCGCCCATAGAGGTGGTTTCCACCTCCTTCTCCCTCATCCTCTGCTCACTGCCAGTACGCCAGTCACCGCCCCCAATCCGCCCGCACGGCATCTCTCACTGCACATCGAGGATCATTACTAAACATCAGCCGGATGACAGAGCGGAGATCTTGGGCTGTGACAGATCTTGTATCTTGTATTTGAAACACCACTCACCGTACAGGCGGCTCTTGGGCCAGCATTGTGATTGACAGCACACTGGTCCAATGCCGACCCAGGAGGTGGGGCTGTACAGCAATTAGTTTTCGAAATACAAGATACAAGATCTGTCACAGCCCGAGATCTCCGCTCTGTCATCCGGCTGATGTTTACTAATGATCCCCGCACTGCACTTATGGGCATAGATAGGACCGCACTTATGGGCATAGATAGGACCGCATTTTTGGGCATAGATAGGACCGCACTTATGGGCTCTGATGAGACCACACTTTTGAGCACAGATGGGACAGCACTTATAAGCATAGATAGGTCCGTACTTATGGGCACAGATGAGACCGCACTTATGGGCACAGATGGGACCGCACTTATGGGCACAGATGAGACTGCACTTATGGGCACAGATGGGACTGCACTTATGGGCATAGATGAGACCGCACTTATGGGCATAGATGAGACCGCACTTATGGGCACGTAGGGGACTGCACTTATGGGCATAGATGAGACTGCACTTATGGGCAAAGATGAGATCGCACTTATGGGCACAGATGGGACCACACTTATGGGCATAGATAGAACCGCACTCATAGGCACAGATGAGACCGCACTTATGGGCACAGATGGGACCACATTTATGGGCACAGATGGGACCATACTTGTGGGCTCTGATGAGACCGCACTTATGGGCTCTGATGAGACCACACTTATGGGCTCTAAAGAGACAGCACGTATGGGCACAGATGAGACCGCACTTATCGGCTCTGATGAGACTGCACTTATGAGCTCTGATGGGACCGCACTTATGGGCACAGATGGGACCACACTTTTGGGCACAGATAGGACTGCACTTATGGGCACAGATGGGACCACACTTATGGGCTCTGATGAGACTGCACTTATGGACACAGATGGGACCGCACTTATGGGCACAGATGGGACTGCACTTATGGGCACAGATGAGACTGCACTTATGGGCACAGATGGGACCGCGTTTATGGGCTCTGATGAGACTGCACTTATGGGCACAATTGAGACTGCACTTATGGGCACAGGTGGGACTGCACTTATGGGCACAGATGAGACCGCACTTATGGGCACAGATGAGACCGCACTTATGGGCACAGATGGGACAGCACTTATGGGCGGGCATAGATGAGACCGCACTTATGGGCACAGATGGGACCACACTTATGGGCATAGATGAGATCACACTTATGGGCCAGGTGAGAACACACTTATGGGCACAGATGGGACCACACTTATGGGCTCTTATGAGACTGCACTGATATTGAAGTGTATTGAGATTTCCATAACTTAGAGGGTTCCACCATTATTGTAGTATTGATTAGTAAGTTAGCGCTGCACCTTTTTTATTTTTTCTCATTCTGACATTTACTTTACTGATGTAAAGCAGTATGTCCCGGGTCTCTCTGTGGTGCAGCTGGGAATGTTCTCATATACACCATACAAGCACTGATTGCTGTTAGAAAGATCTCAAAGCTATAGCGGGAGGATGAATATTTCAAATACTACATTACAGCAGAGTATAGTGTGTATAATATATAATTTTGGGCATGTGTCTACAGTTCAGTAATGATTAGGTAAAGTAAGGACAATATGTTTATCTCATGTTTTGACTGGAGGGGGAGAACACAAACATGCTTTGCATTTATAAGTCTGTAACCTACCTATCCGGCTGTGTGTTTCTGAGTAGTATTGCTTGCTGGCTGCAGAATGATGGGTGTGATTTATGTTGAAGTGGGCTTGTTCAGATTTAACATGTACAGGTCTAGTGTAGTTTAGCAGCCCACATTCTCTCCAATTCCTGAAGCATGATGGGTAATGTAGTTTGATTATAGTGTAGAAAAGAGTAGATGATATCATGTAATAACTGTTCTAACAGCTCCTCCTTGGCAGAATACATGATGAATTTTTTGAACTACAGATAGGACTTCCTGAAAACTCAAATAGACTTTTCTCTTCAATGGTAAGGAATTTCACAAATGTAATAGCTGCTTTGTGTTTTGTGTGTGTGGGGGGGGGGGGGGGTTGTACTAATGGGGGATTTTTTGCACATCCCGGAGTTCTGCTTTAAAAATTTGAAAAGCTGCCTTTTATGGTAGCTGTCTTACAGGATTTTACCGAAGGGTAGTACTGCAGGAAAAATTGGTACAGTAGTTATGGATCCCATTCTCTGTAAACCTTGAAGCTGCAGGAAAATATGGATATCCCTAAAATGTCATGTTCAAGTGACAACTTCAAAACTTTTGATATTAATGGTTAGAAAAATTGTATAAAAAAATGACAAAAATACAGCAGAAGCGCTAGAAAACAGCACATTAAGAAAAGCAGTGGAAGTACTTGATGTTTGGAAGCATGCCTTTTTTATTATCTTTGGCCAAATAAAAAAAGGTTACATTTTTAAACTTTAAAAATTATTTTTATATTTAGGATTCCCTTTTTGCTTATGTCTTTTTTATTTTGTTACCCACTGTGTGTATTTAGGATTTGTAATTAATATCGCTTTCAAAAATGATTTAACAGTATTTAATTTATGTATAATAATGTGATTATGGTATAGCGTGATAATCCTAGGACAATCGTACATTATTTTAGAAAAAAAATGATAAATAGGCATAGTTATTAAAAATGAAGGTATAGTTAATCAACACAGCTTCCAGGTTAATTTAGCTGCCTGACCCTAACATTTTTCAGTACATGCATTGTCTAAACATCAATGTATCACTTTTTAAACATAAGAAAAGGACTTGTTAATGTAAAGGTTGAAGAGTGAACTACAGACCGACCATATTTTGCTCAGATGTAATTGTTGTCGGTCTGTAGTTGTTGTTGTTTATTTATCTTTATTTATTTTTTTATCCAGAAAAAATGTTTATTGAAGAACATATAAAAGACATACACCGAAGCTACATAAACAATCCGGTACATTTAAAAGCAATATAAACCATAAGTTTACAGAGTCTGCACATTCAACTTATATATTTCTTGACCATCTGAGAATGCCCCTCGCCCTGTTCTGATTTGGGCTGCCAGTGCCCTCAATGAAGGTCCAGTCATCAAGCTTATATTCTGGTCAGGTACCCATGCCTAGCAATCTTCCCGTGACCAGATCCACCGAAGCCAGGCCCGGTACATTCAGCCACGGTCCCCATAACCTCTCAAACTTCTGGGTGCTACCCCTATGCTGGTATATTATTTTTTCTTCCCGGAGCATATCTCCCATTATATTAATCCATTTTTTAAGAGCAGGAGGGTCCTCTGATATCCAATGGGTCATTATAAGCTTGCGTGCCAGATACAGAGATCTAATAACAGCCACCCTGGTACATTCATCCCATTCCTGCTCATCCAGTATATTAAGTAAGAAATTTTATTGGATCTGTAGGCAGCGAGACCTGAAACACCCTGTCTATGGCGTCCACTATCCCCTTCAAGTATGGGTGAACTTTCGGGCATCTCCATAGTAGGTGGATTAGGTCTCCATGGTCTCTCTTGCACCTGGTACACAGTGGAGTGGGCCGCAAACCCATAGCAAACAATTTGTGGGGGGTATAATACACCCTCAGCAATAAATACAGTTGCGACAATCTATGAGATACATTCAAGGAGCAGGTGGGTACCGTCTGCAGGGCTTCCTCCCACTGATCTCCATCAATCGGGCCCGTAGCCAACACTCGCAAAGGGTGTCTAGTTAGAAAGTTTTGTAGTAGCATATTGTAACATTGCAATTAAAAACCCCTTAGTAATGGCAGCTCTAACAATCAAATTAAACAATGGGGTTGGGGAGGGGGTCCATTTGCTCTGGGCAGTTATAGCATGGTGTAGTTGCATATAGTAAAACTTCATAGACTGCGGCAAACCAAAAAGACCTTGTAGGGTTTCAAACGAGAGCAATTTCCCACTGCGAAGAACCTGGCTAAGGTAGACCACCCCATACAGTATCTCCTCCTCCAAAGTGCACCATGCTGTAGCTTAGCCAATTCAGGGTATGAGCCATTAGACCAGATAGGGCTATAGTCCGTGTACCCTATCACTCCCTGTAGATACCTAGTTTTGTTCCATACTTTTTGGATAAGGTTATAGATCGGGTATTGTTTATTCGGTTTCCCAAATGTTAGCGACTCCAGGGCTGTCGGAATTGAATCTTTCTTTACAGTGTGTAACATCACTAGTTCAGAGGAGCCACCATTCTCTCTCTCCCTGTCTACACTTGTGCGTATTGTACCTACCAATTGCTGCAGTTGTGCAGCAATGTAGTATAGCCAAGGATTTGGGAGGGCGAGCCCTCCCCCATCCTTCGGACGTTGGAGATGTTCCAGTTTAATTCTGGGTGTGCGGTTCTTCCATATGTAGCGGGTGTTTGCTTTAAGGCCCAGAGACTACCATACCCAAGATGCATTCCCCGCGCAAGGACTGCTGGGGTGGGTTATTTAACCAGAGGGCGGGCCTGAGAACTTTCTCTTTGGACACCGCCCGCCCAGCAAGTGGACCTCCGTGCTGAGTCTGCTGATAATACAGGGCCTGAAGCCTAGGCCTGTATCACTCCAAAGAGCCTTCCGTACCCACTGAGGAGCCTGAGGGACGTCGCTTCCTGCTGCTGTTCTGTTGCTGTCAGGAGGACTGAAGACCCGGGTGTCGTGGAAACTGTGTACCAAGACACAGCAACGGAAGATATGGACATGGACTGTTCCGGTTGGGTGAGAGAGCACTTGCTCGTGAGGATAATATAGGATCTCTAGACCCAGTAACTGTTGTTCGGAACTAACGTTAGTGTTTGCAGTTGCACACCGGAGGGACAGTGCATAGAAAAACACTAGTAGATTTGTTCTGGGTCACCAAGTTATCACTTTCCTTTATTCTTGTGGATTACAAATTGTTCCTGAAGTGCACCACTGTTTGCTAGCGAAGATATTTCTCTGCAGAACTTTCACATAGTACAGTCAGGCCTGACTTAGCAGTAGTAGTGACATTGCTGGGCGCCATCTTGCCCACGAGGGAGAAGAGCTGCAGCGGGGTTTGTTAACTTCTTATTATATATATAGGGACATAGAAGAAAATAGGGGTTTTGAATGGGCCTTTATTACGAATTTCTCCTCCCACCATTGGTGGGTTAACAAGGTTATGAGGAAACATTGGAATATCCTTAAGGGGGATAGGGTCCTGGGACCAGTTATACCTATTACACCCAATATTGTTTATAGGAGAACCTTAAATCTCAAGGATAAACTGGCACCTAGTGCTATTGATATGCCTCCCAGGATTAGTATGTTTGGGGACATGAAGGGATTTTTTCCTTGCAAGAGGTGTAAGGTATGTAAAACATCTCAGACTATTAGAACGACATCCTTTACCTCTCAGGTGACGTCTAAAGTATATAAGATAAAAGATTTTATTACCTGTGGGACGGTGGGAGTAATTTATCTCCTAACCTGCCCTTGCAATTTACAATACCTTGGCAGAACAACAAGAGCCCTAAATGTAAGAATAGGAGAACATCTTGGGAATATTAGACGAGGATTTGTGGGACACAGTGTATCTAAACATTTTCGTACACACCATAATAGAAATACCTCTTTGGTGAAAGTAGTGGCCATAGAAAAATACACTGCCCATTGGAGGGGTGATAATTTGAAAAGACATGTGTCCCAACGTGAAACCAGATGGATACATGACCTTCAATGTTACAATCCCCTGGGTTTAAATGTCGAATGGGATATTAACTGCTTTATTGACAATAAATAGTATTAATTCCCATTCTGATGTGCTCTACTAAAGATCTGACTGAATACCTTTTTATAATATATTTTTTAATATATTTTAATATTTTTACATATTATATTTTATTTTCCTTGAGGTAATATATAATATATACCTAATTTTATCTGCATCCATATTTCTACATTAATTAATTTAATCTATACATTTTATATGTATATTTTTTTGATGTTAGAGGTATAATTAATATCCGTTCTGACATATATATATATAGGTTTTATGTATTTATGTGTTTATAATATGTTTCCCATTTGTTTTTATTGAGCTGAGGATATGTTAAAAGATTTTTTTGGTATAATTTAATATGTAAAATACCATTTTTTATCCTTATTTTTGGTGACTCCAGAGATATATCTCTAAATGTTACTTCCGGTGTCACGGCTGCCCTATGAGTATATATACGTGAAGTGATGACGCTGGTAATTAGCCTCCGTTCCCAGTTGATGCCATTTTTGGGGAAACGCGTCGGGTGGAGCCAGAATTCCTAACGTCATCACGTATTCGATATTGATCTATTGATGCAGTCAGTGTTTGCTCTCTGACTAGCATATGGAAACATTAGAAATCTTTTTTACCCTTGTTACGTTTCTGTTTCTCAGCCTATTACACTGTTTGTGGATTAGATGTGGACTTTTTTGTTTTCGGCTTTTTGCTGTTTGTTTTTACAATAAATCCTTTGAATTTTTTGAAATTACTGCACCATGAAGTCCTTTCTTTAAATCCTTCCTTGCTGAGTTGAATCAGCTCTTAGGAGTATACTTGGAAGTTGGAGCGATCCTATTCCCGCCTACCTTTTTCGTTTGGGATGCTGTGTGTCAAGACTTCTGATTACCTGGTGGAATGAGGACAGGCCACCTGGGATAAAGGAACAGGTGGATACCATCGCTGCCGGCAGGCTGATGCACACGCCTTTTTGACCTCTATGATCTGAGGTCCCGTCCATCTGGTAAGCGGCTTTAAGATTATCCTTTATCGCTGAACATTTATAGAGTAAGGCTCCCTTCTGGATATTCCTTATCCATATGAAGCAAGTGGATCTCACCTTTGGAATTTAAATGTGTTGTGGACACTTTTTTTCAATTTCATTTTTAAATTAATACTTGCCTTTGGAGTACAATTTCACTTTCACTATTGAGATTTAGTATATATTTTTTCTTGTGTTTTTTCACATAGTGTCATATTAATATAATTTTTTTTATTAATGTCAGTGGTTGTGCGCTTGTTCCTTTACACAACTTCTTATTATAGAACTGTCTATCTGTCTGTGTGATCAAACGTTTCTTCCATATGCAGGGCTCTGCATATGTCTATGTATACTGTTTGCCAAAAATGGCTATTGAACGTAGCTCAAATAAGTGAATAACTGATAAACACAGTGAATATATCAATTAATACATAGAGTTCATGAACAGTCAATTCCAATCGGTGATCTCTAATTAAAGCTATCCTCCATGGGAACTGAGGAACATACCCCTATGAGTGAATATAGTGGTGAATGCAAAAAATATATTATACAAAACAATCCTCCAAAACAACATGTGTGTATGAGGAAAATGTCTATTCATGGACAACACCGCCCAGCATGGATGGACAGAGGGACCCCAATGTTGATGGTGGGAACATACAGCAAGAGCACAGATGGTACAGTCGGGTACTCTTACCGGAAACGGTGGACCCACCTGTCATACGACAGTGGGTCGATCGAGCTTGGTGGTCGCCGTGACCAGAAAGATGGAACTGAATGTCCTGGATGCCTTGGACCGACTCCAACAGGGTGGTAGATGATCAGATCACACGGTGGAAACTCCTCCGATCGCACAGACTTTCAAAAATTGTTTCCCAGAGCTAAACCTTTCATCCAGATTCCAGTAAAAACACGAAAACTGAGTTGTATTTTGTTTTCGTGTTTTTACTGGAATCTGGATGAAAGGTTTAGCTCTGGGAAACAATTTTTGAAAGTCTGTGCGATCGGAGGAGTTTCCACCGTGTGATCTGATCATCTACCACCCTGTTGGAGTCGGTCCAAGGCATCCAGGACATTCAGTTCCATCTTTCTGGTCACGGCGACCACCAAGCTCGATCGACCCACTGTCGTATGACAGGTGGGTCCACCGTTTCCGGTAAGAGTACCCGACTGTACCATCTGTGCTCTTGCTGTATGTTCCCACCATCAACATTGGGGTCCCTCTGTCCATCCATGCTGTGGCGGTGTTGTTCATGAATAGACATTTTCCTCATACACACATGTTGTTTTGGACGATTGTTTTGTATAATATATTTTTTGCATTCACCACTATATTTACTCATAGGGGTATGTTCCTCAGTTCCCATGGAGGATAGCTTTAATTAGAGATCACCGATTGGAATTGACTGTTCATGAACTCTATGTATTAATTGATATATTCACTGTGTTTATCAGTTATTCACTTATTTAAACTACGTTCAGTAGCCATTTTTGGCATCTCATTTAGAGCGCTGCACTATTTTTTGGATATATTTGTTCTCTGCTTTGTTTGTTTGAGTGCTAGCAGCTTTTATTATTATTTTTGGTTTAGCGCAGTTTTTTCACTAATACATATGTATACTGTTTGCCTGCTTAACCATTATTTTTAGTAAAGTACCAGTGTTAAGTATATCAGTTGTTGGTGTCATTTACTGTACAGGAGAAATGGTTAGTGATAGCTACGCCATACTGTTGCATGCCTTTATTGTGGGATTGTGCCGCCAAGAATCACAGGTTACACAATCCCATCATCCCCTACTGACTGTGCCAGGGGAGGGTAAAGCCAATTGCGGGGGGTTGACAGTGAGTGTTACAGGGTCCGAAACAAATCAAACCAGCGGCCCTCTTAGCTGGGGGTATCGCTACACATATAAGCGTACGGAACAGGGAATTGACAATTCTAAATACCTTTAAAGTCACTACCGTCAGGGCATTGTGGAGCACATATAGCAATTGGCACATGAGGATCATTTTAATCAGATTCACACTGCCTGCTACCGACAGGCAGAGTGAATTCCACGTCTTGATCTGGTCTCAAAATTTTTGTAGCAGCGGGAACACATTTAATCATCCGTAGTCACAGATCTTGGGCATCACCTGGATACCCAAGTATCTGAATGAGGCAGTCAGGGGCACTGTAGAGGAGGTTGGGGGAGTCCCTCCCCCATCAATGAGCATCAGGGAGGACTTAGTCCAGTTTATCCGGAGCCAAGAGAATCTACCAAACTCTCCTATGGTGGCCATAGCTCCTGTAAGGGAGCCCTCCACATCCCTGAGTAAAATCATAGTGTCGTCCGCGTAAAGAATTATTTTCTCCTGCTTGTCCCCGTACTTAAACCCCACAATCTCCGGGCTGCCTCTTATCTTAATCGCTAAGGGTTCTATGGCCAATGCGAAGAGCATGGGTGACAAGGGGCACCCCTGTCGCGTGCCTCTCCCCAAAGTGAAAGTGTGTGACTATGGTATAGCAGGCGTACCCAGGAAATATATGAGTCCTGAAGACGAATCTTCTAAGAATTTCCCACAAGTACTCCAACTCAATGCTATCAAAAGCTTTCAGAGCGTCCAATGAAAGCAAGGCCCTCTGCCCTACATTATCTGCCGGGGATTGCATGTTGAGGTACAGTCTCCGCAAATTGACAGCCGACGATTTGTTAGACATGAAGCCAGCTTGGTCATGGTGAATAATGCTGGTGATGGCACCATTCAGCCTAATCGCCAGCAGTTTGGCTAGTAGTTTAATGTCGCTCTGTAGCAGTGATATTGGCATGTAGGAGCCTGGGTCTATAGGGTCTTTGTTGTTTATTTATCTTTTATGTGTTTCTTAATTTATACAATGCATGACAATTACTACTGAAAAGTAATTTCCAGGGCTCATTAAAGTAGGGTCACCAGATCACAGTAAATGGTACATTTAGTTTGAAGTACTGTCTTAAAGGAAACCTACATTGAGAAAACTGCATTGACTGTGATTGCTTACCTCTGAGTTAACCACTGAGTTTAGTAGTTTGAGTCATTGTTACATGGCAAGTAGGCAGCAAGTAACCAAGTCATAACTCCTAATCTGCATGTGATCGAAGTAAGTATTTAGAAATTAATTAAAAAAAACAGACTATTGGTTACCCCTCCACCCACTCATAGGCAATCTATAGCTTCCAAGAATTAAGTATAATCACTTTAATTCTTCTGCCATGCCAGTTTTGCTTATGCAGCTGCAGCCCCTTTTTATGAGGGTTTCCTTGTAGCTGACCATTCATGACGCCCCTTGCCTTATTGTCATAAGTGTATTGTAATCAGTGAGTGATTGCTTACCAAGTAAATTGGCAGTGTCCTTGCTAAGAGGAAGGGGTAGAGGTTTTGACATATGTACCCTCCCACATTGCAGCACTGAATATCAGTGTAATTTGATGCTGTCTGTCACTGGATAATGGTGGTAGGTAAAATATATGTCTTTCTTAAAAAATATATGCTAAAATAAAGGCACATTCATATGGTTTTTGTTATTTTAATTAGTCATTCGTGTAATTATATTCCCTGTTTAATTTGTTTGCCTTACCTTGTAATGATGGACTCAAATGTTGCATCTGCAGTTTGTAGTGTCATGAAAGATTATTTTCCCTATGTGTATGGTGCTTAAATTGTCCCTATTTACTAAGGGGGCAAGCAACTTCTTGTTCCTGGTCATTCAGCATACAAACCATGCCTAGCCATTACCCCTGTGTTGCATCACAAATGTGGGCATGCTAATGTAATTAAAACACATCTCTTCCAACATGGTGATCACTCTGTTAATGTTCTGCCATTTTGTAGCTGTGTCAACCTGTACCAGTGCTAGACTGGTGGGCCCAGGGATTGTGGTATATGTAGTTTCTTCACAGGAAGCATCAGTTCTAAGACTACAGACAGAGGTCATGCATTCATTTGTATAATGCCTTGCCGCATGCCTCATGTTTGAATGCAAACAGAAACTTCTGACACTAAAATTTAAATATTTAATCTACTATAGGCTGTGCAAACAGGGCAAAAAATGACACCATGAAATTACATGATCAATGGTATGGAAATAGTAAAAATACTGCAGCAATAATTCAATGCACAACCAGTAGAGCCATTTTCCAAAATAGCTAAATGCAGCTACTAAATTATAAGTTTAAATTATGATGCCAAAGTTTCAAATAAAATTGACATTTGTTCAATTAGAATATACATTCAGAATTTCACAGTTTTTGTTGTCTTGGACAAATGCTTTATTTTCTTGAGGATGTTTATAATTTATCGCTGTCAGTAAATGAGTCTGAGGAATGCACCTGAGAAAAAAATATCCTATCCTCTTCCTCCACAACTATCCCTGAAGAACACTGACTGAGCCTTCAGATCAAACAACAATGTATGCAGGTAAGGACAGATAAAAACATGAAAAACAATGGCTGTTATGTGAATTACAAAAGTCAGCAACAGTCAAAGACATCAAAACCAAAGAAATACATAAAAGAGTAATACAAAGTTATTTTCTGGGGTCTTTGGAGCTCAGTCCCTTAAGCTTGACTTACCTGTATAACCTGTATAGCCTGTACTACATTTCTGTCTACTTATACTTATGGTTATAATCATATTTTCTTCCTTTTTCACTGGGTTTTTTCACTGAAACCTCACACATTTTACTTTCTCTATCTTCCTTCCTATTCTTTTTTCCAAAAGATAAAATTCCCAATTCCTAGTCTTAAACTTTACTGTCAAGTTTTGTCTTTTCATTGATATATTAATAAGCTAGTCTCTGTTTGAATAATTTAAGGTATACATATTCCTGCTTGAATTCTCATAATGGTCAGTCTTTGAAAAAAAAAAAAACATTTTATAAAGAACCCATAAGGGAGAAATCTGGAAATCACAAATTTTTTCACAAAGCAATAATATCATATAATCCATATTTCCACATATTTATATTATAAGTAATACAATAACATATAAATCAACTTTTTAGGTTTTAATAGCTTAGACAGACTTTAGAACAAAATAATATAAAAAATAGCACCATGGTTTCACCTTCTTTTATGGAGAGAACACCTAAATGGACACCCTTCTGAATTAATTCTTGTAAAATATTTTTAAACTGTACTGTAGGGTTCCCCTTAAGTTTGATATAAGTGCTATCATCTGACAGTTGTCGCATTGCCTCCACTTGATAAGCAGATGCATCCCGGACAACCACCAGACCACCTCTACCTGAGTACTTTATTACTATGGAGGAGTCCTGACCCAGCTCTGAAAGGGCAACATGCTCCTCCACAGTAAGGTCTGAAACCAGTTGAGCAAGTCAGCCTGCAGTACCATTTGTTCTGACTTCATGATGGACTCTATAAAAAAAAATACCATGACAATTTTTTTTTAATGAAAGTGAATGGTATGTTTCTCACTGTAGCTAACTGCTACAGCTAGGTAGTTAGCTAGTTAGCTAGGTTAGCTAAGTTTACATATTTAGGCCTCATGCACACTGGACATAAAAAATGCTTCTTATAAAGGCCTTTTTTCATCAGCCTGTTTAAGCAACTATATGTTAGCTTATGTGTCCATGCACATTTGGGCGTTTACAGGCGTTTTCAGGCTGGAAAGAAAAACACCACAAGTGCGTTTTTGAGAGGAGCATTCTGCTTTTTAAAGTGTACATTGATTATAGTGAAAAATGAGCAGAGGAGAATGTTTTGGCAAAACACTTCTAAAAGCATAATACCTATAAATGCATGAGGCTTTAGAACCACTTTAAGGAAAATCTAAGGGAAATTGAACAAGAAAATCGTATCTTGTATGGGCAACATTAAAGTGCCTTTTTATTATTTTTTTTTAAGTATTCTTCATGTCGTCCTTACTTTTTATTGGGGTCTTACTCATTCATTTTTTTAAAACTTAAGGGCACAGCACCCTGGTGATCTTTTCCATTCAGGTAGCTCTCCACCTCACAAAGGTTGTCTACCCTTTCCTAGTCCATATGTAAGACAATGGCTCCTGCTATTCTTTGTCCATAACTGCTTATAACACAGGTGCAATTCAAAAACCATAGCAGACCTGTACAGTACACTATAGTTTTTTTTTGGTGAACTCTGCCAAAGTGAACCTGTGCTTTATCTATTTACAGGGCTTAAAATTTCAAATCTAGACCTACTAGCCAGGCAAAAACCTTACTCTCCACCAGTTGCCCCACCAAACCTTGCCCAGGTCCATCCCCCAACCCCGCCCCTTAAAGCTTATAAAATTAAATTTTTATTTGGAAAAAGAGAGCCCCCCCTTACGTCAGGGTCCCCAGAGAGCCTCCCCTTACATCAGGGTCCCCAGAGAGCCTTCCCTTACATCAGGGTCCCCAGAGAGCCCCCCTTACACCAGGGTCCCCAGAAAGCCTTCCCTTAACATCAGTGTCCCCAGAGAGCCCCCCTTACATCAGAGTCCCCAGAGAGCCTCCTCTTACATCAGGGTCCCCAGAGAGCCCCCCTTACATCAGGGTCCCCAGAGAGCCTTCTCTTACATCAGTGTCCCCAGAGAGCCCCCCTTACATCAGGGTCCACAGAGAGCCTCCTCTTACATCAGGGTCCCCAGAGAGCCCCCCTTACATCAGGGTCCCCAGAGAGCCTCCTCTTACATCAGTGTCCCCAGAGAGCCCCCCTTACATCAGGGTCCTCAGAGAGCCTCCTCTTACATCAGGGTCCCCAATGAGCCCCCTTACATCAGGGTCCCCAGAGAGCCTTCCCTTTACATCAGGGTCCCCAGATAGCCTCCCCTTACATCAGGATCCCCAGAGAGCCTCCCCTTACATCAGGGTCCCCAGAGAGCCTCCCCTTACATCAGGGTCCCCAGAGATCTCCCCCTTACATCAGGGTCCCCAGAGAGCACCCCCTTACATCAGGGTCCCCAGAGAGCCCCCCCTTACATCAGTGTCCCCAGAGAGCCCCCCCTTTACATCAGGGTCCCCAGACAGCACCCCCTTACATCAGGGTCCCCAGAGAGCCTTCCCTTTACATCAGGGTCCCCAGATAGCCCCTCTTACATTAGTGTCCCTAGGTCATTTACCTTAAGCTGGTGGGTGTAGGGATGTGCACCGTTGGCAGGCCTCTCCTTCATGTGTACGCCACGGCGGTGGAGGGCGGACCTCTCCTCATATCCCCCATGTTGGTGGAGAGCGGACCTCTCCTCATGTCCCCCACAGCGGTGGAGAGCGGACCTCTCCTCATGTCTCCTGCAGCGGACCTCTCCTGCACCTGTCTCCTCAGCGGCGCTGCCAGTGTAATGGCGAAGAAGTCGGAAGTCGAAAACCGGAAATCGGCTTCAAAATTAGTTCTGGAGAGCAAGTGGAATACAAATCAATCCCCGGGGCCTGGGGATCACATTGCAAGCCACCCACTCTATCAATAAATGTGCAGGGCATTACTGTGCTCGCCAGAAAGGAATTTACCCTATTTATTTGGCGAGCATGCGAGCGGAATTTTCAAGCCCTGATCTATAAAGTACATATAAAATCCAAGGATATTCTGAAACACCAACTTTAAAATGCTTGCAAATGACCTACATTGAAATGTTGTCTATTATAGACAGCTAAGGTATAAAAGATCTTATCAGGGATTCCTTTTCTTGTTCATACATCACGGGACACAGAGCAGCATAGTCATTACTATGTGGGTTATATAGAATTACCTTCAGGTGCTGGCACTGGCAACTTCCAAAACAGGAAGTACCCTCCCCTATATAAGCCCCTCCCATCCGGGAGTACCTCAGTTTTTTGCCAGTGTCTAAGGTGTTGGCCAAGGTTAACATGTATTCATCTGGGCTTGTGTACAGGTTCTCTGGGCCTTAGCAAGCTATTCCGGATCCGACCAAAAAAGCTTCATAGCTAAACGGTCGGTACCCGGGCCTTGCAGAGAAGAGCAGGGTTTTGCCTGTAATGCCTCTCTTAGGAGGGCTGGACCCTGGGATCCAGAGCTCTGGTCATACCCAAAACCAAGAGGCTATCTGTGCAGGGTGCTATACAGGTCCAGGGGAGTGGAATCCTTGGGAACCCGGTCCCTGAAGGTCTAGTACAATGCCTGCCGTGAGAGGTGAAGTTTGGGCTTCTGTGGACCAAACAAAGTCCTGCGGCGGGGAAAAGGTAAGTGGGGGCCCCTCAGGAACTTGGTTCTATTGAGGGGACCCCCAAGCCTAATATGTCTTTCTGCCTGTTACCTAAAGGGTATTCCCGCTAATAGCTGTATATGCCTAAGAAATCCTAGAAATGTTTTTTCATAAGGGAAGTTTTAAAAAAACTGTAAACCTGGAAATGTTTTTTCATAAAGGAGGTTTTAAAAAAAAAAAAAAAAAAAGACAAAGGTGCGGTACCTGTGTTTGTCCACTAGAGGCCGCTGTGGAACGTCTTTTTTCTTGGGACTATTCCTTCCATGGTGAAAGTCCAGGCAGATGAGTGAGCTCTCTATCAGGGAAGCTGCATTCCTCTGTCATGCTGCCAAGTAGTGTCCTTCCATCCCCGAGTCCTGGTGAAACAGGGACCCTGGCTCCTCTCCCTACATGGCGCCAAGAGCGCACACGTGCACGCGCGCGCGCACACATGCTTTCCTTTTATAAGGTTTAGCTTCAAAAGAGGGGGCGGAGCCTGGCGGATGACGCGCTCTGTGCGCCCAGCGCTTCTGCGCATGTGCGGGCGTCCCAGCAAGATAAAAGGACTCAGTCCACGCTGCTTGCTATGGACACAGAGCATGAAAAGGAGCTGGTAGCATGGTATAGGGGCTTACAGCGGGCGGTTGATACAGGCATCCCCAGAAAGACGCATTAGTAGACACCCACTGATGTACATAGCAGCAAATTGCATTAGACTATTTCAGTAAGGGGTGTATTGCGGCTGGAATACCTCAGCTTTGAACTAAGGAATATGCCGCCTAAAAAACTCCGAGATATACCTCTCAGGAAGTGTAGGGGGTCTCCATCGGGCTCTGAGGATCTGGAGCAGTCATCTGCACCCTCCTCCCCTGAGAAATCAGAGGTTAATACCCATAAGGAACCCCCGGGAGTGCCAGGTACTGCGGCTGTCCTCAGTCCACCTGCTCCTGCATATATAACAGAGGAGGTTTTTTCCTCAACTCTGGAGGGATTGGAGCAGAGATTGGCTGCATTGATCGCTTCTTCTCTACAGGAAAGAAAGCGCGCCAGATCTCCATCACCTCCATTAGAGTGCCTGTTGGCAGAGCAACAGTCCCAGGAAGGGACCGACCTACCTGAAGGGGATCAGGAGGAGGTTAGCTCTGTTTTTTGAGGAATCGACAGTAGATGAACCATTTTCAGCATCACAGACTGAAAGATTGTGGGTCCAGACCCTAGCTGACATGGTTCGATCTGCATTTAAAATGCCTCTTGTTGAACCATCAACTACTGCTGTCTCCTCATTGGGGTCGCTAAAAGCTCCCCAGGTTAATTGCTCCTTTCCAATACATCCATTATTGGAAGGACTTATATACCAGGACTGGGAACATCCTGATAAACTATTTGTTCCGCCTAAAAGGTTTCCGGTGATCTATCCCATGGAGGAAAAGTTCACCCAGAGATGGAATGTTCCTACGGTGGATGCAGCCATCTCTTCTGTGAACAAATCACTGACATGTCCAGTAGATAATGTTCAAATGTTCAAAGATCCAGTGGATAAAAAATTGGAATCTTTATTAAAATCTGCTTTTTCCACAGCAGGGGCTGTTACACAGCCAGCAGTGGCAGCTATTGGGGTCTGCCAAGCTTTAAAGGATCAAATGAAAATGGTCCTGAGGGATTTGCCAGACCAGCAGGCCCAGGCTCTGGCTGATCTGCCTAGAGCATTATGCTTTGCGGTTGACGCCATCAAGGATTCTATCCATCAGGCCTCCCGCCTCACGCTGTCTTTGGTACATATGCGTAGGCTTCTGTGGCTCAAAAACTGGTCTGCTGAAGCTCCCTGTAAGAAGCTCTTAGTTAGCTTCCCATTTCATGGGGAACGCCTTTTTGGCGAAGACCTGGATAAGTATATCCAGAAGATTTCCAGTGGTAAAAGTACTCTCTTACCGAGTAAAAAGAGGTCTAGGGGTCCATCTTTTAAGAGGACTACCTCTCCTATCCCTGCGACGTCTGCTACTAAGCAGTTCCGACGGCCTCCTCGGTCAAACTCAGGAGGTAAAAATCAGGGACAGCCACAGGGTAATAAAAAGCCCTGGATCCGAAGAGGTACTAAACCAGCCTCCAAGTCAAGCCTATGAAGGGCTGCCCCCACTCAAACGGGTGGGGGGAAGACTTCAGTTGTTCGCAGAGACCTGGCGGGAGACGATCAAAGACAGATGGGTGCTCTCCGCAGTAACTCTGGGATACAAGTTGGAGTTAAAAGAGTCTCCTCCGTCCCATTTTATGTGGTCAGGCATGCCAAGAGACCCTCTGAAAAGAGGGTCTCTCCTATTGGCGTTAGAACAACTATTGCTCCAAGGAGTAATTATGGAGGTTCCTATGGAAGAGTGGGGGTTGGGTTTCTACTCAAACCTTTTCACAGTCCCGAAGCCAAACGGGGACATAAGACCCATATTGGACCTAAAGAGTCTAAACAAATTTCTAAACGTCCGGTCTTTCCGGATGGAGTCGATCCGATCGGTCACCGCTGCCCTACAAGGGGAGGAATGGTTAGCCTCGATCGACATCAAAGATGCTTACTTGCATGTTCCCATCTTTCCAGGTCATCAAAAATTCCTACGCTTTGCAGTAGAAGGGCGCCATTTTCAGTTCAGAGCCTTACCATTCGGTCTGGCCACAGCACCACGAGTGTTCACAAAAATTCTGGCCCCACTGTTGGCCGATCTAAGAACACGGGGTGTAACGATAATGGCATACCTAGACGACCTGTTGTTGATAGACCACTCAGTTGCCAAGCTAGAAGTGGTAATTGTCGATACAATCAAGTATCTAGAGTCTCACGGTTGGATCATCAACCTGGACAAGTCAGCCCTACAGCCAGTGAAAAACCTGGTATATCTAGGGCTACGGCTGGATTCAGACCAGAGGAAGATTTTCTTACCTCTAGACAAGGTATCCTCTTTGAGGGCCTTGGTCCGTCTGCTTTGTGCAAAAAGACAGCCGTCCATACGCCTGTGCATGAGGCTGCTAGGAAAGATGGTAGCATCATTCGAAGCTGTGCCATACGCCCAATTCCACTCAAGGAATTTACAAAGGGCCATATTGTCAGCCTGGAACGGAAAAGTTCAGGCTCTAGACTTCCCGATGGTTTTGTCCCCTTCCGTTCGGAAGAGTCTCTGCTGGTGGTTGATCCCCCAGAATCTCCAGAAGGGAAAACCCTTCAGCCCGATATCTTGGAAGGTGGTCACTACAGATGCCAGCCTTATAGGCTGGGGGGGCAGTACTGGAGCAATGGTCTCTCCAGGGCAGATGGTCAAATGTAGTAAAAACCCTGCCCATCAATCTCTTAGAGATACGAGCAGCCCGGTACGCCCTAGTAGCCTGGACATCCAGACTCCAAGGGTCCCCTGTCAGAATTCAATCAGACAATGCCACAGCAGTGGCATATATCAATCATCAGGGAGGCACCAGGAGTCGTGCAGCCCAGAGGGAAGTAAGTCACATCCTGGAATGGCCAGAAAAGCATGTCCCATGTATATCAGCTGTCTTCATTCCAGGGGTGGAGAATTGGAAGGCGGACTTTCTGAGTCGCCAACAGTTATGCCCAGGGGAATGGTCCCTTCATCCCGAGGTCTTCCGAGCAATATGTCAGCGGTGGGGAACACCGGATGTAGATCTGCTAGCATCCAGATTCAACGCAAAGGTGGACAGATTTGTCTCCCGGACAAGGGATCCCCTCGCTTGCGGCTCGGATGCTCTGGTGTTCCCTTGGGATCAGTTCAGACTGATATATGCATTCCCTCCGCTACAACTGTTGCCTCGACTCCTTCGCAGAGTCAGGTTGGAGAAGAAGCCGGTGATCCTGGTGGCTCCAGCGTGCCCCCGAAGGGCCTGGTACGCGGAGATCATCAAAATGTCTGTGGGGAGTCCTTGGACCCTTCCACGTCGTTCGGACCTGCTTTCGCAAGGACCGATATACCACCCTTCCTTACTAACTCTAAGTTTAACGGCCTGGCTATTGAATCCCACATCCTAAAGAAGAGAGGTCTCTCTAACTCTGTGGTATCAACTATAATCAATGCCAGGAAGCCTGTATCCAGGCAGATCTACTATAGAGTTTGGAAGGCGTACATCACTTGGTGCGAGGCCAGAAAATGGCATCCACGTAAGTACGTTATAGGCAGAATTCTGGACTTCCTGCAGTGGGCTGTAGACAGGAAGTTTGCCTTAAGTACTATCAAGGGCCAGGTTTCGGCCTTGTCAATACTATTTCAAAGGCCCCTGGCTATGCATTCACTTGTCAAATCCTTTATGCAATGTGTGACTCGTATTATTCCACCGATTAAGGCTCCCATATGCCCATGGGATCTAAATTTGGTTCTGTCGGTTCTGCAGAAGCAGCCATTTGAACCTTTGCGGCACATTTCCTTGGTTCTACTCACCAGGAAATTGATATTTTTAGTAGCCATATGCTCGGCTAGAAGAGTGTCGGAATTAGCCGCCATGTCCTGTAAAGAGCCATATCTGGTTATCCATAAGGACAGAGTAGTATTACGTCCTCACCCAGCCTTTCTTCCTAAGGTGGTATCGGGGTTTCACTTGAACCAGGATGTGGTTCTTCCTTCTTTTTTCCCCAAACCAAGCTCGGTAGAGGAAAAGTTATTGCATTCTTTGGATGTAGTAAGAGCAGTTAAAGCTTATCTAAAAGCCACTGCTCAGATTCGTAGAACGGATTCTTTATTTGTTCTGCCGGAAGGCCCCAGAAAGGGTCAGGTAGCATCAAAATCTACTTTAGCCAAGTGGATTCGACAGGTCATAATACAAGCCTATGGCTTGAGAAGTAGACCGCCTCCGTTCAAAGTTAGGGCGCACTCCACGAGAGCAGTTGGAACTTCATGGGCAGTGCATCACCAGGCCTCCCTGGCGCAAATTTGTAAGGCCGCAACATGGTCTTCAGTACACACGTTTACTAGGTTCTACCAGGTGGACGTTAGAAGTCAGGAGGATGTCGCCTTTGGGCGCAGTGTGTTGCAGGCCGCAAAAGATCCTCATGCCTGATGGCGCCCAGCTTATGTATGGTGTATCCCCCCCCTCATGTGGCATTGCTTTGGGACGTCCCACATAGTAATGACTATGCTGCTCTGTGTCCCGTGATGTATGAACAAGAAAGTAGGATTTTTAAAACAGCTTACCTGTAAAATCCTTTTCTTGGAGTACATCACGGGACACAGAGCTCCCACCCCTCTTTTGGGGACACGTATTGCTTTGCTACAAAACTGAGGTACTCCCGGATGGGAGGGGCTTATATAGGGGAGGGTACTTCCTGTTTTGGAAGTTGCCAGTGCCAGCACCTGAAGGTAATTCTATATAACCCACATAGTAATGACTATGCTGCTCTGTGTCCCGTGATGTACTCCAAGAAAAGGATTTTACAGGTAAGCTGTTTTAAAAATCCTACTTTTTTTTAAAAGGTTTCTGAACCATTATGACACATAATGCCATGGTTTATAAAGGTTTTTGCCTTCCTCTGGAGTTTGTGAATATGTAAAGAGCTACTTATTTATTTTTAATTAAAGGTTGCACATTGCGTGCATAGCCTTTTCTGGCCAAATGGGTGTATATTTTGTAGCTTTAGTTTGGTTTCTTGCCACTTTTTCCATTCCCTTTGTCTTTGTATGCTGCACAAATGGTACTGTTGTACCTTGAGACTCCAGTTATGTGCATTGAACAATAATTATAATAACATGTATCCATTAGAGAAAAAGAATAACTCTGTCTTTCAGATCCCTCAATGTCTTTGCCTGACAAGGCAAATATTTCTTCCTGTTCGATGATTTATGCCTGAAGTCAATGACAGGAATATTCATTGTTCAAAAGTCACATCTTTAAGTTTGTTTCTTATAGCTGATGAGCTGAAAAAATAATTGTAAGTCATCCCCCTCTCCTGACAGTAGCGTAGGCTAATAATAGATGTTGGTTTGGGAACAACATACTGAACAGTAAATTATATTCTCTTGTGAAAAATACACATATCTAAAAACTTGTATGTATCGCATCACTGTCACTGTAACGAGCCAAGAGCATGAAGTGTCAAGAACCCAAATGTTGTAGTGCTTATTAGTTCAGCCAATGAGTTTCTTTCTGTAAACCTTATGGGGAGATTTAAATAGATATAATGACCGACAAATACACATAAGTTTTAGTCTGGTCACATGCTACATATTTTCATTACTTATTTACAGTTTTACATTTTACTTGTTCAGAGTACATAAAATAGAAATATTTGCAATATATTGTATATACAGTATACAATATATATACTGAATTTATAAAGCAAACTGATTTAAAGCGGAAGTAAAACCATTGATAAAACAGTTTCACTGCCGACACGTGTCAAAAATGTAATACTCCCATTGGTTGTGCTCTTAACCAAATTGTCAAACAATCCAATGGCTGGTGTCATAACTGATCACATGTGCAGCATCATGGCAGTCTTAGAATAAACAGAGACAAAGATGGCAGCTTCCTTGGCTGAAAACGATAGGGGGGGTTACTTACACTTTAACCACTTCAACCCCGGACCATTTGTCAGCTTAAAGACCGGAGGTGTTTTTACAATTTGGCACTGCACTGCTTTAACTGATAATTGCGCGGTCATGCAATGTTGTACCCAAACAAAATTTGTGTCCTTTTTTTCCCAGAAATAGAGCTTTCTTTTGATGCTCTTTGACTGCCTCTGCCATTTTTATTTTTTGCAATATAAACGGAAAAATAAAGAAAATGTCTAAAAAATATAATATTTTCTACTTTTGTTATAAGAAAAATCGAATAAACTCAATTTTAGTCATACATTTACGCCAAAATGTATTCAGCCACATGTCTTTGGTAAAAAAATGTCAAAAAACATATATTTATTAGTTTGCGCAAAAGTTATAGCGTCTACAAACTAGGGTACATTTTCTGGAATTTACACATCTTTTAGTTTATGACTGCCTCTCTCATTTCTTGAGGTGCTAAAATTGCAGGGCAGTACAAACCCCCCCCCCCCCCAAATGACCCCATTTTGGAAATTAGACACCCAAAGGAAATTGCTTAAAGGCATGTTGAGCCCAGTTGACACTAAATTATATATTGCTCACACATGCCATGGTTATATGTGGAATTTCACCCCAAAATACATTTTGCTGCTTCTCCTGAGTACGGGGATACCAAATGTGTGGGACTTTTTGGGAGCCTAGCCGCGTACGGGGCCCCGAAAACCAAGCACCGCCTTCAGGATTTCTAAGGGCGCAAATTTTTGATTTCACTCCTCACTGCCTATCAGTTTTGAAGGCCATAAAATGCCAAGATGGCACAAAAAACCCCCAAATTACCCCATTTTGGAAAGTAGACACCCCAAGCTATTTGCTAAGAGGTGTGTTGAGTCCATGGAATATTTTATATTTTGACATAAATTGCGGGAAAATTACAAACTTTTTTTTTTTTTTGCACAGTTGTCACTAAATGATATATTGCTCAAACATGCCATGGGCATATGTGGAATTACAACCCAAAATACATTCTGCTGCTTCTCTTGAGTACGGGGACACCCCAAGCTATTTTCTAAAAGAGGCATGGTGAGTATTTTACAGCTCTCATTTGTTTTTGAAAATTAAGAAAGAAAATACAAATTTTGTTTTTTTTCAGATTTTTTTCTGCAAAATACTCACCCATAAAAAGCCTGAAGGCAGTGCTTGGTTTTTGGGGTCCCGTACGCGGCTAGGCTCCCAAAAAGTCTCACACATGTGGTATCCCCATACTCAGGAGAAGCAACAGAATGTATTTTGGGGTGTAATTCCACATATACCCATGGCATGTTTGAGCAATATATCATTTAGTGACAACTTTGTGCAAAAAATAAAATATAAAATATTCCATGGACTCGACATGCCTCTCAGCAAATAGCTTGGGAGGTCTACTTTCCAAAATGGGGTCATTTGGGGGGGTTTTGACCTGTCATGGCATTTTATGCACAACATTTAGAAGCTTATGTCACACATCATCCACTCTTCTAACCACTTGAAGACAAAGCCCTTTCTTAAACTTTTTGTTTACATGAAAAAAAAAAATTTGCAAGAAAATTACGTTGAACCCCCAAACATTATATATTTTTTTAAAGTATAGAAGAACTGAGAATTGATAGGTGTACTAGGCCTGCCAACATCCTACATAACATCACAGAAGGTTTATGCACCAAGTGCATTGGAGGATGCCCCCATGAACTTTGCATGGCAGAAAAGGAGATTATTGAAAGTCATATTTAGGAAAAAAATGGCACACAAGTGCCTACTTTATTATTGTAAAGAGAATAAAAAATGCAGTGTATGAAACACAGAGTAACTTAACAAATTTTAACAGCTCTGGTCCAAGCTAATACTCTATATGGTAGCATTATTTCAATTGTAGTTAATTATTCTTAGTTATATTAACTAATTTACTTTTCTTTTCTGTAATGGTCAAATAACCTACCTAACAGTAACTACTTAGTGGACCTTAAAATTCTACCATTTATGTTAAACATGGTTTGTTTACTGTTGTATTATTCATTACAACTGCTTGTATTTACTTGTTGATCCAATCAATAAAATATTTTAACAAGGAAACACAGAGTAACTTTAAATACACAATAAGACAATAAATGAATCATCATACATAGAACATATTAAATTATCCCAAAACACTAAATCCAATTTGTTGCTCAAAATATATTTGAGATCAGCTGGTTGGATTCACATACAAATACCCAACATGTTTCGAAAATTTACTGCACTGATGTGCGTCTTTTCCTTCATCAGGGGTGGTATTGTAGTTTTAGAAGGCTAATGTTCTTATCTGTAAATATAAGTACAAGTATATAATATGTATAGAGAAAACAGCCTCATCACATTGTAAACAGACTTTTTTTTTAGCAATTGCAATAGTAACCAAAGGTACTCACATGTGTTAGATTCAAAAGGGATTAATTAGGAATAAAAGCAAAATACAAAAACACAGAACACGTTGGCTGCATGGTTCTGTGCACAGGCATCAGATGGCTATGAAAGGTCCAGAGAACTGGCGTCACTGCACATCCACAAGAAGCGCCCAGAGTAAAATACAACAGCAAACCAGCACTGAAAAAAATGTAGTAATGGTGGAGGAACATAAGTATAGATCCATAAGGAGGGTATCTATAAAACAGGACAATGTGTAGAAAAGAGATCCAAGTCCTCGACATTCCATAGAAAGCATAGTTACCTTTTCAGCATATGGGCAGCATAGGTGCTAGCAGCTGGTTGGCGGCCAAGGAACTGACACAAGCCGACCAAATAGCAGCATCTAAATACCCTGTTCAATTGGAACACAGCCAATCAGCATGTGTTGAAACAGGGCTGTGCTGTCTCTGCCTAGTCAGCTGTGAATACACACAGCTGACTGCGGAGTCCATGACAATTCTCAGACAGAGCGGTGCGCGGCCATGCCCCTAGGGGCGGAGCATCACCGCGCATCGCTGTGTCACCGGCAGGAAGAGGTTCTCCACTCGCAGAAGGAGTTCCATGAGGGGGACACAGCAGTGCTCGTCTCGGCGCAACGCCCAGGCAGAGACGGATCACGTCCATCATTGGCCCAGCCGGTACCGATAGAGCTTACCTGCCACGTGCCTCCAAATCAATAGAGTCAATGAGGTTCTCACCTTCCTTTTCCTCCAATAGACTAATTCAATTATTAAGTGCCTGCATTTCTTGGTGAGTGTGTCCAAATTCTAAGTCCTGTTTTTTGGCATACAAGCTTTTTAACAGGATTTTGCGAACAAACAGATGGACGTCCTTGATCGCCCCAAATCTGTCCAGGAGGCCGCGTGCAAGGAAGTCGATCTGTTGTTGGCTCAAAAGGTTTGAAGACAAATTAACTACATTCAACGTGGTTTGTGCGTGTCGGTTTTGTGGATTTTTGATGGATGTGCTTGAGGTTTCTTTTGTTGGGTCTGTATACGACCCCGCATTTGGTCTAAAAAAGTGCCAGGAGGTAGGGATTGTGATCGTGGGGTAGACAGTGTACTAGGTGTATGTACAGATGATCCAGAACTGCTAACCGAGGTTTGCATACCGGGTCTATCACTGGGGTTTTTTGACTGAGAACGGCCAGTGTTACCTGGTGTGGGTGGAGAACTCTCCATATGGGAGGATTCATCACGTGAATCGTCGCCCTGACGGTGACGTTTCTGTCGTCTCCAATTCTTTGGCTGGAGAGGAGGCTGTGGGGAAGAAGCAATCAGTGAATGTGCAGAAGATTCATACTGGTTATTACGTACATTCTTATCTGTATCTGGGGGAGTGGGAACACTCACTGCTTGCCAATGAGTTGTTATCTATGTATATGCGTCATGTACTTACATGGAGACGATACATAGATGATGTTTTTCTTATATGGAATGCCTCTGCTGAATCCCTACATGACTTTTTGACTGCCATTAACAAAAATGAGTTTAATTTAAGCTTTACCATGTCATACAGCAAATCAGAAATCACATTTCTGGACGTACTGGTAAAAAAAAACAACCAGATGGAAGTCTATCAAGCCAACTTGTGTCAGTTCCTTGCCCGTCGACCAGCTGCTAGCACCTATGCTGCCCATATGCTAAAAAGGTAACTATGCTTTCTATGGAATGTCGAGGACTTGGATCTCTTTTCTACACATTGTCCTGTTTTATAGATACCCTCCTTATGAATCTATACTTATGTTCCCCCACCATTACTACATTTTTTTCAGTGCTGGTTTGCTGTTGTATTTTACAACGTGTTCGCTTCTTGTGGATGTGCAGTGACGCCAGTTCTCTGGACCGTTCATAGCCATCTGCCTGTGCACGGACCCATGTAGCCAACATGTTCTGCGTTTTTGTATTTTGCTTTTATTCCTAATTAATCCCTTTTGAATCTAACACATGTGAGTACCTTTGGTTACTATTGCAATTGCTAAAAAAACAAGTCTGTTTACAATGTGATGAGGCTGTTTTCTCTATACATATTATATACTGTAATTGTAATTATATTTACAGATATGAACATTAGCCTTCTAAAACTACAATACCACCCCTGACGAAGGAAAAGACGCACATCAGTGCAGTAAATTTCTGAAACATTTTGGGTATTTGTATGTGAATCCAACCAGCTGATCTCAAATATATTTTGAGCAACAAATTGGATTTAGTGTTTTGGGCTAATTTAATATGTCCTATGTATGATGATTCATTTATTGTCTTATTTTGTATTTAAAGTTACTCTGTGTTTCATACACTGCATCTTTTTATTCTCTTTGCAATAATAAAGTAGGCACTTGTGTGCCATTTTTTACCTAAATATGACTTTCAATACTCTCTATTTCTGCCATACAAAGTCCATGGGGGTATCTTCCAATGCACTTGGTGCATAAACTTTCTGTGATATTTTTTTTAAAGCAAAGGCCCTACAGATTAAAATGGTGGGTGTTGCATTTTTTTTTCCACACAGTTTTTGCGCACCGATTTTTCAAACGCATTTTTTTGGGGGAAAAAAAATACACTTTTTTAAATTTTAATGCACTAAAACACACTATATTGCCCAAATGTTTGATGAAATAAAAAAGATGATCTTAGGCCGAGTACATGGATACCAAACTCGACATGCTTTAAAATTGGGCACAAACACGCAGTGGTGACACACTACATACATTTTTAAAAGCCTTTAAAAGGGGGCGTGGCTACCGTGCAAGTGAATGGACGGCTGAACCCGCAGCTCCGCTCCAATGTCAGGATTACAGGCAAAACGAGGTGACTCAGGCTGACCCCACAGATACCAGCACACAGCCAATGTGGCGCACACCTCCCGGGAATGACTCGCAAACGGCAGAACCCCGCACAGCCGAAAAAATGAAAGGATTTCTTTCCCTCTAAGGACTTCAACACGCTCCAAGATGGCGCCGGCGGCTGCTCCCCAGTCTCCACGGGTGGATCTTTCTCTGCTATGCCGAGCCCGGGATCAAGAGAAAGCTCTCACCAGCACTCACCTGATGCCTCTACTCCGCTCTCCTGCAGCCCAGTGAAGTCAAAGCCCCGCATGTCGGATGACTCACACGGCACCAAGGTTAGTGCACACCAGGCCTCAATGGAGGACACGAGGGAGCTGGCAGACACTATTAACTCCTTCCCTACCACAAACCAGCCTATCTCTGACACTACCCTAAAGGACATGTTGAGGGGGGCGTGGCTAGCCACGGACCGAGATGGCGGCGTGAGAGCTGAGCTCTGAGTACCAGGGACACATCGCGGCTAACAGCGGCTTTCCAAGGTACATTATAGCATCAGAGAAGGAGCATTCTACACCCTGACACCCCGGGGACCATGACAAGGAAAAGAAAGGAGCTCCGGAAGCCTCAGAAGCTGACAGACTTTTATGCATGGGGAACGCATGGAGGTAGGCAAAATGGCGCCACATCCACCCCAGCCCTGAACACACATCCCTGCTCGCATCCTGCAGCACATAGCAGCAATGAGGGCTCCCCTAACAGCTCTCGCTTCCTCCCTGCCACCCCGCAATCCGCTAGCCCAGCTAAGGCTAGATTTTGGCTAGATGGCTCTGGATGCGATCTGGCAGCAGGCCCTGACTCTGGGGAGGACACGAGGGAGCTACCAGACAGCATAGAGGTTTTTCCTACTATGAATCAACCGGTCATGGACACAGTGCTGAAAGATATGTTACTATCACTCAGGAGCTCACTCCAAACAGATATTGTGTCTTGCATGCAGAAGTTTAAAAAGGAGATTCAAGTGGTTGAAGCACGGGTGGACCATGTGGAAAATAAGATGGGAGAATTATGCAGAAACTATTAATGATTTGGTAGATGCGCATGATGAGCGCGGGGAGGAAATAGAAGGGCTTAAAACAAAAATCGCAGACATGGAAGACAGGGCAAGAAGAAATAACCTAAAAATAAGAGGTATCCCTGAATCAGTGCAGCAAGGTGAGTTGAGGATATTTGCTATAGCCCTGTTTAAAGATATTCTGCCTGACCTTACGGAGCTGGATGTTTCCATAGACAGGATTCACCGCCTACCCAAGCCATCCTATCTCCCTAACCAAGTGCCACCGGATGTTATCCTGCGGCTGCATTTTTATTACACAAAAGAAAAACTTATGACAGCCATGCGCAACAAAGATCAAATTCCCCTGCAGCATCAACACCTGCAGTTTTTTGCAGACCTCTCGCAACACACTCTCCAAAAAAGGAGAGACCTCAACACCATAACTAAGGCCCTGCGGAACCACAAGATCAGTTATAGATGGGGATACCCTACTAAACTCACAGTCACTAAGGACGAAACCATCTTTGTTATAGACTCTTTGGAAAAGGGATTGAAGCAGCTTAAAGAATGGCAGATCATCCCAGAACCGGAGGGCCAGTCGGTGTCTTCCAAAAGTAACTCCCACAGGGAGCCTGAGTGGCAAAAAGTTAATGCACAGAATTACAAAAACACTAGCCCTTGGAAACTGCAAATATTACCATAAGTGCCCTGGAGAGTGAGGTTTCTCTCTCACTTGAACTCACCCCTGATTACACCTGAGCAGCTATAGATGCACCCGAGGGTATACCCTCATTTGTTTCTCTTCTACCTTGAGAACTATGTTTGCACGCTTTAAGTCACGTGACTTTGTGCTGCAAGATATGCAGCGTTCCTTTCTTCCTAGTTCTGTTTTCGTTTTTCTATTGTTTATCAGTTTTTTTTTTGCACTGCAGCATTTATATGTGTTATTGATTCCAATGCTGACGCATGTACCTGGAACACTCGAAAGGCCTGAGGAGAAGAGGTCAAGTCTCTACAGAATGTTCTACTCCTAAACCAAGCAACTCTTAAGAAATCAACTGATCCAACGAACAGTGAGTACTTCCCTCATGTTTCCTTCAGATACAATAACTATCCAACGCACTTCCACTTCTCACCACAGGAGGGAGATGTGGTCACTTGTATTATTCAACTTTGAGGTACAACATCCCATTAGCAAATGCTCCTTTCAATCATGGGGATAACTTTTTTGTCTATAAACACAAAAGGTCTTAATCACCCTGCTAAGAGGAGATCTTTATGGAAGGAGGCCACTCTGTTTAAATGTGATGTACTTTGTGTTCAGGAGACTAATTTTAACGCCAAAGATCCTCCACAATGTTCCAACAAAAGTTTCCCCTACATTTTTTCTGCCAACGCAGATGTTAAAAAGAGGGGAGTTCTTGTAGCATTCAGAGACACTATTTGCTTCCAAATGCAGGAGGAAATAAAGGACCCACAGGGCCGCTATATCATAATGCTCTGTGAAATTAACTCCTCACAATACACCATTGTCAACGTGTACGCCCCCAACTCCAACCAAATTCGATTTTTCAATAAAACTATCAACAAGATAAGGAAACACCAAAAGGGCTCACTGATTGTTTGCAGAGACTTTAACCTCATACCAGATCCTACTCTGGACTCTACTTCATCAGGTCCCAGAGCTAGCAATTGCCTTCAACCCTCTATTCACCAACATGACTTGTTTGATGCATGGCGATGCCTACACGCTGGTGAAAGAGATTTCACTATTATTTCTGCTTCACACAAGTCTTATTCTAGACTGGATCTTTTTTTAGTGGATCAAGGAGTGCTGACCAGAACGACATCCACTTCCATTAACACTATCACATGGTCCAATCATGCATCAGTGACTCTGACTATATCCGATGCTTTTTCCTCTAATCCGACTCCTGTGTGGAGAGCTAACCCCATTCTTTTGCAATCCGAAGACACTAAAAAATTGCTGGAAAGACATTTGACTCAATATTTTATAGATAATGAAATGTCTGTCACTGATAATTTTGTATTATGGAACGCCCATAAGGCCTATATGAGGGGTATTTTTATTCAGCTGGGGGCAAGGAGGAAGAGGCAGCAGCAAAAACTATTACAGGAACTAACACAGAAAATCCAACTCCTAGAAACCCAAAACAAAACTAACCCTCTACCTCAAATCTCAGAACAACTGTCCCAACTCTGTTATGACTTACGCCTGCTCTTATTGGGCGAATTTGAAAAATCCTCTAGAAGGCTCAAAACTAATTATTACGCAAATGGGGAACAAGGGAGGCAAATTACTGGCCCAACGCCTGAGAGGTACCAGATAGAAAACCAAAATCCCCTTACTTGTACACCCACTCACCAAAGAAAAACAATTCCATCCTAATGACATAGCAGATGCCTTCAGTCACTACTATGGCTCTCTATACAATTTGTCAAATGACCCTACTATACCTCAACCCTCCACTGACCTTATTAATGACTTTTTACAAAACATTTCCCTCCCAAAGATCAGCTCTGAACAGCTTATACAACTCAACTCTCCCTTCACGGTCCCTGAGATTATACAAGCTATACATACACTTCCAGTGAACAAATCTCCTGGGCCAGATGGTTTGATTGGGGAATACTACAAGACCTTCCAAAATATTTTAGCACCATACTTATCTAAAGTTTACAATGCTGCGGTTGCCTCTTCGTCCTTCCCCCCTGAAATGTTGAAAGCATTAATAACCACCCTGCCGGAACCATCCACTCCTCAAAATTTCAGGCCAATTTCCCTCCTTAACAATGATTTGAAACTCTATCCCAAATTGATAGCAATGCGTCTAATAGACATTCTTCCCCAAATCATACATCCCGACCAGTCGGGATTCACAAAAGGTCGACAGACGTCTGACGCCACAAGGCGAATAATCAATATTATTCATCACGCAAATCTAAAGGGAACGCCTTCTCTGCTCCTAGCTCTGGACGCAGAGAAGGTGTTCGATAGAGTCCACTGGGGATATTTGTCACAGGTGTTACAGGCCTTCGGGTTTGAGGGACCTATATTCTCTGCTATAATGGCATTGTACACTAAGCCATCTGCTCAGATATTCAATTCAGAGGTGCTATCAAAACCATTCCAAATCACAAATGGGACTCGCCAGGGGTGTCCTCTATCCCCTCTGATCTTCAACATGATCATGGAGCCCTTGGCGAGCCACATCCGCAACCACTCTCACATAGAGGGATTCAAATTTCAAAACTCATCCCACGTCATCAGCTTATTTGCGGATGACGTCATTCTGATGATCACGGATGTAAAAACCTCCTTGGCTTTGATACACAGGGTATTACAGAGGTTTAACAGTATCTCATATTACAAAGTTAATGAAGATAAATCGTTTATATTGGGTCTTAATGTGCCACAGGATACAATGAGAGAATTAGCTGATAGATACCCTTATAAATGGACCACATCAGGGCTGAAATATCTTGGTATTAAACTAACCTCTACCACAAAAGAGCTGGTCAAGGCAAACTACTTGAAATTTTTAGATAGCTTACATAAGAAACTCCAGAACATATCCAAAACAGAACTATCATGGTCAGGGAGACTGGCAGCTTTCAAGATGCTAATACTTCCCCAATTCCTGTATTTATTCAGGACCTTGTCCATACCGGTTCCCAACAGTTTCTTCACCAGAGCCCAAACTTTAATTAACAAATACCTTTGGATGGGTAAGAGGTCAGGATGTGCATTTTCCAAATTAACCTCCTCTAGGAAGGTGGGAGGGGTAGGTCTAACAGTCCTAAAGGATTACTACACTGCGGCCATACTGACCCAACTCAAAACATGGTTCCCCCAACATGTAACTAGCAGATGGATAGAAATTGAGAAAACCCAAGTCTATAATGGTACAGTAACTTACTTATAATGGTAACTTACACCATTTTCTTTTATCCAGTCCACAAACGACCGTTAAATCGGAAGTTTGGTCACCTACCATTAAAGCATCAATATCAGCTTGGAAGGTACTACTGACCACCAAGCTCCACAACTTCAATCTCACACCCGTCCATATACCGTTGACAAGTATATCCAACATTATCCCAAATATAGACGTCAGTACCTGGGATAGGAGGGGGATTACACAAATAAATCATCTATTAATAGGCCCTGCCCCTAAAACTTTTTTCTCCCTCCAAATAGAATATGGCCTCCTAGATAAGGACTATTACACCTATCTGAGACTGTTGAACTATCTACATACTTCACCCCCTACCACGATAAATCTTCCATGGCAAGTGACCCAATACTTCACCACTCCAACCTCTAAAACCAAAGGAATATCCTTATTTTATAATATTCTGGGAAATAAACACAACTTTAACAGGAATCACAATATACTAGCTTGGGAAAGAGACTTTGGCAATAGATACACAGAGGAGCAGTGGCAATATGCCCTGCAAGTTAACTATGCAGTGACTAGAAGTGCAAACCTGTGGGAACTAACACAAAAAATTATATTAAGATGGTACCTGACGCCCTACAGAATTGCCAAATTCTCTCCTCAAACACCTAGCACGTGCTGGCGGAAGTGTGGACTGTCGGGATCACTGTACCACATTCTCTGGACTTGTCCAGTGATATCTGCTTTTTGAAAAAAGGTATTTCACTTGATTAGACAGGTACTAAATATGACAGTACTTATTTCCCCGAGTCTTGCACTACTAACATTGACAATAGAATCCATACCTCATGAGGACAAAACTATACTTGTCCATATACTCCTTAGTGCTCGTTTGACCATTATGAGATATTGGAAGAACCAGCTAACCCCAAGCATAAGCGAGGTCATTATGACTACTAATACACATTCTACATATGAAAGATTGTTTGCTAGGGCCCAAAATAACCACTTAAAAGTTGATGCTTTATGGAAAAGATGGATAGATTGGTATGATACAAGCAAACTCCTTCTATAATTTCTAATTTATGATTATAGTTTGATATCTCATAAATCATCAATGACTCTCAGTTATGGAATATGGTCTAACAACACTACTCCAATATTTATATTTGCTGCATTTATGTTTGTTTAAATGTTTGTTTAAATGTTCTACTGTTACTTATCCTTACTAATGACAGTTTTATGGTCAGGGTTTAACTACCTCTCATATCAGCGTGTTCATATATACCTATGTTATACCTATGTTTGAAATATGTTTAGGAATAGTTCCTTCTTACTCAACTTGTGGGTGTTCGGTGTGGTTGGGGCGCCGCTTTCTGCTGGACAGCACAGCATGATGCCTACCGGGGTGCTGGGGGCAGGGAGGGGCGACCTGCAGCAGCTGAATACTACTAGACGATGCAAATTACCAATTATGGGACTATATGTGTTGGCATAGAATTAGTCTACTTTCTAATCCTGAATTGTTCTGCAATCAATTATAGTTGACTAGGAAACTGTTCTACATACTGCATTATTGTTATAATTTATACTTTATACTTTAATTTATATGTGAAAATACTTCAATAAAAATCTATTGAAATTAAAGGACATGTTGATCTCTCTGCGCAGCTCTCTCCATGCAGATATGATGGAGTGCATGAGAAATTTCAAGGCTGAGGTGGGAGAACTGGGGGGCAGGATTGATCATGTGGAGAAAAAAATGGGTGACTATGCATCTTCATATAACTCACTTGTGGATGCTCACAATGATCAGTCTGAGAAAGTCGCATGGCTTAAAACAAAAGTCGCAGACCTTGAGGACAGATCACGCAGAAATAATGTGAAATTGCGTGGCATCCCTGAATCTGGTCTACCCACTCAACTTACCCAGTATGCCCAAGATTTCATGGCAGCCTATCTTCCCTCTGTATCAGCTTCTGAACTGGTAATCAATAGAATTCACCGCCTACCCAAATCGTCTCACCTCTCAGACAACATACCTAGGGATGTATTGATGCGGGTACATTTTTTTCACGTGAAAGAACAGTTTATGTTGGCCTTCCACAAAAACACGCAGCCCCCTGAGCAATACTCTGCTATCCAAGTACTGTATACACTCTTACCATATATACTCGAGTATAAGCCAAGTTTTTCAGCAAATTTTTTTGTGCTGAAAATGCCCCCCTCGGCTTATACTTGAGTCACCTTTTTGCGCCTGATCTCCCGGATTTTGGGGACCCGGACCCCAAACTTGGCACACATGTAGCCCCACTCTTTCTCTACAAGTGTGCAAAGTTTGTTGTCCGGGGGACCTACGGCCGGGAGGCACCGATCTTTCAAAGCCGGGCACCCCTTCTATAGACTCCCATGTTAAACTGTAATTTCTCCGGTGAGTTTGGAGACCCGGTACCGGCCGGCCGTAGGTCCTCTGGTCTCCCAACTTGGCACACATCTAGCCCCATTTCTCCTCTATAAGTGTGCAAAGTTTTTTGTCTGGGGGACCTACGACCGGGGAGCACTGATTTTTCAAAGCCGGGCACCCCTTCCATAGACTCCCATGTTAAACGTAAGTCTAGTCATGGGCACAGTGAGGCATGGGCACAGTGAGGCACGGACACAGTGAGGCATGGACACAGTGAGGCATGCACATGGACACAGTGAGGCAAAGTGAGGCACAGTGAGGCATGCAGATGGACACCCTAGGCTTATACTCGAGTCAATATGTTTTCCCAGTTTTTTGTGGTAAAATTAGGTGCCTCGGCTTATATTCGGGTCGGCTTATACTTCAGTATATACGGTATATGCAGATCTCTCACAATATACTATGCAGAAACTTAAATCTTTACTACCTGTGACCAAAGCGCTCTGGAACCATAGTATTGTTTACAAGTGGGGTTATCCAACAAAACTGACTATCACCCGGGAGGGCAAGACCTTGACGATTGCCAGTTTAGAGGATGGTCTGGCCCTGCTCAGGTCATGAGATATCTTACCAGAGCAAACCTCTGAGGGATCACCATCCACCTCCAAGATGTCCACCCAGGATGCTTGGCATGTTGTGTCACACAAGCAAAAAACTAAAAAGCACAGCCCCTGAGCCCCTCCGCAGTAATCAGCTATCCAAACTACATAATTCCTGTACTAATATGGAGCTTGCAGCCCACAAGTTTTCCCTCCTTGAAAAATGGGCAGTGTTCCTGTCCCCAGATATTTTTATCATATTTGTTACCTGTTTGTTTTCTGACTGTTTTTCTATTGTTTTCTATGTTTTTTAACCCCTATCCCACCCCGTTCGAGATGGAAAGTAATTGTATACCTGTGAAGACGGCCTATTCCACACCAACGTTCTCAATCTGCCGACCGTGAACCTTCTGGAGGAGTCCTGAACTCTGTAAGGTACTATCTGCTCTCCCCCCCATTTGTCAGACATGGCTATCAAAGTGACTTCCTTTAATGTCCATGGCCTGAATTATCCGGATAAACGTGCCTCAGTTTGGAGAGAAGCCCTCAAATTAAACTCTGACATTCTGTGCATACAGGAAACACACTGGCTAGCCTCAAATGCACCCTCCTTCTACCACAGGAAATTTCCAAAAAACAGAAAGGTGTCCTCATTGACATCAGGGACTCTGTAGCTTTCTCTCTCCTGGAAGGAAGGTACCTGATCCTGGTGGGCACATTTAATAATAGGCTTTACACTATAGTCAACCTGTATGCACCCAATGCTCACCAGCTCTGGTTTTTAAAAAGATTGTTTTGTAAGGTGGACTCAGTCAAACGGGGAGCTGGAATAATGTGCGGGGACTTTAATGTAATAGTTGACTATAAGATGGACACTACCTCTAAGGCCCAACGACATCTACCCTCACTGCAACCGCTACTACATGCGGAGGAACTCTATGATGCCTGGAGGTGTCAACACTCGAATGAACGTGACTTCACCTTTCACTCCTCCAGACACAACTCATACTCCCGCATTGACCTAATCCTGGTTGACAAATTTTTGCTTCAAAAGGTCTCTTCTTCCATCATACACGACATCACGTGGTCAGACCACGCTCCTGTATCCATCACGGTAAATGATGGTCCCACCTCACCACAGGCCTTCATATGGCGTGCTAATACTCGGCTATTCCAGCAGCCTTCACAGATTGCCTCCCTAACTAACCAATTGAATGAATATTTTTCTTTAAATGCTCAATCTGTTTCAAATCCATTTACTGTGTGGTGTGCTCATAAAGCCTTCATCAGGGACATTATGCTCCAAATGTGTTCACGGGCAAAAAGGCAGAGGACACAAAAATTATACTCCCTTCTCTCTGACATCAAACTCTTAGAGGCTCAAAATAAAAGTATTTCCGATATCTCCATTGCAAATAAATTGACTAGATTGCATTCTGATCTCAAGCTCTTGCTACTAGATCAATATGACAAACATATTCAATCCCTAAAATTGGCCCACTACTCTTCTGGCAACCGAGCTGGCAAATTCTTGGCACAGCGACTAAAAGATCGTAAAGCAAAAACGTCCATTCCCTTTCTAATCCGTAACTCAGACAAAAGTAAAATTTATGATCCCAACGAGATAGCAAACTTCTTTGCGGATTATTATTCCTCCCTATATAATCTAAAAAGAAGATCCTAACACTCCACAACCCTCCGATGACGCCATCCAAGTTTTCCTGGCGGATCTCTCACTCCCTTCTTTATCAAACTTGCAATTGGAGTCCCTCAACTCCCCAATCATGGAGCTTGAGATTCGGAAGGCGATTAAAACTCTCCCCAATGGTAAATCCCCGGGCCCTGACGGATTACCGAATGACTACTACAAGACCTTTCCTGAGATCCTCTCCCCTACGTTGAACTTGGTGTTCTCTGAAGCAATGTCCTCTGCCTCGTTTCCCACTGAAATACTCAAAGCATATGTCGTTACTATTCCAAAACCGGGTAAAGACCCCACTGCCCCGGCCAACTTCAGGCTTATCTCTTTACTAAATACTGAAATTAAGCTGTATGCCAAAATCCTGGCTCATAGACTCCATCCAATCTTGCCGACACTGGTTAAGCCTGATCAAACAGGCTTCACCACGGGAAGACAGGCTTCTGATGCCACGAGGAGAGTTATAGATGTCATACAGTATGCTGTGGCCTGTCGGGTGCCTTCTCTGCTGCTCTCTTTGGATGCAGAGAAGGTATTCGACAGGGTACATTGGGGTTATATGACCCAGACCCTCAAAAAATTTGGTTTCTCTGGCCCTATATTGTCGGCTATTTTGGCTTTGTACTCCTCTCCCTGTGCGCAAGTCTATACCTCGAATATGCTGTCTCTCCCTTTTTCCATTACTAATGGAACAAGGCACGGGTGACCCCTATCCCCCTCGATTTTAAACCTTCTCATAGAGCCCCTAGCGGAAAAAATCAGGACACACCCAGGCACACCAGGCTTCTCTCTCCAAGATAAATCGCATAATATAAATCTTTTCGCTGATGATATTGTCCTCTTTCTAACCTAGCCAAACACGTCCCTATCTCATGCCCACTACATCCTTAACCAATTTAGCCAAATCTCCTACTATAAGGTTAATTGTACGAAATCTCTCATACTAGGATTGAACCTCCCTTCCCACCTCCAATCCCACTTGCAGACTACCTTCCCCTATACCTGGAATAAGACAAGCATACCCTATCTAGGACTACAAATAACGGCCGACCCCTCAAAACTGGCGGATGCCAATTATATCCCCCTAATAGACAAGATAGGCAAAGAAACAAACCGTCTAGCCAAAGTAGAATTATCCTGGCCTGGCCGCTTAGCATCCTTCAAAATGCTCCAACTCCCCCAGATTCTATATGTATTCTGAACTCTTCTGATCCCGCATAAAAATAATCATCTTAAATCATTAAACTCTCTCCTCAAAAAATATATCTGGGGCTCCAAGCAACCCAGATGCTCCAAAATCCTTCTACTCAAACACAGGTCGGTAGGTGGGATGGGCTTAATTGACATACGGGACTACTTCCAGGCGTCCATACTTACCCAGCTCCAATACTGGTTCTCACCATCTCCTGACATCCTATGGAGCAGTATTGAACAAGCACTTAGTCCGACGCTAGACCTACGAAATCTCCTACTACTAGATATTTGGAAACCCCTCCCCCTACGTCAATTACCACAAACCATTCAAGCTTCCCTTATGGCCTGGAGAGGCTTACACAAAATGTCATCCCGGACCTCTAGTAGAACAGGTATCTCTGTCCCCATAGAGATCTTGGCACATGCAATTCCGCATTTTAAGTACTCAGATTGGGTGGCCAAAGGCATATCTTATATTGCTGACTTATTTAGAAATAATACACTCAAAACATTCGATGAACTCAAAATAGAATTTAATCTAACACCCACCGATGGCTACAAACATATCCAAGTCGCCCATTTTTTGAAAACACTAAAATCCCATCACATTTTTATTCAGGAAGAAGTGTGGAAATTCTATACAATGACACCTACCCCTCCTAAAGGGATCTCTTTTTTCTACAACCTTTTCCAGAACAAACTTATTTTACTGACTCTCTTATCAAAAATGGGAATCAGATTTAGGTAAGTCCTTTACACCGACCCAATGGTAGATTGCATTTAAAACCACATACAAAGCCTCTAGATGTGTAAACCACTGGGAACTCTCACAGAAACTGGCCCAGAGATGGTACCTTACACCATATAGAATGGCAAAATTCTCTAGCTCCAACTCCCCAATAGTGATGAGCCGAATACCCCCGGGTTCGGTTGGCACCAGAACCCGCGAACGGACCGAAAGTTCGTACGAACATTAGAACCCTATTAAATACAATGGATGCGAACGTTCGAATTCTAAAGTGCTAATTATAACGACTATTATGCATGTTATTGTCCTAAAAAGGGTTTGGGAACCCGGGTTCTGCACCAGGGGACATGTATCAATGCAAAAAGAAGTTTTAAAAACGGTCGTTTTTCGGGAGCAGTCATTTTAATGATGCATAAAGTGAAAAAAAAAAAAGTCAAATATTCCTTTAAATATCGTACCTGGGGGGTGTCTAAAGTATGCCTGTGAAGTGCCACGTGTTTCCCGTGTTTAGAACTGTCCCTGCACAAAATGACACTTCTAAAGGAAAAAAAAGCCATTTAAAACTGCTTGCGGCTTTAATGTAATGTCTGGTCCCGGTAATATGGATGAAAATCTTTAAGAAAAATGGCATAGCTACCCCATGACCCCCCCCCCCTACCCCAGCCCATTACCAGCCCCTTTGGGTCTTGTATGGATATTAAGGGGAACACCGCACACAAAATAAAAAAGGCCCTATATACTCTGAACAGCCGTATACAGGCGGTGCATACAAGACAGGGACTGTAGGTTTGTTCTTATGTAGAATGTGTTTGTAATTTTGAACAGGTACATTGTTTAAGTGTAGCTCCAGCCCAAAAATCTATTTTTAAAATTTTTGGAAAACATAGGTAAGGGTTATCACCCCTGTAACATTTGTTTTGCTGTCTGTGCCCCTGTTCAGAACATTTCACCTCACTTTCCGTCCCAATGACAACTGTTTTTGAAATGTGGTGTTTTTCTTGAAACAAGGATTGGTGATAAAGCATCAGTACAGAGGAGACACCTTTCTCCCATATTAATTCTTACAGGAGAGAATTTTCCTTCCTAGGGGTAGATTTCCTCTCACTTCCTGTTGTCTTCTTGCGTTTGCAAGTAGGAGTCGTTTGTAAGTTGGTTGTTTGAAAGTAGGGACCTGCCGTATATACTCTGCAGAAATAGGCCCCTTAGTTGTTGGTGTTGGCACAACACTGTAAGCACTCACAGTTACTCTTGGTTGGTGCTGGAACGCCCTGCTGTCAACTATTATATCAGGAATTGTAATTACATATAATTGTTGAACAGTGGTAGTAAAAATTGGGCCTTTGATGGTGGTGCTGGTGCCACAACACTGTAAGCCCTGACAGTTACTCTTGGTGGGTGCAGCAATGGGCCCTGCTGTGAATTATTAGATCAAGAATTGTAATTGCATGCCCCTTTTGAACAGGGGCTGAAAAATTGGGCCTTTCGTGGTGGTGGTGGTGGTGGTGGTGTTGCCACAACACTGTAAGCCCTCAGAGTTACTCTTGGTGGGTGCAGGAATGGGCCCTGCTGTGAATTATTAGATCAAGAATTGTAATTACATGCCCCTTTTGAACAGGGGCTGAAAAATTGGGCCTTTCGTGGTGGTGGTGGTGGTGGCGTTGCCACAACACTGTAAGCCCTCAGAGTTACTCTTGGTGGGTGCAGCAATGGGCCCTGCTGTGAATTATTAGATCAAGAATTGTAATTACATGCCCCTGTTGAACAGGGGCTGAAAAATTGGGCCTTAGGCACTGGTGGCACAACACTGCAACCCCTCACAGATACTGTACTTGGAGCACAGCAATGAGCCCTGTTGCAAAGTATTGCTTCAAAAATTGTAATTACACGCCCCTGTTAAACAGGGGCTGAAAAATTGGGCCTTAGCCACTGGTGGCGGCACCCATAAACAAAAATGATCTTCCAAGCTATCATCATCAATCGTATCATTGAGGACTCGGAGGAGGAGGATAGCCAGTCAACATAACAGCACAGGCACTCAGCATCAGCATCAGTCTTGAAGGGATGTGACATGTTAAAATAGGATTTTTATAACAGCTTACCTGTAAAATCCTTTTCTTGGAGTACATCACGGGACACAGAGCGACATAGTCATTACTAATGGGTTATATAGATACCGTCAGGTGCTGGCACTGGCAACTTCCAAAACCGGAAGTACCCTCCCCTATATAAGCCCCTCCCATCCGGGAGCACCTCAGTTTTGTAGCAAAGCAATAAGTGTCCCCAAAGAGGGGCGGGAGCTCTGTGTCCCGTGATGTACTCCAAGAAAAGGATTTTACAGGTAAGCTGTTATAAAAATCCTATTTTCTTTCTCGTACATCACGGGACACAGAGCGACATAGTCATTACTAATGGGATGTCCTAAAGCAATGCCCAATGAGGGGGGGGATACACCATATATAAGCTGAGCGCTATCAGACATGAGGATCTTTTGCGGCCTGCAACACACTGCGCCCAAAGGCGACATCCTCCTGACTTCTAACGTCCACCTGGTAGAACCTAGTAAACGTGTGAACTGAAGACCATGTTGCGGCCTTACAGATTTGAGCCAGGGAGGCCTGGTGATGCACTGCCCATGAAGTTCCAACTGCTCTCGTGGAGTGCGCTCTAACTTTGAACGGAGGCGGTCTCCTTCTCAAGCCATAGGCTTGTATTATGACCTGTCGAATCCACTTGGCTAAAGTAGATTTCGACGCTGCCTGACCCTTTCTGGGGCCTTCCGGCAGAATAAACAAAGTATCCGTTCTGCGAATCTGAGCAGTGGCTTTTAGATAAGCTTTAACTGCTCTTACTACATCCAAAGAATGCAATAACTTTTCCTCTACCGAAGTAGGTTTGGGGAAAAAAGAAGGAAGAACCACATCTTGGTTCAAATGAAACCTCGATACCACCTTAGGAAGAAAGGCTGGATGAGGGCGTAACACTACTCTATCCTTATGGATAACCAGATATGGCTCCTTACAGGACATAGCTGCTAATTCCGACACTCTTTTAGCCGAACAAATGGCTACTAGAAAAATCAATTTCCTGGTGAGAAGAACCAGGGAAATATGCTGTAATGGTTCAAATGGTTGTTTCTGTAGAACCGACAGAACCAAGTTTAGATCCCATGGACATATGGGAATATTAACCGGAGGACTAATATGCATCACTCCTTGTATAAAGGCTTTGACTAGTGAATGCGAAGCCAAGGGCCTTTGAAAAAATATTGACAAGGCCGAAATCTGACCCTTGATAGTACTCAAGGCAAGCTTCCTATCTACAGCCCATTGTAGGAAGTCCAGAATCCTACCTATTACGTATTTACGTGGATGCCATTTCTTGGCCTCACACCAGGCGATGTACGCCTTCCAGATTCTATAGTAGATCTGCCTGGATACCGGCTTCCTGGCATTGATCATGGTAGATACCACAGCATTAGAGAGCCCTCTCTTTTTTAGAATGTGGGCTTCAATAGCCAGGCCGTCAAACCTAGGGCTGGTAAGGAAGGGTGGTATATCGGTCCTTGCGAAAGCAGGTCCGGACGATGTGGGAGGGTCCAAGGACTCCCCACAGACATCTTTACAATCTCCGCGTACCATGCTCTTCGGGGCCACGCTGGAGCCACCAGAATCACTGGTTTCTTTTCTACCCTGATTCTGCGGAGTAATCGAGGTAACAATTGTGGCGGTGGGAATGCATATATCAGCTTGAACTGATCCCAAGGGAACACTAGGGCATCCGAGCCGCAAGCTAGGGGATCCCTTGTCCAAGAGACAAACCTGTCCACTTTTGTGTTGAATCTGGATGCTAGCAGATCTACATCCGGTGTTCCCCACCGCTGACATATTGTCCTGAAAACCTCGGGATGAAGGGACCATTCCCCTGGGCATAATTGTTGGCGACTTAGAAAGTCCACCTTCCAATTCTCCACTCCTGGAATGAATACCGCAGATATGGCTGGGACATATCTTTCTGCCCATCTCAGGATGTAATTTACTTCCCTCTGGGCTGCACGACTCCTGGTGCCCCCCTGATGATTGATATATGCCACTGCTGTGGCATTGTCTGATTGAATTCTGACAGGGGACCCTTGGAGTTTGGATGTCCATGCTACTAGGGCATACCGGGCTGCTCGTATCTCTAAGAGATTGATGGGCAGGGCCTTTTCCGCATCCGACCATCTGCCCTGGAGAGACCATTGCTCCAGTACTGCTCCCCAGCCTATAAGGCTGGCATCTGTAGTGACCACCTTCCAGGAAATCGGACTGAAGGATTTCCCTCTTTCCAGATTCTGGGGAACCAACCACCAGCGGAGGCTCTTGCGAACGGAAGGGGACAAGGACATTGGTAAGTCCAGAGCCTGAACTTTTTTGTTCCAGGCTGACAGTATGGCCCTTTGCAAATTCCTTGAATGAAATTGACCGTAGGGTACTGCTTCGAATGATGCCACCATTTTTCCCAGCAGCCTCATGCACAGGCGTATGGATGGCTGTCTTTTTGAACCCACTAAGTGGATCAAATCTCTCAAAGACGACCCCTTTTCTTGAGGCAAGAAAATTTTTCTCTGGTCTGAATCCAGCCTTAGCCCCAAGTATTCCAGACTTTTGACTGGTTTTAGGGCTGACTTGTCTCGGTTGATAATCCAACCGTGATATTCCAGATACTTGATTGTCTCGTGAACAACCACTTCTAGTTTTTCCACTGAGTGGTCTATCAGCAACAAGTCGTCTAGATATGCCATTATCGTTACACCTCGTGTTCTTAGATTGGCCAATAATGGGGCCAGAATTTTTGTGAACACTCTTGGTGCTGTGGCCAGACCGAAGGGTAAGGCTCTGAACTGAAAATGGCGCCCTTCTACCGCAAAGCGTAGAAATTTTTGGTGGGCTGGAAAGATGGGAATGTGCAAATAAGCATCTTTGATGTCGATCGAGGCTAACCATTCCTCCCCTTGTAGAGCAGTGGCCACCGATCGGATCGACTCCATCCTGAAAGTCCTGATATGTAGGAATTTGTTTAGCCCTTTTAGATTTAATATGGGCCTCACGTCCCCGTTTGGCTTCGGGACTGTAAAGAGGTTTGAGTAAAACCCGAACCCCCATTCTTCCAGGGGAACCTCTATAATTACTGCTTGGAGCAATAATTGTTCTAGTGCCAACAGGAGGGATCCTCTCTTCTGGGGATCCCTTGGCACGTTTGACCTTATAAAGCGGGAAGGAGGGGAGTTTTTTAACTCCAATTTGTATCCCAGATTTACTGCGGAAAGCACCCATCTGTCTCTGATCGTGTCCCGCCAGGTCTCTGTGAACAACTGAAGTCTTCCCCCCACCCGATTGAGTGGGGGCAACCCTTCATGCATTTGACTTTGGGGGAGGTTTTGTACCTCTCCTGCTCCAGGGCTTCTTGTTACCCTGCAATTGTCCCTGATTTTTACCTCCGGGATTTGACCGAGGAGGCCGTCGGAACTGTTTCACAGCCGATGTCCTAGGGACTGGAGAAGCAGGCCTCTTAAAAGAGGGACCTCTAACTCTATTTTTAACCGGCAAAAGTGTACTTTTACCGCTGGAAATTCTCTGGATATATTTATCCAGGTCTTCCCCGAATAAGCGTTCACCATGAAATGGGAAGCTGACCAGCAATTTTTTACAGGGAGCTTCAGCAGACCAGTTTTTGAGCCATAGAAGCCTGCGCATATGTACTACAGACAGCGTAAGGCGGGAGGCCTGATGGATTGAATCCTTTATAGCGTCCACCGCAAAGCATAAGGCTCTAGGTAGATCGGCTAGGGCAAGAGCCTGCTGATCTGGCAAGTCCCTTAAGACCTGTTTCAACTGATCCTTCACTGCTTGGCAGACCCCAATAGCTGCCACTGCTGGTTGTGTCACCAATCCTGCTGTAGAAAACGCAGATTTTAATAAGGACTCCAATTTTTTATCTATTGGGTCTTTGAACATTTGGACATTATCCACTGGACATGTCAGTGATTTATTCACACAAGAGATGGCTGCGTCCACTGTAGGGACCCTCCATTTTCTGATGAACTTATCCTCCATGGGATAGACCACCGGAAATCTCTTGGGGGGAGTAAATATTTTATCAGGATGCTCCCAATCCTGGTAAATGAGCCCTTCCAGTAAAGGATGGATCGGAAAGGAACAAACAGTCTGGGGAGCTTTTAGCGACCCCAACGAGGAGACAGAAGTGGATGATGGCTCCGCAAGGGGCATTTTAAATGCTGATCGGACCATATTAGTCAGGGACTGAACCCATAACCTTTCAGCATGTGATGCTGAGAATGGCTCTTCCACTGTTGATTCCTCTACAACCGAATCGACCTCATCCTGATCCCCTTCAGGTAGGTCGATCCCTGTATGGGACTGTTGCTCTGTTAACAGGCACTCTGAGGGAGGAGACGGAGATCGGGCGCTTTTTTCCTGTGACAGGGAAGCAGCGATCAATGCTGACAATCTCTCTTCCAGCCCTCCCAGAGCTGAGGAAAAAACCTCCTCTGTTACATACACAGGAGCAGGTGAACTGAGGACAGCCACAGTACCAGGTACTCCTGAGGGTGCTCCACGGTTACTAACCTCTGATTCTTCAGGGGAGACTGGTGCAGCCGAAGCATGCCCAAGATCCTCAGAGCCCGATGGAGACTCCCTATGCCTCCTGGAATTTCTAGTCCCGGAGTTTTTAGACGGCATATTCCTAAGCCACAAAGCTGAGGTATTCCAGCCGAAATACACCACTTACTGACAATAGTCTAGCATAAATGCTGCTATAAGAAACAGTTGGTGTCTACTAATGTGCCTTTCTAGGGGATGCCTGCATCAACCGCTTGCTGTATGCCTTTTTTTAAATGTTGCCAGCTCTGTCTCTGCACTCCATAGCCAGCTCACCACACAAAATTGTGGTTTTTAACATGCTGGGACGCCCGCACATGCGCAGAAGCGCTGTCGGCGCGCACAGAGCGTCATCCCCCAGGCTCCGCCCCCTTTCCCGGCTCACCTCTATATATAGACGCGCGCGGCCACGTGCGCCTTCGGCGCTAATTTCGAAAATGGAAACTAGGGACAAGAGCCAGGGCCCCTCTTTGCCGCAGGCCGGGGGATGGACGAGCATTGCAACATGGCAGAGGAAGCAGTTTCCCATAAGAGAACTCACCATCTGCCTGGACTTGCTCTGATGAAAAGAAACTAGTCCACATGACAAGAAACGTTCCACAGCGGCCTCTAGTGGCAAACACAGGTACCGCAGTTTAATATATTAAATATATATATAAAAAAATTTTTTTTTTTCTTGACCACTATTAAAATTATTACATTTTTTTAGTAGTTACAGGCATGCACAGATATTAGCGGGAATACCGTTAGGTAACAGACAGAAAGACAAATTAGGCTTGGGGGTCCCCCAATAGAACCAAGTTCCTGGGGGCCCCCACTTACCTGTTCCCCGCCGCAGGACTTTGTTTGGTCCACAAAAGCCCAAACTTCACCTATCACGGCAGGCATTGTAATCAAACCTTCAGGGACCGGGTTCCCAAGGATTCCACTCCCCTGGACCTGTATAGCACCCTGCACAGAAAACATCTTGGTCGTGGGTATGACCAGAGCTCTGGATCCCAGGGTCCAGCCCTCCTAAGAGAGGCATTACAGGCAAAACCTTGCTCTTCTCTGCAAGGCCCGGGTACCGACCGTTTAGCTATGAAGCTTTTTTGGTCGGATCCGGAATAGCTTACTGAGGCCCAAAAGAACCTGTACGCAAGCTCAGTGAAAAACACATGTTTCTTCTTGGCCAACACCTTAGACACTGGCAAAAAACTGAGGTCCTCCCGGATGGGAGGGGCTTATATAGGGGAGGGTACTTCCGGTTTTGGAAGTTGCCAGTGCCAGCACCTGACGGTATCTATATAACCGATTAGTAATGACTATGTCGCTCTGTGTCCCGTGATGTACGAGAAAGAAAATCAATTAGTCTGTTATATCAGCATCAGGTGTGTGGTAGCTGGTGGTGATCCAAGACTGGTTCATCTTGATGAAAGTCAGTCGATCAACCGAGTCGGTGGACAGGCGCACCCTGTGATCCGTGACAAATCCTCCAGCAGCACTGAATGTGCGTTCCGAAAGAACGCTGGATGCAGGACAGGCCAGTAGCTCAATTGCATACTGTGCAAGCTCTGGCCAGTGATCCATCCTCAAGACCCAGTAAGCCAGAGGATTTTCGGTGGGGAAGGTGTCCAAGTCTGACCTTGCCCCTAGATATTCCTGCACCATGTTTATCAGACGCTGGCGATGGTTGCTGGAACCGATCATACTTTGGGGCTGCGGACTAAAGAATTGTCTGAACGCATCGGTCAGACGGCCACCTTCCCCACCGCTCCTTCTTTGACTGGCCGAAGCCTCAGCAACTCGTTGTCCAGGACCAGGAGTTTGTAACCTCCCAGTCTCTGGGAACGCGTTGCACAGACCTTTCTGCAAGGCCTCCCGGAGTTGTCTCATCCTCTGCTCCCTCTGCGACGGTAACATAAGGTCCGCAACCTTACCCTTGTACCGTGGATCAAGGAGAGTGGCCAGCCAGTAATGGTCCCTCTCCTTGATCCGAAGAATACGAGGATCCTTCCGCAGACTTTGCAGGATCAGGGAGGCCATGCAGCGTAGGTTAGCTGAGGCATTCGGTCCGGAGTCCTCTGGGTCACTAAGGACGACATGATCCGCAGCCACCTCCTCCCAGCCACGTACAAGTCCACTGGTTTCTTGGGACTGTAAATCATCCCTAAAAGACTGCTGCTGATGATGCTGAGTGCCAGCCTCCACCTCCATGCTGACACAATCCTCCTCCTCCTCCTCCTCCTCCTCTTCCTGTGCGATGGGTGGGACAGAAGGAACACTGTCTGGGTAAAGGGGGCCATGAGAGGCAAGGAAGTCCTCCTCTTCCTGCCTCTGTTCTGCCTCAAGTGCCCTGTCCATTATTCCACGCAGCGTGTGCTCCAACAGGTGGACAAGAGGTACAGTGTCATTGATGCATGCACTGTCACTGCTCACCATCCTCGTGGCCTCCTCAAACGGTGCCAGGACAGTGCATGCATCCCTGATCATGCCCCACTGGCGTGGAGAAAAAAACCAAGCTCCCCTGACCCTGTCCTGGTGCCGTAGTCGCACAGGTACTCATTGATGGCCCTCTGCTGCGTGTGCAGCCGCTGCAGCATGGCCAACGTTGAGTTCCACCTGGTGGGCATGTCACATATAAGGCGGTTCTTGGGCAGGTTCAACTCCTTTTGCAGCTCAGCCAGGCGAGCACTGGCATTATAAGATCTGCGGAAATGCACACAGACTTTCCTGGCCTGCCTCAGGACATCCTGTAAGCCCGGGTACCTGCCCAAGAACCGCTGCACCACCAGGTTAAGGACGTGAGCCACACAGGGCACATGGGTCAGTTGTCCCTGTCGGAGGGCGGAGAGGAGGTTGGTGCCATTGTCGCAAACCACCATTCCTGGCTTAAGCTGGCGTGGTGTCAACCACTTCTCGGCCTGGCCCTGCAGAGCAGACAGGACCTCTGCCCCAGTGTGGCTTCTGTCCCCCAAACACACCAGCGCAAGCACGGCATGGCATCTTTTTGCCTGCGTACTTGCGTAGCCCCTTGAACGGCTACGGAGCACCGCTGGTTCAGAGGACAAAGCACAGGAAGAGGCCATGGAGGAAGAAGAAGAGGAGGGGGTGGAGGAGAGAGGTGTGTCACAACCAGTAGTAGCATTTTGGAGGCGTGGCGGTGGAACAACCTCCAACACTACTGCACCTTGTCCTGCATCCTTCCCAGCTGCCAAAAGAGTGACCCAATGGGCCGTGAAAGAAAGGTAACGTCCCTGTCCATGCCTGCTGGACCATGAGTCAGCGGTAATATGCACCTTACCGCAGACCGCCCTGTCCAGCGAGGCCAAGACATTGCCTTCCACATGCCGGTAGAGAGCCGGAATAGCCTTCCTTGAGAAAAAGTGGCGTTTGGGAACCTGCCACTGAGGAACCGCACATTGCACAAACTCACGGAAGGGGGCCGAGTCTACCAACTGAAAAGGCAGCAGTTGAAGCGCTAGCAATTTAGCCAAGCTAGCATTCAACCGCTGGGCATGTGGATGGCTGGGAGTGAACTTCTTTCGACGGTCCAGCAGCTGGGGCAGGGAAATTTGCCTGCTAGAATCGGACGTCGGTGTACTGCTAGCAGAGTGGCCGCAAGTACTTGGCTGTGACACACCTAATTCTACACCTTCATTCCTCTCAGTGCATGTTTCAGAGAGGACTGAAGTTATAGTGGGGTTGGAGATCCCAGCTGATGCGGTGCAAGGAGAGGTCCGCTTTGTTCTTTGGTGTGGGTCTTTGAGGTAGGCTTGCCAACGAGCTGCATGGCAGGTCAACATATGTCTGGTCAGGCATGTGGTACCCAAGCGGCTGATGTTTTGGCCACGCGATATACGCTTGAGACATATGTTGCAAACAGCAGCTGTGCGATCTGATGCACTAGCCTCAAAAAAGGCCCACACCAAAGAACTTTTTGAATGACGGGCAGAGGCAGCGCCCTGCACAGGCGGAGCTCTGCGGTGTGATTCCGTCGGTGTACTGCCCTTACGCTGGCCACCAAAGGGCATCCTGCCTCGTTGGAGATGTGCCTCCTCCTCATCCTCCTCCTCCTCCTCTCTCCTATTAGGCACCCACGTGGAGTCAGTGACCTCATCATCCCCTCCCTCCTCATCACTGGAGCCAATCTGGCAGTATGCTGTAGCTGCTGGAACATGACTGCCAGATTGGTGTCCTTCTTGAGCATCCCCTCTGTCTGCTCTCACGCTACTGCCTTCCTGTAGCTGGGTTTCATCATCAGACCCTTCGAAACGCTGGGCATCCTCCTGGAGCATGTACCCAACACTGTGCTCAAACAGTTCGGGGGACTCCTCAGGAGGAGGACATGGTGGGTCTAGGGAAGGAGTGACTGATGATGAGTCTGACATTGATACCAGGGAAGAGGACGCTTTGGCAGCTGCTTTGCCAGTACCCTGAGCCTGGGTGAGAGAGGATGAGGAGGAGGAGGAGGGCTTGGTCATCCACTCTACCAAGTCTTCGGCATGATGTGGCTCAACATGTCCAGCTGCCGAAAAGAAGGACAAGCGTGTCCCATGGCCATGTGCTGATGACAATGCACCGCGTCCACGACCAGCACTGTTGCCCCCAGACACAGAGCCTGCTTGCCCTCTTTTATTGCCTCCTGACTGTCTGCCTCTCCTTGTTTGCCTTCCAGACATTCCAGAATAAGCGTAACTTACGCTTTACTTCTGTTTCCAGCCTCAGTGAGATTTCCTTTCTGGATCTAAAATTAACCATCCATGAGGGGTATTTGACCACCCAGACCTACAGGAAAACTACAGCAGCCAATACCCTTTTAAGGGCAGATAGCTACCATCCTGCTCCTCTTAAACGCGGAATACCAGTAGGACAGTTCCTCAGAATCAGGAGGAACTGCTCCAGTGAAGCAATGTATCGCAGGGAATCCGAGATCCTCTACCAGCAGTTTAGAGATAGGGGATATGGGCACAGAACACTTCGCAGGGCAAGAAGCATTGCTAGTCAACGCCCACGAGAAGAATTGCTTCAGCCCAAACCTAACCTCAAATCCAATCAGGATGGACCAGCTCGGTTCATCACTCCTTTTGGTGTCCAGTGGCACCAAGTACGAGCGGTCCTCACAGAGCACTGGCACGTTTTGACTGGCTGTGAACAACTCAAGAAAATAGTAGGTGACAGGCCCCAATTAACAGCTAAAAGGGCCAGAAATCTTAGGGATGCACTTGTCAATAGTGAATATATACGCCCTATTGATAGCAACTGGCTGACAGACATACCACGTACAGTGGGCATGTTTTCATGTGGCCACTGTGGCACATGTAAACATGTAGATAGAACCAAAAGCTTTAGAGACTCACAATCTAAGAATCACTATGAGATTAAATCCTTTATTAATTGTGGTACAGCACGTGTGCTCTATATTTTGGAATGCCCATGCCATTTACTCTATGTGGGCAAAACAAAACGACAACTTCGAGTACGTTTTGCTGAACATCTAAAGAGCATTCGTCTCAAAGAAGACACCCCAGTGGCCCAACATTTTTTAAGATATCATGAGGGAAAAACACTAGGCCTGCGAGTAAAGGGGTTCTACGCCCTTAACCTATCAGAAAGACGAGGGGATTTCGATACCGTCCTGATCCGACATGAAAAGACCTGGATCTTTAGGCTCCAGACACTCCAGCCCAAAGGCTTAAATACAGAAATGAGCCTAAAGATTTTTCTGGAGCCTTAAATAGGACATTTAATTATGTTTATGATCAGCACGGTATATGTTTCCCGCCTCTGTTTTCCCCTCAGTACAAATGTCCAGTGTATTTACACCCTATAATTAGATAGGTATAATCAGTCTATGATGACAGGGTTTTGTTTGTATGTATTATTGCAACATCCATCTATACCTAGCCTCACTGTCCGGTTTGGTGTTTTTCCTATAAACACTGTAATAATAATTTTTCTCATTTTTGAAACCTTGTGAATGTATATATTTATTTTTTGCATGGATATCAACATTACCTGTTGTGACCATAAGATGGCGCTACTTCGTCAGTCAGTGGTATTTTACCTGTGATTGGCTAAACAAGGCTATATAATAGGAGCACTAATAATCCACTGACACATCAAGATGAAGTGACATATTCGTCACGAAACGCGTCATGTCCGACGTTGTAATTCTGGGTTGTTGACAAAACCCCACTCGCTCCTCTCCTCTCCTCGCAATGAACACCATTGAATGAATTCACTGCCAGCTAACAGAGGATAAGACAAGGACAGTCAGATCTTGCCCCCAGAGGCCTAAACCTGCTATTACACAGGCTTGTGTATCCTCAGATCTTACGGCGCGACGGCTCCAGTCATACGGTCAGTGCTGATGCATTGAAACAGAGCCAGCTGATCACAGGAGCTGCACGCGACTCCACGGAAGGACGTACTCTACGCAGCAGCCTCCTTCAAGCCGGAAGGATCACCTTTCTGAGCAGCAGCACAGCGAGAGCTACAGAGCTCAAGGACATCACTATATATCCACGAGCAACGGCTTAAAAGAGACTCTGGTGTCACGGGATGGATGTTATGGATGGGTAAGCAAGTATATTACCATATGGTTATCGTGCCCCCCTTCCTCCCCTCTATCTAATATCACCTCACAATACTCGGCCAGGACTGGGCTCAAGCCTTTGTCCCTCCATGGACTGTCTGCAACAGATCATACTCAGAATAAGTTCCATGCCATATTGCTGAGTGCAATCCAGTGCTCATTATACTGCATCAATAGTCTTACCAGCTTATACAGGTTTATCTATTGATATATGGAGCTGCACTGCATGAACATTGTATTAGCAGGTATATTTGCCAACACGGCTTGATTCCAACACTCCAGTCTGGATTTAGATTTGAGTTATCGTTCATTCTACAGCCTAAACCCCACATTGGTTTGGTTTGAACAGTCCGTTCATTCAACAAATGCTGCAAGCTCCGGTTATTGACACAATATCTACCCGGTCATTCAGAGTTCATTCTTAGTAAGGACATTTAGGAGAAGTAGAGCGGGCGGCTGATGTCCACCCAGGCCATCATTTTTACTTTTTCCAACAGTGCACTGTGTATGTGTGTTTTTTCATGTTTTTATTCTAATGTGCATATATTCAGGAGAAACCCTTTCCCCTACATGTGTATATCCATACTGTTAGGTTGAAATGTGATTATTTAGATAGCATTCGACCAATAAAGTCCTTTCTATTTTTCTATTACCAAATGTATTGTGGTTGATTCACCCTATAACCGTCTATTGGGTTGTCCCAATCTCCCGTCCCCCCCTCTCTCTTCTTGTTTCCACGTGCGTTTTGGTTAGGAGGATCCCGTTTTCACATAAACGTATCTCTCGTTTGGTATTTTTCATAATTGGCTCTATGTGAATCAGGCATCCCTCCCTTCCTTGCTCATCAGATAACACATGGATCACCTTTTGATCCCCTTTTTATGCCTGGATCCATGAGCCTTTGACTTTATTGGTTGAATGTGGTTTAAATTTCTGTTGTTTTCACACTAGATTCATTCACTTGTTTATTGGTTATCCATATAGCTGACAGGGTATGGCATTTGTACTGAGTGAGGACCTTGATAGCGAAATCAGGGCCACCTTTAATGAAGACCCAACCACCCCTGACATAGTAGTTAAAGACGACATCAAACCATTGTTTAGGGACCACAAGAAATTAATTATTCGATCTTTGAATCATAAATGGGATATCTTATCCCTTGAATCTTATGTACAGAGGGGCATCATTCCAAGAGGCCTTAGGGAAAGAGTGGTGCCAGCTGCTCATCTACATACCAAAAACTTTTTAGACAAATGGCAAAAACAATGCATTACACATGGTATTGAGGTGATCAAATTGATCATAGAAGAGGAAAAAGACCAACTGGTTACCTTGCAAGGTGCCATACTCGAGAGCGGACAAAAACTTGAACCGTTTAGAGACAGTCCAGACTTTGAAAGTCTAAATGATTCTCTGAAAAGAGAAGTTGAGAAAACTCAGAGGAACTTAAAGACCACTAAGCAGGGGAAGTTTAGACGGGATTTAGAAGACTGGGCGAAGGGGGAAATCTTCGATCTCACCCCCAAGGATCAGAGAGGTCGCTCCCGCCAAAGAAGATCCCACTCTCAGTCAAGCTTTGAGGGCTGTGCTCAATCTTCAGGTAGTGAGGAGGACACTCCCCCCTCTGTGTCTTTTTTAGAGAAGGATCAATTGACACAAGATGTTCCACCATTAATCAAGGGGATTTTAAAGGGAGACAGAATAGGGGGAACAGGAGACGCAAGGAAAAGGGTACAGGCCTCCAAAAGATCAAACAATCAGGAGGAGCCAGAGGAAACACAGATAGTTACCCAGAGCTCTATTGTTACTAATGACTTAAAAGTAATTAATCTATCTGATTTTAAATTAGAGCAAAACCACTTAGATCTCCTTGGTAGAGGCCTCTCTTTTTCCCCCTCCATAGATATGGATCAATTTGAGACCTTTAAGGACTTAAACCTATTCCTCAGGAGAGTATTTTATAGGTCACTATTCCTAGATAAAGATTCACAACCAGCACCCCTAGAACAGCTTAATACTGATGAAGAGAAGGCACTCAGTAATCTAGAATCACTACTTGAGGAGGGTGACCCCTCATTTAGTGACGACGATAATGATGACTCCAATACTACCAAACGTAAAGCCATGCTAAAAATCAGATCTACTAATATGCCACAATTTAAAAATAATAAACGTCTTGGAGTCTTCTTGGACCTTGTCCAGGAAGATTTACAAAAATTGAATTGGCACACCAAACCGATAGGCAACCTCTCTGAAGCAGAACGAAAGGGCCTGGAAGATCTACGTAGAACCGACACTGTCATTATAAAACCCAGTGACAAGGGCGGAAATGTGGTCTTACAGTCTGCCACCCTCTATGAGAAGGAGGCATATCGACTCCTCTCAGATCAGTTGACATATAAAAAGCTTGATCATAATCCATTTAACACCTTGGTGGAGCAGATCAACGATAAACTTATGTGGGCAACTGAGGAGGGTCTTCTATCTAGACGGGAATTTGAGTATTTGAGAGTTGCAGACTATAATATTCCTATTTTCTACATAATACCTAAGATCCACAAGAATCAGAACAACCCACCAGGCAGACCAATAGTGTCTGCCATAAGAGGTCCCTTAGAGAGGATAGGGAAATATGTGGATCGTCTCATTAAGGATTTAGTGCAACTTCTTCCGTCATTTGTACGTGACACTGGGGATGTCCTAAGACATATTAAGGACATGCCTATCCCGGACGGAGCCCTCCTTGTGTGTGTGGACGTTGAGTCCTTATATACATCTATTCCACACGAGTGGGGTATGTTGGCGGTCTACCATTTCCTAGAACGCAGCTTCCCGCGTATGGCAGTACAGAATGAGTTCATTCTGGAACTCTTGGAAATGGCTTTGAAAAATAACTATTTCCAATCCGCAACTAAATTCTTCCAACAACTACAGGGGACCTCAATGGGGGCCCCCTGGGCCCCATCATATGCCTGCCTCCACCTGGGGTGGTGGGAGGAGGACACTGTGTACAACTCCTCGATGTACCTCAGCCACGCTAGAGCGTGGCTGAGGTACATAGATGACGTGTTCATGATTTGGTCAGGGACCCCTACACAGCTTAGCCAGTTCATGGATGAGCTTAATCAGAATAAGCGTAACTTACGCTTTACTTCTGTTTCCAGCCTCAGTGAGATTTCCTTTCTGGATCTAAAATTAACCATCCATGAGGGGTATTTGACCACCCAGACCTACAGGGAAACTACAGCAGCCAATACCCTTTTAAGGGCAGATAGCTACCATCCTGCTCCTCTTAAACGCGGAATACCAGTAGGACAGTTCCTCAGAATCAGGAGGAACTGCTCCAGTGAAGCAATGTATCGCAGGGAATCCGAGATCCTCTACCAGCAGTTTAGAGATAGGGGATATGGGCACAGAACACTTCGCAGGGCAAGAAGCATTGCTAGTCAACGCCCACGAGAAGAATTGCTTCAGCCCAAACCTAACCTCAAATCCAATCAGGATGGACCAGCTCGGTTCATCACTCCTTTTGGTGTCCAGTGGCACCAAGTACGAGCGGTCCTCACAGAGCACTGGCACGTTTTGACTGGCTGTGAACAACTCAAGAAAATAGTAGGTGACAGGCCCCAATTAACAGCTAAAAGGGCCAGAAATCTTAGGGATGCACTTGTCAATAGTGAATATATACGCCCTATTGATAGCAACTGGCTGACAGACATACCACGTACAGTGGCCATGTTTTCATGTGGCCACTGTGGCACATGTAAACATGTAGATAGAACCAAAAGCTTTAGAGACTCACAATCTAAGAATCACTATGAGATTAAATCCTTTATTAGTTGTGGTACAGCACGTGTGCTCTATATTTTGGAATGCCCATGCCATTTACTCTATGTGGGCAAAACAAAACAACAACTTCGAGTACGTTTTGCTGAATATCTAAAGAGCATTCATCTCAAAGAAGACACCCCAGTGGCCCAACATTTTTTAAGATATCATGAGGGAAAAACACTAGGCCTGCGAGTAAAGGGGTTCTACGCCCTTAACCTATCAGAAAGACGAGGGGATTTCGATACCGTCCTGATCCGACATGAAAAGACCTGGATCTTTAGGCTCCAGACACTCCAGCCCAAAGGCTTAAATACAGAAATGAGCCTAAAGATTTTTCTGGAGCCTTAAATAGGACATTTAATTATGTTTATGATCAGCACGGTATATGTTTCCCGCCTCTGTTTTCCCCTCAGTACAAATGTCCAGTGTATTTACACCCTATAATTAGATAGGTATAATCAGTCTATGATGACAGGGTTTTGTTTGTATGTATTATTGCAACATCCATCTATACCTAGCCTCACTGTCCGGTTTATTGTTTTTCCTATAAACACTGTAATAATAATTTTTCTCATTTTTGAAACCTTGTGAATGTATATATTTATTTTTTGCATGGATATCAACATTACCTGTTGTGACCATAAGATGGCGCTACTTCGTCAGTCAGTGGTATTTTACCTGTGATTGGCTAAACAAGGCTATATAATAGGAGCACTAATAATCCACTGACACATCAAGATGAAGTGACATATTCGTCACGAAACGCGTCATGTCCGACGTTGTAATTCTGGGTTGTTGACAAAACCCCACTCGCTCCTCTCCTCTCCTCACAATGAACACCATTGAATGAATTCACTGCCAGCTAACAGAGGATAAGACAAGGACAGTCAGATCTTGCCCCCAGAGGCCTAAACCTGCTATTACACAGGCTTGTGTATCCTCAGATCTTACGGCGCGACGGCTCCAGTCATACGGTCAGTGCTGATGCATTGAAACAGAGCCAGCTGATCACAGGAGCTGCACGCGACTCCACGGAAGGACGTACTCTACGCAGCAGCCTCCTTCAAGCCAGAAGGATCACCTTTCTGAGCAGCAGCACAGCGAGAGCTACAGAGCTCAAGGACATCACTATATATCCACGAGCAACGGCTTAAAAGAGACTCTGGTGTCACGGGATGGATGTTATGGATGGGTAAGCAAGTATATTACCATATGGTTATCGTGCCCCCCTTCCTCCCCTCTATCTAATATCACCTCACCATACTCGGCCAGGACTGGGCTCAAGCCTTTGTCCCTCCATGGACTGTCTGCAACAGATCATACTCAGAATAAGTTCCATGCCATATTGCTGAGTGCAATCCAGTGCTCATTACACTGCATCAATAGTCTTACCAGCTTATACAGGTTTATCTATTGATATATGGAGCTGCACTGCATGAACATTGTATTAGCAGGTATATTTGCCAACACGGCTTGATTCCAACACTCCAGTCTGGATTTAGATTTGAGTTATCGTTCATTCTACAGCCTAAACCCCACATTGGTTTGGTTTGAACAGTCCTTTCATTCAACAAATGCTGCAAGCTCCGGTTATTGACACAATATCTACCCGGTCATTCAGAGTTCATTCTTAGTAAGGACATTTAGGAGAAGTAGAGCGGGCGGCTGATGTCCACCCAGGCCATCATTTTTACTTTTTCCAACAGTGCACTGTGTATGTGTGTTTTTTCATGTTTTTATTCTAATGTGCATATATTCAGGAGAAACCCTTTCCCCTATATGAGTATATTCATACTGTTAGGTTGAAATGTGATTATTTAGATAGCATTCGACCAATAAAGTCCTTTCTATTTTTCTATTACCAAATGTATTGTGGTTGATTCACCCTATAACCGTCTATTGGGTTGTCCCAATCTCCCGTCCCCCCTCTCCCTTCTTGTTTCCACGTGCGTTTTGGTTAGGAGGATCCAGTTTTCACATAAACGTATCTCTCGTTTGGTATTTTTCATAATTGGCTCTATGTGAATCAGGCATTCCTCCCTTCCTTGCTCATCAGATAACACATGGATCACCTTTTGATCCCCTTTTTATGCCTGGATCCATGAGCCTTTGACTTTATTGGTTGAATGTGGTTTCAATTTCTGTTGTTTTCACACTAGATTCATTCACTTGTTTATTGGTTATCCATATAGCTGACAGGGTATGGCATTTGTACTGAGTGAGGACCTTGATAGCGAAATCAGGGCCACCTTTAATGAAGACCCAACCACCCCTGACATAGTAGTTAAAGACGACATCAAACCATTGTTTAGGGACCGCAAGAAATTAATTATTCGATCTTTGAATCGTAAATGGGATATCTTATCCCTTGAATCTTATGTACAGAGGGGCATCATTCCAAGAGGCCTTAGGGAAAGAGTGGTGCCAGCTGCTCATCTACATACCAAAAACTTTTTAGACAAATGGCAAAAACAATGCATTACACATGGTATTGAGGTGATCAAATTGATCATAGAAGAGGAAAAAGACCAACTGGTTACCTTGCAAGGTGCCATACTCGAGAGCGGACAAAAACTTGAACCGTTTAGAGACAGTCCAGACTTTGAAAGTCTAAATGATTCTCTGAAAAGAGAAGTTGAGAAAACTCAGAGGAACTTAAAGACCACTAAGCAGGGGAAGTTTAGACGGGATTTAGAAGACTGGGCGAAGGGGGAAATCTTCGATCTCACCCCCAAGGATCAGAGAGGTCGCTCCCGCCAAAGAAGATCCCACTCTCAGTCAAGCTTTGAGGGCTGTGCTCAATCTTCAGGTAGTGAGGAGGACACTCCCTGCTCTGTGTCTTTTTTAGAGAAGGATCAATTGACACAAGATGTTCCACCATTAATCAAGGGGATTTTAAAGGGAGACAGAATAGGGGGAACAGGAGACGCAAGGAATCAAGGAAAAGGGTACAGGCCTCCAAAAGATCAAACAATCAGGAGGAGCCAGAGGAAACACAGATAGTTACCCAGAGCTCTATTGTTACTAATGACTTAAAAGTAATTAATCTATCTGATTTTAAATTAGAGCAAAACCACTTAGATCTCCTTGGTAGAGGCCTCTCTTTTTCCCCCTCCATAGATATGGATCAATTTGAGACCTTTAAGGACTTAAACCTATTCCTCAGGAGAGTATTTTATAGGTCACTATTCCTAGATAAAGATTCATAACCAGCACCCCTAGAACAGCTTAATACTGATGAAGAGAAGGCACTCAGTAATCTAGAATCACTACTTGAGGAGGGTGACCCCTCATTTAGTGACGACGATAATGATGACTCCAATACTACCAAACGTAAAGCCATGCTAAAAATCAGATCTACTAATATGCCACAATTTAAAAATAATAAACGTCTTGGAGTCTTCTTGGACCTTGTCCAGGAAGATTTACAAAAATTGAATTGGCACACCAAACCGATAGGCAACCTCTCTGAAGCAGAACGAAAGGGCCTGGAAGATCTACGTAGAACCGACACTGTCATTATAAAACCCAGTGACAAGGGCGGAAATGTGGTCTTACAGTCTGCCACCCTCTATGAGAAGGAGGCATATCGACTCCTCTCAGATCAGTTGACATATAAAAAGCTTGATCATAATCCATTTAACACCTTGGTGGAGCAGATCAACGATAAACTTATGTGGGCAACTGAGGAGGGTCTTCTATCTAGACGGGAATTTGAGTATTTGAGAGTTGCAGACTATAATATTCCTATTTTCTACATAATACCTAAGATCCACAAGAATCAGAACAACCCACCAGGCAGACCAATAGTGTCTGCCATAAGAGGTCCCTTAGAGAGGATAGGGAAATATGTGGATAGTCTCATTAAGGATTTAGTGCAACTTCTTCCGTCATTTGTACGTGACACTGGGGATGTCCTAAGACATATTAAGGACATGCCTATCCCGGACGGAGCCCTCCTTGTGTGTGTGGACGTAGAGTCCTTATATACATCTATTCCACACGAGTGGGGTATGTTGGCGGTCTACCATTTCCTAGAACGCAGCTTCCCGCGTATGGCAGTACAGAATGAGTTCATTCTGGAACTCTTGGAAATGGCTTTGAAAAATAACTATTTCCAATTCGCAACTAAATTCTTCCAACAACTACAGGGGACCTCAATGGGGGCCCCCTGGGCCCCATCATATGCCTGCCTCCACCTGGGGTGGTGGGAGGAGGACACTGTGTACAACTCCTCGATGTACCTCAGCCACGCTAGAGCGTGGCTGAGGTACATAGATGACGTGTTCATGATTTGGTCAGGGACCCCTACACAGCTTAGCCAGTTCATGGATGAGCTTAATCAGAATAAGCGTAACTTACGCTTTACTTCTGTTTCCAGCCTCAGTGAGATTTCCTTTCTGGATCTAAAATTAACCATCCATGAGGGGTATTTGACCACCCAGACCTACAGGGAAACTACAGCAGCCAATACCCTTTTAAGGGCAGATAGCTACCATCCTGCTCCTCTTAAACGCGGAATACCAGTAGGACAGTTCCTCAGAATCAGGAGGAACTGCTCCAGTGAAGCAATGTTTCGCAGGGAATCCGAGATCCTCTACCAGCAGTTTAGAGATAGGGGATATGGGCACAGAACACTTCGCAGGGCAAGAAGCATTGCTAGTCAACGCCCACGAGAAGAATTGCTTCAGCCCAAACCTAACCTCAAATCCAATCAGGATGGACCAGCTCGGTTCATCACTCCTTTTGGTGTCCAGTGGCACCAAGTACGAGCGGTCCTCACAGAGCACTGGCACGTTTTGACTGGCTGTGAACAACTCAAGAAAATAGTAGGTGACAGGCCCCAATTAACAGCTAAAAGGGCCAGAAATCTTAGGGATGCACTTGTCAATAGTGAATATATACGCCCTATTGATAGCAACTGGCTGACAGACATACCACGTACAGTGGGCATGTTTTCATGTGGCCACTGTGGCACATGTAAACATGTAGATAGAACCAAAAGCTTTAGAGACTCACAATCTAAGAATCACTATGAGATTAAATCCTTTATTAATTGTGGTACAGCACGTGTGCTCTATATTTTGGAATGCCCATGCCATTTACTCTATGTGGGCAAAACAAAACGACAACTTCGAGTACGTTTTGCTGAACATCTAAAGAACATTCGTCTCAAAGAAGACACCCCAGTGGCCCAACATTTTTTAAGATATCATGAGGGAAAAACACTAGGCCTGCGAGTAAAGGGGTTCTACGCCCTTAACCTATCAGAAAGACGAGGGGATTTCGATACCGTCCTGATCCGACATGAAAAGACCTGGATCTTTAGGCTCCAGACACTCCAGCCCAAAGGCTTTAATACAGAAATGAGCCTAAAGATTTTTCTGGAGCCTTAAATAGGACATTTAATTATGTTTATGATCAGCACGGTATATGTTTCCCGCCTCTGTTTTCCCCTCAGTACAAATGTCCAGTGTATTTACACCCTATAATTAGATAGGTATAATCAGTCTATGATGACAGGGTTTTGTTTGTATGTATTATTGCAACATCCATCTATACCTAGCCTCACTGTCCGGTTTGGTGTTTTTCCTATAAACAATGTAATAATAATTTTTCTCATTTTTGAAACCTTGTGAATGTATATATTTATTTTTTGCATGGATATCAACATTACCTGTTGTGACCATAAGATGGCGCTACTTCGTCAGTCAGTGGTATTTTACCTGTGATTGGCTAAACAAGGCTATATAATAGGAGCACTAATAATCCACTGACACATCAAGATGAAGTGACATATTCGTCACGAAACGCGTCATGTCCGACGTTGTAATTCTGGGTTGTTGACAAAACCCCACTCGCTCCTCTCCTCTCCTCGCAATGAACACCATTGAATGAATTCACTGCCAGCTAACAGAGGATAAGACAAGGACAGTCAGATCTTGCCCCCAGAGGCCTAAACCTGCTATTACACAGGCTTGTGTATCCTCAGATCTTACGGCGCGACGGCTCCAGTCATACGGTCAGTGCTGATGCATTGAAACAGAGCCAGCTGATCACAGGAGCTGCACGCGACTCCACGGAAGGACGTACTCTACGCAGCAGCCTCCTTCAAGCCGGAAGGATCACCTTTCTGAGCAGCAGCACAGCGAGAGCTACAGAGCTCAAGGACATCACTATATATCCACGAGCAACGGCTTAAAAGAGACTCTGGTGTCACGGGATGGATGTTATGGATGGGTAAGCAAGTATATTACCATATGGTTATCGTGCCCCCCTTCCTCCCCTCTATCTAATATCACCTCACCATACTCGGCCAGGACTGGGCTCAAGCCTTTGTCCCTCCATGGACTGTCTGCAAAAGATCATACTCAGAATAAGTTCCATGCCATATTGCTGAGTGCAATCCAGTGCTCATTACACTGCATCAATAGTCTTACCAGCTTATACAGGTTTATCTATTGATATATGGAGCTGCACTGCATGAACATTGTATTAGCAGGTATATTTGCCAACACGGCTTGATTCCAACACTCCAGTCTGGATTTAGATTTGAGTTATCGTTCATTCTACAGCCTAAACCCCACATTGGTTTGGTTTGAACAGTCCTTTCATTCAACAAATGCTGCAAGCTCCGGTTATTGACACAATATCTACCCGGTCATTCAGAGTTCATTCTTAGTAAGGACATTTAGGAGAAGTAGAGCGGGCGGCTGATGTCCACCCAGGCCATCATTTTTACTTTTTCCAACAGTGCACTGTGTATGTGTGTTTTTTCATGTTTTTATTCTAATGTGCATATATTCAGGAGAAACCCTTTCCCCTACATGTGTATATCCATACTGTTAGGTTGAAATGTGATTATTTAGATAGCATTCGACCAATAAAGTCCTTTCTATTTTTCTATTACCAAATGTATTGTGGTTGATTCACCCTATAACCGTCTATTGGGTTGTCCCAATCTCCCGTCCCCCCTCTCCCTTCTTGTTTCCACATTCTAATGGATGGCCTGCAGGGAGATGGGAAAAAAGCAATAAGGGCTACCTTCAGGTGTCCTTCTCTGTCCCTTTACTTAAGGATTTCTAAATATGGTTGAGGATGATTGCTTTCGCACAGAATAGCACAATGACAATTTCCCTGACTGTCCAAAAAACAAGGATTTCAAAGATGGTTGATGAGGAATGCTTTAGCACAGTATAGCACAAGGAGAATTTCCCTCACTGTCCTTCCCTGTCCCTACAAACAAGGATTAGCACAGTAAAACACACTGACACTCTCCCTACCTATAGTTTTCTGTCCCTATAAAAAATGTTTTTTTTAAAATGGATGATGATGAATGCTTTAGCACAGTATAGCACAAGGAGAATTTCCCTCACTGTCCTTCCCTGTCCCTACAAACAAGGATTAGCACAGTAAAACACACTGACACTCTCCCTACCTATAGTTTTCTGTCCCTATAAAAAATGTTTTTTTAAAGATGGTTGATGATGAATGCTTTAGCACAGTATAGCACAAGGAGAATTTCCCTCACTGTCCTTCCCTGTCCCTACAAACAAGGATTAGCACAGTAAAACACACTGACACTCTCCCTACCTATAGTTTTCTGTCCCTATAAAAAATGTTTTTTTAAAGATGGTTGATGATGAATGCTTTAGCACAGTATAGCACAAGGAGAATTTCCCTCACTGTCCTTCCCTGTCCCTACAAACAAGGATTAGCACAGTAAAACACACTGACACTCTCCCTACCTATAGTTTTCTGTCCCTATAAAAAACGTTTTTTTAAAGATAGTTGATGATGAATGCTTTAGCACAGTATAGCACAAGGAGAATTTCCCTCACTGTCCTTCCCTGTCCCTACAAACAAGGATTAGCCCAGTAAAACACACTGACACTCTCCCTACCTATAGTTTTCTGTCCCTATAAAAAATGTTTTTTTAAAGATGGTTGATGATGAATGCTTTAGCACAGTATAGCACAAGGAGAATTTCCCTCACTGTCCTTCCCTGTCCCTACAAACAAGGATTAGCACAGTAAAACACACTGACACTCTCCCTACCTATAGTTTTCTGTCCCTATAAAAAATGTTTTTTTAAAGATGGTTGATGATGAATGCTTTAGCACAGTATAGCACAAGGAGAATTTCCCTCACTGTCCTTCCCTGTCCCTACAAACAAGGATTAGCACAGTAAAACACACTGACACTCTCCCTACCTATAGTTTTCTGTCCCTATAAAAAATGTTTTTTTAAAGATAGTTGATGATGAATGCTTTAGCACAGTATAGCACAAGGAGAATTTCCCTCACTGTCCTTCCCTGTCCCTACAAACAAGGATTAGCACAGTAAAACACACTGACACTCTCCCTACCTATAGTTTTCTGTCCCTATAAAAAATGTTTTTTTAAAGATGGTTGATGATGAATGCTTTAGCACAGTATAGCACAAGGAGAATTTCCCTCACTGTCCTTCCCTGTCCCTACAAACAAGGATTAGCACAGTAAAACACACTCACACTCTCCCTACCTATAGTTTTCTGTCCCTATAAAAAATGTTTTTTTAAAGATGGTTGATGATGAATGCTTTAGCACAGTATAGCACAAGGAGAATTTCCCTCACTGTCCTTCCCTGTCCCTACAAACAAGGATTAGCACAGTAAAACACACTGACACTCTCCCTACCTATAGTTTTCTGTCCCTATAAAAAATGTTTTTTTAAAGATAGTTGATGATGAATGCTTTAGCACAGTATAGCACAAGGAGAATTTCCCTCACTGTCCTTCCCTGTCCCTACAAACAAGGATTAGCACAGTAAAACACACTGACACTCTCCCTACCTATAGTTTTCTGTCCCTATAAAAAATGTTTTTTTAAAGATGGTTGATGATGAATGCTTTAGCACAGTATAGCACAAGGAGAATTTCCCTCACTGTCCTTCCCTGTCCCTACAAACAAGGATTAGCACAGTAAAACACACTGACACTCTCCCTACCTATAGTTTTCTGTCCCTATAAAAAATGTTTTTTTAAAGATGGTTGATGATGAATGCTTTAGCACAGTATAGCACAAGGAGAATTTCCCTCACTGTCCTTCCCTGTCCCTAAAACAAGGATTAGCACAGTAAAACACACTGACACTCTCCCTACCTATAGTTTTCTGTCCCTATAAAAAATGTTTTTTTAAAGATGGTTGATGATGAATGCTTTAGCACAGTATAGCACAAGGAGAATTTCCCTCACTGTCCTTCCCTGTCCCTACAAACAAGGATTAGCACAGTAAAACACACTGACACTCTCCCTACCTATAGTTTTCTGTCCCTATAAAAAATGTTTTTTTAAAGATGGTTGATGATGAATGCTTTAGCACAGTATAGCACAAGGAGAATTTCCCTCACTGTCCTTCCCTGTCCCTAAAAACAAGGATTAGCACAGTAAAACACACTGACACTCTCCCTACCTATAGTTTTCTGTCCCTATAAAAAATGTTTTTTTAAAGATGGTTGATGATGAATGCTTTAGCACAGTATAGCACAAGGAGAATTTCCCTCACTGTCCTTCCCTGTCCCTACAAACAAGGATTAGCACAGTAAAACACACTGACACTCTCCCTACTGTGAGGGGGTTAGCTCGGCCGCGGGTGTGTGTGACCCCCGGGATGGGCTCCCCACACAAAACAGGCCCAGCAAACGGAGGTTGTGGTTTTCAAAATCAAAAAGGTGCTGTTTATTTTCTATTTACAGTGACAAAACACAGCAAAGCAAAAGAAACATAACCAAAATAAATCCTGGTCAAGTTGACCTCTGACTAAACATACAGGTTTCCTAACTAACAACTGGGATCAGCCTAGTGCTGTCCTAGTCCCTAAGTCCCTGGTTTAGTAAAAGTCCAAACAAATAGCCACACAGGCTTTGCCTCACCGCACAGGGGTTCACTCTCCCTAGACAGTCCACACAGGTCTGGTTCCAGGCATGAGCTAACATCTAATGAAGCTGGGAGTTCTTATAGAGGCCTAAATGAGCTGACAAGGTTCAGCTGGTCTCCTCATCTCTGTCTGCACGACGCCCCACACTCTCCCTAGAGGTATGAGTCATCCATGAGCCCACTAGCCTTAGCTGGGCTTATACAACTCTCCACCTAGTTGTATAAGTCAGCGTAAAGCCTGAATCTGGGCGAAATATATCTACCCCCCTGGATGCAACCAGGTGACTTTACCTTCCTGCTGTCACATACCCCCCCTCTTGTTTTAACCTCGGGGTTGGAACACCAGCAATCAGGCATTCATGTACTCGAGACAAAGCATCCACATTCCCCATTTGAACGCCAGGGCGATGCTTTACTGTGAAGTTGAATTCCTGGAGGGCCAGGAACCACCTATTCACTCTTCTATTTGTTTCCTTGTTTTGAGCCATCCACTTTAACGGAGCGTGATCCGTAACCATGTCAAAGTGCCTACCTAGCAGGTAGTACCGAAGGGAATCTAGAGCCCACTTCACCGCTAAACACTCCTTTTCAACGGTGGCGTAATTTACCTCATGGGACTTCAATTTCCTGCTGAGGTAAATGACTGGGTGCTCTTCCCCGTTCCAGACCTGGGACAATACTGCTCCTAACCCCACATCTGACGCATCACTTTGTACGACAAAGTCTTTAGAGAAGTCGGGTGAGTACAACACTGGCTGGCTACATAAGGCTTGTTTCAAGAATTGGAATGCTGCCTCAGCCTCGGGGGTCCATTTAATCATGACCGACCCTTTCCCCTTCGTCAGGTTGGTTAGGGGCACAGCCTTAGAAGCAAAGTGGGGAATGAATCGCCGATAATACCCAGCGATTCCCAGAAAGGCTCGTACCTGCTTCTTGCTGTTGGGACGTGGCCAACTCTGGATGGCCTCGACTTTGTTGAGTTGGGGTTTTATTACTCCCCTCCCAATGGTGTACCCAAGATATTTGGCCTCCTCCTGCCCAATGGTACACTTCTTGGGGTTAGCCGTAAACCCCGCTTCCCGAACAGAGTCCAGGACTGCTTGCACTTTTGGCAGATGTGAGGCCCAATCTGTGCTATGGACAATTACGTCATCCAGGTAAGCCGCAGCATACTTCCGATGGGGCCTCAGCATCTGGTCCATTTTCCGCTGGAATGTGGCCGGCGCATTCTGTAACCCGAACGGCATTCTTTTATATTGGAACGCCCCGTCTGGGGTTACAAATGCGGTTTTCTCTTTGGCCGACTTGGCCAGGGGGATTTGCCAATACCCTTTTGTGAGGTCAAGAGTCGTCATGTATCGGGCTGTTCCCAGCCGGTCGATCAACTCATCTATACGTGGCATGGGGTAGGTGTCAAATTTTGTAACTTTGTTCAACTGACGAAAATCGTTACAAAATCGCCAGCTCCCATCCGGTTTAGGCACCAACACGATGGGACTAGACCAATCACTTTGGGACTCCTCTATCACCCCTAAGTTCAGCATTTTCTGTACTTCCTCCCGTATTGCCTCCCGTCGAGCCTCTGGGATCCGATAGGGTTTTAACTTCACCCTTTCACCGGGCGGGGTAATGATGTCATGCTCTACCCCAGATGTTTGTCCCGGCAGCTCAGAGAATACCTCCTTGTTGCGAAGCACAAACTCCTTAACCTCCTGTTGTTGGGGTTGTGACAAGGTGGCTGCTATTCCAACCTCAGGAATCACGCAACCAGTTTGAGCTGGTGACCAAGTGTCTGCGACTAGGGACTCTCTATCCCTCCAGGCTTTCAACAGATTAACGTGATAGATCTGTTCGGGCTTTCGCCTTCCTGGTTGTCTGACCTTGTAATTCACTTCGCTCACTTTTTCCATTATCTCGTAGGGGCCTTGCCATTTGGCAAGGAATTTACTTTCAACCGTAGGGACAAGTACCAATATCCTATCCCCCGGGGAAAAGGTACGGGTCTTGGCTCCACGGTTGTACACTCTCTGCTGTGCCAACTGCGCTTGGGCCAAATGTTCCTTCACGATAGGCATTACCTGTGCAATTCGATCTTGCATCAGGGCGACATGCTCAATCACACTCCTGTGGGGAGAACTCTCACTTTCCCAAGTTTCCTTGGCAATATCCAACAGCCCTCTTGGGTGTCTCCCATACAGTAACTCAAAGGGGGAGAATCCCGTAGAGGATTGGGGCACCTCCCTAATAGCAAACATCAAATAAGGAAGTAAACAGTCCCAATCCTTTCCATCTCTATCCACCACTTTCTTCAACATTTGTTTTAGGGTTTTGTTGAATCTTTCAACCAGCCCATCGGTTTGGGGGTGATACACAGACGTACGCAATTGCGTCACTTTGAACAATTTACACAGCTCTTTCATAACCCGGGACATAAAGGGTGTACCTTGGTCCGTAAGCAGTTCTTTACAAATACCCACCCGGCTAAAAACAAGAGATAGCTCTTTGGCTATGGTTTTGGCCGAGGTATTTCGGAGAGGGATCGCTTCTGGATAACGGGTGGCATAGTCCATTATAACTAATATGTACTGGTGCCCCCTAGCGGACTTGATTAAAGGACCTACCAAATCCATGGCGATCCTCTCAAACGGGACCTCAATGATGGGTAGAGGGACCAGCGGGCTACGGAAATGTGGCATCGGGGCCAACCTCTGACACACAGGGCAGGAGGAACAATAATTTTCTACGTCCTTCATCACCCCCGGCCAATAGAATCTCTGTAATACCCTCTCTCGGGTTTTCTCTGTCCCCAGATGACCTCCAAGAATGTGCCCATGGGCCAACTCCAACACCAACTTCCTGTAAGGTTTGGGCACCACAAGCTGCTCAACGGTTTCTTCTGCCCTTTTTGCCACCCGATACAGTAGGTCCTTCTCTACGCTGAAGTATGGGTAAGTGCAGGTATTATCTGGGTTCACTAACTCGCCATCTATTTTCACTACGTTTTCCCGTGCCTTTATTAGGGCGGGGTCTTTCAACTGTTCTGTGGCAAAGTTTTCCCTGTGAACCTCAAGATCAGAAAACTCCACAGACGGTAGGTTTTCGTCTGAGGAGGTGGGCTCCTCTCCAGTTTCTTGAGTCTCCCCTGCCAATACTGATAAGGGAAATTCCGGAGAGTCCTCACCACTCTCAGGGGAGTTCTGGCTATCACATTCCTGGTACATAGGGGCACCAGTGAGGGGCTCAGGATCATCCCACAGTTCCCAGAACTTCGGAAAATCCCTTCCCACAATGGCGTCATGCGGTAACTGAGATACTAAGCCCACTGGATGAGAGAGGGTACCTTTGGGGGTCTCGAAACACACTGTAGTCACTGGATACTCTCGGGTGTCCCCATGCACACAAATAACAGCTACCTTGCTATTCCCAGAGACCTCTGTTTTAACTAACTCAGCCTTTATCAGGGTCACAAGGCTACCTGAATCCAGCAATACCACAACATTTCTACCATTAACACACATTTTGCATAAATGTTTCTCAGTTCCTCGAATGGCAGTGCATGCGACTGTCGCACACAGCGACTGACGTCTGCCCGTCAGAAAGTCACACTGCATGGGTTCCTCCACAACCGGGCAATTGGCTGCAATATGTCCCGCTTGCCGGCAGCGGTAGCAAACGATCCTTCTTGCCGCCTCTTGAGCCGCTGATTTCCCAGGCTGTTCTCGCCAAACTTGGGGTAGAGCTCCCACCCTCTCACTCTCTCCACCCTCACCCCTTGGAATCCTCTTATCCGCCCCTGGGGATGGTCTGGTCTTAGGGTGGAAAGTCCGAGTGTCTCTGGAAGAGGCCGTCAGGTTCTCTGTAGCCAAGTATTTCTCCACACGATCCACAAGACCATCGGCCGTCTCTGGGTCTCCATGGCTTACCCACTTTTGGATGGCAGTAGGAAGAGCTCTCAAAAACCGATCCATTACAACACGTTCCACAATCTTTGGTGCGGACAAAGTCTCTGGCTGTAGCCACTTTCTGCTCAGGTGAATGAGATCATACATTTGAGACCTGGGGGGTTTTCCAAGCTGGAAAGTCCAGTTATGCACACGCTGAGCCCGGACAGCCTGGGTGACACCCAGCCTTGCCAATATTTCAGCTTTTAGCATCACATAGTCTTTTGCTTGGTTAGGCTCTAGGTCATAGTAAGCTTTCTGCGATTCACCAGTTAACAGAGGAGCCACCAGTCCAGCCCAGTGCTCCTCAGGCCACTTTTCCCTTTCAGCGGTCCTTTCAAATGTGGTCAAAAATACCTCTGGATCATCCTCTCCAGTCATTTTTGTCAATAAACGACTCACCCCAAAGGACGCGGTATTAGTGGGACGGCTTTCCTCACTGGTCTGCGGACGTTGCTGCATTACTGCTTCCATCTGTTGTTGTAGTCTCTGCTCTTGCTTCTGCAACAGGTCTATGAAGCAGGCCTCAGATTGCTGCTGGGCTCGTTGCTGAGCCTCCAGACTCTGTTGCAAAGTTGCGTTTGTCTGCTGCTGGGCTGCAAGGCTCTGTTGTTGAGCTGCAAGGCTCTTTTGCAAACCTGCATTTGTCTGCTGTTGATTGGCATTTGCTAGAGCCAGCTGCTTCAGTATCTCCTCCATGCTGGCTTAATAAAAAACTGCCCGCATTCTCCACCAACTGTGAGGGGGTTAGCTCGGCCGCGGGTGTGTGTGACCCCCGGGATGGGCTCCCCACACAAAACAGGCCCAGCAAACGGAGGTTGTGGTTTTCAAAATCAAAAAGGTGCGGTTTATTTTCTATTTACAGTGACAAAACACAGCAAAGCAAAAGAAACATAACCAAAATAAATCCTGGTCAAGTTGACCTCTGACTAAACATACAGGTTTCCTAACTAACAACTGGGATCAGCCTAGTGCTGTCCTAGTCCCTAAGTCCCTGGTTTAGTAAAAGTCCAAACAAATAGCCACACAGGCTTTGCCTCACCGCACAGGGGTTCACTCTCCCTAGACAGTCCACACAGGTCTGGTTCCAGGCATGAGCTAACATCTAATGAAGCTGGGAGTTCTTATAGAGGCCTAAATGAGCTGACAAGGTTCAGCTGGTCTCCTCATCTCTGTCTGCACGACGCCCCACACTCTCCCTAGAGGTATGAGTCATCCATGAGCCCACTAGCCTTAGCTGGGCTTATACAACTCTCCACCTAGTTGTATAAGTCAGCGTAAAGCCTGAATCTGGGCGAAATATATCTACCCCCCTGGATGCAACCAGGTGACTTTACCTTCCTGCTGTCACACTACCTATAGTTTTCTGTCCCTATAAAAAATGTTTTTTTAAAGATGGTTGATGATGAATGCTTTAGCACAGTATAGCACAAGGAGAATTTCCCTCACTGTCCTTCCCTGTCCCTACAAACAAGGATTAGCACAGTAAAACACACTGACACTCTCCCTACCTATAGTTTTCTGTCCCTATAAAAAATGTTTTTTTAAAGATGGTTGATGATGAATGCTTTAGCACAGTATAGCACAAGGAGAATTTCCCTCACTGTCCTTCCCTGTCCCTACAAACAAGGATTAGCACAGTAAAACACACTGACACTCTCCCTACCTATAGTTTCTGTCCCTATAAAAAATGTTTTTTTAAAGATGGTTGATGATGAATGCTTTAGCACAGTATAGCACAAGGAGAATTTCCCTCACTGTCCTTCCCTGTCCCTACAAACAAGGATTAGCACAGTAAAACACACTGACACTCTCCCTACCTATAGTTTTCTGTCCCTATAAAAAATGTTTTTTTAAAGATGGTTGATGATGAATGCTTTAGCACAGTATAGCACAAGGAGAATTTCCCTCACTGTCCTTCCCTGTCCCTACAAACAAGGATTAGCACAGTAAAACACACTGACACTCTCCCTACCTATAGTTTTCTGTCCCTATAAAAAATGTTTTTTTAAAGATGGTTGATGATGAATGCTTTAGCACAGTATAGCACAAGGAGAATTTCCCTCACTGTCCTTCCCTGTCCCTAAAAACAAGGATTAGCACAGTAAAACACACTGACACTCTCCCTACCTATAGTTTTCTGTCCCTATAAAAAATGTTTTTTTAAAGATGGTTGATGATGAATGCTTTAGCACAGTATAGCACAAGGAGAATTTCCCTCACTGTCCTTCCCTGTCCCTACAAACAAGGATTAGCACAGTAAAACACACTGACACTCTCCCTACCTATAGTTTTCTGTCCCTATAAAAAAAGTTTTTTTAAAGATGGTTGATGATGAATGCTTTAGCACAGTATAGCACAAGGAGAATTTCCCTCACTGTCCTTCCCTGTCCCTACAAACAAGGATTAGCACAGTAAAACACACTGACACTCTCCCTACCTATAGTTTTCTGTCCCTATAAAAAATGTTTTTTTAAAGATGGTTGATGATGAATGCTTTAGCACAGTATAGCACAAGGAGAATTTCCCTCACTGTCCTTCCCTGTCCCTAAAAACAAGGATTAGCACAGTAAAACACACTGACACTCTCCCTACCTATAGTTTTCTGTCCCTATAAAAAATGTTTTTTTAAAGATGGTTGATGATGAATGCTTTAGCACAGTATAGCACAAGGAGAATTTCCCTCACTGTCCTTCCCTGTCCCTACAAACAAGGATTAGCACAGTAAAACACACTGACACTCTCCCTACCTATAGTTTTCTGTCCCTATAAAAAATGTTTTTTTAAAGATGGTTGATGATGAATGCTTTAGCACAGTATAGCACAAGGAGAATTTCCCTCACTGTCCTTCCCTGTCCCTACAAACAAGGATTAGCACAGTAAAACACACTGACACTCTCCCTACCTATAGTTTTCTGTCCCTATAAAAAATGTTTTTTTAAAGATGGTTGATGATGAATGCTTTAGCACAGTATAGCACAAGGAGAATTTCCCTCACTGTCCTTCCCTGTCCCTACAAACAAGGATTAGCACAGTAAAACACACTGACACTCTCCCTACCTATAGTTTCTGTCCCTATAAAAAATGTTTTTTTAAAGATGGTTGATGATGAATGCTTTAGCACAGTATAGCACAAGGAGAATTTCCCTCACTGTCCTTCCCTGTCCCTACAAACAAGGATTAGCACAGTAAAACACACTGACACTCTCCCTACCTATAGTTTTCTGTCCCTATAAAAAATGTTTTTTTAAAGATGGTTGATGATGAATGCTTTAGCACAGTATAGCACAAGGAGAATTTCCCTCACTGTCCTTCCCTGTCCCTACAAACAAGGATTAGCACAGTAAAACACACTGACACTCTCCCTACCTATAGTTTTCTGTCCCTATAAAAAATGTTTTTTTAAAGATGGTTGATGATGAATGCTTTAGCACAGTATAGCACAAGGAGAATTTCCCTCACTGTCCTTCCCTGTCCCTACAAACAAGGATTAGCACAGTAAAACACACTGACACTCTCCCTACCTATAGTTTTCTGTCCCTATAAAAAATGTTTTTTTAAAGATGGTTGATGATGAATGCTTTAGCACAGTATAGCACAAGGAGAATTTCCCTCACTGTCCTTCCCTGTCCCTACAAACAAGGATTAGCACAGTAAAACACACTGACACTCTCCCTACCTATAGTTTTCTGTCCCTATAAAAAATGTTTTTTTAAAGATGGTTGATGATGAATGCTTTAGCACAGTATAGCACAAGGAGAATTTCCCTCACTGTCCTTCCCTGTCCCTACAAACAAGGATTAGCACAGTAAAACACACTGACACTCTCCCTACCTATAGTTTTCTGTCCCTATAAAAAATGTTTTTTTAAAGATGGTTGATGATGAATGCTTTAGCACAGTATAGCACAAGGAGAATTTCCCTCACTGTCCTTCCCTGTCCCTACAAACAAGGATTAGCACAGTAAAACACACTGACACTCTCCCTACCTATAGTTTTCTGTCCCTATAAAAAATGTTTTTTTAAAGATGGTTGATGATGAATGCTTTAGCACAGTATAGCACAAGGAGAATTTCCCTCACTGTCCTTCCCTGTCCCTACAAACAAGGATTAGCACAGTAAAACACACTGACACTCTCCCTACCTATAGTTTTCTGTCCCTATAAAAAATGTTTTTTTATAGATGGTTGATGATGAATGCTTTAGCACAGTATAGCACAAGGAGAATTTCCCTCACTGTCCTTCCCTGTCCCTACAAACAAGGATTAGCACAGTAAAACACACTGACACTCTCCCTACCTATAGTTTTCTGTCCCTATAAAAAATGTTTTTTTAAAGATGGTTGATGATGAATGCTTTAGCACAGTATAGCACAAGGAGAATTTCCCTCACTGTCCTTCCCTGTCCCTACAAACAAGGATTAGCACAGTAAAACACACTGACACTCTCCCTACCTATAGTTTTCTGTCCCTATAAAAAATGTTTTTTTAAAGATGGTTGATGATGAATGCTTTAGCACAGTATAGCACAAGGAGAATTTCCCTCACTGTCCTTCCCTGTCCCTACAAACAAGGATTAGCACAGTAAAACACACTGACACTCTCCCTACCTATAGTTTTCTGTCCCTATAAAAAATGTTTTTTTAAAGATGGTTGATGATGAATGCTTTAGCACAGTATAGCACAAGGAGAATTTCCCTCACTGTCCTTCTCTGTCCCTACAAACAAGGATTAGCACAGTAAAACACACTGACACTCTCCCTACCTATAGTTTTCTGTCCCTATAAAAAATGTTTTTTTAAAGATGGTTGATGATGAATGCTTTAGCACAGTATAGCACAAGGAGAATTTCCCTCACTGTCCTTCCCTGTCCCTACAAACAAGGATTAGCACAGTAAAACACACTGACACTCTCCCTACCTATAGTTTTCTGTCCCTATAAAAAATGTTTTTTTATAGATGGTTGATGATGAATGCTTTAGCACAGTATAGCACAAGGAGAATTTCCCTCACTGTCCTTCCCTGTCCCTACAAACAAGGATTAGCACAGTAAAACACACTGACACTCTCCCTACCTATAGTTTTCTGTCCCTATAAAAAATGTTTTTTTAAAGATGGTTGATGATGAATGCTTTAGCACAGTATAGCACAAGGAGAATTTCCCTCACTGTCCTTCCCTGTCCCTACAAACAAGGATTAGCACAGTAAAACACACTGACACTCTCCCTACCTATAGTTTTCTGTCCCTATAAAAAATGTTTTTTTAAAGATGGTTGATGATGAATGCTTTAGCACAGTATAGCACAAGGAGAATTTCCCTCACTGTCCTTCCCTGTCCCTACAAACAAGGATTAGCACAGTAAAACACACTGACACTCTCCCTACCTATAGTTTTCTGTCCCTATAAAAAAATGTTTTTTTAAAGATGGTTGATGATGAATGCTTTAGCACAGTATAGCACAAGGAGAATTTCCCTCACTGTCCTTCCCTGTCCCTACAAACAAGGATTAGCACAGTAAAACACACTGACACTCTCCCTACCTATAGTTTTCTGTCCCTATAAAAAATGTTTTTTTAAAGATGGTTGATGATGAATGCTTTAGCACAGTATAGCACAAGGAGAATTTCCCTCACTGTCCTTCCCTGTCCCTACAAACAAGGATTAGCACAGTAAAACACACTGACACTCTCCCTACCTATAGTTTTCTGTCCCTATAAAAAATGTTTTTTTAAAGATGGCTGATGATGAATGCTTTAGCACAGTATAGCACAAGGAGAATTTCCCTCACTGTCCTTCCCTGTCCCTACAAACAAGGATTAGCACAGTAAAACACACTGACACTCTCCCTACCTATAGTTTTCTGTCCCTATAAAAAATGTTTTTTTAAAGATGGTTGATGATGAATGCTTTAGCACAGTATAGCACAAGGAGAATTTCCCTCACTGTCCTTCCCTGTCCCTACAAACAAGGATTAGCACAGTAAAACACACTGACACTCTCCCTACCTATAGTTTTCTGTCCCTATAAAAAATGTTTTTTTAAAGATGGTTGATGATGAATGCTTTAGCACAGTATAGCACAAGGAGAATTTCCCTCACAGTCCTTCCCTGTCCCTACAAACAAGGATTAGCACAGTAAAACACACTGACACTCTCCCTACCTATAGTTTTCTGTCCCTATAAAAAATGTTTTTTAAAGATGGTTGATGATGAATGCTTTAGCACAGTATAGCACAAGGAGAATTTCCCTCACTGTCCTTCCCTGTCCCTACAAACAAGGATTAGCACAGTAAAACACACTGACACTCTCCCTACCTATAGTTTTCTGTCCCTATAAAAAATGTTTTTTTAAAGATGGTTGATGATGAATGCTTTAGCACAGTATAGCACAAGGAGAATTTCCCTCACTGTCCTTCCCTGTCCCTACAAACAAGGATTAGCACAGTAAAACACACTGACACTCTCCCTACCTATAGTTTTCTGTCCCTATAAAAAATGTTTTTTTAAAGATGGTTGATGATGAATGCTTTAGCACAGTATAGCACAAGGAGAATTTCCCTCACTGTCCTTCCCTGTCACTACAAACAAGGATTAGCACAGTAAAACACACTGACACTCTCCCTACCTATAGTTTTCTGTCCCTATAAAAAATGTTTTTTTAAAGATGGTTGATGATGAATGCTTTAGCACAGTATAGCACAAGGAGAATTTCCCTCACTGTCCTTCCCTGTCCCTACAAACAAGGATTAGCACAGTAAAACACACTGACACTCTCCCTACCTATAGTTTTCTGTCCCTATAAAAAATGTTTTTTTAAAGATGGTTGATGATGAATGCTTTAGCACAGTATAGCACAAGGAGAATTTCCCTCACTGTCCTTCCCTGTCCCTACAAACAAGGATTAGCACAGTAAAACACACTGACACTCTCCCTACCTATAGTTTTCTGTCCCTATAAAAAATGTTTTTTTTAAAGATGGTTGATGATGAATGCTTTAGCACAGTATAGCACAAGGAGAATTTCCCTCACTGTCCTTCCCTGTCCCTACAAACAAGGATTAGCACAGTAAAACACACTGACACTCTCCCTACCTATAGTTTTCTGTCCCTATAAAAAATGTTTTTTAAAGATGGTTGATGATGAATGCTTTAGCACAGTATAGCACAAGGAGAATTTCCCTCACTGTCCTTCCCTGTCCCTACAAACAAGGATTAGCACAGTAAAACACACTGACACTCTCCCTACCTATAGTTTTCTGTCCCTATAAAAAATGTTTTTTTAAAGATGGTTGATGATGAATGCTTTAGCACAGTATAGCACAAGGAGAATTTCCCTCACTGTCCTTCCCTGTCCCTACAAACAAGGATTAGCACAGTAAAACACACTGACACTCTCCCTACCTATAGTTTTCTGTCCCTATAAAAAATGTTTTTTTAAAGATGGTTGATGATGAATGCTTTAGCACAGTATAGCACAAGGAGAATTTCCCTCACTGTCCTTCCCTGTCCCTACAAACAAGGATTAGCACAGTAAAACACACTGACACTCTCCCTACCTATAGTTTTCTGTCCCTATAAAAAATGTTTTTTTAAAGATGGTTGATGATGAATGCTTTAGCACAGTATAGCACAAGGAGAATTTCCCTCACTGTCCTTCCCTGTCCCTACAAACAAGGATTAGCACAGTAAAACACACTGACACTCTCCCTACCTATAGTTTTCTGTCCCTATAAAAAATGTTTTTTTAAAGATGGTTGATGATGAATGCTTTAGCACAGTATAGCACAAGGAGAATTTCCCTCACTGTCCTTCCCTGTCCCTACAAACAAGGATTAGCACAGTAAAACACACTGACACTCTCCCTACCTATAGTTTTCTGTCCCTATAAAAAACGTTTTTTTAAAGATGGTTGATGATGAATGCTTTAGCACAGTATAGCACAAGGAGAATTTCCCTCACTGTCCTTCCCTGTCCCTACAAACAAGGATTAGCACAGTAAAACACATTGACACTCTCCCTACCTATAGTTTTCTGTCCCTATAAAAAATGTTTTTTTAAAGATGGTTGATGATGAATGCTTTAGCACAGTATAGCACAAGGAGAATTTCCCTCACTGTCCTTCCCTGTCCCTACAAACAAGGATTAGCACAGTAAAACACACTGACACTCTCCCTACCTATAGTTTTCTGTCCCTATAAAAAATGTTTTTTTAAAGATGGTTGATGAGGAATGCTTTAGCACAGTATAGCACAAGGAGAATTTCCCTCACTGTCCTTCCCTGTCCCTACAAACAAGGATTAGCACAGTAAAACACACTGACACTCTCCCTACCTATAGTTTTCTGTCCCTATAAATTTTTTTTTTTAAAGATGGTTGATGATGAATGCTTTAGCACAGTATAGCACAAGGAGAATTTCCCTCACTGTCCTTCCCTGTCCCTACAAACAAGGATTAGCACAGTAAAACACACTGACACTCTCCCTACCTATAGTTTTCTGTCCCTATAAAAAAATGTTTTTTTAAAGATGGTTGATGATGAATGCTTTAGCACAGTATAGCACAAGGAGAATTTCCCTCACTGTCCTTCCCTGTCCCTACAAACAAGGATTAGCACAGTAAAACACACTGACACTCTCCCTACCTATAGTTTTCTGTCCCTATAAAAAATGTTTTTTTAAAGATGGTTGATGATGAATGCTTTAGCACAGTATAGCACAAGGAGAATTTCCCTCACTGTCCTTCCCTGTCCCTACAAACAAGGATTAGCACAGTAAAACACACTGACACTCTCCCTACCTATAGTTTTCTGTCCCTATAAAAAATGTTTTTTTAAAGATGGTTGATGATGAATGCTTTAGCACAGTATAGCACAAGGAGAATTTCCCTCACTGTCCTTCCCTGTCCCTACAAACAAGGATTAGCACAGTAAAACACACTGACACTCTCCCTACCTATAGTTTTCTGTCCCTATAAAAAATGTTTTTTTAAAGATGGTTGATGATGAATGCTTTAGCACAGTATAGCACAAGGAGAATTTCCCTCACTGTCCTTCCCTGTCCCTACAAACAAGGATTAGCACAGTAAAACACACTGACACTCTCCCTACCTATAGTTTTCTGTCCCTATAAAAAACGTTTTTTTAAAGATGGTTGATGATGAATGCTTTAGCACAGTATAGCACAAGGAGAATTTCCCTCACTGTCCTTCCCTGTCCCTACAAACAAGGATTAGCACAGTAAAACACATTGACACTCTCCCTACCTATAGTTTTCTGTCCCTATAAAAAATGTTTTTTTAAAGATGGTTGATGATGAATGCTTTAGCACAGTATAGCACAAGGAGAATTTCCCTCACTGTCCTTCCCTGTCCCTACAAACAAGGATTAGCACAGTAAAACACACTGACACTCTCCCTACCTATAGTTTTCTGTCCCTATAAAAAATGTTTTTTTAAAGATGGTTGATGAGGAATGCTTTAGCACAGTATAGCACAAGGAGAATTTCCCTCACTGTCCTTCCCTGTCCCTACAAACAAGGATTAGCACAGTAAAACACACTGACACTCTCCCTACCTATAGTTTTCTGTCCCTATAAATTTTTTTTTTTAAAGATGGTTGATGATGAATGCTTTAGCACAGTATAGCACAAGGAGAATTTCCCTCACTGTCCTTCCCTGTCCCTACAAACAAGGATTAGCACAGTAAAACACACTGACACTCTCCCTACCTATAGTTTTCTGTCCCTATAAAAAAATGTTTTTTTAAAGATGGTTGATGATGAATGCTTTAGCACAGTATAGCACAAGGAGAATTTCCCTCACTGTCCTTCCCTGTCCCTACAAACAAGGATTAGCACAGTAAAACACACTGACACTCTCCCTACCTATAGTTTTCTGTCCCTATAAAAAATGTTTTTTTAAAGATGGTTGATGATGAATGCTTTAGCACAGTATAGCACAAGGAGAATTTCCCTCACTGTCCTTCCCTGTCCCTACAAACAAGGATTAGCACAGTAAAACACACTGACACTCTCCCTACCTATAGTTTTCTGTCCCTATAAAAAATGTTTTTTTAAAGATGGTTGATGATGAATGCTTTAGCACAGTATAGCACAAGGAGAATTTCCCTCACTGTCCTTCCCTGTCCCTACAAACAAGGATTAGCACAGTAAAACACACTGACACTCTCCCTACCTATAGTTTTCTGTCCCTATAAAAAATGTTTTTTTAAAGATGGTTGATGATGAATGCTTTAGCACAGTATAACACAAGGAGAATTTCCCTCACTGTCCTTCCCTGTCCCTACAAACAAGGATTAGCACAGTAAAACACACTGACACTCTCCCTACCTATAGTTTTCTGTCCCTATAAAAAATGTTTTTTTAAAGATGGTTGATGATGAATGCTTTAGCACAGTATAGCACAAGGAGAATTTCCCTCACTGTCCTTCCCTGTCCCTACAAACAAGGATTAGCACAGTAAAACACACTGACACTCTCCCTACCTATAGTTTTCTGTCCCTATAAAAAATGTTTTTTTAAAGATGGTTGATGATGAATGCTTTAGCACAGTATAGCACAAGGAGAATTTCCCTCACTGTCCTTCCCTGTCCCTACAAACAAGGATTAGCACAGTAAAACACACTGACACTCTCCCTACCTATAGTTTTCTGTCCCTATAAAAAATGTTTTTTTAAAGATGGTTGATGATGAATGCTTTAGCACAGTATAGCACAAGGAGAATTTCCCTCACTGTCCTTCCCTGTCCCTACAAACAAGGATTAGCACAGTAAAACACACTGACACTCTCCCTACCTATCCTTCTCTTTCCCTAAACTAAAGGAATCCAGGTTAAGCAAGAAAAAAAAATGTCACTGTCCCTGCCTATGCTTCTCTTTCCCTGCTCCGGAACACACTACACTAGGCCGCCGTGCTGGCGGCCTTTTATAGTGTGGGGCGTGTACTAAACACCCTCAGCAATAATTGGCCACAGGCATCCTGCCTGTGGCCAATCATTGCTCTCCTCGCTGCCGGCGCTGTGATTGGCCAAGCATGCGGGGTCACAGTGCATGCTTGGCCAATCACAGCGCCTGGATGACACTGCGATGGCGTAGTGCATTGTGGGCCGCGAATTAGGCGCGAACGGCCCAAATTGTTCGTTGTTCGGCGAACGATCGAACAGCCGATGTTTGAGTCGAACGTATGTTCGACTCGAACACCGAGCTCATCCCTACTCCCCAATGTGTTGGAGAGACTGCGGTGCCGTGGGAAATATCCTACATGTGTTCTGGTCCTGCAAACATCTCACCAGTTTTTGGAAGAGCTTATTCAAATGTATCTCACACATTATGGGAGTGCTGACGCCACCGGACTCTGGGGTAGGCCTGCTGAATTTAGGCATTGAGACTTTCCCTCCTTGCTTCCGTACGGTGGTCACACACATCTTATTAGCGGCCAGATCACTAATAGCCAGATACTGGAAGTCCAATAAAGTACCCAACGTATCAGAAGTACTTGAAATTACTCAAACTAATTACACCTACAAATCCCTATTGGCAAACAAGGATAGAAGGATGACAATGTTTGATAACCAGTGGAAAATATTGACAGATTGGTTTAAAGTTGAATAAAGTACATCTCTAGGTTTATATGTTTATGATTGCACCAATACTCGTCTCTCAATCAAACTACCTTTCCGGAAATAATTAATATTATTTTCATTGCTATCCATCTAATTCCTTGCCCTCCCCGTTTTTTCTCTCCCTACGCCTAATGTTTCATAGTAATACACTGCAATGTTTTTTTTTTTTTAGATCACATTGCTTATCTTCTGTACTTTTTTTTACACTATTGTATGACTATGGACTCTGTTTGTACTTTGTTAAAATTCTTCAATAAAAAACAATTGAAAAAAAAAGCATTTAAAAGCCTTTACAGGTTACCACTTTAGATTTACAGAGGAGGTCTACTGTTAAAATTACTGCCCTCAATCTGACCTTTGCGGTGATACCTCACATGCATGGTGCAATTGCTGTTTACATATGATGCCAGACGGACGCTTGCGTTCGCCTTTGCGCGAGAGCAGGGGGGGACAGAGGTGCTTTTTTTTCTTTTGCTTTTTTTTTTAAATTATTTATTTTGCTTTTTAATTTTATTTTTAAACTGTTCCTTCCATTTTTATTTTTTATTTTTTTTTAGCATTTTTATTGTTATCTCAGGGAATATAAATATCCCCTATATATAGGTAGTGACAGGTACTCTTTTTTGAAAAAAATGGGGTCTATTAGACCCTAGATCTCTACTCTGCCCTCAAAGCATCTGACCACACCAAGATCGGTGTGATAAAATGCTTTCCCAATTTCCCAATGGTGCTGTTTATATCCGGTGAAATCTAAGTCATGAAATGCTCGTAGCTTCCAGTTTCTTAGGCCATAGAGATGATTGGAGCCATTCTGGTCTCTTATTAGCTCTATGGTCAGCTGGCAGAACCACCGGCTGCATTCTCAGGTTCCCTGTTGGGACAGGAGAGCCAGAGAAAACCATGGAAGACGGTGGGAGGGGGCATTCCCTCCCACTGATTGTAAAAGCAGTCTAGAGGTTAATTAGGCGCTAGGATTGCTTTTACATGAAAGCCGACCGCTGGCTGAAAAGAATGATACCAAGATGATACCTAAGCCTGTTGGCTGAACGAAAAAAAAGAGATTGATCGGTGGGTATGCCCACCATTAGAATATCTCCCTTCATCCACCCACTTCTAATGATGGGCATACATGCACCATTTATATATGCCGAAGCATGGGGGCATCCTCCCGCAAAAGTTATGCCGCCTACACGCGGTCAGACTTTTCCACGGGCAAGCCTCCGTCGGATTTTCGACCGTATTTACGCCCAGGGGTCAAGTCCTGAGGAAAAAAGTGTGGGAACTCCCACCCAAGATCCACTCCCCCACCAAAAAAAATAAATGATACGCTCAAATGCATATATATTTCACAGAAAATACAGTGCAACATTTATTGTAAAGTGCCAGTTTACAAAATCAAAATAAGTTAACTTGTCAAACTAACAGAATAATCACCACAATGGGTGATGATGATGACAGCAGGGCCGGACTGGGAATAAAAACCATCCCTGGAAAAAAAATCATACCAGCCCCATGGCATTTTTATACCAGCCCAACAGCAAACTTAATTTTCTTGTTCATGAAAGGGAAAACCATGTATTTTAAAGCACATTTGAAGAGTGTATTATATATAGCCATGGCATGTGGGTCCTGCTGGGAGCTGACCATGGCATGTGGGTCTGGCTGGGAGCCGACCATGGCATGTGGGTCCTGCTGGGAGCCTACCATGGCATGTGGGTCCTGCTGTCCTGTAGGCCATGGGCAGCTCCCAGCAGGAATCACAGGCCATGGGCAGCAGGACCCACATGTCAGTGGCCAGCAGGACCCACAGGCCAGTGGCCAGCAGGACCCACAGGCCAGTGGCCAGCAGGACCCACAGGTCAGTGGCCAGCAGGACCCACAGGTCAGTGGCCAGATCCCAGCAGGACCCACAAGCTGCGGACCTGTGGGTCCTGCTGGCCACTGACCTGTGGGTCCTGCTGGAAGCTGGCTGTGGACCTGTGGGTTCTGGTGGGAGCTGGCTGCGGACCTGTGGGTCCTGCTGGCCACTGACCTGTGAGTCCTTCTGGGAGCTGGCTGCGGACCTGTGGGTCCTGCTGGGAGCTGGCCACTGACCTGTAGGTCCTGCTGGCCACTGACCTGTGGGTCCTGCTGGGAGCTGGCTGCGGACATGTGGGTCCTGATGGGAGCTGGCTGCGGACCTGTGGGTCCTGGTGGGAGCTGGCTGCGGACCTGTGGGTCCTGCTGGCCACTGACCTGTGAGTCCTTCTGGGAGCTGGCCACTGACCTGTGGGTCCTGCTGGGAGCTGGCCACTGACCTGTGGGTCCTGCTGGGAGCTGGCCACTGACCTGTGGGTCAGGCTGGGAGCTGGCTGCGGACCTGTGGGTCCTGGTGGGAGCTGGCTGCGGACCTGTGGGTCCTGGTGGGAGCTGGCTGCGGACCTGTTGGTCCTGCTGGCTGCGGACCTGTGGGTCTTGCTGGGAGCTGGCCACTGACCTGTGGGTCCTGCTGGCCACTGACCTGTGGGTCCTGCTGGGAGCTGGCTGTGGACCTGTGGGTCCTGGTGGTAGCTAGCTGCGGACCTGTTGGTCCTGGTGGGATCTGGCTGTGGACGTGTGGGTCCTGGTGGGAGCTGGCCACCGACCTGTGGGTCCTGCTGGGAGCTGGCCACTGACCTGTGGGTCCTGCTGGGAGCTGGCTGCGGACCTGTGGGTCCTGGTGGGAGCTGGCCCCTGACCTGTGGGTCCTGCTGGCCACTGACCTGTGGGTCCTGCTGGGAGCTGGCTGCCGACCTGTGGGTCCTGGTGGGATCTGGCTGCGGACGTGTGGGTCCTGGTGGGAGCTGGCCACTGACCTGTGGGTCCTGCTGGGAGCTGGCCACTGACCTGTGGGTCCAGCTGGCCACTGACCTGTGGGTCCTGCTGGGAGCTGGCTACGGACCTGTGGGTCCTGGTGGGAGCTGGCTGCGGACCTGTGGGTCCTGGTGGAATCTGGCTGTGGATGTGTGGGTCCTGGTGGGAGCTGGCCACTGACCTGTGGGTCCTGCTGACCACTGACATGTGGGTCCTGCTGGGAGCCGACCATGGCATGTGGGTCCTGCTGGCCTGTAGGCCATGGGCAGCTCCCAGCAGGAATCACAGGCCATGGGCAGCTCCCAGCAGGAATCACAGGCCATGGGCAAGGTAAATGAGGTGTATGGGGGGCAGATCTCTCACCTCAGCTTGCTCGGCAGACTCAGTACTCAGCAGCAGCAGGACAGGTCCTCTCTTCCTCCTTCTCTGCGGCTTCCTTCCTCCAGTCCTGGGGGGTGGGTGATGATCTTGCTCCACAGTACTGTTACTGTCTGCAGCCACCACCAGCCAGCAGCAGTGTGCCCAGGCCAGCCACATCACGTGGTGTTTCTACACAGTGTCCAGCCAGGCAGAGGCAGGCAAAATATCCCACGATGGGAGTTGTAGCACCGCACGTAGACTGGCTGCGCTGCTCTCCTCAGACTGACTCCACCCCCCGGAGCAGGGAGCTTGAGCACGCAGCCGCCTCCGCGGACTACAACTCCCATAAACAACAGCGGCGGCCGGGCCCGTCACGTGACGTCACCTGACAGACTGAATAGTGACGGTGAGTCCTTCAGCGGGCGGACACTCTGATAGCCGCAGCACCAGCCGGCGGCCATTATTTTGGTTATTTAAAAAACAGTGCCTGACAGTGACTCGACTCGAGTCCTTCACTATGCGGCGATGCTGGGCATCGCCGCTTAGTGAAGGATCTGCTCGGGCGGCTCGGCTGCTCTCGAGGCTGCTCTAGAACTGCAAAGGGAACGACGTTCCTGCTGTGAACAAAAGTGCAGGGACGCCGTTCCCACGCGTTCCCGCAGGACTCGAGCCCTGTGTACGTCGCATTAGGAGCAGATCACTCCTCCGCCCCTGCTGCCCCCATGCTTCGGCATATATGCTCTTTTTTTTAGCTGTGGTGGTGAAATCACCTCCTACAGCACTGGAGTCACGGCTTTATGTATCGTGGGAGCAAACGCTGTTGCTGTCAAGATAAATGAATCCTTGGGAGTGACGCTGATGGAAATATTTTTTCTAGGACTCATTTTAAGCCTAGTGGGGGCAATTCATTTCTACACGCCAAAAGCAATCACCATTCTAGATGGATTAGAAATATTCCCTATGGACAGTTTTGCCGTTTAAAATGGACATGTACTAGGAAAGAGGACTATTTGGTTCAGAGTGAGCTGCTTATTAAGAAATTTCAGGAGAAAGAATATGACCCGGTACTTATTGAAACTGCTTTTAAAAAATATGCAGACTTATATGACTATCCATCTGAGAGTACCGCACGACCCATTTCCACTGACAACTCTGCCTTTGCCCAAGCCCGTTTTTCTACTCAATATACTAACAAGGCTTTTGAGATACAAAATATCTTGAAGAAAATTCAGGTATATTAAAACATGATCCAGTGCTGAAAGAACATCTTCCTGATATACCTATTATAGTATTCAGAAGGCCCCGCGATCTGAGAAGTATGGTTGCTCCTAGCAGGGTCAAGAAGCCTAGTAGTAAAACTATTAATGCCTGGTCAACCATCTTCGATCAGAAGGGTAGCTACAAATGTAGCGTTAAGAATTGTGGTACTTGTAGATTCATGTGGTATAGAAAGAAGTCAGTGACAGGTAGAGATGGTAAGGTTCACCAGTTGAAGCAGTTCATTAACTGTGGGACTGAATTTGTGGTCTATGGTATTATCTGTCCATGTGGATGCCTTTATGTAGGTCGGACCTCTCATCCCATGAGAGTGCGCATAGGCGAAAACAAGTGTGACATCACTAATACCAGGGTCAAATACCCGGTCCCTAGACACTTCCAGGAAGTGCATCAAGGCGATCCGTCTGGTATGAGAGTCTTTGGAATTGAGTCCATTGGAGGCGATTTAGATAGAGGCAGGAGACACCAGAGGCTCTGCAAACGCGAGGCCTACTGGATCTTCACCCTTGGCAGCCTCACCCCTGGTGGGCTAAATGAAGACCCTGAAATTCACAAAATCAGTTAAAATCTAACCGTGATTATTATAGTATGATTTATCTATTTTTTACAAAAAAAATGTTTCTGCCTCTCTCCCCTCTAATGGGGCACCATGTGGTTTTGCTCTATGCTTAAGTTAGGGGTTTCTCTAGGTTGGTTCCCCCCTTTGGTTCCCCCCCCCCTTCTTCCCCTTTCCATTTCTGTAGCAAGCGTATTTCTTGTATCCGTTTCATTTCCCTACTAGCATTCTGAGGTCTATTTCAATATACCATTTATGATGAGGGGGGTTTCTTATGACATCATAGGTCTTTTTTATTATCATTTACATTCTGGTCCATATACATCACATGGAAGACCATTTGTGGTACTACTAGCGTATACATACCTATGAGGGTTCTAATGTGGTTTATATATATGTGTGGTTTTTATATCGGCAGGTCTAGTATCCAATATTTATTTATTTTTATTTTTATTCTTCTGTATTTTTTATCGCTACACTCCATTCGAGTATTCATTCACATATATATATATATATATATGTTTTTAAAAGTTTTTATATGATCTTTGCATGGTCTATATATGTCTTTAGCTGTCTAGGATACTTCCAGTGTACATGCTTTTTATTGTATATGTATATTTAGGCTTTTACACACTTATATCTCCCTTTATGTGTACTCTATTAGTACCACCATATATGGTACCCTTTGCCTCTACCTTTATCCCTGGGTATAGTTCATTCACAGCTTTTATTGTAATGCATACAGCTATTGCTATTTCAATTTGAATTTGAATTTTAACGTATCCATTATCGCTGTGTTACTGAGAGCATTAGTGGTGATGCTGCATTACTATTTAGTTGGCAGCTACACTTCTTTGTTCTCTAGTGCCCCTGTGTAGAGATATGTGCATGCGTATGTCCTCTGGGCCTTTGGTGGGACCCTCCTGTTGGCCTACAGGCCTGGCGTTCTATATTTTATATTCTGTGGCGTTCCCCCTATGGTCTGGTGGCTGTAGGCTTAGCCTTTCTAAAAAAGGTGACATAGGTGTGTCCCGCTTTGGCCTCTAGCACTTTTGGTCTACTTCAATATGGCGGCCATATTGTTCCATCTGAGCGTCATCATCGGGCGACGGCGGACGCCCCGTTTGATGACACTCTGCCAGCACTTCTGGTAACGTGGAGCGCAGATGAGTCTGTTTGCGCTCCACGTACGTTCCATCCGAGCGTCGCCATTGGGCGATGGCTGACGCCCAGCCGATGACGCTGGGCCAGCACTTCCGGTAGCGCGGAGCGCGGATAAGTCCATTTGCACTGAAAATGTGGGTTGTGTCCACAAGTACACGACTCCTCCGATACCACCACTGCTGTTAACCCCCACTCCTCGTGATGGTCGCCGCTGGCCATAGACACACCTCTCTCCCACCTACCTACAAGTAAGTGTCATGAGTCACCCATGGCAGTATTTTTAGTGCGACTCTTAGTGTGACACCTAAATCTAGCTCTGGCTGTGATACTTCCAGTAGTGAGCTTTTCTGCTGGCTCACTGATATTTATCTATTCATTCATTTATTTATTTACTTATATATGGGAGGATTTAGCCTGTCAATGTATTGCCAAATACCAACTACTAACTACTAACTACTAGTGATGTCTGCTGCCTGTTGAGGTTTGGTTTATTGTATGGCTCCACCTAAAGGGCGTCATTTTTTTGCCCTATGAGGGAGGCACCACCAGGGTCCCCGGGAGCTCCTCCCCTTCCACCTGATCAGTGGCCCACATGCACATGTTCCTATATAAAGGGTAGGTTAGAGTTCTCTACACTGCTTGGCTCTGATGAAGAAGCTGTGCGCTTCGAAAGGCGTCAGCCGGAAGTGCGTCCCATCACGTCCTTCATGGTCGGTTGGAGTGTGGTTTAGGTTCCACATGTTGCAGCCCTCCAAGGCACCATTTGTACATTGCGAACAACTGTACTATCTTTGTGAGTACCTTTCTGTTGCTTTTATTCAAATAAAATACCCTAACGATATTACACTAGGCTGGTGCGCCCTTTTTCTTTCATTTCTTGTTTGCTACTAGGATACCCCTATCCATGAAGGGCGGCAAGGCCGGTGCCATCGTTATAGATTATTGAATGCTTAACGGTCATCTCGTGCGCAGGAGTGTTTGTTGTTTTTCTGTTACTATAAATACTGTGAACTGCTGTACCCTACGCTAATACTGCACTAGTGTGTGGTAGCATTCAAAACATTCCCCAATGCAAAGACCAGGAGTGTCAGGACAGCAAGGACAATAAAAACGGGTGTCACGCCTAAATCCGCGCTTTCTACAGACACATTTTCTTTGGGGGGCTCGTTGGGTAGGGGTACTCGGGAGGACATACGGAAAATGTCTCTCATGCAGCCGGCTTACTGCATTTGGTTGGGGATGGTGAGGTGCAGCACCGCCTGGATACAGGAGGGCTCAGACAATATCTCCTTGGAATTTATGGAAAGATACAGTCCATCCTGAAGCTTTGAATAGCACAAAAGCATTCAGCAAAGCCAATTGAAATAAATTTACAGACACTTTTTTGTACCAGCGTCTGGCCTTACGGGCAACTAGATACAGCGCCAACAACTGGTTGTTGAGGTCCACCCCTCCCATATTTTGGTTATATTTGTGGACACAGAGAGGTTTCTCCACAACACCTGTCGCCGTACGAATTTGGACTGTCGTGTCTGCGTGAAGGGAGGAAAGAACGAAAACTTTCTTAATATCCCTCCACTTCACAGTGAGCAATTTATTACACTTCAAGCAGGCTCTCTCCCCCAGCCTAAGACGGGATTCTACAAGCCACTTGGGAAAGCCACGGCGATTAGGTCGCACGGTGCCACATGCGCCAATTTGCTGATCAAACAAGTGACTAAAAAGTGGCACGCTCGTGTAATAATTGTCCACATATAAGTGGTACCCCTTTCCGAATAAGGGTGACACCAAGTTCCACACTATCTTGCCAGCGCTCCCAGTGTAATCTGGGCAGTTCTCCGGCTCTACGTGACTATCTTTTCCCTCATAAACCTTAAAACTACATGTATAGCCTGTGGCCCTGTCACAGAGCTTATACATCTTGACCCTCTATCTGGCACGCTTGCTGGGAAGGTAATGTTTGAAAGACAAGCGGCCAGAAAATTTAATCAGGGACTCATCAACGCAGACAACTTTCTGGGGAGTATACAAGAATTTTGTAGAGCCGATCGAATTTAGGGTCTCCACGAGGACGACAAAGTCCATTGTTGTTGAAGTGCATGAACTGCAAGATCGCCTCGTATCATGCCCTGGTCATGGAGGCAGAGAACACGGGCACATGGTAAACTGGGTCAATGGACCAATATAACCGCAGCTCACTCAATTTAACTATGCCCATGTCGAGTGAAAGGCCCAGAAAGGTCTTAAAATCGGAAACCGTAATTGGTTTCCATTCTCTGGCAAGGGTGGACTGGGGATTAGCGGCAATGTATTGACCAGCTTACAAATTAGTTTGGTCCAAAATAGATCTATAGAGATCTTTTGTGAAAAACAGTGAATAAAAATCAAGTGCCGTAAAATCAACTGTTTCCACCTGAATTCCGGGTTGGCCAGTGAATGGGGGGAAGTACGGGTGCTGCAGAAGTCGTGGGCATCCAATCAGGATTGACGAATTCTGCAGGAAGGACACTATGGGCACGACGGGCGTGTCTTTGTCTTCTTCTTGGTGGCAGCGGGACACTACTTGTGCTTGCCACCTCGCCAGCTTGAACTACACTTATGGGACTCGCCACGTCACCAAGTGTTACTGCAGTGCTGGATGTACGACCAGGGTGTACTAGGCCACTGGTGCTTGCCAGTTCACCAGAAGGATGAGCGGTGCTAGTACTTCTCTGCTCCATATGAGAGCCCTGCGGTTCTTGCACTGCCACAACAGCAGAAGAACAGCAGAAGAATGGGGTCAGGTACGCCTGACCTTGGCAGGGACCTCAACTTTATCGCCAGTGCTATCTGTCATGGAGCCGCTGTCGTCTACAGGATTGTATTCCGAGCCTGAATCTGACAGATGAGTGACCTCCTCTTTACTATCTGTCATGCTCAGAAACGTGTAGGCCTCTTCACTAGTGTACCTTCGATTTGCCATTTTGGGCTCTAAATTTACTGGTACAACTAGTAAGATTCACAGGTAAAAAAACACCTGACTGTCAGCAACTGAGTCAAATACTACCAAAAAAACTGTTAGCGATCGCAGGGATCAGGCCTGACTCTGCCAACGCTGCAGTTATGTATGTTGTGTTTTGTAAGTGACAGTGATCGATCAATACTGCACTTGGGTGGGCTGGGCTGGGCTGGGCTGGGCGGAGGGGCAAAACGCAGGTGCTAGCAGGTATCTGGGCTGATCCCGCTAACAATGCATTTTTGGGAACCCTAAACTGCTGGGGACGCTAGTATAGATCTGATCAGATCAAATATTAATCTGTCTAGATACTATACCACTAGGGGAGGTGTATGCTGCGTGCGTGTGTGTTAGCGCTACTGGCACTAATCTGACGCTGCCTGGGGCGATGCAGACCCTATCTGTTGCTAAAACCTAATTGATATCACCCTCCGGGTGATCAGGGGGTTAAACCTTTATTGGGTAATAAATGGCGGGTGCCCTGATGCTATAAAAAGCAAACTAACTAACCAGCGTCACTCGTAACACCTTTACGGTGATCACTGGTGAAAGGGTTAACTAGGGGCAATTAGGGGGTTAAAACCTTTATTAGGTAATATATGGGGGTACCTGACACTATATAAAAACCTGGCGGTGAACCTAAATAGCTAATTGGCTAACTAGCGTCACCAGTGACACTTAGACGGTGATCACTGGTGAAAGGGTTAACTAGGGGGCAATCAGGGGGTTAAAACCTTTATTAGGTAATATATGGGGGTACCTGACGCTATTAAAACCTGGCGGTGAACCTAAATAACTAACTGGCTACCTAGCGTCATCAGCGACACTAATACGGCGATCAGGAAAAAGGTCGCTTAGTGACACTGGCAACAGGGGGTGAAAGGGTTACCTGGGGGGCGATCAAGGGGTTAAACCTTTATTAGGGGGGTTAGAGGGGTACCCTGGACCTAAAGGGGCCTCAAGCTAACTGCCCTGACACTTTTTACAGTCACATATGACACTAAATGCAGTGATCAGTAAATAAATGACCACTGCAATCAGTGACACTGTGACAGGGGGTGATCTGGGGGGTGATCAAGGGTGATCGCGGGTGATCGGGGGGTGGAAAGTGTGCCTATGTGTCCTGGTGTCAGTGTACTGTTAGTGCACTTACTTGATGTCTTCTCTCCTCGAGCTCCGGACGAAAAGACCGCCGCGAGGAGAGATGACATCACTTCCTCCTGCCTGTATTTACAATTCACAGGCAAGGGAAGCTTCTAATTCGCCAGGAGCGATCGTGAGGGGGTGGCCAGAAATCAATGGCCGCCCCCCTCATCACGGATCGCTCCTGAAGCAATACCGACCGCCGCGGGCACCGAGGGTGCTCGATTGAGCCCCACACCCGCGGAAAGGCAATCTGCCTGCCCGTGCCATTCTGTCGACGTATATCGTCGTGCCACGGTCGGCAACTGGTTAAGCACATTTTGTCTACCATCATTTCTAAACTTCCATCAATGATTTATAAAAATGATCAGGCAATCATAAAGAACATCTGGCATGCACCAACTGTCCATTCAAGCCTTATGTAGTTGCATTTGTTAGTAAAAAAAATAGGCAAGGTGAAAATGGTTTTAGCACTCTTGGCACTCTAGTGTAAAGGCCACTTGCTAAACTGGGCTCACTGGGTACTATTGTAAGACATCGCCTCTGCAGGTAAAAAGAAGTAGAGAACTTTCAAAGTTCACTTGTAACCTCCTTGTACCTGAATGTTCTGGTGAGCATGGCACTGCATTCTCAACGTATTGTGGGCATCAAGTAAATGTGATAGCTTGAAAAAAATGTAAATGAAAATTAGGACCTACAAAATTATAGTGGAAAGCTGCCAAACACCAAATACCAAATATATGTATGTGTTATAATTCAACATTGTGGCGCTAAATAGATTAAATTGCAGTGAATGAGAAACATAAAAACATAATACTAGATAATCTAGTGCAAATATAATGTGAATATGAGTGCAGACCAATTAATCCACATCTACCCTATAGAAGTATATATAAAAGACACTCTGTGCCTGTATAAATCCAAACACAAGCAAACAAAAAGTGACTCCAAAAAGTTTGTAAGTGTCCATAAAGTGATAAGAAGCTATCCAATTCCAGCAGTGTTCCGACAGCACTCTGCTCCCAGTTGAACACATCTGCTTACCAAAACATATGACCACTGGCGCAAAGTGGTTAAAAGGGCTATTAAATATAGCTTTCCCACAGGCATCAGAAACACAAGGGCGCCACTAAGTGGCTATAATAGATAGGACTGGCTGCTCACACTTCCAAACCGACCGTGTTCGCTTCTCCTCCCACCACCAGTCAATGCTTCAGCTTGTTAAATATACAGTATATAATGCCTGGAGGAAAACACTCCCAAGAGCCAATATGGTTTGGATGCAGAAACATCCTAAAAATTATTATATTATCCAGACACCTAGATCTTACATTTCCATTTACTCAGATCCATGTGGTTTACCTTCCTAAAATACACCTGAACTTTGAGAAACACAATTTTCTTTTTTTTAAACTGTTCTTTTGCTTGTTTAATTACGGGGAGTTATAAGCATTCTAGTACCATTCTTATACCGGATGGAATCCTCATGCCTCAGGGCATTCTTTTCTAAGCATAACATCTCTCCTGCATTGGCTGTCTAACCTGCCCCAACGCTCCTCACACACACATACACATATTTATACACACACCTTTACCAATATGAAAAAACCTAAGGTTTCAAGCTTTCATCAATATTGAGTTCTTTTAAGCAAACCCATGCTTCCATAGATTTGTGCCTGGAGTGGAAAGTCCATATACCAAACAACCAGCATTAAAGATTTTTGTCTTGAGCCAGGCCCTACCAGACATACCCTCTCAAAAATCTACACTTGGCTCACAATGCCAGATCATTCCTTTAAATCTAAAATGGGAAACAGATCTACAGATTAAGTTCACTTCACAACAATGTAAGAAACTATATTATTTTGCAAACCTTTATATGAATGAGTATCAAGAAGTGGTTCACAAACTTACCATCTTTAGTTCCTCAGTCAGAGCCATTATTCAAAAGATAGTGTCATGTACCTTGTGGCAGAAAATTAAGAAAAATGCAGCGCTAAAACATGAGAAATGGGACTGTATAGAATGATCTAGCCCAAAAGTAGATAAGCAAAATTATATATGTGAATAAAATAGTACAATGTAAATGACACAAATGAAACTAACAAATATGTCAAAATTGATGAACCAAACCTTCAAAAAAAAACAAAAAAATAACATTTGTGACATGTATGGAAATTAGCATATAGCGTGAATACACAGTGACACTTCTGATGGAAAATCCAAAGTGACAAAAATAAAGATAATATAAGAAACCGTGAGGTTAAATTAGTCCATAAAAAACTCGGTGTAAATGAATAAAAACGTCCAAACATAAGCCAAAAAAGAATCCAGAGATAGTGAAGAAAAATAAACTTCTTCCCAAGAAAGTTGTGACAAGTTTCAGGTGTGACACCCAAGTGATCCTGCTTACCAGATGGCCGTGACTGTAAAGAAACAGTCTCACCCAGCATAGGGAATGAGGCTTCCCCGCAGCCTATGGATCTCCTTATCAATGGCTCATCATCCGATTGACACTTACTGGCTGCATGATACTTGCTGTCTCTGTGTGTCTCTCCAAACACAGGTTCTAGTAGACCTCATTAATCTAAATTGTTAACCTCTGCATTGTTCCACTATCTTCAGTGGAACAGTGCAGAGGTTAACAATTTAGGTTAATGAGGTCTACTAGAACCTGTGTTTGGAGAGACGCGTTACTCGAATTTGGCACGATCGGCCCATAATGTTCAAAATTCGACGAACAGCCGAACAGCCAATGGGTTTGACTCGAACTTGAAGCTCATCCCTAGGCATAAGTATACCAATGAGCTACTTAACTTTCCTAGTGATGGAATCTTCTCCTTGCTTCTTAGAGTCCAGCACAAAACATCTGTTTCCTCCCAAGTCTCCAGAACAAGACTTGCCTCATTGTCTTCCAGAACAACTCTGTCCTTTGTCTTAGCACATGGGCTGTTCAAAAATCCTCCCCTTCCCTAGCTTCCTGTTATATCATAGCCTGCAGCCTGACTTCACAAAAACTAACTGAACTGGTTCATTAGCGTATCAATAGGGGAGGCTTAGCTTCAAAAACAGCACATGGTCTTAAAAATCGAACTATTCACATATGACTATGCTATAAAATAAGCCAAAAATATCCATAGCAGCATAGACTTAAAGACTGACATTTTATTTAGAGTGACATCTTGTTATAAAGGGATTTATTTATGATTGTGAAGTTTTTTTAAACTAATAAAAACTAATGAGATAATTTAAAGCCTCTAGCTTTCTCTCCTTTTTTTTATTTTTTATTTGACAGCCTTTAGATGCTTCCAGATAACAAGAAAATATCCAAAATCAAAGAATACTTATATTAGCAATCACCACCTATAAACTCCATATTGAAAAATATACACAGATCATGCGCGCTGGTCCACAGGATAAATAAAAACACTACACTATTAATATAATATTTGAATTTAAGCTAAAAATATATCCACAAACTTGCAAACCATTGAATATTAGATGTATTTCTAGACACCTCAAAGAAGAAAAGCAGAAAAATCCAGCATCCTTCCTAATCCCTTGTGACACAAGCTGAAAAATGGATAGGAAAATGGTCTCAAAATTATAATTTTCCTACTTTGAAAAAGATCCAGCAATAGGCTGAGAAAGAATTGATTAATATATGAAGTTTAGGAATAATGACTTTAATCATTATAGGAAATTCAAAGCTGGTGCTGAACCGTTTATTTTGTTACTGAAATAATAGGCGGTTTTAG